>CM029532.1:9840735-11211839 GCA_017141395.1 Laodelphax striatellus | reverse complement strand
TCATTTTATTTTGATAATTATCACAGAACATTTTGATAAATTGATCACGTATCCAACCAAGTAGAAAACTAATCAATCAAGGATGCTTTATTAACAGCTGTCAACTGTACAGACGACAAGAAATTTGATGAAAAAAGCGTCTTGGGTCTTGGGTCTTTTCCTGTCCATACCCAATAAATTTAACTGCAAATTTCATTTAATGTGATAGTCTAATTTCTTTATACTAGTCAAAAATTGATGGTGAGTAAATGGTTTCAATAATGTTGTTATTTAGGAAACGCAGTAATTATAATAATGACCATTTTATCAATATTGAAGCATTTTTTATTTTTCTTTTGAGTGTAAGCGGTCATGGTTGATGAACCATACATAATAAAACTTAAAACTTATTTTTAAATAGGCCTTATTACTTTTTCAAAAACTAACTTCGTACACTAGAACTATTTTATGTACATTATTTTTAGGGTATCAATCCATGTTATGCGTTCAACTGACTATTAATTAGTCGATATGGAGTAATTAAGTTAACATTACCTGTGTACTTACCGATTGATAATTTTTTAGAGAGAACCATACATGGTTGCAAAATTGCAACTAGAGAAGAATTATTGCTTCAACCTACTGGCTAATTATCGATATCTTCATGTACGGACGGATCAACTTTCAGTTGAAATTCAATATGGTACAGTAATTAAAGTTATTGTCAAGTGAATGTGAAGATAGCAGCCGATGCCTATTTACGTTCAGTACCAAATTAAATGGTACGAAGGTAGTCCATAAATATTAGCAAACACAAGTTATGGTAATCATTTCCTATACCAAATACCAGTAGCAATTAGTAGGCAATTACCTATATGGTAGAAATTAAATTGTAGAACCACTAAAGAAGCTACTTACAATGCTGCCCTACACTGTGTAGTTTATGCATTCAATAAAAATATCTGATCTAAATAAGTAGTATGTATGCACTGTATTTGACTCACCACCTTTTTTGTCACCAGTATAATCGCACGCAGTTTAACCTAACCTGATATCACACGCAGTAATTCACAAAAATAAAATTTATTTCTTTTGAACATATATTTCCGAATTTAATACTCATTGCTCTTTCTCTATTTAAAGAATATAAAATTACATAAAAACACGCAAAACGAATAGCACAGAATTCAAACTCTGAACGCGACCGGCATCTTCCTGTAACTGATATGAGCGATGCATGGCATATGTTTGAGTGGTGACAGACCGCTCACAAAAGATAATAAACTGTCTCTATCCCGCAATACATTGTAATCAAGCGTATTGACAAAACATTGACATTTGTATGCGCATACCGGTATGTTAATATGTATGTTTTGTTAATGATATTTTCATCTGCTTCATTTACCCTATTTTATAGTATACGGATATAGTAACAGTATTTTACAAAATATCGATATTATTAATGGAAATTCAGAAAATGATTGGTATCTACAGCTGCAGGACACTTGAACCGCGGCTCATGGCTGACGGGCCGCTTGTATTCCTGTCCCATCGAATGATTTCGCCCTATCATTCTACATTTATATATACATTCTACATTTTCTACTGCATTATTTACTTCTCATATTCTTATAGTGAACTAGAATTATAAAATAATGAAAAAAGTAATTTTCTGAATAGCTTTTATTTGTTAAAAAATTAAAAATAAAGCATTTGAAAATATAGACAGAACAACAAACTAAATTAATAAATGTTGATAAAGGTTACCAATTTTTCAAAAGACGCCCATATTTTTACTAGTTTGAAATAAAAATTAAATTAATACTAAGCATGTTATTGTCTGTAATGCATGTAGTTCGAAAATAGTTAATTATTTTTACAAGTATGAAAATACTGTATTCAAAAACTTGTTCGATAATCCAAATTTCAAGGGCTTAATGGTATCTACAATTAAATTGGTTTTGTATAACTGAAATGGATTTCTAATTTATGATACATGAACTCTTTCCCTCAAAATTTGAACGTTAAATAAGTGAGGCTGAAGTAGCTCTTTTCTGTTCTTATCATTGAGTTATCATTCTCAATCTCCTGAGGAATAGTTGATGAGAGAAAATTCACTAGGGATTGAAGTTCATGCATGATTTATCATTAGCTACTACGTTGATGACCATAACAATACCTACCAATATTGTTCTATCAAAAACTGGCCAATAAAATTTGAAAGGTGTCTACAAAAGATATGTGTATTTATTAATATCATATTTTATCATGATGGGTTGCACAGCCTCCCTACTATTCATTTTTTGGTTAATTCTTTTCTTTTTTGTAATATTATTTGGTCAAAATCCAGCTGTAAATCTCTCTTGTATCCTTATTAATGTAAATGAGAACTCCTCCAACTTTTTCAAATGGCTCTTTCTCACTCAGTTCTTAAAAAGTACAAATCTCATCAATATTATTTTTCTGTCTTGGGCGTACATGCCATTCTTAAAATTAGTACATAAATAATAGTTTTAGCGATGAAAGTATCGCTTTAGTTTCTGAAATACTTCATATATACTTCACTAAATTGCTAAATAGTTTTTTAATTTCCTGAATATTTCATTTAAATTTATACCATATAATGTTGCCAATACAAAACTACTATCGCGGACACGGAATAAGGTGGCTGAGAAATTCTGCCCAGATGTCAGGAATGCGACTCCTACGCTTGAACTAGGCAACACTGAAAGCTGAACGTTGCCACTTGGTGCTGGATAGCGATTGAATTTCGGCCATCCATCCCTTTACCGGTTCCATGTCTGACAACATTGCAAAATCTCTCAGTCGTCTTATTTTGTGACCGCGACTATAATTCTATGAATCCATGTTACATTCCTAGCAATTATCAAATAGTGTTTCTTGTAAAATGGAGATCGACCCCACACTGAGGTAACCTCAGGGGAGAGTAAATAGGTAATAATGTTTGAAAGCTGTTTCTCTCCTGGATTTTGATGAAATTAGGGTATCGTTTCCAGTCCCACTTTATTGCAAAAAATTTCTTTTCTAGTCCAAAAATATAATATGTAGGTACTCGTACTATACTAATAAAAATCAAATTATGTTAATCAAGTTCAGTACATGTATCTATTTTATTTCCAAAAATTTTCAGGAGAGGAAAAATGGACGATGGTCGTTAAGAGCTTTCAGTAGAGTCGGGAAGCGATGTGTTTGACAAGGGAAAGTTATCGCTCAGCTTCCTAGCTGGATCGACTCATCGTCCAGTGTTCACTTTTTACTTTGTGTTTTTGTCGCTGGTTTTTGCAGGTGCTAAATGACCGACACACAATTATCGACACCATGCACCACTGTTTTCACAACTTACTGATGCGTTCACTGTGGTATTCTCAAGCTTCGGTTACAATGAGGAGAAGTCCAGTGTGAGTAAGAGCCTTCTGTGATTCACTTTACAAGTGTCTGATGAAACGATGAATTCATGGAAATTTCAATGATAACTCATTATTTTACAAAGTTGGTTTCAGTTTTAGTTTTTACTATCTCAAGACAACCTTTTGAAGGTTAAATATACAATATAGTTCCTATATTCCGTAATAGATTATAAGTAGGAATAAGTCGAAGGTGATGTGATATCAAAACAATCTTGAAAAGAAAAATAATATTATCAGTTGTTAACATCAAATAGTTTACAGTTCCATGCATCATACTTGACTGTGACTGTATAAAGTTACCCTAAGCAAAGCACTGGAAGTCACAAACCAAATAAGTAATGAATGGGAACGTTTTTAAGTATCAAACCATAATTAATTTTATTTGATTTACTTTCGAATTGGCAAAATTTCTTTAACAAACCAGTAAGTTTAAAATTGTCACTCAAATATGAAAAATACAAAATACATCATTGCAAAATGATATACAGTACAAAACTCTCCATTGTATTGTTTCACTTCAGATAAATCAATTTTTGTCTCCCCTGACATTCATTTTATTATCCCTTCTCTCGTTTTCTCTCTCTTTATTTCATTCACTTGATTATTAGATTGTTTTATTATAAAATAAATAAAATTCTTCTGTCCCATTGTAAATAAAGGTTTTTATTCCTTCTATACTACTGTATAATATTTGTTTCCAGAAACAAGCTTAGTTTGGAAACAATATTGTCCAGTAAAAAAGACAGATCACCCACACACACAAGTTTTAGAGAATTGATTCATGAAAATTATAATATTAAGTGAAAATAATTTAATTTTAGTCTATGTTATCAGAATATGTTTAAGTTACCTATGGAAGTAATTTCAAGAAAGTGCTTCACTTTTGAGGATTCTCCTAACGTCGCTTAATAAAGAATTTTTTTTCATCCACGAAGAAATCAAGATAGAATTCCTATTCCTAATACTGGCGAGGTGGTGAGTTTTGATCACAATCAACCACTCCGGATGGCCTACTCGAAAATAGAAGCAATTCTTGCCAATCTAATCAGTCTAATGATTGAGGGTGAGAGAGGCTCTAGCTGTAACTGTAATCCGCTTTCTTTTTTCCTCAATTGAGCCAAGCCGACGACGGCGACCGAATCAACTGAAAAGCTCCTCTTCAGAATTGGATTGTAATGGAGAACGGAGCGCAGCTCACTCTTCGTTTCGCGGATTATGCGATGCTGAACGGGGAACGATTCAATTTTATCATCGATTCATCTCTTCATCATCATCAAAGATCCCAATCAAAGACATCTGGTTCAGTTTACACAGATGAGAAAGATTCTAACCTCCCATTACAATATCGACTGCGCATTAAATAGATAAGTTATGAATCATATGAGAAATCCGTAGCCAAACAAACAAAATTTGTGGAACACGGGCCACCGAATTTTGTTAGGTTTGTATTCCAAGGGTATGATCTAAATAAGTTGAACCCATAGTTAATTCATTGCTATCCAGCGTAGAGCGTTTAGCTCAGTGATCAGTATCGCCAATGAGGTTATTGGAGTCGCCCTGTCTGGTTTTTGAGTCACTGACGTCATTGGTGTCAGCTGATACTGTTGCAAGTGAATTATTGCACGTCTAAACGCTCCTTTAATTCATAATACAATAAAATAATATTCAATAATTAATAATTCAACTATTTTAAAATGTTGTGCTGGAACTCCCAAATAGGTGTGCGTCGAGTGAAACCTTGTTGATTTTTTGAAACCTTGTTGATTTTTTGGCAAGATTGATTTTTAATGTATTACATAAGTATGTTTGTTTCATAGTAGTTATATTTGCATATCTATTATATTAAAAACTTTTGGTGCATTCCTTTCTACTGTGCTTCCACCACTGGGAGATTTGATGTGAAATTCAGAGTAAACATAGGTATGTTTCCATTAAATCACATGTTCTCGGCACAAATCTTCTGGTTTGTAGTAATGGAAAACATTATGAAAAACACTACAAATTAGGAGAATTGTGCCGGGCACATGTCGTGAACATGTGATTTGTAGTAATGGAAACGTACCTTCACTCTGATACAAGTCTGTTGCAATGATACTGTATTTCCAAACGATACAGTACTGACCAAGCAAGCGGCATTTTGCGCTGCACGGGGTAAACTCGTATTTTTTTTATTCTACTTTTGAATCATTTTGCTTTTCTCTCATCCTAAGTTTGAATAATAATTTTGTACTTTTTTCTTCAGACAAGTGAATTATTAATTTAATTCCAGTAACGTCTGTAGCAGCATTTTTTGCATTATAGCATAACGCTTATCAAGCTTTGTAAAGCTTATATGTATAGCTTTGTTTTAAGTGAGTTAAAACGTATGGTGGATTTATTGCTTCCAGGTGCCTCTTTCATAAAAAATTGGAAGTTCTTTACAACAGGAACATTTGACATGAATAGCACTGTGTAGGTGTAGGCCTACTATGTGATCCAGGAGTGTGTGTGTCCGACTTTTTCCTGTATTTTCCTGTAAGGAATCCCAAATTTTTCATGAAACAGGCCCCAGGTGCCTTTTGAAGAGCTTAATCATCAGCTACAATACAATATCTCTTCCTCTATTATTTATTGTCAGAAGACTGGTTAATGTAAATTTTGCATTGGCCTTTATTATCAATTCATCGATTTTCGAATTATTCTTTCAAAACTGTTGTTTTTTGTACTTTCATCCTTTGTACTGATTATTCTGAATTGGTCTTCTGTGACACATACAATATTGAGCTCAATGTTGTATTTAGTTGATATAAGACTATTCAATTTTAAAATTCATTCTCTAATTGGTTAACCAGTAGACTTCTTAATTGTGCGATTGATTACAAAAATTTGATAAAAATCATTCATGAATATTATTATAGGCTACCATGAAATGATGGATGTATAAATTTAGATCAATATTTTATATTGTCAAATCAATTATAAAACTAATTACGGTATTAAACTTCTTTGAAAAAATTCGTCCAAAAAAATAGATAGGTTTAGAGTCACTACTGTTATAGAAATATAATTATTGGAAATTTGGGACTTGATCAGATTAACATTTTTTACAGAGTCTTTTGGTCATTCAATTGCTAATTATATGATGCAGAGAGCACTTGGTTGGTTTCATTTAATTTATACGATCGCAAAATAATCAACATTGGACAGTTAATCAGTTAAGATTGAAGCTCAACCTCAATTTTCAAATTTTAGACCTGTGGTACTTTGAATGAAGCATTAAATGTATAGAATCCCTTTCCAGCTTATAATGTACATGTACTTTAATATTGGCTTAGATTATCAGGAATCGCTTCAATTAATCAGCGTTCACGTTTTATTTTCCATGAATCGCAATTAATTCCATAATATTCCATTAAATGATTTCTATATTCATGATCATTAATCACTCTCCACTATTCTTCCACAAACTATTTCTGCTCTAAAAGACTACGGGCCGGTTGCTTACAATAAATTGAAGTTCATCTTTGATAATTCATAAGAATTTACATATTTAATCGGATATTAAGATCAAGAGGCCTTTTTTGAGAGAAAAAAGATTAAAGCTTAAGATTGAGCTCAAGAGATTTTTGTGAACCCCCATATTCCCAATTTCTACCTCTTTCGAGTAAATTTGAATAGTTTTCTGTAAAACCACAATAGTTGCTGCCAATACACTATTTTTATCATCGGAAAAATATGAATCAAATTAATACTTGGTAATCTGAAGTGAAAAGGTATTATTATAATAATACTTAATAATAGTAAACATACTTTCGTAAATTATGAAGACTTCTACAATAATGAAAATATTTGGATTGCCATTACACTTTTTGGAAAATTCTACGTTATAAAATAGATTATTGTGAGTTTCATGTGATTAAAAATATTCATTCACTTTTGAATGGTGAGCACTGAAAAGCTTTTGAGTTCGCGCGATTGAGCAATTTTCCACGCTTATTGTTCAGAACGCTCTTTTGCGTTTGTCCATTGATGTACAGTCAACACTCTTCTTCCATACACCAGTCACCTATTCCGCTTCTATACATTTACTCTACCTATTTTCTTTACCATAAATAATTTTTTCCAAATACAATTACCTTATTTTTCTTTAACACTGAAGTTGAATAGAGTATTTGAATTTATTTTATCTAATACTTGTATTTTGTACTAAACTCTTTACCGTATGCTTCACATGCATTACCTTGCGGTAATTTTTATTTTGTCAAAACACATAATAAATATTATTTATTTTTCTTCAATTCTGGAGTCGAATACATTATTTGAATTAATTGTATTTGCGTTTTATTTCTAATAAAGAGGGTATTGCGATCGTTCTAAAGCTTGTAAAAAGGGTTTTGAAATATTTTATTGGCTTCAATAAGTTTTTGACAAAAGCCAGTCACCAGGAAATGGGATCATTAGCATTGAGATATTAGTATTAGCTCAGATTTTTTTAAGGTAAAGTAGGCTATCAGTTGTACAACTAGGTACCTGTATTGCTTATTATTTTTGAAATTCCAATTTATAGTTCGGGCTTCCCTTATTCTATTACCATTTTACTGAACTCATGTTGATGATACCTCTACATGAATCATTCTCTACAAAAAATGTTTCAAGATATTTATCAAAATATGAGAATATTAGAAATTACAAAAACTAAACCGAATTGGAGAAGCAAAATTAATAAATAATCAGTATGAGTTTTATGCACTTGATAATTTTCTAATTGTTGTATTCATATATATTTTATATTCATATTGAAAAAATAACAATATTTGTATATTGTCTTATGTAAGGAAATAGTTCAAGATTTAAAGATATGTCAACATGAATATAAGAATATTCTACTGATTTGAATGGATTTTGCCTATATACATTAGGCCTTTAATATAAGTTGATTGAGTAACTCTTATACAAACGAAGTTCTCAAATAATATGCATCAAATCATTTCCTTGATAATTCAAATTGTTCCGTTAAAAACAAACAAAAAATTCAAATCCATAGTGCACACATTATTTGCTAAACACATTCAAATTGAGCTTAAATATGTTTACGAAATTATGACAATAGTAATTAGCTATTAGAAGCTTATAGTATCCATTCCAAAAAAACATTGCAGTAGTCTAGATGTGCAATTGTTACATGCTGTTACAAAGAAAAATATATAGGCTATCACTTATTAATGACTGAAATGAATGTGGAAAGGCTTTCAAATTAAATAAAACTTTATTCAAGCAGAATATAACTTTTTCTTCAAAAACAATAAAATGATAAATAAATGAAACATGGTGATAAATAACATATTGAATGATGAGCAAATGAAGAGTAAGAATATAACCAAGAATACAACACAATAATACTTTCAAATTTCTAATAGGTAATAACATAATAATTACTGAAATATTCATTTTTCCAAATTAATATAATATAGGATACCAATTACAGTATGAGGATTTACTACTACTGTACATATAATTCAAAAATATGACTTGAATGATCAAAGCAAGATACTGTATAAAAAAAACTAGTGCAGCATGAGAATATTTTATACAAATAATTGATGATAAATTGAGTACATGAGTAAAAGCAATAGTTCTTTTTGAAAGCGCTACAACTCAGAGAAAAATTATAAGTAAAATTATTCAAACTACGTACATCAAAATTGGCGACAGAATGTCCACTGCTAACTACATTATATAACTACTTTAACAAGCCAAAAATTTCAGTCTTTAATTAGCGTACAAAATTCAAGTAGGCTACATTTAAAAAGGAGGGAGAAGGTAACTTGAGGAAGGTTATTGTTTATCGGCAAGTTTAATAGTAATATGAAAGTAGAGGAATATTAACTTCTTGGTGAACGATTTCCCACCTCAGGCCTAAAGAAGCTTTTGTGAGATTCATCCTGAATAAGGATTTGAGTAGTGAGATTTCTTCATTTGTCCTTTCATTCTAACAAAAATTCTATCACTGACACGTTAATTTATTATTACATTTAAAATAATGATAGATAGCAGAAGAGATAACACACGACAACAAAATATTAGGAATTCCGAGCAAACAAGCAGAAGTGTATGAAGCTGACTCCAATCCACATCTCTAGTCTCTTTCTATGTCCATGCCCTGAAAACCCACAAAAGTGCAGAGCAGTAGGTGTGCAAATAAATTGAAAATAAACAAAAATATAAAAATTATTAAAATGTCAGAGATTAGCTTATTAGACGCAAACCGTACAAGAAAGTGCATTTAACATGGTGTTAACGTTAACATGAATATTATTAGTATTCTCAGGGATGGAGGACTCATTCTTATTTTTTCACAAAACCAATATCCAGATCTTGAAGTACACGGGATGATCTTAAATATAAGTTTGAATAGTTTCAAGTAGTCTTGAGAGTGAGCTATCAGAGGTCCAGTGATACAAGGAGATGGAACAAATTTTTTGGAAAACTGAAAATTGGGTCAAGTTATAATTATACTGTATTCAGAATAGCTAGCTAAACATTTGTTGGGAGAAGAGCAAACTTGGATACGGCCAATAATTCAGTCTTCTTGGAAGACTATAAGAATGAAACCGGCATTTGATTACTTTGTAATTAACTTATTACTTTTCAATTTTCTCAAAAGGTGTAACTCAAGAGTGACATGATATGGAAAATGATGAATTGAAAATTGAAATCTGTGCACTCTTGAATAGAGTTCTTGCAGGACAATTTCTATAGATAAGCTCAATAACTCAGAAAAGGAAATCAGTACAATAAGGTATAAGAGAAATCTAGAATTTTGGTTGTCAAGTACCTCTAGTAGGCCTTTTTTTCAACTGTTAAATATAACATAAATTGAAAGGCTTAGGCGAACTTATTTTTTCAAGTAGGCTATAAGTTCAAGGGTTTAATATTGTAGGAACGTTGGTTAGTGTTAGTATCGAGCATGCTCAAAAAAGTTCTTAATTGGATGAATAGTTCATGTTCATGTATTGTACAGTAAGTTACTGTAGCGTACCTCCTAACCTAACTCCTGGGGTTATCCCACAATTTAAAAATCTGTCAGTAAATGAATATATACGAGGTTTAAGTTTAGCATTCATTTTTGTCCTAGAGTGATGAGAAGCAGTGTTTTATTGAAGCATTCACATACAATTCAATTATACAGAGTGACTTAGCAAGGATGCCGGTAGTCATAAAACTACAGAATAGTCAATACCAGTTTACTATTTTTATGGGAGAAATTCAAAGGGATTGATCGTTCATACCGGCTCACAATAATATAGTAATGATATTGAATGTTAAGGAATAGGTTAGTAAACCATATCGATTGAAACTCAATACTCAAGAATATTACTGAGGCTTAGAAATGATCATGAGCAATCATTGAGAGATGGAGATTAAATATTTTATCGTGATAGTGTTGGATAAGGTTATTCTCTGTCACGTTACTGATATGAATAGGTTAGGATCAAAGCTCTGAACACCACTACCACAAGTGAGAGAGGGAGGTGGAATAAATCAATGAATCTCAAAATCTTCTACCACAACCTAAAATAAAAGCTTACTACCTTGTTTGCGAACAGGCATCGTGTTATGTTCCAAAATATCCTTTTCACCGATCCAACAACTTCCACCGAATTATCAGAGCTGATTGAGCACTCTTTGAACACAAACTCTATTGAGCTAGCACAGATTATTTCATTTGGATTATGTATTCAAACACTGACACAATATCAAACCGAATTTACGCGCGCGAGAGTTTTCTCATAATCATAACGATAAGAGCACGAATAACAACATACATAAACATCCCACGGCAATCTAAATGGCGACTTGGCGACCACGAAGCAGACGTTACCGCAGCTTTGCAGGCAGGCGGACTCGGGACTCCCAGCTGGTGACTGACGTGATTGGTCGATTAATTGGAAGACGTCACGCCAGGGCTAGCGCGCTATTTTTCCCTTCTCTTCTTGTTTTTGGCCAGACTGCTTTTTACTTTACACACCGTAGAAGGGATTATGCAAAATGAATTCACTATTTCTAGATAAATGTGAAATTAATACAAAACCTCAACTTGAAGTTTATGTCGAGCTATTTTGGGCCGAAAATTGTTGGCACCTATAGGAATAAATATCATGAAAATCAAAACTGTAAACAAAATACTGTGAATACTCTGATGAAGAAAAAGCCGTTAATTTGAAATTACCGCCTTAGCTTTCTGCAATAACTCTATGTTAATATTGAATATTACATAATCATGTTTTGTTTAGACCATCAAATATTATGAAATATATTTTTTAATGGTAAATTTTAAAAAAAACTTCATAAAAAATACGCTCCAGTTCCAGTATGATAGAAAAAGCATTTCATGCCTATATTAGGTATTTTATACCTAATAATTTCATACCTAATTACAATAATAGGAGCCCAAACTCGAATTTAGATAGTTTTAGAAATAATACTATAGGATGTTTCCAAACTACGATATCAATTATTTCTGCCAAAAAGTAAATTTTTTTATTTTCAAGTAGGAATCAACGCAGCTTTTTATTGGAATTCTAAAACAAGCTTTCTTTGCCTTGTCCAACCCTCTTGTTGTAACTCTCTATTATTATTGTAATAGTGAAATAGTCCATTTTTTAGTGTTATGAATTTGGTAAGTTAAATAGGCTTACTTATAAAAGATTTTTTTAACTTGTGATTCTATAAAAGATTAATATTCATAAATGAAAGAAAACTTTTCTTTTGAACATTTCTCTTGGGCAACTTGATTCTATTATTATTTCTATGATCAATTTGTCAAGTCCATGAATTAAGCTTTCTATTGATTGATGAATAAATTATAAATACCTTTTTGAAGCTTTAATTATAAAATTCTGGCTGAGAAAATTATTGTTGAATAGAAATTAAAAATAGTATTTTTGTCGTCCACAAATTCAATTAATTTTTTTCATCTAGTACAGTATTTCAAGTAGATTGTTTTATACAGTATTCATTTAATAGATTATCACCAACTGTAACTTCAATGAATTCCTTATTATAACTTTATTGCTGTACACAATGAATATTGTATTATTGTCATCAGGGCAGATTTAGCATTTTAGCACCCATATAGGACCAATAATTGTTTCGTCCCCCTTGTCTGGTGTAAGTTACTTTCTTAAAAAATAGTTATTAGACAATAATACTGTATCAGACATTCAACAATTATTTTTTCCAATGAACTTCAAAACAGAGTGCTTTATTAGCATGATTTTTTCTCAATTCAAAAAAACTATTTTAAGTTATGGCTATTAATTTTCATTTCTATATTTTTCGCTTGGCCGTGTGCCTCCTGGATGCTTGCGCCCATAGGCCCGGGACTAATGGCTGGATTTCACGATTCCAGTAGACGTTCAGGTTACTGGAGGCAGGTGGATCATATGATCGTCAACTCTTTACAAACAAATAGTTCAATTCACACCAGTCAGTTGGACTATTAGTTTGTATAGAGTTGACGATCACCTGCCTCGATAACCTGGAATCTTGAATCAGCCGAAATCCCGCACTAATTATAATTTCTGATATTTGACAAATAGTCTACTAATACCTCTATTCTTTGGTTAAATTTTTTAGAACAATTACAAAGAAAACTTGCCTAAACGCCAGTAATCTACTTTAACCAACTCATGTAGTTGGTATCGTAGATGATGCTTTCAAATTGATTCCTATAAGCAAGACTCTACAGGAAAATATTTTTCAAAAAAATTGCTGTATTTATAACTTAAACACGTCTCTGAATTATTTTTAAATAATCTGAATTGAGATATGTTCACAAGAAATATTATAAACAATGTCATTGATATAAGAGCATGAATTGGCTTCCATCTCTCTCAACCGACATCGGGAAATTTTTCAATAGAAAAAAGAGCTCATATTTTGATGTAAGTTACTGTACATATGAAATTGAAAATTTAATTTTCTTTCTTCTATTTGGAAATAATTTACATTTCACATTTATGACATACACCTTATAACCTGTATAATGCAATAATTATATCTTTTCAAGTCTTCGTCCTACTTTAACTGTTGATTAAAAATACAGCAATATTTGAGTAATAGACTTTCATATTTACAACAGTACAGTAACAAGATATTCCTTGTACGCTAAAGTTGGGGTATAATTTAATAATTTCATCACAAGCCAATCTTGCTTCAATGAGATAGATTTTGCTAATCCAGATTTGCAGTTCATTCTATTTGAAAAAAACATGCCTGATATTACAGTTTATTTCTGGTAAAATACTGTATTATATATTTGAAATCGATTCTAATTATGTAGTGAAATCATCACAAACAAATGTGGTGTTCTACAAAAGACCCATTATTAGATTACTTGTATTGTCATGTCATTGTTTGATGAATAATGGAACATGAGGAAAGCTAGGACAATGAATTCATGTATATTCACTCCAAAATTACAAAAATTATAGGTATAATTTTCATCAACAGATTATTTATACAATACATCCCAATTGAATTGAACTAGGATTGTAAAACTCATTTGGTAAGCAGAAATTTTACAATCTAGAATTAATAATGAACCATTACAGTAATTCACACTAATTTATTTAGTAAGTCTAGTTGGTATGGATAATTTACAAAGGTGTATGTTGAAAATTTACAATTTTTACACGAATTTATGTTTCTTACATGATATTTTAACGACAAAAGTCATTGTTATTCAACTGAATATTCCATCACTAATTTATACAATTACAAAAAATATATAATCATTTCGGTGTCAAACTACACATGAGAAGTACTACTATCATTTATATTCAGTCGATGGACTTGTATATTATATTATGCTTTAATCTAGTAGCTTAGTCTTTGGTTAATCTAACGAAACAAAAACTTCACAGTATGAGGAGTGGGAGAAGCTTTGCTCCAGCTCCTGAACAGAGCTTGTTGGTAGATGCTACATGGCGGAATTGGAAGTTTTTCATATTAGATCAAACAAGAGTTGACCTCATTTCTCATCAAAAACTACCCAAGTCAACCATGTAAACCTAAACAAACGAGTTCTGCCAGTAAATAGTAGATTATGATCCAACCCAGTCGGTTTACTATGGATTTATTCTGATACTTGAGAATAAAAATCTTGTTTATTCTCTATTTCTCGATTCCTATTTGGCCTGTATGCACCATTTTCGTTTAAACTAAGTTCAACGAAACGGTAGTTTAAAATTGGTTAAAAACGTAGATCCACAGTTTAAACCAAGGGTACTACGGTTCAAACCAAATTTGAACTATTGTTTCATTAAACTTAGTTTTAACTATGATGGCGCATACGGGTTTTAGTTTAGAGAAATACAGTATCGACAAATCAATCTGTAAATCTTAATCGAATATAACTATCAAGACTAAAATATCACTACTACTACTACGGTATGTATCGAACAATCTTGTTTCAGTTCCATCAAGAGTTTTTCATTTCCATTACAGAAGGCACCAATTGGCATTTCATTGGGTAAAAGTAACCTACAGTTTAATTTCAATCTGAAAATTCTAATCCATCCGAATCATAAGCAAGTACTTTCTCGTGACAGCCAGAAAGGGTCTTGAAGACAATTAAAGCCCTGCGAACACTTTGTTCATTAAACTATAGTCGAAGTTGCTCTCATTCAGAGGCAACCGCTGATTCTCCACATCATTGCGGTCCATTGCATGGTTGCAATTATTGCTGCAATCAAATTCAAAGAATCCATACTTTCATCGTCTCTTGACTGGCGACGATTTTTCGAAGCAGAGGACAAGCTAGTAGCACAGCTGGACACAAGCTGGGTTTTCGCATCACTTTCCAGCGTGTTGACGGTCTTATTTGTCGGCGCGGGTTTAACCCTATTGATGACTGCTGGCTGATTGCTTGATATCCTGCCACTGGAGTCAGACTCTTGACTGCTGGTCATCTGTGAGTCAGAATTTGACAGTGATGATACTACGAAGTTCCCTTCATAGATCGCCTCGTTGGATACACAGAACAAAACTGGCCTGAAAATAGAATTGAAAAGTTTATTCAGTAATGATTAATTTTATTTCAAGTTATACAACCTGCCAAATGATAGAATTATAGAATCACACATATTATTTCAAGTTATATTTAGTTACACAGCCTATAAATTATAAAATTATAGAATAACTCATATTATTTCAAATTATGTTGTATTATTATACAGTGAAAATTATAGAATTGCTCCAAATTATTTAAAGTTATTCAATCTGAAACTCATAAATAAGTTTGGAAAGTTCGTCAGGAAAAGATTGAGTGGACCAATTTTGATGCGGTTTGCGCTAAAGACAATACAATTTGGCGGGTAAAACTGACTATCATTTAGTTTCACACTGAAAAGTTAATGGCCAACAATCACTGTCACTATACCTCTCTAAAGTAGCAACTATTTAAAACTAAAATTTTAGAAATTTCAGCAGCCGCTTGAACCTCGTCACGGGTGAACTCGTTTAATCAGAAAAGAGATATTTATTAATAAAATGCAGCACTTTTATAGGGGAGAAAGCACATTTTTTACCACAATGTTCTTTTTTAATGCTTATACTTTTTCTCCAAAATTATTTATAATATGAATTTTTAGCTGTATCAAAGGAAGAATCATGCATGGATGAATAATGATAATTCGTTGGTAGTGAATAAATTTTGAAAAGGAGCAGCTTTGATCATGTTTTCTTATAATTTTAATACTTATTGCACTATGTATTGACACTTACTGTATGATCAGAGATGAACCAACAATAGGATACAATATCTGAAAATTTATTGATATGAATTTGAAAAAAAGTACTTGAGCTAAAAAGAAATTGAGAAAAGGTATGAAGCTATCTGATTCAAATAAACTTTGTTTTATTAATTTTCTTCAATGGATAAAAATGACACTGACTTTAGAAACGGTTAGCCTATACTAAACAATGAAAATGGCACTTCCATAAGATTAAGTCAGCTAATACAATAGTGAGAACTCAGTCTAAATTATTTGTTCTTAAATATCTAAAAGTTAGTTCAGAGGGACAAAAGTTGAAACTAATTGAATGAGTAGTTTTTATAGCTAATTCCATCATTATACTATTCATTTATTTTATGAAAGTAAATAGCTTTTATGTAATAAACTATTTATGAAATACTATATGTTACCTTCCAGGTGTATCAAAAAGGATAGTTATAGGTAAATTGGTTGATTCAGCAAACATCATAACTGCTCTCAATTGTTTCAGACAAAAGGTTATAGAGAGAGGATTGCCAACATTGTAGTACTCAAATTCTCCTGCGAGTAAACACAGTTCTGTGTGCACGATTTTGGATGATTCTGAAACCATAACACATTCAAAATTATTGCTATTACTCAAATAACCAAACCTGTGCACAGATTGATTACGAGTAGAAATCTTTTATTTATAAATAATAATAAGAATTGCATTTTCGGTTGATGAGTGATGATGAGGTTTACTCAAGACTGCTCTTGGATGGGTGACCGACACAAAATAAGACGATGTGAATCCTACCTGTAAGGGTCTCCTGACCAATAAAAAGCGATATGAGTATAATATACTTTATCTCTTAATTTTGTATTATGCTTTACTATTACTACACCAGCCAATAATTAAAAACTGCTATGGTAGAATATTCAACATGGCAAACTATAAAAATTGAAATAGAAGTTTTAAAACGATACAAAGCCAACAGTCTAGGCATCATTATGAAAAAGTAGATTTTAAACACACTAAGAGGATACTGTTTATAAAAAGTAAGTTGGATTTGGATAGCATAATCCCAATGGTCCCTGATTAAAAATAACAGTATGAAAATTTTTCAAAATTATTAGTATCTTATTATAAAAATATCCTGGATTTTATAAGCATCATCTGTAATAGACACATACACGACAATAATTAGTAGGCCTTATAAAAAAAATTGCTTCGATAATAATTTCTTGTGTTACTGAGCCAACGTGGTCTATGTCCTATCTATGCTTTATGGTCATGTTCTGTAGTTAACAAGATTTCTGATTATAATTTTTCTTATATTCCCGACGTTTGGCCTCATTTGGTAGTCTCACATTGAATGGCCTATCACAAGAATAAGTTAGTATTCTAAATTCTACTTTGCTACACCTATTTTTCAATTGATCATTAACCCTCGTGTCAAAAACATACCTGAGAAAAAACACTCTCCCTTTCTTTAAAGGTTTCTAAGATGACAGTGAAGCTTTTAATCGTCTTAAAAGAGATAAAAAAGGAAACTAAGAGTACCATTAAGTGATAAGTTATGAACAACTCATACTATAGTCATATAGTGCACAATGATAACATCTAATTTTTTTTAATATTAATCGTTTTAAAGAAGAAACGAGTGAAAACTAAACAAAGTAATATAAGTTATTAAGAGCTCATACTATGTATAATTATACTAGTGTGAGTATAATTCACAATAATTATAGCTGACCTGTATTTGTGTCCACATGAGTTTTGAGAAATGTTTTTTGAGGACTAACTGATAAAGTAATTTCATCTTCATTCACCCGGAAGTTTTTCACAGCTCCCGTTAATAATTTGGCTGACGCTGTAATCTTGTAAGGAACATTCTTTTTATATTTCACCTGTAAAACAAATTTTAGTTCAAGTTGGATAAGTTAAAAATTATAAATCAATAATAATTGTGATTGTACATTGTAGTTGAATAATGGAATACCCTATGTAGGAATAATCTATTGAAGAATAATATATTACATGCAATGATGAAAATCTAACTCGAATTTTTTCAACTTCTCTTGACGTGTTTACAAGTCGCCTATGACGCTTTATTTCTTAAATTCAAAAAATTAATCATTGGCAACCAGTTGAATAGACGGGCAACGTGCAGCTATTAGAACCTGTTAATGAAGATACAATAGAAATAAATTTCAGATTCATAGCCCAATTTTGGATTGATAGTTAGGGAAAGCAGTTGAAACTCTACAATGAATCATCAACATCTACACTAAATCAATTTTTATCTTGATAATAATTCAGTATGAAGAATTTTACGCATAAATATTATATCATATTGACCCACCTTTGTACTGGTGTGAATTCTAATGTAAATTACACATTTGATGTTGACAGTATCATTCACAGTAGTGTGTAAAATCAAACAAAAAATTGGAATAACATATTACTGTGAATACAATTTTACAATTACAAGTAAAATTTATGCTATTTTATAAATAAGGATGTGAAATAACGGTAACATTACATTGAAAACTGACTAAAGCGACGCATACACTTGTATACAAGTATTGCACGCCTTGCCATTATTGTATTGGTTTCATAGCTATATAGCACGCCGTGCCATTCCATATAGATATAAAAGGCAATATAAAAAATAGCACGATTTGCAATGCTCGTATGTGTATGAATCGCTTAAGATCAAGATGATTGTGATTCATGATGATTATTTTACCTGCAATGATTCACATTCGATGATTGGAAGAAAATGAGTTTTGGTGGATCCGTTTGAAAATTGTATTTTTAAAATGAGCTGTGAGGCATCTGGTTCAAAACTCAATTCACACCCATCAATCATCCGATCCATCGAATTTGGCGTTTTGAAAACTGTCAAAAATGACTGAAAAACAAATCACAGTCATGATGAAAATAACTTAAATCGTAGCTTGATATTTCACAGTTTTTTAAGTAAAGGATACGATTTGATGATTGAGATTTCTCATCATGATTTGAGAAGAGTTAGCTCAGCAAACACCTTGCACGATTATTTTCCATAATTTGCATTACATGTTTCTCTATAATTTTACCGTTACAATTTCTATAACCATGTCTTTTATACAGCACATGGAAACAGATATACCTCGAATTTTGTCACATTTTAGTTCTGAAACTAGCTCCATACATTTCAACATAATTTATTTATGTAAAAATTATGAAGAGATTTTCAATTGATTTGTCTATGTTGCCAAGTCTTAGTTACATTGAAAATGGTTGAAAACGTTTATTCATAGAAATATTTAATGAATAATGGTTGTAAAAGGAACGATGTGACCGCATTAGCGATTAAAACTGGACTGGACAGCTTATATCCAAAATGTTCTCATTTCCTTCGAATAATTATTGAAGTCTATAAGCATTAAATGTAGGATTACATTTGGGATGACATTTTAAAATATTTCTTATAACTTACCAGTGCTTTTGAGGTTGAAATCTGATTAAAGAATTCAATGATTTGTCAGAAAAGATAGAACAAGTACCATACCAAAGCGTGAAACTTCATGCGATTAGGTATTACCAAATAATAACCTGTAAGTTACAGTTCATAGGCCTACTTACTTTCATTGAAATTTTGCATTTTGGCGGTTCGTCGTTATAATCAGTTTCTAGATTGTAGAAGGTGAAAAATCTGTTAAGGAAGATGAATTCGGCAAAAGCTGACTGAGTCGAATTCACTGTTCGCAAAAGAAGTCTGTCTCGTATCATATCTATGAACAGGTCATCTCCAACTCTGGCCAAAGCATGTAGTGCACGAGCTAGAACTGAAATAATTCACCAATTAACCCATGAAAATTTGAAGGATGTTGCTTGTAATAAAGACAATTTTCAACAAAAATTCCTCGGATTTTTTCTTGGAATATAGAATTATTACTTTAGGATTACACATAGTTCTCTTTCTCAGGACTACCAAAAATATTCTCGTTTTCAACAAGATGATTTGTTATTATTATTATTGTTAATGAAGCCACCATGTCTAGAAGTAGGCCTACCTTTAAATCAGTAGACTGCAATAAATATAAATTTCAAATGTATTTATATTCAGATAATGGTAAACTTGTTATGCAAATCGTTGATATAATTGGGCACATTTACTAAACAATACATTTTTCATATAATATCAGTTTAATTCCAGAGAAAGGGCAACTTATACAATTTTTTGTGACAGATGCTAACTTACCGCCTGTTTAGAAAATTAGAAATCTCAATTATATACCAATCTCCTCAATTATTGGAAATAAAAACACAAAATCCAACTTACTGGTCCATAAACTAATTTATTGAATCGTGAAAAATGTACAGAATCATAAAAAATGCAATGATTATAAACATTCCCCAAGTTTACATGTTCAAAAAATATAGGTTAAACTCACCTTTAACATTCTGTCCCAGTATATTGCACTTCATGTTGATTAATTATCAGTTTTTCATTTATTTTCTGAGGCGAATGAACCATTGAATAATAATTATAAAAATACTAAACAAACAAATAATATTTCACATTATCATTTAGGTTGGAACTTTTGTCATTTATGAGTTTGAGGTTAGGAAAACAATTTGATTTGCGCGTTCAAAAATAAATTTCCTAATCAGAATGGCATTGGTTTAATTACAAAAATAATTTTAAGTAGTTAGCCACTAAACTGGTTCTCAAACCAATAATTTTTAAGCACTAAATAATCTGATCCTTATTTTATAATCGATAACATTTAATATTGAAGAGCTTTGTTTTTATCGATCTTAAAACTTGACGACGTAACGAGACGTTTGATTGGTTTAGTCTCTTTGGAATAGTAGATGACGCAGCGCGCGTTTTTTTCAAAGAAAAGGTTCAAAAACGACTTTCCAAAAAGGATGGATCGCTTTTCAAGTACGGTACCGGTAACTCCTTTACTGAAGGGATTCTAAAATTCCAATTCAAATCAAAGCCTAATAGGTCCTACAGCTAAGGTGAATCCCATTTCAAAAGGATCTTTATTTGAGAAAAGCAATGCTTTTTTTTCATGATGAATGCCAATTTCTACTCTACGCCAATTAGTTATGGTATAAGGTGTTTTTCCCAATACCTACCTCAGCTTTTGTAACTCATTTAAGTAAGATTTTTCGTAGTGGCCAGATTCAAGTGTAAATCACAAATCTAGCAAAATAACACGTTCGATTGTATATATAACACTTTTAGATAGACTGTACGTATAGTAAACTTGCAGATATTATTCAGCTAAGCAATGATCTTGCTCAATATTAGTTTATTGCTGTAAATCTCCATCGATATAACTATAATGTATTTTACTTCAGTTTATATCCTATTTTTAAATTCACCAAGCCTCTTTTCACAGTATAACAATTTCTCCTTTCTTCATCAATAATTTTCTTCAATAGCACATTTTTTGTTTTGAAATATTATGAAGCAACAGGCTCGTACGAGGAATACAATCGCCTAAGATTTATAATTTCATTATTGATAAAAAATGCTTACAGTAGTCATTGCTAGTTCGTCAAAAAACTGGTAAATATCAAAATGTCATTGAACAGCCTGAAAAGTAGGTAGACTTTTACAGAAAGCCTAAAGATCTTTTGAATAATAGAGTAAGCTATTTCTATTACCCAATTTTTGACTTTAAATGCCTATAGTTTTACAATATGAGTTGACCTATTTTAACCAGATTTCATTCAATAAGATGAATCCGAAATGAGAAATAAAAGTATAAATTTTCAACAAAAACTTTCATGTGTTGATACTACAGTATCACATTGAAATAAACGATTTATTATTGAGAAGAAATGATAGAGGATGGTAAACTTGAAATAGAATAGTAAGCTGTCACTTCACATTTTTTTGCTATATATTTCCAAGACAAGACGATTCCCTGGTCGCAGACGGAACAAGTAAGTTAAATTAGAAACGGGTATTTCCTGGCTACATTCAACTTAGTATCCTTGGTGGAACAAATAAAAAATGAAAGTAATAATAGCTCATTTTTTCAGTTTTAAATCAAAGCTGTTTAGAATTACATGATATTTTTAGTGATGAAGTTTCTTAATTTTTAATTAATTTTAGATTAGATCCCAACAATCTGCACTTTGAAGTACACAAAGTGATGAGTTCGTTTCCACTCCTGACTCTCCACACACAGGAATACAGTGAGGGTCTATCAATATTCAACAATCCGGAAGAATTTTTTCTGCATGGTCACTTCAAACTCTGAATGATCCATTTCATAGTTGAGGAATGCTCATCCTTCTGTTATTATTTCGGACTTGAAATGCTGTAATTACAGGAAGAAGCCGAGTTAGCTGAGCATTCGTCAACAACGATGAAACAGACCAATCGAGGATTGGGCGTGACCCTGCGCTTACGACATTGCTGGCGTCGGATATGTGAATAGACCTACTCCCATTTTCAAGTTGGAGTTTATAATAGAAATATAGAATACAATAATTTGTTAATATTTTGAATTCAAGCGGTATATATTCGTATAAATGAAAACCTATATTCTACTGCTTCATCATTTTTACTAACATTTCAGTATTTTTCTTTGGAATATTAATTTGTATGAAAAAAGAGCTTGTCTTCAACTAGCTTTTCTTTTTTGGAGTGATTTCCTGGTGTTAGGTTCCTCCTCTTGTTGAGTTCGGATTACATCTTTTGTCGAAAATCTTGATTTGGCACATCTCTTGTTACTCGTCTCGAAAAAATTCAGAAGCAATGGTAATAAAATTCCCACGAAGAAGAACATTCAATAAGTCTGATTTCATATCTTCAATCTGAAAAATTGAACGTTTGTTCGATTGAAACATGGATTTAAATTTGACTTACTGTAAAAATTAGGGAAATAAGCAGTTCTGAGTGGATAGTCTATTGTTTTCTGGTCACTGTAATTTAATTGTCATGAGTTATGCATGAATAATTTGGACTGTTCGTTCTCAATCAAGTTTTAAATTTAATTTGATTTTTAAAATCTTGTGACGAAATGATACAACCATTTTAAAATGTCTAAGGAAGTAGAGAACAAGAAAAGTATAGGCTACAGTGAGAATAAATTGCCTAGTCTAGAGCACACAATTTGATGTTTTTTGATACTCTCAAACTCATAGAAATTGATTGTGTGGATTCAAAAACGTTATTAATAAGTAATGCAAAATTAGTTTGCAGGTAAGCTTGAAGGAAGATTATTAGAGTTCTAGAATTTTGATACAAATAATTAGTTTACAAAACTAGATTTCATCATCCGTCCTTGAGATAAGATGAGTTGGTTGAGATGTACACCAGAGAAAACATTTACCAAATTTCCAATTTTTTTATCTTATGGCTTTTTATCGGTGGGGAGACCCTTGATGGTAGGTTATTTCCAATTGAGATAATAACAAGAGTCACAGAAGAAGTATGTAGGATACGAACAATATTCAGTATGCAATTAATTTTAATGGATAATAATTGCACAACATATAATAAATCCGACCGAGATATATAATTCAAACGCATTCACATATTCAAGAGCTTTGGGATGGAGGCAGGAGGGTAAAATAATTTTTAGATATTTTAGGTTGTGGAAAATATGAATAGAGAGCTCAGTAAACAATCGAAATGATATATCATGACTAATCAGGATGAAAATGTCTCACAAATGTTAGGCAAGTGTTTCACTTGTTTGGTTACTCTACTCTCTACCACAACTAGATATATTTTATTATTCGAATAACGAACGTTGGCTTCTGAAACAAGATTGCATGAATAATTGTAGATTCAATTTTATTATAAAAGCTTAAACTTACAGATCAACAGACTAAATGCACTAAAAGATATTGAAGAAGAATTTCTACATGTATATACAACCATGACCTATTTTGATTATCACACATGTGGTCTTCTATGCTCGACTTTATACACTCTTGGTGGACGATTTTTTGTCTATTGGTTCAAACAGTAATTTGTGTTCATGTTCAAATACGTCTTCTCGAGTTAATGTATCCAGGATTATCACCTGTAAAAAATGAAACGAGGATACAGTAAAGTGATGGTAAAAAAGAAGACACATACAATACAATAATACAAACACAAAATGGATTTCAAGTATATAACAGTCAGGTTTGTTGTGTAATAAATATCTTAATAGAAAAAATTCTTATACGATTTTTCACAAATGTTTTACGAATGGTAGACGTCCTCCTCTACGGTGAATGAAGCATAGAAAGATCTAGCAAGTAGTGAAAGTACTATTATTTATTTACAACGACCTTCCCTATGGTGGATGAAGCATAGAAAGATCTACCTAGTAGTGAAAGTACTCTTATTTATTTATTTGCAACGTCCTCCTATATGGTGGTTGAAGAATAGAAAGATTTAGCTAGTAGTGAAAGTACTCGTTCTGGAGAACTACTTACTCTGCTGATGACAGCACCCTTTCCCAAATTCAAGCCAGGAAATGGGAAAAAGCTTGCAACAATTTCTCATATCTCATTAAGTTTTGAGAAAACATAAAATTCATCCGAATTCTCCTAGACTGATGCGTTGATATGAGAAATTTCAAAATTTGCTTCACTTGAGACTTTGGAACTTTGTTACCGTGAGGCAAACTTAACTCACCGTGAAATGGTGAATTTAGAAGCGTTACATGGAAATCAATTACTGGAATAAATAGATATCATGAGTCTGCTAAATTGGAAAGTCTAGTTTTGACATAGCTCACCTGTTTCCTAACGTATCTGACTAGATCCTCGATAAGTTCCGGTTCGTTGCATTCGCTCGAAAGAAACCTTCGCCACAATGCAGCTGCTAATACTATGTCATCACTGAGGAGACCTTCGTCATAGCCAAGCAGAGCCGCTTGAAATTCCTCAGAAAGGTATTTCAAATGTTCACGAGCTGTACTGGTGTTATCATCCTATGGAATCAAATAAAATCAAAATTCATTTATTGCTAAAGATAAGTAAAATACATGTATAGGCCACGTCAAAACATAAATCAAATCAGTCAAATCAATCACATCCTTTAAATTATCCATACTAAAGCCAAAACATTTCATCATTATTATAAAAACAGATACTTATTAAAAAATCCCTAATTCTAGTTTTTAAGTTTCTTCTGAAAATAAGATTGTGTTGATGTCCTATAAGGAAACCTTTTATTTATTCAGTTATTATGTACAAATGATACTTAGGCTAGGCGTACACTGGTTAGTCAAGACAAGAGAAGACGAGATTAGTCACGTTTAGTCACAGTACTTATATTGAAACAATGTCATTGCATCGGTTGTGCTCATAAGCAACTATATGTACAATAATGACAATGTCTTGTCTTGAATGCTCATGGAATGTCTAAAGACTCATGTTCATGTCTCTCATGAGACCTAAGGAGTTAGTCTCATGAGAAGCAATATTGAGTTCTATACACATTAGGATAATTTTGATAGTTTATGGATGAACTACTTAACCACGTTGATTAAACAGCCATCTACCTTTACTTCACCGCAGTAAAATGTCAATCATCTAGACAAAATATCTATGATTAAGCGTAGTTCAATTTTCACTTGAGTAGTAAGCCTCATTGAATTTCAAACAATATTTTAGACCATGAATTTTTCCAAACCGTGAATAGAGTATAGTCGTATTCAGCAAGGAGGCATGTCAAGAGTAAAACCAATGCAAATATAATCAAATTCATTTGACGCTTGGCATTAGAAACATAGAGATGTTATTTCTTTGCCATCGTACTCTACGGTCATCAGCAACGTCAAAAAATCTCTATCTAATGCCAACCGTCAAATTAAATGAATCTCATACCTATATCATTATGCACAAGAAAACTATCAATAATTACAGTAGTAATAAACATGAGAATCACGAATACCACATGTCTGTGAATTCAGAATATCGAATGATACAGTTAGCTATTGAAATTGATTGGTGAAACTTCAAGGAAGTAGGCCTAATGAACTTCAAAAGTAATAAAAATTAAACTTCAAGTAGAAGAACAGAAATGAGAGAACATACCCCAAGCAATCCTGCTTTCTCTCTCATGTCTTCCCAAAGCGCTTCTATTGCGCTATTCCTGATAAATCGACCTTCTTCTTCTTCAGCCATCAGACGCACAATAATCATCCAGAGATGGAGTTCCATTACAACAAACCACGAGTGGAAGGTGTCTGGCATATTGAATTCTGTTAAAATAAAACGTTAGTTGGATAGGTTTCTACATTATTATTAAAATATTCATTTTGTAAAGGGAAGAACTATGAGGAGAAATGATAGAACAAGTTTTGCCCAGTGTACTGCATTCAACAGAATTGAACGGTAGTAATAGCAGTCAAGACTTCAAAATATCACAAATCACATTGGCTGTTTGGAAAATCAATCATTGTGCAAGAGGTTTTTAAACCATACTAGACTAACCAACATGTAGGCTAGTTCCTTCAGGCGCAGAGAGACAGCGCTGAGTTTAGTTTGCCTTTTCAAACGCTTAAACAATTTTTTCCCAAAATACAAATAAAACCTCACCTAGGATCAATAATCTTCCTTCTGGCACAAACCGCATTCAAATTGACCCATTATCATGGTCAAAGTGGCCGTCATAAGGTTTTGAAAAAGGTTTTCAATAGAAAAGGATAGCAAGTAATAATAATTCTTAGAAACTTGTCTCTGGCTTTTTTTATGCACTTATGCAGTATGAAAAACTCAGAAGATTTCTTCGGAATCAATAGAACAGTGAATTGTTGAATGAGAAGAAAAAATTATGTGATAGACAATTGCTTTTGTGGATGATTGAATGATCAATGCCATATGAAAAAGTAATTGAGGAAACTCTTGTTTAGTGCAGTAAATCACTTGAGTAGTTTAGTAAAATATTAAACGAAAATGAATAGTAGACTTATAGCTCCATAAAAACTGGAAAATTATAATAATTACTTGCCAATTTGAATAGTAATGATAGAATAAAGTTGATGAATATATGCCAACACCAAAATAACATGAATTTTAGAACGCAAATACATAATTCCAAAACAATTCAGCAATTATTAAAAAATCATACTTACTGACGAAAAAAGATTTATAATCAACATTGTCAGCGATTTGTTCATAGATACTGTAGCCTTTCCTCTTCAAACTCTGGAAAAATCGATATAATCTTTATAAGAATAATTCATTAGATAAGATTATTCATAATAATTATTAGATCATTAATAGTACCAACTACCAATGTACCATAAAATAATATAAAATGGAATATGTCAAATGTTCAATAAATTTATTTGGAGCATCTTTTGAACACAAACAGTTTGTACTGTAAGTGTGTAATAGCATACTCCAGAGTGCTTTTCATCCTTGAAGATAACTGGCCAGCTTGATGTATTTATCCAATTGGAATGCCCAGCAATGTTGTCATATTGTGTGCTGTTCAATCATCTGTGCACGCAAGCGCATTAAACCGAAATTTCAGTCTTATATCACGACACGTGCCCGGTTTTTTAGTCGTTCAATAAATAGTTTATCGATTCAATAGCGCTATTGATTCGTGATAAAGTTTTGAACACTCGATAACGCTATTGGATCTATAAATCTCTCGATAAACTATGGAGTCAAATCCAGCACATAAATATTTATTGAACCAATAACTGGGATTATTTTGATCAATTTTTTATCTAGGTTGGTTTGTGTTTCGTATATCATAAGTATCTCGGCTTCCAATAGAGATATCAATCCAAACTCTTTCTCATTCTTTACAAAATTAATTCTTCTATAATCTATTTCATTACCATTTTACTCTTAACTCTAGTAGTTTCATAGTTATTTGTGAAAGAATGAAGAAAAATACAGATTTATTGCGTTAATTTTTTTTACTTCTGCAAATAAACGTTTACATGATTGTTTTACTGAAAAATGTTTTTTATGAAATTTGTAGAGCATTCCATTATCTTCAACTTAAATAATCACAATTTATATTTTACTTCACGTGAACGTGAGAAAACGTCCATCAAAGTTCTCTACAATTTGAGACCAAGTAGGCATTTTTATCTTGTCTACTTCAAGGATGATAAACTGAGGACGCCCCTAAACTTTATGAAAGAGTAAAAAAATTGAAAAGGTGATCAATGAAAGAACAAATTCTCCTCTTTTAATTCATATTAATACTTTCACTCTCAAATGGCTGATAGAAAAGGAACACGCAATCTAAAAGTAGACTGTAGAGAAAATAGATACTGACAAAGAACAAAACAGATGACAGGTACCCTAACCTACAAAATGTGGCATTTGTTTACAAATTAAAGTTTTTGCGATGTTACAGATTCATTCAACCGATAAATCGTTCAATAGCATCACGTTACATAAAACGAACGAACGCAATAGTTTTATCGAATGGACAAATTTATTGACTCTATAGCTATTGAATGATTTATCGAACGACTAAAAAACCGGGCAACGGTGTGTTAACTTGGATGATTTACAAGTAGAGCAGATGATCAGAGATTAAGCATCTGTTTATCACTATTATAGAAGTGTGCGTATTGGCAACATTGCACGCGTGTGATTGTAGCTCGGAAAGTTGTGGAAAGTACTGTTTCTGTACTCAGATTTCTTCAAGGATGAAAATCACTATGAAACATACATACTTTGATATCATAAAACATCATACTTCAACATCATACATACTTTAATTTTCAACGGATAACGTAAAATTTCATGAATCTTTTCAATTACGATTTGAAGCAGACACGCATAGATAGGTATGAATACACCACGTGTTAATAGATTTTCAAAAATCTACGCTAATAGATTTTTTAAAATCTAGTAATTGAGTAGCAGTACCAGGAAGTTTAGGCACTAGAAAGAAGTAAACTATTCAGTGAAGAAGCACCATAAAAATCACAGTATGTCAGCAATACAATCTAATCAAATTGAAAGAGCCATTCTGGGACAAATAAAAATAATCTTTGTTAAAAAATAGAGTGAGAAACAAACTATTCATGTCTACAGGTGTTAATTTATTCTTCACTAGACAAAGAAATTCATACCGATTTCTTGACGTTCAAAATTCCAACTTTCTTCAATGCCGATTTAAATTTGTAACTGCCCACAAAATCTTTCAAAAATGATACAGGCTTTGTGGTAATACTTCGACATGGCTGGATATTTGGGCAATTTCAGTCCCGCCACAAATAATAAGGTTGAGTTAACGTCAATATTCAGCGGTGCATTTTGATGATGTATCGGCAACGAAGAACATAGCAAAGGTTTGGCCTGTAAAAAATGAAATGTTGTCAATTATCAACATAACCTATCAATATTCTTTCAATCAGTGTGAACTCATTCAATGAACCTCATTTCATTGTTAGGATCTATAATTTCCATAACTAATTTTGTAAGAATGGGATGATTATGAATTATTAACTAAGCAAACGCGTACGGCATGTATATTTTTTAATATGTCTATTAATTTCAAGTAATCTGTAGGCTGTTAGATTAGTCGCTGTGGTAATTCTTGGGAATTTGGCAAAAAAAAATCTCATTTAATCAAGGGCACGTATGAGGATCGAAGTGTCACACGCAAGCAAAACTTACCAGAGTTTGCCAGATCAAGTTTGTATTTGTATAAAGGTTTTTATGTATCTATCATATGTGCATCATTCCCAATCTAGTCACCAATACCAATACACCGCCAAAGGAATGTTGTGCGAGAGAGAACAGAAAGTGCTGATAGGGGTGGAAAGGGAGAAGAACAAGGAAAAGGCGAGGAAAGGAGAAGGAAAGGAGATGGAGGCGGGGAAAGAGAGAAGAGAAAGGAATAGGAAGGAAGGGAAGATGAAAAGGGAGGTTCTACAAATTATCATCCTGGCTCTGGCAGAAGTTATGCCGGTCTGCTATGGCAGTTAAGAACAAAAATAAGAGGAAATTAAAATACAATAAAATAAAAACTAGAAAAGCATGAACGAAAGGGATAAATGGACTAAAATAAAAGGAAATTCAATTAAATAAGAGATAGATATAAACGAAATAGAATAGAATAAATAAAAAAAAAAAGCTAGAAATAAGCAAAAGATAAGTTTGGGAAAAGGAAGTAGATGAGAAGGTAGGGTAGGACAGTAAGTGTTGGGGTCAAGAAATGGATGGCACTGACTGGCTCGGGGTCCGAAGGGTCGCAAGCTCGGAGTGTCTGAGGCCCGACAGTAATTACTATCTGATTAGTCAAAATGTTGCCAGATGACATTTGGTTGTTTTTCGGCAATCTAACCTATCAGCCAAAGTCAATTTGCTGACTGAAATCAGATACGAATAGGTAGGCAAAAGAAAGAGCTGCTGATTGATGCTCAGTGCTGTGAGTGCCTTATCACTGGCGGTGGTCTGTTGGGAAATGAGAAGCTGATAAGTTGACAAAAATGTGTTCCTGGATGACTCAGTCGAGACCAGTTATGTTTCGCCAAAAATAATTACTCATTTGGAGAAAAAACAGCAGGATGCGTTCCAGGAGAAGGCAGCAGGAAAGAGATGGGACCTTTTTGAACCCCTTATTGCGGATACCGGCTTCACTCCCAAGAAAAACAGCTGTGGGACGTTTTAGAATGATGACGGGTCATGACTACCTGCAGTCCCACCTGTTCAAAATAGGGGTGGTAAATGATCCAACACGTCCATTGTGTGGACTGCACGAGTTTGCCTCAGATCATTTGGACTTTTGCAACTTGTTGCAAGATATTAGCATGGCATGATATTATGTAGATCCGAGATCTATTGGGCTGTTCTCTCATGGCCAAAGCAGCCAATGACAATGTGGCATAGTAAAAAAATGATTAGTCAATAAAAATAACGACGTTATCCAACTTATATGTCATAACAGTCAATAAAATAACGACGTTATTCAACTTATTTATCATAACATGGATCAAAATTTTTCAAAATCACAATTTAAGAGACAAGTCAAAGACTTGAGAATGCAACATAAATGATAGATCATGTGAACAAAGTTCATGACAAAATTATACATACCTAGGCTATATTTTTGTGGTGAATAAATTCAGATAGTAATAAGAGTAGCCTATGTTTCAGGATATAAAAAACAGCTTCTAGGAATTATCATGCTGAATTGAAGGTGTTAATGTGGTAACATATTACCATAAATTGTACAATAGAGTATTATTGTCTTCATCAGCTACAATTAATCAGACTTGGGCCTAAATTTAAATTAATTCGTCAAAGTAATCTATTAATTTATGAATGAATATCAGTAAATACAAAAACCCGGTAATAGAATCTAGAAGTACAAAAATAAATTTCATGTGTTATATAACTTTAACAAAGTATTGAAAAATATGATGAAATAGCCCATTACCATTTCATACAGCAATCATTTTTAACCCACTAGAAGCGAGGTAATCTATAATAAACATTAGTATTCAATACAATTTCCTACGTTACATTGAATTTGATAATTTATTCACAAGATTATAATAGTGAAATAAGAACCTTGACTTTGGTTACTGAAACAAGAAAATCAGAAAGGTATAGGTTAGACCTAGCTCGTCTATATTTAGATAGATTCTATAAATGAAAGTAATTTAAGTTGGATTTGAACTTACATTCAATAAGATCCTACAGTTCGTCCTATAAAACGAAAGTTGCAAAACGTTACATGCCATCACAAATACAAATTATGTCTCTTATTTTTATTCTCTGAACATTTAACCTCAACTCAACTCTCAACATAATAACAGGCAAGAAGACAAGACAGCTGATTCAAGGTTCAAGCATGAGCTGACCTTGCTTTTTGAAAATATAATCAAGTCTGAATTCTGCAAGAAAATTGATGACTATTATAATATTATTCCTATTAATAAATTGATCTTCAAAAGGAACAAAAAATGTCAAATTATATAGGTACTATAAATGCTTATTTGTTTTATTTTTTATTATGCTTGGCAGCCTGATTGCCCCTCCCGCCAAGTCACGGCCAACATTTTGAGGATAAAGATGATGATAAGGAGAACATCCCTCTCAACTCCCAGATAATTCTATTTTATATACTCGGCCCTTTGCCTCTCCAAGAGGTTAGCATAAAAAATGCATTCGCTATAAATATAAAAGACAAAATGTAGCCCGGCCCAGGTTCAAGTCTTGTCTTATGTATCTTCTTCTTATGCTCCAATTTCTTTATTAACAAAAACGTTATCACAATAATTAGGGTATATTTTCAATTCAACTTGGAACTGGTCTTGCACCAGTCATAGAATATGTAATTATTAATCCTCTTGGAATTTGAGAAAAATGAGTTTAAACGAACCTATTACTGGAAAATCATATCCCTGCAGTTAATAGTCCACAATCTGGTTCTGCTTCACTTGTACAAAAACTGAAAAACACAAATTGTTTTTTCCCTACCTCTATCCAGCAGTCTGCATTTCTAATAATTTTTGATGGGCTGATTGCTATTTTCCAGCAATGGTGAAGAAGATCCGCTGGTGCTATGGATAAAAATTTCTACAGCATCTAGTGCCTTGTACATTTCTAGAAAGAAACCCACAAATAAGGTGATGATTTTTTACAAGGAAAGGTGGCACCTTCTTTCTTATCAGCGCAACTGAAAGCATCACAAATGGATTCCGCATGTAGGTCCAAAATCGTTGAGCAAGCTTAAAACAGACTTGAGAGAGCTAAAATATAAATATATATATGTATGTATAATGATAAATAAAAATACTCTTCATGCAGAGCAACTGGTCAACTCCGGAAACGTTATGCGCGACCTATTAAATATTTTCTGATTATTTTAATTGTACATAAATCAAATGAACGGTAACTTTACTTATGAAATTTTCTCAATAACGGAACGACCACACTAAAAATAAAACCATCGCTATTTAGTGTCTGGAACAACTCACACATTGTTATGACTGTTGCAGTTGAAAAAATTCTCGAAATTGTTTGATGAATTTTATCATTTTCAAGAGTGAGTTCTCAGAGCGATGCGGTGCGGCTACCAGTCGGTTCCATTGAGTGGGAGAGAGACAAGATTATGCCAGTTGTTTTTCTCTCTCTCTCACACATGGAACCGATGGCAGGCGCGCCACACCGCTCGTGTGAACCCGCTCTAAGTACAATTTGGAATTTTTACTTGACTGGGTGTACACCGTACACACGAGCGACAGTTGCAGCAACTGCAATTTGCGGTCGACCAGAGTGGCATAGTGACAGATGACCGCATCGCAACCGCATTGAGTCATTTGTCTCTGTGGTCTGATCTCCGGTTGCTACATCTGTCGCTTGTGTGAGGCCAGGCTTCACTTGACGTCAGAATTGCAAGTGAAGTAAACTGCAACACAACAAATTGCAGACCTCAAACAATCCACTAAAAAAAAAAAAAAAAAAGAAGAATCCAAAAAGAGAAGAATCCATTACCAATTGAAACTTTTATGTTTACAAAAACGCAAAAAATTTCAAACCTCAAAGAAATTATTTAGAAATTATCCAAAAAATGTCCGCTTGACATGGCAAAGATAGTCAAATCTATAATTTGAACAATTACAATACTGTATATTCCTCACACTTCCTTCCAATAGAAATTGGACAATTGGACAAGAAATTATTGTAATATAGATTAGGAGAACATTGTGTGAAGAATAACCCACTCAGTATTTTTAGTAATATATCAAATTGAATAGAAAATTTGATAAATTGATAGTTTATTAGAACAGGAACTGAACAAAACAAAAATCAATTATCTATGTCATATTTTATATAATAATATTATTTTATTATACACTTTCATTATTCCATTAAGATAATAAAATGCTATGACAATGCAACTTGTTCGGTGTGAGGAGGAAACCGGAAGCGATGACAGAGATGACACTTCATACTTAGTGATGGTCCTGTTTACCACTATTATCAGTAAAATCCAACCAATGTTAATTAGAATAGAAAATTTAAATTTCATCAAATTATAAAATCAATTTAAATAATCAAATAAAAATAAAGCTGGAAAATCAATACTGATCGCGAATGTTTACTGGTTCTTCTAGAGAAATGCATTTAAATCATACAGATCGTCCAGTCTCGAAAGTGATAGAAACGGCACCTTGCATTATGCAATATAATATTAAGGACTTTTATGGAGTTCAACTAACCATTAAGTTAAAGCAACACTAGAATGAAGAGAATATTTTTATAATGTGTAGAATTAAATATTTCAATACAAATTACAATAGAAATTTACGAATCCTTGATGACAAAAAGGAAAAAATCCTAGAACAGGATTACCATCCATTCATTCGAGTTCTTGTGAATTATTGAAGAAATTCACCACCGTGAAACTGATTGCACAGTACAGTATAACCTTTATCATGTAACAGAGAACTCAAAGCGACTTCAATACAGTCACACACTCCCAAGTCAATTCAGCTTACACTTAGAAAACTTAAAATCTTGCCACACAACATCAACTTATTCAATATTTCTAAGAATATAATCCACAATTTACAATTGTCTCCTAACAACTCAACTTTACACAGTCGACTATATCGAGTATGTATTATTAGGAATATAATATATTATCATATTATATATTCATATGCGCATTAAGAACAAAGATTACAATGTTCGGTATATTTCTTTACAAAGAACATCTAACAGAAATGAAGCCGATCATCTACTGGTGACCAGTCTTTAATTTACGTCAGTTGATCGTTATGGAAAAGCAAAGTTGAGGTGAAGTGGATCCGAACTGAAGAATAAAATTGTTCTATTCTTACAATAATTATTATATTAAAAATCGAATGGATGATGATGCTTCAGTGGCCCGGATTGCATGAAGCTTAGCATATATAACAGATGGTTATTAAGAAGCTCTGTTGTGGGGCGGGCGGGGTGGAGGGGAGCTCACTTATAGGAAGTAGTCGGGCGTTCTGCGGGTCACGTGTGGCTCCCCGCGCCGCGGTGCCGGATCAAACTGCAGGCTGCAAACAAATTCAAACACATAAATTATCTGCCCATCAAAACAAACCAAATTGATATTATTTATTAATTTCTCAAATAACTGCTTCATATACATTTGTAACACAGAAAAAGGTGGACACAAACCAGACATAAAAATCTATAACTTACGCTGCACTTTTCATGTCTGGGATGTGTGTTGCTTATAGGAACTATATAACAAGATTGCTAAATTTTCTGAAACAATCTATTAAACTTGCAATTAAAAAATAAAGAACCAATATTTTATTCTAGCTAAAACAGTTCTCATTGTAATTTTGAGAGTTCTTAGTATCAAGCTACACATATTTCACATCTACTCCAAGTATTCTAGCACTAGATTATGCCGTTCAAAAAGTATTGTCGGGGTCTGAAGTTACTCACATCCAAAATAGTCCAAAAGCTGGATGATATTCACTGGAGAATTTATAATAGAATTTGTAAATTCGCTACCCTTTGAAGAATTTCAATTTTTCAAATCAACTCTCATAGTCTATTAAGAGGTGTGAAAAATTAAATCTCTATCAACTAAGAAATGAAAATGAAGATATACCGTATTCAACAAATTAAATAGAAAATTTGTGAAAACGTGTGCATAGATACTTACAATGAGTATTTCAAAGCATCATCCAATTCCATTATTGCGGCCTGGTTGCCACACCGGTAGCAGTAGTTGGGAGCCGAGAAAATAGTGACGACGTTTCGTTCATGACACCTGCAAATGAAAACGTATTATTGACATATAAAGCAGTGATTCAATTTCTATCGATAAGTGAGAAACTAGTTAAGTAAAGATTAGATAACATCAGAACTAATCAGATTTGATAGAACTCTACATCACCTGGAAGAAAGTAAGTTATGATGCAAGCCGGGACTGAACATCTCCAGTCACTTCATCGGAATTAGAATGCTAAATGTGTTACATAATGCTTCAAGAATTGAATTCTTTAAATGTAGTATTTATTCTAATTCTTTAAATAAGTGCAAACAATAAATAAAGTACATCTCGTCGCTGTTATTGATTTTCTATTATGTATAAGTGAAAATGTAAAGCAGTCTAAATAATTTAGGTCAAAAAGTTTTGAATTATAATTAAAAATCTCATCCATCGGTTATGATAAAGAATGAAATATAGTTAAGCCTGACGTCTACTGGAACAGTTTTTGTCCTGATCTTCTTCGGCCGAACTGCTCAACATCGAATCAAATGGCCGACAGTCCGGCCAAACATCATACAATTTCTTCAGACAAGAACTGTTCCAGTGTACGTTAGGCTTAAATCAGAGGTATTTAATACCGAGAATCTCAGTTGTCATTAGGCAAAATAATGTTGTCAATTAGTTCATTTTCACGTTGGGACAGGTGAGGTGTTGATAATTTTGCATCATTCCAAACTCGCTACAGCCCCATCGCAGAAGTTCTGACTTGCATAAAGACTTACATGTTAAGAGTATGGTTGCTCCACCCTCTTAAAACTCCATAATTGAGCCGAGAACGTTTCTCCTCCATATGAGCAGACGCTGATCCACTGGCGTTACTGCTACTGTCAAAACCGAGTGATGCCGGCCTTTATAGCAGCACTAGTGTCCCAGCAATCCAAAATGCTAAAGTGGTGCTCGCTAAAATTCCTTGACCCTCAAATTTTCAACCATACCTATTTACCTCCATACCCCCTTCAACAATCCTTACAATGTTACAACACTTCAATAGTCACTTCAGAGCCCTTCGATTGTTCATTTTCTTATTACTATATTTTATTATATTTTTACTTTTACTGATTCATTTATCCACTTGTTTTGCGCTCAAGCTTTAAAAATTGTTGCAAATAAATGGCAACAACTACCAACACGATTCTTCTCCCCCTCTTGACTTCTCTCCTATTCATTTTCTTATTCCTATTGTTTTTTCAGCACTTATTTATTTTTACAAGTTATACCTTTCTCCGTATCACAAGTCTATCACAGGCGGTGAGTATTTAGTAACTTTTTTAGTAATTGATTGACAGTGATGCACATAGATCGATAGTCAATATACTGAAGGAGCCGAACAAGATGAATAGCTCAACGTGCCCTGGTCTAAATTCCAATCTAGTCCTTCAACTTGAAGCATCATACAGCAAAAACTACTGACAATCTACTGCATTCATGAATTTAAAACCTTAAAACATTCAATAATTCATAAATTATCTACAAAATAAACTTTCTTTATTAATGAAAAGTGTCTTTGATTGGAAAATTCGATTTGAATTTACTTTATTTGAATTTGTAATGGAACATTAAAATCTGTTAACAACAAAATGTTGAGATTTTAAAAGAATAATATCAACAAAAACTACTTTAATACTATGTAATTGTGAATACAAACCAGTTATATCCTTCCATAACAAGTTGATGTGCGCGAGAGACTAATGTCAAGCCATTAGAGTGATTGAACGTTTCCGAGATGTCCTGTCCAAAAGTATATCCAGCACCTCTGGGGGAGATTCCCCATCCTCCTCTGTCATCGGGATCTGACCAGAGCAGATCGCACATTGGACCCTGAAACGGACAATAAATCATTCATTATAATTGAATTAATCAAGAACGGAACTAAATAGATTGATAATACAACAGAAAAGTAATGAAGAACAACCCCGATGATTTCTCAAATCAATAAATTATTAATAACTCAGAAATGAAGTAATGTGAGGAGTTTTCAGACAATTGATTTCTGTCATAAATCCAATCACGAAATTCAGACTCAAGGCAAATGTTCCATAAATATAAATATATTCTATGAAAATTCAGGTTCAAAAGGTTCTAAACCTGAGGCAGCTTCAAAGTACTACATTTAGAAATTGCAGAGAATAAGCCTCATAGAAAATTAAATAGTTGGAGCTGCAACAGAATTGTGGATGAAAAACATTCTTTTACTTTCTTTATTGCAGAATGGAATCATCTGACTAATATTGTACACATGTTTCAACAAACATTATTGAACTATCATTACTATGGACAAACAAACAAAAACTGAAATTTATGTTATCCTTACCTCATGAGGTACTTCTTGAGACGATCCAGAGCCTGAATATGGTCTAATGTATCGATGGATGGTGACAAACCTCCATGAAGACAAAATATTTGTCCGTCCACCAGGGCAGTCAAAGGCAAATAATCAAAAAGATCTGTGAAGAATTTCCAGACATTGGCGTTTCCATATTTGCGCAGGCATTCGTCGTAGAAGCCATAGACCTGGGTAATTTGTATTGATTCATGGTTACCCCTCAAAATTGTTATTCTTTCTCTGTAACGAACCTGAAAAAAATACAAAAATTTTAATTTTTTACAATAAACAACACCATGACAGCTGTCCTCGAATGGTTCACCATAAAGTAGACTGTATTAAACACTGTTGTTATTACAGTATTGTATCATACAAATTAATACATAATTATGTACTAGCTTTATGAGGTTATTCATATTGTTATCATATTATATTTTTTGTTTTTCTTTCATTTTGCTTTTTGTTAATTATTTTGTTTGGATACATTCACATTGATGTGAATATTTTGTTTGATGATCAGAATAAACGAATTTGACTCACTGAATAAAAAAGTTTGTATGGTCATTTCAAAAGTGATAAATTTATTATGATTCACTTATTTCTTATTTCAAGTGGAATTGGAATGATATATGATGGGCGAATACTTTTCTTTATATATGCAAGTAAATATGCATTCAATCCCGTCCCGATTAAATATCTTTGACTCATGAATGATGAATCAAGTCTAATGATTGCTCTTCTAGCTAGAGAATTTCAAGATTATTTTCAAGCCAAGTTGCCTACGTATTTTTTTTAGTGAAAATTATGCCACAAATTAATGTTGAGAAACAATTAAATGAGATATAAGTCAAAGTGAATGGAAAATGACTTGTAGCGGATTATTCAAGGTTAAATAACGCAAATTAACTACATTTCCTTTTTTAAATGAATAACGGATAGATATTTTTTAAACGATAATTCACTGAACAACTTACCTTTAGTGCAACTAATAGAGTGACTGTTTCCACCGAATAGTATCCTCTATCTACATAATCACCCATGAACAAGTAGTTTGTATCGGGAGACTTTCCTCCTATTCTAAAAAGTTCCATCAAATCATGGAATTGGCCATGAACGTCGCCACATACTGTGACAGGACATTTCACTTCCTGCACGTTCGATTCTTTAGCTAATATCTCTTTGGCCTGAAAATACAAACACTAAATTTACACTTCATGTTGGAAATAAAACTTCAATTAAGAATAATAAAATCAAAGCTAATTAGACAGGAGGTTACAAAAGAAACAATAGGCCTAATCTATTTTTTACAATGCTTAAATTCAATGTAATGACAATTAAACCCTCAAATTTTACTGAACAGCTAGTATAATCTAGGTGGACAATCTAGTAAGCATACAGCTCTTTTTAATTGCATATATTCACGCCCTGTTTATCCTTCAATCAGAAGATCTGAGATGGCCTGCATAAAAATTTCATACAATTGGCTAATGTTCCAAGGAACTAATTTATAGTTAGTTTGAGTTTTAGCCAACTCAACTAACATAAGCTATGTTGCATGAAACATTAATCTTTAAAACGTGAGAGGCAACTGACTTTATTAAACGCAACTATGTTTGAAATAAAAGCAATAACTTCTTTATTAATAACCTGTAGACATGTATGTTTTTCTGTCAATTACTCATCAAATGAGTCATTGAAAACAGTCAAATATTTATCATTATTCATCAAAAACTAACTCATTGGAGACACTACGAATACTAGGTTCAACTGTTTCATCACAAACAAACTGCTACAAAGCTATATTTAATACCTACTGTAGTTTATAATCTACAATCAAAAATTTCAATAACAATTACTGTATTGACATTTATCAAAAGTGAATAATAGAAATCTGATCAAATCTAAGTAAATATTCATCAGCATCAGAAGTAGTACATTTAGTAAACTAAAACTAACGAATTAGTACACTTAAACTATAATAAATACGGCTAACTATATTGCTGACATTCTAACAAGGTGAACTAACTGATGCGAATGCCACAATGTCCAAAAAATTGCTTTGGTTGAATTTGATTGATGTTCGTTTCTATCAATTAACTCAAGTTAATTTAGGTTTCTTAAATTAGTCAAGATTGAATTAGTTAGGTTTCTTGCTATATAACTTATGGAAATATAATACTATACAGTAATGAAAACGAATTGATCAAACACCTAACAAGAACATAACCTTACTAGCCTATATGGTAACATCCACATAATATTACCCAATCTTGCAACAAAAATTCTCATTTTTAGACAAATTTTCCTTTTAAACGAGATGTACCTGTAGGTGAAACATTAAAGTTTGAAACATATGAAATATCAAAGCATTTCCTTGAAGTAATATAATAAAATACTCAATTAGAATCTAGAAAGTCAATTCATGTACGGTATATTTTAAGATCAATTCATCAGTTAGCCTATCACTCAATTCTAACTGAACAACAGTTATCACTAATCTAAACAACTGCAGAAAAATGAAGTGCGTTAAAGATAACAATTCAAACATAATATAAATCAATTTTTTGAAGAGTAGGCTATTTCAAAGCTTCAAATTACTGTCACACTAACCTAAGCTCACTATCCAATTACAGGAAAAATGACTATCAACTTGAATACTCTTCCAATGATACTAAAAGAAATAACCAGGGCAGCTACTGGCCGAATTGGTAAAGATTGCAAAAAAAATTGGAGAAGTCGGGTAAATAAATAAACGTCAAATTTCAAATGACATTCGATTCCTATGTAATAATGGTAGTCTAGATGAGGAAGTAGGTGGTTACTAGAGGAATCTGAATCGAATAGAGACTATACAAAATACAAATGGAATGATTCTAAGTGATGGTATTAATAAATTAAATTGTAATTGATAATGTTAATTAGTAAGATTGAATTGTAACAGGCGTACCTTTTCACATAAAGTCCTGACTTGGCTCTCGGTAAGTTGTTGGCATTCGTTTAGTTGCTCGATCCATTGATCCAATTCTTTTAATGTAGCTTTATCTTCCATTATTGAAGACTGTATTCCGACAAACTCTACTTATTACTAAAACACTAGAAAACAACAAGAATCATTAGCAAAGCTCAAAAAGTAAGGGAACAATAATAATTAATTTTGTTCCCTAAAAACGTTACTTCCAAAATGGCCGCTTGGTTAATCATCCAGCCATAGGTTTGCCTGATCGTATGACGTCACTCCATTACGAATACTCCCGGCAAGAGTTTTATTGAATTATAAATTTTCGGTCATTATCAATCTAATAATCATCAATTCAACTTTTTCGTCATAAATAAATGCTTTATAGTTAATTCATAATTGATAAGCACAATTCCAAATTCTTGATAATTCTCAATTCCAATCATAAACGACGTAACTTAATCAAGATGGCATTACTGTTTCTAGATCCGCCGCTTCCATTTCCGTTTACTTCTTTTCTAGTCTGGAGTCAACGTGTTCGGTGTAATTCGTGAGATTGAAATTTTGTTGAATATTATTTTATTCACATTATCTCAAAAATGTCGGAAACTTTTGATATGAAGGGTAGTTTGAGAGGACACAATGATTGGGTCACTCAAATTGCCACCAATCCAAAGAATCCTGACATGATTCTTTCATGTTCTCGAGGTGAGCCTGCATTTTTATTATTTGCTGGACTATCATAATGATGTCCCAAAGTACTATTGATTATTGCCTGAAATATTTTAATTATTGTATCTTATTCATTCTCATTTATGATCATTATATTGTTACAGTGAATTCAAGTTGTATGTAGGCCTACTCTTTCATCTATGACTAAGCTACTACACTACTACAGTAGTTGCTAATCGAATTGTATTTAGCACGACATATTTAAAACAACCATGCGTGTTTTAGCTAAAAAAATAGTTAGTTCATTCGTGTGTTTGTATGCAATGTGATCAACCTAAAAGAATAAAAATGATTTTCAAACTTACCCAGTGAGGCAACTAGCCTAGTCGGTACCTAGCATACCTCATTCAAGTGTATACAGTAATTTTATCCATTTATAATCTCGATTTGAGCCAGCCAGTGTGATGAACTCATGTCATTAGTTTAAAATTAAACATTCCAGCATGTATTTATAAATGCATGAATCATGATACAATACATATAGGCCTAACTTATTGATTGGAACCGGAAATTTGACTACCAGTTGGTCCAATTTATGTAGGCTAGGTTGCTTCTTGTTGGGCAGCCGAGCTCACGGCTAGCCTTTCTCAATCACCCCACTACGGTGTCCAAAGTGCTATGGCCTTACACTATATTAAAGTCCATCTACTTTCAAAAGAACATTTAATTATATCAGTAGACTAAATATACCCCGCAGGGGGGCAGAATTTATTCTGTCCGGGGTGTGGCAATCCTCCGGGTTCCTGATGCAAGTGGTAGATGTAGGCTGGTTGGCAACTGACACCGTTGCGTCCCAGCTTAAGTAGGGTGTTCAACCTGAAGCATCAACTGCGCAAGCCAAGCCAACATATGGTGGAACAGCATACGCCGACGGCTGCATGGTCAGGGGAGTGCCTGACATGAGTATGCGAACTCTGGATACCAGGCGACCTCCAGTTTCAAGAAGCCTTCCCTGGGTGAACGCGGAGCTCTGCCCAGGGTGACTGAATAAGTCTCCAGCTACTCGTGGGAACAGGTTTCAGAGTTATTGCTGACTCAAACCTGCCGGGAAACGGTACATGCAGAGGAAGGCACTACAACTGAAGATTCCGCAATGGAATCTGAGGAGTGTGCAGACCCATCCCTGATAGAAGTTGAACAGCTTCGGAAGGGTGGGTCCATAGCTGAAATCAGCAGCACATTTGCTGCTGGAATGTCCAGCACTCTTGCAAATGAGGAGGAGACTTCTTGGAAAGGCAATCCTCCTACCAGAGGAGGCAAGAGAACTGGACTTCAAGGCCCTGAGTAAATTCTGCTCTGGCCTTGGATTATGGAACATGGCATAAGCCAAAGAGGGGATGCCACAAAAGATCGAATAGCGGTCGCGGTGGCTAAGGGTTTCAAAGCCCAACCCAATTAAAAAAAAAAAAGACTAAATATAGATAATATTAATATTCTTTCAAAAGTCTACATTCCACGAGTTTTATGGTTATCTCATCATTGTGTCATTTAATACACAACTTAACTATCCTCTGTAGCCATCAGAAACAATTTGGTTTACTAGGTTTTGATATTAATGACTAGATTTATTTTCAAGTAAAACTAAACTTCAATTTATAAACAAAAGACTAATAAATATAATCAACACAAAACCTCGAAGACGTATAGGGATAAACCAGTGTCACAGAGATCAATATTCCCTTATAGATATTTGAATACTACGACCGATATATCGAAGAGTGTCTATGTAGAACAAATCTCTCTTTGCAACAAGCATAAAATCCACATGATTGGTTGATAGACAAGGCAAGAAAAAGAGATAAAATGAGACGTCCGTTGCTACGGACATTGGCACTTCATGCTTGAATTTTAGACGTCCGTACATACGGACGTTGGCACTCTTAAGGGTCACCATGGGTTTGTAATTTAAATAATTTATCAAATTTGATTCTGGACCTTGAATATGACCTGTTTTTTTCTTTCCTATAAGATTGTATTGCTTGATCCAATAAAAATGTAAATATTGTTGAAATGTGTACTTTTTTCCAGACAAGACTCTGATCATTTGGAAACTGAAGAAGGAAGAGTCGAGCTATGGAGTGCCCCAAAAGCGTCTGTACGGGCACTCTCATTTCGTCAGCGATGTTGTATTATCTTCTGACGGCAACTACGCTTTGTCCGGATCCTGGGACAAGACATTGAGGCTGTGGGATCTTGCTGCCGGTCGTACCACCAGGAGGTTTGAAGACCATACCAAGGTGTGAACAACAATTATGAAGCTTTTTTTTTATTATTATGGTCTAGAATTTCTTTTGTGTTCAATTTCAATTTTTCTATGAATTCCAAGAAAGTGAAGAAAATTCTGTAATTTTCCAAACGCATATTATTGATAGGATTTGCTCTTATCTTTATTCCAGTATGTACTCATTTGAATGAGATGAATGAACGCTTGAAATTCCTATGAAGAATAAACTATTCAGGCTAGTAGTGAAGCTTTAACTTGATAAGTTAGTATGCTTTTTAATCACATCAATGGATTTGGACCCACTTCAACCAGGTCCATTCTTGTGCTCAGCTATTATTACAAATTTTTATCTGTGAGTATGACTTTGAATTACAACGTAAAAAATATTTTATTCCTTCAAAATGTAGGCCTAATTCACTCAAAGGATTGTAACTTACTGGTCATGAATTTCTTATCATGTTCCATCTCTTCAACACCACTTTCCATTTTTCTGTTGACTCCCGATTGCACGATAGCTAATTAAATTCAACATTCAACCGCCATTTAAGTGGCATCATTCAATGAAACCAATGCATTAATTCCCCTACTAGCCCAAGCTCTGTCATAGATGACGTCTTTTTTGTCATCGGCTATGAGTCTGTAACGCCTTTATCTCTCTTGAGCATATTAATTATTTATTTATCGAGTACAAAATATAACTCATATATTATCACAGTTTAATTGAAATCCCTGGAAATTGTAGAAAATTGAATTGAAGACTTGAATATCTAGACTGTAATATCTTTTTTTTGAAAGATAGAAGAGGAGCACTCTTTAGGTAAGTATTGCCTTTATGCCTACCTGATTAGATGCACTGAATTTTCTTTCCAATCTCAACTCATTGTATACGTTATAGCCTATATTTTGAATATTTTGCACCAATTATCTAATTCTCATAGTAATAGATAGATTTTTCTCACTTCACTCATTTTTTGGCAAACATTCAAGTAATAATCTTTTGATAAATCAGATTTTCCTTATTTTAATTCGCCTATGAAATAAAAACTTGTTTTATTAATAAAAGAAGTTCAAAATCTAAATTTAATGGTCCACTTGCTTCACTGGATATTTTCATGGCTTAACAGTAGAAGGCTATTTTCTTAGCTTGAACCCACCTCTATTCCATATCTGGTTAAAGCTTGGATGTTCTTTTTACATAGCCTATGCGATTAATATTAACTTGTTTGAAATTTCCACTTGCCAGTTTCATTTCAATTGGAAACCAATCTTGAATTACTGTTATTATTTATTTCATTTTAAGGACGTTCTGAGTGTTGCTTTCTCCGTTGATAACAGACAGATTGTCTCAGGAAGTAGAGACAAGACCATCAAGCTGTGGAATACATTGGCTGAATGCAAATACACAATTCAGGTAAATTAACTCGGGTGTATCATTTTTCATATTGTCTTGAAAAGATGTAGGATCTTCATCTTTACTCTGTTTCTCTGGATAGTACAATATGGAGTTCGATTGGTTTTGGAAATTAAATCTACCTATTACATTTTTCAAGTATCCTTTTTCAATTTATTATATTTGAATGCTGTAAATTTTTTATGATTTCCGTGATTCAACCATTCAATTGCGGATATGGGACTGACTAAGTATACCAGTACCAATAATTATTGTATCTTAATATTCCTATGAAATTAAAAATAATTCAATATGTATGTGATTTTGAATAAGCCTCAAATTGAGTGACTAATATTTATAAATCTGAAGGCTAAATGATATGATTAGATTGTTTTTTCAATCCAAGTGTTATTTTATTCATGGTTATGCTTGAATGATGAAAACCTATTGATCTGATTTACCGTGATTAAACTATTTAATGCGGATATGGGACTGACAAAGCATACAAACTATGACTAGAATAACTACTCTGATTGATTAATGAAATACCTAATTAAAAATTGTATTCTCTCTGATAATGTTGAGTTCAAATTTTTTTCTTGGTTATGCAGCGTGATAATCGCCTACTAAACTGATATTCTGTGATTGAACTATTTAATGGGAATGTGGGACTGACAGAGCATTCACATTGAGACTAAAATAACAACTCCGGTAGATCAATGATATTTCCGTCATTCTCATGGCTATGCTTGAATGATGAAACCTCTTAATCTGATTTACCATGATTAAGCTATTTAATGCGGATATGGGACTGACGAAGCATATCAATGAGATCACTATTAGGCTGTTTGTCAGTAATTTTATAAAAATTTAGATTTGAACTTTGATTTATATTCAAAAAAGTTCCAGGTAGCAACAATTTGACCATTGCGATTTATGTTATCTTTATTACAGTAGTTCATTCCATTTGATGGTCCATTCCTGGTTATGCTTGAATGATGAAAACCAATCAATCTGAGTTACCGTGATTAAACTATTTAATGCGGATATGGGACTGACGAAGCATACAAACTAAAAGAAATGACAACTGTCTTCATGAATGAATTGTCTGTAATTTCCATAGTTATGCTTGAATGATGAAAACCAATCAATCTGAGTTACCGTGATTAAACTATTTAATGCGGATATGGGACTGACAAAGCATATCAATAAGATCACTAACTATTAGGCTGTTTATCAAAATTTTATTTTAACTTCAATTTAGATTGAAAAAATTCTAGATGGCAATCATTTTACCCCTTTTCATATTGTTATAGTTCCCATTTCCAGTTTTTTTTCATTCATTTAACAATATTTATGATTATGCTTGCGTGATGATTACCTACCAAACTGATTTACCGTGATTAAACTATTTAATGCGGATATGGGACTGACAAAGCATACAAATTGAAAGAAACAACAACTGTCCTGATGCATTAATGAAATATGTCTATTATTCTCATGGTTATGCTTGAATGATGAAAACCTATCAATCTGATTTACCGTGATTAAACTATTTAATGCGGATATGGGACTGACAAAGCATAACAATGAGTTCACTATCAACTATAAGACTATTAAACCTTGAAAAAAGCCGTCAAATTGATTTTCAAACATTTTATTAAGATAATTTTTAGGTGACAACACTTTGTCCATTAACATTTTATATAACGTTTTGTATTTAATCCTTGTTTATCAAATTTATTTTCTGTCGATCAGAATTAGCTTTGCATTTTATGAGTTCATTTATAATGGCTTATCGGTCCATGGAATTATTCACGACATTGCAACGTTTAGAACAAAACAAATGTATTTTATTGTTCATCTTCTCAAATGTTGATCTTCTTGAAATTAATTCTTGAAACTTATTGAAATCTGTTTCAGGACGATCACACCGACTGGGTTTCCTGCGTCAGGTTCTCTCCCAACCACGCCAATCCAATCATTGTATCCGCTGGATGGGACAGGATGGTCAAGGTAAAACTTCTTCATAAGATTGCAATTTACTTCTGTCTTGAAATACGATTTGGAATACTTTTGATTGGAATTGCATTTGTCCCGAATTCTCTCATATTTTCGATTGAAATACAGCGATACATGTAACATTGCGGCAAAAGTAATAGTTCTTCGTTGTTATTCTAATTGAGTATGTATTAAGATTGGTTAGATCAGTTTTTTTTCAACTACTATAAGAAAACGCTCCTCCCAACTAACTTGTGCCTATTGATAAATGTTGATGCATATTTTACAACAGAATATATTAATTTTTTCTGAATAATGTTGAAATTACTTTGCAAGTTGTCTTTGTTGTGAGACATGCATTGTAAATTTCACAAATAGCCTTGATAATAAGCTATATCTACGAATAGAGATTGATAAAGTAGCCCAACCACGAATAATGAATATTTTATTCTCAACACCTCTAATTTAGTAATTTCCTTCTTGTGATATCGGATTTGATTATTTACCATATGTGAATAGTTCATAACTCGTGAATTATTAAATAAAACTATTGATAGGTCAATTTATTTTTATTTTTTTGTATGTAGGCGATAACTATAAAGTTTGTTTCGTTTTCAGGTCTGGAACTTGACCAACTGCCGTCTGAAAATCAACCACAGTGGACACACAGGTTACCTCAACACAGTGACCGTATCTCGATGGCTCTCTGTGTGCTTCAGGTGGCAAGGTGTGTTCTACTCCCTGAATTGAATCTTTTGAATTTGTTCTGTTCCAAGATTTTCAATGGAAATGAATTGATGTATTCGATTTCTTACATCAAGCACGTATAATATTGAAACATCTTTATGTTCTCAGTCATTTTCAGTAGAAAATCTATGAGCACGGCAATGTTCAGCCAATTGTTTTGTTCAAGAGTTATATTATTGGTTTTTTGTATTACAATTATGTTTTGCTTGGGATGATGTCCACATAAACTCTAGGCGTGTGCTTGGGTAATAGGAAAGATGATGAGTGATGAATGGACCTACAGCTTTAGGTGGGTTCCGAACCAACGGGAAGCGATTTTAAAGCTCATAAATTGTAGGGTGGTTAGGTGTCCGTTACAACAGGTAGTCCGTCACCGTTAAAACAGGAGGGATAGGCGCCGTTTCTTACCTAATCTCACCGATTAGACTTGCCTGCTACCACTGGGACAACCACTTCCCTATTATGTCTCATCTATAGTTAGTTTATGGATTGAATATCTTTCGACATTGTTCCTTAAATCATGCGATTTAACTTCAATTTGAAATGTTAACAATAATTTTTGTTCCTCCTAGATGGTCTATAATTGTAATATTCTTTCAAAGCTAAAAATTGCTGTTCCAAAACTAATCTGAAACTCTCTGTAGTGTTGAAGAGGGAAGACTCGAAAAGATGAAGGAAGTTTGAATGTATCAAACAGAATCATCAGAACCGGATCCATTTCAATGAATTAAAGATATGTGTTTTTCTGTTATAGGACTGCAAAGCCATGCTGTGGGATCTGAATGATGGCAAACACCTTCACACATTGGACCACAATGACATCATTACTGCTCTGTGCTTCAGTCCCAACCGTTACTGGCTGTGCGCTGCTTTCGGACCATCCATTAAGATCTGGGTAATTATTAATCTTTCGCACCTAGTGGAATTTCAACATTACAAAAATATCGTTTCTATATTATTGCCTGACATACCCCACTCGATAATATCAATAATTTCTGTCTTGATTATGATAATTAAATTTATCTATTTTTCTGGTCATCATAATATTTGATGTATTGTGGATAAACAGTCATCTGGGTGCCTTTCTTCTCATTAACATAAAACGAATTAAATAAGATATAATGAATTTCATCTACGACCGTGTTATAACGCAATAATTACAGTTTCATAATTGAAATACGATCAATTGCTTTTCCGAAATGGAATTGGAAACTTGTATAATAATGGCCTAATTACGATAGAGATCGTATAATATGAAACGGTTCTTGTTCAACCTGCTCCAGTTTTAAAACACTGGAACGGAACAAAACATTATCGCAGTTGATGAAAGCACTGTGTAGCTCATGCATGTGTACTTATAGGGAATAATGATAACTTGTGGAAAATATAGGCCGGTGAATCACCCAATATGAACAGATGTGAATCACCTTATCTTTACACTATCGCATTTTTTGTATTTATCTGCTGACTTCTCCGCATCTATCTCTGTGAGGTGTTGATGATTTTCCACTGGATGTTACAAACTCTTATTGTTTCCCTATGTGGCTTATGTATCATGTTTTAAACCCAGTTTAATTGAAGACAATTTTGTTTGATTTCAGGATTTGGAAACAAAGGAAATGGTTGATGAGCTGAAACCAGAAGTCGTATCTCAACCTTCAAAGGCTGAACCTCCTCAGTGCCAGTCGCTGGCCTGGTCTACCGACGGACAAACGCTTTTCGCTGGCTACTCTGACAACATCATCCGAGTATGGCAGGTTGCTGTCTCACGATAATTGTTGACGTTCACTGATAATAAAATAGAGTTTTTATAACTTGCCAATTTTGTTTATTGAGATTTTTTATTCTTTTCAGAATATACTGTTTGACCAGAGAAAGAAAGTCCCTGGCGAACTGCGGAACTGGAGCTATAGCCATTCGCGCATGCTAGATATCACTCCGCCAGGAACGTTCTTTCTGACAGGGACGTTCTGGTCAAACAGTAGTCATTTCCATTCGTATAGGCCGCGAGGTAAGACATGGACCTTCGACTCCCACTACATGTGACCAAAAACTGAAATTTTTAGGGTGGGGGTAGAAGTTTGGTCAGTTCGTTCTCGGCAGCCGATACCTTAGCTTCGAGTCCGGGTGGGTTCTATTGTCTGTAAAGAAAACATAGGCGAGAAAAGGGCTGTGACCTGAGTGTCTCGAATCCAGCAACAGCTGATGGGAAGGCGAGCCGAAAGTATTCTACACTGACCGTATGCATGAGCTGAGAGCGGATGATTTGTGAGAGAGACACTCCCATCCCTCCCATGCCAGTCACTCTTCACCCGTTTGAGGGGTTGAGGTCCATGTTTCACCTCGCGGCCTATAATCCACTTGAGATATCCGCCCCGTATCCTTGAGCACTGACTTCATAAATTCTTGATAATTTACTGAACTACTTTCTCTGGTTTGAATTTGTTACGGACTGTTCGGTTATGATATTAACATATATATAACAAAAATTATTTAAAAAAACACTAGTATATTCGAAATCTAAATTTCAAATACCATTGTTGAAGGCAATGAAAAAATATTATTCAGCTCCATCCTAACTATGCAAAATGACATAAGTCGACTTTGCTAGATGGCTAGTGCAGACACTGCCTGTTTGTGTTGCGGGGATAATTTTACCAAAAGTCGGCTCCGTACATGCAGTATTTCTCAAACAACGAACATAATTCCCTATTTGCACACTAGGTCGATTTTGTGTGACTCAAGCATGCTGTATGATTATGTTTGAGCATTGGCCACATGCTGTTCTGCTCTCAAAAGTGTGGACATGGGGCTTTGTCTCAGCCTTTCGGCAAAGCCTGTTGCTGTCGGCCTTGTGGGGATATGGCTCTGCTTCGTTCTAATACTACATTGAAGCAAAGTTGATACAGTCACCGAAAGTGTATTCCTCCTTGAAGAGGTCCAATTAACTTTGTATACAGGTCTGTTTCATGAAATTTTAGAAGTCCTGTAGAACGGAAGAAGGCGGATGCACACTGGATTTATTTCATAGAGTTCAACTCTAGTATGTGACTGCATTTTCCTGTTTCAAGGGACTTTGAAAATTTTATCAAACAGGCCCAGGTTGAAAATTCACAACTCCACATGAAGGGCTAAATTCAGTTCATTATGCTTCAATCTGGTTCTGGCAAGCTACTAACAGTTGACAAAGCATTTTTCAGGGACCATGTCAGACCCCTGTCTGCTGTTGAAAAAATTAGGCCTATTTTTAGTTGTTCAGTTACATAGAGTTGGTTGTTAATGCCTGGTCTCTAAAGTATTTTTTACAATCTATTGTACATATTTATACTTAGCAACACTACACCAACTTCCTGAAGAATTCATTTTGACTCAATTTTTGGTGGAATGTTTCTTAAAATAGTATTACCCCGGTCGCACACCAGAGCAACAGCTGTTTCGATGTGCGATGTTTCATTTAGTTTCATATGGTTATTAATTTATTTAGCGTGTTGCCACGCCCTCCACTCTACCTCAGTGGGCGCTTGGTACTTGATGCAAGTTTGCATCCAATGTGGTCGTACCCTTAGGTGCGCATTGGTCTATTTGTTTGTATAGAGTAGAGATCATATGATCCATGTGTTGCTAGTTGCTTATTGCCCGGGGACAGGGTAAGGCTGGGCGTACACCGGTTATTCGAGTCAAGACACGTTTAGTCACAATAATTCACACAGTTGCTTATGAAGCAGCACACACCAATGCAATGAGGAATCAATGGGTGTGCATAAACAACTATGTGAAGTATTGTGACTAATCTCGTCTTGTCTTGTCTTGACTAACCGGTGTACACCTAGTATCATGGATATAATTATTACCATTTAGGCCTACTAGTGTGGATGACTTGCAATTTGTGAACAGGTGAACAGGTTCTAAGACTACTAAACTCTATCCCAGAAAACTGGTTGTAAATGGCATGTCTGTTGCTGGCGCCGGTGAAAATGAAACACCCACCCCAACTTGACAGATATTTACATTTACATAATCATTGAATTGAATCTAGGGTTCACGTTTTACTTGAACAAGGTACATTAATTATTGTCATGTTGATTCAAGAGAACATGACTAATGTAAACTTGCCTGACTTCAGCTTGGTTAAAATGACTTCATTTTGTTTCGAATCGACCAGAGTAGAAGTGTAATTTTTACTCTCAATATTTGAGTCAAATTTCCTATAGAAATATTAATATGGTGTTGGATGTTATGATGATATTATTATGCTGTTTGCTGTGATCGACACGATGCTAATGATATCAATTAGTCGATAATCTGTAATCGATACTTAGTATATCGATATACAATTTCATTTTTTAGTTTTGCCATTGATAGAGAGTGAGGTTATGTTTGTTCAAACGTTACAGTACGTAGGTACTTCAGTTTTATAGTCTTATATATTATTTTATTTTTGTGTTGAACCTACAGTGAATTTGTGTTCGAATTGCAAGATTCAGATAGTGTTTGATTATTCATCTTCAAAATGGAGGAAAATTCTTCTTACAAGGATATTATCAAAGAAAATATGAAGGAAACTGTGTTATCTGAACGCCGGCTTCAAAGGGAACGTATTGTCAATAAAAGAAGAGGAATTTTGGGTAAAGTTAAAATAAATAAAAATGAGTTTTTAAAGACAGACGATGTGAAATCCATTGCACAAAGATTGAAGCATAAAGGACTTGTTAAAGATTCAGATTTCAAACTTCTAACTAGGGCATTCATTCAGAATGAAAATAACATAATTGCGTTTGCTAATTCAGATGGGGCTCTTCAATCTCTTATAAGGGAGTTGACAGGTACAGTATAAAATTTATTTTAGTTTTGACAATGTAGGCTACATTTGTTAAATAAGTTAGTTTGAATACGACGCATCATCACCTTTTATTGACACCAGACCTGAGCCAGCCAGGTTACATGGAATTATTATTTTATTGGGCCTTATCAGCATTATTAGCCTAGGCTAGAATGTGAACTACAACAGTATATAAGACATTTGATCTGCTCCATATTCCGATTGAATGAGTTGACTCAGTGAATTACATATATTATGATGTTGAATATTTATTAACATCATGATATTTAGGCCTATTACATTGTAGAGCTAGTTTATAACTTTTAATAATCAGTATAGTTCTTCCATTCAGTGAAAATATCCATAGCCTATTACATTATTCGTTTTGACATATTAACTTAATCCAGTGTTGCTTTTCAAAGAGAATAGATGAACTTCATTATGAGGCCTGAATTATGGTTTTGATTTGTAGCCTAACCCTTTGGTATTTTTGATGAGTAATTTAAATTATGTGGCTGAACGGCGTTAAATTTTTTTGTTATCTTTCTTTATTATTGTTTGTCTTAACTGTAGACTTGAATTGTCTTTATCAAATACAAGGTAGTGTTCACGCGCATCTCATTCTATTCAAAGTTCTGAGCCAGCTGACGGTATTGAAGGTCAAGGGATTGATTTCTCCTACCTTGTATTCTATTTAGCCACCCTTGCTTGAAGTCATTTGGGATATTTAATGTGGAGAATTTCTTCTTATTGGTTACATTTTTTTTGCATTATAAAATAAAATCTTCTTAGCCTTTTTCCCACTCAGGTGGGGTCGGCGTTCCGGGTCAGTCTCTTCCAGGAGTCACGGTCATGGGCTTTGTTTGGTGATAGTCCCCTCTCTGCAAGATCTTGGGCGATACAATTTTCCCATCTCTTCCTAGGTCTTCCCCTTTTCCTAGTGCCTTCAACATCCAAGTGGGCGATCCTTTTTCCCACATAATCGTCCTCCCTTCTCTCCACATGTCCGTACCATTGCAGTCTTTTTTCCTGTATTTTCTTTGATATTTCTGTAACCTTCATTCTGTTCCTTATTATTTCATTTCGGATTCTATCCCTTCTAGTTACGCCGCAACTCCACCTCAGCATCTTCATTTCAGTGACCTCCAGTCTGTGTTCATGGGCTTTTTTAACTGCCCAGGTCTCTGCTCCATATGTCAACGCAGGCCTTACAACTGTTTTATAGATTCTTCCTTTCAGTTTTTCACTAATTCCTCTATTACAAAATATTCCAGCCATTTTCCTCCAATTCATCCAGGCTGTATTCACTCGATGCGCTATTTCGTTGTCCAGTTCTCCATCTTTATCAATGGTTGAGCCCAGGTACTTGAATTTTCTACCCGATTCAAAAATTGTTCCCTCGAGCTGTATACCACGCCCATCTTCAGGTCCCAAGTTCAACCGGACTGTCTTGATTCGATTTATTTCAAGGCCCTTTCCCTCCAATGCTTTCCTCCAACAATCTAGAACTCCTTGGACTTCTTCAATGCTTTCTCCACACAGCATTATAAAATAAAATAGTTCTATTAATTATCTCTATTCTTCAACTAATTGCTGAAGTATACTTGTAGATTCGATCAGTGTGTAATTAATTATTTTCTTTTTATCGTATGGCTTTTATCGGTGGGGAGACCCTAATTATTATTAATTATTATGATGCTACATTTATAATATTCCTATGGTTTCCACAGGTACTGACTCAAACCATCAACTACTAGCTGCTGAATGCTGTGTTAATCTAGCTCTTGGTAACGAAAAACCTCTTTGAAAATTGCCAAGAGTGCAGGAACATATCTAATAACGTTTTTGAAAGGAATGAGTATTCCTTTATCGGTGAGTACATTTTTAAATAATTTCAATCTTTGATATACAGGATGATTCAAAAGAATGCTACAACTTTGAAAATGTGTATTTAACGAAAGAAACATAATATAACCTTCTGTTATACATCATTACAAAGCGTATTTAAAAAGTTTTTCATCAAAGAAGTTCAGAGATGTTCAATATGACCTCCAGACACTCGACTACTATCAACCCGATATTTACTCAAACTTGTTCCCACTCTCTGTAGCATATCAGGCGAAACAGTTTGGTAAGCTGCTGTTATTTGTTATTTGAAATCATCAATATCCATCCACCATTTATGATTTGAAACAAGAAATAACAGCAGCTTACCTATCTGTCACGCCTGATATGCTACAGAGAGTGTGGAACGAGTTTGAGGGATGTTTTGGGTTGATATTGCTCGAGTGTCTGGAGAGTGTCATATTGAACATCTCTGAACTTGTTTGTGAGTGAGAAAACTTCTTTAGATACTCTTTGTAATGAAGTATAACTGACGGTACGTTTGTGTTTCATTCATTAAATACACATTTTTAAAGTTGTGGTATTCTTTTTGAATCACTCTGTACTTTGGATGTTTTCATCTAAATTATAACTTTTATTTGAATCACAAAGTTAGCTAACTGGATGAAACCTTCCTCGTTCCTAGGTTTATGTAGGTAATAAAAATCTTTTGAAATAAGCGAGGGTAGTACTTTAAAGCTGTTTTGTGAGTACAGTATTTCCTAAAAGCCAACTTCCTCTTGTATGTCGGTGTGTTCCAGGATGTTGCATGCTATTTTTTGAGTTAGATACCGCAGTACAGCATTAATTTAATCGTTTAATAGCAATATTTCTTGAATTACTGGATAACTAAGAGAAATGGATATTTTTCCAACGATGAGTTATTTTCTGTTTGTTCCAGCGTGTAGAATAGGCCTAACTTATTACTGAAGTCACTTTAGTTATCAAAAGTTATCATTTGGATAAAGTTATGAAAGTAATAAGTAGTTGAATATAGGCCATTCCCTGTATTGGTTACCATGATTTATTGTAGTGTGTCTAATTTTAGAACTTGGTAAAATTTTTCGATTTTTTTAGTTAATATGAATTGAATAGCGCCCGCACCAGAATAATGATATCCAACTCTATCACCAATTTCCATAATCCATTTCTCTTCCTTATCAATTTCATGGAACAAATCCTTGTAGAAACTCTGTTCATTGGTTGGTTTCTGTCCTACCAGTTTGAATGATTCTAACCTGGCGAGAAGGGCTGTTGCCAGTTCTTCTGAAAACAAAGCATCTTGCCTGAGATTGTCTTCTAGTAGCTTAGTTAGTTCTGGTACCGGTTTTACAAATTTCTGGAAGTTAGCCAATAAACTCTCCCGGCTTTGGATGATTTGCTGAGGTTCCTTCATTTCCAACTCTATAAATGCATTTGCTTGAGGTGTTATTGAAGGTATTTTGAAGCTTACGAAAAGCATCTTAAAATATAGGTATAGAATATTTTCAAATTTTTCATAGAATGCAGCATCCTTGACGGATTGATCCACTTTGTGTTTTATCAGAAGATGTTCGACTTGACCGCCTTTCATGATTCCTTTGGCAAAGGCATGACCTATGTTCCCAGATAACGAATTTCTCAGTATTAGTATTACCTTCAGTTTTCCCTCCGAGGTGACTGGTTCAGCATCTACAAAACCTGCAAATAATTATTAACTTATAAGTTTCCTTGTGCTTTTGATGAGAAAATATATTTCTAATAAAATCAATTTGAAGAAGTTGACTTGAAACCTCGTCTATATTATAAAACATTATTTCGAACAGAAATAGAATTAATTCAGTACATGAAATTTTGAACACTATTTTAAACTATGGAAATAATTAAAATGTTATGTGAAATAATTTATATGAAAACATTAAGCTAAAGGAAGCAGTTTCGAGCTCACACCTCACTGCTTTGGAAAATGAACTAAGTTTGTGGAATTATTATTTAAAAGTTCAAATGCATCAAAAAAATTGTCATATTATCAGATAAAAAAGCATAGAGTAATTGAAATTGATTGTTATAAGTTATAAAGATACTTACCAGTAAATATTTTGTTGCTACGCTAAGCAATATGAGATAAATGCTTATTGAATTCATACTCCAATAATAAATAATTCAAGAGTCTAGAATAATTGTGTTTCTCCTTACAAGATCTTTCAAGTGTTGGAACTGTGAAAACTATTTTTCAAATTTTATGTAGGCACTTCTGGTTGTGTGAACATTTCAATAACTGAGTATAAACCAACATTGCTATTACCGATTCAATGGAAATGACGTTTCTAGTTTGCCAATGTTGAAGGATACACCTGAATAAACTATACGTACTGCATTATCAATATTCTTCCATTGTATAATATCCAATTGATAAAACCTTGATATTGAATAGCTTACTTTTATCTTCAACATGTCCACACACAGGACTTGCACTATAATTTCCAAGAAAGCTGTTCCATAAGCAGGTTGAAAGTCACTTTCGAGTATAAATTTCAATTTATTTACACACAATGACACAATATGGACAAATAGAAATACAGAACAAACAATACAATATTCACATACCCCAAAAATTAGTGACTCCAGTAACTTACCACCAAGTGATTCAACTAGCTACAATGTGTCATGGTCATGGAAAAAATGTCGATTTATCTTGCGTTTCCAGTATCTGATCCGCTATTCTGTTCTTTATAGAATGTGAATAATTTCTTGTTAATGGATCAACATTTTTCCAAATTGAAAATATGAGGAATTTACAACAATCGAATTTTGAAAATGGCGGCCGACTGAAATTTTCAACACAAAGTATAGTAAATATATATATATGGAAATGTATTAAAGAGGAGTCAGTCTATTCTAGGCAGAGAGAGTATTTATAAAAAAAAAAGCAAGAAAACTTGTTCTCTTACCTTGAAAATCCAAAGCATACTCTTGTCTTCAGCTGTGAGTGCTGTTCTTTTTAATCAGAAATCTATTTTCTTACCATTCATGGGTATTCAGTAAGGTTTTTGAAATTTGTGGTGAATCTATTTGTATCAATCTTATTCCACTGTAGTGTGGGTTTGGACCTTTTTCTAGAAGGGACAGTCTCTATAATTATGTTCCGAATATCCGAGGATGCGAGGATCAAGTCACTGTTCCTAGTAATGTGGTCATCTAATGTAAAAACCGACTAGAAAAAGTAAGAATTCTCATCTGATTGATGATGAGTATTCTTTTAATGAATCACTTTTCTAATTACATTTCTAGTTTCTGCACTGGTTTCAATTTGGAACTGAGCATTTTAAATATTGAAGATATTCAATAAATTGTAACAACTTTATAAATGTTCACAATATAATAATTAATTTTTAAAGTTACCTTCTTCATTTTCTAGTATTATCAACTATTGTTCTGTATTTTTTAAATCTATTTTTAGTATATTATTTCTTCTTTTATTAATTTTTGTATTGTATTCTTCCACTTTCTCTCCCACTTACCTTCCTATTTCCCCTTCTCCCACCACTAACATTCCACAACTCTATGCTTCATTATTCTCCCACTCCAAATACCTGAACTTTCAGTTTGAATATTATAAAAAACTCTTTTTAGATTTGTCCCAATTGTATAGTAAGCATTTCATTTTATTTATTGTGTTATATTGTTGAATAGGCACCTTCTGAAAAACCTTCTAAGGTTTAGCGGGACCATCTTTTGTAATGTCTTTTTGTTACTAAAATGATTGATCTTTTGAGCAGTCTAAATTTCCTTCATATGGCATGTAACTGAAATTATTCCAGTGAAACATGACTTGATGAGATTTTGTTTATTTATAGAGCGCAGCGATATGGGCACTCGGTAATTTGGCTGGAAGTGATGTGAAAACTCTGGAACTTTTAAAGTCTCAAGGGCTGATGGAGTCATTGTTGGACATTATTGGTGTAGAGGATCTACAATCGAATGTCATCTATGCTCTGATGCATTTTGTTAAAGTTGGACTACCAGTTTTACAGTAAGAAATTATAATTTGTTTTTTTTATTGTCCTCTGTAATGAGCTTTGTTCAGGATTAATTGAGCACTTTGTATTTCGAACTACAAAGTTTTTTCTAGAACACTAAAGAGATAGCCAATTATGGCTTTACTTTGTAAAGCAAGGAGCTCTACTAGCAAATTAGTATTGTATGAAATTCCCTATGCTATTTCCTTTTGTTTTTGATTGAAAATCTCGTTTTATTCATTATTAATTGAGCTGTTGTTGAGGAGCCACCTTGGCTCCTTGTTTGAGAACTTTTATGGCAAGTTTCTTTATTTTAAAATGGGTTTGATAGATTAATAAATCTCAAAATGTATTTTAGGGTCCTATTTAGTACGAATAACTGATCATTCCATTTAATTTTACTATTTGAAATTGTGAGTTTCCTAATTGAATCATCCAATAATGCTTTCTGGACGACTGACAAACCGGGCTTGTAATTAATCATTTCCATCTCCGAAAATAATATTGATACTTTAGTGTGCATCTTACTCAACCTCATGCTTCCTTTTCTAAGCTATTGTCTACGACAATAGCAGTATTGAATAAGTCGAAGGCGATATTATACTAACTCAGGTGTATAATTATGTTGCTGGTTATCTGCCTAAGAAATGGAAAGTTAGACACTTAAATTTTCATATTCATAATTTTTCAAATTGAATGACAATGATCATTGTCTTCTTCAAAAGCTTTAAACGGGCTTAATTGCATTTATTATTGTAGAATCAATGACATTGACAAAAATCATGTACATTTATCTTGAAAGTTCATTACTTCATTACCATCCTTCATTATCATCCTTCACTATCATCGTCTCAAATCCTGTTCGATTTTCTTGAAACAACTTTCTCATTTTTGAATTTGAACTTTCTAAAACTTTGACAAAAAAGGTACTGATTGGATTCAATTGAGATTCATATGAATTCAAAAATATGATGTTTTGGGAGATTTATTGCTCAAACAAATTCTCAGCTGCAGCCGTGTTTGAACTTCATTATCAGAAATACTTAAATCTTTGAATCTATAACAAAATTATATACAACATAATTACGACCCTGAAGGTTGTTAAGGCTTTAAAGCTGGCATTTATGTATATTTTAATTGTCGTATGATTGGAACCTTATAAAATAATAGCAAATTATTCATTTATTCATAAATATACAACTATTTTGTGTGTAATGTATTGAATGAATTAGAAAAGGAAATTCATCGCTCTCGCAGTTGTCAATAATTCACATAATTTTTTATATTCCTGATTTCCATCCATTTTATTCCTGAATAGCATATTTTGTGAGTTTTTGAATTTCATTGGATGCTTCGTATAACTCGTGTCCAATGTTTTAAGAATTTTATAGATTTGTTTCTTTGGGGTTCAATTCTCTTTCATTTTTCTTTTTGTTCGTACAGGCCGGATGATTTGAAGAAGATTGCTACACGTACTGTTGTGCTGGCGAACCGTACTCCCGATACGTTCTGGCTGCTCTACTATCTTTCCTGTTCGAACGTGCGACGAACTCCTACTTCCATAGTCCAGCCTTCGGAATCATCGCTGAAACTGACGAGTCAGACACCATTGAGAGCATAAAGAAGAAAACGGCGTGTGTCCGAATACTTGCCAATTTGGCGTCTGCTGAATCTGGAAATGTGGCGAGTCTTCTGATGGCCGAATTCGACACTTTGTTCTCTCTATTCGAGTACATGGCGCAGGAAGCAACGACGCCTCACTTATGCAAGGATATGCTGTGGATGTTCGGCAATCTGGTGAATCATCCAGCTGAATGTGTACGCAGCCAAGTACAAATGAATATGATGAGACTTCAACATCTAGATCTATTATGTATTCCTCTGCGCAATGAACTTAAGTAGAGTAAAATACAATTGGAGTGTAAGGATCGCTCGAATTTTGTAAAAAGAATAACTTTTAATTTTGTATTATGAAGTATTTTTAATTTATAAATTAAAATTTGCAATCCCACAAGTCTTGTGCTTTTTTGATTATTCATTCAAATAATATTTTCTCTCAGTCTTTTAATTGCAATAGGCTCAAAGTAGCAGGCAAGAAATTAGGCGTCTGAGAAATTTTGCGCTGTTGTCAGGTACGGAACCGGTAAAGCAAGGGATGTCGAAAATTGCTTGCTCTTGATCACAAATTGACAACACTGTGCTTCCAGCGTTGCCTATTTTGATCATTTGAGTCGATTCCCCTGCATGATTAGAGTAGTTAACTGCAAGACTTGACAACAGCTCAAAATGTCTCAGCCGACTAATTTCGTGCCTGCTACTTTAGTAAAAATTCTCTTGTATTTCATGTACTCGATATTTGAGTCAGTAATAATCCAACATCGTCAAATAGAATGAATGAATTTTTTTTTTTTTTTTTTCAAAGATAGATTGCTATCTAGTCTTGAGACTAATGAGCAACTTTTTTCTAACCTAAATTACTAAGCACTTTTTACAAGAGTAGTCCTCCTTAGGCTCTCTTATTCAAATTAATTCAATTAAATCTAAGTACACTACTGATGACGGTACTACATAGCTAGGTTTCATTCATTCACACCACTGCTCACACCACTGGACACAAGACACTTGAATCAAGCTCTACACTAGTTCAAATGGCTTCTTCCTTTGAGCCTCCTCAATCCTTCTTTGTCTAGCAGCTGGATTGCTTCGACGTTGTGGTGTTGGTGGAGTCGGGCCTCGTGTTTCTCTGCATGCCTCTGGTTTCGGTGGATACCAGGTCAACTTGCAGGTCTCTATGCAGATCGCTGTTCCTCACGTACCAGGAGCATCAACAATGTTTCTCAGCACCTTGTTTTGGAAACGTTGTATGACTTTGATGTTACTCTCTTTGGTACACCCCAGAGTTGTATACCATATGTCCATACAGGATTAAGTATCTGTTTGTACAGCAGTACTTTGTTAGGGATTGAAAGGGTGGTGACTCTTCCAATCAGCCAGTAAAGCTTCTTGTATCTTATTCCAAGCTCCTCTCTCTACTTCTTGACATGAGCCTTCCAGCGAAGCTTTGCATCCAAGGTCATCCCCAAGTACTTGGCATCATTAGCATATGGTACAACCTGATTATTGATGGTAATTGGTATTGGTCCAGCCCTCTTATTGGTAAAATTGATGTGAACAGATTTTGCTTCATTCAATTTGATCTTCCACTTTACCGTCCAATCTTGAATTTTCTTAGAGATCTTTGAAGTTTTGCTGTTGCAATATTGATGTTGCTATCTACAGCTAATATTGCTGTGTCATCCGCAAATGTTGCTATTGTATTATTTTCTAGACAAGGAGATCACTTGTAAATAGAAGGTAGAGAATCGGCCCAAAACACTTCCCTGAGGAACTCCTGCCTTTATTTCATTGAGTCCAGAATATCCATCTTCATGTTTAACTCTGAAGTAGCGTCCTGTTAAATATGAATGCAAAATGTCTGTAAACTGCTTTGGGAGTAACCTTTTCAGCTTATAAATTAGCCCTCATGCCAGACTTTATCAAAAGCTTGACTCACATCCAGAAAAGCTGCAGAACAAACTTTTTTCTTCTAAAGCTTGTTCTATTACATTTACTATCCTGTGCACCTGATCAATTGTTGAATGTTTTTCTAAAACCGAATTGATGATCTGGAATCAATTTTTTTCTTTCAATTATAGGTGTCAACCTCTTTAATAATATTCTTTCAAATAGTTTAGACATTACTGGAAGCAATGATATTGGCCGGTATGATGAGATGTCATGTAGTTGTTTTCCAGGCTTTGGGATCATAATTACCTCTGCTACTTTCCACATGCTTGGTACATATCTGAGTCTAAAAACAGCATTTATAATATTAGTCAACTTCACTATTGCTTTTCTTGGTAGATTCTTCAATACTATCCCGGTTATCAGGTCAAATCCTGGTGCTTTTGTGTTGAGTTCTTTTATTTCTTTTTTAACTTCCTCTAGTGATACATGTGTGAACTCTTGATTCTCCTGAGTAACATCTTCTTCATTTTCCAGCTGGTCGTGATTGTGTGGTTTGAAAGTGATTACCAGATGATCAGCAAATGTTTGAGCCTTTTCTGCATTGTCTCTAGCCCAAGAACCATCCTGTTTTCTGATTGGTGATGCATGCTGAATGGGTTTCTTCAATTTCCTGGCTGCCTTCCAGAGTGAATAGTCGGTGCTCTCATCTCCTGTTAAATTCATCAGATAATGATTTATTGATTCATTCTTAATTAATTGGATTTCTCTTCTGAGCTGTTGAGTTAGATGATTTAGTTGCCTTTTATCTTGTGAAGATCTTGTTTGTTGCCAATTTTTCCTAGCTCTTCTCAACAAGCATTTGTACTTCTGCTCGGTAGTTAATTACTTTTGTTCTTCTTAATTGTGGGGTATCCCACCAGGCTGCTCGTTGCGAGTCAATGACTATTTTTCCCAGTTCTTTATCAACCTGCTCCTTGCTTCTCAATGGTACATCAAGGATTAATTTTTCTTCTAGCATCTGTTGAAAGCATGTCCAGTCGGTATGTGTATTAAGAAGCACTGGATGATCACTTTGCTTCTGTATGATAGTTTCACTCAGCTGTAGAAGAATTGAGAGTGATCAGAATCAAGATCGAAACATTCCTCAATACTCAAATAGTTGAAACCCACATTTTTAATCAAGAAAAAATCTATAAGGTCTGGAATTTTTCGTGTATCTGAAGGCCAGTAAGTTGGTTTTCCGGTAGAAATAGCCTCACATCCATAATCCCTAATCGCTTTATAGAGCTCTCTTCCTTTGGGTGTTGTCAAACGTGAACCCCAACAACTGTTTTTTGCATTAAATCACCTCCAAGAATGAATTTAGTACCTAATGTTTCAAATAGAGCTATATATTCTTCTTTTCGGATAGAATGCCTAGGTGGGCAGTAGATAGCAGCCACAATTAACTTATAACTCCTTGTTTGAACAGCTACACTCGATAATTGTACTCTCTCAGTTTCATATTTCATTTCTTCATGGTGTTTAATACAATCCTTGATAATAACAGCACTTCCACCTCGCGCCCTATTACTGGGATGTATAGCATGGTAAGTCTTATATCCTCTAATTCTCATATAAGACTGTTTAGTGAAATGAGTTTCAGAAACTAAACAAATATCTATATTTTGTATATTTAAAACTGCTTCTAGTTCTTGTTGTCGAGTGAGGAGTCCATTACAATTCCATTCAATTATTCTAAGAGCGTTATTTGTCATTACAGCTTAGAAGGTTTATTTTTTTCCAGCTTCTCAAAACGATTTTGAAGATTGGAAATAATCTTTTCTTGATTATCTAGCTTTTGAAGAATGAGTTTCAACACCTGATTGATATCTCCTTCTACATTCTCAAGTTGGAGGCTATTTAAATGAGAACTATGATTGCCAACAACAGTTTGTGCATATGTTTTTTTACTTGAAGTAGGCATGCTAATTTCAATCTGCTTTGTATTTTATTTTTCAAGGAGATTACCTGCTTGGTATTTTTCATCTTGTTTTGTTATTGGAATCTGACTAACTGGGATCTTACGAGAGTTTGACTTATTTTTTTGAGTTGCATTTCGGATTTTCTGCAGTTCAATAGCCACAGTGCACCCTCGGTAACTCGCTGGGTGAGCCTCTCCACAATGAACACATTTCGGTGTAGCATCGTTGGGTTTTTTGCAAACATTTGTTGAATGCTTTCCCGCACATTTCACACATCTTGGTTCCATATTGCAGTACTTTTGAGTGTGTCCGTACGCCTGGCATCGCTTACATTGTGCTATCAGCTTTGCCTTCTTTATTGTTTCAATTTCCACTTTACATCCGAGGACAGTCTTCAGTTCAAATATTTTTTTAACATCTTCCTCGCAGCTGAAAGATATTAAGAACATGTCCAGTGGTTCTTTTGTCTTCCACTTGAGTTTATTCACCACCTCCAGGACCTTGTAGCCTTGATTCTTCAAATCATCAGTTATGGACTCTGGACTGCATGAATGATGTAGCTTCTTTATCATTACTCTAATAGGTCGAGACTGTTTATTCTCGTAAGAATGCCATTTGTAGCCAGCATCAACCAATTTCCTTGTGACGTTCCTGTACGTATCCACATCTAGAACGTTGATTTTGAATGTTTCATTACTAACTAGCTTGATTCTAAGTTTATCAGCTGGCGACACACTATTCAAATCTTTCGATAGGGAGTTGAAATTGTTTACACCATCCACGATGATAGGTGGAGGGGGCACTACTTTATTCTTCTTTTCCATGGCATCCTGATTTGCATTGGTTGTCGGCTTGCTCTTTGTTAGTAGAGGGGGTGAAAGTGACGTATCCATCTTTCTTTTCTTTGTATTTCTGGACTTCACACGTATCCACTCAGTCTCCTTGGCTAACTCTTCATCTGTTGAGAAATGTTTATTTTTATTTTCATTCTCCTTATGAAGGTTACCTCCATCTGGAATACGAGGCTGCTTTTATTCTCCTCCTTGTTCTCAAGAAGAGAGATTCTCTGGTTAAGCTGCTCCAGTTGCTTTTCAAGTTCTTGATTCTTGAGTTGAGTTATCCTACATTTATCTTCAGCTTCCTTCCAACTATTATACAATATTTGCTCGGTTGCTGTTTTCAAATGATTTGGATCGATAACCTTTTCAGGCGTTGATTCCCTCGTAGGATGACCGATGTTTACACTGCCGGTTTCCATTTCTTCTTCATTCACTTTTTCTTCTTCTTCTTCTTCTTCTTCGAACTCCGGAATCAAAAATTTCGATGGTTTGACGAATGTCATTACTATTGTTTAGAAACTATTTTCTAACAAATGAAAAATGTTTATTTGGCACTATGCACACCGCGCGATTGTGCCGCGGCCATTGACCGGCTGAACAACACAGCGTCGCCGCCGGACGCACACACCCGCACGATCACTCTCGTTCGCGATATTCCGCTGACGCGAATCTATTCAAGTGAATTTTCACTGACTCAACTATTTTCACTACTACTACACTACCACTACTCTATCACTAAAATGCTCTAGACATGCTACCTCTTCGACGTCTAAACGCTGACTAAATGAATGAAATGAGTGAATCTATTGGTGATGGTAAAACAATGGAAAATAGCTTTCCCAACATCGATATACCCTATGTACACAGTTGGTCGATATTTATGCGATGTACAGCATGCTGCATGTATGCGTAAGTAAGCATTGGTAGCATGCGGTGCAGCACATAAAATCGACCAAGTGTGGACGTAGGGAATCATAGTAAATAAATAACACCTACTGATGAAGGCTTCCTCAAAGTTCAGACTGCAGCGTTATTTTCAATATTTACTTCTGTATTATAATCATTTTTAGCGGCTAATGAATTTTCAACATGCATGCTTAGGATGGGGCTCATCAGCCTTGAAAAGTACGGTACTGCATTATTTACATTTCAATTATATTTTTGCAATATTTAATAAAAACTAGTTGAACTCGATCATTTTGCCCAATCATAAGAATTTATTATAATATTCTGAGCATCTTCATTCTAAGAAGCTCATTTCGATGATGAATTTACAGTCTGATGTCAAATCGATCTGAGCAGGGAAACTGAAGAAATAGAATACCGTGATACTTTCCTCCAATTTTCCGGAGTTATTTTGCATGACAAAGCGTCAAAATGGGTCTCGCTCTGTGAAGTATTGTGAAGGGCGTCGTTCCCTTTTATGAGAGCCAAACAATTGGAGAAGGAATTCGAAAAAGTTGTACGACAGTAGAAAAGTTGCAAGTGGACTTCTGCTGCAAGTCGCTGTTGAAAAGGAGAAACTTGTTTGGAGCGAAAAAGTATTCTATTGCTAGTCGAAAGTAATTTTCCCTGTCCACTATAACCTTACAAGAGCGATGTAGATACTTTGTTTTTTAAGAATTATTCTTTCCACATTTAAAAAAATCCGTTTCAACCATTTCAAGGCTGCTGCAAATGTGTAGAGAGAACAATTTGAATTTTTAAGATTTCGAATCTGTAAATTTATAGTTATTCAATACTTACTTGAAATAGTGAATGCATGGTGAAGGTACTTATTTATGCCTGAACTTGCCATTTTAAACTCGTTTCCAATGGTTTATCACAGATATAATGCCGAATTACTTTAATTTATATGCTACTATACTTACCGTACTCAATCTTATCCTATACTTGAATTATTTGGTAGTACATACTTAACTTACAGTGGCTGGCTGAAGTGAACGATGTTACTGGATGTGATACACTACATTCAGTTTAGTAGGCTAGTTAGTTTTTCATAATAATTTGTGTCCGATTCCTTCATTTAGTTAATTAAAAATCTAATATTTCTGCATAAACAACCACATTGATAATTTTCTCCAATGAGAGTAGATAGGCCTACTCAACCAAGTTACTAAAATCTTGTCAATTCCACATTAATTAATGTGGAATATATACAAAATTGTTTTCATTCTTAGGTACCTATTATTGAGAAGTTCCACAATATCTCTGATACAAGTGTTAATTTTACTAAAATCTTATTTTATTTTGGATTGTGATTCCTTTCGGCTAACTTACATATTTCTTACGGCAGGCCTACGTCATTACTAGCAAAATCGTAGGAGAAATGCGAAATTCGTAGTTTTGTTTGGCGATTAAAATATCCTATTGCGATTTTGTGGAGGTTAACTTACTGATTTTTCTTGTAACTATAGTATAGTAGCAGCTATATGAATTTTTATACACTCAGATGGTTCAAGAATGTCAGGAAATGTAGAGAAAGGTCAAAAATTTACAATAAATAATTTATCCTCCGGTTCCAAATATATTTTGAACTTGACAAATACAAGATGAATAATTCTTGAAAATGAAATTTGAATACCGGTCGTATTACATTGAATTCGAAAACAAACAATGGAAACATGATGTTTTAAGAATGAAATTCTCTAACGAATAGCTCTTTACTTGCAAAGATTCTTGTCAGTTGATGTGTTATGTTGAAGACGGGACAAAAACTTGATGAAGTCGCTTTTCTACAAACTTCTTTGAATGAGTGAGATGGGAGGATTCGTTTGCCGTTGGAGAGAAAAAGTGAGAGTAACAATAATAATGAGGACGTGTGGTGTGGGGATCTGATATCGAATTATGTAAACTTCGTCTTCCGCGAGATAATGCCGAAAGTTTTCAGCAGTCTGGAGAAACGTCAGCCTCTTGATCGAGTTGCTGTGAAAGGAATGCACGATGAAGTGAGGTGGTTGCCAGTGAGACACGAACGAGAGACGGCTCGGCTCCAGTTCGCTCGCCTTTGAGCACCGAGCGACCTGCTAGCTGCTAGCAGCTTCAATTTCTTCTAGAATTACGTCGCAGCGCAGCTAGCTGTCATTGAGAGAACTGGTCGTTGAAAGGAATAATATTCAAATACTTGTCTCTCATACAGCTTTATTTTGTTTGCTATCTGAACAAGAGTAACTTTCAATAGAAGACGGCGAGCAAGTAGAAGCGTGGAAAAGAAACGAATTTTCATAAATATCTCGCTTGTAGAAGGTAAAACTTTGATTCCAACGAAAAAAAAACACCCCTCGCCCTGAAGCGAATCGAATTAATACGGTACTCTTCAAAGTGGTTTTCATAGCCTGTAAAAAAGATGTTTGAACCGAAGTTATAACTGACATTGCTCTCTAATTTCTTAATATTACTTTTCCATGATAGCATTCATGTTGTCTCTTTTTATCAGTATTCTTTTCATCTGAGTTATAGAAGTTTCATCTACAATAATATTATTCCAAGGAAAATGAAGTAAATTTATTTATTATTATTATTATTATTGCGTTATACCTTGGAATAATATACATGTATAAGGATTTGCGATTCCAAACAAATCACCAACCAGTCTTTCAATTAGAACGAGTCGGTATGTAGATAAAATGAAGAATAAATGGGATTGATATTCTGCAATATCTATATAGTACAGAGGACTAAACACAAAACAAAAATTATGAAAAAAATATATGGATGACTTGAATTTAGAGTACATAGGAAATGTCATCAATAACACTTGAGACTAAGAATTTTGTTGTGTTGTATGTCCATTCTTTCTTGTAATTATAAAATTACACTGCTATAAAAAAAAACTTTTGAAAACAAGAACGAAAACATTAGTTATAGGTTAATTTATCCCTCTAATTTATAGGTATGTTCAGTAAGGCTACATATAGGCTAAGTTTAGTAAGTTATGGGCTTTTTTACTACTTAGAGTGTTTTTTTAATTAGTGTACTTTTGGTTAAAATTTCAATAAAGAAGGTTCGAATAGTGAAGGAAAATTAAGTGAATCACTTCTAAAAGTGAATAATAAATTAAACTTCTTTTAGAACTGAATATTGGAAGCTATTTTTCAATTCTTATTATATCTGAAAAATTATCTGTAACACTTGAATAAGTGAATTTATAGCCTACGCCATTATCAGATTAAAAAAACAACACTTATTCAACTTTGATATGATGATAGTTCTCTACAGAGATAAAGAAGGTAGCGTTCAATAAAATAATAATGTTAAAAATTAAAAGCTTATATAGAAATAAGTGTTTATAAAATATATAAAGGTTATATAAAAATAAAAGGTTTATAATAAAATAAAAAGGTTTAATAAAAATAATCTGACTGCTAGCTGAACGATTCAAATCAAATTTCCATTGCACATGTTGATTAAATTTTAGTAATATGATTTTTCAGTTTTCTCTGTTATTGGATACTTTAGATTCAGGAGGCACAGACATCCTTAAAAAATCAGCAACTCAACAACCCATCAATCAACACCAGGCCAAACTATTCTAGTTTGGGTACCCCACGGGATGGATAAAAAATCTTAGTGCTGTAGACTAAGATTAGTGCTGTAGAATTATTCATATTCCTTGAAGATTCTCTCGTTTGTGTGCTTTAGAAAAAAGTGGAACTGAATTTTCGACAGAGATTAGTGTTTTTGGCACACCTCCCGTTCTCGAACTCCAAGAGTTGAAATATTTCATGTGGAAAAAAACGGAAGTAGGCCCTTTCCGTCATTCTGGTTATATGCTCTGCTGATTCCGGAGGTGTGGAAAGGGCAGGTTAACGTCTCTCATGCATTATCATTTTTTCAAATAAAGAAGGAATCACGACCTCGTTTAGTCGGTCTTGAAAAAATGGAACCACCTACTCACTTTTATTTTGTTCCTTTGAAAGAGCGATTTGTACAATTATTATTGCTTTCTCATAATTTTTCAATTCAATGAATATTAAAATATTCCAACCAGAAGTGCTATCAATGAATCATATTGTATCTACGCAAGTACAGATGACGTACAGTCAATAGCATCACCAAGATTTTTATGATGGTTGGGAAGGGGGGAGAGGGGAAACTATTGTGGGAAACAGTATAGCTATAATACCTCTCTTTTATTTGAGAAATCATTATTTCCAGAAAATTTAGTGGTTCCACTCGATTTCTCAGCAAAATTTACTAAAAAATATAAAGTAGGCTAGAATAAATAAAAAGTATTTTCATTCCATAATAGCTCAATCACTAAACATTTATAAACCTGAGAATTTGTAGAAAAATGTGCAATAGCCTATACTCTTCATCTCGGTAAAGAAGCATTTACAAGAACTTTCCGGGAAGAATTATATTTTCATTTTGTTGACTACAAAACCTAGAAGTATTTCTAAGAGCTATGATACACTCGTCTGTATATATTATCACTTGATATGCTGAGCTTTTGGTTCCTGATTTAGTTCCCAAGCAAGACCACTCAATAATAATTGACAATTTATTATCAGAATTTATTTGGTAATAATTATTGTTTTCTTGAGAAGGTAAGTGTGGCCTGAAGTGTTTGAGTTATCAAATATACTTTCTTTTAATTACAGTGCTTAGTGTTAGTTTTGTTATGTATTGTGATCGATCATGCATAAAATCTGGTTTATAAAATTAGGTCTATGCTTGCTTCAATTGAAGACTGGTTTCGTGATTTACTGGTGAATCAAATTTATTTTTGAGTATCACATTACCTTTAAAATCCAGCATAAAAATCGGGCGCGTGAGACGCAGATCTCCATTCATTTGAATATCCTCATCGCATACAGGCCTAAGCCGTTATCGTTAAATATTTATCTTATAAGGTGGTAAAAAATTACTCTAGAGCAAACTGAGGAGGTAAGTGGTGTTCTTGTGAACTGCATATTCATCACAGAGTGCAGATAAAAAACGTTATTTTACGCTCTGTGGTTGCTTCGCATTTCCTGCTCTCCTCTCAAGTCCAAACCTACCGGAGCTCTGCAGGCACTCAGGCTATAACTTATTTATGGGGAAGAGCTGATGAGCTTGCTTTGCTCTTTCCCACTTCAAGGTGGGAAATCAATTTGAGAGCCGCTTGCTTTTCGTTCCTTCTCTTGTTTGATATTTGCTTTTACATTGCAATTTACTCGTTCCAGATTGAAAATCGAATGAGGTGATTGTTTATCAATCGATAAATTCTCAATTTACAGAGCATCGATATTAAACATGCAAAGAAAATTGATTTAACTGAGAAGATAAAAATTTGTTGACACTGCAGTTAACGGTACCAAGTGCATGAATACTCACTATTCAGTCCTCATTTCATGCGTACTATTGTATGTTCAGTACTCCAGAACATCTCCATTATTATTATTGTTCTTCTAAAATATTGACAAAGTGCAAGTTCATTTCTTCAAATCTATACGATGTACGGTACTTGATTATTCATTAGTTCAATAAATTCAATTCAGAGTTATAAAATTATACCTGTATATGTGTTCAATGGATATGGATTTATGTTTGCGAATAACTTATATTCATTAGATTACCCCTGTTGATATTAAACTTATTTCATGCTAATCGCAATCATTGATTGTATAGATCTTGTGCTCTGAAGAACGTTGATCATTATTCCAGTTTTATTTGTGGATCTTCAATGAGTTTTTGAAAACTTTCCTCCTTTTCTTTTCTCATGAAAATCGATTGTGATTGTGATAATAATTTATCAGAGCAGAAAGTTTTACTTGTACTCCTTCCAAAAATATTGAAGAAAATTTCGAGAAACTTGAATTATTACAATCTTAAAAATTTAAGATTGTTATATATTATCAGAAGTAGAACGACGTGCTGCCGTACTTTGAACTTCTTCCAAGAATATCGAAGTAAATGTCAACAAACTTGAATTAAACATTTACTTTTGTTAGCCTACAAACGATCGCAACTGTGAAATACAGATTCAAATTAAAATGTAAATATTTGTTCGGGGAACTTTATGAAAGGAGAAGTTATTAACTCTTTCTGAATAAATTTGAAAAGATTTTATTCGAGTAAGAATGATGCTTGGAACCAAGCAAGAAAGAGCGTAAGACCAATGAAGATTGCAGGGGGAGATTGGAAAGCAACATCTGAGCTATTTCGCCTTACTTCTGTCTCCGACTCTGACTTTGTTTGGGTTCACTTCGTTATTTCATTTACTGCCTCTTTCGCAGATGTAATTCAATTTGCCACTCGACGGAACCTATGAACCCCTATTGAGAGATTATTGTCCTTCTTCCTTACAAAATTATCCTCCGTAAGCGAGATACGACGAAGACGACTTGCTGCCATGATATAAGGGTAATGAAAAACGGCACTTCTTGCTTCATGATTCTATCACTCCCCTACCCTCACACACAACTTCCATCCACTTTTTCCTCTCTTTTTTCTCCCCAGACATGTCTTCCAGTTATCTTTTTATACTCTACTCTTTTTCATCTCTTATTACAGTCAATTCACTTCTTTCTCTAGTGAACATTGACTTTTATGAGCGATATAATAATTATAATGGTAATGAGATGAACAAGGTGTCATTAGGCTCTTATAAGAATGATAAGCTTATTTGGAAAACTTATTTGAATAAAGTTCTATAAATTCGTAATAGTAAACTCCTTCATTATACATTTGATTTCATCAAGTAACGTTTAGCCTATATTGTTGGTATTATTTCTACTTTAAAGAGCAAATTAAGGTGCCATATACCCAATTACTTTCATTCGAATTTTTGATAGGCCCATTTAAAAATCTTTTTCGATTATACAAAAATTCTAAATTTCCATGATTACATTAGCTGAGCTTCACAGTTTATACTTCCACCAAGTTGTTGAATATGAAAACGATGAGCTTATGAGCTCAGGCACATCAGATCTACTCTGCACTTTCCATCGACCAGTGTTCATGAAATTAGCATCTCCTCATCTAACAATCTAAGATATTACACGATTATACATTACCCATAACCAGGACTTACTGTTCAAATCGTCAGATATTTTTTCAAGTGTCAATAATTCACAATATTTATTATGCATGTACAGTCAATTACTATCAAGGGTTGAGGAAGAGTGGAAAGATGATGGTGTTGAGCACAGAAATGATATCCATTACACCCCGGCCGTACCACCTTCAAAGTTATCATTTAGTGGTTCGAGAGGCTCAGGGTAGGCGTCTCAGCCACAGCTATAAATCTTCGCTCTCGACCTGGAAAGATAACTTCATTATCTTTGCTGAGGCTTTTCCGACCTGTTACGATTTATTGCTTGATACGCCTATTATGAACAACGCCGAAGATGAACTCGATGATTTTGCTCGCTTTAAAATTGCAATCATGCAGAGGGTGTCAGTGTGTGCGTGAGATACGGCTTTTCCCGTTCAAAGTCTACATGATACTGTTGTTTAATTGGTTTTGAACAGGTTTTTGAAACTGAAGTACACTGTACAGTACATTAATATAGGATTTTTGTAACTAAATAGCTCGTAGTTAGAAGTTGACCATTTTCTAGAATGTTTAGAATTCTATACTAACTGAATACGTGCTTCTTGTACAGCTATCTTGAATAATTGTGAAAGTGTAGTATGTTTTATTCATGGAGCATTTGTATGATGAACATTTGTAGAAAGGGATCTTAAAAATCGTTAAATTAATAGTAAACTTTTTACTATCAATCCTATTAAAGATGTTATCAAGAAATGTAGAATAACATACCAAATCAACTTTTTTCATGCTGAAAAATATTTGATTTTTATAAATTATAGAAAAACTTTATTCATTAATAAATAAAAAGTTTATTTAAAATAAAGGTGTTCTCCATAAGTCCTTATTCACTTGTTTGTTCTGTATATTGCCCAGTATCTTTGATATTTTATTTCGTACTTCCTCGAAGAATATTAAAAAGACAATATGGAATCTAACAAAATTATAATTGAATAATAAGATTTGAATAAGGATATTATATTTTTAGGGAATAATATCGAAACAGTAAAGGCCTGTTCAGTTTCGATTTATACAGTGTTATGAATTACACAGTAGTTTTTAAACAGTTGTGAACATTCGTTCACAAAACTCCGAAAAATCACACTTTCCAAAGTGGGTGCGTGTTAATAGAGAAACTTCATTCTTGTATAGTTTTTATCATAAGTGCTTATTTAAGAAGTTATGCATAGTTTTCCAATTTCGCTCACCAAACAAAGTGGTTGTTCATCTCCTATACAGGACCATATGAACTGTGGGATCAGGTGTTGAAAGAAAACCATCTCGAAGATATAGGCTAATGGATGGGAGTTGAAAGTTGAAGCGTTAAATGTATTTGAGAAGCAGGACGAGTGGGATGTCCATAAGATCCTCTAAAGAAGTGTTGAAAGTTTACTGCTGCTGACCAACCAGCCTACAGTACGAGGCAAAAGTTTGTATCGAACTTTGTCATCTCAAAACAGCGTCGTGACCTTTTCCTGTCTTCCACATCTCCATCACCTCTCAAGCTCACTGTGTTCAACTTTGCAAGAAGAGAGATGAGAATTTCTAAGTGCTTGATAAAATTACACACAATGTTCTTCTTGATATATTGGATGGGGATTATTGAGTGGATTGTGGCCCAAACTTAAAATTCCAACGTTCCTATGAAGAGTAGCTTCTGATATTTTCCACAAAAAATGTAATAATCAATTTTTAATTTTATCACATCACAATATATCGTCTACCAATTAGTCTACCAATAGCAGTCTACCAGAGCAATATGGACGTAGGTCTACTCCATATCATAGTCTTGAAGCGTATTCAATTACTGTTCCTCAGTCTGAAGAAGTCCAGCACCAGGACGAAATGATCTTCGCTATGATGTGATTCAAGTTATTTTCTACTTAAAAGCTTTTGTGTACTTATTTTTGTGACGCATCAGATTGTTTCACCGGAACCTTATTCAAAGCTCTCCTCACCGAAACAATACCGAAACGCAAAACCTCACATTAATTTAGCAAAACAAACTGAATCTTCAACACTTGAAATGCTTACAGGAGTGTTCACCATTCAATTTTCCCCAATCATAATAAGATTATTCCAGTTGAGGAAGCTTCGATAAATTGATTTCACTGTTAACAGTAGTGTAATCATTTTCTACATACATTCAATTTTCCGTTTTTGTCAATATTCGCCTATAGTAACTCATGTAACAGAAGTTGTGAGCACAGGGCATAACCAAATATTCCAATTTCGATTCGTTACACTGATTTTGAAACACAGAGGCTCTGATGGAGCGATCCGCTGCTGTACAACAGAGTACACCCTCATCGGACCGTGCGTGTTCATTGATTATCTCAGTAACCAACGCAATTTGTTTTTCACAAAGATAGGAGCTGCTATGTTTGCCAATGAAATTGGATTTTGTCTGCGGACTAATGTAATCACAATTAAAATTATTGTCAGACATCATTCCGAACTTTCCCTTCTTTTGTTTGAAGTATATACAGTATATAAATTGTTTATCTTTTCACATCTCTGCTTCGGTATGCTTATTACAATAAATAATTCGCTTAGTTAATTTTTTCAGTGAAACAATGTGCTTTGAAAATTATTCTTGTCAAAATATATGGCTAGAAGTTTGCTTATTATCTGGCGATATGATTATTTGGCAATATAAACTTAAAGCATGTTTCTCTTTACAAGAGTTTGATGTTAATTTTCAATTAAGTAAACAATCTCTTTTCTTAGTCTTTTGATTATATAGGCTATATGTAGCTTTGTATAAAATTCTTGACACTATTACTATGTACTTGTACGTTTTGTAATGAATAAAGATTTTTTCAATTCAATCCAATTCAATTCAATTCAATTCAATTCAATTCAATTCAATTCCCATCGTCAGTTTCATAGGTAGGCCAAATCGATATTTCGCATTGATAAAACTTGCGTGAACTCAGTTTTGAAGATAAAATTTCGTTAAAATGATTCCCATATCATTTGAAATATGAAATGTGTTATGTGATCCAATGGAAACAGTTGAAAATTGTAACTACGGTAGTTATTGATATAGTGGTATATTTCCATGAAATAGAAACGCTAATAAACGTGTTTAGGGTAGGATTAAGTTTCATTGAAGATGATGAGTGGTTAAAACTATTCTTAGTAGTACCAGTAACTCTATAATACGTATATTATAATTATATATAACTCTATATTATGGTACCATCTATATAGAAACCCTGTTCTTATCCATGTAATACAGAAAAGGTACTGTAATTACAAATCCAGAAAAAATTCTCATCATGGCTGCTTTATGTATACAGACAAAATCTATTTGAAGCACTACGTTATTCTAATACAAGGAAGGCAGAGATGCCTTTCTGTGGTTTGGTTTTCTTATCATTCACAGAAGTTATACGGGTCCATTCAATATTGCTCCTTGCCTACGTTCTGTGATAATAGGCTACTGATTTGATTCAAGAGAGGCGGAATATTGAATTTATTCTCACCTTCAGGAAATGCTAGTATAATTCATTTAGAACCTTTAGTTCTCCATTTTCTCATTCGATTTGAGAGTTTGATGGAACACTATCTCTCCACTATACCTTCTTGATTAAATTTACTGTTTTAATTGATTAATTTAAAATTACTGTCTTTCATTGATTTTTCTATTTTCACGATTTATTCTATTCCAAATTTATTATCCTTTCATGCTTAAGAACTATCCATAATTTGTAATACGGTTTGTATTGTGTCATTGTATTTGTTCTTTGATGACACTATTGCTATAAAATTACCTACCGGCACTGCAAAGTATTCTTGGCCTACTTTAATTTTTCATTCAGTTCATAAAAATTACGGTATTTATTTTTGAATTCAGAGAGAAATGATAAACCTTCTAGATCAAATATTTAGGTAATTGATTTTATTTTATCGTATGGCTTTTATTGGTGTGGAGACCCTTACGGGTAGGTTCCACCTCGCCTCATTGCACAATTTCTTGTGTCTTTTTTTTTTTTTTATTGATTGACACACAATTTCCCAAATAATACAAAAGTATGAAATCAATGGGGAAAATGGTTTTAGGTAACGTCATTGAAAATCATGTTTAGGCACTATTATAAAGATAAATAAATGAGTTATTATATATTATTATTATAAACTTGTTAGCTTTAATAGAAATATGCATTAAAATACCACAAAATTAAAGTTGAAAATTTCTGATCTTGTTCATTTGAATTTCAAGTAATATTTTGGGAAAATATAAATATTTCAGATGAAAATGAAATTATATGATGATTTTCCTTTGTATTATACAGAGCCAATTCGTTGTTAGATCGTCACCAAAGTTGTCAGATTGCTTTTAAAGTTGAAGTGTTTTAGAATATCTACTGAACTTTCCGCCCTTACCGCAGTACCATACATGTATCGACTCACAGGTTTTTGTTATTCCCAAATTGAACTCGGCGAACTATGTTTGAAAGTTTAACCAGTCTTGATTAGTCGTCTACTGCCAGCCTGGCTGGCACTCTTGACTAATTAAGTCTGGCAGGGTAGTTGAATTTTGAATGAGTACGGACACCTATGTTATCAGATACTCATTTCCAACAACCTGTGGGCTTTGATGGTGGATTTAGATACTTTAATTAGTTTCCAAGTGTAATATGCATACTCGTCATCATCGTAACTCAGCTCACTTTCCTCGGTTTGATGTAGAGTTTGTCATACAAGCTTCAGCCTTGTAAACATATTGTTCATGTTTTTATTTCGTACATCACCATGGTATGGTTTGATTGTGTTACAACATAGCTATGGAATCTACTATGATTAGATTCAAGGCTAGTGTCTGTTTTCTAAGTGAAAAAAAAACTTACACCATGTTCTCTATCAAGGGATAATTGATTATTTTGGTGAAGTGGAACAGCCCTACTCGGGTCTCCCCACTATTAAAAGTCATACGCTAAATAAAAATATGGTATCTACTGGCGCCTTCCTTATTCCTATTTCTTCTACTTAATCATCATTAATCGATAATTCAATATTAAAAGGAATTCAAGGTTTCAACAACAGACACATTCTCCATTTGATAGTTCATAATATCGATTTATTGAAATTCCTGCTATTATTCTGTCCTTCTCTTCTCAATCTCTCATTCCCACTGATAACCCATTTCTGTCATTAATTTTGATGATATCAGATGAAAACCTAATTGGAATTGGAAATGGAGGAGATCAATCTTAATTCTGTGTCGAAGTCAGAAATTGGAGGGAGCTCTTCTGTGGAAATTCTCAGTTTTAATCCTTTTTAGAAGATTGGATGATTTTCTCTCTCTAATTAAAGTATATTTGTCTATCTCTTATTGACAAAGATGGACTTTTTAATTATGCTGAGCTGATTCTTCTCAGCAAAGTTAAAAACGAAAGTTTTTTAAACTTTTGAGATCATTTATGACGATCTTTTCACTTCCATTACTGTAAAAAAATATGATTTCACTGTATTTCCAATGTAAAAGGTAGAGAAGAATTCATTGTTCATAGTGACTTCAAACCTTTATAAATTGATAAAAGAATTAGTTCATTGTATTTACTAATCTAGTTTCTACTCAATTATAAATCGTATAAATAAAACCTATTGCAAATAAAATATGCTTATTGAATTATCATAATAATGACTTTTCCATTGAAACAAACTGAATAATAGCATATCTTATAAAAATGTTACCTAAAAGTTCCATTCATCGTTTAAAAACAATAATATTAAAAGAACTTCTGCTCCATTAGAGCAATAATGGCTTGAGTACAATCTACCTATACCTGAGGTTGAATAGTTCAACTGAAACGCTTCCAAAGCGTCGCTTCCACATGTCTAGATTTCAAAGGAATTCCATTCTAGTATTAACGTTCTGAGCACTTTGAGTCCGACCATTACATCTAGCCATGAGCGTTGAAGCAAAACTAAATTGTACGGGACAGCATCCAGTACTCTTGCCTACGAACAAGGCTCCAAATAGTGTTGTGTATACTGCCTATACAGTGAGCTCTTTCAGCCAATTCTCAGCGGGTCTGTTCTAGCTCTATCAGAATCTTTTGTTTTCAAATGAAGGATTTCTACTCCAGTATAGCATAGAAAGCTACCAACTTAGAACAATATATACACATTATACTATACTGGATATACAGTATTAATTACTATTGATACCAGTAGGTTGAATAGAAAATTGAGTCTGCAGAAAAAGTTATTTGAAAACCGATAAGACTGAGGGTTTATGTTTTTTTTAAAGGAAACGAATATGCAGTTTCAGATTTCATGGAAATTCAAAATAATAACTTATCCTGATATAGATGGATGAAGAATTCATTGATTCTAATTTGGTTGTGCCTACTTGAATTAATTTCAGCTTCGATGCTTGGATAGATAGATTATTCATATAATAGGTTATCAGAATATTATTCGATATACTATGCTGTTTGAATAATTTTACTATTTACATATTCTGGTTGCAAAACAGGATAATGTTGAAATGGTTGTAGTTCCAATTTCAAAGGGATTTGATTTGATAATGCTCATATACTTTTATATTTTCCTCGACTTCACGCTTAATCTCCTTGAATTATGCAGTATTGAAACTCACATTGATAACTTATGATGTTCAAAAGAATAATTCATCATTCAACATTATTCACTAGGCTTTTCGATTCATTTCTGGATAGAGTTGAAAGTGATATATTCTCAGAAATTTGTAGCATTGACATTCATGATATCATTAGGTCAAATGAATATTTAAAGCTTATTGGAAAAACAAAACCACGCAAATATTATCTCTGTTGCAAGAAATATCCGTTCAATCATTTCACAGGGCTTTATTGTAACAGCACGGATTATATTCAAATTCACAATTTGATAACCGATTAGATCAGATTGTAAATGCATGAACCGCATCGCGCTTTTTGCGTCTATCGCACTCGATTACTGTTTAAAAGCATCTCTCTCGAGCGAATACGATTATAACGGATTACACTGTTAGTGTTCTCAGAACCGACTACAGTGCAACGAATTCAGTCCGCAATTACCATGTAGCGTGCTCTTTATCGAGGTTGAAGGATTTCAGTTTCGTTTAAGAGTAAACAAAAATTGAATTTTAATTTTCTGAGTGTGTTCACTGTACAAAAGTTTTTTTTTCGCAAATTGATTAGACTCATTTCGATATGCATGGCAATGGCACCGATATTGCGTCAACAGTAATTCAATACAGCCGTGAATATTTTTTTCATGGCGTTTCTTTGTTGATAAAACAACTCCACTACATTAATCTACAAAAAGTTCATTGATACCAATGGCGGCTCGTGAGGTGAAGTGCCCGTATCTTATACTGTACAAACACGACACCTATTTTGTCGGCACGAGCCGCCAGGGCGACCAAACAACACATTCGATACTTAATAACGGATTCAATGATCAATTTCATTTCCCTATACAGTATAATGTCACTTAATCAAAAGAGAAAATACGTAGTTTTATTGATGTAAAACTAAACATTTGTTTCGTTTAATTAAAGTAAGCGTTGTGCGTTCAATAAATGTTTTAGCTTAATTGTAAAATAGAGCCTTGTCTAAACGAAAACTTTACCAGCAAAACACTCCTTCCAAATCATGTTGAAAAATTAATTTTGTTTCACCGAACATTTATAAGTCATTGAATTTGATTTATTAAAAGAAGCTCTACAATTTTGGTCGATTATGTATGGGGAAACATTATTCATCTTACAAAACAAATAGTCCTATTCTAAAATTAAAATTGACTCAATAAAAGCTCCGGTAAAAACTTCTCCCCGTACTTATTTTAATCAACAGGCGCAGAGAGCCACCGCAAATTTCTAACAGATGTTATAATATTGATCGAGTGAATATTGAGTGAGGTTGTTTGATTTTTGTTCTTATGAATGTATGAATCATACTACTAATGATGCGAACAATTTTATTACTCAATAATACGCCACAGAATGACAATCCTGCAGAAATAATGCATTGCTTAGGTGTTTGGCATCAGATTTGTTTCTGGAACAAAAATTCTAGGGCGTCCTGGAATGCACGGCTCGGACACGAGGAAGAATGTCTATAAAGAAATACAATCTCGTTGTGTATCCGCTGTTTTACTGCCTGTCTTGCGGCCCTAAAACCCCACTAGCTCAAGTACTGCAAATATTGCAAGAGACTACTGGGCTGGGCTGAGATGGCTGGCTCTCTCTCATATTTACACTTTGCAAAGTACAGACATAAAAGTAGCTCCGCAGCCACAGCAGAAGATTCCCCTTTCACACTTGCAGCTTGTTCAGTAAACAACAAATGAACAAGCACTTCCATTCTACATGATCTCTCAATCTTGAGGTCTCAGAATTAAAACATCAAATGGAATGCTCGACCTCTTTCAAAGCATATAATATTCTGTTATTGTTTACCCTGCATGGGATATTTTCATGTCTCTATTATCAAAGGGCTTTATTCTTTGTCCAGCTCTCTGATCCCAAGCATTATTTTTTTCATCAGAATAAGGAGATTTACTCTTTGACCAGTTCTCTGATCCCAATACATTATCTTTCTCTATCAGAGTGATCCTTAAGAATTTTACGAGAAACCAATACCGATAAAATATCAAGGCTGTGTTATGTTGATTATTTATTGATTTTGCCTCATCCTTTTTCAGACCATCTGAACTTATTCATTCTCATATAAGATACCATTATGGAAAAAAGTTTATGGCATGACACAATTTTTGTTATTACTCTTCATCATAATTTCTTCAATTTATGGATTCCTCATACGAATAGAAACTTCATTCAATTCATAATTCAATTTCGAAATTCCTTAAAAGCTTATGATGGCTAATCTCTCATAGAAAATACATGTTACTCCAAGGTTTTAATTCTAGCAGTACCGTACATTAAATTCAACGATTTCCTAGAAATCTTCAATTCTACTTTGATATAATATATCATTTCTACTGAGAGATAAAATCCACCAGGAAATGTTGCTGATGCAATTTCAATAATTTCCAAATATGAGTATAATACTTATTTTTGTGAATTAGCAAAGCATGAAAAAACCATTGAGGATTAGTTTCAGTGTAATGACTTTTGACTTTTTGAAACGCTTTTTACGATTATGTTTGGTATTTTCTCATTCCATATTTCTTGTGATCATAAAATTTAGGATTAGAGTTGACATATAATATAACAGCATAAATTAATATGAACATAGATTATCTTCAATTATGTGAGGATAGTGAAGTAAATTACTAGTGATATCATTAATTGTGTGACTTTTGATTATGAAGCAACATTATTCACGATCAATTTGGTTTAAAAAATCAATAAGATTATTATTGAAAATCAATAAGATTTTTCAATTATCTCATTTATCGCAGACAATATTCGGAATATGAGAATATGAAATTATTTTCTCTGAAAGTGAACAGAACGAAATATGGCCAAACTGGACACTAAGGTCCCTATTAGCCGAGAACGACCAGGTCCGGCCGACCTGGTGTCCGGGGTTAAAAAGCATTGAACAATCTTGTTCAATGAGGAAACAAAACAATGAAATGAAATGAAGTTCGTTAACTTGATTACTTCAAAATACCAGTACATTTGAAACCGTAATTGGTTCAAAACTTTCAATTAAACAGCATATACTTCAGTGGCGTGAAAATGTTTTCCTGCAGTTGAGCACCCGATTGAATTTCACATTCTTTGTGAACGAGAACAACACGCTGGCTTTGATAAGAGCACCTTTGACCTTTGAGGGAGTACTGTACAGGTAGTGGAGCAATTGGTTTGGTGGCTGTGGTGGTGAAAGGCTGGGAAGGGGTAACTGGTGTAAATGTGATATATTGCGCGGCGCGCGTCTTCCTTTTATGTGGTATTCATCACTTGAGTCTTCAACAATGCTTTTCATCGTTTAGAACAATTGAAACCCAGGCAATATTGTACACCCGGCTGTCACGGGGTGAGCTAGCGGTCAGCTGGTCTCTTGATTGTTGCCGGGCTGTTCAAAAAGCGAGGAAGAGAGTGCAGTTGTTGGTGGTCAGGGTTCACTGATGGTAAGGCTGGATAAAAGGCTTTCAACAATGACGAACGATTTGAACACAGCTTTCTAGTGGTTGTATGTTCCAAGTAGCACAACCAAACTCTTCTCTTACATTGCTAATTAAAAGGAAGTACTTTCCATTATCCTCATCTCCAACTGAAGAAGTTTTGTGCTCGTCAAACTTTGGTAGCAACTTTTAAAGCAGCATTCTCGTCAATTTATTCTATTCAGCTCGACTGTCATTGGTGCAGACTGCTGCGAAGTAGAAGAGGAAGTGTGCTTCTTCTTATTATTATTTTTCTTCTGCTTTTTCTTCTTCTTCTTCTTCTTCATCATCGCGCATCCACTTCACACTAATTCCGGTTATTGAGCGCACTCTACTCTTGTTGTACATTGTTTCAATTGTTACGGCGACCACGTCTCATGACCCATTGTGGCTGAGCCACAATGCATTTCAACCTAAGTGAGGCTGTCTAAAATGTGTCTTCGTATGAGTTTCAAGACATCTTCACTACAAAATGAAACTTGATTATTGAGCTACATTTTCATTAAGAAACTCAACTTGATAAATTGCCTGATAAATTGCGTGATAGAAAGCTACCACAGTTTAACAGGATTTTTCCTTGCTGAATCAAGTTAAGTTTTAATAAAAATCGACTCATTATCCACCTATGAGATCTATGTTGTGATGATGTATGCGCTTGATATTGGAAGGACCATTAAGTTTCACACTGAGAAAAGGAAAGAAAACTTTTAATGGATTTCTTATTGATGTAGGATTTATGTTAATAAACATATATAATTAGTGATCAAACTCAAAAGCCATTTTTATTTGTTTATGAACCGAATGAAAAATAATGATCAGGCTGGAGATGATTTGCTTTTTTCCAACTACAAAGTAAACGTTTTTTTAATTTTTGTAAACGCATCTCGGTCAACTCATTCCATACTTCCACTGTTTCAATAATAATACTGTATTTTATTTTGAAAGGAGTCTAGTATTGCAGTATTATGGAATTTTTGTTTTATCTTTCATTATCTTTCTAATTATGTTCTGGAATTAAATGTTTGTTCACAATAATTTTGCAGAATTCAAAGAACTGAACAAGAATATTCAAAACCAAAAAACTTTGCTGGTGTTTGAAGAGTTGATTTAAATGATCCAAACCAGTCTAAAAAACTAATGAACTGTGTTTATTACGCGCTATGAAAAATAAAATATGACAATGAAAAATATTCAAGATTATATATATGGTACACCAATTAGTAATGATTTCTATATTACTCAATGAAGAGGAGATACCCAAGAGGTGCTCAACGCTGATGAGAATACATTATTCGAATCAGAATTGAATAGAATCCCAGATGAAATGAGAATTCCAGTACAAGGAAAACAACATTTCCTCTGTTCCAGGAATTTCAATAACTGCGGAAAACGTTCAAGAAAACAAATAAATGATGAATTTCTGCTTGTATGACAAGCAATAAAGTGAGCGCTGCGCAGTAATGATTTTCCAGTTAGCGATTTCCAATGAATGTAAAGTATATCGCATGTGTCTAGTGACTTTTGTTTTTATTGAGGATAGACAGAAGAAACTTCATTTCCATGATCGATCTCCTAAGTAGAAAAAGAGTTTCTGCTTCTTATCTCCAGACTATTGGAAAAGTAATTACTGTGTTGTTGCACAAAGCAGGAACGGTTTCTTCCTTCTCTGTGGTTGTTGTCAATAAAATAGCTCATATTGACTCATACTACTTAAAGATTAGTATCATTATTTGACAACCATCGTCATGTCAAATGAACGTTTCACACCATATTTGTTTTCAGCACTAATATTGCTTGAAGATCCACAATAGCCATGCCTCTCCAAACACTGATCAAAAAGTTTTTCTCTTGTAATGCTAGAGAATAATATGCATGAGCCTTTCGGTTTCAAATACATTCCATTTGGGTGACTGTAATGAATTTGTTAGGTACCGAAATATAGGTAGGCCAAAATTCAAAATTTCTTGGCACATAGCTAGAACCGGTCGAGCTATGGCTAGGAGGGTAGCGCGGGTACTTTTCTGAGAATATTGGGCTACTGTAAGCATCGATCAGGTGAGAGCATGATCACATTAGGGTTAGGGTGGATCTAAAGATTTAAAGCATCAGGAAATGTTTTTAATGCGGTTAGTAGCAGCCAGCTGCCAAGCCAAGAAATTTTGGCCCAGCTATACCACATACCTTATCCTACAGAGAGTGTATAGTATATAGTCACTATAGTTACTATGCACTCTCTGTACCTCATCTTATGTCAAATTCATATTTTTGTTTATTCAATTACTATTATGCTATTAGCAGAACAATCAATATTAGTGACCCGACACATCACTAATCAAATAATACTCATTAAAACGAGTACCATTTCATTCATGTTGCGTCATTTCTCATCCTATCGTATTGAAGAGCAATTAATTTGATATTAATTGGAAACTCGATATTCTAAACTCTTGAATATATCGCATGTTATTAACGAATGGATATCGTACCTGAACAGAGCTGCAGAATGTCTCTTCCAGATAAATGATGCGACTCCCAATGAAAAACATCGATATCATCAAATCCCTAACGTAATCAGAAGCGATGAGCGTTATATTGGACATCGATAAAAAAGTTTAGTGAAAGAGGCTTAACGAGCGAGCTTTGTTATAATCTGCAATTTCACAGATGATACTAATAATATCAGTTTTTTTTAATAATGATTTGGGAGGGGGTGCTTGCTTTATTCCGACAAAGGGGATGATTAGGGAGAGGGGTGATAAAATCTATTCGATCTTTTTTGAGAATTAAGAAATAAATTCAAACAATCATCAGATTATTGAATCGATCGATTTTGTATTGGAGCTGAAAACAGTTACTGGAACGTCTACATTTCTAATAGATATCACACTTTCATTTATCTCAGTTTAAGGTGTTTACTAGGTGTTTCGAGTATTCCAGGTAGAGATGCTGATTTCGTGAGCTCTACATTTCCTCTATATTCTCTTTTTTCCGATCCTACTTTCTCTATAAGGAAATAATATATCCTCTTCCAGAGTTGATATGGTGTGAATTAGAGAGATGAATATTGAGTTAGGCTAACTGTTTTTGGAAGACTGTTTGATTTTCGCTAAAAATAATAAATGAAAGACAGACTTTCATTCTTTCAATTGAAATTACTATGTATTTTACAGTTTAAAATGGAATTGAATGTATACAGTATAAATTTATTGTACTACGGTATAAATGGAATTTATAATACAGTTCAAAATGAGATGAAAAAATACGATATACAGTATATCATGTTTTTGTTCTCTGATGGTAAAGAAAGTTTCTATCTATTCATCTATTCATCCTGGTGTGATTTAAATCTCCAATATTTGACCCTATGTGTTTATGTATATGTATGAAATTTGTCAATGTGGTGCCTTTCGCCATTTATGACATGAAAAAATAAAATAATAATCCTTTTTCACTTTTTATCAAGCCGTCTTCATTCACTAAGAAATTTATCATCATCCCCTCCACTCTATGATTTACCCTTCCAAAACTCCTCTCTTCTATCCTACCTGATTAAATTATGATAAATTATTACTTGTTAAATTTTCAAGATGATTTCAACGTTACATTAAAAATTACACTGTACTGTAATAAATTCAACTTTCGTTTCCACTGTAACTTGATAAATAAACAATAATGTTGCTTTAAACAAAATATCGGGGGACCGAGCTGTGCTCGGAAGTACAAAAGCACAGGAATGGAAATTATAAAGAAAAAAGTATGAAATTAAACAATTTTTTAAAGTACAGCCATCAGTCATATGCACTAAATAATCATTGCACTATAAAAAAATTAATCTCAGCTTTCAAAATATTATGAATAATCGAGTTTGAATGCATATTATTTGAAAAATTGCTTTTGTGGTAAAATTTTGTTTCAGAGAATAATAAGAAATAATAAATTGGTTAGTAATCAGCTGTTTTAATGAACTCTTGACGACTTTTCTCAAATAAATAAAAACAGATGACATGGCTAACTTCATGCCTTAAATTTGAAAATACCAATACAATATGGAATATTTTTAATATTTTGAATTCATTTTAATTTTCTATAGATGAATTAAAATAAACGAATAAACGAAAAATAGATAAACAAATTATCTCAACAGCTGATAATTATAATCTTCTCTCACTCGCACTCACTCTCTCTCAACATCGAGAACCGACGGAAAATTGTTTCTTCTGTCACTGTCTCAGCAGCTGAAATAATAATCTTGTCTTACTCACACACTCACTCGCTCTCACTCTTTCTCATCATTTACAGCCGAAGGAAATTTGTTTCTTCTGTCAGCTGATTCCTAAAGGATCGGTTTTTCCTTTTTAATGTCCTTCAGCGAGTTATCCCAGGGATGAGACCCGGCGCAAACTAATTTTTGTATCACAAACCTCCTATATTCCAAATTTCGTCAAAATCGTTAGAGCCGTTTTCGAGATCCGTTGGACATACATACATACATAAATACATAAATATAAACATACAGAGATTGCTCGCTTAATATAATAGGATCTATCTATCTAGAGTATGACTTTGGTTGGTGGGGAGACCCGAGGGTAGTTCCACCTCGCTTTAAACAAATAATGTTTTGTTATTAAAATCCCTCTCTAAAAGCAAAATCTCTCTCCCACTTATGTAAAAGCATCGTCTGCCTGGAAATTGAATACAGCCGAACAGAGCATTCACAAATGAAACGGCTTCAGCTGGTAATATACGTAGCTAGTAATATATTTTTCGGCAAGACAGTACAGTATATTTATTAGAGAGCACCGGTTATAAGCAGGATATGAACCATGCTTGTCTAGGAAAACCGATAAAGCTTTTGCGCTGACTTAGGTGCTGCTCGCCGCTGTTCGGCTGAGTTCGTGGACGTTCGGCCGCGTTCGGGCGATTGGGGTGGAGGGTGACGCTGGAATTGCGCTGAGGCCGCCGGGACTTGGCATTGCCGAATGTGCTCTGGTGCAGTTAGGACATGCGCGCACCACACGCCTCGCAGTTCATCTGCTCTCTACACCCGAACTCGTGAGTAGAATTCGTCAAATCATTCGCAAAAAAAAGCATGGAGTCTTGCTCTAACATTTTTCTAAGGATCTGTGAAGGTTAAAGACTACATTTCATCAACTGCCAACCCCAGGAAAAGTTTTGCAAGCCCAATAATTACCTCTCATAAAAACTTAGTTCCTCATAGTTATGACTAGGTCATAATTATTATTCACTTACATTGGATAATCACAAACATACATTTACCGTTTCATATTGGTGGGTCGATTTTATACAAATAAATTAATAGTGGATTGATATATTATCAGTAATATCATCTGAGAACTGAAATCCTTTTACCCACGAGAAAATCTATAAATAAGAACGAATCTATTGTAATAATTAATTTTTTTTTCAAATTTATTCATCTCTCAATTTCATGATTGTTTCTCTTTCATAAATGACAATACGCTTTTTTTAAAAATAGAGAACTTGGAAGCAGTGATCATTTCTTACTGAGAATAAATTATTTTCAAATCTGAATGGACAAGGTTTTTTCAAAACTATGAATTGATTAATATTATTAGATGATTCAATCTAATATTTTGAAAATATGTAATCAAAAAAGTGATTCCAATATGTATTGGCGTCTTGAAAAGTGATGGTACAGTATGTGAAGTCATAGATCAAGGAAGATGTTGAATGTTCTGAGTCGAAATCCATGTGAATTTGCATCAAAATGAAACCACTCATGATATCCTAAAATCCTATATTGTTGGAAAGTGAATCAAAATCGAGGAATGATGAATTGAAACTTGATCATTATCAGCTATTGGGGATAACTATAAGCACTTGGGTATCTTCGTTCGATCAACCATTTATATATTCAAGGTGGAGGGGGGTTTTAAGGTATACTCGAAAATAATAATGTTTCTTCTAGAGGAAGAAATTTGTAGAGGAATTGTACTTGGTACACCACTATAATTTCTATTAGATTGTTGACTGTGGAAGTTGTAAATACGTTTTTTTTTTCATAAATACATATATCATTCTAATTTTGTTTCGTATATTGCAGTAATTAATATTGCATTGTTAACATTGTCAAGCTGTCAAGTGGACAATTTCCAAATTTGCATTGTCAAGTGGCCTCATTCTACATGGAGATACACTCAAAAGTAATAATGTAATGTTCTAGCCTTAAACGAAGCTTCTTTGTGAATAAACTGAGCTGATGAGAAAGTATTCTCATCCATTTTCCTCTGTTTGCTCAGATTATTATACAACAGGCTGACCCATTTCATTCAAGAGCTTTATCTTCCAAATTGAAACATTGTCATTCATTTCAGATTCCATAATTTTGTTTCAAAAACTCAACGTTACAGTGAATAGGACAAGTCATCTTACTTATAGTAGTAGAAGATTAAAGTTACAGGTTGCAAGAATAATATTCAAACAGTAAAAGTGAAGAGATCACGGAGCTTTCATTGACTCAAAAATGATAAAAAATACTCCTGTATAGATGAATTCATTCCAGATTCATAAACATCTTTCAAGCAAAAATAATCATATTTTCACATTTTTAGAAACCTTCCCACTTCTATCTGCTCTAATTTTACCTCAATTCCCAGGTCATAGTTCATGCATAGTTATTAATAGAAGTAAAATCAATGTAATTAAGCATATAATGAATTATTACGATAAAACTTTCAATTAAAAGAAACTTGCATAGGCAACGTTTGCTCTGCAAACACTTTGAAATTATTATATACTGTAATTGACAGCAATGGCATTGATATCCATGAAACACAAACGTACATTGTACTAATGTAATCCCTTCTACAGACACTCAGTACCCAACTCTATCTTGGGTTGAGCTCTTGGTAAATACTCGTTATAAAACGTATTTATGCTAATTGGATTCAAGACTTTGTAAGGAGGTTCAGGTGTCTTCTTATTATCTCGGCTCAACTCTCGCAAGACTCATAACTCGATCTCCTGTTTATTTTAAGTTTTCAGTCTCTTAATTAGATTATAATATGATTTAGACGAAATATCAAAAAAATCTTGAGAAAATTTGAGAATTTGAGAATTATCTATCACATAAAACTTTATTTATTGGTTTGAATGCATTTTCTTCTGGAAGAAACGTTTTCAAGAACTTCCGGTGAGAAGCAGTAAGAACAAATTTAGGAGTGTCAGATTCATTGTGAACAAGTATAAAAATATTCCATTACATTCAAAAACCTTTTTACTAGATAACTAGATACTTCAACTCTAGATACTTCCTATCATTTATCACTATTTCCTATCATATAGCGGAAAAGAAGATCACTGGAGATCATCAATTTTCTTGACAATTGATGTGTGGAATAAAGTACATATCAATTTCAATGCGAATTCCCAATACATGAACATTAGATTATAATTTTTTTCTGCTGATGTTGCTCACTTGTGCTTGAATATAGAGGTGAAGGATGATTCACAAAAAATACCAGACGGGACGGGGATCGAATTCATGAATCAAACATTAATTTGTGTTTCAAGTTAACTTTTCAAGGAAAAAGAAATAATAGTTTGGAACGAAATAAAATATTGGATTGAACCGACTTCATATGAAAAAAATGAAGAGCATGAACAGCATGATACAATCTCCAACTCAGAAATCAGAAATCATAAATTTTATTGAAAAAATTACACAGTGTACAAAAAATTTTTCATACAACTGTGATGGACATATAAAAATTCACATTAAAATTCACAAAGAGGCAATTTTTAAAAGAGCAATGAAGCCAAATTAAGGATATCAATGTTAGGAATGTTAGGATAGAAGGATCAGTCTGTTATTTGACCTAGAAAACTAGAAACACTAGATGAAACGAGATGACAACATGATAGTAAAAGAAACACTCGAGTACAAACTGTATGAAACATAATTCACGAAAGTACACGCACCATTGTGAGTACTTGGATACCTAATACTTGGTGAATTCCGTGTTTGTTTCTGAACATTCCATTTAGAGAGCGTCCTGCCCTGTTGCCCTTGTCTCGTACCCGTAATTCACTCGCGCTGATATTGGTGAGTTGTACAGTAGCATCAACAGTAGCAGCAACAGCAGCAGCAGTAGCAACAGCGTCAGCAGTAGCAGTAGTAGTACTCATGCAAGTATTTCAGGTGGTTGCCGCTCCAAGACAGATGAGGGCGATGAAGAGCAAAGCAGCAGACTCTTTCCACAAGACAACAACTAGGAGTTGAATACTCAGCACGTTAGCGTAGAATGCTGTTTACTGTTCAAAGTAACTTTGTATTCAGGCGCCTCTCCCCTGTTGAAGCCTCTATCTTATCCGGGCTGTTTACTTAGTAGCGCATGGCCATGCATATTTATGTGCTCTGCCACGTATTCAATCCGAAAAATTACATTAGAACGGATCTAGATTGGATTTTGGGCTCAGATAATACAGACAAGGTTTAAAAAGTGAAACTGGGCTGAAAAAATGTAGCTCCGGAGCCGGTATGGGTTTTTGTGTTTACAATGTAAATTGGAGTTCTGCTGTGGGTCGAGAAACTCATTGGAACTCTGAAAAAACAGTATGTTTTGAAAAGTTATTTTTCCTTGTTACTTTTATCATTCGAGATCGGTGTTTTAGATAATACAAGGCATTTGAGTGATATTGAGCTGGAAGAAACCAAACCACAACAAAATTTTTGAGCTATGTAGCATCAATGTTGAAGTGTCATGATTAATGCTATTCCAAATCTATTGAAATCAAAATAACATTAAAGACATTTCTCTATGAATGGTTTATTGAAAAATGTAAAAAAAAAGAAATTTCAACTCAATATTGAACTTTATAAAACTTAACTGCATAGTATCACAGAACTATGTAATATGTTCATATAATATGTTTAAAGGGTTCGTTCCTTTTTAACAAGTACTGCTCGGTTGATGTACGTTAGATTACTCACTACTATAATAATTCGTATTGTTCCCAATCTAAAAGAGATTAACAAATAATCAATTTTTTAGGTAAATTATTGGCGTTGTTCATGTTTCATTATTAGAATTTGGGTCAAAAAATTTATGTAGAAGGCTAAGATGAAACGATCGACCGTTAATGAAGCTTGATTAGAGACTAAAAAAAACAAACTCAACACTATAGTAGAAAATGAATGGGATTATGCTTAACATATTGAGTATTATTGGGAATTTTTGTTCAATAGTTTTGCTAAAGTTTATTTCTATATCCACTTACTCTAGGTAGAATCCTATTCCATGAATCCTAATAAATCTTGGAGAATGCATCTTCATTTATAAGTTGCTTGAAATCGAACACTGTTGCTCATTTCTTTAATGAATACATCAAACCAACATGTGTGGATTCATCAACCAAAATTCATGTGTATTCAAATACAGTACATGAATATGAACTGCAGCCTTCTTTGGCAGTAGGTACCGTTACATCAAGGAATATGTTCACGCTAGATTTGTATGCGGGACCAAAGGGACTGAATCACACAGCTTTCCCGTTTCAAAAAAGAAGGAACAAACAATCCATATCAAGTCTCATGGCACAACACACTGCAGCATCAAAGAAAAGATATTCACGGATTCCTGGCAGATCCTCTTGCACCTGATGGATTCCCATCACTCTTTGAAGTGGGGAAACGCCGCTGGGAGGGAAAATTGAAGAAAGAAAAAGATCGTGGTGAAAGGGATGGGTGAGAAGAAGGAAGGGGTGAGAAGGAGGATAGCAAGGAGGGGGTGAAGGAGGTGGAGGAGGAGGAGGAGGAGGAGGAGGAGGAGAAGTATTCAGGACAGAGATGAATAGGAAAAGTGAGACGAGAGGGGATTGATCTTGAGGTGAAGAAAATGTGTGTGACATGAATCAATGGAGGAGCAGCTTTGAATGGTTCTCACGAGAACCGGCTGCCGAACATACGTTCATTCCTACAGAGAGCCTACCACTACATTTTTAAAGTTCGGATGCTTTTTAAAACTTCACTACCGGGTGGTGAACTTCATCTGACAGATAAGTTCATATTGAATTTCCTCAACATGTCAAAAGGAATTCCAAACATCTCTCACGTGAGGTTGAAGTATTTGAAATGTTCAACTCAATTCGAGAGGTGATCAAGGAGTTGGAAATCGTGCCGACATAATTGCAACGGCTGAAGTTGAATGATGCAGGTTATGGATGAAGATGAAAGTCTCATTGAAATCAATAAGGTTTAAAAATATTGAAATCTTTCAACTCGAATTCAGTAATAAGGAATAAGTTTAAAAATTACATTTTCCAATGAATGAATATTACAAACTCGTCACTTGTATTGTTGCATGACTTTGCTGATCTCGATTTTGCTGAGACCCTAATCTCGTATTATTCAGTGTTTTGTTGAATAACACTGAATCAAACAATAATATCAAACACATCGAGTGCATTTGTAAAATACAAATATATCAATATCCTTTTGAATATTTTTATTCTTTCGCGGACATAATTCTATGAAAACTACTCATTTTTTTTGAATAGATTACCATTCTGAATAGTTAAATTACAAATAGATTACCAAGATTTGAATAAATTAATATTCTGATCACTGAATTACACTAGAGAAATAAGCTTTCTTATTCAAGTCTCTTCAATATTCTCTCTCATTTCTTCTGTCTGGTAAGAATTATATTATCACGTTGATGTAATGTATCGTGTCCGTAAAACTTTTAAAGTGTGTATAGTGTAATAAAGTTTTGCAGATAGTTTGAACAGTCAACAAACATACTTCAAGGTTCCAGTCTGCATTAAATAATGTATGGTCGATGAGCATTAATATCTTACAACAGTAAAATTATAAACTAATTATAACTGTGACTACAGTCACTTTGTGTTTGGATAACAAATTAACAGTGCTTTGCAACCATTCGTGTTTAATTTGGAGAGAGCTCAAGTCCTGCCCACTCAAACTTCAAACATTTGTTCCGCCGCAAATGCAATATTTGCCATACTACACTCGCAGCCTGATTGGTTTGAAGTGACTGTTGTTGATTGATATTAATGATTGCAGTATCGCTCTTCCAACTAATCAACGCGTGCGAACTTGCCAGACTAATGAGTGCCACCCATCAAATTACAACTTGAACTGTGAGGACTGGAAACGCCATTACTCAAATGCAAATGCTGAATATGTCTTTCATTTGTATCATAAGATCATTTCAGAATGAATAGTAGCATAGCCTCCTCTAATACAGGAGGAGGCTATTAGAGGAGGCTATGATAGTAGTCAAGAGAGGCTCATCATAATTCAATCTTTAAAAACTAACCCCAATGTTTCTCATCACTCCATAAGCCATAAATCTACTTCTTCACCAGAAAAGCTTTCATTCTTAAACAAAAATATTTGATTCAATACTTCCAACTTTATTCCGTATACCGTTTTAATGTTTTGACTTCTATATGGCTAATAGAAGCACTATAATTTTGTTTTCAGTTATTAATTTACAAATCGAACATAATTTTTTTTCAGATTTGTTTTTAAAACATTAGGATTTCAGATACAGAAAAAATAATCAGGTTGTTATTTAGTTTTATATTGAAGACTATCTAGCGAGAGTTCTAATCTACTAGTTCAGCACCTTGTGAAAAATACTAACGTTATATTGCTGAGTACAAACTTTTTCAAACCGAATCATCAATTCCCAAATTATCAAAACGATTACCACCCTTATTTCTTTTTTATAAAGTGTTGGAAGGTTTTCACTTATTTATAAGGTTCTTAGAGTCAAACTTATGAAGAATACGATGTTCAAATTTCTAGTTTACCTTGACATTCTTTATAATGTTTTAATTTTGTATAAAATCAGATAAAGAAATGGCAATTGGATTGGCAATGATTATTTAGGAGATATAATGATAGGATTGGCAAAGCTTTGTCTGTAACATATTTTTATGAAAAAACAATATGGAATATTATTTATATATTATTATATAGAAGAAACTGGTTCAGTCAATTGAATAGGATGCCTTCAAGAAGAGTCCAAAACTTTGCTCCTTGAAGAAGCCATAAGATTTATTAGAAGCCTTGAGATGCATTAGAAGCCTTAAGATCCATTAAAAGCCTTAATATTTATTAGAAACCTTAAGATTCATTACAAGCCTTAATATTCGTTAGAAGCCTTAATATTCATTAGAAGTCTTAATATTCATTAGAAGCCTTTTAAGATTCATTAAAAGCCTAGAGAAGCTTATTGTTCACCTACTACTGGTAAAGCAGATGTAGAAAATGGAGGAAAATATGGCTACCGGAGTGGTATTCAATGGACCTAGGATTAAATCCTTGATGTGAAGAAAAGAAGAAGAAGAAGAAGAAGAAGAAGAAGAAGAAGGAGAAGAAGAAGAAGAAGAAGAAGAAGAAGAAGAAGAAGAGAAGAAGAGAAAGAAGAAGAAAAGAAGAAGAAGAAGAAGAAAAAGAAGAAGAACAAATCGCTCAAAACCCTTTCTATTGCAGCAAGTTATAAAATTATCTTGTTACAATATTGATTGATAATATTGATTGATATGTTACAGACAGTTACGGTGCTCCTTTGCAAGGTGATGAACAGGAAAACTATCAAATTAATCTCGTCAATCGGCGTGGCAATGATTATAAGGAGCTTATGTAGAGAAGTCGTAAAGCGTTCAGTTGTATGTCTAGCCTCGTTTTGTTTGTGTTCCGCTCCGCTCTTATCTCACCTGAGCAAACCGAATTCAGAATGCAAATGATGGTCAGCGCTGTCTGGAGGTTTGCCTTTGCATTGCATAGAATTCGCTCGCTCAACGGAAGTGCAGACTAATTTCAAATTTGCTCTGCTCATTTGGACCCTGCAACCTCCCGCTCATCATGCCCTTTCTTCCTTCAGCCCCAAAAAACAAAAGACCAGAAACAACTCACACTCGTTAGAATGCACCTGGCTGTTATTCAACGGATTTTGCTGAACTTGTCAGCTATTACTACAGCAGAATTTTCGCATGTCGTTACATCATTAGCTTCAACATTCTTCCTTTGATTACTGATAATGGTGTTGTATTTAATATCACTCTTCAATGAGATTCACGTGACTTGGAATTGAGTGTTACAAATTGGTTACATGATTTTCATTCAACAGTGTGAATGCATCCGAAAAAAATTTTCATTCAGAATTGTATGTATAGAGATGAGGAAACATGAGCATTTCGCTTCTGCCAGTAATTTTCAGTGGTTGTAAAAGATATGAATATGATAAAAATAAATCTAATGTATTTTCTAGGAGAGTTTTAGAACTAGAATTCTTCTTGTGGACTCAATATGGTATTTCAATAATATTAGTTGTGGCGTAGAATGGTATTTGGTCATTTTGGCGATGACCAAATAAGTATACTACGCTTCGCCACGGAATATTAGAATACAAATAATAATCTGGTAATGGTTCTAATTAATATTTTCAACAGAATCTCGAGCATGAATAATGATGCCACCATATAACTCTGAATTACCTGTATATAGAGAAAAATTGGCAATTCAATTTTGAAATCAGATTTCAATAAGCTTCATAGAAGCTGAGAATAAATCTCATTTAACTAAAACAACATGACTACTACTCAATGCGTTCATTCAAAATGAGCTACAAGCATGGGATTGTAATTAACACATGAAATATGGCTGCTCAATAATAATTTCTCCCTAAACTGGAATTAAAATAATAATAAGATAATTTGTGCGTGTTGAGGGCTAGCTCCAAGAATCCTTCAACAACTAGGTAATGACTGCAAGATTAATAAGTGGTCAGACCTAGACACGGAAACAAACGAACGAAATGGAAAATATTGACATCGATGGCTTATTTTTTCCAGTAGAAACTCAATAGAGATCCATTCTCAAATATTTTATACATATAGAAATGTAATACTCATTTAATACTTTTGAGGATTGTACAAATTCTGAATATCAATTCCACATTAGATACTTGTGGTTGAATAATAAAGCTCTTAATGCTGATTGCATATGCATACTCACTGAGTATTGGTAGAGTTTACTAGCTACTGTGTAGTTTTGCAATAACTCTCATAGTATTTGAATTCTAAATCTGTATGTCAACAAATGCCATATACTCACCAGTTGTATGTCTGTTATTCGTATGTTCCACCGTTTTAGATTCCCATAGATTCTCTTGATGGAATCAATGTAGCTTGGGGCCGTGACTGGGTATATTGATCACGAGACTATTTGGTTGACCGAGTACCTATCCCTGAATATGGTAAATAATGCATTGAAATGATACATCAGTGCCTCATATTCTGGTACTCTGACCTATCATCACTCGTTCTATGGTTATTCTACACCAGTAAAATCGAATTGAAAATTTTAGTCGGCCACCATTTTGGAAAAATCAGATAGGTTTGAAATTTACTGATATTTTTATTTTGTAAACCACACCTTTAATTACACTCCTACCAAATTTCATGAGAAAATCTTGTTTTTTAACGAGATATGATGAAAAATATTAAAAACACAAAAAGGCGGATTACAGGTAAACCAAGGAGAATTCAGCATTTTGCCAACGACATTTTCTGTTTGTTTTGACTTTTAGAATACCGTGGTAGTACTGGAGTTAGTTACTATTTTTTGGGACACCCTGTATATAATGGTGAATAAATGTAGTGAACGATAGCTTCAGTTAGTAACAATTTTTTCCTTGTATCAGAACATTTTTTTGTCTGATTATTTCATGCGGTGAACTTCATCATCATAATGATTGATTTTTAAAACTGGATTTCATTATTCATTGGATTATCAAAATTGGAAAATTCGTTATTTTCATTACATTCAATGGATTTGCTTGCAAGAAAGAGTTTGCTTAGGATAATTGAAAAATAACTTAAACGAAAAATCATTATTCAAGGAGCAGGTATTATAGGCCTTAATGCAATTAGGGATAGGTATCAATTCTCTAAATCAGAACCCTGGTTGGGTCCTGATGTTTGTATTACTATGAAATGTTAATACTATCTATCAAAGTGAGCGGTAAGCCATAGTCAATAGTAATCTAGCTGGGCCTTAAGATAATAGAATAGTGGGATCAGGTATTGGATAGCTGAGCTTGTGTATTACAGGGCTGGATAAACAGGCTGATTGTTGAGGCTGGAGTGTTTCAATGTTATTATCAGCATTCAAAGCTCTCTTGTAATGTTCCAAGCTCTGTATGATCTTTCAAAGATCTGAAACCTCTTGAATGCTTTCAAAGCTGTTTTATGATTCAGAAACTATAATCCACAGTGAATGTTATATTATGATGAAATTGTAAGAAGTATTTGGGGAAAACAATTTACACATCTCATATTTTATTAGTTAATATCTTGATACATTTGTATTTGAGCCTAATATTCAAAGATATTGAAATTTTGTGCAATATCAATGCTGGATAGTATAAGCATTCTGTTATCATGCAGATTCCACTGATTGTTATGCCTATTGACTTATAATTTCATAGATAATACGACCAACATGTTCATCAGTCCATAGCTTGAATAAATGAGGAACAAGAAGGTATTGTAGTCTGAAAGAGGGATTCCATCTTTAAATAACAAAATCAATCAGAATTATATATTTTTTGAGGGTGATGATACAGTCCATCCAGGATTGTGCGTCGGTAATGGGAGTATGTGTGTAATGGTATTGGTTATGTTGGTGAAGTGGAACAACCCTACTCGGGTCTCCCCACTATAAAAAGCCATACGCTAAATAAATAAAATGGGAGTATAAAAATAGAAGCGGTATTAAGCACTGAACGAAACGTATTGGGGAGTGTGGAGATGCAATAAAATCATTTGTTGAGAATAATTTTAATTATAAAATCATTTGTTAAGTATAGGATGTGATGTAGTTGTAAAATCATTTGTTAAATATAAGATGGGATGTGCCATAATCATGAAGTCTCCACCATTCTTCATAATTCGGAGAACTACTTCATAAGGGTTGAAAATGTTCCATACAGGGAATTGAGCCAAAGAAAGTCACGCAAGGCTCCACACATTGATTAATGTCGAAAGTAATCGAAAAAGACACTGAACTGTGTGAACTGGATAATTGCTTTACTGTAAGCGGAATTATTAGTCCAGAATTGAGTCTAGATTGTGTCCCACTCTACGTTCACGCTCATTTCGCTTTTCGAGCAGACGACGGAGAATTGACATCGTCATCCAATTATAATTGCTGCGTGTGAAGACAATTTCTACAGCTTTGAAGACTGGAAATGAGCTAGAGGCATCTGAGAAAATTGAACATTATGGGAAATTCGCTTAAGAGCGAGGCGGCCTGATCTTTGTGAGTCTCTTGTGAATGTAGTCTACTGTGCAGTGTGTACGGTACCTCTTGTATCGTATTTCCCTGGGTCTTATGCATGCGGCACCATAATGGGATAAATCAGCCATATATCTATGTCGGCTGTTCGGTTTGCCTCCCAGCCATACAGAGTACGTGCCCCGTCCCACATCCCATAAATTTCTATTCATTTGTTACCAATTACAATTGAGTTATACTTGTAAAACCAACCCACCTCATTCATAAGCAGTAATATTCCCACTGAATCAATGATTTTTCGGTTATTATGACTTTTTCAGAGCTGTTACGGAATTGAGTAATAATTTACAGAGCTCTAGTGGAACAGATGAGCTTTATTTATTGCATTTTGTTTTAAACGATTGCAAAAGAATATGTTCCACAGTTAATATTGATAATGTCATTATTTGAAATCCACATTTCCATCACAATGTAATAATACAATCGGAACCGTTTCCACAATAATGATGATTACATATTTTATGATAACATAATTATAGTAACAGATATAGCATTTCTTTATCATAGTTATAATTTGTTGAAATAACTTAACATTTCTTGAAAATCAGAAATGAGAGTTGGAATCATGTGAAGTGTCCAAGCGTGTCAAATAATAGTTCAAGTTTAAAAAATTCATCTTATAACTGAACTTACTTTGTAAGCTATCAGTTTTAAGGAGCGGGAGCGATCCAGATGAGACTGCGAAGGCGCATACCTCAGAAGACAAGAAGATGAATGAATGGCTGAAAACGGAAGCCAATTAAAAAGACAGGAGAAATTTGGTTGGGAGACGCGTGACGTGATTGGTGTCAGTGGTCGCTGAGACTAAATGGGAGTGGAGGCTGGGCGAAAATTGGAAGTGACTTGGCATGCTGGACCACATGGACACATCTCACAGTAGGCTGGCCCATTGTGGTTTGAAATAGGCATTCAGTGAGAAGCAGCGTTACTGATTAAAAATGATGAGAGTTTTGAAACTGATTGTGATTGAAGTGGAATGAACTTTATATAATCTACTATGATAACATTATTTTCAAGTATATTATTTAGTTATAATGAAATTTATTATCATCAACTATACTATTTACTTATGATGAGATCTATTATTATTCAGCGAGTAAATTATGAATCACCTTGTAATGAATTGAAGAGGGAGCAAAATTACGTTTTCCTTGCCTGTAAGTGCCTTTGAGTGACACTTTGGTTGTTGTAGCTCTAAATAATTAGATTCTATATTAGAGAAGATTCTACCCAATTTGATTATTGTCAACTCTGAGAAAAAATATCAATAACTGTTTACTAAATTCTAGTTGGAAGCAATCCAAGATAGAAAGCAATCCAACAATTCATGAATCAGGACAATTCAAAACTCAAATCATTCACTCAATCTCAAATCATTCAAAACAATCCACCTGTCCAGTTTCTATTCAGATTTCACAGTGTTGTCGACTTCTCGAATGGCAGACAATCGAACTGGTTTTAAGTTTCAACAATTCATCCTATCAACAATGAGTCACGAATCGGATTAATTTTGCATTCTCCTCTTTAGTCTCAATTTAACTAGCAGCCCACTTGAACAATAGACCACAATCTGTTCTGAATTGAGCTATTTAACTCCCGTACCTGACATTTATCCTCGTCCTCAATTATTTATTGTTTGAGTACGCCAATCTCTCAACAAGGATGAAAATAATTTAATCAGGTTTATCCTACTGAGTTATTGCTCCATTCAAACTTTTGATTAATAATACAACTTTGATTCAAGAATGGATACGTGCGGATACCAGGTGTTTAGGCTACATTATTCAAATACCAGTTACTCTTACAATTTGTCTAATTGAAAATTTTCAGTTTGAATGACATAATAATATGATAATTAAATGTCAATATCATCTTTCAGAAATTCATGATAAATTGTGAGTATCAGTTCACCTACAACAATAATTATTAATGAAGCATAATATCATAACTTTTCATATACTGTACCTACATCAGTATTTTACACACCGCGTATCTATCAAGCTGTCAGTATAGCGCGTCTTACTGAAAAACTCAAAAACGTTCTCATGTTAGGTTCTCATGTACTTTGTTCCAATGAAATTCACCTGATGTCAGAAAATACAAGAATTTTCTCTCTAGAAACCTGCGAGCTTGCATGTACGGTATTAAGCTGCCGTACAGGACAGTAAAGTACGGTACGACAATAAATGAACGTTACGATATTCTATTCACAGCGTGTTATGCATTCCATCATATGTTGGAGAACTATAATTTATTAACATTGGAAGTAATCGATTCATCACTATACTGGTAGCCTCAAATTAAGGAGGCTTTTCCAAAGACATTTTGAGATGTTGTCAAGTCTTGCTAACTAACTACTCAAATCATGCAGTGGACTACGACGCTCAAAAAAGGCAGCACTGGATGCACAACATTGCCAATTTGTGATGGAGATCAAGCAATGTTTGTCTTCCCTCGCTTCACCGGTTCCATAACACTGGCAACAGCGCAAAATCCTTCAGCCGCCTAATTTCGTGGCCTCTACTGTAGTAAACAAGTTATGAATATACTTCGCTTCAGCTTTGTAATTCTTTATAAGTATAATGAGAAAGGAGATTACTTGAAAACTTTCATACTCTCATTGAAACACATGATGAACAGAATTCCAATTACTTAGAAGGCGAGTTGCTCAAGTAAAGATGAAAACTCACTGCTTAAATTCTAATAATGTCTTGCAGTGCTCTGCTATGAGAAGGGATAAATCGCCAAGATATACCCTGAAACTTTGTCCATAATGTACGTAGTAAGTTGTGAAGGAACGAGATTCTGTAATGGAGAGCAGAAAACTTTTGTCGTCCATTTATTTCTTTGGCTTGATAATGCTAATGCTAAGCTTGAATTTGACGCAGTGAAGAAAGTGGCGCGATTTACTGCCCTTGTGAGACGGCATAGCGCGCCTAGGTATAGTGATCACGTGATCAGTATGCTATGCTGTTCTACGTTTTTTACAGCACGTTCAGGAATCGCCTCTGTTTTAGTTCAGACGCAAACTCTGAAAGAGCTCTAGCAAGCTCTTAAAAGACACTTTGGAGGCTTGGAATAGTTTTTGAACTTTCAAACAGTTTTCTCATAGGAAATTGGAAAGAGAGAACAGAATTGACTCCCAATTAGATGATTTCATCATTTCGAATTATCTAGAGATTCTCTCAAATGGAGTTAAAGATTGGAAAGCTTTCAACAAGTTTGAATTGATAAAAAGCTTTGAGGTGAATATAGACTGTATAATGCTGAGACAGTAGAAAGGGTAGTTGAGCTGAGATTTGTTGACAAACTCTAAACGTTCAAATTGGTTCCCTGGAGAAAAAATCAAGTGAAAATAATTGAAAGAGTAATAAAAAAAGAGGTCATCCCTTCTTTCGGATTTCAAAATAATTTTCATTGACTTGATTACATTAAGTTAAATATTACGTTTGTTTCTATCACAATGTCTTTTTCATATCTTTATTCAACGTGGGATGATGGTGATACGCCTTTCTTATTTTTCCTGGCTCTTTATTTTCATTCCTTCTTTCTCTGTAACATGGAAACTGTTGTTTTGATGAGTTATGCCCTCCTGAAATAAAATTTTCAAAGTGGATATATGCCTTCTGTGATATCACTGATTCCTGATATCTGATTTGAATCAAATAAACGAGTAATTCCATAAATATGTCAGCTAAGGAACCATAAATCAAAACATTTATTCTAAAAGCCGATTAACCCTTTAGAAGATAATTCATATGTGAACAAATAATTCATCGATGAAAGGGGACAGAAGCGGTTTATGATCAAATATTTTTCGCTACATGCGATGAGAACGGATCAGATTTTCCGCCTTGGAGCACAGAGCTCAATCCTCTAGGGTGGTCAGATTTGCTCCTATTCGCTGGAGCATGCCTTTCTTCTTCCCGTCCTTCTTATCACACCAGATATAATTCTTTCTAAGCCTTGCTGCCTCATCCTCTTAATTCTCTGCTGTCTTCTACATTCCATCAATTTTTGGCATTTATCGACTTGAGGGGAGCCGGTCATAATCTAAAAAAGAATATCTTTTACATGAGCCTGAATTTTGAGCAAAGCTTTCATTATCATATTTTTTCAACATCATTAAGATTTTTCCTCACGACAAAAATTCTTTTGGCTTATTTTTGAGTTATTATGGATCTACCAACACTCATATTTGGCAGGAATGTTCGTCCCACCCAAACTGTAACTTATCCATCCCATTTTCCATGTTAACATGGCATGATTGAAGAGAGATAGAATTAAGTGTTAGTAAGTTATAATATAGCAATTTAAAAAAAAAACTACTTGAATGATTGAGCATGAGATGATAATATCATAATAATTAATTGAGTAAATAAAAAGGAATATTTCAACTTATTCATCATCGAGGATAATTTTGAAGAAATCATATTCATGGTTGTTAAAGGTTTTGTTTTTCATGAGGAGCTGCCTTGAAGTGACACAAATGAACTATCATTTTTTCTGAATGCTTAACTCAAGCTCTTCAATAGACCCATGCATTTTAAAGCGTTTCTCAAACGCTTCATAAATTCCAATCTCTTCATATTGCTGGAGATTATATGTAGCGTACTGTACTTTGAATTTGTAATAAGTACAAAGCATGTATGTAATATATAGTATCACAACATTTCGAATAATGTTAATAATCAAATCAAACATTCAAATGTATCAATCAGCCGCTCTCTTGTGGTTTGATTTACAATCAAATTGATCATTAATATAGATTGTTAGACTACATTCTGCAAGCATCCAAAGGGAATGGGAGTGAAGGACCATCAATACAAGAGTTGTAGCATTATAAAGATCTCATTGTTCTATGAAATATGACTCTTTTTTAATTACAAGCCTTCATTTTTGTCGCTCTACTCCCGTTTTCAATTTTGAATTAGAGCTTCTTTGGACGAGAGAGCTTTTGTTATGAGGAAATTACTGCTGCCGTCTAAAAAGATGCCTCTCTGTTGTATTCTTCTTGAAAGAAAAACTCTTTCTCGTGGAATCATGCGATATTCAACTGATGCATCTATACGTAGGCTGTACCTTCAGGGGACAGAGTTTTTTTCCTGGGCTATAGAAACATGAAATCTGTTCACAAAGAAACAATCACTCATTTATTCTATCACTCGCTCTCATGAAATATTTCGAGTTATACCGGTGACAAGTCTCAGACAAAATTCAACAAGCTTTCGAAACATTATGTTTTTATTGATGCTCCTTTTTTCAATTTGCCAGACTCAATCAATAGACTTCATCTACTGTAGACCGTGCCATAATTCATTCTTTAATGTTGGGTTGCACAACAGAGACTTCACAATCAGACTGATTATAATAATATATACATTAAACAGTCACTGTTAGTAGGTTGCACTAACCGGGGATCAACTATTTTGTGTCAGCTGATCGTACCTAAATAACATTGTACTAATCCTGAATTAAAATTGATATTGTTTGGGGCAACTGAACACTTGCACCTGAAATTAATTTGGAATAGAATATTGATTAAGAAATGTTTTTGTTGGTAATCTAAATAGTGTTGCTAGATATCCAGTTATTTATTCCAGGAATTGAGGCCATTGCAAGCCAAAAACTCATTTTCTGTACAAGTAATGGTCAAGACTTAATTCAATTACTGACATAAAATAATTATGTGCTTGAGCCCCGATGCTGTTCCTAAAATGAGTAAAAAAATAGGGTTCTGTTGTATTCTATTCTTCTATGGATGTGGTTGAGATAAATGTAGTTCAAATACTTATGAAAATATGATCTGATAAAACTATTAGAGAGAGATCAGTCCACTTTCCCCAGAAAAAGAAATTTTGACAAGAAACTTCTCACGCACAAAAAAGCAACATTTTAGGAGTTTGTCTGTCTCATAATTTATCATGGCGACTCATACATCATTGAGCTGAGGAAAAAACCAGAGACAGAGTCAGCGGTTCTCGAGACATGGCGACATGACAAACTACTGTGCACCGATCAATGCGCATTTCTTTCTTATCATTTCTCTCTTTATCTGCTGTTCTTTTCAACTTTCACAAAATAATGGAGTATCCGGCTGATCTTGGTGCTGCTCGTATCAATAGATCAATGCAAAAAATGGCCACATGAATACAATGGAACTGTATGAATTAACCAACAAACTGTCAAACTCTGAGTCTTGGATTCCATATTTATTTGATACCATGAGCTCAAAGAAATATGAAAGGATATGAATATGATAATTTTGACTCTTCTTTTACATTCAATAATTTCCGGAAGGCATGATATTATGGTCAATTACTATTGACCATACTATTATCTTTTAATTTTAATTACTATTAAATTTTTAACCCAACTCACTTGAGTAGCCAGAGTGCACTTGCTTGTACTGCGTTTAACAGTTTATAACAGTTCAGAGTATTAGTAACAGTACCTTCAATATTACAATACAGGGGCCAGTTATGCTATCTGCAATACAGCTTTTATGGCGGTTGTTACAATAGAATAGAATCTATGCTATCTAGTTACAACTTGGTTATTAGAGTTTCTTCGATGCTGCTACCTAATTATAAGAAGCATTGTTCAATCACGAAAACACGAATTTAAGAATCAGAGTTCCAAAAGATTTCTATTAGCGCTGATGTTCTTGAAGTAAATTTGATTCACATCGAAAATAGAATAGAGACTCAAATTGATTAGATTGTTATTTTCTTCAAACTAAACTTCATTATATCATCGATCGTTACAATAATTATAATTCACCTGTCAAACAATTTCTTTGAAAGAATGAATATATTCTGATATGCTCAATTGCTCATGTAGGAAAAGTAACACAACCCTTCAAGTTTATCCACTTTTTATTTGTCTTGATTTCATTTGAAATGATAAGTCAATCATTTCTATTCAGATATTTAATAGTGAGAATTAACACTCATTATATTTGTTACTGATGTCTATCTTGACACTTGAAAATCGTATTCGTTTCTTTCAAAGTACTGTACCCTTTGCATGATCTTTATTTTTCATTCTCACTTTTCCTCCCGGGTGGAGGTTTTCACATACAAGTTTCTAGTGAACTTAACAAAAAGTAATCCTTCAAAGCATAAATTCCGAATCCTCCGCTAGAGAATCATATTTTAGAATTCTAGAACGTGTCGTCATTCAATGAATTGGGTAGAATTCGGCAAGGTCCAAGGAGCTGACAGCAAAGCAGTTTTATGAATAGCTTTGGCGGATCATTTAGATAGAATTAATGCGATATTTGAGATGTAAAATTATGCTGAGAACGGAGATTGGAGCTTCTGAAAAGAGAAATGAGAAATAGGATAAAACAGACGAAGAGGCATTTCGCTGGATTGCCAAAAGGCGACGAATAGTGTAATCTGAATATTTGTTTTAGATTCTCTTGAGCCTCGTGTTCCTCTAGACGTCTAATAAACCGAGGTTCGAGAATACGAGTAATTGCGAAATCTTTATTCAAACGCACACTGCCTCAGCCCTTTGCCTCACCACGCTGCCTCACAGTCTGACACTCGACTCGAATTTCCATTTCCTCAGCACTCTCAGCTGCAAAGAAATACGAATCCTCCATGATACAGTGACTCACAAGAGCCTCTCAAGCATTCCTTCCATTGGAATCTTTTTGGAGATTTTCGTAAAACTTGCAGCAGAAGAGTATTCGATGGCTCAAATCCCGCAATCCGTTGAAACAATCCGTGGAATCCATCCTTCAAATATAAGCCAGCCGTTATTTATGCAACGTTCAGCCCCTTTTATTTATTTATTTTTTTTGTAGAAAACTGATATCTACCAACTCTTGAAGCATGAGAAGATTACGATTTCCTTTCTCAATTTCAAAGGCTTCAGAGTATCGTTTCCGAAAAAATATTTACTCTTTGTTGAAAGTGTGATAAGTACCCAGGAACTACCACAATTCAGATCCAATATTAGAAAACCATTAAAAAATCATAAAATAAATGGAGTCACCATCCACCGAACTTCGAAAGCCCATTTGAGTGTAAATCATATTATAATAAACCGTGAATATATTCTAGGTTACACAATATCTGTCAAAAGGCATAATTATGTGTGATGCAATAAAGTTCCTATTTGGATAATGTATTCCAAATTTTCTATTTCTTATCAATATTCCTACAATTACTGAATACTGGAATAAGTTGACTCCAAGTAAACAAATTACTTGATTCGTAATTACAGATTACCCACATCTACAGGACTACCATATGGGATATACCACATTAACTATATTTATGCTTTAAACGAGCATTCATTCCATTGTCTTTTCTCTGTTACATAAATAGTGCTGAGCATAACCTCAGCGACATGTCAAGGTTACATAATTGCTAAGAAGAACTTAACTAGTGAAAACGAAAGAATAGGGAAAACGTACTGGAAACAAATTAAAACACCCATCGTTGGTCTGCTAGTCAGTACAATAAATGATTATGTAAGATAGCCTACATCTGATCTGCAAATGACTTTAGTCATTGGACATGAAATAAGGTTCATGATAACTATCAGCAGCTCTTCCCAGTTACCCCAATGTTCTTGTTTGGAATTTGGATGGGATTCAGTGAAGCAGTTGTTTTTATTTTATTGAACGGTGATAGAACATGCTCCAGATTCTGAATAGGAACGTGCAGCTCTCATTTTGTCTCCTCTCCACAGATGACCAAATTTCTCTCTTGCAGTTCGTGATCTTCGCTCAAAAAATTTGAAGGAAAACGTGACCAGAAAAATAGCCGACTCCCATGATTTATCGGAAAGGGCTACGAAGTGAACGAACGTCTGTCTCTGCAGCAACCCTTTTCACATCTCTATTGAATTGGCAAACGACAGTTCAGTTCACTAGTTAATGCTAATGGCTGGGAAATAATATTTTCTCAAATTTTAGAAATAGGTTTAGCATGCATCCTTGGAGCTGAGTTAAGTCTCAGCTGTATCGACTGGTGAATAAACTGATGAAAGGAATAATAAGATATTGAAATTATCCAACTGCTATCAAATGCACAATAATCAATGAAGTAAAAATCCAAGTAATGCTATAAAAAGCATTGAAGACTTCGATGTACCGTGAGCAGTTGCAAGGTATTCATAGTTCTTGTTAGCAATACAGTATTTTTTTGGATTATTGTTTCACGTACCTATCTAATTAGGTAAATGTTTCACGTTAGTTAGCCTATATGAAAAACATTATGGTTCTGTTCTATGGAGGCAATCATGTTTTGTGTAATTTTATCCATAATAAGTTGATGACCGTAATTTTTATTTTAAATTATTGAAATGAAATAACTATTGATTAATTTAATTCATAATTATTATTCAGATGATACTAACTCATCATAGCCGAAATTCCAAAATTCAAAATCACCTTAATCAACTTTTCAAACTTGTAGTTATCAATGGATATTATGATAATAATTATAATTATATTTATTATTTATTACAACTATCGTGATATTTATTCATCTGATGATATAGTAACATTCACTTATCATAATGGTGCTCATGATAATATGATAATAATCATTGTATGATGTTAATTATCGGTAATTATCGATATTTATAAGATGCGAAATCTTATATCTATAATATATTTATAGATATCTTATAGATGCGATATATATCTATTTACGATATCTAGACATCATAGATAGAATTCCAAAATTCATAATCACCTGGAATGATCAGTGTTATCAATGGATAACTCTGATGAATCCACAGTATAATTCGTATCCATGTGAGGGGTGTGCTTGATGTGATTGCAGAAGTGAGAATAGTATTGATAATATTGAACATGCCCTCCAGGAATGTCAAGTGCAGTGGAGTCTCTCTGACACATTATATTGGGAATGCTCTCACCTAGAACATGCTTGAGGGCTTGAAATATGCCTCTTAATTGGAAGTAGTTTAGGATGATGCTAACACGCTAGTATTATTTGATTTGAAATTTATATTTATTGTTTAAAACGGTAGGCTACAAAGAATAGTTGAGGAAGACGTGGATGCTGATAGAATTAAATCTCTTGATAACAATGAAAATCCAGTTCTTCAATAGTGCAAAATACTCGTACAATCTTCAGAACAGGAAATCCATTTTTGAAGCCAACGATCAGTTGCGAATAATAATTGAAAATGGTTTTTGTAAAAGTGTTGGATATTTTCTCATCTCACGCCCATCCTCGTTCAACTGTCATGACTGATGTACTCGTACGTTATTGATATGAATCGATAATCAATTCCGGTTATCCAATCTTATTCCTTCTGAAGCAATTCATACACACTTTTCTTATTTGTTTCTTACTCTAAAGTAAAAACTTCCCAGAAAAGAGTTCAAGTAATAATGAATATTATTCCGGGAGAACCTCTTCATTCTTGCATCTGTAAGACCTTGATTCCTGAAAATGATTGAATATAACAGCTTCTATGCCTTTGTTCGATTTTATTTTTAACCCTCAAGCAAATCCACCAGTAATATTTCCTATCTGACATTATTGTTTCCTCACTGGCATGAATATTTTCTCTCTCTATTGCAATCATTGAAGTAACAGGAACTATTACCATTTCGAAATGCGAGTCAAAAGCAGTGTTGTATTGGAAAAGTTATTCCTTCGAACGATTGAGAAAAGTTTTAAAAACTCACTGGTTGAACTCTTCAGAAGCTCTCATGCTTATCGATGGTTGAAGTACATCGTACTGACACATCGATATTTTCAGAGAAATATTTTTCACTTGGCAGCTCCTTGAAACTTCGCCATTCGTTTTTGTTTTGATATAAACTTCAGGAGATCCTTGGAGTCCTGAAAGTCAAATCTCTGTGAATAAGATTGTTGAAAAGCAGCTAAAAATTTCTGCTTGGTTGTTTTTCTTCCCAGACATTGAAGAAATGAGTTTTTTCATAGGAGCCAGAGTGATTCAATTACTTGAGTGAGTTTCTAGCTTTTTATCGTATTATGATGCTATAATATTTATATTCAACATAATATTGACCTGAGTTTGAGTGAGGGAGTAGTTCAATGAATATTATGATTTCAATTAGTTGAATATGGTACGATGATTATGAATATAAAAGAGCTAGAAGAGCACATAATGCGTACGGTATTAATAGAAGTATGACCGGAGTAGGCTGAAATATGCTCAACAACACATCTCACTATTCTCCCTTCAAATAAACTTCCATTTGGAAATATTCATTCACTATATTCAATATACATGTATCAGTATTCATATAAGAATTTCATGGATTGTCAAAGCTTGGAACTGGCATATAATATGGCTATATTCCATACCGTACATCTATAGTTTGCTATACTTTAGCAAACAGACATCCTTTTTCACAGGCCATAAAAATGGCCGCTCGCAAAAAATGTGCAAATAATTCTCAAAGAATGAAATTGAGTCTGATGTCCGTTTCGCATTGGAGATTTCCGAGTATTTTTCGTGAATGTATGCCAGTTGGATCCGGCCGGCTGCTTTTTGGCGCGCATTTCACGAATATTTTCAACCATTCATTCTGAGACATAGGAGAGGGAGGGGAAAATTCAAAGGAAGAAGAACACAGAAAAAGAAAAATGTTGGAATTTGTAGAAGAAGATGACATTGGAAGAATAGCGGAGAGGAACAAGTGGCGAGGGAAGTGAAGAGAAGAAAAAGGGTGAATATTAAAGAATAAGGATGAATATTGAATAATATAAGTGATTGAGAGAGTTAGCTGTAAGAAATGTGTAGGTAGAGGCGGAGAAATAAGGGGTAAAGGAGACGGAACGGTAAAATGGAGAATGAAAATGAAATGACTGAAGGGAGAAAATAAATATGAAGGAGGAGTGAGCTACGATAGAAGAAAATTAGAAGGATTGAGGTGAAGGAATAACTTAAGATGGAATCGGAAAAAAGATAACAAGCATGATGATGGAAGGAAGGGAAAAATAATCACTTTGTGGAGGATGATAAACTAAAAAAGAAAACACGATGGAAGAGAGATGATCAAGAGCTTCTTCTCAAAAGAGTTAACAGAGTTTCAAAACAGAAGAAGTGGAAGAAAAATAGAGTAAGAGGTAAAGAAGAGTATGTTATAAAATGTATATTTAGTTGAGAGGAGGAGATATGCTACTACTTATGCATATGAGAAGGAGGAGATTGGGAATCAGTAGAACAAAGAATATAAGGGGAATAAGAATAAAGAAAACATAGATGTATGTTATGTATGTATAGGAGATGTATGTTATGAGATGTATATTCAGGAGGAGGAGATGTTCATAACTTCCTCATGCATATGAGGAGGAGGAGATTGAGGATCAAGAGAACAAAGAAAATGAGGGGAATAAGAATAAAGAAAACGTGAGGAGGTTCAGAAATGGAAGGAGAATGCGAACAAGAGGGGAAAATAGGAGGTGAAGGATAAAATGATTCGAAGTGAGAAGAAGATGGAGTTTATGAAGAGGAAAAGAAAAGGGTATAAGAGAGAGAAGAGGATAATTAAAATAAAGATAGAGTGAAGAAGTAAAATAATAGGAAGAAATAAGGAAAAGAAGTAAGAGGTGGAGGAAAAGGAGAAGAAGGAGAAAAGAAGCAGAAATATTATGAAGGAATGAGGGAGAGAAGAGGTAAGAAAAGAAAAAGGAAAATTAGGGTAAGAATGAATTAGGGTAATGAGATATAGAAAATGTAGTGAAAAGGTAATGAAAAAAAATAAGGACAAACAAAAAGAAATGTGGAAGATAAAAAGACAACAGGATAACAAGATACAGGATACATTGTAAGAGGGAAAGAAAAAGTTGAAAAAAGTGTTGAGTAAAATGAAAATGTCTGGTAAAAAGTAGGTGAAAGTATGCTGCCGTCAGTAGGTATTTTGGCATGGAGTGCATAAGAACAGTACATACAGATATACAGCCAGACCACAGTGACAAGGTTAGATAGGCAAGGGTTGAGTCCAAGTTGTGCGTTGTTGGTGAATCGGGGGTTAGAGGGGGATGGAAGGGGGGTTAAGGCAGTCTCTCCCTCCCAAGAGACACTGGTGTGCAAATGTATCGACTCCACAGTCAAAGTTCCACCAGCCATTCCGTTCGCCGCGTTGCATTTCTTCATATTTTATTAATGCCAGCCAGCCAGTCTCATACCCTTGAGTCTTCCAACTCAACTGAAAAACCTCTTCTGACATCCAGTCATCGACTAGTTATGATCCTTCAACACATAAAATATTATCTCCGTGCTACAGACAGAGAGCTACCGCCTTTAAAACGAAGATATCTATGTAAAAGTTCACATTTTGGTGATGGAATCATGGAGAATCACTCTTAGTATAGTAAAATGATGGTTTTTACTGGAGTTCATCGATATATTTTGATGTCTACTCAAGTCTTAGACAAGTGCTTGGGTAAAATAAATGATAAATGTCAAGGATCACATTTGGATGAAAAACATTTAAAATATTCAAACCAACCTTCTACTGGAAAGAACAATAATATTTTTGGATTTTCACGTTAGTAGATCAATATTTTTTCCGTTGGTAATCATACTCACTCCAAGTCTTGGATTACAGTGTTGATTCTATAGACCACAAATATACTAACTCCGTTGAAGAAATCTTGATTTTTTTCAAGATTTGATATATTTTGTCATCTTTATATCAACGCTTTCATACTGTACAAGACTTGAGTAGATATCACTCTTAACGAAAAACATATTGATTGACTTCAATAAAACTTCAATAATATTATTTTTCTTGTCAGCAAAAGATTGTTCAAGATTATTCTTGAATATTCAAGATTTTTGGCAATTCTCTTGTATAAGAGAAAAATAATACTATTATTGGATTTTAAATAATTTTTCCTTCCCAGGATAACGCAAACATGATAATGACTTCGGTTATGATAATAAGAAAAAAAAAATTTAATATGGTTTCTGTAAGGAAAACCATAATAAAGAAGTGATGATGTAACTCGTCTTAATTTGATTATGTATAGTTCTCCTTCAGCATGATAGGCCTAATTATCACACTCCTTGCGATGAGAAGTAATGTAAGAAGAAGATAGAAGATTGTAGTTATTATGGAATAACTACAGATTAAAACACTTTTCAATACATTGATTTCGAAGTCGGATTAATGAGGCCATCTCATTTTTCATCCATCTCATTTGGAGAATCGGCTTATTGAGATTCCAGACGTTCAACATTCAGATTATCGACAGACAGTCTCCCGTACTCCAGAATAGTTCCGCTATAATATCTTCCTACATTGTTAGCTTGATGCATTGATACATTGCGAAACAGTAATGCATTGAATATCCAAGTCAGCCTGGCGATTAGTGCTGGAAGTGCTTCGAAATCGTGTTCATCCTGATTAGACAACAATTATTACTATTGCTATTGCCGTATGGAAATCAGGCTTCGTGGCTTGATTGGAATTGGAATGCAATTTGTAGATGCAATTCAAGGAATGGGGCGAGTCATGTAATTGTAACGCACTAACCAGCCGTTACGAAGGTCATGTCGAACCAAGGTCAGTCAAGGTCGAGCGTCAAGACCGAAGATACTTTCGTATTTGGGAGTCATCAATTTTTATTGAACCTATCGAATGACATTGAATTACAGTTAACAATTCCAGTCTTCTTCATGTTATGACATGGATATTTGAGTAATCAAAGAGGTAGGATGATTTAAGATTACGTGTGAAGGTGATTTGTTGTTTATAATTCGAATGTGAACAATTGAGTATTTGATCATGAAGACTTCCAAATTGGCTGTAGTACACTGATAGATATCACCTGTAAACATTCCGTTAGTTAAACCACAGATAAGGTAGTAACCAATAAGGTAGTACGATAAGGTAGTTAAACCACAATAAGGTAGTAAGATTACTACCTCATCTGTGGTTAAACCCTCTACGAGTTTGTATCATTATCATCAATCAAATCAACACTGAAGCTTCAGTCTTTTCATGCCTCTTTCAAGGTTGATCTCCTATCAAACGATCTGTTTTGAATCGTCTTGAAATGTTGGCATCTTGAACTGAAACCAGTAGACAAGGACGGAATTTCATGAAACTTATGTAGGAAAAGTTAGTGGCGAAGCGTGGTATACTTATTTGGTCATCGCCGGGTATATTTCCTATAGTATACCACGCTTCGCCACGGGAAAACGTCATCAATGTAACAGAAAATATTTAACGAATCTGATGTCAATGTAATTACGTTATTTTACGGCGGTTGAAGTCAATTGGAATCTCGTACAACTGGCCGTAATACTTTTATCTCCTTGTTTCTGCATCTGATAGCAATATGACTCAAGTTTCATCCAAGTGAAAAAATCATAAGCTGATCAGTTCCGTAATCTTCTTAGGTTGAAAAATGGTAAATTTCTTGTGATAGTGCGTGGCGCTTGGGTACAGTACCTGTGCCCTGCATTGGAAGCTGAACATTCATCAACGTCTGTGATTTATGTGTGTTTTAATTACATGCTGTCTCGGTTGTGCTTTATACTCTTCATGACAGATTCGAAGCCGGCGTATGGCGTGAAGTTCAAGCGTTTATCCAGCGTCATGAGATAAATTTGAATTATTCAGAGGTGCGATAGTCATCAGGGATGTTCAGCGTCTTAATTTCGAGGGCTGTTGTTGTAGAGGGTTGGGGGAGGAGGGTGTGAGTTACTCACTGCGTAATTAATTTCGCTTGACATTATACCCGGCAGAGCGCCTGTGTTGTTTTGTTTGACTTATCCCAACAGCATCAGATGAGCTGGATAGCAGTGTATGCGAGCCGGATCATTGAGTGAATGTGACATGATATGTGCAGAAGATTGATTGAGCTCGGCCAAGATTGAGTTGTGTTTGAATCGAGTTTACCAAGTTCATTGGTGGTGCAACTTGAGATTGGATGGAGGGTTTAAGGCTGTTTCGTAGTTCGAGAGACCAAGCAGTAGTGAAATTCGAACTTATCCGACCAATCAGTGCAACAGTCATTTACATCCTATTAATTCATCCAGTAAATGTCCCGTTAAACTAGTAGATTTTGAATAGTTAAAATCTCGTTAATTGATATCATGAAATGAAGAACGAGGTAATAATTTTTCCAATAAATTGAAAACGTTTTGAAGATGTTTCAACGGTGGAGCTGGCACAATATTGAATCATATAATATTCAATGACCCATACCAGTTTCTCAAAAATATCTCTTCAATCAGAAACTTCTCCTTTGCCATATCCCACATCCTCTTCCCCAAACCCATTCGTTTTGAAAACAAAAGTCATAATAATCCTCAAGTTATAAATTTCGCCTATGAAAAAAATTGAAAAAAAAATTGAAGAAAAATTGAAGTTCCATTGGAAAAAAAAATAAAATAAAAATTGCAAGCCACTTATTTGCATAAAAACTGCATTTCAATTATATTAAAATTTCACTACATTTTCATAGAACATTGTAATATCTGCATCAAAGCTATCAGGTTTAGCATAGGAAAATCTCTTTTGAATTTATTTCAAACCAGCTCCTTGAATCTCTCTTCAAATTTCCATCATTACACCAAGGTTTAATCTCGATAGTAAATCATTCATTGTAATTAGATTGAAATAAATTAGTTGGCTTCTAGAAGAAAGAATGTGGATATATGAGTTAGCATTTGAACATGTTTCCAGTGTTTTAATCATCACAATTGTTGTGGATGTTCTGTTGAGGCCAGATTCACGAGGCATTGCGCACAATGCGTCACATTTATATCTTTTCTTTTCCAACGTTCTCCTCATTGTTGTATATGTATAAGCACTGCTGGCTTCCACTTGATGCATGACCATAATTACTCTTTTTGCTTTATTCGAACCTTTTTACAACTGGACGTCACCATGTGTCATAAAGCATGTGTCATAACAACTACACTTGCCAGTTATAATGCTGCTGTTGACACATATTTCCACTATTTGGCTTCATTTGCATTCATGTGAGCTCTCTTCGAATGGGCTGTCATGGAGGCCCCAATTAGTTCAGTTATATTATTGAAGAGGAATGTCGATCATTCATCTGAGTCCTTGTCAAGTCATTCATAGCTGTGGTTTAGCTATCAACAACATTCAATAATATCCTACATGCTGTTCCTTTTTTCATCGACTGAAACGTAGCAATCTCATTTTTCAATGTCCATTGTTCAATCATAATAAATATGCTTGACGTGATTTTTTTCAACTCAAATGTGAAAAAAAAAACAGAATGTTTATTTTATATATACAGTAAATTTTTCTGTAGTAATTATTGGTTCATATCTGTTGGTTTATTGGGAATTTGATAAAATTGTGTTGAAATTGGTTATGAAAGAGAGGTTTCTCATTCTAATTTTGATGAAATTGTGTTGAAATTGGTTATGGAAAAGAAGTTTATTCCCGCAAACCAAGACATTCTGTAATTATTCTCTGTTTCTAGATGAGGTGGAAATTTGATAACATTTTGTTAATATGCGTACATGCCTGTGTAGTTGATGAATAGAAATTTTGAAAACAGAATAGAAGTACTACTCAATTGAAATATTGTATCTTACTAATGTTCATATAGGTTTTCATGTTTGTCATACATGATAAGTGAAAATGAATTATAGCCTGATAACGTATGCTTGATGAGTGAAAAGGTGATGCGATCTCAGGTAAAATGTGAAGTTCTGACAGGGAAATTTCACCTTTTTCCAATAGCAATGAACTTGACTAGTAAAGGATTACTAGTCAAATTTATTGTAATTAAGGATTATTGGCATCTGATAAAGAATAATAGATAAGAATTGGTGAGGGGGATTAACGATCACCCAAATATTATTATAATTTTTTTTTTAATTCTTAATTCTCAATTTTTTTATCAAACTAATATTAATGTAGCTTTGTATGCGAGCCTTGTATATTGTTTGTTAATGTGGGCTTCTTATAATATGAACTTGAAGCAGCTTAAAATTGTTATCCCTTATTTGTTTTGCCCTTACTAAATTGGAGTTCATTCCAGTGAAATTTATTAACATCTCACTATGAAGAAAAGAACGTGCTGAAAACCACATTTGCAGTATGCCGCAGCTCTCAACTAGCTTACTAAAAATCAGAGTTTAAAGCTTTAGTTGACAAGACAACAGCCACTGCTATGTAGCAGCGCCCTCAAACACACTCTGAGAAAGAGCTTCTATCCCCTTTAAAAAGAACCAATCCTTTGACCGGCTTTTTTCAAGTGCACAAGCGATATGAAAACCCTTCCCCCTCCATAACTAAACGGCACACATGCCACTGACAAAGTCTCCTCTGTAAGAACTCCTCAATGTGTAGGCTATACCGAGTAAGAAGATTTCAATGGAATTTTTTCTCTGAACCAATAATTTTGTAATCTTGTCCCTCAGTGTAGCTACTTTTTTCTCCACAAGTTAGAAACTCCTTTGAATTTCCATTAGAAAATTGATTCTAAGTGAACGTAGATAAGGAAAACGAGTAATTCAAACCGATGAAAGGACAGGCGGATCATTCGAATTGCTTTTTATTTTGCATTGAATTTTAAAGTGAAGTCCTCAATTCCTTTCTAATCCTGTATGGTTGTCATTCCAATCACCTATGAATAAATTTATTAGTTTTATGCCCGGTTTATCAGTCGTTCAATAAACGTATTGAATCAATAACTTTTTTTGCATTTGAAAACACATGGTTATTGATTCAATAGTGCTATTGGATCCATAAACTGTCTATTGAGCGACTGAAAAACCGGGCATCAAGGTATTTTGAAAGTGTATATTATGATGATGTCATTAAGAGAGTTCAATGGAGATTATTTTTTGAGACGATCATGTCGAGTTTAAAATCCTTTGCCGGAAATAAATAATGATGATATGAATAAATAAAAAATAGAAATACGCCCAAATACCTCATAAAGTTGCTGTTCCATTACCCAAGTCAAAACAATTATTTGAGCGTATTCGATAAAAAAATTATACTCTGACAAAATCTCTCAGCGCAAAACAAGATAGAATAGAAAATTGTGAGAAGTTGTTTATTTACTGTAGAAAACTCATTGGAACACTCGTTGGTACACTTTATGAGTATGCTGAGAACGGTTAATTCATGTTTTTTGAGATTATCTCACATTGAGTACTTGTGTATATCTTCCCTGACTTACTTTTCTCTGACTAATTTTTTTGTTGGTTAATCTCAAATTTCGATCACATTGTAACATGAAAGCTAAAAAACCCGAGACGAGAATCAGCGAATGAAACAGGATGATAGAGTAACGTTTTTCTTTGGGCATGTTATCTTTAACGAATTTTGGAATGAAAGAAATATGAGTTGAGAAAAGATGGAGGAGAAAAGAAGCTGAGTAGATAGAGAAAAAAGAAAATATTTCTTCAGATGATTGACGGAATGCTGAGAAAAATATGAGGTTAGATATTGGCTAGAGTGGAAAAAGGTGAGAGACAGCCTTGTCATATTGGTACGAGTAGAACTCGATTCTAGATTGACATTTTATTTATTGCAGCTCTTCTCTCCAGAGGTGTCTAATTATTATTCATATGACACTCTCAATAAATCAGAAATCGAATGAATTTCGCAATGTCATGTAGGAGGGGGATGGATTAAATTTAAGACATACAGTTCACTCGTTCATGATTTGAAAATAAATCACATTGGATAGCAGGTTTTTCTCAGTTTTGTTTCGAACTCTTTCAGAGCTGAGAGAAGAAATTACGTTTTGAAAAAACATTCTGCCGATATTTCAATATATTGGACTGCGATCAATAATAATCTTCATTTTCATAAAAAATAATAATAATTTCAAGTGTTCGTTTCAAAGAACTGTGCGTCTCTGTTATTACACTCGGCCATAATATCAACTTGGATATAACGACATTCAGCTTCAAGACCTACAAAACTTAACTAAGGATTGATAAATAACTGTGTTATTAAGATGAATATCTTTGTTCATATGATAAATTTGTATCCTGTATTATTTCATCTTATTATTGGTTCCATAGCATTGTAGCTTCTATGTTTAGAATGGGAAAAATGCTACAAAATATAATAATAAGGAGGTGGAATAATACAGAAATTTTTCCAAAGTAGTCTCTCAAGAATTCTGTCTCGTTAACTACTCTGTTGAACTACACCGTGCATCATATGTATCTATTACACCCACAAGAGAGCAATAATTATTTTAACGTGTAATAAAGATGGAGCCAATATGGTGGGGATGAATAATTCATAAGGCATTACCAGCAGTGGGGTTCATGTGTAGATGACATGCTGTTGAAAAGATTGAGTATCACTGATAGCCTGACAAGATCGTCATCGATATTCATAGAAGGAGAACGACACCTCTTCTGACATGAGCGATCAAAATTGTCTAAAAGAGGGGAGGTGGTGACTTGATATTCGCATCAGACATTTTGATTGCTTTTCTCTCAAACTGCTGGTATGGGGCACAAAAAACTTCGTCATGTTTACATTATCTAACATCTAAAAGAATTGACACTTCTTGACATAAAAACTGGTATAACTTTTTCACACATTTTACCTACAAATGTCCATAGTATCATATCATCATAGAATTCTTCCTTATGGTAGATTAAACATTGTATATCAGTTTGCAACTATATAAAATAGTTATCACTTAAACTATCACTTATTTATTTCAAATTGAATTCATTTAATGCTGGAAATGTGTGTTCAAAAAAATTTGGGAGAAACTCTAGATGAAATTTAATTAATTTGATAGAGCATCCAATTCAAGCAGAATCAGCAGAGTGGAATACACAAAACATATTTCTCTTCAGGAATTTATTAATTTGATCTTTGAGTAATGAGTATATGCGTAGTATATGTACTTGTGCAGTTAAAATAATTGTTTCATAGCTCGTTAAATGATGCTATTCTCTCTGTATTAGGTAAGTTATAATTATTACGTTTTGCTCAAGCTTATCCTTACTCTGATGATTCCTTCCACACACCGAGCTGCACTTTTCTCAAAGTGATTATATTCGCGGAATTCTAATAAGAAACACGTTCTCATTTTCAACCTACTAAAAATCATGGAATAAAATACACGTATGTCATCGTAACTTCGGAAGTACAGTAGCCTATAAATGAATTCCTTTAGTCGAGAGTAAACCTACATGCTGCTCTTTGAAATACTGAAGAGGCGGAACTGAAATAAAGCAATGAAACAATTTATTGAGAATTGAGAATGTGGAAAAGAATAATAAATGTTTTTAGAGCATTAGTCAAAATAATTATCCTAAAGAACGACACAAAAAGTATCTATAAAAAATTAGTTTAACCATGTGCTTGATCCTGAGACTTGTATGTAAGTGATTGCATTATCATAAGTTGTGGTAGTTTCAAAAAGTACAGAAGAACGGAGGAGATGAGTAACCGAAATTTTAAAAGAAACTGAAGGAAATAATGAAATACATTATTGTGATGGAATGGATCGAAAATTATTCAAAAATGATTACTTTCTGAAGAATATTCTAATTTGAATGGAAGTCCAACTATTACAAAGCACATACAGTAGAATATTCTGTAGCCTTATTCCTTATTATAAATCCAAGTCTTGACACATTTTCTTCAAGAACACGCCTCCATAACGCACATAACAGCTAGTTAATACCTCTAATCCCATAATGTGACAGGATATGAACACTCTGTTGTAATAAATATAAAAGTTGCGACGCGAGATGAGGATTTGCGTGTTTGATGAGGCGTGAAACAAAGTGCAGACGCTTGCTTTGGAGTGGTGAGAGTAATCCGCAAATATCTTGTCAGCAGTGTGGCCGTGTCGCAGCTTGTTCGAAAGGGGTTTTCATTAAACATTTCCACGTCGGCTTCCGGACCGAAGTTTATTCCGGCGTAGGAACAGTTACGTTTATGGGCGCTACACAGTATGTTTATGGTCCATTTGCTGCGGACGGGTGTGTAGTGCAGCCTCCTGGGCTCCTACTGAGCAAGAGGAGGAGCTGTCATAATAACATCCCCGGCCCGGAACGGCTTACAGCGTAGAGCGATTTTCCGCAATTTCACTCTCATTTTCTCCATCCGCCACGTTCCATTTAATCTTAACAGCAATATAGAAACACGGCGCTCGGCCGACTGCAGTTCAATTAAGATTCAAGTCCAACTCGACTTTGCTGCCGACGCTTAACTTTACACCCCAGTCCACCTCCACATTCTGACCACCACAACGCATTTCTTGATCTATGGCGTTGCTTTTTTCAACCTTGCCCAGCCCAACTTGCACACCCACAGATTTAATTGCACCTGCGACTCCATGGTCACTGATTCAGTTCAACAATAATTATCTTGGGATTGTAAAAAAACATTGGTAGAAAACTTGTACCTCATAACTGGTTGAAGTATAATATTTTAATGTTCAATGTTTTTACCAGTACAGGTGATGTATCAGGCTAGGCGTACACCGGTTAGTCATGACAAGACAAGACAAGATTAGTTACTTTTAGACACAGTACTTTACATAGTTCCTTATGAAGCAACACACACCAATTAGTCATTGCATCGGTTTGTGCTGCTTCATAAGCAACTATGTGAATTACTGTGACTAAACGTGACTAATCTCGTCTTGTCTTGTACGCCTAGCCTAATATTTTAATGTTCAATGTCTCTACCAGTACAGGTAATGAATTAGGCTAGGCGTACACCGGTTAGTCAAGACAAGACAAGACGAGAATAGTCACGTTTAGTTACAGTACTTCACATAGTTGCTTATGAAACAACACACATCGATTAGTCATTGCATCGGTGTGTGCTGCTTCATAAGCAGCTATGTGAATTACTGTGACTAAACGTGACTAATGTCGTCTCGTCTTGTCTTGTCTAACCGGTGTAAGCCTAGCCTTAGAGCTGAGAAGGGATATGATAAGAGGCTCATAGCAATAAAGTAATAGAATCGAATAATGTATAGTGGTGATCTGAGAAAAGGCCAAATAGTTATTGAAGCTCTCAAGAATTTGACTCTACACTTCAACAAGAGATAACTTAATTTTTGATACCAGATTCATATAATTTAACAGAATATATTAAGTTTAAATTTTAAAGTTTAAAAATTAAGTTTAAATTGTACATAATGTTTTATTCATCCCAATAAAATAATAAAGTCAAGATAAACAAGGGAAACATGCAATTGAAGGAAGATAAAGAGCCACTAGAATTGAAATAATTTCTTGATGGTTGCAATGTTTTTAGTTTATTGAAACAGAAACCCCCATAAAGGCAAAACAGGTAACATGAAAATACTTGGATCGTATCCTGTTCTCAGATCTACTAACGAGCTAGCTCTTTTTCTAAATTAGGTTAATTTTAGAATCAATAATTACTTTTCTGACATAACTTTCTTGAAATTTTTCTTGCAGCATGACAGAAAATTTGTGGTGGAAGCTGACAAATTTTTCATGTCGTAAAGCTTATCAACTTGATGCTTAAACCACACAAATCAATAATATTTATTCAATCAGTGGGTTGTTTTGCTCTGATTATCAATCATTATGTGATTGGCTTCAATGATCTTCATAGATAATTGATATTCATTATTTCTAATTGGTTGATCAGGATCGGAGGAATAGAGCAACAAATGAAAATAATATGAGTGGGCCTAATAAAGAACTAATTCCATCTAAACAAGGTTATTCACATTAATTGAATGTTCTTGTAAATTATTGCTCACCTAAGCAAGCCATTTCAACTGATGTGAATCAGTGCTTGTTGTGAATCGATATAACCCTCTTAATTTGTGATCATTATTCATATAGTGATTCCAACAAACCTCCCGTAGGTCGTTTGCCCGTGGTTGAAATTCGCACAAATCAATAATTTATTCCATCAGTGGGTTGGTATGCTCTGATTATCAATCATTATGTGATTGGCTTCAATGAGCTTCCCGCTCATCACATCGTGCGAATCTATGCAGTTCATCAACTTGAGGATAACATTTGAATTATGTCGCCAATATGCTTCGGAATATGTATGGTGGAACTGATGAGTATGGAAAATCTGCAAGATGGATTTGTCATTGATGAACTATCAACACAAATTACCGTTTTTTACTAGATATTAAAGTTCTTTTAAAATTACACAATTTGAAAAGTCTGGTGAGTGAAAACTCTCTTCGATTTGTAAGCTTCACGAATTTTGATCGAATATTTCACAAGAATAGGTCTTTTGAGCAAATTGTGGGTCCTTCATGTTTCCCATTACATGAAAACTCTTACAAGTTGAAAAATTTTTTGAGTTCTCATTCACAGAAGCCATGATAAATTTCATTATAATAATAATTATGAAAATTATTCAGGTTCAGTAACTATTAAAACGTTGATTTAAGGTTTGATCTGGGCTTCTGGAAACAATTCTCTGATTGCTCTTAATTTTCTTGAATACAGTATAATTATCAAGTTCATATTGGAACTACTGAGGAAATTCTTCTTTTCTTAAGCAAATAGTTTTTTCTCAAATTCGTTTAAATGGATTGAATACAATACACTTCATCATGGAAGCAAGTTTCTATTACAAAACTCGATTTTGCCGGAAGAGGTTGGATTTATCTTACAAAATACTAAATACTTGAGAAGTGTTTCCAATGAAAGCTATTTTTTGCTAGATTCGATTAAAACCTCAAAGATGCGCAATTAAAGTTGGTGATTGGGTTTCAAAAGTCTTAATTATCGCGTAAGGCGCTGAAGGCCTATCGGAAAAACTTGAGCTTAAATTACCTTGTTCCATTAAATTACTTTCCAAGTTTTCGCAAGCTTTTTTCTCCTGAGAGGATAAATTGTTCCAAGCTTTATGAAATATTCGCGCGTTCCGGCGCATTGTAAACAAGCCTTAAGGAAAGAAGTCAAGCGAATGCTCTTTTCTAACTCACTTTTCAAAGTGAGATCAAGGAGTGTCGTACCTGTAGGTATAAAGTAGAATGTAGAGGCTCTCAGGAACGTAAACAAGGGATTAAATAGAGCGCGGCCGACACTGATCCTAAAACTCTCCGAAATATGGTGACACAAGCGTCTTTAAGTAGCTGCTCGCAACGCATGCTTTAGGCTGGTAACGCGTTGGTAAGTAACCGAAGTTACGAGACTACACTCCAAATATACTATACTCAATTCAAGTCTCTGCCATACAACAGAAGACAGGATGGTAATTCAACGATAATAATGTCAATTTTAGCGTGTTCTCCCTTGAAGACATGTAGACTACCTATCGAAAATTGATCTATCGAGTTGAAACACATTGAAAGTGCTCAGTGATTCTGGTTCTTAATCGACTTATTAAATCAAGATCAAAGTATTATTTTTTATCCAACCTAGTCTCTATCCTAGTGCATTGATGCTAGTTTACAATCGACAATTAGCTCAATTACTGTACTCTGTGCTGTACCATATACCAATAAATGTTGACTTCAAACTTCTATGATTTGTTCAGATCATTCTTCAGATTTTTTGTAGTGAATATAGCAAATGTCTCATGTAAGGTTTTTGCTCTTCTCTGATCTGAATTTGAACAATCAAGAGTCAATTATTTCACCCATAAGTTGATATGTTGATACTCCTTCAATCAGATTGGGATCATAATAATACTGAAGTACATTCCATTCCTAATCAGAGTAATTATAACACGCATTCAAGAATACAGAATTTGTACATGATTCGAACATTTGAACCTTCGCCTTTTTTTGGCTAAATTGAAAAATATTTCTGTAAGAATTTTCCCATTGATTTTAACTTTGACGCCAACTGTTCAAATTTTCGTTTTTAAGGCCAGTAACCTCTCACCAACAGTTGTTGTAGCTGACCTGAAGAAATATAAATATTTTCATAGCTTGTGGACTTTCATAGAAAGTACTCGTGGATGGATCAAAAATCAGACCATGGTTTCAAACCAGCAAAGCTTTTTCCATGGGAAAATCCAGCTAAGAAATATATTAGGGTTGCCCCTTTCTAACTACTAGCGATTCGGGTAATTCCCCTTGGAAAAATCAGGAGACGCAATTTTTGGATACCTGTAACAGGACTAGTTGAAATTCTGGTCGCATGTAGGGGGGTTCAGGATCGTGTGGCAGGATTGACCGCTTCCACTCACACACACATACATGCACACGATTACAGCAGGCTAATGAATAATCCCCGTCGGAGTTCTGATCCACCACAATGCCAGTACCACCCCCCTCCCAATGCCAGATACTACTGGTCCAAACGATCAAATTAGATCCGATCAGTAATGAAAACTTCTGATGGCACTGACTGAAATCAATAAATCAAATAATTTGTTTGATTGGAATGTTGTTCATTATTGATTGTCAACAAGAAGTTTGTTTCATAGAACTCGGATGTATGAGTAGTTCATAACATAGAAGTGGTTCATCCATATACACACCTCAATAATAAGTATAAAAATATATATTAGATTAGTTGAGAAATATATATATGTATTTAGGATAGAGGTTAAAAAAATATATCATGAATAATCCAAATATTGAGGGGTTTCAATACGAAATTAGTTTATTTTACTGCCTACCCTGCGTCTTTGATACGAATGAATGTTAATGATTACTTTCCTATATTGTAGGACTTCCATGAAACAATTCTATGTTGAAAAATTTTGGACCCAGTTATACAGAAGATTTTGCGAAAAAACTTAAGTTTATTCTCGGTAAGCGTGAGATTATAATTTTGATGTAGGAGTGCTACACCTACGTCTTCGTGGATGATTCTTTCATCCATCATCATATACTTACAACTATACTTACACTTTACACTCTACTGTACTTAAATGACTTTTAAACCTATCATCTTATACAGCACAGTAACATCACAGAGATCCAGCCATACTACAGTTTGCAGGAGATGGTGTTCCATAGATATAACTAGTTCCATGATATCACTAACTATTATTTCGATGACAATGAAAGCTTCATATATACTCATATGATTTTCTTCATTATTAGTTTTCTATATTTCTTCAATCTACTCTTGAAACTGATTGCTAATCATGTTTTACTTTACCATCACCTAACATAACGGTGGCAAAGTTGGAGTTCCATCAAAGCTCCAAGTTCCGTCTCAAACAATATTAATGAGTTTAGTGTTTACCAGTCACAATTGTGTGGGCGTTGGTGCCAATCACAACACATTGTCCAATGTGACACAATGTTCTCCTGGAAATTGAATATCTGGGACAAAGACTACGCTTGGCTCACTGAATTATAAGCGTTATTAATTAACGTTGATACTGAGGAACCAGCTTTGCAACTCCTTGTTGCAAACTAGCGCTCTGCTTGTGTGGATTTACGTCTAGACCTGTCCACTCTGTAATCAAGTAACGCTCCTTTGCTGCACTCTAATCACTGCCATTCCAGGTATAGTACACGACAACTTACAAACAGGGCAAAGCATGCAACCAGCTCATTCCGGTGATGTGATTGGAGTTTGCTGCTCATTGTCAAATGCAAATGCTCTTTGTGCAACTTGGCTTTTAAGAAATTGCATAGATGTGGAGTGGTTCCTTCCATTTTGGCAACCTTTTCAACTAAGTTCAATTTTGTAAGGAAATGAAGCTTTAAAGAGGCTTATCACTGTTTCACGTAGCGTCCGAATTTATTTCGATCTAGTCTCAAGTACTGAGAATAGTTCCTGAGGCAGCTCACTCCACGATTTCAGTGTATAGAAGTAATCATGAAGTAATCATTTCAGTACCATTTCATTTGTTCATCATATTGCTTCAATCAAATAGGTTATTAATCTTTTATTCTTCAAAGACTGGACGAACTCCTTCTGATCGCCTCCCTGTTGAATAATAATATTGTACAGTATCTATAAAAGTTAGTTGCGATGGCAACTAATGATATCACATCACTACAATTTTTAATGAGGAATAAATAAAGCACCGCAAAATCACTTTTTTTGAGGTAAAGTGGAATTACCTATGTTCCTATCTCTACTTTGTTATTCGTTCTTCCCTTCTATATTTTGAGTTCATTTTCTCCTTTTTTATTAATTTATTGACAATCACAATAATCATAACAATATAATGTGGGAGAGGAAAAGCAGGCACGCCTCAAAACTACTTTCCCCTCAAATTTTGACTAACAGTGGAGTTCAAAATTAGGTTATGTCTCCACAACACAAAAACTGTGTGTCCAAACACAACCAGTCAGTGTGCATTGCCCTATCTGTTTGTATAGAGTGGAATATCATATGACCAACCTGCCTGCCAGTAACCTACACGTCTACTGGTATCGTGAAACCGCTCCATTATAATAAATATAATAATAACATTATAATGCTGCCCTAATGTAGGAACTCTTTTGTGCAATTTGAGCTGTCATAAAAAGCTCTATAGAAGAGTACAGAGCTTCAATCTATAACAATCTAGAATAAACTTCTTTGATCCTTTTTCGGGATCTGGTATTCCATTGAGGATGTTCATAATGTTCTCTGTCTTCGAAATATTAGTGAAAGCAATGGAAAATTTCTGCTTTCGTTTTGACAAAACTTCTTTGTCTCATCCTTTGAAATATTGGTGAAAGTGATGAAAAATTTCAGTTTCCATAATTTTCGCTTTGACCTGGGCTAACGATGGTGTTTTTCTGTTCACAGGTAATGTCATCACAGAAGGCAGGCCTGCGTAATGTTGAATGGCCTGGCTGGCCACATTATAAGTTACGTACTGTTGGCCGGCTTGGTACATCAAAGCTCCTCTGCGCCCAGCAATAACACCAGCGGCGGCAGCAGCAGCGGCGGTAATAAAACCCGTGAACGCGAGGACCTGTCTAACGAAACATCAGACGATTCTGACCGTGAGTTGCTTTGTTGCCAAATTCAATTGTTACCTTTATTCATCTTGAACACAGTGAGCATTGTACCGTTTCATGACGATTTTCGTTTGTGGCTCAGCTCAGCTTGACCATTCAGTTGCTCTCACTCTCTGAATGCGTTCGTGCTTCTCTGAATCGCCCTTTGAAACGCACTCAAACAGTTCACAGCTTTCAACCGTTTTTTCCACATGTTGAGCTTATAGCCGGGGAAAAATTCGGATTGAGTTGTTGTTGTTGTTGTTGTGTGGAATCCACTCCATTGCATTCCACAATTCATCAATGGCAGTTGATTCATTTGAAGCACATTTCACTCAATCATTGGATTAATAATATCATCCTCTTTGTATACAAAAAGGACTAAATAAAAGAGCACCTTTTTGGTTGCACTCAAAGTTTTTAAATTTTGGTCGACAAGTTTTTTTAAGAGGGTCGACAAGAGAGAGAGAGAAAGGAAGCAATAATATAATAGACTATTTATGGATTAAAATAAAATATCGCAGCTAAATCACAGACAAAGAATCACATTGATAAGATCATTAAGCTCAACACCTTGTCTATATGTCAATTTCACCAATAAATGAATAAATGAATAGATAAATCAATTTATTCTTCTTCCATATTTCGGACAATACAAAATGAAAATGAAAAACATTATGTTAATACAGAAAATGAAATACGCAAAAAATATGTAGAACTAAGACTAATGCTATTTCAAAAGAACTAGATTATTGACATTTATTTATTAAATAAATTGATTAATTAACATGATTATTATCCATGAATTTACAAAAAGAATTTACAAGAAGTTAGAAGAATATAGGTACCCTCCATAGACACTATGGTCCGTTTTGAGGATTAACATCACAATAAAAAAATTAAAAAGATAGTTGTGCTGTTTGTACTTCAAAACCACATCGATAAAAACACTATACATTGTTTTTCAAATTTTCTGTAATCAGCAACTTTCCAAGCAAGAATTACCAACATATCTATTGAATGAACTTAAATTAGTCAAAAAGTAGCTTTTCCATATTCTCAACTTCAAAAAGCCAAGCAAATAATAATTTTTTAAATTTGTAAAACGTTTCAGACTCCTCTACACTCGCTGGTAAGACATTGAAAAATTTAGGTGCAATAAAATTGTAGAATCTCCTGTGAGCTTCCAATCTAGGGAGAGGCAAAATTAGCCGCAATTCTCTTCTATAACTAACATTGAAAAACCTATTGTACTCACTACATCTTTTATAAAATAATTGAGTTACTCTAAAAATGTACAAATATCTTAAAGACAAAATTTAAAGTTGAATGTGATAGATAAAAATTCTCCAACTGAGTAGACAGGGTTTCCCTCAAATCACTTTTGCAGCCTAATCTTGAAAACCACCAAATAAGTTGTAAAACCACCCCTTATTCCACAGCTTGGATTGGTGAATATAGAGGGATTACTCAAGGATACCAGATGAAAACAACAACACAGCAGATGACTCAATCACAGTATTCCCACTATTATCGCAGTAGTCACAACGACACTGTTCACTATAGCCTACACTAATTCAACAACTCAATTGAAACTGAAAATAGTGCTGGTAGACAAAAATGGAGTCAAAGTGCAGTTTGTTCATACAGTTTACGCTTTTAAAAGTGGTTAAACTCACGATTCCTTCAACTTTGATATTTCTCTCAGGTAACCCACCTCCCGTAGAATCACTATAGTCTATAGAACTTACTTGATTGAAAATATAACACTAGAAATGAATGTTTGACTTCACTTTGGAGCTGTTATTCAACTAAACTTTCAGTGTAGCACAGTGCTACCAACAAGATGAGCTAAGCTAAAGTTTAACCTATTAATTTGCTAGGCAAACACGTATGTATTCCAGGAAATTTGAATGAGTTATATAATATTTGAATACCAGGCATCGAAATAAATCATTATACTTCAAGGTCCAAGGGACCTTTATAATCAATGAGAGAGAGGGATTTACGATTAAATGCAACTGGGGAGCGTTGATTACGAAAGAGTAAATGAGATATTTTCCACTCAGACTACACTTTGATGATGCAAGTCGGACTTTGAGGGGGGAGGTTTCCTATTGACTAGGCACAATAATTAATTATTGCAGAAATTACAGGGGAGTTTCTTCCTCTCGGTTTAATATTCAGCCAATTAACTCGCTCTTCGCTCACAACATCTGAATTTCGAGACCGTGCACTTATGACATGCTCTTCGGGAAAGGAGTGAGTTATTTCGTAGAGTAATATGATTCGTTCCATATTCCATTTCATTCCCCAGTGTACTTCTCACAGCATAATATTGGACTTATTACGCTTCTTCTCATAACAAGCTCGAAGATGTTCACTTCCACATTCAGGTAGAATAAAATAATTACGTTCACATATTATGCAAGCTGAAGCTCGGATCTCACTCATTTGAATGTTTGTTAGATTGAAATACTTCAATTCATTTACCAACACACAATCCACTACAACCAAGATAAGTCGACAGAAGGGAAAAATGGTGAGGTAACTTCATTAGAATAGTAGCAGAGTTTAAGTGTTCCTCAGGATAGAGCGCAAATTCCGTGGTTGGATTTTCAATAATGAATTGAGTATGAATCTGGCTTTAGCCTCAACTTATATAATGTACTCTAATTTCAGTGAAATTTAATTAGTTTATTACTGTATTGCAGGCAGAAATTTTCTGTCATTCTATACATTCTTTCCTCTTATCTCATCTGATTGATTATCAGGTTCATTAAAGTGAAAATCTTTATATATTATAAACTGAATTTCGTTATTCCAAAATCGAAGTTGAAGAGCTACATTCGTTGAAATTTAGCAGAAAAACTGAGACAGTGGAGACCATCAACAAGATAAATTTTTATCTTTGATAAATATCATTCACCTTTCATCAATCACTATTTCATTGTTGTATTATCTGCTAATACAGGGTGATCGAAAAGTCGCGCAACCCAAAATGATAACAGTCTTAAAAAGCTGTAATGTGTTATTGATTTTTCTTTCAAAGTTTATGAAGAGACTTTTTGGAGAACGAATGAACGTTTCACGTTATCATCTGCAGTCTGTCGTCAGTCAAAACACTTGGTCGGCCGGTACGATTACGGTCATTCACGCTACCTGTATCCCGAAAACGATGAAACAAACGACCATATATTATATGGTCGATTTGTTTGGTACTTTAGCATCTGGAAAGGCATTGGAGAAATGTTCTTGACACTTTGCGTAGGATTTCGATTCACAGTAACTCAAAACGATAGAAACACGTTGTTCTTGCGTAAAAGACATTGCGACTTGAACTGGACAAACAAACTGATTTCTGGCTAATTGTCGCCCGATGGCGTGATCTGGCAGTGCAGCTACCTGCTGTACTACTGGACGAAAAATTCCCATATGCAAATCATACTTTACAAATTTACATGTCATTCCTACACGACTTCAAACATTGGGTTGCGCGACTTTAAAATCACTCTGTATCTAAAGATTTGTTTCTAATATCGCACTGAAAAAATAATAAACTGTTTAAGATAGTTCAAGACACCCTTTTCAGAATAATCATTCTCTAATGAACTTGAGGAAACCTCACAAATTCTTCAGATATTTTAATCTTTGTTCGCAGCTGGACTGACCTGCTACACTTGTGTGAATGTGTCCGACAACTCCATGTGCAATCAATTTGCCATCGACCATCCATGCCCAAAAGGTAATATTTTTTTTGTAAAATTAACTAGTAGCCTTCGTACCAAAGGCTATCAATTAAAAATTCTGATTATAAAATAGTGATGATACAGACAGAAAAATTTTGGGATGAGTGTGAAGGTTATGTTACTTCTTCTAATTCCTAAATCTTAATACATTTCCTTTTTGTTGTCATCAATTCAAATAAATTGGAAACCGCATATTCTTCTCGTCATTTGTCAATTGTTTTTTATAAGTTTTAAATTTTATGGTGCATTTTTTTATGTTGTGATTCATCCTGCAGACAAAATTAAGCCTAATCAAAGGAACTTCTTCTTCAAATGATTTTGTAATGTTATCCCAATTCAGATTCCCATTACATTTATCCCCATTTAGAGTTAGGGGATTAGAGTTATCTCTACTAGGGGATTGGCGAGTGATCATGATGTATAAATTATCAATGTTTTGAATGATTTTGAAACCCTCGTCTAATTAAACCATCTTAATCTTATTCAACCAAATGCAAGAAATTATGTAATCATTCTACACTTCTCAGCCTTTTAACGTAATTGTTTCGTATTTCCATACAAGATGTACCAGACTGCCAGACTAATATGTCTACATTGCACATTATTCCACAGAAAAATAATTGATGTAATCAATGAGATCAAGTTAGCATGAGTCAAAGCATTCAGTTGATTGTAATCCACCGATGCAATCCAATTTCACGCTACATTAGAGCAGCGCATTCGCATGTTAAAGTTTGGCCACATGCCATCAAAACTACTTGAGTGGGTGCTGTATTCTGGGAAAGCTTTCAAAAGTTCAGTAAGTGAGAAAAACAGCGATTTGAGGCTGGCAAACTTTTTCTTTCAGTTTTGCAGAATTATAAATTCATGAGGTTGTCATGGGATTTCATTTTTGGTGGTGTTCCACTAGTTTTTCCACTAACTCTGCGGATTTTCCAAACTAATTCCACTGAGAATATGTTTATTGTTATTAATAATCGTTTGATGATGGCTATCAAAATTATGTATTTGATTGATGGATTAATTTTAATGTAAATGAATAAGGATATTGATTAATTTGCTTATTTAATTCCCGGGAATTCTCCAAGCATGAATCGGTATTGTGTGCAAAGTGAATTCATTTATATTCAGCGTATAGAAACCTCCAGTCTTGAACCTAAGACCCAAGGCGTGTAGGCACCTTATCATTATCCTTACCTCCAATCTCTCCTAATCTTAAACAACTCTAAATTTGTTCATAGAAATTAGAGAAATAACATAAATTTCGGGCTCTAAATTTTTAGTTCAAAATTCCAATATTTTCTTGTATCTTTCGTGTTCTTGTGTTGTGCTTGTGGTTTATGAACTTTTGGACTTTTATGTATCAAAAAGAAATGCTTTCAAAATTCTAAATCATTCTGAAAAGTGCATGAAACTACAACCTAAGTGGAATTAGGTTATCACGGCGAGGTGGAACAACCTTCGGGTCTCCCCACCGACATACGCCATACGCTAAATAATAATAGAGAAATATGATTTTGTATTGATATCGGATATTCTAATTAACAGTTGAGTGTTCTTTGTATTCGATTCTCAAAAATTATTGATGCATTCTTTCTTGGAGATTTCGAATAATTTCACATAATAGTCCAAAAGCAATTATGATTTTGGACTATTTTTTTTGGACTGATTTTTACAACGACCGATATCTTCAAACAAGACGTTAGGACCTACAGTTTGTTACAGAGACTTCCTTCTACAAATCAAATCATCATTTTCATATTATTTAAACAATACTCGATCACACTAATTTCCACATACTACCAACTTTTTACTACTGTACAAACTGTAGGTTTTCCATGATATATATTCATAGTAAAGGAAATCTATTAGGCATCACTGCTTTTCAACACTTTGATAAGGAAATCTATTAGATTGGATTAAGGATCTCTATGATATTAAACATACAGCTTCATTAAATAAAATCATTATGTTAACCTTTTTCATGTTCCCTCATACTGCTACCTTTTGATAATAACTTCCCTGAAATCCATGATATTATATTCATAATGAAGGAAACCTATCAGGCATCACTGCTTTTCAACAGTTTGATAAGTGAATCTATTAGATTGGATTAAGGTTCTCTATTATATTAGACATACAGCTTCATTGAATAAAATCATTATGTTAACCTTTTTCATGTTCCCTCATACTGCTACCATTTTATAATAACTTCCCTGAAATCCAATCACTTCCGTTATTGATTTGACGATTCCTTGTATCGCTATTTCCTTGTTTCTCAGTAAGACGACTTTTTTTCCACGCAGGTCACAACTTTTGCCACACCCTACATATCATGGACTCGAAAGGAGCCAGCGTTATAGTCAATAAGAAATGCTCAGACAGCAGTGAATGCTGGCCGCACAGTGTTGGATGCATGCACATCGATACGCAAACTGTAAGTTATCTCATCTCTTACTCTTTCTATCTTCATCTTCGCTTCTCAATATCACATCTTCCCTCTTCATAAATCCTATTCTCCATCCTTCTTTCTATCTTCGTCTTTGCAACTCAATATTATATCTTTTCACTATTACACTTGTACAGAAATCCTATTCCACATCTATCAAAATTCCCTCGGAAGCATATTCTATCCGTATGATGCAAAAAGTATAATTGGATTTGGAGGGCACAGTTGTACTGGGAAAGGTAGAAAAAGAGAAAGAAAAGAAGAAAGGTGACCACCACCAGTTGCTAGTGAGTCCATCCAAATCCCAGTACATATGAAGTATATATATAAATATACGGCACCAAGCACAATGTAAATGGAGTGCACTAGAGGACATTGTATACAGATATAGGGCTCACTAGAGGACAGTGTACACAGATATAGAGTGCACTAGTGGTGACGCAGTGTATACTCTTGATCTCCGCATTTCCGCTGCGGGCAGCTCTTCTGAAATAATGATTTGTCTCCACTGCCGCGTATCCACGTTGGTTTCACAATAATTCACGTGTGCTACCTATTCTGATCAACTATTATTCTGACCACAATCATGATTGAATATTGCAGTTTATGGTTCTGAAGAGGTTAAATTATTTTAGAAAATGGGATACATGTCGAAAATCTACATTTTTTTCAAATTCCGATTGATTTTTTCAGTTTTGATTTTGAAGAAATTTGAGAAAATTTGAAAGTGAAGTTTTGATTTTTAAGATATTTAAAAAAAAATTGAAAGTGAGTTGAAAAGCTTGGATACGTCATAAGCTTGCGTTGTTACATGAGTTTGAAAGCGGAAAATGAATGAAGATTGCAATTAAACTTTACATGTGATATACATTAACATGTTTTTCAAACGATGATCTAGGTTAATACGATTACAGTGTTCAACAATTCAAGGATATACGAGAATGATCTAGATATTTGATCCAACTGTTTCATGTTCCAGTAGCGTTATTGATAACTTAAAAGAAATTTTTAACTATTGATTACATTTTTAGTAAAGTAGTCAAAGTAGGAAGTATTATTATTTGTGATTTTTTCATCTATAGCCGTATTAACTAGACACTACTTTGCAAAATATAAAATATTGTACGCTAATTGATTGGTATCTATCAGAATATGATTTTGTGATTCAACTCACAAGTATCTTGAATTCCACATAAGTAGGAAAATACTTATATAATTGTATTTAGTGAACAGTTTTGAGCTATTCCTATCACCTCTACAATCGTAATCAATAATCCAGTTCATTTCTGATATGAAACTAGCTGAATTCTGTATAGTTCCAGTTTCCTATTGTCCCCAGTTTTCAATCAGTCCAGCAACCAATCAAAGTCTGCAATATCCAATCAATATTATAATTAAATATTGAGAGAGTGTTGCAGTGTCCAGTAGACTGAGTGATATAATTATCTACTTTGTTACGGGCTTAGATTGAAGTCCCGTTGGTTAGAGCTTGTTGTTCGTTGTCCTTGTATTTCAAGCTATGATGAAAATGTGCAATCCCAATTTCATCATCGGAGCATGGATGAGGTGGAAGTCCAATTCCAATCATCAAACTCCTTTGATGACAAAGAGAGTGCGGAACAAAAAAGGAAGAATGAAAGCCTGTGATATGACATCATATTTTCGAGCTGAAAATCGATTTTGGAGACAGGCTGTCTTGTTCGGCGAGCTAAAAGGCTTGTCATAGTAGTAAACTGAGCTCCCGATTGCTGCTTCCCGCTGCAACTAGAATGTATGTTTTCATCAGCATTTGTTTGAGCAGAACGAAGCTATTCGAGCACAACTGTTAATGAAAAAACGGAGACGTGAATGAAGCTTTACTCTTACTGAAAAGCTTTAGATGTAGCTGACTTGATTTCTGTCGCTCTCCTAATCATTCGAGCAATCTGTCACTGAAGAATTCAATCAGTGTTGAAAGTTTGAGAAATGACTCTCAGCATTTTTTCCTACTTTATCTCTATTTCACTACCTTAGCAATCAAAGTTTGATGAAGTGTTTTCCAATTGCTATGACACCCGTGTAATCAGAACCTATCTTTGTATCATTCCCATATCAAATGTTGTTTAATAAAATAGAATCTTACCTCACCTTCACCAATCATTCCTCCAAACAATGATTAAAAAACTACTTTCGTAATTAATATTTGTATTTTATATTTGAAACGCAGTCATTTTTTCAAAATTTCAAGGATGAAAATATTTTTGAAAGATTCTTGTTGATAAATATGTGACTGTGAAGATTCATATTCTCTTTATTCGACCTTCAGGGATGAAAATTCTATATGAATGTATATTTTCCCAGAAGAAAAATGAATGCCTCTTAGAAGCTCGATATTGATAATCATGGCCTTTATTAATCAAAGTGTATCACAGTACATATTATCTCATGCTATGAGTGGAAAAATGACTCATGAAACGGGAATATCGATTCCAATATTATTTTTTCATTATTTTTCAATTATTCTTTGATTCATCAGATTCATCTTATTACTCTTTTTATCTGTATTGACAACAGGTCGAGAAGTAATTTGTGAATTAAATAGTTTAAAAAGTACGCATGTGTGTGTAGAACTCATTAAGAGTTTCTGCCCAGCAATGACACTCAAGTGGAGTAGCGTGAATGCTATAGACAGTTTTATAAAGTACAATCCATGAATGACACATTTATTGCGAACTTCTGAGTGGCATCCCTTGTCAGTGTCACTTTCTTCAAATTTCGTCTCGTGTCTATCACTCAGAGTTTCACAAACCATCCTTCCTAACGATTACGTTGAAAGTGAAATACGAGGCAAATTTCTAATTGAACTACCTACTCGCAAATTGAAAACTTTCAGTGCTGACGCTGAACTCGTTATAGATGTAGCGCTGTTGATTCGATTGCTGTTTTTGGAACTTGGGCTGATTGTTTTTCGTTTGTCTTGCAGGTGTGCGTATCCTGCTGTGACGAGATGTACTGCAACGTGACAGTTCCCACCAACCAGTCGACAGCAATCTACTCAAGAATACGCCCACGACCCAGGCCCCCTCGTCCCCCTCGCAATCACAGCAATCGCGGCTCGCCACCAATCGCCAATCTCAAATGGATGGGAGTCCATCAAGCAATCTCAATGCTTCCTCTGGGAGCATTGGTGCTACTTTCAAACTAACAGTGCAAAAACGTTCACGAATTATTCATAATATTGTTATGAATATTTTCAATATTTTCAAGACAAGTGTTGTTGAACTTTCCGAGAATGCTGCATGTCTACACATAACGAAACATAATATTGTCATTGAATATAAATAATACTATACAAGATACAGACGACTATTTTCTTACTTCCGTTATTGAATTAACGTGGATTAACTCAGCATTAAGTGATTCAATTCTTTATTGTCATGAATTATCCTTGTGAATTTGATGGATAACCGGATTAAATGATTTCTATGCGAACATAAAATATTGTGATTATTTAATATTCTCACTGCACCTCTATTCTTATGAATCACGATTTTGAATTCTCAAGTTGACAAAAATGCTGTTGGAGTCTAGATACATCGGAATAATTTGCACTTGGAGGTGAATTTTCGAGGTATATGGAAGATTTTCTTGACTGACTTTTTTATCCCTAAAAATTTTTACATTCCAAATAAGCATTCCAAACATTTGGTAAACATATACTATCGAATACAATAATATCAATGTTAACCTTGAGAAACTGTGTGACACTGAATTTTGATTTATTTTTCCACTTTGATTACACTTTGAAATAGGCCTACACATGGTAAATGTTTACACGCAAACACGCAGAAAATATTTCTCTTCTTAAGCTGGATGTTGGATAGCACAGTAGAATGCTTCTGAAGAAGAAAGGTGGAAAAGGCTTTTTCAAAGTGAATTCAAATACCCATTAGTTCCTGCATACTTAGCATAGCGTGAAATTTCTACAGTGGTAGTGGCCTCGTCAAGTCACGAAGCAGTACAGTTGCGGTATGCTCTCTGAAAATATATTTTTTGTTTATTGTGTTTACGATGTATTCAAAGAACAGAAATTTTATCGTTTGATAATTCTTTCGTTCACCCACAAATAGTATTTCTTACTTTTATGCGAAATATCCATTGATTCATCTATTTTCTGATGATTACGATAAAAATAATTCAGCACTGAACTGGCTGATTATCAAAATTTGAGACTTACTTCGTAAAATATTACTACAAATAGATAAATGAAGTTGGATATTGAAATTAATATGACTATCATCTATCCAACTAGTATCATCAAATAGTATTTGAAGGCTGTGCATCTTCTCGTTATTTATTGGTACATTTTTTGAAAGTATGGTTTAGAACTCTTTCATGAAATGATAGGCTATACTTATGTTTTTTTTCTCATTTTCAAATGAAAATGCACTCACGAAACTATGCTAAATGTTTGAACTGTTGAAAGAGTTTTTCATCTTCAATTTCATTGATGAGGAAAACAACATAATACAAGTTTGTGTTGTCTAGGTGAGAATTGAAATATGAAAATTAAATCCATGAAAATTGATAAGATGGAATGATTGATAAGAAAGTCTTTGTACTATCCTTTGATAGATTAATTCGATTTTGATGTTATGGAAGGCATCTTAATAAGAAATACTTCTCCTGTACGTTCAAGATTTAAATTTAATTTTGTGAAAATAAATTAGAATTTCGCTCATAATATGCCCACTTCTCAACGCACGGCTCGACAGAAATGAGAACCAGTTACCTTTGAGCAGTTATTAGGAATGCCTCCTCTCTTTTTTCAACAAGCTCTGAAAAGGAGGTGGAAAATATAGAGAGGAATGCCTTCTCATCTCATTTGCTATCGGAAAATATTCCATTGGAGTCCTCTGAGTTGGCAACGGATTGTTTAAAAAGCTTTTCGCGTTTCTCCTTTATTATTGAAACCGAAAAAGAACATTGACTGTTAATGCTGCTCGTGGAGCAGAAAATGCATTTCGAGAGCTTAGAAAAGATGGAATAGTCTAGAAATAATTATTTTCGAGGATGGTTGAGAGCCTAATGGGAAGGAGTGGTTTGAGCACTGATAAAATTTGAATGATTGTATTTTAATGAAGAGTGGAGGTACTTCGAATACATTCTTCATCCATGAACATTTTTTCGCTCCTTTTACTTTGGATTTTCGTACTCCTCGAATGAATTATTATAGGATATTATAGTTTGGTACAAAACACTCGTTCCATTTCAATCTATCATAGTCAAAGGAGGAAATTAGTGAGGGGAAAATTATAGCAAAAAATACGAATCACTTCAAAGAATGAAAAGCTTCAATCCTCCAAAACGGAAACAGCCTGCATCTCCTCATAAACTAAGTTCAAATTCAATCACAATTAATAATTGTAAACATATTTTTTATACATGGCATAATATTAGATCCTCCTCTTCTCCTAAAAGTACTTTTTTACTTACTTGATCAGACATTTTCAAAATAATAAAGATATCTAACAAAGAACTTTTTAGAATTATTTGAATAACATAATTTTGGAACAATTCCTTCATTCCAAATAGTGGCAAAGCCTATAGGGAATTCAAATTTTCAAATTCAAATTCAAATTTATTGTTTACATCAGTGAATACATTAGAAGTCATAGTACACCACAACAATCATCACATCATTATGTCAAAAACATTCTAGAAAATATTTATATTATATTACAATTCACCCGGCGATGACCAAATAAGTATACCACGCTTTGCCACGGATTCCAAAGAAGATGAAATGAAAGAATGAGATGTTCTCATTCAAAGCGTAAAATAATCCTTCTTATTGAAGAACTGTATAACGATCCCATATCCATTGAGCACCTGAAGGTTCCATTCGATGGATGGAGTTCGACGGTCATTTAAGTTTCAGAATATTCTTGATCTTGATCTCGAGTTTGACACTTCCTTGGTAAAAGAGTCTTGAGATATCAACCACTTCGTAATCCTCTCTATAATCACCAACAATCTAGTCTATATTATGATTAAAGATTTCAAGCAGACTAGAGACTTTCTGTCTCTAGCAATGGTAGCGGTTCTTATCTGTTCACGAAGCCTACCTATTCTTAGTTGTCAGTTTAGAATAGATATTAGGTGAAAATGAAGTTTTATTTGTTCTGTAAGAAACTATATTATAACATATAGGTATATTGATTCAATTTGGCGGGTAGGGAATAACTTTAATTTGAGATTTCTATGATAAAGGGTGATGTTCTGTTGAATTTTTTTCACATAAATGCTGTATATAACATGTAAAAACATATTTAAAAAAGAAATCAACAGAACATCACCCGTTAAATATGTTTTACATAATTACAAAAATATTTTTTTTTAAATATGTTTTTACATCATGTTATACAGGCCTACAGTATGAACATCACCCGTTACCTTACAAATGTTGAATGAAAGTTATTCGCCACCCGCCAAATTAAAAGAATATTACTACTGTATATCGCCATTGTGTGATCGTGGAAATCCAGGTTTATTTTCTGTTTACATGAGTTCGAGAATACTGAATTTGGATACACTGATATAGACAACGAAAGATTGAGGGGTTATTCAAATTTGCAATGTTCCACTAGTCTTGAACTTCCACTGCGTATTGAATTGTGTTGGCAATACAAAGTGCTTATTCATGATGAATAATTCAAAGCAACGTCTGCAAATATTTGGAGATGCCGTACCTCAGCCCTCTCTCACCCTCCTGGAGCCTGTGCTTTAATGAGTTCACTCTATTTTCAGCCAATAGGGATTTTGAACGTTTGAATTTTGTATGGCGTCTTCGAACTCTTCTTGGATATTTGAGAGGCAGATATTGAAATTTCACAGTATATCTTCTTCCTGATAACAAAATTAAATTTTAAATGAACTTGAGGACTCTAAAAAGAAAGAGGATCAAATTATTATCAAACGATAAAATATTGATATACTTGGTAAATTCAAGATAAATTTTGATTAGTAGATAAAGAAATGAATAACATTTTTATTGCTCTCTTGAATTCAGTTGAAACATTTTCAAAGTAAAAATGATACAATATTGCAATAATCAGAATCTTGTGTGGTGGATCAAAGCATATATATATATATCTCTTTCCAGAGAAATATTATTCAAACCAAAATGTTGTCGCTTCAACAGTTTGTTGAATTCTTAGTCCTGTTGAACTTTATGTTGAACAATCACTGTTGGAAATGTGATAGAAATTCTTGAGTGGAATTCAAACAATATCAATTCGGAAACAATAAAATCTCCACCGGAGGAAATAATCTTGTTTGGCTGCGACCAATATTTTCCTTGCTTTATTATATTTTCTAAAGGACAAAGTTGGAAGGAGGGATTGATTGATCGCCTCGGCCATGGGTTAAGTTGAGATCTCTCCCAATCCTCTCTTCTCAACAATATTATTTTCTCTTTGCTCAAGTGAGAGAGAAAGTAACAAGAATAAGTGCGGCAAGAGAGAAAGTAACGTGAAGGAAAAAGGGACTATAAAAATATGCGAGTTAACTTAATAGATAAATTGTTTTTTTCAAGAAGGATTAAGGACCCTCTGTTGTTAACTACTGAAAAGAGAAGCTGATGGAAAAATTAAAAATATGAATGAAAGAGGTGAAGCTTTTCACCAGTCTCTCTGCAGAGAGAAAAATAAAGACGATGAGAGAATATACTGTATTGATTTTTTTTGAAATCGTAATAAACAGTAATAATTGTCGTAATAACTAATAATATCGATACCAATATTGACATCATAAAAATTTGAACGACTCAGGTCGTATTATTTCTCTACCAATTATTGCTAGAAGTGTCAACAAGTAGCAGGCTACACGGTTTCATCCTTCAGACTGTATGTGAGTCAATATCAAAATTAATTGTGAAAAAAACTGGCTCAGATATGTTTGAAAACTCGATGCTCAACACGCTTTAAAACGATTACAAGATACTGAGAGCAGTATGTTATAAAAGTATTGAATCGAATATTCAATTAGAACTAATTAAAGTTGAGCATTGGCCGAATGCTTCTCTCAAAATAATATATGAACGATGAGTGTTATTTTTCAATGAAATATGAAATTGGTGGTTGGCTAATATCTTGTTGATCTGTGATTTTTCGATATTAACTCTTAGCCTGCCAATAATAATAATAATATTCAAAATAATAACAGAATAGTAACATAAAACAATATAACATAGAAACTATTCAACAACTTGTAATTTATATTTGAACACAATAATTTTGATAAAATTTTATTCATCTCTGCTTGATTTGTGATAATTCTCACTATACATTGATAATCCCACCACTGAATCCCTGGGCAAATTAAAGATAATTAGCAAAACTGTGTTATGCATTCAGCTCTAAAAACTAAAAAAAGACCAAAAAATGAAAGCAGGGGTATTTGATGTGGGATTAAGAGCCAGAAAAGTGCTGACATGTACAGTACATTCATATATTGAGGTGGAAAAAGTATGAATGTGTGTCGAGTCGCTGGTTACTCAAAAGCTAAAACTGCACCTCAATCCTTTTTTTTGGGAAAAAGTAATACTGTGTTTCCAAAACAGAGCTTGCGCATCAACAGAATGAGAAGTGTGAGTGGTAGCAATATTTGAAATAGAAGTGTGGGAAAGAGAGAGAGAAAGAATGACGAAGAGAGAAAAAGAGAGTGTGTGTGTGAAAGAGAGAGCATGACGAGGAACATCAAAGAATATTGCTCATATAGAATTTGCATCGAATATTCCACTTCATTCCTTGGATTTCCAGCCGTCGAGCAAGTTTTGCATAGAACGGCATGAAAGTCTTTCGAGTAATATGCAATTCAAATGAGGTGATACAGTAAGGATGTAAAATCAAAACGACATTTTATTGTCCCACGAGAGTTACGCGAGAAAAACCTTCCCCACAATATTGACTGTAGAGAACGAGACCGGGTTCTATCTTCATGAATAGTTCACTTTTTTGGATACGCTCTCCTCTATTCTCATCGTTGTTGAGCAGTTCAACTTCCTTTTTGCACTTAATCTGGATACAAAATCTGCGAAAAAGCTTTCATCCAAGAAAGCATTGTAGTATTAGTCACGAGGGAATAAACAGAAAAATATCATATTGTATATGAGAATTATTTGCAACTCAAATTTGAATTATTCAGAGGCAAGAATTATTCATGCTATAAATATGAATATCATGTTCATGTAGGTATCTTGAATATTCCTTCAATACTTTATATGAATGTAAATAAATACAGAAATTAGAATATTATCACATTTCGAATATGCCTTCAATAATCATAGAATATTGATGTATTCATATATGATAAGCATAAATACTTCAAATTCAAAATCAAATCCATTAGGTTATTCTGCTTCTAACCTGTTCAATATGTTCAAACCCCATAACAATGGAGATCAATGGACATTTTATTATGATGAAAATTTATATTAACACTTCTCAAGATTCATGTTATTTTATTTGAACAAGTCATATACATTTTTGTGGACATTTGGAATCGTACTTGACCTAGTTCTCAATGGTATCACTTGTCTGCGACCTTGAAAAGCAGTATTTGGCCTTGTAATCTGAATTTTTGTGTGTGTTTGGGGTGAGTGATCTCTAAATAGCGACGTAAACAACGAATCCTAGTCTTCGAAATCGTACTTGACATAGTTTACAACGGAAATACTAATCCGCGACCTTGATAGGTAGTATTCAGCCTTGAAATCTACGATTCTATGTGCTTTGTGGTGGATAACCTCCAGGAAGTGACATGAGCAACAAGAAATGCTCCTCAATGAATTTCAAAGAATCATGAAAGTTATATTTTTTCTGTTGCGAAAGAGCTTATCCCTCATCCCTCATGCAGCTGAATCAAGGTTCTCTTAACAAGTGAATAGAGGATTTTTGCTGATTCAACATTTAAAGCATCTTATAATATTGTCACAGAAAGCCGGCTCTGCTGTTCAATAGGATAAAAGGCTCTGCTGTAATAGGATATAAGAGCCCATGCATTTTAGATGCAAAAAGCGCACCTTTCATTTACGCAATAAGGTACATTCTCAAAGGTAGAGGAAAGATAATTTCCTTGATTAATCTGAAAATAAGCCTTGTGGTGTTATGATCGCTCTAGACCGTTTCAAGATGCTATAAAATCCTCTATCGAAAACTAATTTATCAAACATTATGAAGGCTGTAGGATTATCTTTGTAACAGGGCTGGTTACCTTCTGCTCCACGAAACCCCAAACATCTTTTGTTACCTTAGTTTCACCAGCGCCAGCTACTCGTTGAATTTCAGTACTCTTCACTGATGAGTAACTATTTTCAAAATTTCTATTGAAAATTATTAGACTTGCGTCAGCTACTACTTATAAAAGAAATTGATTTGAATAAGTTTGTATTTTCTCAAACGTTAGCAACCATATAACTCAAAAATATTTCATAATAAGTTATCAAATTGTATCACGTGGTCGCTGGTTTGCTCACAGACTCATGATAATGACTTGAGTATTGATCCTCAATTATTGCGTAAATAAATTCCTCAATAATTATTCTAGGATTGAATCAGTGACTTTCAATGTCTGAAATTCAACGTCTGTACACAACAATAGAATGTGAAAGTTTTACTTTTATCTTATTCTATAATAGTAAATAATAATTTTAATGACTGATGAAGCTATTCACGCGTATGAGTTGTAACCTCATTTATATCAGCTCTCATGATATTGCGATGATAATATTATAATCGCCAATTAATTCTTTTTAGTCATTTCTGAGACTTTACTCACGCCCTTTTAAATACTTAAGTGGACTGCTAGATGTACTCTACCAACGTTGATACACTATTATTATTTGTATTTCAATGACTTGATAGCTTTTCATGAATTTAATGATACAGTATAACTTGTGTCATAATGATGAAAAAAGTTCATAATGGGATGAACCTATTGTAATGAAACTATTTTATCGGTTCCTGTGAAGTATTTTCATTTGTCCATTTGAGTGAGATTAAATCCTATTGAATTGAAAAATAGCATTTGCGGAATCGGCTCTTCGGTAATTGCAACGCTTGAACAACAAAAGCGGAACTGGAATTAGTTTAGAAACAAATGTAATGGTATGCAGTCATGTACATCCACAAAGTGAGCGAGTTGAGCTGATGAACGAATAGTGTTTTGACATGGAAAGTGTAAAATCGTTGAGAGGGCTGAAAGCCTCAAAGTTTATTCATTGACTATGCAAAACGCTTTTCTATAATAAGATATTGTGCTGATCTTGTTTATCTTGGAGACACCCTCTAATAGAATTTCCTAAAAGCTTGCTTGAAGCACTGTTTAAATAGTGCGAGCCTCATTTTGCATGCAATTTGAATTTTGAGCGTAACGTAACACTCTCAACTCCAAAGTGCGGGAACAGATTCTTGTGTGTTCTACTCACAAAATTCTATACTTCGAGATTATTCGAGAAATGCACCATTAGCTTGTTAACTATATCACAGTATGATATTATTTTCAATTCCTGAATAAAGAGAGAAGATTATTGATTGCCATATATAAACACCGAATTTTGTGTGAAACGATACTTTTCAACTCAACGTTTAGTAATACTAGTTTATTTATTGTGAATAAAAATCTAAATGAACTCTTCCAATTTACACATACAGTCAAAGTTTAGGTTATGTCATAATATAATAATAATATGACATACCTTATCATCTTACTAAATCACAAATTTTCTCTTGAATAACAGACCAATTCTTGAATTTTCATATTGAAGTTGCCAACAAAAAACCAAATAAGAAAATTCAAAAGTTAATGAAAGTTTTTAATTCAATTTTGAGCTGAGTAAAACACGGCATCTATATTAATAAAAGAGAGTTGGTGTCTGTACGCTCGCTTATAACTCGAGAACGGCTGAACCGATTTAGATGATTTTGGATTCGTTTGAATTTTTAAAGCACTGGTTAACATAATATGTATTAAAATATAAGAAATCCCTTGATAATTAATAAATTATTAGTTAATTAATGACCTAACCTATCAAACATGACATCCATTTTGATCCAGTCCAAACAATAATGCTCCTATGAAATCGATGTGTAGTTGAAGATGCTACATTAAAGGTCTTCCCAAAGACGGCATCGGTGGTCTATTGGTTAGCGACTCTGCCGTCCACGCAGAATTCTCGGGTTCGATTCAGAGACGGGTGAATTTTTTTTGGCAACTTTCAGCATTGATTGATATTGATTATTATCCACTCGCTTTTTAAAAATTAGTATATTGCAGATTTCTTTTAATTTTCCATCAATAAAGCGAGTGGATACAGATATTTTTACTTCGTGACATTTTTTTTCGTGGGGGGGGGGTGATATGAAGGGGAGACATTTGGGGGGAAGAGGTGGGTGACATTAAGGGGGTTATTTGAGGGAGACATGAATAAGGGGGAACATTTGTGGGGAGAAGACGGGGGGGGAGAGGGGGTGATACGAAGTTCGCCGGGACAGCTAGTTTATTAAATTTCTGGAAATATTGAGTTTGTGATTGAGATTGTGCTGTCAAACCAATAATTCACTGTCTCATTAATTTTCCACATTATGATGGGCCAACATCTAGTAGTTAAATTAATGTGGAAGTATGAAATAATTAAAAAGATTATTCTATCACTATTCGATTGTTCGTAAAATCATTCACTTATACTCCGTATTTCATGTCAAATTTCATACGGTTTCCAATAATGTTCTCAATATTGAATCATAATCATAATAATTGAGGTCTTCGTCATTATAGTTATTTTATATAATACTGATAAAACCTATTGCTTCCAGTGATCGATAGTATAATCAAATTCATTCAATTTGACGCTTGGCATTAGATAGAAAGATAAATATATAGAGAGATACTATTACTTGAAATTTCTGATGACTGAAGAGTACGATGGCAAAGAAATAATATCTCTCTATCTATCTATCTGATGCCAAGCGTCAAATTAAATGAATATTACTGTAATACTCAATTATTATTCCAAGCGAAAAAATTTTGTCCTTCATTCATTGTCACTAAATCATCACAAGCGACATTCGAGTTGCCCTCAGCATTTCTTACGTCGTTAAGGAGATTACGGGGCAAGACCATAATTCTCGGATAATCGCCTTTATGACTTATCGCGGAAACCCCGTTATTACACCACAGCTCTTATCAATTCCGTAAGCAGTTCGACAAACAGTGGTAACACAGTTCTCAGGGGATCGCAATCCACGAGGCTTAGTAACTGACGTCGTTTGAATGCTATTAGCAGAAGTCTCCGATTCAATCGAATTCTCATATTCGCTCTCAACACAATCACATTGCATTGGACCAATATTTCCTCCATTAACATATTCTCGAGCAACGATGGAAAATTGAACACATCTTCCTTATTTTGACCAGCTGGCTACTAACTGTTCAAAGATTATCTTGAAAATACGGCGATTTCAAAATTTTACTTTTTTAAAGGCGCTTATTGACAGGGAAAGTAGAGAGAGAAAGTAACTTCCAGCAAGTACTTGCCTCTTCAACTTACCCCTTACTTTCCCTGTCTATAGGGGTACTTTCCACTTCAGAGAAAGTAATCACTTTCTGGAAGTAAAATCAAACTTGTTTGTTTTTACTTGCCACTCCAAGGAAAGTAGAGGGTCACGTGGGGGATCATGCGATCACTTTCTCCCACCTTCAGCCAGTAGGGCAGAAGAAACGCATCGTTTTATTAATCAGATGATTTGTGGAGATAATAACATCTGTTGAGAAAAACATTAGAAAGGCAAGTTACTTCCAGCAAGTACTTTCCCTGTATATGAGCAAATAAGTAGAAAGTGACGTAATGGCAAGTACTTCCAGAAAGTAACTTGCTCTCTCTACTTTCCCTGACAATAAGCGCTTTTAGGGATTGCTTGTCACAGGGAAATTATTGATGAGGTAGAATATAAATGGAATACAAGAGAGATCGTGTATTGTAAATTATGTTAGTCTCCAATACAATACTAAAAATTGTATTTCTTAGTAATAGAGATATAAAAAAAAATGGTAATAAAAATCTAAAACATAACATAACACGAGATAAAATAACAAAGAATATTACATTGGGAAGTGACAAGAGATTTGTGCGTGCTTGTAAGGTGTTTAATCTTGGCTTTAATAAAGTATTGATTTTTGAAAAATGATTAGAAAACTTAATGAATTGAACTCGTTATTGAAATAAGGAGTGAACAAAGATATGTATGATGATTGGTGGTAAAGAAAGGATAGACATTTGATTAATTCATCATTATTCATCCAAAAATTCTCATCAAACTCTTTTCTTGCAATTTTAATCACCCGTTCAGTGTTCAGGACTTCGAATAAATCATGCTCAATGTCCGCAATACTTGTAAACCCGTGTTTTATCAGTATGATTCTACTGTAAGGTAGAACCATAATAACGAGTTTTATAAGGTCATCTCGTAACTCAACAGATGCTTACAGAAATAGCGACATGGCAATACAACAAACTTGATTGTAATTTATGCTTTCAGCGGTTCTTCCTCAATTCCATCGCTCTGATAGCATGTTGTGGTGAATCATGAAATATATATGACGCTGAGATGAGATACATTCTGTACTCCTACTGGAGAATGAACAGCAAACAGGAATAATAGCTAGCTTTGAGTGGGAGGGAAGGAGGAGGTGAGGTTGAAGAGGGGGAGGGGGACACATTAGGGACGGTGCAGATTTATCATCTTGAAATGTCTCCCATATAATCTCGGTTCCCTGATTCAAACGCGAATGATCAAAGTCGAACGCCAGTATGACTAATTAGAAGTCGTGATGTCCGACCTCAGTATATTCTGTAGGCTTCATGTCAGCAGCTTGTGATTGAGTACTAAACTTGTTATCCAGATATGCCTACAAATATGAGCTTCTGACAGATGAGATGGATATTATGATTCCTATTCAAAAATCACTCATTCTGCTATGACTACCAAACATTATGCTATTTTCATTCTGGATTTGCCTGGAATAGAAAAAACATACTATTGTAAAATCTGACTGCTCGAGAATGATCTAGATATTTGATCCAACTGTTTCATGTTCCAGTAGCGTTATTGATAACTTAAAAGAAATTTTTAACTATTGATTACATTTTTAGTAAAGTAGTCAAAGTAGGAAGTATTATTATTTGTGATTTTTTCATCTATAGCCGTATTAACTAGACACTACTTTGCAAAATATAAAATATTGTACGCTAATTGATTGGTATCTATCAGAATATGATTTTGTGATTCAACTCACAAGTATCTTGAATTCCACATAAGTAGGAAAATACTTATATAATTGTATTTAGTGAACAGTTTTGAGCTATTCCTATCACCTCTACAATCGTAATCAATAATCCAGTTCATTTCTGATATGAAACTAGCTGAATTCTGTATAGTTCCAGTTTCCTATTGTCCCAGTTTTCAATCAGTCCAGCAACCAATCAAAGTCTGCAATATCCAATCAATATTACAATCAATATGTATAATTAAATATTGAGAGAGTGTTGCAGTGTCCAGTAGACTGAGTGATATAATTATCTACTTTGTTACGGGCTTAGATTGAAGTCCCGTTGGTTAGAGCTTGTTGTTCGTTGTCCTTGTATTTCAAGCTATGATGAAAATGTGCAATCCCAATTTCATCATCGGAGCATGGATGAGGTGGAAGTCCAATTCCAATCATCAAACTCCTTTGATGACAAAGAGAGTGCGGAACAAAAAAGGAAGAATGAAAGCCTGTGATATGACATCATATTTTCGAGCTGAAAATCGATTTTGGAGACAGGCCGTCTTGTTCGGCGAGCTAAAAGGCTTGTCATAGTAGTAAACTGAGCTCCGATTGCTGCTTCCCGCTGCAACTAGAATGTATGTTTTCATCAGCATTTGTTTGAGCAGAACGAAGCTATTCGAGCACAACTGTTAATGAAAAAACGGATACGTGAATGAAGCTTTACTCTTACTGAAAAGCTTTAGATGTAGCTGACTTGATTTCTGTCGCTCTCCTAATCATTCGAGCAATCTGTCACTGAAGAATTCAATCAGTGTTGAAAGTTTGAGAAATGACTCTCAGCATTTTTCCTACTTTATCTCTATTTCACTACCTTAGCAATCAAAGTTTGATGAAGTGTTTTCCAATTGCTATGACACCCGTGTAATCAGAACCTATCTTTGTATCATTCCCATATCAAATGTTGTTTAATAAAATAGAATCTTACCTCACCTTCACCAATCATTCCTCCAAACAATGATTAAAAAACTACTTTCGTAATTAATATTTGTATTTTATATTTGAAACGCAGTCATTTTTTCAAAATTTCAAGGATGAAAATATTTTTGAAAGATTCTTGTTGATAAATATGTGACTGTGAAGATTCATATTCTCTTTATTCGACCTTCAGGGATGAAAATTCTATATGAATGTATATTTTCCCAGAAGAAAAAATGAATGCCTCTTAGAAGCTCGATATTGATAATCATGGCCTTTATTAATCAAAGTGTATCACAGTACATATTATCTCATGCTATGAGTGGAAAAATGACTCATGAAACGGGAATATCGATTCCAATATTATTTTTTCATTATTTTTCAATTATTCTTTGATTCATCAGATTCATCTTATTACTCTTTTTATCTGTATTGACAACAGGTCGAGAAGTAATTTGTGAATTAAATAGTTTAAAAAGTACGCATGTGTGTGTAGAACTCATTAAGAGTTTCTGCCCAGCAATGACACTCAAGTGGAGTAGCGTGAATGCTATAGACAGTTTTATAAAGTACAATCCATGAATGACACATTTATTGCGAACTTGAGTGGCATCCTTGTCAGTGTCACTTTCTTCAAATTTCGTCTCGTGTCTATCACTCAGAGTTTCACAAACCATCCTTCCTAACGATTACGTTGAAAGTGAAATACGAGGCAAATTTCTAATTGAACTACCTACTCGCAAATTGAAAACTTTCAGTGCTGACGCTGAACTCGTTATAGATGTAGCGCTGTTGATTCGATTGCTGTTTTTGGAACTTGGGCTGATTGTTTTTCGTTTGTCTTGCAGGTGTGCGTATCCTGCTGTGACGAGATGTACTGCAACGTGACAGTTCCCACCAACCAGTCGACAGCAATCTACTCAAGAATACGCCCACGACCCAGGCCCCCTCGTCCCCCTCGCAATCACAGCAATCGCGGCTCGCCACCAATCGCCAATCTCAAATGGATTATGCTTCCTCTGGGAGCATTGGTGCTACTTTCAAACTAACAGTGCAAAAACGTTCACGAATTATTCATAATATTGTTATGAATATTTTCAATATTTTCAAGACAAGTGTTGTTGAACTTTCCGAGAATGCTGCATGTCTACACATAACGAAACATAATATTGTCATTGAATATAAATAATACTATACAAGATACAGACGACTATTTTCTTACTTCCGTTATTGAATTAACGTGGATTAACTCAGCATTAAGTGATTCAATTCTTTATTGTCATGAATTATCCTTGTGAATTTGATGGATAACCGGATTAAATGATTTCTATGCGAACATAAAATATTGTGATTATTTGATATTCTCACTGCACCTCTATTCTTATGAATCACGATTTTGAATTCTCAAGTTGACAAAAATGCTGATGGAGTCTAGATACATCGGAATAATTTGCACTTGAGGTGAATTTTCGAGGTATATGGAAGATTTTCTTGACTGACTTTTTATCCCTAAAATTTTTACATTCCAAATAAGCATTCCAAACATTTGGTAAACATATACTATCGAATACAATAATATCAATGTTAACCTTGAGAAACTGTGTGACACTGACTTGATTTGATTTTCCACTTTGATTACACTTTGAAATACACATGGTAAATGTTTACACGCAAACACGCAGAAAATATTTCTCTTCTTAAGCTGGATGTTGGATACAGTAGAATGCTTCTGAAGAAGAAAGGTGGAAAAGGCTTTTCAAAGTGAATTCAAATACCCATTAGTTCCTGCATACTTAGCGTAGCGTGAAATTTCTACAGTGGTAGTGGGCTCGTCAAGTCACGAAGCAGTGCAGTTGCGGTATGCTCTCTGAAAATATTTTTTGTTTATTGTGTTTACGATGTATTCAAAGAACAGAAATTTTATCGTTTGATAATTCTTTCGTTCACCCACAAATAGTATTTCTTACTTTTATGCGAAATATCCATTGATTCATCTATTTTCTGATGATTACGATAAAAATAATTCAGCACTGAACTGGCTGATTATCAAAATTTGAGACTTACTTCGTAAACTATTACTACAAATAGATAAATGAAGTTGGATATTGAAATTAATATGACTATCATCTATCCAACTAGTATCATCAAATAGTATTTGAAGGCTGTGCATCTTCTCGTTATTTATTGGTACATTTTTTGAAAGTATGGTTTAGAACTCTTTCATGAAATGATAGGCTATACTTATGTTTTTTTTCTCATTTTCAAATGAAAATGCACTCACGAAACTATGCTAAATGTTTGAACTGTTGAAAGAGTTTTTCATCTTCAATTTCATTGATGAGGAAAACAACATAATACAAGTTTGTGTTGTCTAGGTGAGAATTGAAATATGAAAATTAAATCCATGAAAATTGATAAGATGGAATGATTGATAAGAAAGTCTTTGTACTATCCTTTGATAGATTAATTCGATTTTGATGTTATGGAAGGCATCTTAATAAGAAATACTTCTCCTGTACGTTCAAGATTTAAATTTAATTTTGTGAAAATAAATTAGAATTTCGCTCATAATATGCCCACTTCTCAACGCACGGCTCGACAGAAATGAGAACCAGTTACCTTTGAGCAGTTATTAGGAATGCCTCCTCTCTTTTTTCAACAAGCTCTGAAAAGGAGGTGGAAAATATAGAGAGGAATGCCTTCTCATCTCATTTGCTATCGGAAAATATTCCATTGGAGTCCTCTGAGTTGGCAACGGATTGTTTAAAAAGCTTTTCGCGTTTCTCCTTTATTATTGAAACCGAAAAAGAACATTGACTGTTAATGCTGCTCGTGGAGCAGAAAATGCATTTCGAGAGCTTAGAAAAGATGGAATAGTCTAGAAATAATTATTTTCGAGGATGGTTGAGAGCCTAATGGGAAGGAGTGGTTTGAGCACTGATAAAATTTGAATGATTGTATTTTAATGAAGAGTGGAGGTACTTCGAATACATTCTTCATCCATGAACATTTTTTCGCTCCTTTTACTTTGGATTTTCGTACTCCTCGAATAAATTATTATAGGATATTATAGTTTGGTACAAAACACTCGTTCCATTTCAATCTATCATAGTCAAAGGAGGAAATTAGTGAGGGGAAAATTATAGTAAAAAATACGAATCACTTCAAAGATTGGAAGGCTTCAATCCTCCAAAACGGAAGTTTTTCTCATAAACTGAGTTCAAAATCAATCTCAATTAATAATTGCCTACATATTTTTTATAAGGCATAATATCAGATCCTCCTCTTCTCCTAAAAGTACTTTTTCACTTACTTGATCAGACATTAAAAAAAAATAAAGATGCAGTGGAGAGATATCTAACAAAGAACTTCATATTTTTCGAATTATTTGAATAACATCATTTTGGAACAATTCCTTCATTCCAAATAGTGGCAAAGCCTATAGGGAATTCAAATTTTCAAATTCAAATTCAAATTTATTGTTTACATCAGTGAATACATTAGAAGTCATAGTACACCACAACAATCATCACATCATTATGTCAAAACATTCTAGAAAATATTTATATTATATTACAATTCACCCGGTGATGACCAAATAAGTAAGTATACCATGCTTCGCCATGGATTCCAAAGAAGTTGAAATGAAAGAATGAGATGTGCTCATTCAGAGCGTGAATTCTTATTGAAGTACTGTATATCGATCTCATATCCATTGAGCACATGAAGGTTCCATTCAGTGGATTGAGTTCGACGGTCGTTTAGGTTTCAGAATATTCTTGATCATGATCTCGAGTTTGACACTCCCTTAGTAAAAGAGTCTCGAGATATCAACAGATTCGAAATCCTCTCTATAATCACCAACAATCTAGTCTATATAATTATAGATTTAAGCAGACTAGAGACTTTTTGTTTCTAGCAATGGTAGAGGTTCTTATCTGGTCACGAAACCTACCTATACTTAGTTATCAGTTTAGAATAAATATTAGGTAAAAATGAAGTTTCATTTGTTCTGTAAGAAACTACATTATAACATATAGGTATATTCAATTTGGCGGATGGGGAATAACGTTCATTTGAGATTTCTATGATGAAGGGTGATGTTCAGTTGATTTTTTCAAATAAATGCTGCATATAACTTGTAAAAAACATATTTAAAAAAGAAATCAACAGAACATCACCCGTTGAATATGTTTCACATGATTACAAAAAAACAGTTCTTTTTTAAATATGTTTTTTACGTAACGTTATATTATACAGTATGAACATCACCCGTTACCTTAGAAATGTTGAATGGAAGTTATTCGCCACCCGCCAAATTAAAAGAATATTACTACTGTATATCGCCATTGTGTGATCGTGGAAATCCAGGTTTATTTTCTGTTTACATGAGTTCGAGAATACTGAATTTGGATACACTGATATAGACAACGAAAGATTGAGGGGTTATTCAAATTTGCAATGTTCCACTAGTCTTGAACTTTCACTGCGTATTGAATTGTGTTGGCAATACAAAGTGCTTATTCATGATGAATAATTCAAAGCAACGTCTGCAAATATTTGGAGATGCCGTACCTCAGCCCTCTCTCACCCTCCTGGAGCCTGTGCTTTAATGAGTTCACTCTATTTTCAGCCAATAGGGATTTTGAACGTTTGAATTTTGTATGGCGTCTTCGAACTCTTCTTGGATATTTGAGAGGCAGATATTGAAATTTCACAGTATATCTTCTTCCTGATAACAAAATTAAATTTTAAATGAACTTGAGGACTCTAAAAAGAAAGAGGATCAAATTATTATCAAACGATAAAATATTGATATACTTGGTAAATTCAAGATAAATTTTGATTAGTAGATAAAAAAATGAATAACCCTTTTATTGCTCTCTTGAATTCAGTTGAAACATTTTCAAAGTAAAAATGATACAATATTGCAATAATCAGCATCTTGTGTGGTGGATCAAAGCACATATATATTCTCTTTCCAAAGAAATATCATTTACACGAAAATGTTGTCGCTTCAACCGTTTGTTGAATTCTTAGTCCTGTTGAACTTTATGTTGAACAATCACTGTTGAAAATGTGATAGAAATTCTTGAGTGGAATCCAAACAATATCAATTCGGAAACAATAAAATCTCCACCGGAGGAAGTAATCTTGTTTGGCTGCGACCAATATTTTCCTTGCTTTATTATATTTTCTAAAGGACAAAGTTGGAAAGAGGGATTGATTGATCGCCTCGGCCATGGGTTAAGTTGAGATCTCTCCCAATCCTCTCTTCTCAACAATATTTCTCTTTGCTCAAGCGAGAGAGAAAGTAACAAGAATAAATGCGGCAAGAGAGAAAGTAACGTAAAGGAAAAAGGGACTATATGCGAGTTAACTTAATAGATAAATTGCTTTTTTGAAGAAGGAGTAAGGACCCTCTGTTGTTAACTACTGAAAAGAGAAGCTGATGGAAAAATTAAAAATATGAATGAAAGAGGTGAAGCTTTTCACCAGTCTCTCTGCAGAGAGAAAAATAAAGACGATGAGAGAATATACTGTATTGATTTTTTTTGCAATCGTAATAAACAGTAATAATTGTCGTAATAACTAATAATATCGATACCAATATTGACATGATAAAAATTTGAACGACTGAGGTCGTATTATTTCTTTACCAATTATTGCTAGAAGTGTCAACAAGTAGCAGGCTACACGGTTTCATCCTTCAGACTGTATGTGAGTTAATATCAAAATTAATTGTGAAAAAAACTGGCTCAGATATGTTTGAAAAGTCGATGCTCAACACGTTTTAAAACGATTACAAGATACTGAGATCAGTATGTTATAAAAGTATTGAATCGAATATTCAATTAGAACTAATTAAAGTTGAGCATTGGCCGAATGCTTCTCTCAAAATAATATATGAACGATGAGTGTTATTTTTCAATGAAATATGAAATTGGTGGTTGGCTAATATCTTGTTGATCTGTGATTTTTCGATATTAACTCTTAGCCTGCCAATAATAATAATAATATTCAAAATAATAACAGAATAGTAACATAAAACAATATAACATAGAAACTATTCAACAACTTGTAATTTATATTTGAACACAATAATTTTGATAAAATTTTATTCATCTCTCCTTGATTTGTGATAATTCTCACTCTACATTGATAATCCCACCACTGAACACCTGGACAAATTAAAGATAATTAGCAAAACTGTGTTATGTATTCAGCTCTAAAAAACTAAAAAAAAGACCAAAAAATGAAAGCAGGGGTATTTGATGTGGGATTAAGAGCCAGAAAAGTGCTGACATGTACAGTACATTCATATATTGAGGTGGAAAAAGTATGAATGTGTGTCGAGTCGCTGGTTACTCAAAAGCTAAAACTGCACCTCAATCCTTTTTTTGGGAAAAGTAATACTGTGTTTCCAAAACAGAGCTTGCGCATCAACGGAATGAGAAGTGTGAGTGGTAGCAATATTTGAAATAGAAGAGGGAAGAGAGAGAACTGGGAAAGAGAGAGAGAGAGAAAGAATGACAAAGAGAGAATGAAAGAGTGTGTGTGTGTGAGAGAGAGAGAGAGAGAGAGTGTGTGTGTGAAACAGACAGCATGACGAGGAACCTCAAAGAATATTGCTCATATAGAATTTGCATCGAATATTCCACTTCATTCCTTGGATTTCCAGCCGTCGAGCAAGTTTTGCATAGAACGGCATGAAAGTCTTTCGAGTAATATGCAATTCAAATGAGGTGATACAGTAAGGATGTAAAATCAAAACGACATTTTATTGTCCCACGAGAGTTACGCGAGAAAAACCTTCCCCACAATATTGACTGTAGAGAACGCGACCGGGTTCTATCTTCATGAATAGTTCACTTTTTTGGATACGCTCTCCTCTATTCCCATCGTTGTTGAGCAGTTCAACTTCCTTTTTGCACTTAATCTAGATACAAAATCTGCGAAAAAGCTCTCATCCAAGAAAGCATTGTAGTATTAGTCACGAGGGAATAAACAGAAAAATATCATATTGTATATGAGAATTATTTGCAACTCAAATTCGAATTATTCAGAGGCAATTATTCATGCTATAAATAAAAATATCATTATCATCTATATATCTTGAATATTCCTCTTTCATATGAATGTTAATAAATACAGTAATTAGAATAATTTTAAATTTCGAATATGCCTTCAATAATCATTCTATGATTAGGTATTGATGTATTCATATATGATAAGCATAAATACTTCAAATTCAAAAAAATCAAATCCATTTGGTTATTCTGCTTCTACTCTTTTCAATATGTTCAAACCCCATAACAATGGAGATCAATGGACATTTTATTATGATGAAAATTTATATTAACACTTCTCAAGATTCATGTTATTTTATTTGAACAAGTCATATACATTTTTGTGGACATTTGGAATCGTACTTGACCTAGTTCTCAATGGTATCACTTGTCTGCGACCTTGAAAAGCAGTATTTGGCCTTGTAATCTGAATTTTTGTGTGTGTTTGGGGTGAGTGATCTCTAAATAGCGACGTAAACAACGAATCCTAGTCTTTAAAATCGTACTTGACCTAGTTTACAACGGGAATACTAGTCCGCGACCTTGATAGGTAGTATTCAGCCTTGAAATCTACGATTCTATGTGCTTTATGGTGAATAACCTCCAAGAAGTGACATGAACAACAAAACATGGAATGCTTCTCAATGAATTTCAAAGAATCACGAAAGTTATGTTTTTTCTGTTGCGAAAGAGCTTATCCCTCATCCCTCATGCAGCTGTATCAAGGTTCTCTAACAAGTGAATATAGGATTTTTGCTGATTCAACATTTAAAGCATCTTATAATATTGTCACAGAAAGCCGGCTCTGCTGTTCAATAGGATAAAAGGCTCTGCTGTAATAGGATATAAGAGCCCATGCATTTTAGATGCAGAAAACGCACCTTTCATTTACGAAATAAGGTACATTCTCAAAGGTAGAGGAAAGGTAATTTCCTTGATTAATCTGAAAATAAGCCTTGTGGTGTTATGATCGCTCTAGACCGCTTTAAGATGCTGTAAAATCCTCTATCGAAAACTAATTTATCAAACATTATGAAGGCTGTAGGATTATCTTTGTAACAGGTTTGGTTACCTTCTGCTCTACGAGACCCCAAACATCTTTTGTTACCTTAGTTTCACCCGCGCCTGCTACTCGTTGAATTTCAGTACTCTACACTGATGAGTAACTTTTTTTCAAAATTTCTATTGAAAATTAGTAAACTTGCGTCAGCTACTACTTATAAAAGAAATTGATTTGAATAAGTTTGTATTTTCTCAAACGTTAGCAACCATATAACTCAAAAATATTTCACAATAAATTATCAAATTGTATCACGTGGTCGCTGGTTTGCCTGCAGACTCATGATAATGACTTGAATATTGATCCTCAATGATTGAGTGAATAAATTCCTCAATAATTAATTTAGGATTGAATCAGTGACTTTCAAAGTTTGAAATTCATCGTCTGTACACAACAACAGAATGTGAAAGTTTTACTTTTATCTTATTCTATAATAGTAAATAATAATTTTAATGACTGATGAAGCTATTCACGCGTATGAGTTGTAACCTCATTTATATCAGCTCTCATGATATTGCGATGATAATATTATAATCGCCAATTAATTCTTTTTAGTCATTTCTGAGACTTTACTCACGCCCTTTTAAATACTTAAGTGGACTGCTAGATGTACTCTACCAACGTTGATACACTATTATTATTTGTATTTCAATGACTTGATAGCTTTTCATGAATTTAATGATACAGTATAACTTGTGTCATAATGATGAAAAAAGTTCATAATGGATGAACCTATTGTAATGAAACTATTTTATCGGTTCCTGTGAAGTATTTTCATTTGTCCATTTGAGTGAGATTAAATCCTATTGAATTGAAAAATAGCATTTGCGGAATCGGCTCTTCGGTAATTGCAACGCTTGAACAACAAAAGCGGAACTGGAATTAGTTTAGAAACAAATGTAATGGTATGCAGTCATGTACATTCACAAAGTGAGCGAGTTGAGCTGATGAACGAATAGTGTTTTGACATGGAAAGTGTAAAATCGTTGAGAGGGCTGAAAGCCTCAAAGTTTATTCATTGACTATGCAAAACGCTTTTCTATAATAAGATATTGTGCTGATCTTGTTTATCTTGGAGACACCCTCTAATAGAATTTCCTAAAAGCTTGCTTGAAGCACTGTTTAAATAGTACGAGCCTCATTTTGCATACAATTTGAATTTTGAGCGTAACGTAACACTCTCAACTTCAAAGTGCGGGAACAGATTCTCGTGTGTTCTACTCACAAAATTCTATACTTGGAGATTATTTGAGAAATGCTCCATTAGCTTGTTTACCATATCACAGTATGATATTATTTTCAATTCCTGAATAAAGAGAGAAGATTATTGATTGCCATATATAAACACCGAATTGTGTGTGAAACGATACATTTTAATTCAACGTTTAGCAATACTAGTTTATTTATTGTGAATAAAAATCTAAATGAACTCTTCCAATTTACACATACAGTCAAAGTTTAGGTTATGTCATAATATAATAATAATATGACATACCTTATCATCTTACTAAATCACAAATTTTCTCTTGAATAACAGACCAATTTTTGAATTTTCATATTGAAGTTGCCAACAAAAAACCAAATAAGAAAATTCAAAAGTTAATGAAAGTTTTTAATTCAATTTTGAGCTGAGTAAAACACGGCATTTATTAAATTTCTGGAAATATTGAGTTTGTGATTGAGATTGTGCTGTCAAACCAATAATTCACTGTCTCATTAATTTTCCACATTATGATGGGCCAACATCTAGTAGTTAAATTAATGTGGAAGTATGAAATAATTAAAAAGATTATTCTATCACTATTCGATTGTTCGTAAAATCATTCACTTATAATCCGAGTTTCATGTCAAATTCCATACGGTTTCCAATAATGTTCTCAATATTGAATCATAATCATAATCATTGAAGTCTTCGTCATTATAGTTATTTTATAACATAATACTGATAGAACCTATTGCTTTCAGTGATCGATAGTATAAACAAATTCAATAAATTTGACGCTTGGCATTGGATAGATAGATAGCTAGAGAGATACTATTCCTTGAAATTTCTGATGACTGAAGAGTACGATGGCAAAGAAATAATATCTCTCTATCTATCTAATGCCAAGCGTCAAATTAAATGAATCACTGTAATACACAATTATTTCATGCGAAAAAATTTTTTCCTTCATTCATTGTCACTAAATCATCACAAGCGACATTCGAGTTGCCCTCAGCATTTCTTACGTCGTTAAGGAGATTACGGGGCAAGACCATAATTCTCGGATAATCGCCTTTATGACTTATCGCGGAAACCCCGTTATTACACCAGAGCTCTTATCAATTCCGTAAGCAGTTCGACAAACAGTGGTAACACAGTTCTCAGGGGATCGCAATCCACGAGGCTTAGTAACTGACGTCGTTTGAATGCTATTAGCAGAAGTCTCCGATTCAATCGAATTCTCATATTCGCTCTCAACACAATCACATTGCATTGGACCAATATTTCCTCCATTAACATATTCTCGAGCAACGATGGAAAATTGAACACATCTTCCTTATTTTGACCAGCTGGCTACTAACTGTTCAAAGATTATCTTGAAAATACGGCGATTTCAAAATTTTACTTTTTTAAAGGCGCTTATTGACAGGGAAAGTAGAGAGAAAGTAACTTCCAGCAAGTACTTGCCTCTTCAACTTACCCTTACTTTCCTGTCTATAGGGTACTTTCCACTTCAGAGAAAGTAATCACTTTCTGGAAGTAAAATCAAACTTGTTTGTTTTTACTTGCCACTCCAAGGAAAGTAGAGGGTCACGTGGGGGATCATGCGATCACTTTCTCCCACCTTCAGCCAGTAGGGCAGAAGAAACGCATCGTTTTATTAATCAGATGATTTGTGGAGATAATAACATCTGTTGAGAAAAACATTAGAAAGGCAAGTTACTTCCAGCAAGTACTTTCCCTGTATATGAGCAAATAAGTAGAAAGTGACGTAATGGCAAGTACTTCCAGAAAGTAACTTGCTCTCTCTACTTTCCCTGACAATAAGCGCTTTTAGGGATTGCTTGTCACAGGGAAATTATTGATGAGGTAGAATATAAATGGAATACAAGAGAGATCGTGTATTGTAAATTATGTTAGTCTCCAATACAATACTAAAATTGTATTTCTTAGTAATAGAGATATAAAAAAAATGGTAATAAAAGTCTAAAACATAACATAACACTAGATAAAATAACAAAGACGATTACATTGGGAAGTGGCAAGAGATTTGTGCGTGCTTGTAAGGTGTTTGATCCTGGCTTTAATAAAGTATTGATTTTTGAAAAATGATTGGAAAACTTAGTGAATTAAACTCGTTATTGAAATAAGGAGTGGAAAAAGAGATGTATGATGATTGAGGGTAAAGAAAGGATAGACATTATTTGATTAATTTATCATTATTTATTCAAAAATCCTCATCAAACTCTTTTCTTGCAATTTTAATTGCCCATTCAGTGTTCGGGACTTCGAATAAATCATGCTCAATGTCCGCAATACTTGTAAATCCGTGTTTTATCAGTATGATTCTACTGTAAGGTAGAACCATAATAACGAGTTTTATAAGGTCATCTCGTAACTCAACAGATGCTTACAGAAATAGCGACATGGCAATACAACAAACTTGATTGTAATTTATGCTTTCAGCGGTTCTTCCTCAATTCCATCGCTCTGATAGCATGTTGTGGTGAATCATGAAATATATATGACGCTGAGATGAGATACATTCTGTACTCCTACTGGAGAATGAACAGCAAACAGGAATAATAGCTAGCTTTGAGTGGGAGGGGGTGGAGGTGAGGTTGAAGAGGAGGGGACACATTAGGACGGTGCAGATTTATCATCTTGAAATGTCTCCCATATAATCTCGGTTCCCTGATTCAAACGCGAATGATCAAAGTCGAACGCCAGTATGACTAATTAGAAGTCGTGATGTCCGACCTCAGTATATTCTGTAGGCTTCATGTCAGCAGCTTGTGATTGAGTACTAAACTTGTTATCCAGATATGCCTACAAATATGAGCTTCTGACAGATGAGATGGATATTATGATTCCTATTCAAAAATCACTCATTCTGCTATGACTACCAAACATTATGCTATTTTCATTCTGGATTTGCCTGGAATAGAAAAAACATACTATTGTAAAATCTGACTGCTCTGATTGCAATAATAATGATTGATGAAGATTCAATGATTCTTACACCATTCGTAGATTGGAAGAAAAATTGTTTAAAGACCAAATCATTCACAATGTGAACTGAAATTGTGAAAAGGAATTAATAGTTGAAGAAACACAGTACGCCTGTACTTCCTACCACAGCGAAGCTGGTCTGCAGAGAATTTTGTTTCCAAACACGAGCATCCTAAAGTTATTCGATCTCTTCAACTGAATGCACATTGATATTCTGGTTGAGAATCGTGTTCTACTGAGAAATTTGATCTTCCTGTGAAAAAACACCTTTTGCGGTATATTTTGAGAAGAGTATCGATCAATACTGTGGGCCTTTTGAAATCTTTCATTCGATTCCCAGCTTATTCAAAGTTATTTGAGTAACGCAAAATTTATGTCTTTTGAAACCGATCGACAACATTAATTTTGACACCGCAACGTTTTGAAAGGATAAATAAATTGAAAGCGATGATAGCAATCTTCCTCATATTAATCTCGGTAACTGAGAGTTTTCTTGGAGAGTGGGGTCTCATTGAAAAAAGGAGCAAGAAATTTTTCTACTATTGTTGATCACTAAAGTTCATTTAGTAGTGGCAGTTCTCATAGTAATTATATTTTTTGAACAAGACCAAATGGAAGAAGAAGGAATAGCCATAAAGAAGAAAATATGAATAGTGAGTAAAACTGAAGGTGAGTAAACTGAAGGAATAGTGAGTGAAATGAAGGCCAAAAGTAGATGGGGATCCAAAAAGAAGGTGCTACTGATATTGATCATATAAGATGAAGTAATAAATGCCACCTTCTTCAGCCTATTGCGTTAGTGGTGAAGGTGGTGGGTATAAGAGGATATAATATTTATGGTTAAAGGATATCCGTGAATGAGCAGAATTGGACTCTCGCACCCGGTTCAAAGCTGCCAAGAATCGATTGGGACGCGGCATGATTGTATCCAACCTCCATTAACTCGAGAAGGTATCATAAAAAAAGAGGATCGAGTTACTTGCTTCTGAACTGCTACTAGAAATAATATTGTTTGAGTAATCGGTTGTTCATTTTCTAGGTAGCTGATTGTATTTCATCGTGTATTCTAAAATTAATGGAAAATGAATTGAAAAGGAACAACGTGAATTATCAGAGTTAATAACATAATGCATTATTATTAAAAAAGGGAGGAATCATAATCGCAGTATTGTGAATTTTACTCTCAAGTACTCTGAATAATCTAGCCCCAATATTGATTACCTGCAGTAATTATTTTGAAAATTTTTCTATTTACTTGACTGGAAAATATATTTTTTTTTAATCTATTCTATTGATATTATTAACACAGACTCTAAACAATTCTTAATTCAACTCAATTATAATAGACTATAAGGAGTAATCAGAAGAATAAAGGAGTAATCGGAAAAACAGAAGAATAATTTCTGTTTCTAACATACTGAATTTATAATATTTCCAAGAGAGAGGTTTTTGTTGTTCACTATGGAATTGCTCGACAATATTTTAATTATCCTATAATAAATCTCTATATAATAAATAATGTATAAATCCTATAATAAATAATGTACAGTGAACCCTTCTTGGTTAACTCAGGAGTCAGACAGGGAGATGGGCTCTCTCCAATTCTATTCAACTTGGCCATAGAAGAAGCTCTTCAAAAAGTAGCACAGCAAGATATGGGTGTAGAGGTTGGATCAAAGATAAATGTGCTGGCTTTTGCAGATGATGTGGCAATCATTTCAGAAAATCTAGAAGACATGAAACCACCAAATTGCTAATAGAAGAAGCAAAGAAAATTGGTCTAGTAACAAATGACTCCAAGACTAAATTCATACATTTTACAAGGAACCAGAGGGAAGGGACAGGCAACTTGAAAATAGATGAGCATGAATTCGAGCAAGTACAGGAATTCAAATATCTCGGGGTATCCAAATAAAATTTGGATAATTTAGAGATACAAAATAGGGTAAACTCAGCAAACAGGTGTATGTATGCCTGCAACAAATTACTTTCTTCAAAGTCCCTATCCCACAAAACAAAGCTCAGACTATACAAAACAATTATAAGTCCAGTACTACTCTACGGGTCCGAAACTTGGAAAATGACCAAGAAAGAAGAACAAAAGCTCATAGTGTTTGAAAATAAAGTGCTGCGAAAGATATATGGGCCCACGTACGAGCAAGGAGAATGGAGGAGGAAGCATAACAAAGAAATCAGAGACCTCTACAATAACCCAGACATTGTAAGTGAAATAAAATGTAGAAGAATACAATGGGCCGGGCACGTACTCAGAAGAGGAGAAGAATCAAACCTGAAAAAAGTATCAGCACCCAACCCTCCAGGAAGGCGTCCTCGTGGGAGACCCAGACAAAGATGGTGGCAACAGGTTAAGCGTGACATGGAGAGGCTTGGAGCGACAGAAGAAGATGCTGAAGATCGAACTACGTGGAGACAGTTTGTTGGTGCGGCTAAATATCAACTTAGATATAAATGGCCCTGGGAGTAAGTAAGAGTAAGAGTAAGTAAGTATAATAAATCTCTATCTCTGATTTTGTTTCACTATTTGATAACTCATCCTTGCTGCAATCAGAAAGCGACTTTTAACATCCAGAAATCAGAATACTATTAACAAATATTAAAGATATGTATAAATAATAAAAAGAATTATAGATGATCAAGAAGTATTTGGATATAACATAATTGTTATTAGGTTTTCAATTGTTTGTCTCTCTCCCTATACAACTCACATCGTTGTTAGAATAATTTGTGTATTCCAATAATTGCAGACCAGTGCAATAATTGGGCCGATGATCGTTATTGGTCTCCGACGGAGCGAGACAGCACTAAAGGGAATAACTTCGTCGATGGTGGTCAAGGAGACCTGAAGAGGATGAGAGAGGAAGTAAAAGAGAGGAAATTCGGAGAGAAATTCGACCAACCCTTCGTGCTATTATAGGTCGTGCCCGGCTCTTACTTACCGTTATATTTCCTTGTAATGTTGCTTTTGCGACAGAAATTGTCGGGGTAGCTCTCTGACCCAATATATACACAGTATTATGTAATGTATGTGTGAGTGCAAGATACGCCCACTTGTGTAAACAAGTTTAGTTCCAACGGTTCAACCTAGTCCTCTAAAAACGTTTGTCGTGCTTAGAGGTAAACCAAATAGAAATATCGTCCTTCATTTTTCTTTTTTCGGGCTTGGGTTGGAGAATTGAAAATTCCCAGTCCAATAAGAAAAGAAGTCCGAATGGTATTGAGTTATAGAGCTTGTGGAAAATTGTAATTGAACAAGGGTACAATGCAAAAATAGAAATACCTTTGGAGTATTTCTACATAAACTATAATCTTTGATCAAGGAAATCTTAGTCAAATGCGGTGGAGTGGCCTCGACATACATAACAATCAATACATTATTATATCAATGCATGTTATTAGTACACAGCCTAAATTTATCATAAATTTAATAGAGTTCAAAGTACAGTGATAATTTAATACCTTTATTGGAAAGGCTGTCAATAATTGAAAAATAATGTAACTCACCTACCCTCATGTACTTTTTTAATGAAACAATCTAATTTCAGAACATTCTTATCATACCAAACAAACATTTTGCCAGTATTTATAATATCATCAACACGAAAACTGTTCATCGAGTGCAATTATACTCGCCAAAACGATTGTAACCTTATCAGGACAGTCAATTAATGAATTTTCGAAGCTTGAGTATTACCTCAGAATAAATTGGAATCGAAATCGAAGTAATCCATTCATGAAATGGATTACTAATTCAGATAGCAAGCGGTGATTGCAATAAGCTGGGATATTATTTTGTTATTAATAATATGAAATCATCTCATTTTCTGTTCATACTGGATTATCAACGACGGAAGATCAATACAATTTATTAACAAATTATTGGTAGGTATAATATTAAAATGATTTTAGAGAGGAAAAGAGAAATTTTATCAAATGAAACGCTTTTTATTTTCCAATTCTTCTGAAGTTAACGTGTAATGATGATCTAGTGATGTTTTAGTGTTCATTATGACTCTACTTTGTCTATGTTCAAGACAAATGTCCCTTATGAGGTCTTAGGCGTTTATTAATTTTAATATGTATATATTTGTATGTATATGTATATGTATATAAAAATATAAGTTTATGAGGACTTATGTATAATATCATAAACAGGTCTTACTTTCCCGCAGTGACCTATTAGATTCAGTCCGGTCACAAAGAGCTATCATTACTTCAGAATGCTCTATCATTTGATATTCAGAGTGTATAAACATATTATATTTATTTGATTCAGAGTGTGAATATTTCATGATTAGAAGTAATATTGCAGCCTAGTAGAAATCGATTGAAGAAAAAGAAACCCACATTTTCAAGAAGGAATATCAAAACGAGAATCGAGAGTCAAGAGTAGAGTAATTAATGTTAAGACTGTTAGAAAGTCACAAAAAATTTGAATAGAAAGTTATTAAATAAGCTTATTGATTGAACTCGGCAGCAAGCTGGTTCGCCTCTCACCCCTTCGAGAGCTGAGAACATCGTGAAAATTAATTAGACTCCAGTTGAAGTAGATTACTTTGAATCAGTAAAGATTTGAAGAGTCTGAAACGTCAATTAGAAGCTCAGCGAGCTACAGAGTTTCGAATCCAAGAGATTGCGTTTGATTGTGATTAGTTTGTAATTCAGTTAGTTTTCGATCGTATTATAATCGATACAGAATAATTTGGCAGTCGACGGTTATCAAGCTCATTTGTGGTCTGAATTGCTCCATTCGCAACTTAACAGGTTTCCCAGTGATAATGTAACGGCTTCGCTGTGCCTCTGTTGATCGGTACATAATTCATTCAATTACACTCTCAATTCTCATCATTATACCTTCCTCAATTCGTATCAGAGATTATCATGTATGGGTTATCTGCACTTAGATAATGAGAAATTAGCAATGATCAAATTCAAGTAATGTAATGAAGAGATAAGATAGTATTAGTGTGATTATACACATCAGCTCAAAGTGTGAAATTATTTGTACAAAGTGACTTTCGAAAAATTCACATTAGCTGATAAGTAATACTTCAATTTGATGGATTGCACGTAGATAATTTATTGAAAAAACAAAATAAAGACTTTTTTCAGATTGAGATTGGAGAATAATTGATACGAGTAATTGATTTCTAGAATTAACCTGAAAAGTGTTTTAGGCCTAATTACTTTTGTGGAATCCACAAGAAATATAATTTATATCAAACAGGTAAGTTCATCAAGAGACTATTCAATCTATTGAATTGGAAATTGAAAAATTCTCTTCCTCCACTCGTGTAAACATTCAAACATATATTATTGATGAGTTTGCTATTGATTGCTGTAAATAAGCTATTGATGAACTATATTTCTTCATATCAAGTTTTTTTTCTGGAAAACTGGAAACCTATGCTTCAAATAGAATATTGAGCGACTTTTTCAATGAAAACTTTATTGAGATGATAATTCCAACGCAAAAATCTGTACCTTTTTGTTAGAAGCAAAAGCAACAACCAAGCTAAAACGTCAACATTCAGTGCGATCAGTTCGACTTGTTCCGTTGTGCAAAACACAATAACTATTTTCCATAGTGTTATTTTTCTACGAAATTCATTCCTCGCCACAATTCCATGAAAAGTTTATAGTAAGCTCTTATTTGGAGTCAAAATAATCTAATTCTGAAATATCTTTTGTAGGAATAGCAAGTCTCATATCCATGAGCATAATATTTGCGCGTAAAGCAGCAATAATTGGTGCTTTGTGTGATGCCTAACATGAGACAAGTTGAAGTTGATGCTCGATGGGACTTTTTCAGAGTAGAGCCCAAAGCAGTTCTTGGGGTGAGCATTGTTCCAGGCGAAGAGCCTCTCATCGGAATGGCTTTGAAAACTTCCACCTCTCACTTGAAAAGGCAGAGTACTAATTCCAAGTTGAAAGAGAATACGATAATGACTTTCTTCTTCTAATTACTTGTCCCATCTCAACTCTTTTTTGGTTGAACGGCCGTTGAATTGATTTAATTTGAATTAATAAAAGAGGATTAGCTTACAGAGACAAAACTCTGTATATTGTTTTCAGAGTTAGAAGCAAAGGTGATTGCAGGATGCAAGATGGGAGGGGGGGAGGTTGAATGAATTACAAACAATTTTCGAGAAAATGGTCCAACTCCAATGAATTCTGAACTGAATTAACTCCAATTTCTATGCATTGTTCGAATTAATTTCTCATCTGAAACTCAGATATCAACACTCATGAACTCTTTTTCATCCCATAGTTATCAGACAACGATTTGCAAGAATTACTGTTATCTATCTTCACAATACTATCTGTGATTTTCAACTTTCTACTTATTATAAGGCGTAGATGAGTCATTTTGAATTACAGATAGCTTTGTGAAGATAGATGACAGTATTATGAAGATAAATAGCAGTAATAATAATTAGCTCCTTATCCATTAGAGTACAGATTCATTTGATAGAATGTTATGAGGTGAAGTTTTCAATGGCGCTAAAACATTTTTTTTCTTTTTCAAGTAATTAACTATTATATGAGGAGTACTTCATGTTAAATCACAATAAGTTGAAATTATCATTGATTTCTTATTCAACCTCAATATACACAAGCACCAAAAACTTTATTCGACTCAAAATCTAACATACATTTAACTTTCCTATTCTATTGAAGTAACGTGTGGTATTTTACTACAAATAATTGAATTTTTTCATCCCACATGAATGTGTATCAATGCTCGTAATTCAAGCTACTAGTTGATACAGAAAGATCTCAGAAATCACTTCATTTGGAGTATATCCACTTTTGCAACAATTATTTTCACATTTCAAATTATGAAGGTACAATCTAACTCCATTATTATCATTAAGGGCTTTAGTCATGCAATTATAATATATATTTTGTATTAATAATAATGTTGTTATATATCAATTCTGTTAAATTTTGTTTTGTTTCTTTTCATATCACAAAAAGAACATTTATAAAGACGACTCTCATTCTTGGACTACTTTTCTCATTCAGTTTGAAAATGCACTTTTGTACTCAGGTATTTCAATCATGTACATCCATGTAAGTTTTTCCGTGAGAAAGCAGGATCTATTAGATTGCAATAAAGATTCCTTTTACAACAATTCTCAATTTCACATACATGTTTTAAGGAACCAGAGGCCAGAATATCAATTAGGCATGCTGATCTCATTACCCAAACTCTGTTAGATTCTTGAAGTGTCAAACATCTCAAAATGTAATTAAGATTCATTGTTGATTAGAAGTCAGCTCATCAATCATGGAAGGAAGATGTGCTTCACATTACAAGAGGATGAGAGGAGCCCATTCAGAAAGTAATAAAAGTTTCGGAAGTTCAACGCTTTCTCCACCGCAACGCAAATGGCAAGGAGGTGGTGTGGTAGGGGGTGGGGGGCTGCTTTCGCTCTCAAACTGTCGATGGAGATGAAAAAAAATGTCGTTAACATAAAACTTGTTATCGAATAAGATTCCTCCCTTCTCAGGAGTCAGGTAGATTGCTTGCTTACTCAAAGTTCGCTCCCGAGCGGAACACTTTCTTGTGATTGAACATAAACGTGAAATTTTTCCATTTAGAAAAGCATCTTTGATCATAAGTCGACAATTTCACGAGCTGTTGGGAATCATCAGCGCTCGTTTGCAAAGCCACCCCTCAGCTCAATTAAAATGTTCTGGTCTGCCTATCTTTTTTCGCCATTCCACCGATTGATGGCTTCACTCGATTTATTATCCAACCCTGATTGAATCGCTAAATTATCTGGGAAGTTTGTCTCCTTTGATTGCAGTCGGTTATAATTTTCTCACTCAGAGCAATCAAGGAATTTAAAATATCAAGGAGAATCACCACCAATCGTTCTTCTCAAAAGAGAACCGAAATATAGCTGACGCCTATAGGAAATATATACCAGAGGAAAGAATGATCAATCATATACAAAATTAGATTGCTGTTGAATTAATTTGTATTAAAGCTCCTTTCCTACACCCATTCTTGATTTGCCTATTTTTTAAGATTGCTGCTTTGATGGAATGTGTTGTGTTAATGCATTGCAATGTTTCAAATTATTTATGCAATTCATGTTATCACCTTATCCTGAATAAAACGTTTCTCTTTCTCTTTTTCAATCGAATTATCTACTTCAGTACTTCTACTGAAGTACAGTACTACTATTTCTAAATGTTGAAGAAAATGCATAAATAGTTCTATATTTAATTGCTTGTTGACTTATCAGACAAGTTTGGAGCACTGAAATAACAAGATAAATTGGAAACTTTCAAATTTATAAATAAAAATCTCAGTTTTGATGAAAACTCTCAAATTCTGTTAAACTTTCAATTTTATTCGGTTACATGCACTCTAGTGTATAGAATGAAGTGCAACAATTTTGGTGATATCTCAAGAGATCATAAGACCATTGTTGTAAAGATCAGAATTCCACAAGTTGAAATCAACGACAAAAAACAAAAGATTTTGAGTTAAGAGTGCGAGGATGCTGAACGAGCGAGAGCGTGAATCTGGATCACTTTATATGAGGATTAATTCTCGCCTTGTTTTATCTCTAGGACGCCACCGAACGCTTGCTGCACCCTCGAGGGATTATTTCTGTGTGATATCACTCAGATTAAAGTTGCATCACAAGATTAATACGCCCCATCCCTCATAATCTCACACTTTTAACATCTGTCAACTCGCTGAAAACAGTTGTATTTCTGGATCAAATGAGACTATGCAATACTAAACTACTATTTTGTCGACATTTTAATCTTGATTCAAATTGTAATTTGATATAGAATAATGAATAATTAAAGGGTTACAGAATAGAAAGGAAGAAATTCGAAGACCGTTTCTATGACTGTTATATTACCTATTTTCTACTCAAGGAACGTGATATTCATAGGATAATTATATCATGCTTACTTATTTACCTGAGTGAACAATTTCCATTCATTCTCTTTTCTTTTTATTTTTTATTGAAGAAAAACATGAAAAACAAATACGAGAATGAAGAGTTTGAAGAAGGAACAGCATCATTTCATCGATACCGCGCATTATATAATGAAATTTAATTATTATACCCGGAAGAAATCCATGTATATTCGATAGTTCTTCTAATTTGCTGATAAAGATGGGTGATATTAGTATTTTAACAATATAAGAATCATTGAAGAATAATTTTCAGATGGAATAGCATTCATTTTATTCATTGATACCACGCATTATAATGAAATCTAATTACTGTATTCCGAAAATATCCATGTATATTCGATAGTTCTCCTACTTTGCAGATAAAGATGAGTGATATGATTAATTTAACAATATAAGGGTCATTGAAGAATGATTTGCATCCTGACTGATTCTATTTCGAATTGATTCAATCGTAGAAGAAATTCAACACATCCTAACTTTCATTTGATAATTTTGTGACAATGCTAGGTGACTGTTCACATGAACACAGAATACAGATTTGAAAGTGGCGAGGGACGCTCAAATTCGAATTACACATTTAACGTCAATGCAAGGTTCGAGACTGGGCTCTGAGCTGAGGGCTCAGGTGTCCACATGTAGGGTCGGGCTTACCAGAGACAAGGATTAGGTCTCCAGGTAGTGACGGATCGTATGAGCAAATAACAGTATTGATCTACCAGAAGGAAGCCTGCACTGGAATTATCATTGAATTTCAAGGTAAACGCATGTTGGCAATTTACCACTGTTAGCTGATATCATTTTAAACATGAATACCCGTTATTTATTTATACAGACATGAATCGTCCTAATATATGTTTTGGAAGAAAAACAACAGGCTCAAAACAATAGTTATTCTCTCTCAAATTTTGATGAGTACAAGAGTACCGTTTACTTTTCATTCCAACACAGAAACTGAAATGTTCCTTATTCAACTCTCAAACTCTCATTAAAATTTGATTTTTTCTTTTACTTTTTTCAATCAACTGTGCATCAACTGTAATCAACTGTTTATTACAAAAATCTCAATTGTGTTGATTGATATCTACGAACTGGGACAAAATAATAGATTGTGTTAACACATCCAGTTTCTCTCTATTTAAGAATTTCTAAGTATGAATTGTATTATGAATGTTCTACTGATAAATGGTTATCCTGTTGATGTTGAAGTAAATAGAAAAATTATAATTGCCAGAAGAGAATTTTCTCCAAAACCTTATCAAGTAGTTTCTTGAATCTCGGTTGTTCATGAGAATGTGTAGTATAGCCAGCAAATTTACATCCCATCTGCAGAAACCTGCACAACAATGGCACGCTATATTTCATGTGAAGCGTTGCCTGAGAATAGAAGATGAGATCAAAGGAATACAATCAGAATGAATCCCCAGGCTCATAGTCTGGCTCGTAGTGTGATGTACGTGTCTTGCCATGTCAGCACTCCTTAACGTACAGCTCTTGAAAAAGATTCAGATTGGTTGTGCGACTCGCCTCAGGGGACCTGAGAAATAAAAAGAGGCATCATACTTTCCAAGTTGTGCATTCCCTCGTGACTAAATTTGGAATGCATTGTAAAAACATTCCCAATTAGAAGAAATCTTAGTTTTTACTGGAGAAACATTCTATCTTCTAATTACTGGAAGTAGCAAAAATGAATTTTTAACAAATTCGGTAAATAAAGGAGAATTACATGGAACTATTAAAAAGTTAAATCATTTCAACGATGAGATTCCATGTAATTCTCCTTTATTTACTTGTAGATATGTCATCAAATATGGAATCACACGAATTTATCTATTCAAAATTGAGATATTGTATTCCTTTTGCTCAAAATGTGTGTTTTGCTGACTATTCAACCCATGAGGAAGAATATTTCCTAGGAAGAGCATTCAAATTTTAGCTTAGATTGACAGAAATAATCCATCTTTTTTCTTCAATTTTAATAGATATATTTTCTCCATTTTCTATAATTCTATAATACAATACAGTGTATTTGACGTAATCGTTGCTGATGAATTGGCTCAGCCATTTGGAAGTAGTGTCTGGGTTCTTGTAAACGTTCAATAATATTGAAGAAATTAACATCAACAAACTCTTATCAATTATCCCTCTCATACGATATAACTGAAATGTAAATGAAATATCAAAACGATTGTAGTTCCAATAATGGAATTAATGTTCGCCACAATCATTCAGGAATGCAGGTCCTTCGCAATTAAAAGCAATGTTTCCATCGAAACTGTTCCATTGAACATTGACGTGGGTGCATATGAAAATTGAATTGTTCCACATACTCGAGTTAAATAGCATTTGGTTTGCTGTGTCATCCTGCAGCAATTGTCATTAAAGCCATATGCTACGACGGAGCGTCCATGTTCGATGATCCAATAATTGGGTATTTCGTTTCCAAATCACCTAACATTCCAACTCCAACCTGGTCCATTTCACCAATTGGTAGTGGAACCCAATGTGAGCTCTGTACTCTCGATTTTTCAACTATAAAACATTGATACAAGGTTATCTATTACAAGATAGTACACTACTCTGCTCTTTCATCATTCCTTCGTTGTCATTCCAAAGACGTAATATAGAGGTGGGTGGATAAGATGTTGAAGTTCCATTTTGAATTTCTCGTCTACTTTCACCAGTACTAATAATTGTAAAAGTCTGACATCGAATCTTCAAACGTGTTATTCTATCAGAGCAATATCCAGTATGATATGATCGATCGGCTCTCTGAGCTTCTAAAAATATACTATGGAACAAGGAATCTTTCAAGGAATTCTTGAATATACCATAACAGTACCTCTTTTCAAATTCTAGTTCCAGGAAAGAATGCACATCAATAAGGTAGGTAGGTCACGCGTAGGAAGGGAGCCAATTCCAATATTTTATTGATATTGCCATGAAAAGAAAGAACCAAATAACCTAGGTATTCACTACTCAGTCTCTTTGAAACTTAATTCTACTCCTATATTTAATTAAATTTGGAGCGTTCTCCCATTCACTAAATATTCAAAGACAATTTCTCAAAGTTATGCGGATTATCATGTAGGTACATATTGATGAGTAGATCAACAATTCCAATCATTTCAGAAATAAATCTTTCGAAATGAAACAATTTTTTCATTTCAAAATGTAGCATGTAACTGGAAACCGATATTTACTTGAGAGATGTGTACTTCCACTCATCGAGCAAGATTTTAGAGTTGAAAATTGGAAGTTTTCGAGGGATGTGCAGTGGATGTGAATGAGATCGTGATAGAAAGGATTGAGTGAGAGTTGCAGCTTAAGTATTAGTGAGCATCTCTTATATTTTCTAGGTCGACTTCTATTTGTACGGGATTTGTTGCCCTTCTCAAGAGTCCTACTTTATCCCGCTTTGGAAAGAAGCCAGCCAGTGCTCACTGCTTGATCCCAAGAAGTACGTACCGTTCATTCGACAAGCTGTGAAACATATTCTTCCTCACTTTTTCCCATCACAGAAATGAGAAATCTCAAATGTACCATGTCGCGACGGCATGTTGGAAAGATTTGAAAAGAATGTACCAAGACTGGTGGCATTTGTGATCGAAAAACATTGTAGGTTGGATTCTCATCATCCATCAATAATGACTATTTTATATTATGTAGCTTTAGCAATTAAATATGGTATTGATAATTTTCTGTACATCTATTGTATACTATTATGGCTCCGTCGGTCCCGACTGCCCAGAAACAGTCGTTATCTCTCATAATCACCCCCCTCATTACCCATACACAAGCTTAGAGCTCATGTGAGCATCATGCTTAGAAAAAAATCAAATAGTTGAAGCCTAATCTCCTCCAAAATGTTTTACTACACAAGCTGAGAAATCTTCTGCATCGATCTCTACAAAAGCAGAGTTGATCTATTATTGAACCACAATCAATATGCTTTTAAAATCTTGGAATCGTTGATCAAAATGTTCTCAAGTCTGAAAGAGCTACAACATATTTTTGATTATTGCTTGATTATCCTTGATTATTTAAAGGATTTGGCTGGTTATTGATTTTCTTCAGACTAGAGAATTGCTAATTTTCGAATTCTCCCCCCACATTACAAGCTTTTTGGAAAATGGCCGTACATCTAAAATCATTCCATCGTGAAGGATGTATCTTTCCTTGGAGCTGCAAATTAAAATCATTAAACTTTTCAGTTATATCTGCAAGAAAGGCAAAATTTAGGCAAATTTTGTTCATATTTAAGAACATTCCACGCAATGTCTGCTGGTGTATTATGCAATGGTGAGAAACGAATTCTGATATGTTACTGTCTCTACGACACAAGGAAATGAAACCTGTCTCCACACCTACCATTGCAGGAGCTTAATCTGTAACTATGCATACGAAATTCTTCACATGAATATTTTGCACATTCAATAAGAGTTTTTAAATACGGTACTAAAAATATATTAATTCCAGTAGCAGGCCCAGTTAGCGACACAACCTTTTGTTTCTGTGAGCTACCCAAAATTACCCCACGAGCTACCGGTAGCTCGCGATCGACATTTTGGCGACCACTGCTATATGCTATAGCTATCAAATATTGATAATTTCCTTTCAGAATGAACGATGGAATTACTTACTATTAGTAATAGCATTAATTCTATCTAAGACTTATGCTAAGGTTGTGATAAGTTATCAATCTGAATATTATTAGTCTAAAAAATATGTATGTTAGTACGTTACTTAAATTTCTTGTCTCTCAAATTTATTGTCAATGATTGGTACAGATTACAATTCTTTCTATTACAGAATTTTTTCAGTTGTAACTGATCCAATATCACCTTGCAATGCTACTGAAAAATGTTTTCTCGATGAAGTTCCGGCAAACTCCCAGATATTCTGATGAACTGGATATTCTGAACGTCCCTGAGTAGCATTGCTCACTCCGGATGCAGCTTCTGTATTCATCGAATAGATAAATTCAGAACGGTTGTGTTTCAGGGCGAGGCAAACAAAATTATTACGATAGTATATAGCAAAGCCGATGTGCGACCAGAAATGTCCCTGCGGAAGTGTAGCCTACAGAAAAAACTGCCTCTGAAACAGTTCCTGTTCCATCACCATCCATTCTACCAGCGGATGGACGCCGGTGTGAAATGCCTCATTTATTAGAAGCAGGCTCATTTATTCAAGCTCATCCAGTCATTTCGTTAGGAGAATGAATGAACGCCTTCTACTCATCAATCTCATTGGTAATTATGTGGCAGACCTGATGAGTCAGATTACACTGTTAAAGGAGTAGAAAATTACAGTTGGTTGTGTTAAATGAATTTGAAAAGTCATATTTTTGTCAACAGTCAATTTGAAAAGTTACTTTTCTCTTCAAAAGTCATCGACCAACGAACAAAAGATAATCATATTCCACCTTATGTTTTTTTTTATTAATTATTTTGAAATCCAACAGGCAATAGTCTAAATTGAATTCAGATTGTTAGTTTTCACTAATGACGCAGGCTTGACGCCTGGTGACAATGTATCCCCATTGGATTGGTATTAGTTTCATATTCATTCTCACTAAGCAATTTTCATTTCGGGAAAAGTTCCAGTGTTTTCTTTGCTGAAGGCTCCTCAACTCTCACTCAAGAATTAGAGATTTTCATAATTGATTTTGAGAAGATTGGAATTTGAAGCACTGGAGTTTGACTTGGAGATCTGAAATTTGCGAAATTTTGAAAAAATTTGAAAGATTCATTGATGAATTTAAAATAACTGAAATTTTCGTTCTCTGAGGGTTGAATCCTGTACATAGGGTTGAATTCTCTCAGTATAGAAGTCCTGAAAGAATAAGGCGTGGACACATTAAACAGGAATAGCACCTTTTAAAACCAGTATAGAAGTCCTGAGAGAATAAGGCTGGGCGTACACCGGTTAGTCAAGACAAGACGAGATTAGTCACGTTTAGTCACAGTACTTCACATAGTTGCTTATGAAGCAACACACACCGATTAGTCATTGCATCGGTGTGTGCTGCTGTGTGCTAAGGCGTGCACACATTAGACACGAATAGCGCAGCGTGTTATGTAATCAATTTTTAAATCTAGAGTGTATTGAAAGACTCTTGAATTTGAATGAAACATGATCTAGGTTGTGTTCGAACATCAAAAACCAGTTGACAAGTTTGATTAAAAATTCTTCATCATTCAAATAGAGAAATGGATTGTTAAAATGATATGTCACCCATTATTTCATGTCTCCTTTTTTTAAGTTCTGTTCTATTGTTTTATCAAGACAATACAAGATAACCAAAACAATTGAAAATAATTAAAACTTTGGAAGCGAGCAGAATAGGCCATAAAACACAGGCATATCACGTGGATCGATCCTTGAAAACATGGAGAAGCCGATTATCAGTGAGCAACAGACGGCTGAAAAAAGTCCGAAACACGAACATTTTGCTGGATTAAAATGGAACCAGACGTCTCACTTGCACTTAAATCGGTCCAACTACAAACAGAGCTCGGAAATGGCGATTGTGTTACTGAGTGAGACTGGAGAGCTTGGCCATAAATAAGGTTTTAGGTCCGAATTACTTTACAAGAAAGAACGGCCAGCGTGGGAGGTGTGATTCTTCCTATTCTTGTTACAAAAATCAATTCTACCGGTTCTAATTCACTCGAGCCAATATAAATATTTTTTTTGTGAGTTATAATAACTCACAAATTTATTATTGAAAATTCCTATTCGATATTGATTGATTTGACGGATTTTGAAATAACGTAGAGTTTGAGGAATATTTTCTTTAACACAAATTGCTGTGGCCGTTGACAATAATAAATGAGAAATTGAATGAGAAGTTTTTCAAACTTCAGTTCAGATCTATAGTAGATTCTTTGATACTCATTGAACTATCGAACACTCACAAATTGAATTATTTATCCAGAAACGAAATCTAGGAGTGGTCAGTAGCCGAGGGCGATAAGCGCCAGTCTTATAATCCGAAGAACCTGGTTCGAATACAATTTGGGTAACGGATCTTGACAATAAAAACGGCCACTCCCGTCTTTCGAAGGAGATGAAAAGCCGTCGGTCCCGACTGCCTGAAAACAGTTGTCATCTCTCACGCCTAGAGCTCATGTGGGCATGACCTTCAAATCATTATTGAATTTTTAATCAAAAATAATTATTATAGTTTATATTTACAATTAAGCTTATCAAATTGATCGACTTTTTCAACCTAGTGTGAAACAATATCTAATATCGTATAGAGTGCAAATTAGAAAAAACCATTTTCTTGCAATTCATTATTCTTCTATTGAGTGTCTCTCGATCAATTCGAGTATCCAGTTGGTTCAACTGAATTTCAATTCAATTCAATTAAAGGTAAAATCATTTTGCGTAAAATTTAATGGAAGTGTGATGATTCAAGATTTTCAATTAATGAATGAATCAATGTTTGTCATTTTGTTTTCGACGGAAGCTGTGATCAAATTGATCACCAATTTTCAACTCCAATTAAAACAATATCTATCAGCTCGTATGTTGACGTAACTAGTTGAACGATGAACTTAGCAAGACTTGCTCACCACTTTATCCATGCAGGGTTAATTAGTAGTTGCGTATGAACTTGCATAGCTTGTCAAATTGCTCATTAAGTACGTACGGATATGAAGCAGGACTTCCCGCCGAGTCGAACTTCACCCAAAGTAAGCAGCTCATCAGTGTCTCCAAGTGCGGAGCAAACTTACAAACTTCCATAGAGTAAAGAATGCAATAACATTCAGGAAATTGAGTTATGGCTTATAATATCAGCTAAAATGGCAGCTTGACATGTAAAGTTAAAATGTTTTCCTGTGGTTTATTCAAGAAAGATTGATAGCAACTCAATTGCAACTCTTCTCATTCTCCTAGAAGATTTTCAGGATCTTAGCAGTGTAATATTGTAAAAGTATTGTGAAATTTACAATACAAAATTCACAATATCATAAATTTTACGATATTGTGAAAAGTGTAACGTAATTCAATCAATCATTATTGTTACAAAACATATGTTAAAAACAAAGTCACATAGAAGCTTTATATTAAGCTTCCACTGGAGAAGAAATTTTACCTGTATGCTAATGAGGGTTTTGCTCTTCGGTTGTGAATATTCATAACAGGGAAGAAATGAAGAGATTGTTCTATACGGGATTTATAAGCCATATTTCATCTCTCATTACTGCACTACCAACCACTCTTCATCGGATCTTATTTCCAATTTTGTATGTTAATAAACTGGTGTTCCACATCATTAGTATTCATATTATTACAATCTGGAATCTGCAGAGCTCTGGTATTTTTAGTGCTTTTATGCCTCAAGAGGAAAAGTTGAATACCAACGTCTCTCTGATATAAAATAATTTACATATTACAGTACAGTACCATTAACCTCAAATGAGAAAGAAACAATATGTATTGTGTTGTAAAGTTATAGTCAGGATAAGTAAATTCATGATATGTATTTGTTCCACCTATGTATTTGTAGATATCATGCTAGTCTAGAAACTTTGTTTTGAGCATTGATTGAATGAGGGCTTTTTTAAACCACTCAGTAGCGATCAGATCTCAATTCGTTGGAAGAAAATGTCTAGGTTGTTAGCATTTCAAAAAATGGATAAAAAGATAAAATTATATAATCTAGTGGAACGGTCGTTCCACCACCCGTCCCCCCCGTGATACGAATGAAAGACCGGGACTACTATATATTCTGTAACGAACTTCCCTTTGATGTTCGCATGCCGCCGTCTCAATTTACGCGGAAGGTAGTGAAAATTTTAAAATGTTGTAATGACATTATTTTCTTAGATTTTTGAGCGCTTTCATTTAAGATCAGAACAAACTTTCTACGATATAAATTTGCGAAGATACTATATGCGTGTATTTTGTCATTTTACTAATTTTGGGATTTTTCAATTTTTTTCAACTTTGAGCACTTGATGTGGAAAATCTGTAATGAGTTGAGATTTCGGACTACCAAAAGCGATTGAAGACATGTTTAAACTATTTACATTTAAAATTTCAAATCATTTAATGTCCGATTAAGCTCTGTAGCTCTGTCCGAATAAAAATTAAAGTTGCAATTTGAAGTTAGAATTTGAAGCTTTTCATCGAATGTAAACAGGGCCACCCAGGAACATGGCCTAGACACTCGAAATGTGACGTCATGGCTAAGCGGCCTACCACTCCACTATACTGTTCATAAACAGCTGATCACAACCAAGTTTGAATATTTGAATTTTTATTATTTAAAAATAAATAAATAGACCTACTTACCCACCAAAAGGTAATAATGCAGTTGAAATAAACTCGAGACGAGAAAAACCAAACACGAATTCCAATTTTAATGGAGGGATGAGTTGTAAACATGAGTTGTTATGGACACGATGTGATGACGTCAGCTGCACGTTTTAATTCAGTGTCTAGCTAGACCATGTTCCTAGGTGGCCCTGATGTAAATGTCGCGATCCTAGCGGTTAAAAACTAAAAGTTTCACACTGTTGCCACCGCCAAATTCGACCTTTTCAATAATAGCCCAGAAAAATTGTCATCAAAAATAGGGTCTGAATAGGTATGAAATGGGATAGTCGGTTTCTTTTTTAGTAATGTTTATGGTAGTCCTGGGATGCTAAATCCAAGTTTTAGACCTAGGCAAACTACCGGATCATCCCCAAAAATCGTACAAAATGGCGGAATTTTGCACTTTTTTTTACGTTTGGCTAACTTTCACCCTGAAGAATCTGTTTTCATAGAGGACATTGAACATCTTTCTTAAAGTATATCAAATTACCTTCAATTTGAGACCAAATTATCATTGTAGGCCCAACCATTTGCGAGATACAGCTCTTCAAAGTTCATAAAATTAACAAAAATTTACCCTTTTTTAAATTTTTCACAATTTTGACCCTGAAGAATCACTTTTTCATATAGGACATCCAACATATGGTTGAATGTAAATTCGAATTCCTACATTTTGATACCTATTGTAGGCCCAACCGTTTGCAAGATACAGCTCTTCAAAGTTCATCAAATTATCGTAATTTTTCACTTGTTTTTACATTTGGTCAATTTTGACCGTGAAGCATCACTTTTTCGAATGTGACTTTCTATGTTTTGAAAGATAATTTAAAAATCTACAATTTGAGACCAAATAGATTATTGTAGACCCAATAGTTTGCGAGATGTTGGCCTTCAGTTTATCAATTATTGTTGAATTTTTCCACTTTTCTACATTTCTTCAATATTTTTTGAAACATTATCATTAATGGGGAAAATTTGAGAATTTTGTTCCTGGAATGTACAATAATGGTGTTAGGCAAATTTTTACAAGGATTTCATTTTTCAATTACAAAATATTTTTCTCATCAAAAGTGGTCATGTGTTACCTATCGTAATGGGTTAAAATTTGAATCTAAATTCAAAATCTCAATCTTATTTAACAAACTTTGTGGATAACTGCTTATACATGAATTAATGTTGCTATACAATGATATGTCATTAAAGTCTGGATAGTAAATGAAAAGGTGTGATGCAACAGACACAGTCACAACGTCTTGTTTGTTCATTCAGTATTAACCATAACTGGCTCACTTATAGCTAGAATAATTTTGTAGCACCCAAATAGTGAGGATAAAATATCTTTTATCAAATAACATAGCATTTCACTTAAAAAAAATTAACTCTCTCCCCATCCATTGTGTTTGAAGTGTTTTACCTCCATAACAAGAAGGTGATTAAAAAAAAAACTGATATCCTCTCCAAAAAATTCTCCAAAAAAGAATTCGTCACCCGTCCCCTACCCCCGACCCTATTGAAAACGCTGGTGTGGAAACTAAAATTTGTGTACCAAAGAAAAAATCCAAAAATTTTTTATAAGCTTTCAGTAAGAAAATGTTTTGATATAGCCTAAATAAGAAACCCGTCTCCCTCTGCAATATACATTTATACATTCAATATAATAATTATGTGTAGCCAACCCAAACAAAAATGAAAACTCTGTTCTGGAAGCCATTGACATTGAAGGAAAAATTTGGAAGAAATTTTGGGGGAGGGCGAGGGCGCTCAATAATTTAGAAAATTCATAAAAACTTGTTAGCTCAAACACAGAGTATGATTCCTGAAAGTTTACCATATTTCTAATTCGTGATTTTAAGTGGGTGAGATTGAGCGCCCTCGCCCTCCCCCAAAATTTGTTCCAAATTTTTCTTCAATGTCAATGGCTTCCAGAACAGAGTTTTCATTTTTGTTTGGGTTGGCTACACATAATTATTATATTGAATGTATAAATGTATATTGCAGAGGGAGACGGGTTTCTTATTTAGGCTATATCAAAACATTTTCTTACTGAAAGCTTATAAAAAATTTTTGGATTTTTTTCTTTGGTACACAAATTTTAGTTTCCACACCAGCGTTTTCAATAGGGTCGGGGGTAGGGGACGGGTGACGAATTCTTTTTTGGAGAATTTTTTGGAGAGGATATATTATTTCTCTGTTGAGAGTGATCGCAGGATAAGAGAAGAATAATTTACTTTTGAAAGATGATAGGAATGCGCTTCTCTAACTCTTCTCTACCCGCAAATAAGGATAATATTGTGATATAATTATATAATAGTGATGAGACATGCAAGAAAACACTAAAAGGAGCATGATAATGATTTTTAAAACACAATAGAAGAGTTACCAGAAGAACCATTTTCTTCTTATTTCAATAATTCGCATTCTTGTCCATCAGAATCTCATCATAATAATATCGAATATAATTATGTCGATAAATCAAATTAATCGAGTGATTCCCATAGATTGATGAACACGAATTACGCAAAGAAAATGTTGCTCCCACCAACTCTATTATCATGTTGAGCGAACTGCATGAGTCTCCGTTTATTCAGGCGACATTGAATGGAACAGAGCGTCATCAGTTGTGATGGATTTAGTCGTTGATGAATACAAACTATCCTCGTTCATTTTGTGTGTTCATGTTTTTGAATGTTGGCGGTTGCAATTTAGTGGCAAAGTAGTCGATCGGGCTTTGTTGACAGTGTACGCACTGCTCCATGTTCACATTTCTGGAAATGTTGGTTGAGTGGTAAGTGGTAGGGGGTGAGGGTGGAATAACAGAAAAGCTTTATTATCCTGTACCTCAACTGTATGACAGGTACAACACGAACGCAAATGTTTGGGGATTAGGAAGCATGTCATTCCACTTCGACAGTTGCAGATGAAAAAGGTGTGCCTAAGTGGATTATGCAGATTTGTAACTGTCTGTGGCTGATTGTTACAACTTCACGCTTCGTCCATAATAGATATCATTGGAAAAGCGCAATATTCAGAGAGCGTTCCTAACGTAAAACAAGTTTCTGAAGCAACAACGTGATTTTCCGCTGATAATGTTTTCCTTTCCAGATGCATTTCTTCTGTAAACAATGTAAAATGAATATTGTTGTTATTATTGGATTGAGTGGTTCTTCTTCTAGTATTTATGCTTGTTTCAATCACTTATATACTCATTCCTGATCAATTTGGGAAGAAAACCGTTTCTAGCATGTTGTTTATTACCACATCGCAATGTATAAGGGGAAGGAGACTATCTATAAGATTGATGAATGATGATGGAAGACTAGAACTCGTATTTTAAAGGTAGCCATAATTATTGGGAAGTATAGTTCTCATTGCTTGATGAAGTGCTCAACCCCAATCTTTTCTCGTGAAGGAATTTCTTTCTTCATAATAATTATTATTGAGTTTTCTTTGACTACGTATTCAAGTAGGCTACTCTAAGATTTATGTAAATTAATAATTATCATGATCCAATCAGAAGCCTGAATATTCAATTGTATGCTTATTAGTTATAATATATGATTCATCATTATATAATTCATATTATTTAATTATTATTTATATTATTATAATTTATATGTATATTTCTATTATCGCTATCTTAAAAGCATGAGAAGAATAGCAAACATAGATTTCCATCTTCTTCTTAACGATTGAATGACTCCCAGTGTAAATTTACCTTTGGCACTTCTCGATTCAGATGAGTGTCACTGTAAAGAGCTCATCAGCTGTCCTTTACTACTTGTTATTCTCCATTCTTTTGAAGAAGTTTCACTACTGAAGACTCGGTGTGTCTCATTGAAAGTACTATCTATAAATCTCGAGCAAATGGAAAGTTTTGCAGAGATCACTTTGGGGCTTCGCTAGTTGCTGCTGTTCACATTCAACGCCTCTACCGGCATTAGTCGTACAAGTTCCACGTGGAGTTACGTTAAAGTGCTTTAACTTTTACAGCTCTGGTCAGCACAAACTTCCAAATAGATTTATGGACAAGAGTCAAGTTTCTTGAAGATCTTTCCAGGATTTCTTCCATCGCAGCATAAACCAGGCCATCATTCTTGTTTTTCTCAGTTCATCACTGGCCTTTTTTTGGCCATTATGGTGATTTCTTCAACAATATATTTTGTTGAGACGCAAAAAAATAGTTTCAAACTTGAGATTAAATAGGAATTTGTTTTCAAACTTCTCCTCAAGCCTGATAAGAGCTAAGAATTCATTCGTAAAATACTTCTCAATATTCAAGTCTCAGGAAATAAAATAAAAATACGTTTAAACCTCCCTTTTCCCTTTGTACAGTACTTCAAGTCCTAAGACTACTAAAGGAAGTCCTTAGTACGTATATAATAATTATAGTACGATATCTTAGTACGATTATCGTATATAGTGATATATTGATATATTGAGAAAGTAATATAGTGATATATTGAAAAGTAGAGAAACAATTACCGCTTTCTTTTTTTTTAAAGCAAGGTTTGCAACTCTAAGGTCGCTTCTTGCATCCCTTTCGCCAATGATCTCTACCACATTCTCCCTTCTTATTTTAACCAAGTTATTCATTCTTACATCGAAATGTTGTGTTGGAATATTCAATATTATGCTATATATTGCTTCAGTGACTGTACAGTATCGCCTATTAAGCAATTTATCCCTTCTGAATAGGCCTGCATTTTTCAGCAGACACATTCAATATTTCAAACAATGGAGTTTGTATAATTCAAAAGATTGATCAAATGAATCAAATAAAAGAAGGAATATTCATTAATAAGAATAAAAATGATTTCAGTTAACTAAACTTCAACTTCAACTTTAAAGCTAAGTTATTTGATCAACACTCTGCATGTAGGAAGCACATTGCAATAATAGATTCCCACAACAAATAAAATCTGTATTCACAAATACTGCAGAAATAAAAACATAGAAAGAATTCACAACAACTGTGACTCTTTTTCACATAGACTAACGTTTATATGGGGAAAGAGTTCCAATTCTAGATTTTAAAATGAAAATAAGCGAGTACAGATACATGAAGCTAATCAATTAGACCTCATTACCACCTATTCCACTATAAAAGCTGAGATAAATATCACGCAATTTCTCATGAGACAACAGCATTGAATACAAATTGATAAACGAGGTCCTGAACAAGGCAATGCATCAAATAAATGGCATCAATCTTTGTAATTGGAGAGTAGTCGGAATGATGTATAGAGGTGCTTGTACACGGAACACGGACTAGAACAAGGCTTGTTGACTGAGCGGTGTAAAACGTACTTGAATGGGCAGATATTGAAGTGTATTCAAATTAGGTGGAAGTTATGCGTAATTGAGCACTATGGGGGGAGCATGGCTGATATTAGGCCTGCTGAATTATTCAGGCTTACAATTCTCTCTAGATGGGCAGCGCAGCAGCCATCCAAACGCTGACATTAGGCTATACATTTCATCGAATGATTGCCATATTATGTATGCATCTACAATTCAATGCGCAAGAAAATCCTCTCGCGTATAGGTGCCACCTGCTGGAACAATTGACTTCAGATTTTCAGAAAGCTGCGCCATGTTTTATTCAATCCAAAACGAGTGATGTCTGATGTGATCAAGGACTATGCACACCTAGGTCACAAAGCGAATCGATGAACTTGAAGAGTATGCTAGGAACTTTTTTCTAATAAAATTGATGTAATCATTTTTCATTCTTATCTATATCTGATCTGAAAATCGGATTGACTAGTTTGGTAATTGAAAGAGATGGGCACTGCCACGTTCTACGTTGAAGTGTATAAGTATTCAACTTGATGCATCAGTGGAAATAGAAGAAGATGGATAAACAACAACTGAAATAGCCTATATGACTCTTCACAAATGAATAGAAAGATTTTTAAATTTTCTTTGTGGGATACGAATCTCTGATACAAAGAAGAGAAGAATTCTTTAAATGATCTATAAAGCTTCGATCAATAATTATGTTCATGAAAATTTCATTCAGGAATCCTATCTCTGTCAATTATGGAGAAAATAGGCCTAAATGCGTTTTAAACGTTGAAATTTGATTTGAAAATTCGACTTTCAACTAAATTTCAGTTAATCTATCTGCGATACGTACTAAGAGATGAGGTAATTGATATGTTTCAACCATTTAACCTGAAAGGGTGCATAGCACCACTAAAGTGTATCTGAAATTCAAATAGGCTTGATAATTTACTCTTGTACGTAGCTCTGATAGAAAATCCATCTCCTTGTACATACAGCTCTGATAATAGGAAACCCAAATAACGATTTCCAGCTCATGTATAACATGGATCCCTACAACAGAACATAGAATATAACAGATTAAATAGAAAACGAAGGAAATTCTTCTGCATCTCATGGGCGTTGAAAAAACATTTTTCTTTCAAGATGATGAATCTATTGTGGGACTGTGAGGATCAGAGAGAGAAATCTAAGTGGATGAGAAACGATTCCAAGAATGGATTCCGAGAAGCCATTAAAGGAGAAACAGCTTTCATCAAGCGGTGAATAAATATTCCAGTGGAAAACTCTTTTCCACCTAGATTATTCTGTCCATCAGCAACGCTAACCTTCACATTACAGGCCCTGTATAAGAGAGGGAACGAAAGAAAAATTTTCCTAGGAAAAATTGCCATTATGAGTCTCTCTTTTATCGCCAAGGAGTCTCATCTCTTTTGCTCTGGTATGCTTTGGGTCATTGGCCTTGGAAAATTTCGTCTTGGAGAATTTCGTTTGGAAAGTTCTTCTACTGTTATAGTATCTCTATTAGCTTTTTTGAGCTCTGGTGAATTTAAAAAAAATTACAAACTTTGATTTGTAGGTCAACTTTAGTAAATACACGAAATCCTCATTGAAATAGGCACTTTAATTTCACTACTGAAATTTTTTTAAATAGGCTTTTAAATGCAATCACAATTGAAATAACTTATTTGCTTTAAAATTCTATAAAGAATTATGATACTATTGAAGACTACCTGTTCACCTATTCGGTTCGTTCGTTCGTTCGTTTGAGCAATCACTGTAACAGGAGAAAACTAAAACATTTTGAAATATTACTATAACAAAGTCTTCCATTACAGTTGTGTTACGTATTTATTTCTGAGAGTGATCAAATGCTTCTAAAAATGAGAGCACCTCCAGCTTTAAAATGAAAAATTATCATCTCGATGCAGTCACCGAGTGTTATCTAGGTGCTGGTGTGATGAATAGTTTCAGTGTCCTTTCCGTACTTTTCACGGCCAAATTCAGTTATTTATAGAGTTTTTTCTCCGTTGAGCAATCACTGTAACAGGAGCAAACTACCCATTCCGTGGCCAAATTTATAGAGCTATCCCCCTCTCGCTGGCAAACTTGTCAAAATTGCAGGTAGCGTTTGAAGAATTCAGTGATTTTTACGGTCGTTGTCAAAATTGCAGGATGGAGAATCACGGCCGAGTTCAGCAGTTATTTAGAGGAAAACACGTGAGAAAATTGCAGCCCGCATAGAAAAATGCGAGAAGCCGCCGATGTAATGAGCTATCTAAATGTTGGCTTTATAGAAACGCGCGCTGTGCAATGTGCAGCAGAGCGTTGCAGGAGCTGAATGGATGAGGCGGATGATCAGGGTCCTCCTCACCCCTCCCGCTGATAGGAGGGGGGGGGGGGGTTGAGCTGCTGATAACGCAAGGTTATGCTTGGGGGCGGATCGATCGGCGGCCAGAGGAGGAACGGGTGATGCTGTGCTGGCGAACGCAATGACAGAAGCGCACCGGCGTTCAACTATGAAACAGTCACCTGTTCGGTTCGTTCGTTCGTTTGGCGCTTCTCGCTACCCGCCTACCCTGTCCCAGTCACCCAGAAAAATCCCTCCTCTATATTTACACAGCAAACGTAAACATCCATCGTAGTGTAAGCTCGCCTTTCCGCAAGTCGCTCTATTTTTCGAAGCTGGACTTTTTTCCAGTGTGACCGGCACGCTGCTTTGTGTTAGGCGACAAAGCGCGCCGTTTTCAGATAGTCTTGATTAAAGAGCCGTCCTTCCTTCCTTGCTTCCTTTCGTCTCGACGGAATTCTCACATTGTATGCGCGCTCTCGCGTCAGTCTCCCATTCCAATTAAGCCACTGCTAGCGACGAGTAAATAGATCAATCGCCCTTCGGCAATCTCTCTTTCTTCTATCCGATCACATCTCTCATCACGCTTCAAATTGGCTTTAATTTCTGACAGTCTCTGGACTACAAAGGCGATACTGCATTTGAAGCACACTATAATTTATTTTGTTGTAACGTAGGTTTTCTGAAGATTAACAGAAAAGAACATTTTATTGAATTTCCAAGTCTGGAACTATGTTGAACGTACTCGAACATCAAAGATCATTACCGAAGTAAATATCAGAAGAAAAAAAATTGAAGTAAAAAAATGAATGCCTCGAATAAAAATAAAAAAGTGATTGTGAGGAAGCAACTTTATTTTGGCTTCAGCGATCTTGAATGAGAGAAGCTATGTAGGCTACGTAGGGTTTAGTTGATGACAGATATGTAAATTCCAGAGTGGAATCCTGTCAATTCCAATTGAAATTAAAGCTAGAATCCGATGTGAAGGATGTTGCTTCAAATCATATGGTTGAAAGTATATTTAGTAAAATTGATACAAATTACACCGAAATTAAGAATTTTATCGAAAAAATGGATTTGTATTCCAATCGATCATTAAACCCTCGGTTCATATCGATAATAATATTTTTATTTCGAAGCTCTCGATCCCTTTAGAGAGAATGATGCTCTATTGTGACAAGGCTGAATACAATTTTATCGCTTATGAATTCAGGCTGACAGTGTGTTTGAATGGCTTTAACCTGACAGGTGGAAAGTGGGGGAGTGCGGCAGGATCAGCAGCAATGTGCAAGCTATCAATAAGATCGTTCGTTGGAGCATTCACTTGAAATTATCTGGCTCTGGGGAGACCCTTTGTCTTCAGCCGGCGTCCTTTCACATATCTCAGTTCTCATTCAGGATTATTGCCAGCTATAAATTTGTCCTTCCCAAAGGAAAAACGCTCAACACGTTAACCTCCCGCAGGTCTTTATACACAAATCTTATTAACTACATTCACAGTAGGCTGCGACATTCAATGTAGGCAGCGATCATTATCAACCTATTCGGTGAGTCGGGATTTAATCATGATAGGAACTCATGGAACTCTTTAAAGAAAAGTGAAATTGTGCTGAAATGGAAAGCTGTGGTCACTTCAAAAAGGTGTTAGGAATGAAGAGCTATAGAGCCGTCTCTGACTACAAAATTCCATTATTGAAACGAATATTCGAAACATGTTGAACGCTTCGTAGAGAAAAGGTTGGCTACAAAAAGCAAGAGAAAATTGGTGATTCAAATATCCATAGTGCCTGAGGTGCCTTTTCAAAAGCTTAAAAGAGTTTTTTCAAGCAATATTTCTCTTCTCTACCAATATCATTGTTATTTTTTTGACAAAGTTTCAAATATTGTTATTTCAACAATTTCAATTATTATTGTTGTTACAGTGCACACAGACGATTGATTTAATGATCGAGCATTGTTCTATCGTGAAAATCGAGAAAATAGGTGAAACCACAGAAAACAGATTATATTACATTTGCTTCTCTTTGATGAAACTCACTGATCATTTGATAGGACATCGAGTTAATAAGCAGAGATAACAATTTCTAAGTTTTACAAAATCTTCCAATCCTCCAACATGGAAGATGATTGAACATGTTAGTGTTTTACCAGGTACTTTATTCCCAAATAATCTAGCTTTCTACTCTTAGACTCTGTTCTGTACTTCCGTTCTTTGAGTAGTCTGATTAGAATTTTCATTTTAAATAAGGAGAAAATTCGAAATATCAATTTATGAAAGAAATTATAAAGTGATGGGACCTCAAGAGAATAATATTAACCACAGTCATGAAATGAAAAGAAATTTTGATTGTGATGAGAACATCCCGAAATACTGTAGTGACTTATCTTGATTGAACAAACTCATGGAATGTTGTATCGATCTCTAGCGAATCCATTTTTTAACGACTTTCCACAGGATGTAATTTTCTACAAATATGGTACAAAATGTGATGCTCCATCTCTAGTTATCAAGTGTAGCAGTAAAGAGCGACGTCTCACCGAAAAATAATAAAACAGGAGAAATTCTCGGCGCCTTTATTCCTTCCAAAGAATGCGATTCGAGCTGGAGATTCGCAAATGAAAATCAAATCTACTTCAACGATTCGACATCAGAATTTCAATTCAGACTACGCTGTTGCGGGAGCTGAGCGTGCTGGGATTTTGTTCGAAATTACACTCAGAAAGTCTCTGCGGCTATCGACCATTTCCAATTTAGCCCTTTGATCACTCTAAATGAATTTGCAATTTGAAACCGGAAATGTAACCCTGAAACAATAAACGGGTAAATGCGAAATCGAAAGATTCACGGTTCAACATTACAACCTCATTACCACCCAATTAGAGGCGGTAGAATCAATCGTTCCTCAGTAGGCTATTATCATAGAGAAAGCGTACGCAAAACTTGGTATAGTGATTGTAGCTTGATAAACGTGATTTCTATAGTAAGTTATTATACAATAACTCAACTCAACTTAATAACTTAACTTAATATAACTTATAGTTATATACAATTTATATTCTTTGAAAAGTGGAGAGCAGAAATTTATGAATAGATGCATTACAGATTCTAGGCCTATCTCTGAAATTCCAAGTGTATCCTGCTAAGTGTTCTCGGAAAGTATATCCAGAATCCATACCGTATCATGGTATTATATTTTATATACATTGCAATGAAATAACTAAAAGCATGGTTGATGATTATGTCTCACCACAGTATGTTTGTTTACTTATTCTGTGAACTATGAATAATGCAGTGTTCTGAGTTATTCGCGTACTTTTCATTGAAATATTATACTTAGATAGTTCATATTTGTTATTGTTTGGAAATATTGTAGCAGCAGGGTAAGCGAGGTGAGTAATGGCAAAGATTCCAAGATAAATCTTGTGCTTTTGTACAAGATGTTGATCTCAAATCCAATTATCGTTCAAATGTTAAGACCGGAGAATAAAGGGCATCCTTGTATCCTCTTGCAAATAGATGAATAAATCCAGCATTTCTCGTGTACAAAACACACGTGCAATGTGTAACAAAATTAAAGCTGCCGCTCTGTTAGTTCTCGATTCTCGGATACGTGAAAACCTCTGTTTGTCACGTTCCCTACTTGTGTACTGTAACTCATGCCGACTTGAGTAAAGAGCGGTGCCGTGTTTCTAGATCTGTGATAAACACAACCATGCTAAATTATGGTGCAGCCCTCCAACCCTCCTTTGCATGCATCCGCCACATTTTATACCACGTTATTTAGAATATTGTATGCCATGTATTTGATTTATTATGATAGACATATGTAACGTTGGTAAATACACCACTGACTACCAATTTCACAATGACTAGATATCTTTATTCATACTAATTGATCCCTAAGTTGGAGTGGGGGGGTTGAGATACACAAAATGGTAAAATTCTGTAGCATCATAGCCCCCTTTAAACTACTTAGTTTGAAGGGGGCTATGGTAGCATCCAAGCTGAATATTACTTTATATATTTGTATTATATTTTTTGTATGTATGTAGAGAGCCACGAGTATTTTTCGCATTGTAGTACTGATCAGAGATCACCACTTCACATCCAAAATTGCTAGCATGAGACAATAAAATAGGTGAATGAATTGCATGAGAATAGATCCTTGATTCACAGTCTTTACACTCTAGTCAGGCTCTTGATAACTGTAATTTCTTTTTATGATGTCTCAGAGTAAATAATAAATAATTATATAATTTCACCGCTTTTGATTTTAACCACCAGTATTTCACATATTATTTTATTGGATAATGTTATCTTGAAACTCTTCCACCACCGTTCAAAGTACAATCATAAAAATATATCTACAGAGAAAAAATGACTTCCATACCATATCGGAGTCATCTCCTCTCGCTCGACGCGTTTGTTGATGGAATGAATTGGTTTCCGAAATACAGTATCTTTGTGCCAAACTCTTGGAAAGTTCCATCCAAGTTTGATTGCACAAAACACTCCGAGACATATCACTCACTTGCAGGGTTATTCCGCGTCTGTTTGTTCGCAAACAAAGCTCAAACATTTTTCTCGTTCAATGAGAAAGGTCTCAGCTTCAATCTAGATAAACTACAGATTCGATTCAGAGGATAACAAAGAAATGAGATGGAGAAAGCCATGACCTCAGTGCTTGAATAGTGAAGCATTCAGAAATACACATGTTATTGTAAAATACACTAGACTGACTCTGAGTTCTATAACTTATTGTGACAGGGAAAGATGAATGCCATAGATTTATCCAGAAATTCGTCCATCCCAATCCCAAATAATTTTCTTCAGTCGAGTCTTGGATCGAGATCATATCGATGTGGATTGAATTGGAATGACCTTCGATGCTTCAACAGTATGCTAAAGTATGAAATATACAGTCATCATATTTTATCTTATCTGTGAAATAAATCCCATGAATGTTGATTTTGAAGTACGTTCACGGTAATTTCATTGTGAAATCGATCCCACAAGCAAACATTCGTTTTTCCAACCATCAATCCTTAGGCAGATAGATTTTTATTGGGGGTAGGCCTATAGCAAAGTAGCAGAATAATAAATTCCTCATCTCGATACTCAACCCTATCCAAACACGAGTTCTCCAGAAAAGTGTTATCCTTATCATATTATGGGAATATTCCTATAGATTCTCACTCTGTACAATATTGTAAATTATTTTTGATGAATAAACTTTGATTTATTGAACCCTATTCCTCACTCTTGATTCCCGTCCAACGATGAAATAACTTATATAATAATAATAATAATATGATTTTCTCATTTGAGAAGACGACTTGATATTTTATCATCTCATTTATAAGCTCACGAATATAATACTGAATTTTTTCGAAATGGGATTGAAAATCGATCGATCATTTCAATCATAATAATTATCACGTTTTGACATAGAACGAAATGATTCCGCAACCCATTTTCATCTAATATTCACATAGCATTGACATGAGAAATTATAAGATTATTATAGATGTGGGATACATCGATCAGAATAAATTACATACATAGTTCAAAGTACAGAGAGTGTATAGTAACTGTTACTTGTATTTGTATACTTTGTACTACAGAGATTGTATAGTAACAGTAACCATACACATACAGATAGTGTATGGTTACTGTTACTATACACTCTCTGTAGTACAAAGTATACAAATACATTCAATATCTATGTACATCTGTTCCATGAGACAATTTCAACATGATGGCTCCAACTGTTGATTTTATTCCATCGAGATTTCAACCACAACCTCCATGCCCTATCTCGAGTACTGGTTTATTGATTCCAGTAAAAACAGCATGAGTGGAATAGGAGTAAGAAAGTGCATTAGCAAGATCTATGGAGTATGGAAAAATATTCTCTTTATAGCGTTGCTTGAGCTCCGACTAGAAATACACACTACATGCATCTGATATTCACCAAGTCATTATTATATATTCTCTGTAGGATCGAAGTGGAGTACTTCGTGCGTGAAATGCGATTCACTCCACACTCGTGACAAAATACAGTTCCAGCTCTCCCCGGAGACAGCTTTCGACGACAAAAATAAGCGAACAGAAGTCGAGCCTCTGTTCTATAAGGTTGGGCTGCTAAAGTTCCTGCTTGCCGCCTGTTATCTGGGTCATTCAGGTTGTTTGAACTACACTTTACGCCAAAGATTGACAAATTGACGTAATTCATAATTAGAGTTGAAAAAGGTTCATTGGTTGTGAATTATCTTAGATTGTGACGTGTTATTACAGTGGCGCCTGTCACACAAAACTGTAATTTCCTCTCAAATTTATATGAGTTGAAACCCCAGAACATGGAATATGGAATATGTATTTAATGTCTTCCAGAGTGTAGATCGAGAATTGCTTGAAACTACTAGATATCTTGGAAAATACTGGATTATCTCATGAAAATCATGTTAATCATGTCCTGATCAACAATCAATCACCCTTAAGATTTCATTACAACATAAAAACCGAGTATAGATTTCTCTTACAAAGCTTCTTCATCTTCAAGAGTCTAAACATTTTTGCAAAAATCTGATGAAGAGTACTTTGGAGAGGTTTTCCTGGGAAATAGTAGCAGGTGCGTTATATCAAGGGAAGAACTCCAATTTACAGGAAATTGGATGGAAAATCAACGGATGAGAAGATTCCAGATCTTCTAGAGAGAATAAGGCAACGCATCAATCTAACAAGAACTGCCATCTGGAGTTGAGAAAGAAAGTTTTCTGTCACTAATTTCAAGATTTTCCTGTTTCCTGAAGCTTCAATCTTCCGATATAATAGTCGTTTCTGTATTTTCACGCTGTATCGAACTTGATTAGGGATGTAGGTTGAATGACACCCAATCCGATAGAATTGTCAATCCAGTTAATCCAGTTATCATTGGGTGTGGCATAAAGGCTTCCCAGTCAGCTACAATGCAAAGAAATTAAGCTAAAATTTTATTATTTCATAGAATCTCCAGTTTTAAGTCAAAAGACTCTCAAAGGGCAACAAGACTAGGAATGATAATCATAGGTAAACTTTGTAGTGCGAATATGTATAAAAATTCTGAATGATAACAATATGATTCACTATAAATATAATCAACAATTATTACAAACAAGCTGTCCCGGCGAACTTCGTATCGCACTCTTTCCCCCCCCCCCCAAATGTCCCCCCCTCTTCTCCCCAATGTTTACAACCTCATGTTTACAACGCAGATGCTCTAGCACTACGCTATCGAAGCTTAGGGTCGGCGGGCAGATTTTCTCATCTCAAATACACGATCATCTTTCCGTAGCCGCTTGCCCGGCAAGTTTGAACTGAAGTCTGTGTAATGTTTGATAGGTTAGGTCATTGATGTACTAATTATTTATTAATTATAAAGGGATTTTCTTATATTTAAATACATATTATGTTAACCAGTGCTGTAAAAATTCAAACGAATCCAAAATCATCTAAATCGGTTCAGCCGTTCTCGAGTTATAAGCGAGCGTACAGACACCAACTCTCTTTTATTAATATAGATAAACAATTACACTAAACACTTCTTCTATTATTTTGAAATAAAACGAAAAACGATCGGGCTCAAGCTTTTGGAGAATCTTGGAGAAGCCTTGCTAAAACTATTCACAGAACAATATTAGAATACATTCACGAAAGAAAAAAATTGAAGAAAAATAACCAAGGGCAGAATGTGATTTTTAAATGAGAGTTCACAGAAATGATAATGTTTTCACGATAAATGTTCCATAGAAATTATAAAGAGACCTAAAAGAACGTCCAACGGAAGCTTGATATTATGGAGAAAACAAGGCACTGGTTGGTAGGTCTATTTTATTATACTTACTCTCTCTAAGCGTAGACTTCTTCCTTTTTTATCATTACTCATCACACTATCATGAACTTCACTTTTCATGCTGATTAACTGAAAATTCACAATGTTCAGCAAGATAAACATCTACAATATTAACAGCAAATATAATGTACAATGTAGTGTAGAGCATCATTATCATTGGTAGAGCTCGGAAATCGAAAAATGTTGTGCGACAGTACATTAAATTTGCCATTGGGCGTAGTCAGTGTGAAGTTGGAAGTACATTTGTCGGAAGTGCATACAAAATTGACAGTTATGGATGCAGAATGGATAGTTCTATAGTTCCTGATAGAAATAAGCAATAGTTCCGTGGAAATAGAGAAAAAAAATTGAATTGAAAAAATGTACTGCTAACTTCACGGCAAAATCTGAATTTTCTTCAGAAGGACACTCCAAACTAATAACATGAGATGAAAAATGAGAGTTCTGTATGTATAAGAACCCCCTGAACACAGAACTGCTGAGTTCTAATCGATAAATGCAACAGGAAATTTTTATATTTGAAATTTGAAAATCTGAAAATTCCACATTTTATCAAGTACACCTAATTTGAATATTTGAGGGTGCAATTGAGAGTTCCATATGTATAAGAACACCCTGAACACAGAACTGCTAAGTTATAATCAATAAATGCAACAGAAAAATTTTTATGGCCATTTGAAATTTGAAAATCTGAAAATCCACATTTTTATCAAGTACACCTAATTTGAATATTTGAGGGTGCAATTGAGAGTTCCATATGTATAAGAACCCCTGAACACAGAACTGCTGAGTTCTAATCGATAAATGCAACAGGAAATTTTTATGGCCATTTGAAATTTGAAATCTGAAAATTCCACATTTTTATCAGAAGTACACCTAATTTGAATATTTGAGGGGTGCAATTGAGAGTTCCATATGTATAAGAACCCCATGATCACAGAACTGCTGAGTTCAAATCGATAAATGCAAGAGGAAATTTATTATGTCCATTTGAAATTTTAATATCTGAAAACTCCACATTTTTATCAGAAGTACACCTAATTTGAATATTTGAGGGGTGTTGAGAGTTCCATATGTGAGAACCCCTGAACACAGAACTGCTGAGTTCTAATCGATAAATGCAACAGAAAATTTTTATGGCCATTTGAAATTTGAAAATCTAATTCCACATTTTATCAGAAGACACCTAATTTGAATATTTGAGGGTGCAATTGAGAGTTCTATATCAATAAGAACCCTGAACACAGAACTGCTGAGTTCTAATCGATAAATGCAACAGAAAATTTTTATGGTCATTTGAAATTTGAAAAATTTTCTGTTGCATTTATCGATTAGAACTCAGCAGTTCTGTGTTCAGGGTTCTTCATATAGAACTCTATTTCCTACCTCAAATATTCAAATTAGTGTACTCTGATAAAAATGTGTAATTTTCAGATTTTCAAATTTCATATGGCCATAAATAATTTTCTGTTGCATTTATCGATTAGAACTCAGCAGTTCTGTGTTCAGGGTTCTTATACATATGGAACTCTAATTGCACCTCTCAAATATTCAAATTAGGTGTACTTCTGATAAAATGTGGAATTTTAGATTTTCAAATTTCAAATGGCCATAAAAATTTTCTGTTGCATTTATCGATTAGAACTCAGCAGTTCTGTGTTCAGGGGGTTCTTATACATATGGAACTCTCAATTGCATCCCTCAAATATTCAAATTAGGTGTACTTCTGATAAAAATGTGGGATTATCAGACTTTAAAATTTCAACTGGGCATAAAAAATTTCCTGTTGCATTTATCGATTAGAACTCAGCAGTTCTGTGTTCAGTTCTTATGGAACTCTCAATTGCATACCTAAAATATTCAAACTAGGTTTACTTCGGATAAAAATGTGGAATATTCAGATTATCAAATTTCAAATGCTCATAAGAAATTTTCTGTTGCATTTATCGATTAGAACTCAGCAGTTCTGTGTTCAGGGGGTTCTTATTCATATAGAACTCCTATTTCCCTACCTCAAATATTCAAATTAAGTGTACTTCTGATAAAAATGTGTAATTTTCAGATTTTCAAATTTCATATGGCCATAAATAATTTTCTGTTGCATTTATCGATTAGAACTCAGCAGTTCTGTGTTCAGGGGGTTCTTATACATATGGAACTCTCAATTGCACCTCTCAAATATTCAAATTAGGTGTACTTCTGATAAAAATGTGGAATTTTTAGATTTTCAAATTTCAAATGGCCATAAAAAATTTTCTGTTGCATTTATCGATTAGAACTCAGCAGTTCTGTGTTCAGGGGTTCTTATACATATGGAACTCTTAATTGCACCCTCAAATATTCAAATTAGGTGTACTTGATAAAAATGTGGAATTTTCAGATTTTCAAATTTCAAATGGCCATAAAAAATTTTCTGTTGCATTTATCGATTAGAACTCAGCAGTTCTGTGTTCAGGGGGTTCTTATACATATGGAACTCTCAATTGCACCCCTCAAATATTCAAATTAGGTGTACTTCTGATAAAAATGTGGAATTTTCAGATTTTCAAATTTCAAATGGCCATAAAAAATTTTCTGTTGCATTTATCGATTAGAACTCAGCAGTTCTGTGTTCAGGGGGTTCTTATACATACAGAACTCTCATTTTCCATCTCATGTTATTAGTTTGAAGTGTCCTTCTGAAGAAAATGCAGATTTTGCCGTGAAGTTAGCAGTACATTTTTTCAATTCAATTTTTTTTCTCTATTTCCACGGAACTATTGCTTATTTCTATCAGGAACTATAGAACTATCCATTCTGCATCCATAACTGTCAATTTTGTATGCACTTCCGACAAATGTACTTCCAACTTCACACTGACTTGGGCGTACATTTCTCATTCACAATATTTATGTGGCTCACGCAGCGAGATATATCAGTGAAACGTGTGGCATGCCAGAACAAAACCACCTTCCAGCCGCGTCATAAATACCGTGTAATTACTCTTTCCCCGGTAAAGAACTACTGTGTATGTACGTGATGTAAAGATTGTAACAGTTGGATCGTTTTCGTTGGATACTTCAATAAAGCAAGCTCAGATTTCGCCCATTAGACGAGAATTCACAAGGTAATTGCTGACGCCGCCTCTCCTCCTATTACTTTCACGAGACATGCACCCCAAACTTGTTGATTACGTGATATAGGCTCCTGCAACGTATAGCTCGCAGTCGAGTGAGTATTTTCTCTCCTGAATTCGTGAATTCACGACAATCGGGACCCTGTTCTTCACCCACTAGATAGTCGAGTAGTTCGGCTCCCTCATTCAATGCCTCTCACCAGTTTCTCCACTTTAAAAGGCGAAGAACGACTGAACAATGGCACCGATTGCAAAATCTAATTTCGTGCTACATTCTAACGGCGGAAAGCTCTCGGAGTATTCAACATTGATCATATAAATGTGAGATTTCTTTTAGTACACCATTGTCACTAGGAATGCTCTCGGAGTATACATTGATCGTATAAATTTGAGATATCTTTTAGTACATCATTGTCACAAGGAAATTTAATAAATTTAGGGTTATCTACACCAATATTCACCAATAAAACAGTTCTTAAACTTTCTGGACGATCGTTGGCATCCTGATTAACAATCATTATGCAATCAGGATATATTATTATCATTATTACATTGCATCAATTACTTTCATAATTGAATAATTATCAGATTTATGATAAAAATCTTGAAATTCATTTTGAAATTACTCATATTATATGAATTAATGTATAAGTTCAAATTTATGCAGAAATGTGTTGACTACATGAATAAAGTTGCATTATTATATAAAAACAAACATTTTCACATTATTAATAATAACGAAACAGAAATTTGAAATTGGACAAAAACAGCGGGAGAAAGTAGTCATGAACGTTTCATCCCAATATTGCTCAATTATTTGTCATTTCAATTTCAAGTACTGTTGAATCACCATGTATATTTTAAATAAACGCAACAAATTATTAAAATTTTAAAAATGGGGGTGAAGTAACTTAGAGCATGAATAACAAGGAGCAATTGTCGAAGTTGAATTGAATTTGAAGAAAATATGACTAAAAGAGTCACCACTGAAACGAGAGGGTAATCTTTTATTTTTAGGAACAGGAAATTTAGATTTTCATTTTATTGTTCAAATTCATCTGCTTGCCACCTTAGTTCTCAATTCTAGAGAGTAGAATTCATGTCATGGATCAATTAAAACTTTAAATCGTGAAAATCCGTTTTGTTTTTAACCATTGAAAGCGGAAACCTGAATTCAACAAACGGATTCCAGATTCAAACAAACAAAACGAAAGCTGTTGTATCGTTACAGCGTACAGCTATAACTTTTCAACTATATTCCTACAGCTATATATAGCTGGATTGTTACTGCTATGTATAGGTATTATCTAGCACTTTGTTTTGTTGATGTTTTTCAATGCCAGGTTGGCCAGATTTCGTGTGGAATAGAAGACTATAGACATAGACTAACCATATAAAGTTTATCTCTGCTATAGAGTACGACAAGTAATGTTTGTGAATGGAATAATGAATGATATAATATGAAGGATGTGACGACACTCTCGCCAGGAAACTGCGCTATTTGGCATAACGCAACCATTAATCACAATAAAACGCGGATCAAATGAAGATCGTGCGTTCGAATTCTGTTTCTATCACAAGCAGTCGCACTCTCAAACGCGCACGCGCCTCCACGCGCACTTCTCTTTATCTTTCTCATCCATTAAATTAATTCATCTCTTTCGCTCCTCGGATGTCCTATTTTTCTTTATCCGTGAACGCCGGCTGAAAAAGGTTTAGAGTATTGACAGGACACTTGCCGTGTTTCCCACAGATAAAAACGGAGCAATAACGAAACAATATGTTGTCGACTGACAATCATTAATCCTCGCAAAGTTGGAAATATGGGGATAAAGCGCAGAAATGCCATTTCACACGTTGGAACTCTCTCTCTACTGCTGGATTAGAATATTTAACAAAAAGAGTAAAAAAATCCGGCGCCCCAACAGACAAAAAACGCCAACAGATTTGTATAAAACGTGTTTGCAACGAATAAACGAATTGACAGAATCCCTGGAATGCACTAAAAAATTTAATCCAGTCACTGTTTCAAGCTGTACATTCTTACGTGGTTTATGTGGTTTTACTAGAGAACTGTGATCGGGAATTTAGGTGTTTTACCTAGCTTTATTCTACACAGAATTAAATGTCCAATCCCGCGATTGACACACGGTAATGATAGAAGTCATTCGACCGAATGGAACATTAACAGCATTATGTTAACCAAATATCATGTAGACCATGTAAGCCAAAAACAAAGTGTAGAGCGACTTCTAGAAAGCTTCTGTGTAAAGGAACAGGAGATAGGATAAATAGTGGGAAACAGTTCGTGAAAGTAACATTATTGAAAGAGAGTATTTTGGAGAATTGAATCGATAATTTTATTACTACTCAACAATGGCCTATATCATTCAATCCATAATAGCCTATTGTTTCAAATTGCATTAAGGTACGGTACTGTGAGCCATTGTTTCATTGAATAAGCTACCTTCCCAATCTCAACAAAGTTGTACTGTGATTGTTGCAGTTATGGTAGCTAGGCTACACAACTGTCTTAACCCATGACAAATTCAATCGTTGCCAAGGAGGAGGAGTTCAATCCGTCATTGTTTAGGATGAACAATTGAGCGGTTTACGTTGCCTGGGCCAGCACATTATACCTGCGAAGAGATAATGGACGTTAAACAGACCTGCCATGCAAAGGGGCTGCTTGTTGGCATTCGCGGTGTGTCGCGGTGCTTTTCAACTCACGAACTAGAATTAAGAGAGATAGTGTGAGCTGTGAGACCAATAGTCACCATTCTAGTCACGTAAAGCTTTAGTGGTCTCTTCTCCGCAGCGCACCCCTCCCCTGCACACCATACTTTTCGCAGAATGCAGCACTATTCATTCATGGTACACTTTTTCTGCCACCGTCATTGTCTTTTCTTGGAGATTCTCCTTTTGAAACCAGGGGTGTATTCAATGTTCCCATCTCCGAGACCGAAGACAATACTATTACTAGAATTTTGTTATCTATGGTCAAACTACTATTGCTTTATGAGACAAGATTTCCCAGGAATAACCTGTTGCAAATATCATCATCGACTACAAGTTCTGATATACAATGAAAAGGTGTTGATGGATATAGGTTCATTATTGGATTTCATGGCTATGGTATAGCAGATGGCTGGAAGATTAACATAATATTATAAACATCTTTATTTTTCGATTGTTACCTAAGGCTAGGCGTACACCGGTTAGTCAAGACGAGACAAGATTAGTCACGTTTAGTCACAGTAATTCACATAGTTGCTTATGAAGCAGCACACACTGATGCAATGACTAATCGGTGTGTGTTGCTTCATAAGCAACTGTGTGAAGTACTGTGACTAATGTCGTCTTGTCTTGCCTTGACTAACCGGTGTACGCCTAGCCTTAGTCATTCGATATGATTATCCTAGATCCACTTCAAAACACAAAGTGTGCTTTAACAAAACAATACTTTGTTCATAACTTTCTAAAAATTGACCCTTTATGAACTTCCATGATTATCTTTGTAGCCAGGTCATGTTGTTCAGATACTTTTCAACTCTCAAGAGAAAAACTATCAAGATGCGCTATAAAAATAATGAACTGCGTGTGTCAGTTACCGTTTGTTAAATGCCTGATGCGTAGCCTAAATTATAGCGAGCCGAGCGGGCGACGGAAGTTGATGAAACGTAGTGCTGAAAAACATAATCTTCTTCTCTTGATTATGTTCAGTTTTTATGATATCCGTTTGGAAAGTGTTACCATTTTTAATTAACATTCTTGCTGGGGGGAAAAGCGCATTACTGTGCACCGTGGTAATTGTCTAGCCGGTTTTTCAGGAGGGGGCTTAACGGCTTTTGGTGGACAGAGGGGGGAGGGGGTTGACTGTAGATTAAACAAAGTGTGCACACACAAAAGAAGAGAGCCGAAATGAACTTTGTTTGTCGGCGGGCGACGAGTAATGAGTGGTCGTTGCAATGTTATGTAGGCTACTCGTCGACGGCACAGAAATGTTCACGATCTGCTAGTACAGAGCTGTGCGTTCGCGAGCATCACGGAAGGGTGGAGGGGGGATGTGGTGCTCCTGTGGGTGGTGGTGTATCCTTGGAATATGAGTGGCTGGGTGGGGTGTCGAGTGGGGGTGGGGGGGAATCGATCGCTCGACCGGAGTTGCGTTTCTAGGGCTGGCTGGCTGGCGTGAACAGACCAAGTACCAACGCGTCGTCGTCTCTAGCGTGAGGCCCTTCTGTGTGTGTGGCACGCACTGCATTTTCGCTTTTGATCCGTTATTCGTCTTCCTCATCCCCTTCCATCCTCACCACCCCCTGCTTTGCCCACTCCTTCTCCTTCACATCTCATCGTCTTCCCTCTTTCACCTTGAGTTTATTTTACTTTCACGTTCCTCATCTTTCTACTTTCTTTTGTCTTTAACATAGTCGCACCTAACGTCCTCATTCTCCATCTTAATCATTTTTCATTTTCTTCGTATTTTTAATTTTTATATTCCTTATTTCAGATGAATTATTTTGATTTATCCGTCTCTTTCACTTCTTTTTTCCATTTCCACGGTTTTTTCTATTTTTGAAACAGTCTTTTTGCCATCCTCTTTGAGCTGTTTCGTCATTTCTTGCTCTTATCATCTATTTGTTTTCTCCTCAGTTTCATCTCTTCTTTATCTTGTTGCTCTTGTCATCAATATATTCTCCATTTCCCACTCTCTGACTCTCATTCTTCTACTTCCGCCTCCTCTTGCTGCATTCCTCTTCAATTCCTGTTCTAGTCCTTTCCATCTCAGGTTTCTCATTCCTTTTCTGCGTTTTTCCACCATATACACGCTCATGTTGCTCTTTTCCTCCTTCCTCCCATCTTTCTACTCCTTTTTCTTCTTCTACTTTGTTTTCGCATCCATCTCTTTCTTCATCCTTCTTTTTCTCACCATATCTTTTTCTCCTACTTCTTCTTTTTATCCTCGTTCTCCTTCTTGTCAATACTATTCTCCTTTTCTTCTATTTCTTTCTCTTCCTCTCCTTCATTTTCTCATCTTCTTCCTCTCGTTTTTATCCTCTCTTTTCTTTCTTCTCCCTCCTTCCTCTCATCGTTTTTTTCTTGTCCTGCATCTAGCTAGCTGCTCCCGAGCGCTTTCCACACGCCACCCGCTCAACACAAACTCACAGCGCAGCGCCCACACGCTTGCCATGAGATATCCGCATCTCCAAATACCGTCGTCTCCTTCTATTTCTTCGTCTTCTTATTCAGTATTGGAATTCAGATTCACCTCTTTCCAAATCAAAATACGTAGTAATCTTATACCGGAATATAAGCTTCTCACCATATTCAGCTCAGTACTTCACATTCAGCGTATTCTCAGAACCAGAGAGCAATGTCAATAGAAGAAGACCTATTGAAGAGAATCTGTGCATTGAACAACAACATTGATGGAAACCTCCCTTTTTTGTGAAGAGTTTCGTCAAGAATGATTGGATGAGATGGGATTTTGTCGGAAGGGAATGCATTTAACTAGTAGTTCCATTTTTATTCGTGGAATTTCTCGGATATTTGTTTGCTTGGACAATCTTCTTCAATCCATTATTTTCTAGGAAACATGCCCAGGGATACTCACAAGTGTTCCAATTTTTCAGATCTCCTTGTCTCTATTTCTCATACAACCATTCTGGAGTATACACTATAGCAATAAGTTCTTCTCCCAATGCATCCACTTGGAGAGACTTCATAGACCAAAAAATAGTCAATTTAACTGATTGTTGTTGAATATCATCCTATTTTCTGTGTTAGAACATAAAGGAGAATAGAGTATTCTATGCGGAATATAAGACATTCGTCTAATTCAATCAATATATTTATTCAAACCCTGAGAGCTGATTGAAAGAAATCAAATCGAATCACAATAGCTGAATATATGATTGATGAGAAGAAGGTTCTTGAAAACAGGAATGGTACAAAATAACGTAATATTGCACAGTTCAATTTATTCACATTATGTTTAAATAGATGAGAATTACATTATAAGAAGGTTGAAGACAAATATTCTATATCTATCAAATTGCAAGAAGATTCATTGTGAGTGCGTATTCAATCACATCAGGGAGTGACAATCAATCTATGTAACATACAATAATATTGTGTTTGGAAGTGGACGAACCTGCACACTATTTACTACAATGTAGTAAATACATAGTGATCATGTCATGATCACTACATAAACAGTATTTCTAGATCCCAACCCTGCTGTTCTCTTTAGCAATAAATTTCATACAACTTCAGTTCTCAGAAGAAATGTATAAATTTTGACCAAATATTCTAACTTACGACTTTCACAAGCCAAATTCTCAGAACTCCAAATAAAGCCAAACAAACCGTAACACTCTCTCATTCGCTTTGTTTGGACAAATGCTGATGGCTGAACAATCATGCCAATTATTATCTCTCATGTAATTATCACCTATTGTCTGTAAATTATTTGCTTATCTGTCCCCATTAAAACAAAATTCATTAACTCTCACTCATACATTGATTCATGAAATCGTTCATTGATTTAGTCGTGATTCATGTTCTTGGTTCTTAATTTTTCCTCTTTATATGAGAATAAAATTACTGAGCCATGATAAGCATCAGCGAAGTCACTTTATGACTTCTACAGTTCTATACAGTTATGAATTTGATGTATGTCTCATTCAAAAGATTCTGCTCATTTAAATATGTACTTGATTATGCAATAGAAGCACACTTAATGATACACTAAATTAACTACCAGAACACTTCATAATAAAAACAATCAACAACTGAATTATGCAATAAGAATTCTCTTTACTAAAATCAAAAATATCAAAATGTCATAAAGTTCTATTTCAATAGTTTAAAATACGAATTTAAAATGAAGAATCAGTACTTGAAGGTAACCTCTACATTACAAGGATTATGAATCGCTATTGAACGCCCACTATTGAGTCAGAAAAGCTGTGAAACTTCAGCAGAATGAGATGATTGAATGAAATGAATTTTTTTACACAGTGAGTAGGTTTCACAATATCTATTTTATCCTTATTTCTCAGAATAGTTTTTATTCTTTTTTACTTGTTCCGAGTTGTTCAATCAGAGGAATATGATGAGAATATATAAGTCAACAGCAATGCAATTTTCATGACAGTATGCTTATTTTCAAAGGATTTTCAACTTGGGTTCATATTATGAAATCAATCTGTAACTGGATACACATTGCCTGAGGCAGAAGCCATGAACAGGTGGGCTGTTCTATTTGAGAAAGTGATCGACTTGGAAAAAATACTTTTTGTGGGGAGATAAATTTCAGAACTGTCAAGTGCATGAGGGTGTAGATAAAACACAACACACCAACTCACCAGAACGCACGCACGCTCAGGCGCGCGCGCTCGCAAACCACCACAATGTAGGTTGGCGTTGATTCTATCGGCTACCCATTCTCTATAAACAATTCATAAGCTTGGCAAATTCTATTAGCCCTCTCATTGAAATGCGGAGTTATGGCAGATGCAATGACTGAAGTGGACGGACAAACATGCTGCCGACCAGTAAGCACAACTTGAGTACCCCCCTTCCATCCCCCCTTGAGCCCCCCATATTGATCGGCTCACTGATTAGGGTCCTCTACTCGATCATTATTCATCACCTCCATTGTACCAGTAAATTAAGTTTGGAGCCGAACTCATAAATGTTTAAAACAATATTGTCAATATCAAGTCGCTGCAAAATTCAGTGTGATGAAAATCCTATTACAGCTGCATGCTTATCAATAGCAACCTGCTCAACTTCAATGATTTCTAATACATTTAAACAAAATATTAGTTTGTTCAACCTGATAAGAGTTATATAATTGGAATTAACTCAGCAGAAAATTATTTATGTTTTCCTGCATACTGGAAGAGATGATTAATCTCTGAACATTATTCTGAAATTGTTACAAACAAAATGTCGAGATTTCAAGACGAGTTAGGAAGTGTATCCTGTTATTGACTCATGAAGAAAATACAAATAAGATAACAATAAGATATCAAATACTTGGTAACAAATCTCTGCTGCACAGGGATGGAATAATCCTCTTACCGCATATTATAACGTGCGATGAGAGAATTCGATTATTAGCTCTACAAATGGCCCAACCATGAATATTGCTAAATGTCTAGCTAGTCCATCTATTCGAAGCATTTGTCGATTGCTCTGGGCTACTGGCCATTAATTTGAATGGGTGATTTGAATCTATTAAATCTCCATAAGGGCCAGAGAGAGGCTGCAAATCGATGTTTCAATAATTGCTACCATTTAATCACTAATACATTATTATATAATATTGTAATGCTTGATTTTTCATTTTCGATAAGAAGTATGAGTGGTGGATCATTCAGTCATAGCACGGCTGAAGTACCCGAAATTGGAGTATAAAATCTGAGTTTTAAATTTTGAACAGAATATTCATTAATTAAAATTGCAACCTGACTGCCTGCGACAAATTAATCAAACATTTTAAAATATCCAGTCCTATATGTGTGAATCGACCTTTAATGAATCATGAATTCGATCACTGCTTATCAATAAATGAACGAAATGGTGAGTGATAATTCATGAATGACCAGAAGGATTCCTTGAATTTTTTTATTTTCATTGAATTATTTATCAATTTTCATCACGCTTTCATAATTGTCAATATTATAAGCTTATTTATTTTACAATTACCAATGTTCGTCATTATGAGAATCGAATTGCAAAATGACTGTCATCTTTTAGAGACTTTCACTAAATTTTATTTGAAGAAATTACTGTTCTATCATCAATCAGCTATAAATAATGTATACAGGTGGTGGCACAGATGACGAATCAACTAATTTTTTTTGTTCTCTCATCTGTGGTTGTGGTGATAAATGTTCTCCATAATACAAATTCTATTACCAAAGTAGCTACTCTAAACAAATAAATACTGTAGAGGATAGAAATTGTATGAGATTGAATCTATTTCCAAAGTACAGTATATATACTATTGGGATTCACAACAAAAATTCAGAATGATTCTACCATTCACCTCAGAAAATTGAGCCTTGTATTGGATAGAAGCTCTGCTATTCCCGTTGGAGATTAGAGGAATTCCCAGATGTCCCTCTCCATCGCAAAAGAATCCATCTCAAAAGTTTACTCATTCCTGCAAACGTCTCCGAGAAAATCTTACTCCACTCATCGAAAAGGAACGATATGATTACTTAAAAATAACTTAATGATAAATTGATTATAAATAGATTATTTTTTTCAAACGTTATAATAACCGCCCTGAAGTTATATTAATGGTTTGTTCTTGATTTGGAGATGAGTAAATATTAGAAGATTGAATAATTCAGGAAGCGATGACTTTTTAAAAAGTTTAGCACGGTATGCCCCTTGCAAAGGTGAGGACACGCAGTTTCAGCACAAAGCATATTCCACTTTCTACTTGTTCACAAGAATAAGCTACAAGCATTAAGAACATACGTGAACAGTAATAAATTATTTTAGAATAATTATGATGTAATAATAATGATTATGTAATCAGAAATTATATAATGTCGCACTGTTATGGAATTCATCGATCAGTAAATAACCGACCCCAAAATTGCATTCAAAAAACCTCCAAAATATATGCGCTGGTTTTTTCACTGAGAACAAGAGTTTCTATTTTCAATCTTGATACTCCATTCGGCTTTTTTCTATTTCATGTAAGCACAACACGTATCAGGATATGTCCATCCAAGTCCGACAGTTTCTTTCTTTCTCCCCACTTTCCAATTGGACCGGCCCACAAAACGGTCTGACCTTTTTTCTACGAGTGGAAATGCTGCTTATTCTATTTCCAAGTTTCCACTCTTCACGTCGCCTATCTTGAATTTTTCCTCTATTTCCACACTGAAGGCAGCTTTTTCAACTTATTTGGAAACATTGTTTTGTTGGTAACGAATAGTTCTAGTATAGTTGGAATGGGATTGATTTTTTTGGAACTGTGAAATCAAATTTCACTATTTACTTTGACTAAAAATTGAAAAAAAAATATTGTTGGGCCATCATACTAGATAGTTTATTGTTTCAATGCTTCGTATTGTTCATTTGGAATAATGTAATTCTAAATTCTTTCTTTATGAATACGAGCACCGGCGATCAAATTTTATTCAATCTGGAAATATCAAAATTATTTTTCTTGGTAATCTCAATTTGTAAGGCACCTTTCATGAATTTTATCCTATCGGTATATCGGAATAATAACTTGGTACCTCTTGGTATTCCCACTACAATCATTATCAAAAAGTAGCTCACATGATTCTTAAGCTATTCACATTATTTGTTCAGTAAATATCATGCAAGCAACGCATATTTGCTTTTCTAGCTTTCGAGCCAAGGTACGTAAGTTCTTTATAATGAACATCTGTACCATTGAAATTATTATTACGTATCTGCTTTAGATACGTTTTAGTGTGGGAGACCCAAAAGTAGCTCCATCTCACCGTGCATAACCTATTTTTCACTTAGCTTTAAGTTTGATATCAATTTTCAGAATATCTTATTGATATATTATTTCCATCTTATAAATTACTAGAACCCTATCCTAGGAAACATTGTAGCTACTACTGTGTAGTTTGCTACTTGAATTCCATTCTCTACCTCAGCATACGTAGACTACGGCACACTGGTTTATTTACTTCTAACAGCAGACCGGGAAAGGGATGTGAAAAGGTCAAGCAAACGAGCGGTGACCAGCAATCACTTGTTAAATGACAGCAGGAAAATCTAATCAGAGCAGCAGCGACCCTCCCGTCCAATTAGACTACTCCAACCCAATCACCCTCAATCTTTTCCCATACATCACCCAATACAACGGCTGCATCCAAAAATCCTCATGTATCACTCACTGTACATGCTACGAGTACAATCTCATTTGCAGGTTGCAGGCTTCACTCTCAGGCCCGCTTTTCCCAACGCTGCTTAAGCAACAGCTGAAGCTCAATATTTTTTCTATTCTTTTCCTATTCTTTGAATGAGGCTTTTAAGCTAGATGTATAGCTTAATCAGTGTTGGGGGGAGCGGCCCTCACTGTACCGTAAACCAAGTTTATAATCACTTCCTTTTTTTCTCATTTTGTTAGTTACTGAAGGAGATATTCTTCCCAACTCAAATCTTTCACATTCTTCCAAGTTTTAGCTGATCAACTATTCATTTTCCAGAGTACATACTGTTCAGCATAGTCATAAAGCGCACCTATCAATAGGCAATAGACATTAATTCTCAATAGAGTTGACTCGAACGGGCCTTGTCCAATGATCTAATGCAAGATCAAATCGAGTTTCAATTTTATAGCTTATCACTGGTATATTCACACATTTAGCTCGATTAAGATTTAGTTTTATCTCTCTGGCACCTGTGGTTTTGGATCAAATTACTCTTACTCATTTTTCCAAGAATGGATACATTTCCAGAACAATGATAACATCGAATCAATAATAATAATAACAGAATAATATAATTTTGGTAATGGAAAAAATGTTTCTTCACGATAAGAGATAGTTTTTACTTTCCCGTTGTTTGAATACATGACTTTCTCAATGAAAATTCAATGATTTTTCCTCTCAATTGCTTGTTCCTATCCATAGCTAGTTGTGAACTAAGAATTTTGAAACTTCAATTGTTAAAATGTATAGAAAAGCACTCCCTCTGTTCCCATTGTTTGAATACACGACTTTCTCAATGAAAATTCAATTGCTTGTTCCTATCCATAGCTAGTTGAGAACTAAGAATTTTGAAACTTCAATTGTTAAAATGTATAGGAAAGCACTCCCTCTGTATCATTCAAGTGCCATTGCCCAATGAACAGTTGAGCTTTTATAAGTAGGTGATAATTATTACTAATTTGATTTTCGATTGTTGAAATAAACTCACAGACACGTTGAAGGTTTGAATTATTCCATTGATGAGACAGTGAAGTTCTGTAATTGGCTTTGCACAGCTGTTGCACATGCGATTCGATTCGCCCATTCAATGCAGTGTGCCGTTCACGAGGAATGCGATGCAGGAATTAGCGAGCAGTGAACAAAGCTACTAAGTGAATACGCCTCTGCTGCTACTGCTGCTGCTGCTGCTACTGCTACAATATTAGGACGCTACTGACTGCTGAACGCTGCACGTGTTGATAACGTGCTCAAACTCCGAGCCTCCGAGTCAGCTTATTAGCGTTCTTGCAGTTCTGATTGAACTCTCAAATAGAATACCATCGTTCCAGAGCAACGGTCGATGGAACTAGATTCTTGAAAGCACAGAGAACTTCACAGAGATGCTTTCAAATTCCAATCCTGACATTATATTATGTCAAAGCGCATCAATAGAATCCACTGATGATTATGAATAAATGTATTGTATTACCTTTCCTAGTAGTCCCTTTTCAATGCGACAATACGATTTTCAATAAATGAGATTTGTAGGACAGTCTCAGATAGAGCTATTTGAACTTGGAGTGAGGAGAGCTTCTACAATGCCAGACCGTAACCACTGAAAACAAAGAGACTACCCAACTTCTTGTCTGTGGTTTGCAACTTTAATGCAGCTGTACCCATCTCAATGCCCATCCCTCTGCACTCCCAGGAAACAGAAGTTATCTTAGATTAACCTTTCAACGGATCAATTTATGATGACCATTCTATTGGGCATGATCTCTTGTTGATAATGACAAATGAATTACTCTTAGAATTCATATAGGCCTAGTACAACTTCAACTGTTATGTATAATATTAATAACTGGAACTACAATCAGATTCATTTAATTTGACGCTTGACATTAGATAGGTAGAGAGATATTATTTCTTGTCGTTGCTGATGACCGTAGAGAATGATGGCAGAGGAATAATATCTCTCTATCTATCTATCTAATGTAAAGCGTCAAATTAAATGAATTTCTATACTTTGCTGGTGACGAGTTCTTGTTTTTCTAATCACTAGTAATCGTATCATTGCTGATTATTTCATTATCCAAATCCATGTCTCAGCATCTGGCATTATGGCCATGGCAATCATGCAGAATAAAATTTAGAAGTTTAGGCATCATGTAGAACCGACGTCTTAGTTGCGAATGAATTGATTTTCAAACTTGTGGAAATTAAATTTAGTCTCGGTGCCCACGACTGGATCTTGGGCACAGGCGTTTGACAGCTTTATCAACAGCATTATTGTATGGTTGACAGCATACAATTCTTTGTGAATATTCAAGTGGAACTTTTCCTTCTCTTCGATAATGGCACAATAAAAATTATAAAAAAGACATCTCTTTAATAAATGCAGGATCATTTCAAAAGTTCATTTTTTAAAATTTCTCGAAGACAACTTTCCCAATTTAGGATGAGGATGAGAAATTTATCTTTCTCCCACACATGGAACCGCTGCTGACCGCTATTAGCCATTGCCGCACGAAATCCGCTCGTGGGCACCGAGACAAACAGTCCAGTTTTCGATGTCGGATACGGTTCAGTCTCAGGAAATGAACTTCTTCTGGTTAGAATGTTTCCATTCCAATAATAGCTTTTAATTGAAATATATCAATATCTCCATATTTGACCGAATAATATTAGAATGCAGAATTCATAAAGCGGAGTTTGTACGGTAACAAACGTATGAAAGTATTGATTCTAGGATATTGAGAATTTTCATTAACTCTGAAAACTCAATTTTGAATTATGAAGAGGAGTTTGAATTGTATTCTGCCCATATTAAACTGCACTGCTGAGTCCAAAGTGAACGGATCGGTAAGCAATTGTTCCAAAGCAAGCACCTGTGTCCTCATTCATATCTATCTTAATATATATGCTTTTTATGCACATATTCACCCTCTGATCCCACATTCCATACCTATATAACGCAGTAGCGGTATGAATTGTGCCATATCATTCTGTTTTAGTATCTCACGTACGGTATGAAATTTTCCTTTCTCTGTTGATCGAAACTCCACCTTCTTCTAAATTGACTTTTATGCAATAACTTTCGAATCGACACAAGTATTACACCACAAAGAGTCTATATTGCAAGAATTTTCAATTTATTTTCGAATTCCACTGGATCTGCTCCGTTTTTCGATTGCTCTTTGAAATATTTTCAATAAGATCACTTATGTTCAGCAACATTTCGTTATCAATTCTCTGTGAATATTAGAGTTACATTTTTCCTTCTTTTTGATAATGGCACAATAAATATTATAGGGAAATCATTTTTCTTTATAAATCCAGAATCATTTCAAAAGTTCATTTTCAATCATTTAAATTTAGGAAATTTGTCATTGAAAATCAATTTCTCCCATACGCTTGGACGGAATCACTCTCAAATAATCCCTGAATAATCTAAGGAACAACATTAGATTAATATTCAAATATTAGAATACAATAATTCTAATGAATTCAATAAGAATACATTAGATAAGATTTTCAAATTGAAGGATTTCATTCCATTATTATTAAAGAAATTATGCTATTCGTATTACTGTATAATCATTATTGACTTATTTCTGTTGTTAGCAGAGTGCCCTTTCTCAATTATTGTTCGTCCTTCCCGTATGAAAAACCCTTATTTCTCCAATGATGTGGGTATTCGATGAACCTAAAGGATAATAATTATTATATTCTTGAAATGGTACTGATACTCTTTTGTAGTTTCTGTGCAATGTTCGACACACACGTCCTAAATTGATGTGAATTATTCTATATCTTAAAGTGAACAAGAGTGTTACTCCAACAGTTTTATAATGCCAATTTTAATCTTTTCGCATTACGAAACTTCAACATTAAACATTTATTACTTGCTGAGATCAAAGTATATGGTGGAAGTTAAACTACGAGCGAGTTAGCTACCGTAGCTCAAATATTTATTCGCTCGCAAACTGGAGCGCCCTGCCAATTTGCGTCGAACAGAGTGTATCAATCCTGAGAGAATTTGCGTGTATAGAGTACCTGGTTGAGGGGTGGAACGGAGGCAGCAGAAGATTTACACGTAGCGAAGATTGACAGGCGACATTCGTCACCAGACAAATGGAGTGACCTGCAGGTATTTTTCTACCTCGGTTTCCAGCTCAATCTCGTATCCATCACGACATTTCTTCTTCATTCTCGCAGTTTCTTGGCAGGAAAAAGCAAGAGAAATTCTCTCATCTTATCCTTCCTGAGCAGACCTTCCGCTTTATAAACTGAGCTAAGTAATTGATTGCTCCCCGGGGAGTAACATGTGAAGCATGTGAGGCCGGGATTGTTGGCTTCAACATTCAAATCAAATGAGAAAGTCTCTTATTCCGCTTGACAGTTTGAATAACGAGACAGGTTAGTTTGTGTTATAGCTCTTTTTGAAACCACGCGAAACTCGTTTGCTATTTACTGAATATGAAATCTAGTTTGAATGATGCTTACTATAAAATTCAGTAATATCCTAGTTATGATAGTACCTTTTTTAAAGATAAAGCAAGAGGAAAATCTTATTCATCAACAGAATTTTACCAAAATTCCTTCGTATTCTCTGTACTTGTCTTCATTGATTTGATTGGTGGATGACTTTTTAATTAACATTTTTTTCAGATTCTCACTGATTTCTAGATAGCAGCTTTCGAATATACCAATACAAGAATTGGCTTTTTATACATAGCAGTCAATTATTGATAAAAATGGTTGTACATTAGAAATTAAAAAGTCATAACTTTAATGTCGTATAATCATATAGATCAACGGATCATCAGGTCACGAATATAATTGTTATTTGTAGGATTTGAAGAATAATTCATTTATAATTGCTGAATTATCTCGTGTCTGATATAAGTTAATTTAAAGCTTAAACTGTATGCTAGTGAATCGTCCAAGTAGCAGTTGTAGGAAATGATGTTGTATGATGCTATAGAACCGGGATTGGTACCGGTACTTATTTTTTCAAAATTTTTAAATAATAAAGTCTGAATAAAATTTGTGTGCTTTTTATCTTAGTTTGAAATCCCACCTATTGTTTTGGCTTCAAGAACGTGGCTTAGAATCTTTCTAAATTAAGTCATCTCCAGTGAGCGACCCTGAATTTTTATTCCACAATGGAGTTCATAGCAAGTTGTAGACCAATGCTGGCTCAGGTATGTTATGAAATGCCATTGTATTCAGATACGCCATCTGCGGCTGGGAAATAAGCAGAGATTTTCAGTCCAACCGCAGGACATGGCTCTTTATTCTTTTATTACAACGAAAAATTTCTAGGAAGAAGGGTAGTTTTTTGCAGAACTCATTGTGCGAAAAAACATTGTATTCGAATGTCTCTTATTTCAAAACACTGTAATGAACAGGCGGATTCTAATTTCATTCCTCTTCTGTATAACATTTCCATTCATTTATGGGAAAATAACTCGGAAAGAATATCATCGCCTGGGAGCTGAGAGAGTATCGTAGTTCAGCATTCGAATATCTTGAGAATCTGACTCTGAAATAGCTAGTAGTGGATGCTTTCATTCATTCGATGATTCGATGCTCCAGAGCCGTTCTTGATACTTATAATACTTCATCTACTTATAATACTATACTTACTTACAAATACTTAATACTTATAATACTAATTCTTATACTTAATCACTTTTAGCAATACTTTACATTCTTTATATTCTTGAATTCTCACATTCTTTTAGACCCTATTGAAAACGCTAAAATTTGTGTACCAAAGAAAAAATCCAAAAAATTTTATAAGCTTTCAGTAAGAAAATGTTTTGATATAGCCTAAATAAGAAACCCGTCTCCCTCTGCAATATACATTTATACATACAATATAATAATTATGTGTAGCCAACCCAAACAAAAATGAAAACTCTGTTCTGGAAGCCATTGACATTGAGAAAAAATTTGGAAGAAATTTTGGGGGAGGGCGAGGGCGCTCAATCTCACCCACTTAAAATCACGAATTAGAAATATGCTAAACTTTCAGGAATCATACTCTCAGTGTTTGAGCTAACAAGTTTTTATGAACTTTCTAAATTATTGAGCGCCCTCGCCCTCCCCCAAAATTTCTTCCAAATTTTTTCTTCAATGTCAATGGCTTCCAGAACAGAGTTTTCATTTTTGTTTGGGTTGGCTACACATAATTATTATATTGTATGTATAAATGTATATTGCAGAGGGAGACGGGTTTCTTATTTAGGCTATATCAAAACATTTTCTTACTGAAAGCTTATAAAAATTTTTTGGATTTTTCCTTTGGTACACAAATTTTAGTTTCCACACCAGCGTTTTCAATAGGGTCGGGGTAGGGACGGTGACGAATTCTTTGGAGAATTTTTGAGAGGATATCAGTTTTTTTTTTAATCACCTTCTTGTTAGAGGTATAACACTGCAAACACAATGGATGGGGAGAGAGTTAATTTTTTTTAAACAGTGAAATGCCATGTTATTCGATAAAAGATATTTTATCCTCACTATTTGGGTGCTACAAAATTATTCTAGCTATTAATAAGTGAGCCAGTTATGGTTAATACTGAATGAACAAACAAGACGTGACTGTGTCTGTTGCATCACACGTTATCATTTACTATCCAGACTTTAACGACATATCATTGTAGCAACATTAATTCATGTATAAGCAGTTATCCACAAAGTTTGTTAAATAAGATTGAGATTTTGAATTTAGATTGAAATTTTAACCCATTACGATAGGTCACATGACCACTTTTGATGAAAAAAATATTTTGTAATCGAAAAATGAAATCCTTGTAAAAATTTGCCCAACACCATTATTATACATTCCAGGAACAAAATTCTCAAATTTTCCCCATTAATGATTCTAAAATGAACGATTCAATTTTTCTATTTCCTGTCAGAGTTTTATTTATTTTAATTGCTAAAATTGTTGAATTGACGCGACATTTACATTCTTTAAACTTCAAATTCCAAATATTGCAACTTTAATTATTATTCGGGCAGAGCTACAGAGCTTAATCGGACATTGAATGATTTGAAATTTTAAATGTGAATAGACTTCTACTAATCTACTTGAAGGCCTATATCTTCCAAACTATTAGGCCCTCAATGACCAATTAATTCTCAAATTGTAGGTATTTTAATATACTTTAAGAAATATGTTGGATGTCATATATGAGAAAGTGATACTTCACGGTCAAAATTCAAAAACAAATGAAAATTACGATAATTCAATGAACTTTGAAGAGCTGTATTTCGCAAACGGTTGAGCCTACAATAGCAAAGTCGGTCTCAAATTGTAGGTAATTGAATCAGCTTCCAAAAAAATGTTGAATGTTCTATATGGAAAAATGATTCTTCAGGGTCATAATTGAAGAGATGTAGAAAAAGTGGAAAAATTCAACAATTTGATAAACTTTGAAGGCCTACATCTCGCAAACTATTGGGTCTACAATAATCTATTTGGTCTCAAATTGTAGATTTTTAAATTATCTTTCAAAACTTTGCTGAAAGTCACATTCGAAAAAGTGATGCTTCACGGTCAAAATTGACCAAATGTAAAAACAAGTGAAAAATTACGATAATTTGATGAACTTTGAAGAGCTGTATTTCGCAAACGGTTGGGCCTACAATAACCAATCAGGTATCAAATTGTATGTATTTAAATTTACTTTCAACCCTATGTTGAATGTCCTATATGAAAAAGTGATTCTTCAGGGTCAAAATTGCGAAAAATTGAAAAAAGGGTAAATTCTCGTTAATTTTATGAACTTTGAAGAGCTGTATCTCGCAAACGGTTGGGCATACAATGATAAATTTGGTCTCAAATTGAAGGTAATTTGATATACTTTAAGAAATATGCACAATGTCCTCTATGAAAAACAGATTCTTCAGGGTGAAAATTAGCCAAACATAAAAAAGTGCAAAATTCCGCCATTTTGTACGATTTTTGGAGATGAACCGGTAGTTTGCCTAGGTCTAAAACTTGGATTTAGCATCCCAGGACTACCATAAACATTACTAAAAAAAAAACCGACTATCCCATTTCATACAAGGTAGACCCTATTTTTGATGACAATTTTACTGGGCTATTATTGAAAAGGTCGAATTTGGCGGTGGCAACAGTGTGAAACTTTTAGTTTTTAACCGCTAGGATCGCGACATTTACATCAGGGCCACCTAGGAACATGGTCTAGCTAGACACTGAATTTAAACGTGCAGCTGACGTCATCACATCGTGTCCATAACAACTCATGTCTACAACTCATCCCTGCATTAAAATTGGAATTCGTGTTTGGTTTTTCTCGTCTCGAGTTTATTTCAACTGCACAATTACCTTTTGGTGGGTAAGTAGTTCTATTTATTTATTTTTAAATAATAAAAATTTAAATATTCAAACTTGGTTGTGATCAGTGGCTGTTTATGAACAGTATAGTGGAGTGGTAGGCCTCTTAGCCGTGACGTCACATTTCGAGTGTCTAGGCCATGTTCCTGGGTGGCCCTGTTTACATTCGATATAAAACTTCAGATTCGAACTTCAAATTGCATCGTTAATTTTTATTGGGACAGAGCTACAGAGCTTAATCGGGCATTAAATGATTTGAAATTTTAAATGTAAATAGTTTAAACATGTCTTCAATCGCTTTTGGTAGTCCGAAATCTCAACTCATTACAGATTTTTCACATCAAGTGCTCAAAGTTGAAAAAAATTGAAAAATCCCAAAATTAGTAAAATGACAAAATACCCGTATATAGTATCTTTGCGAATTTATATCGTAGAAAGTTCGTTCTGATCTTAAATGAAAGCGCTCAAAAATCTAAGAAAATAATGTCATTACAACATTTTAAAATTTTCACTACCTTCCGCGTAAATTGAGATGGCGGCATGCGAACATCAAAGGGAAGTTCGTTACAGAATATATAGTGGTCCCGGTCTTTCATTCATATCACGGGGGGGACGGGTGGTGGAACGACCGTTCCACTAGATTTTTACCAACTATCGTAATCTAGTCTTTATTCTGTCACCAACACGAAAAATTCACTTATTTTTTCGTTTAGTTTCATCTCTTCTTATTTTAATTAATTTCAGTTTTGTGAAATTCGTTTTTATTTCTAGGTTGAATTTTATTATTGTATTGTTATTAAATTTATTGTGTGTCAATGAGGCTCTTCATGGAGTATTCTGTGAGCTTTTGTATGTCAATAAATGAATGAATAAAAATGTGGATTAACTAATCTTTCACGTTCTATATGTATATTATAACAAAATCCTTAGCGATGTATTGCATTGATTGAACCGAGTTGTATCTGTTTATCTGAATAAATCAATTGCTGGTTTGACATAATTATCGATGTGTGGATTTCGCCATTCATTTTTTCTTGAAATTCTGTATTGAAATCATACATAACATGACCACCTTACCATTTAAAAAAAATGAAGTTAGACACAATATGGCGGAGATTTTTGAAGTTACAGTAAAGTAGTATTTTCAATTTTAGTACGATCCTCAATGTCACCTATCGTCAAATTACCTTCGTATAAGGAATATTAAGCCGTTTCCATCATTCTCACCAACTCTGTATATAGTTTCAACAGTATTCAATTGTTATAACTCATCGAGTTACAAACTGTTGATGAATTATGTGATATAACGCATAATAATCAAGATTAATAAATTATTCAGCTAGAATACATCCGCAGAGCCACGTTACAAAGTTTCTGTTCTTCCCATTCCAACAATATGCCTTGAATTTTAGATCAAATAGAATTTCCAGAGGCGTGGATTATACAACAAACTGGTGAGTTAGGCCATAATTAAAAAGTAATAATGCTTGCCTGGTTTCTGGCTTGCTGGGATGTACGAAACAAAACACTTCAGCGAGAAGCTCGTTTGAATATTATATGAACAAAAACACTAAGAAATTCAATATGACTTAACTTCTACCAGGGAAGAGAAGCAGAATTTATTAATGTTTTAGCAGAGAATTGAATTTGTTTGCAACTACTGGAGCGTTTATAAAGACAAATTATTCTTAAGCGTTATTATAACTTACTTATCACCAAATTAATTGTCACACTCCTAACTACAACAATTTATTTTTATAGTTTGCATGAATATATTTCTACCTTTAAAACGAAATGAAAAACTGTACTAGTAAAGGCGTGCTCTCTATCACTAATGTTGTATAGTGATTGAAAAGTTGTCAAGAATACAGAAAAAATTATTTATTTTTTGTTAATTTTGTAAACAATGAAAACATTATGTTGTTATAATTTGCCTTCAATTGAGGAAGTCGAAATGACTCCATTGATGACTCCAGTCTCATATTTTACTTCATTATTTTTATGTCATTCTTAAAATGGTGTTGTCAGAGATTTCATCGTGGAGTATCGTTGTGTAAAGCCGTGTCCACACTATGTCGATCGACTCTGTCGACCCGGTCGATCGATAAAGTCGCTCGACACCTTCGACTGTGTCAACTCGACAAAATTGACACAGTACATGTGGACGAGTCGACCGACAACCATAATAAATTTTCATACATAATCGAATGTTTTATATTTAATCGAGTGTTTTATTTTAAATATAAATCGAGTTTTTATATGAAATGCGTGATGATGAAGATGCTGGAGCAGCGGCTTCTGCTGCAATTCTTATTGCCATCTTGGGAAGCCAAAAAGATCGTTTTTATAGTCAACATCACTTGAATCCCATAAGTAAGAACGATCACGGTACATTTCAATAAAATTCGACGTTTGGGTATCACTCCAATTCATTTTCAATAAAAATGTAAGCACTTGAACAACAGTATAGCACTATTCTATTTTTTAAAACGGCAGTGACAAGATCGACACGTCCACACTGGTGCCTTCGACTCGACTGTCTTTGATCCGGACCGACCTGATTCGGGTTGCGTTCGACTCGACTCGACAGCGCTCAACAATGTCTAGCGACACGTCCAGACTTGTTCGACATTGTCGATCGACTTTGTCGATCGGTGTCGATCGACATAGTGTGGACACGGCTTTACGTTACTGGAAAATAATTAATTATCTGATGTTGCAGTTGTTTGATACACTGCAGGTGGATAATATGTACTTCCACTGTGATTAATCAGCGGGAAGGTCAGAGTGATGATTTTGATAGCTTTGTAAACGTTTCCCCGTGGATGTCGATTTTGCAAAAAATGGGGAAAGCAGACCAGTGACGTTTTTCCATTGACTAGCAATAGAACTGCGCTTGGTTGTACAAAATAAATACCGCATTTAAATAAGAAAAAATAACAAGTTTGAAAAGGAAATTAATTCTCGTGCTTGATGACCTAATGATAAAAATGGAGTTGATCAATCGGAAATCGATTCTTTACAAAGATTATTACTAAGAATATTCAGGTTAGTGATAAAAATGAAATCTATATATTGTATAAAATGATCGTAGGATAATTATTATATTCTAAATATTCCAAATACAGGGTGTCCCAAAAAATGCCAGTACTACCACGGTATTCTACAAGTCAAAACAAACACAAAATGCTGATTTCTCCTTAGTTTACCTGTAATCCGCCATTTTGTTTTTTTAATATTTTTCATCATATCTCGTTGAAAAAACAAGATTTTCTTATGAAATTTGGTAGGGCTATAATTAAAGGTGTGGTTCACAAAATACATATATCAATAAAGTTCAATATCTTTTTTTTCCAAAATGGCGACCGACTAAAGTTTTCAATTCAATTTTACTGGAGAAATCTTGCTTTTTACGATAAAACGTAGGACTACAAAAATGTAGAGAATTTTATTTTGAATAAAATGGTATATAATTGTAAAGAATCAGATGATAAATAACCGAGATATGGCTATTTAAAGATTACAACTTCTGTGTTTCTTTATTTCTTCAGCAGTGAGACATGAGAATAAATTTATGAATGCAAAACATATGTTTGCCTATCTTGAGCGTTCTCAAATTTACTACTGTATCATATTTTCGCATTCATGAAATTCATCAATTGGTTGTTCCATCCAATAATAAATTGGGAACGTTCGAGTGACAAAGATAGGCAAACATATGTTTTGCATTCATAAGGCTATGTACACATGGTAGCGTCGCACCGCGCGGTGCGACGCGCGTCCAAAATTCTGCAGTTGTACACATGCGAGCGTTTTATACGCGGCGTCCACCTCCAGTTTAGCAATGGAAGTTGAAGAGGTAACATGTATTGGCTTGTGTATCGTGAATATAAAGCGAGAAAACGAAGGCAAAGAAACTTTTGGGTTCACCCTATTTTGATCGATAGATTAACGCATGGTGCTTTTGTGACACTTTACCCCAACTTGAGGAAATACGAACCCAAATTTTTTAACTATTTGCGAATGTCGATTTCATCTTTTGACGAGTTGTTGGAGATCGTAAAAGACGACTTGGCATCAAGTGAGAACTTTGTAAGGGATAGTATTTCTCCTGGAGAAAAGCTCGTCATCACCAAAATTGTGATTTCCATGGCTGCACACTGAACAGAGTTGCTGTAAAATCACTACACAAAACAAGTGAACTAGATCAAAACTCGCGTCCGACTGCTCTCATGTGTACAGTCCAACTGACTGTAGTGTACTGGGAACTGCGCTGTCGCCGCGCGGTTCAGGTTGAAAGTCTGGGCGGCGCAGTGCGCGGCGCGTCCAGATTTGAGTGAGTGGTGCATGTGGACGCTGCCATTAGCTCCATTGTATATCGCACCGCGCGGTCGGACGCGCGTCTCAAACCGCGCGGTGCGACGCTACCATGTGTACATAGCCTTAATTTATTCTCATGTCTCACTGCTGAAGAAATGAAGAAACACAGAAGTTGTAATATTCAAATAGCCATATCTCGGTTACTTATAATCCGATTCTTTACAATTATATACCATTTTATTCAAAATAAAATTCTCTACATTTTTGTATTAGAAAGTGTTATCGTAAAAAGCAACATTTCTCCAGTAAAATCGAATTGAAAACTTTAGTCGGTCGCCATTTTGGAAAAAACAGATATTGAAATTTATTGATACATGTATTTTGTGAACCACACCTTTAATCATAGCCCTACCAAATTTCATAAGAAAATATTGTTTTTTCAACGAGATATGATGGAAAATATCAAAAACACAAAATGGCGGATTACAGGTAAATTAAGGAGAAATCAGCATTTTGCCAACGGCATTTTCTGTTTGTTTTGACTTGTAGAATACCGTGGTAGTACTGGCATCACTATTTTTTGGGACACCCTGTATATTGGGATATTTGCTAAAAATTTATCATAAGGACGGAGGAGGAAAAAAATCACTCACAACACACATTGGAACAAAACACACTTGAAATACAGTTATTCAATGTAATGAAAATAATTATGCTGATAATTTCAGTATATCAGAAATAATTGGAATTCTTGGAAGAAAACTTACTCACATCCATATTTACGATTTATATTTATATTTGAATATAAGAGAAGGAGCCATCTGCTAAGGTGGAGTGTTCAGTGATTTTTCAACCACCCCCGATATGTTCGAGTAGCCTGTAACCTGTAACCTTGTAACAACCATCATTGTTCCATGTAATATTATAAATGCCAAACATTCATAACATTCTGTAGAATAATGTTCAAGAGCTATAAAAATATTGTGAATGAAATGAGAGTATATGCGGAGTTAGGACTAGAGAGCCTTCTCTACTATTTAACATTAGGTTGAATATGACACACTTCAATTATTCACTTGATTAAATAAATAAATAATTCGTTCCTCTGCAGGAAAAAATCACAATAATTATTCGAACTTAAACCGCAATTATCAACGAGTGAAGTGGAATGTTAGTTACTGATACTGTTACCACGTAGCCAATCGTAAAACCGTTACCAATATTGTTATCTATGTTGTAGTGGCAACAATATTCACAGCATGCAATGTAGCTGACTGTATTCATAGACTTCTATCAGTTTTTGATGACGATGAATAATTTGTAGGCGGGTGAAATTGGCTCGCTTTGCCAGGAAATGAGAAGGCCGGTCCGGATCGCAGGTCGCTTCCTAAATGACCTTATCGTATGCCGCTCACATGCTGGCCTATGCGCTGCTGTGGGGAATATACATGCATTATTCCCTGGCTACCCTTCACTTCTGGCCTCCTGCTCGTATATAGGCCTACGCTGTCTGATTTAGGTGCTCGCTCACTGTCTGTCCGAAGTCAACTGACTCACTTTCGGTCATGAATTATCCGATCACCACTGATCCCTCTACTTGTCCACTCTATGCTCTGTAACTTTCAGTCACGGGTGCGTTTGATTGAAAAATACAGGAGATGGGGTAATGTCGTTGTCTCACAGTTCGGTTGTCGAACAGCAGTACCTTGTTCAGTATTGCGAAGTCTGAAATTAAAGTATGAAAACAGTCTGTATTGGAGATTGTTCCATGAAATCTGGAAGTCCTGTAATAGAATGAGGAGGCTGACTTACACAAGACCTAGACATCAATGGGACCTGGGATATGATGAAGATCTCAATGGAATGTGATAAATTCATACGTCTAATAGAGCCCGTAATTTTCGCACATTGTATATACAGGCTTCTTGAATTGTGAGGCTGTAAATGTACAGTGAAATCTGTAATCAGCTGTAAAGCTGTAATCAGTGAAATCTTCAGACTTGTAGACTTCTGGAATTGTGATCTCCAATCCAGTAGAAAGATCTCAAATTCATTATTCATGTGTCTTAAATTGAGTTGATTACAAACTAGTTGTGGAGTAAGTTGTTCACTTTGGAAACATGAATTCTTAGTATCATGTACTCTAAATAAAGACCTAGTCAATTAATTAAATAGACAATAAATAAGCTTATAAGTCTCCAAATTAAGTTTAAATTGCTTTTTGCGAGTGAAAATAGTGATAATAATTATTGGGGGAGATTTTCATTTGGAATACTATATGGTTTATATGGAACAGTTATGAATAGTCTTGTTCTGCATAAGTGCTTGGTCAATATTATGTATGTAATGAATTCAATTTCATTGTATTGTTATTATTATTTATTTAGCGTATGGCTTTTGTCGGTGGGGAGACCCGAAGGTTCTTATTATCATTGATTGTAATGAATCATTAATTCCATTCAATCGCATGTAACTACGATTAAGTATGTAGTTAAAGTTTTTCAAGAGAATGCAAGAAATAGTTAACATCATCTTAATTTTGCATAACATGAGTGGTGAGACAGCATTGCTTGAATATTCTTTAGACTACTTTGATTTTAATAGAATATAAACTGTCAATCTGATAAGAATTTTTGAAGAACTTTCATTTATTATCTTAATTATTTGATGTATAAGTAATGTGTTCTGATATTGTCATGACTCTGTAAGCACAGATAAATTATTGCAACACTACAAAAATTTTATTCTCAAAAAAGATTTCTGTGACTCTTTTGTTTACAAACGGCCATTAATACAATCAATTCAACAATAATTATTATTGATAGTTATTAATATTATGATTGCAAACTTGCATAACACCTCAAACAATCCCATTTACTAGATTTGATTCACTAAAATCAATTCTCAGAACCGTAAAAGGTAGACTAACAAGCGAAATTTCGGTGGAGTTGTCAACAGTTCTCCGGAATTTCATTGCTAATAACGTCTAAGTAATTATTATCAGCAATCAGTACTAGCATTTCCGATCAGCACAGTTTCCGTTTGTTGGAGGGTCAAGAGGACCTCAATTAATCCTTGTGTAACTTCCGGGGCATTACAACCCTTTCCAAATCGGATAGTTTGCAACGCCTGCAGGCAACAAACTTTGCTCTGCAAAATCAATTGGTCAAGTGACTCACGAAAAATCTCCGCACTCTCCATTGGGCTCTTAGGAAGCACTCAGCTTTTTTTTTTTTGGCCAACACCCTTCATTTGTGACTTGGCTACAAATTTGAACTTTGTTACGAACCTTGACATGTTTTCCAACTTCAAGTCCTACTGCTTACAAAGCGTACAAAATTATCCCAAAAATGACCAGTTTGATGCTTATCCTTTCAGAATTTTTTTCATCGATGAATTATTCTTCAAATGTTATCCTTTGAGCTACTGAATCTGATGTCTGATGAGTTTGTATATTGTGATTATGTTTTGCATCCAATGAACCAGTTTTGTAACCTTTCACGCGGGTTCACATCTTTTTTTCTACCATAACTACTGACCTTAACATTCGTATTATCCTAGATTTCCCGTACCCGAGATCGTCCCGGTCCCAATTACCTCGGATAATTGGGAGTCTACTAAATAGGAATAAAGTTAATATAACTTTCAGCTTGTCTACTTCTCGAATATTGAACAATGATGTGTTTTTGTCTCTCAATATCAGCCTACATGACATTTTCTTAATCCCGGATAACTAATATCCTCTCAAAAAATTCTCCAAAAAAGAATTCGTCACCCGTCCCCTACCCCCGACCCTATTGAAAACGCTGGTGTGGAAACTGAAATTTGTGTACCAAAGAAAAAATCCAAAAAATTTTTGTAAGCTTTCAGTAAGAAAATGTTTTGATATAGCCTAAATAAGAAACCCGTCTCCCTCTGCAATATACATTTATACATACAATATAATAATTATGTGTAGCCAACCCAAACAAAAATGAAAACTCTGTTCTGGAAGCCATTGACATTGAAGAAAAAATTTGGAAGAAATTTTGGGGGAGGGCGAGGGCGCTCAATCTCACCCACTTAAAATCACGAATTAGAAATATGCTAAACTTTCAGGAATCATACTCTCAGTGTTTGAGCTAACAAGTTTTTAAGAACTTTCTAAATTATTGAACTTTCTAATATAGTTTACAAACTATATTATTTTGTAATCGAAAAATGAAATCCTTGTAAAAATTTGCCCAACACCATTATTATACATTCCAGGAACAAAATTCTCAAATTTTCCCCATTAATGATTCTAAAATGAACGATTCAATTTTTCTATTTCCTGTCAGAGTTTTATTTATTTTAATTGTTGAAATTGTTGAATTGACGCGACATTTACATTCTTTAAACTTCAAATTCCAAATATTGCAACTTTAATTATTATTCGGGCAAACTATTGGGTCTACAATAATCTATTTGGTCTCAAATTGTAGATTCTTAAATTATCTTTCAAAACTTTGCTGAAAGTCACATTCAAAAAAGTGATGCTTCACGGTCAAAATTGACCAAATGTAAAAACAAGTGAAAAATTACAATAATTTGATGAACTTTGAAGAGCTGTATTTCGCAAACGGTTGGGCCTACAATAACCAATCAGGTATCAAATTGTAGGTATTTAAATTTACTTTCAACCCTATGTTGAATGTCCTATATGAAAAAGTGATTCTTCAGGGTCAAAATTGCGAAAAATTGAAAAAAAGGGTAAATTCTCGTTAATTTTATGAACTTTGAAGAGCTGTATCTCGCAAACGGTTGGGCATACAATGATAAATTTGGTCTCAAATTGAAGGTAATTTAATATACTTTAAGAAATATGTCCAATGTCCTCTATGAAAAACAGATTCTTCAGGGTGAAAATTAGCCAAACATAAAAAAAGTGCAAAATTCCGCCATTTTGTACGATTTTTGGAGATGAACCGGTAGTTTGCCTAGGTCTAAAACTTGGATTTAGCATCCCAGGACTACCATAAACATTACTAAAAAAAACCGACTATCCCATTTCATACAAGGTAGACCCTATTTTTGATGACAATTTTACTGGGCTATTATTGAAAAGGTCGAATTTGGCGGTGGCAACAGTGTGAAACTTTTAGTTTTTAACCGCTAGGATCGCGACATTTACATCAGGGCCACCTAGGAACATGGTCTATACTAGCTAGACACTGAATTTAAACGTGCAGCTGACGTCATCACATCGTGTCCATAACAACTCATGTTTACAACTCATCCCTGCATTAAAATTGGAATTCGTGTTTGGTTTTTCTCGTCTCGAGTTTATTTCAACTGCACAATTACCTTTTGGTGGGTAAGTAGGTCTATTTATTTATTTTTAAATAATAAAAATTTAAATATTCAAACTTGGTTGTGATCAGTGGCTGTTTATGAACAGTATAGTGGAGTGGTAGGCCTCTTAGCCGTGACGTCACATTTCGAGTGTCTAGGCCATGTTCCTGGGTGGCCCTGTTTACATTCGATAAGAAGCTTCAAATTCTAACTTCAAATTGCAACTTTAATTTTTATTCGGACAGAGCTACAGAGCTTAATCGGGCATTAAATGATTTGAAATTTTAAATGTAAATAGTTTAAACATGTCTTCAATCGCTTTTGGTAGTCCGAAATCTCAACTCATTACAGATTTTTCACATCAAGTGCTCAAAGTTGAAAAAAAAATGAAAAATCCCAAAATTAGTAAAATGACAAAATACCCGTATATAGTATCTTTGCGAATTTATATCGTAGAAAGTTCGTTCTGATCTTAAATGAAAGCGCTCGAAAATCTAAGAAAATAATGTCATTACAACATTTTAAAATTTTCACTACCTTCCGCGTAAATTGAGATGGCGGCATGCGAACATCAAAGGGAAGTTCGTTACAGAATATATAGTAGTCCCGGTCTTTCATTCGTATCACGGGGGGGACGGGTGGTGGAACGACCGTTCCACTAGATGAAGAAACTTCGTCAACATAGGGCCGTATTATCAATCACAGTTCGAAATAATATTATAGTGATATCTGACCCATGTTTCATGATCTACGATAACATTGTAATGGGTATATTTGTAAATTAAATGGGTATATTGTGAGTAAATAACTATGTATTAATCGAATCACATTGATTGTGTTGTTCACATAATATCATTGCATAAAGTATGGTAGAGCACTATTTACAGACGTATGTTACAATATTATTATAATCACCATCGATACATGAGAGAAATATCAATGTTATTCATTGACGAACATTGTATAGAGAAGGATCAAGCACTGAAAAATTTGAAAGTATTTTCATAAACCCTACACCTCATTGAGATAACACAACCTCATTGTTTACTCTATTAATCCACTTTGTTAATAACCGCTTGTTATTGCTGTTGTTGTGGTTGCTGTTGTTATTGTATCCGGAGTTGTTGTTATTGTATCCGTGGTGAAACTGTGAAAGATGGACTCTTGGCTTTTGGGAGGGATAGCATCTGCTGATATTGTCCGGCTAATTGCTTGCGGTTATATAATCTCCAGCCGATTAATTTATCTTTAGCACGGGATGAGGAAGAATTAATTCTCGCCGTCGAATAGCTAAGACAGATTTATATTCTATCGAATAGCTGCTGCAGACTGTGCCAGTCATTACAAGGGATTTCCTGAAGCATCCAATTGGCTTAGTTTCCTTTCTCCCAGGAGATCAATTCATTATCAGAGATACAGACCTTCTTATCACAATTATCGACTAACAGCATGAATAACAATAGCTAATACCTGTCAAACTGTTACTAAAGAGTGTCTATAATAACCAAAGAATCCTGGATTGAAAAATTCTAATCCTCTAGTGGATCGACTACTGATTCCTGAATGAATCTGAGGTGGGGAGTGTATAAATTCGAGGAATAATTAGAAACCAACCCTCAACCTGAACGGCGATAGCGATAATGACGTTCAGCAGCTCCAGACCACTAGGTGATGGGAATATGGAATTGCCAAATAATTGCTGACTTATTGCAAAAGTCTGAATTATCGGAACTCAAATGAGCAATATTATTTCATATATTTCCAATGAAATAACCGAAATAATAATTGGCAATCATGCAGAATTTTATAGTTTTTGGAGCTAATATACGAGGGTGGTGCTCAGTCTTACTTTCAAAATAACTTGGCAGCAGTGATGCTAACTAGTAGCACTCTTGCTTTCAATTGTAAATAAGATTTCAAGTTGAAGGATCAGTTCTTATTCATTTTTTGCAATAAGTTCAATTCACCCAATACCATCATTCCAACGGAACTTGTTGCTAGTTGCTGAACAGTTTTTTTTTACCGTAGTATGTACATTGACAGTCTGAGAATCGCTTTCGTAGCCGTGATGTACTAGTGACTAGACTATGAATATTCTTGGTATTATCCATGAGCTGGACTATGAAAACAGTCAAATTATTCTACGTTAAATGAATCATTCCTTAGTTTTCTCTTTATTGTTCATTTGTGTGTTGAGTGGAAGAGGGGGCTTGTGCTTGTATGCTCAACTTCGCCCACCGCACTTTTATATTGTCAAAAGTGAAAAATAAAGTCATCTATCTATCTATTGTCGTTGCTGGCGCGTTGCAAACGTGTCAGATACTTATTAATTCTAGATGGAGTTACATGATGAGCTTAGTTAGTTAGTGATAGGCTGTTAATTATTTGAGATCAATGTGCAACAGTTTGAAGAGCTCAGTGAGTTCACAGTTGGGAGTTGTGCATGAGGGTGTGATGGTGCAAGGGGGGGTGGGTGCTCAGCCTAATCCTCAAATCCTGTTTTGAACTTTGTACAAGCGTGGTTCACCTGCAACTTAAACTCGTATCCAGCCTGCGGCTTTCTCCTTTCACGATTAGCATTCTGCCTTCAACCGGAAATGACAGAGGAAGTCATTCCGCCCAAATTTCAGACACAACTCAAAACTACTTGAAAATTGGTGTGTAGTCAAATTTGGAAATTGCTCTCTAACTGCTTGATTCAATATCTCGTACCACACGCATCTCCACAGAAATTCCTGGAACCATGCTATTGAGTTATTAACCCCAGCACTCCTTTCTTCGTTGGAATTCATGGTATGAATAAATTTTACCTCTCAACAATCTGCTCATGAATTCTATTCCTGAATTTAATCCAACTCCAACAATACCTTCGCGAAAGTTATTGTATAATACAATATGAAATAAAATCATTATATTGCAATTTATTCTAATATTCAAACTTGTATTATAATAATGATAAAATTATTCAAAATAAGAATACTGTTATATAGTTAGAGAGTTAGAATTCAACCAATCTTCTGCAATCAAAAGTATTAAGGTCTTCCAATAAAAAGAGCAATTCCACTCATATCAAGTGCGATTGTAACTGAAACAATTACTTCGTAAACGTTTTATAATTTTAAAATGAATACAGCTATAAACAAGATACATTCGTTATATTGCAATAAATATAAACTTCTATTATTATCATTACTATTGTTATCATAATACAATTATACAGTGACTGTGGAATACGAATTCTGTTGTACAGTTAGTTATTACTATTACAATTCAATTAATCTTCAGCAATTAAAAGTATTAAGTTATTTTTATGAAAAGAGCAATATTTCATTCACATCAAGTGTGTCACTAGATATGATCCTCTCGTGAAAATAATTACTTCCATCAACACTAATCAATTTGTCTCAGCGTTTTGTTGTTAACCAACCCGATCTGGATCCCAAGCCCACATTTCAGAAGTTCTGTTCTGAAATTGAACAATAAATCTCTGACAGCTTGAATCCTGCCACAAGAGTATCATGAACCCAAACATGGTCTGTGGTGACCACACGCGCACTACGCACTTTCCTGTTCGGCTTCACATGCCCCAGTTTCCCCCAATGAATATTGTCAAATCGAGGGGAGCAGAAAGGATCAGGATTCTAGATGATGCAAGGGGTGGAAGTGAATAAGGATTTGAAATCTGACATTGATTTTCCATTTCCTCATCGGGATTGGAATATTTCAATTCCCCCAAGAACTGAATCAATCAATTTTCATTCCCTCATAAGAATTATAACATTTGATTTTCCCAAGTACTTGAACAATTGATTTCTATTCCCGCATCAGAATTTCAATTCCCTTAGTACAAAATCGATCAATTCTTATAGGAAGATTATAAATACAGAGGCTACTGTAGAATTCGTTTAAAATCATTTTATACTTTTCAATACAATATTATTACGCACTCTTCAATCAATCAGTTCTATCAGAGTCCTCAGAAACAAAAATATCAGCGTTTTCATAAAGATCAACGTATGAAACCTTTTTCTCGCCTTCCAAAAAACAAGTTTTTTAGCTGTATTTGTATTGGTTTATTCTTATATTTCAGGGGCGATGTTATTTGTCTTACAATACAGCCATTTAATTTGCTACAATATTCAATTACATTCTAGTACTTCCGCTATTTCCGAATTGAAATGAAGTAGCCGACAATCACAAAGATGAGTTACTTGTGATAAAATCCAATTATTTGGGTTGTATCTGAAGTTTTTTGAGGTTATCGATATTCTTAGAATAACAAAAATCCAATTCCCAATCTCGTAGTGACTGTAATAGAAACTGTAACAGAGAAGAAGCTTCTCTGGTTTTTAATCATTTTGCTGAACTGTAACAATAAACATTTACTTGCATAGCAAAACCATTACAACAAAGAGTGTTTGTGAAAGATGAAGAGCGAGAAGGAAAGCCAACCGAGTGAGAGATGAAGGAATGAAAAAGAGATAGACTGAGAACTGAATAGTGACAGTAGGTCGGGGTTTTCATCTGCAAAATGAGAAAGTGGGAAAAATCGAACAAAAGTCTGAAAAAGTCTGTTGGAACTGGGAGAAATAGTGCAACTAAGACCATGTAATTATGTAACAGGATGTTTTCAAAACAAGAGCTCTGAAATGAATTTTGGACGCTACTGTCACTACCAGACATTGTCTCGTTCTGAACCAGAGTGCTGCAGGAATAAAATCTACTACATTCCTGACGGTTGCGAGACTTTGTTTTCAAATTAGATAACAAATTAGGATAGTGAGCTGTTGGGAAGCAGAAAATTAAAAAACCTGGAATGAGTCATAAACTTGGATGAAATAAAAGGATTTAGTAGAGTTTTGATCATGGTATTATTATTCATACGAGTTCACCCCGTGTAGCGCAATGTGTCGCTCACTTGCATTTTCTAAAATTCTTATACTTGAATTGATGAAACTTCCGTATCGGAAACCGGTTATTCCGTATCTTATACGTGCTACGCTGAGTCGGAAGTTACATCAAATTAATAGAGTATAGTAAGATTATACAGTTGCTATTTTGACGATCTGCAGCTGACAGCAGCTCAATCATACCAATGAAATCCCACCTTGTGGGAGACTATTTATAGTCACTGTACTACTTTTGGAAAAACCTTTCTAAGCTTTATCTATGTGGCATTAACAAACTAACTCAGTAGATTTAATAATTTAGAACATTGTAATGCCAACAGATGGTTTTTGTTTACATTATTTTTCACCAATTTGAAACCATTATTTTTAATGATAATCATTATCATTGAAGCTCGGATCAATGCTATTGGGAATTGCCTGCACTCAATGGCTCGTATTGACATTCGCTCTTGTCTGAAAATAACTCTTGGAAAAATTAATCTACTAGTATATCTTATGAATTTTTTTGTCAGGATGAGAAGACGAGATATTTCCTCTTACTTCTTCTAACTTTCAATAATAATTTTTCAATAATAATATACATATTTATTAATAATAGACTAATGAATGAATTTTAATAGTTTCAATTGATAAAATAAATAAAAAAATAGCCTACCTTTTTCTAGCTGGTAGATTCTTTTACCAAAGAAGAATATTCTAATACAACCTCTTATTAACTCACCATAGATTTTTAGTTATTATTTTAGTTATTGGAAAATGGCCAACTCAAAATATTCGATAGATCCATTGATTTTTGACCCTGAAGTCCAAGCTAGAGCGTAGTGATTCTCCTTTCAAGGTCTCTCCAATAACGGGGGAAGTGTGAATAGAGCGTGGGATGGCTAGACGTGAATGAAACACCCTTCAAGAAAACGCCATCATCGTGTTGAGCTGATAATTTCGACGGTTACAGTGTCAGTGGAATGGAGCTCTCAGCCGATCTGTCTCTTGAAGGCTCAACGATGACAGGCTATATATTATGATTATGAGATCCATCAATCCAAATGAAACTCAGCGATCATCCCCAGTCTTCAACCCTTTCTCCACTTGCAAATACTGGGCCGTTTTCCCAGCTAAGATTCGAGACTTGAGCTTGAAAGGACAACCCTCCTCCCACTCACTCTCTCTCACCTCCTTCATTTCTCTCCAAATTTCTTTATCTCTCTGGCCAGGCAATAAAGTGAGCAGACTAAAAATATGCTACGATATTAATCTTACACTTTACTGAGAAATTGAAATTTTTCTCTGACAAATATCTGAGAGCGTTGAAGAGTTTTTATTGAATTCCACGTTTCCTTTTGATATTTAACATTTTGTTTCATTCAATTGTCAGCTCTATTCAATTGAATCTTTCTATTTAACATATTTTTCACACGTTTATACATATCTTCGATTTAGTACAGTATATTGTTTTGAGCTAACGTGGAAGAATAACTTCAAAATACAGAAATTTAAATATTGATGGGAGTCGAGCATGGTGAATATCTGAACAATTATCAATGTCAATATTTTATGTTGGAAAAATAATGACCATGAATATCTATCCTGGATAAGAGCTCAAGAGAGTTCATGAAACTTTTTACGTGCTTGAGTTACTCGACTACACTCTGAACTTCACTGCACCTAAGTTGAACTGGATTTTGATAATTTTGAAATAATAACACATATTGTCTTTTTCTTCTTAAGTATTCTTACTTATACTAGAACTTAAGTTTCAATGCTTATAGTAGCATCATCAGTTAAATGTAGAGTAAACACTCAGCATTAAACTTATTTTTTTACTAAGTTTTTATTAATCTTTTCAACTCAACATTCAACTGATAATGATGCCATGAGCATTGAAACTAAAGTATTGGTATTAATAAAACTACCTAAGTAGAAAAAGACAATATATTGTGTTATTATTCTATTATGAAACAACTCTACAACATTTCTGAAAGCAGTGTTCAATTTATATAAATTCTTGTCTGTGAAATTTATTGAATAAAAAGAATCGAAGTTGTCATCACAAATTTATTGAAATATACCGGTTTCGGTTGTTACACCATTATCAATTTTTGCTTAACTGCTCTGTTCAATGTCACGTTCCATCACACTACTCAATTAATAAACTCAGTTAACAATCTAATGAACAATGTTTATTTTCTTCATCTGGAAGGAATCATTTTCTCAGTCCATCTCGAATGTTTCCCTCCACTATTTCATCAACAAAATATTGCCATATGCTGGGCAATATTTCCACTTCGGCTCGCTTAACAGAAATGTTGTTGTTTTTTTCCAACCGAAATTGTTTTTGAAATAGGAACCAAGTTGCAACAGTGGTTAAAAACCACTGCTCCAACCGAACGAAACCCTACAGCGGCAAGTTAAAAGTCAGAGATTAAAGGCCAGCACAGCTCGCAACGGTAGTGGGGGAACAACAGTTATTTGGCAACGTTCGGGATCCACAGAAAAAGTTGGACTTTCATTCGACCGACTGTGAAAAAGTCATTAGCTCAGCTGGAAATTCAAAATGTTACTTTCCCATTCACCCTTTTCACTCTTGCAACTCTTGAGCTCCTCTTTCCGCGACAACTGTAGCCCACTCTGCAACTGTCAAAATCTTCCCTCTTTTTCTTTTCTCATTTCCTCTTTTGCAATCCTCCTCAGCTCCACCTATTCATATTAAAAGAAGCGTGACATAAGTATAAGCTTCGCCATCTTTTCTGCGGTCGTCTCCAATTTCCTTAGGAAATAACAACCAACCGAATTAATTATTGTATACAATTTAGCACCAAGTGCTGACGTTTCAGTCAAATGCGTAGTTATTATCAGGAGATTTATCGCTTCTGGAACATTCTTATTTTACCAAATCCAATCTCTCAACAAAAAACAACATTCAAATAGACGCAATCATAACTAATCACCCATCAATAAATCCAGGTTTCATGAGTAGAATTAGTGGTAGAGTTCACTAGACAATTATCTTGGTAATTCCTCCAAAGAAAACGTACATGGTAGAGTTGAGTACTTGGTAGTACCATGGTGAAGTTACTGTACTACTTTTCAACTCTCCACTTTATACTTTCCCTCTAATTCTCCCAATAAAACTAATGAATGCATTCAATGTGACAATATTAATATTTTTATTCCATTCATAGCTATCCAGAAAACTCCATCACCAGAGCTGATACGCGCTGAAAACATCGACGCGATATTCCCAACTAATTCTATTGAAGAAGGCAACGTAATAAATGTAGGCCACTAAGAACATTCCTTGTCACTCCGTTCACGTTGGACAAAAATGATAAGTCATACAAACTGGGAAACTTTACGACTGTTAGAACTATTTATCTTCCATTTTATTCAAGAGAGCTGAAGAGAGCAATTTTCATGATATATTGCTGTCTGACGATAGAACAATACTGGGACTTCTCTTGACACCACTCTTTTCTCTGGTTATTCTCTCGGAGATAAATCGCTTAATAAAAACAAATGTAAGCGGAAATTTATCACATTGGAGGAGCGAGGGTGCAGGTCAGGCAAAGATAGAATTCGGGTCTTGGCAGGAGGTATGCGAAGAATTATAAGGAAGTAGGTGTGAGTGAGAGTGAAAATGAGCGAAAAAAGAATTAGAAAGAGAAAGGTTTTAAAGGGATAATTGAGAAGGAACAGTGATGGAGTAGGCTGTGCTTAAAAGTTGGAAAAAACAAGGATTAGTGAAATTGGTTGGAAAAGCATGGAACCGCACTTTGAATTTAAGCTCAAAGCTTTCCTGAGTGTGGCTGGCTCAGGAAAATCAACGGGCTGAGAATTTAAATAAGTTTTTATGTGCAAGAAGAGACATTTTTGTTCATTTTATGTATGAATTCATACAAATATCACAGTGATAATTATTACTGTAGTATTGTCTGTTACACTGTAATAACAAAATGTAATGATTAACAATACGTGGTTTCTGGTAGGCCATCGTTACAAGTAGCCGGTAATAAATTCAAGTAAGCATCAATTACTGTCAATAATAAAAATAAATAAAAAAATCAACCCAGGAATGTCATCTACAATTAATGAAATATCAATATTCTAAACGGATCATGTCTATGTATGGAGTAGATAGATTTTCAAATATTCAAGTTTAGTATATTTTGAGAAGGTGATTCTAATCGAATAGCAAATGTTGCAAATACCTCGAAATCCAACTCCACGAGAAGGTTAAACATCCTTTACGATCAGGGATAACCACATCCCTAATGATCAAGTTATAGACTTTGATCTGAATAGATTCTCACTGGAGAAATTCGCTTAGAGCAGAACTACTTCAGCCGCTCTAATTATTAGAGATCCCTTTACTGACCTCATTCCATGCAATGAGCTCCGTTTCAAGGTACACAAACTCCTCCACACACATTCAAACATTTCGCTCACAAATTCAGCATCCCATCCGGGTTTTGATTCAGCCTGTTCTGACTCAGCACAATGTTTACTGTAGCTCACACTCATATGCTCACACCCTTCATGCGTGTTCAGTATTCTCCAACACAATACCCCTACTCTACTTTCAGATCATCATTAACAGTTCAATATTATTCAACTACTATATAGAATATTCCCGTATTCTATCTTGTTTTCAGAAACTCCCGAGTATATACTTGTATTTTTCCTACAGTAATTGAACTGAATACAAGCAATTAAAAGTTAATTAAATGCATGATAATGAATTATATAATTTATCTATTCAAAATCTTTCATGAATGGTCTTCCTCGATAGGAGAAGTGGCATTGGGAGATTCTATATCCATTTGATCAATTATTCACAACGAGCTTGAAAAAACAATAGCGTTTCTTAATTTACTGATTCATCAACTAAAAAATACTTCAATCTCGCAGTACCAAGTAATCTCAATTGTATGTACTTCACATGTGCATTCGAATTTTAAGATGAGAAAAACTGGTTAATTTCTTATAATTTCGTATTTCGTTACTCTTCAGTTCTTATCAACGAATTTATGGTGCCTAAACACAATTTCTAAAGAGGTCCATTTTAATTTATCTATATATTTTCTTGGAAATTGTTTGTCATTGAATAAATAAATGGATGAATTCTCATCATAGACAATTGACTACTCACCGACTTTTCAAAGGTGATTTCATGTCATTGACAAATCAAATGTACATTGTACCTATGTAACAATGCACCAATTTCAGACAAATTCTCGCTCAACATAGAAACAGGTTACTGTGTGAGGTTCTGTTCCTTTTCTTGAAGAAGTCCCCATATGTGGACCTCTAACAACAGGCTGGCTGGCACGAACAGCACTGGTGGAGAAATCACTGTCAGGTCTGGTTCAATAGCAGTTCCCAATTTGACATCGACCTCTCGACGATGTTTCCTGCAGGAGCCGTTCCATCCCAACTGTTGTTGAAATCAGGAATCAATTGCTGGGATTTTTCGTGCCTCCGGCCACTCTTTCACTCTTCCTACCCACATCTAATTTCGCCTCTACCCGCTAGCAAGCCACACACGATCTCCAGATCTCTAAATCCCCAGAGAAGCACCGCAGCAGCCCCACTACACTTCTTCTCAAAGGCTAGATTAGCGCAGATCCCGAGCTACAGATTTAATAAGATTTATGCTCTTCAACATGACACCAGAGAAAATCCATTCTTTGATTAGCAAATTATAATACCTTCTGCAGTATTTTAATGTTCTTGAAAATCAATAGCCAATTATAATACCTTCTGCAGTATTCTAATGTTCTTGAAAATCATTGAAAATCCATGCTTTGATTAGCCTATGATAATACCTTTTGCAGTTATTCTGATGATCTTAAAATATTAGAGAATATTTTTATTTTTCTAATCATGAAGGAGAAATATTCTTTGCTCATTATATGAATCATGAGACGATGAGAGTGAGATTTGATGAGAAACAATCATACTTGAAAAATACGATATTATGCGGGAATTTGTACAAACATGTATCAAGATGAGATAATTATATCAAGCATATATTAGTGGTAGAACATACAATGGGAGAATAACTGGAAGATGTATCTATAAAAGAAGATAATAATTATAACTAGTCTGTGGTGATAGCTACTACGAGAATTACGATTCTCGATTGTAAATCAAGATAAATGTAAACTCCTCCTATTCGTCGTCTCACAACCTAAAGTTTCTCTTATGCTCTCAAAGAACACTTCAAAACATCAGAAACAACTTAACAACGCAATCAACGGTAGGAGTGGAGTACATGGAATTCATTACTTGCGAATGATGATGAGAGAAAAGAGTTAATCAATTGGACTCATTTCGGAAATGAATGATCCAGATTTACAAGAAAAACATATTTTATTGATCATTGACAAGTTTGAATTTGATAGAAACTGTGAATATGAAGATGTATCGGTTGAAATTATTAAGAATGTTATTTAAAAAAAAATGTCCCTAGCTGATACGTTAATAGTTCACTCTATTGTTGATTTGGATTTTGATTCAGTGGATTTGGAAGAACTCAACACTCTAAAAAAACAAGAAACTTTTCTTGAAATCACAAGAGATGAGAGACAATATTAATATTGAGTATCGTTGAAAATGTATTGTTGCATTGTATACATCAATGTACAATAATTGTATCTAAATTGCAACTCAATTATAAGTTTGTAAATAATTTTTAAGCTTGAAGTTTCTTGAAAGAAAACAGGACAGTGGTTTTTATTATTTGTTATTCATACGAGCAAAACCAGAAATATTTGAAGCCCACACCAAGAGTTCAACATAGAATTCTCTATCTATATTAATAAAAGAGAGTTGGTGTCTGTACGCTCGCTTATAACTCGAGAACGGCTGAACCGATTTAGATGATTTTGGATTCGTTTGAATTTTTAAAGCACTGGTTAACATAATATCTATTAAAATATAAGAAAATCCCTTTATAATTAATAAATAGTTATTACATTAATGACATAACCTATCAAACATTTACAGACCAAGTTTTGAATTTGCCGGCTACCGAAGAACGGAAAGATAGTCGTGATTCAAGATCAGAAAATGAGCAATATCATCTCACGTCCCAATAGCCCAGTGGATAGCGATTCGGCCTATCCACGAATTGGATTTCCAACGAATAAGAGGTTGGGTGTTCTATGCCTGCTCCGACCCATTTCTTTTTGTACTAGGTTTTTTGCTCTAATTATTTTTTACGTTAGAATCATCAATATTAATATTGAGTTATCGTTCGTATAATAAAGTCATGTTCTATCATTTCAAATATTAAAATTGAAGAACGGAAATAAAATAAAATAAAAATAAAATAAAATAAAATAAAAATAAAATAAAAATAAAATAAAAATAAAATAAAAATAAAATAAAAATAAAATAAAAATAAATAAAAAAATAAAATAAAAATAAAATAAAATAAAATAAAAATAAAATAAAATAAAATAAAATAAAATAAAAATAAAATAAAAATAAAATAAAAATAAAATAAAAATAAAATAAAAATAAATAAAAATAAAATAAAATAAAATAAAAATAAAATAAAAATAAAATAAATATAAAATAAATATAAAATAAAAATAAAATAAAGATAAAATAAAAATAAAATAAAAATAAAATAAAAATAAAATAAAATAAAATAAAATAAAATAAAATAAAATAAAATAAAATAAAATAAAAATAAAATAAAATAAAATAAAAATAAAATAAAAATAAAATAAAAATAAAATAAAATAAAATAAAAATAAAATAAAAATAAAATAAAAATAAAATAAAAATAAAATAAAAATAAAATAAAATAAAATAAAATAAAAATAAAATAAAATAAAATTATTTTTCAAGAATAAAGAATAAAGACATTTTTTAAGGGGTGGCATGAAGGGGGGACATTTGGGGGGGGGAAGAGTGCGATACGAAGTTCGTCGGGACAGCTTGTGTTTAATAAATTGAAGCCAAAGAGAAAATGAAAAACTAATCCCTGTTCTACGGGGACAAACAAAAAATGTTGGAGGACTGTAGAAAAACTTGTAATAATTACGAAGCATAGTGAGATCAAATCTCGCACATGTTGTTTCCATTCCAGACCTAAGCTTATTTATTCTATTTCTAAGCCCTCGTGAATAATGAAACCAAGATTTCTCCTGCTTATAAGAGAGAAATTTACGTTGAAATTCCTCGCCTCTGCTGATTTTCTAACGGAAAATTTCTGGCCAATGAGTAAAAACTGAACCAAAATCATCCTTTGAGAACTCTCATTCTTTTTTTAGAAAAAGGCTGTTACATTATAAATTTCCCAATATTATCAAGTATGTGTAATATATTCCTCACTCATTTTCTTATACTGTATATATATTCCTACTTAATAGATATAATATTAATACATTCTGCTCTTTCTCTTACTCTACGAGTGTAACTCTTTCGACTCGGTTAAATGAAAAGCAGACCAAAAAATGAAAAACGCCTTTCATTTCAGAGATTTCCTAATGGTAGAATTATTCGGACAAGTTATATACGCTTTCTCTCCTATAAGGGAGAAATTTTCCAAGTCCTGAAATACGCCTTCACAAGATACAGGAGTTATTCAGAGTAAAAATTAATTTGAGCTCAAATGAACACAGGAGTTGTTTTGAGGGTGAATTCAAGCGCATTAGTTGTCTTTTACAAACGAGTGAATCATTTTTCTGTTTATTGAGAACATCAAACGATATACGAAATATTCGTTATTATAATAAATCACATCATTAGCTCGAATTAGAATATTTGTGATATCCTTGTTCATAATAATTATTACGTGTTAGTTATACCGAATATTACAGTGAAGTAATGAATTACCTCATAAACCCAAAACAGCATATTTATATTGATGTCTGTTTGAATTATTTGATGTCGTTGATGATAACGAATACCTGCATCAACCTTATATTATTCTCTTCATAATGTTGTCGAAAAATTTTGTTCTTTCATTTAAACGTTTTATATTCGATAACTATACCGTGTACGTTCTCTGATCCTTGAAATAATATTTATTGTCAACTTTACAATACACGTACTTTGAACGTTTTTGAACTGAGTTGTAGTGCAAAGGAAATTTGAAATCAAGAAGCTTGTGGTTGTATTAATGAGTTTATTACTCAAGAACTAAGCAGAAAACATGTATTATTTTGCTTGTTCAAGAGCTACTGTATATCGAGAGCAAGGAATCAAGGATAGGTAGTGCAATATTAGACAAGGATATCTTAGCAACTGGTAAAAAATTTCGCTATTTATTTATTATTATTATTATTGACAATACACACACCATGATTGGGAAAAAACAACAATTCACTAGCAAACATTGACCTAATAAAATGTCTTTGATCTTTTAGTTGCGTCACTGGGTGGAAAATACCCTTCTATCTGTAAAATAGCCTGTTCCTGAAACCCCGCCAAACTAATTTTGATCAAATCGAATTCTGACAAGGAGCAAGATGAGCTCATCTGAAGATAGCTCCCTCGCCCTACCTGACGAAGTGGCTTAATCTGCTAATTGATGAAGGCTCTGTTGACAAGAAAGCGCTCATCAAAGATGGGATGAAGAGTGTTTGTCCAAAAGATGAAAAAACTCATAAAGTAGGATTCACGAGAAGATTCCAGGTTGAAGTTTCTCGTTACTTTGTCTCAAGGACAGGATTTGAAAAGTTTTTCTACTGCAAACCTAGAATTCTCATACTACAAGGTTAGGTGGGAGATGCTGAGATTTGAAATTGGAATTAAATCAGATGATACACTAGAAAAGTGGGAGACTTGCGCAGAATTTTCAAAGAAGGTGTTACAAAAATGATACTGTAGTACACAAAATACAAAAAATATATAGTAACAAATCTTCGAATATAATCTTTTCAAAAGAAGAGGAACAAATCTTCGAATATAATGAAAATTCACATAAATAACGAGTTAAACCCCGTGCAGCGCCAAGCGCCGCTTGCCTGCTCAATATTGTATCATTTGAAAGTGAATTGTATCATTACAAAATACTTGTATCAGTGTAAGTTTCCTCTAGATTTCACATCAAATATTGCAGTGCTGGAAGCACAGTAGGAAGGAATGCGCCAAAAAATTTTAATATGATAGATAAAGTATTAATATTCCAGTTTTGTTTTCACAATAGGTTGGCAATGCTGATAAAAATAATTCTATTCCTATTCATTTAATTACAAGTAATTGTAGTCTGCAAGAAAATATCTGAGAAACTTCTCGTAGATCTTTCTATAATTTCAAGCGAAAATATTGTAAGAAAGGAAATTGATGAAGTTTTAAAGTAATTGAGACTACCTGTAAAACAAAAATATGAATATATTTATACAAATTCTCTGAGCCGCTATCAATTTTCTATGAAAACTTCGTTATGACCAAGAAGAGCTTTGAACAGAATTCAATAGCTACAAGAATGTGATGAATGCTACCGTCCAAAAGACTTTGAGATATACTTGAAAATAATATTGTCGTTACAAGTTCCTTTCATCAAATTTCAAGTGATTCTCTTCTGTATTATCAGTAATATGACGTTTCTTCCTTTGACACCCACAACCCAATTTGAGCTTGATACATGAAGTTGCCTACCACAACATTACTGCTTCTTTTCAATGTAAGTCTCATAAAGTGGTACACCCACTCTCAACCTTTGTTTGGCTAACTGGAGACCTTTTGAGACTCGAGTTCAACTCGACTTGCATTCACTTTCTTGCCTCGGGAAACATGAGCATTGTATGAAGCTGGATGTTTGTTTTAGATTTAATCTTTGTACAGCAGCACAAAACACCTGCTCAGCACTGCTTCAAGAGTACATTGTAATAGAAGTATACTGAGAGTCGTAATGACTCGGCTCTCCTGATTTTGAATGCTAGTTGGCGGCGAGAAATTTCTAATTTGTCAGTACGATTAAGGTGGATGCTTATGACAACGATAAGTGGAGTTATACGACTGTGAAATGCTGTCAGGAAATGGAAACATGGTGTGTGGTTGAGTGCATGAGTGAAGTGAAGATTTGTGCTTGCTTTAGAGCTGTTCTTATCATGAATCCACTTCATGTTACCAGACAAGAAACAGGCCTTCAGTGTTCTACTTTACTTTCTACTGGTCCTTCTAACATGGAAGCGCTCTTCTAATTATTATTTGAGAATATTTCTCAGCAACCCAAATACATCTGAGTGCTTCATTCAATTGATAAATAATTTTTTCTGTACAGATTTTTTTATGACACCATCGTGGGATAAAATAATTTAGAATAACTTTCAATTTGAAATCGTAGATAGAAGAATATTTAAAGACGAACAGGTTTCTGAAATATACAGGACACCTACTATCCAAATAATAAAATACTAGAAGAATCCTCTACCTTTTTTGGGGATGGAGGTAGATTTAGCGGATGTTGGAAACAAACAGCTGAAATTTGAAGTGAGGGATAGTTAAATTTTATTCATTCAAAGAATTGAATTGAATTTCTATTCTCAATGAATACAAGAAAATAAATAATTAAAAATAGTTCATATTGATTTTTTTGAAATTCATTACTTAGTTGAAATGTGTCATTTTTATTTCAAATCGAACCAGAATAAATGTGCAGGAATTTCGCAGTTTGACAAAATCATAATATATGTTTTTTTTTATTTCGAACTGGATCATAATAAATGTGAAGGGGATAATTATCGTTGTATATCCGAGATTGAATAGTTGAAATAGAAGCTGATTTGATATTCATCAAAGCTAATCCTGTAGCTATTAACAATAACAATGGCTTATTAGATTATTATCAATTCACCCTCCAGCAATGTTGAGACTACCATAATTCAATCATCAATACACGTACACGTACACATAATAGTGTAACAAATGATACACATATCCATAACACATAGTAAGTATGAATCACATCACAATATTTGGATTTCAATACAGTGGGAGTTTTTCAATTCCATAATGCACAACACTATTATCAGTGCTAAGTTTTTGTCTTGATATTAAAATGTTATCAAATATTATTCTTCATTTTTTCTTATAATGAATGAAGTAAAAATTATGAAGGAGTATTAAATTTTCAACGAATAACATTCTTTTAGATGCAGGGCTTGTTGTTTAGAATTTATTCATTATCTATATTTTTCCCATTTTCAGTGATGTTGAGTTGACAATAATGTATACATTGAACAGCATTATTTAGAGCACTGTACCAGCTTCAGAATCTCGAACCAAACCAAAGAGACGGTTTGTAGGCTCTTACTCTTTATCGTTCATTTATTTTAATCTTCCACTGCAGATTACCATGCTCTTCCATGATCTATGTCTAGCAATCTAATGCATTACTTTATTGGTGAAAACATTGAGAGAAGATCATGATTACAATGGGACGTTGAGGTAACGGTTACTGGAATATTATTCACTGAGGACCTCTATGTGCTTCAGTTCCCTCCAGAGTGTAGTTACAGCTAGCAATTATTATGCCTACCGCTCCTACATAAATATTGCGAAGTACTGACACAGTTTTCCCGGGCGTAGATTCTACTGTATTGCATTGTGATGCAACACGGGTTGTCTAACTTTCCCCTTGCAGTCATTGAAATTATAGCCTAGTTTCCTAGCACTTTTTTCTCATGAAAACTACTAGATTCGTAGGTTAAAAATGCCCTTGATAACATTTTTTTCGTATTCTATAGCTTCCATTCTAAAGGTTTTTTATCAACTCACATTATTGTGTTCCACTTCTTTATAGCTATGGTTATTCATGAAATGTTATTAATTCAGATATGTCATTGTTATTGGTGATCTATTGAGGTGATAGTTGAACGAGGAGTAGATTTAAACTAGTAGTTTTCCAAGAGTATGACAAGTGAATTATCTAGAAAACATATAGCCTTGACAGATAATGTTGAAATTACTCAAAAAATATTCTGTAAGCATATTTGGAAATTAATTAGTGATTACCAGATGAATGGTGAAACCCCTTCTACATTCCAACCTAAAATCTATTTTTGTTTGGTCTTTTCTTTTAATTATTCATGTACGGCCTACAGGAATCCCCAAAAATCGCATAATAGTTTTCAACAATATAATACAAATATTTGAATAAAATAACTGCTTGATCTAGTTTTGTCATGCAACAACAAAAACATTGTAGACAAAAATGGAGTTGTTAATAATTATGAAGTTACTTTTAGAACTTGTTGTTTGAGGGTGACCATTGTTCAGGGGCCATAGTCAGAAATGCTGAGTATCAGGGCTCGGGAGCTGGTTTACCCCGGCTCAAAGAATTTTTCCAGATAGCATTAAGATGTTTGTAATTCCACAGTAACCGAGATGATCCCAACTTGAGAGATAGTTGATAAGAGAAACGCAAAGGCTCAAGATAGGTTATCCGCTCTGAAACCCCAAGCCATGTTTCGAACTTCCGAGCAAGACCGAGATCTCGACTCGAATAGAAACTTTAGAGCTGTTTCCAAAGCCTCCAGCGTATATAGTTTGGTTTGCCACGTCGAGTTCCAGTTCGGAATATATCCTCAACGTTATCCTAAACCAATCGTCGTTCTCCAGTAACTGGAAACAAAAGAAAACACTCAAATTTTCTCAAAAACTAAGTTGATCGGCTATAATCGGAATGATGAGATTTCCGATCTTACCGCTTCAGGAACATAGGCCCAAGTTCCTCCCGAATCAACAAGTGATTTGAATTTATAAATTCAATAATATAGGCTACATTTATCATTCAATCAATGTTACTTCACCATTATATTTCATTCTAGTGAAAACTTCTATTTGTAATCAAAAAACTTGGACCAGTTGAGAATTCACCAGTATTTCTATACCTAGGATACCTTATTAGTAAGATTTACACGAATAAGTATTCATAACATGAATTCATTAGGCCTATTCGCCTCTTAGCCTATCATGCTATTATTATTGAAATAATTTAATCTGAACCAAAGAAAACTCTATCTCGAAGCTTGTGCAGTTGGAGTGGGTGGTACCTGTGAATAAAGAAATGGATTAGCGCTCCTGTCACACCGAAAACCCAAGTTGTACGATTAACAAGAACCGGCTGAGTAATTTAATAAATTAGGGGTCGCGTGGGGCTTTTGAAAATTACATAAATCAAGAACGTGCTCTCCGCCGCACCTTGGAGGGATCCCCCCAGTCAAATATATCACAATTTGGCGTTAGCTGGGTCTGCTGAGAAACAAAGCTGTTAACAGGTACCGGAACTTGGAACTTTGTTCGCGAGACTTATGAACATGTCGGCGAGGGGCTGAAGAACCATGCCGCTGGGTCCGGAACGGGGTTGGAAAGGGGGGATTTGTTGTATCAGGGACATCGTTATTCCACCCTCCTCACCACCCTTCCTCTTTTTCGTTTTCATTTCGTTCCCCCTCCCCACCTCACTTCATCCTCCCTAAGCAGATAAGAATGAAGTCAAACATCCTCTTGCTCATTTTCGCAAATTGATGCAACGACGGACGGAAAGTCAAGTACTCTCTCGGCACGGAATTAATTTCACTTCAATCAACTGAACAGCCGATTTTCGAGTAAGAACGAGTAGAATCACGAGATTCTTGTTGTTCAGCGTTTCGAACACCAAGTATCCTGTAACAATGAACAAATCAGTTGGATATCTTCTTTTGTCTTCGAAATTGATACAACGGAAGATTCCGGAACGGAACGACTTGTTTTGATAGAAATGATCTCTTGTATTCAATAACAACTATGAGAATAATCTCATCTTCGCTTTTCTAACCAATAATAATGATTATTCTTATTCTCAACAATAATAATTATTATTATTATCATGAGATAGAGAAGCGAAGATGTTATTATTTATCATCTGGATTCCATGGATTAAAACTTTTAGGAATTTTTCAGAAAGTTTTCAAATTATTATCACATATTTTATTGAAGGAAAGTAACTTGGGTATTAAGTAAATTCATTGAGAAAAGTAACTTATAACAGAAAAATTACAATTCGGAAGTAAGGAAGCTGGGAGAGAGATAATACTCGTATAAATCATAAGGAGAAGACAGAGTCCTCATGTACAAAAGTTCATGTTAATTTAGTAACTAATTTGAACAGGTAATTATTTACAATTAACATTTTTAAAGATTCTTCACTTCTTCAATCAAAAATTGATCAAGTAATAATTTGTTAACTCATTAAAGTAAACTCATTTTCCGAGAGAAGGATGACCTTGTAGAAGTATGAAATAGAAACGATAATGATTATATTTTATTCCCTTCATTGACATCAGGATCTGAAAAAAGTGATTTATTGGAACAAGTTCCACCTCTCAAAACTATCCTGATAAGTACTCCATTTGCAGTATTTGTAGACGGTAAAAATTGGAGATTATAAAATTCAGTGTAGCAAAAGACTCTTGTAATATTCCCTCTCCGACAATCCCGCTCTTTCAAATTAAGTGCAGGGAGGATTTATAGTTTCCTCTACAGAGAGTGTATAGTACAATATGGTAGGCTATAGTATACAGGGTGTTTCAGGAGGAATCTGCCAAACGGCTCATTCTGATTCCTGACACCAAAATAATAAAAAAAAATATCTAAACATGGGTACGGAAATGCTTTGTTCACGAGTTATACAGCGTGGAAGATTTCACCTGGAATTCAAGTCCCTCTATGAAATTAACTCACACTGGAGATTTTACGGTGTTAATAGATAGTTTAAGAGAAAATTGGTGTGAAATACAAGAGATTGGGGTTGAAAAACACAGTTTTTTGCGTTTGGACTACAATAACTCCGTTAAATTACCCAAAAAGGAGACATTCTAATTTGATTCTCGACAAAATAATTTAAAGGAAGTCAATAAAAAGACAATTGCTTTCTTTTAAATTCAATTTTATTAAGGAACACAAAAAACTAAAAATTGGAAAAACAAAATTAAGAAAACAATTTTTATGCTATGTAGAAGTACCACCACTACAACCAGAGATTTTTATTTTATTTGCAGCTAGTAGCTCATTTGGGAAATCACATCTTCTATAATTACCCCCCCTCATTACCCACGCACAAGCCTAGAGTACATGTTGGCATCATCCTCAGAAAAAATAGGATTGGAAGCTCAATATATTGTAATTGAAAAATAAAATGAGATTATTATTATTTATTGATTTTCCTATATAATTCAGAAACATCAACAGAATGATGTAAAAAAAACTAAATTCTCTATGAATGATTCATCGACATTAAGAATTTGTTCTGATGAATTAAGACCGATTTTCCAAATAACACCCAACAATGTAACTTTTATAATCTTCAAGAAAAGACTATAGAATCTAGAACCCAATCCAACATTTTCATTACAAACCACGCTCTCTTTTTTTATGTACACAATCATAATCACACTTCATTTTGCAGCAAAATCCAAGTTATTTTCTATTATTGCTGCTTTCATACCATCCAATATTGTCTGCTGAGTTATAAGATTTAAACGATGAAAAGATGACGGAGCAGTTCGCAGCCAATTCCGGAATCGCCTAGAGCAAATCAAAAGCCATAGAGATGCCTCTTTTCTTTTCCTGAATTGAGATCGCCTCATAAAAATTCACAGAACGTGCTCTGTCCTATAGACTTGAGCAATCCGTTTCTGCGAGAGAACCGTGCTAAGGATTTAGCCGAAGCGAATGGGACCATTTTCCCTGATTCGTTGTGAATCTTATTACGGCTCAAGTCTAAAAAAAAAATGGCACATTCTTGAAGAATTCTGGATTTAAAATCCACAAACTGTTAAATGCTCTGCTAGAATGAATCCAGGAGATGGCGAGAAAACGTTTTTTGTTGTTGGAATACCGATTTTAATCAGAATTTCTCTCTCACGGACTGGAAATAAAATTGTTCGTTTACGATTCGAGAATAAATTTGATTCCAATGTACAAACATGGGTTTTTCGATTAAGTTCAGCCCTTTGTTTTTTTCTGATTGGAATGTGTGTGAATTCTTAGAGATCACTGAAGCAATCAGTGCTTCACACTCAAAACATTCGTTTCCAGGAAATCTCCAACTCATCACTCATGTTGCACAGAATTATCTCGCATCTGAAAAACCAACAATTCAAATCATTAGCAGTGTCAGTATTATATAATGTGAAGTAACTATAAAATATATTTTCACATTCCAATATTCAATATACAGTACAATATAATTATATTTCTATACATTAAAAAATATACAATTCCAATTTCAATAAAAAATTGCACAGACTGTTTGCCTGTTTCTACACATCAGGTTATAGTTATAAGATCATTCCAAACAACTATAGGTAATTTGAGCAACAATAACATAATAGACAACAATAAACATTTGAACTATTAATAGGGTGGGTGATAAAGAACTCAGGTTGGTGATAAAAATGGCATGGCACTTCTCTTGCATGGCAAGAAAAATTATTATCAAGATTTGAAATAGCCTAAGTATTGGTTAAAGTTCAATAATACATTAATGTAGTATAAATGAATAATTTCAAAACAGGACTGTTAACAGCTAATGTGCCACATGATCAATAGTGCTTTGAATTCTGACCACGAGTATGGGATTAAAATGTTCTATCCTGGTTACCGATCTATCACTGGGGGTATTTGCCATTAACCCTGACACTACAGCATACAATAATTTGGAAATTAGCTGGAACATTTACGCTGTAGCGCACAATGCCGTTCAGCCACTAAATCGATTACGTGTCTCAGTGGCTGACTTGTTGAGCTTTTTGGAACGTTCTTATTTTGTTTCAGACTAATGCTTTTGGTACGGGCTATGAGAGTAATTCACCACTAGCTGGTGTTATTGACTAAGCTCTCTCTTATATAAACGTGCTGCTTTTTATAATGCATGTACTTTTTTTTACTCTCATTCATGGACAGAGTTAGAGGATATTTCCTGGAGGGGAATACCTTGGGGGGCTTCTGACATAATTTTTTTGCTACAAACTTTATTATAATATAATAGCTATATTATAACTACATTCATAACATCTGCTACAATAGCTTCAATAATTTGGGGAGGAAGGGCTTAGCCACCCCCCCCCCACTTAAATACGCCCATGGTCTCATTCCTGTATTCTATTGGGTGGACTTATTTTTCCTCATTAGGACATATGACATATCGAATTGGAAAGTGATTACAGTATTAATTATTGTGATTGTGTGTTGCTATTTTGAAGAAATACATTTTGTAATAAATTTTGAAGAAAGTTGAATTCCTTTTAAATTTGGTGAGCGCTCTTAAAATTTATTAATTGATCATAAATTACTTATCTTCCATTAGTAATCGTTGGAAAACTACAAATTAAAAACGTGATTTTCTCAAACTAAAACCTATTTTAGTAACGTATCTTTACTATCAACAGTAAAATAATAATACTTCTTCCATGAGTGAAAATCATAGAGATTTGTATTTTTTTGTCATTAGCACTATTATTATCAGAGAGCCGTGGTGAATGACACTAGTAACATATTAGAAGCTTCAGACTAGAAACAGTTACCTATTCATACATCTTACATTTTACATCATACATCTTGTATTATCGAAAAGTATAAAACGGATTTATCGTGCATGATTCTGAAACAATTTAAGTTAGTTAATTTTGTTTACTATTCAAATGGTATAGAAATAAATCAACATTGAACGAGCAGTATCAAATCATACTTGACAGAATTTTCTCTGTTGTATGATTTTCTTATCTGAGACTAAGTTGATCGATTTGAGTTTAATTTTTAAACAGCATGTAGGCTAAATTATTGAGTTATTTTACTCATCGCATAATTATTAAGTTATAAATTTTTCCAATAAGAGTTGATCACAGAATAAAAAATAAATGTAGGCCTATTCCTTTTTTCAGTTTCTTATATGAATAAATGAGAATTTATAATTGAGTTTGTGGTGTTAAAAAGAGGTACAGTAAATGCAAAATTAAAAATTAAATTAGTGGCAGCAAAGACGATAGGAAACTATTATTAAGCTTTAATACAGAGATTTATTAGCTTTTTAATACTTTAAATTATTAAGCTTTAATACAGAACTTAATATTAGCTTTATTAAGCTAATATACAATTATTAAGTATTCTAATTTATATTGTCTTTGGTGGCAGCAAAGAAATGTACAGAGTACTGTATTTAGAACGAGAAAGGACTGGAAGCAGTTCAAGGAACTTTCGCTAGGTAGCAGCGCTATCCAGTTTTTTGAAGGTCTTCTCCAATGGAACTCTCCGCTAGTCACTATGGTTTCCTGGAACTAAAAAAACCAAGAAACATACTACAGTTTCTGATGAGCGAGCACCAAAAACTTCTTGATGTATTTCTACGTAGTATTTTGCCTAGATTGATAATTGAAAATAGAAAGTAACATCATGAAACACTTGTAAGAAACAGTAGGCTACTTTTTGAATTGAAAAAATATTTAAGTGATAAACTAGATCACTTATTATTATGTTATCGATAAGAATATTGTTGATCCTATTATTTCGTATTTTTATGATAATTTACCATGAAAAAATTAGTAATAAATCTGAATTTGAAAGACTTCATCTCTTGTTAATGATATTTATTGATTCATTGATTCTTTAACCTTACAAAATGTATTGCTCATTATTGCATAATGAGCAATACATTCGACTGTACAAATATAATAGCAGCAATAATATAAAGGAAAAAAGACAGACTTGATTAGTACAGAGAATAAGTGCAAATAAATATAGAACTTTGAAAAAAGCAAAGAGCAGTACCATAGATAAGCGATAGGAGAATATTATTCCTATCGCTTATCTATGGCAGTACTAATTTGTTAAAGAAAAAATAATAGAAATCATATAATTGAGATATGAAAGAATCCCATTCAAAATTTTGGTAGGTAATGAAATACAATCTACTTACAAAACATGGAGGCACATAATTCACAGTAATCCCACAAAAACATTTGTGGGTTTGCCCCTGCGTGAGCTTAGCAAGTCTTAGCAAAGACAATTTACTACAAAATTATATTGTCTTTAGTTTTATCAAGTAGAAGTGTTAGCCTGTAGTTATTGTCATTGTTATTCATTTGTATTTCATATTTTTATCAGAGCTCACTCATCATCATTACCTTCATCAGACGTGCAAGGATTACACTGTAGTTGCTAATTGCGGGAAAGATGTGGGCCTAGATTATCAGTAGACAGCTAAAAACGTAGAAGGTGATAATAATTTTGTTGTAGGCCTACATCTTAAATAATATGTTAAACAAAATAGAATAATTTGATGAATTTAATGATACTCACTCTTATTACTAGAGAATTTCCATATAAACTCACTGACCTAGATTAAATAATACAATAACTTAAAGCAAATCGGAAAGAATTCATGGGAAAATTATGACTCACAGCTTTAGCTCAGGAACACTTTGGGAACACTATAATTCCAGATCCTTTTTTTAACCCCCAAAAGTTCCATAATGAGCAAAAAATCGTGGTATTGAATTTTCAAGTCATTATTAGTTTGTCAGAATCAGCTCCCACTCGGATAAGCGTAAAATCTTGGCTAGTTTTTTCGACGCCGAAAGCAAGAGCAAATTGATCACTGGAGGCTGTTTGTCCGAGTATCTCGATCGATCATTTCTGTGTTCGTTCCGGCTGTCTTACAGCACTGCACACACATGAAATTGTGTATCCCATTTTCAACGGCGTGTTATTTTAAAAACTTTGAAGGATGAAGTAGAAACTTTGGAAGGATGAAAATTTTGTAAAAAACGTTTAGAAGGACCAAATGATTTTGATGATGGTTGCGAGCGAGGTGATAGTTATTGATGATGTCTTGCGCGACCTCTCCGCTCAGCTTTTGATGGATGGATCGCGGTAGCCGGCAGCGAGAGAGAGAGAGGGAATGAGTGAGTGAGAGAGAGAGAAAGCGAGTAGCTGTTTGCCGTAATGCTGGAAACCATTGTCGGTGAATGACGACAGTGAACTGAAGTGATTAATGACTGATTCTCCCCAATCAGGTGTGCGCTGCGCTTGCAACTTACCCTCGCAATAGCTAAAAAACTGCTAATCCCTTCTTCCTAGCATAAAGGGTTGAGAACCGTCTCTGTAACAAGTGGATTAGTCACAGACCACGTATCTCACTAAAAAAACGCCAACGGTCTTACATGACATGCACAAAAGAATACTCTCAACCCTTCCACCGTGCTTTTCAATTTCCCAAAAATGAATTTCAATTGAAATCCAGCACTAAATTAATTGTATGAGGCAGTAAGTTCATTGCAAAACAAGATTATCATTGAAAACGATTGGACTCTTATTCCTGCCATCAACCCTTTCCCAAAACCTTATTGAATTTCCATTTTCAATTTTAGTTTCGAGTCAGGTTCACAATAATCGCATAACTGGTTATTGACGGATGCAAGTCACCATTTTTTATTTACTTGGTTCAATTAAAACTTATTTGAGTTTTGGGAATCAAGGATGGATTGGAGAAGAATATAAATTCAAATGAAACCACTATCTGCTAATCTTCACATAGAATGTCCTGATGAAATTTCATTCTGATATAATATGCTAGTATGAAGTTCCATGAATGGAAGTCTCATCCCACTCGAAAATTCTCTTGGAGATGAATATTGCTCCCAGTTTTCCAGGAAGACCGACTCAAAGAAGGAATGGAATGAAATTGGAATAGTCCCACTTAGGTAGGTGGAATACATATTCATTTCCCCCCTTTGATAATATCGTATGAATATTGACAATTTCGAATAATCATACTATTCTTTTCTCAAAAAAATTGCTACAAGTCATGTTACGCTTTGCTCTTAAATCTTTAAATTCCCTCATATTATGTGATTATACAGTTAAGCATCCTGTTCTTTATAATATAAGAAACACTTATTATTAATACTCATCCAATTCTCCAGTTCTAGAAAGAATACTGGAGAAGAAACTACTTGACGATGATGAACCCAATAACTCAATTGAGAAACTGACGACTTGAATACACAGCCATCTGAACATTATGCATAGACATGGATTACACATACATCTACTACTATACATCTCCATGAATATAAGTGAAATGAAGAATGTACACAGAATATTTTTATAAGCAAGCGTAGTTTTAATAGTATTCGTCAGAAAATCAAAGTCAACAAAAAAAAACAATCCAGTATTAATACCATAATAAAAACCTCATAACCTTTGGAAAATTCTATAATCGGTATGCAACATTCTTGTAACCATCAGCGTGTCTTATTTGAAAAGTTCGACATCTTCACATACTATTATTGAAGATCAAACTCATCTCATAGTAAGAGGACAGCTCGACAGTTATTCGAACAACTTAAATAAATCACTCGAGTTTCAAATTTCAGAATTGCCATTTAGTCAAATCGAATTCGATGAGAAAATTGACATGGGTTGAACAGAGTTCAACGTTTTGATCATGTATCGGATAACTACCTGTCATTTGTATGATTGTCTGCTGCCAGACAATTTTGATAGATGACATAGCTGGGGGAATATGCCTTGCTACTAAATGGAGAAATCTTCCATGTCATTATTTATTTCTCTCAAATACACCATTCACCATTGCCATAACTCTCATTCTATTCTAAATGGATGAGCGTTCTGTAACTCCAACGATTGTCCAGAGATGGAGGATCTGGTTGGTCAATCAATCTCACGAGATTAAGCGAATAGTTGAGATGTGCTCATGAATATCTCAAAAGTATATCTATCATTCTAACTAGAGTTCGTTTCTTATTCGATTTTTATGACTTCATCTGATCCAGAGACCTTTACCGTAGAGGAGCAATACTCTATGGTAAGTTTGTATTCTGTAAGTCAATACTCTCTAAGTCTTCCTAAGTCTGTTCTCTGTGCCTTTACGTAAGCTCACATTCTCAACCTCAAGACGAAGTGTAAACTCTACGTTGTACTCTATTTCAATTTTGATAATGTATTTTGATTCATGTATCCTGTATTTTGATAATGGTACAGTTGAGTAAAAATAAATGGGAAATCTTCTTCTTCTTATTCTTTCAAACAGGGATTAGCCTGCTCCCACTCACATTTACCTCAATTTATAATTCCTATCGTATTGTTTTCTTAAAATCCATATAAAATGTCATACTTTATATTATTTTACAAACAAAGTTCAATTTAATCTGACAAATTTTGTTCTACATGCAATACTCATTGCCATCTTTCCGTGGCCTGCCTACATCTCTCTTGCCTACTGGCTGATAATTATAAATTTTAAGTGGAAGCCTCTCAGCTGGGAAAGCTCTCTGCAACAATTCGTTTTAAAAAACGAAACTTACATTCTCCATTCACAAAATTCTTAATAAAAACAAATGAGAATTCAATAACTAAAAACAATGCTCAAATAGTGAGTTTTTTTAGAATTTGATCAGATTGATACAGTAATCATTATTAATTCCATCGAATTCCATAAGCGCCACTTGCTTGCTCAGTACTGTATCCTTTGGGAATACAGTATCATTGCAACAGACTTCTACCATTGTTAGTTTTCTCTATATTTAACCACATCAAATCTCGCAGTGGAGGAAGCAAAGTAGAACATAATTCGACAAAAGTTTTTCAATAATATAATAGATGTGTGAATATCTTAGTAATCAAGAATTGAAACGCTCTCTATAAGCTTGCTTGAATCAATCCAATATCAATACTCAATTCATTACAAAAGAAGAAATAAATGACAATCATTTCCATTACAATCATTCAGAGATTACGATCGTCAACCAGAGAAGTACTATTATTCTATTCGATGATGATTACCAAACTCTAAACGTTCGCTATGTTCTACTAAACGTTGATAGCTGATGGCTTTCATCATTGAAGAGTTTGAAGTTCCTACAAAAGCACTAAAAGGGTTTTATACTAAGAAAGGGCAAAGCTAGAAACGAATGAAGAAGGCGATAAAAAACAAGGAATCTAGTGGAATTTCTTTCATATATCTTCTCCTTTTGCGTCGACTCCCCTTTTAAGAAGGAAGAGACGATTCGAAACGCGGTTGATGCTGCTGTATGAGTCCAGGAGATTATTAGGTCGGGAGAGGCTGGCGGGGTCGTAGGGACTAAAAAACCAATGTCGGAGCTTTATTCCATTGGATTTTTACGCTCCCTTCTACATAATATTATATTTTTGACAGTTATTAATTGTTGCCGTGAGCGATCTTCGCTGGCTGAGCCGTATTCGGAATATTTTGTACATTAATCACCGGCAAAGGCTTTCCACGCCATACAACAGCGCGGTTATCGCCGAAAAACGCCCTTGCGACGGATTTCTTACGCTTGGCAGCACGATTCTCCACGGCCCGATATCGCGACACAACAGTTTTGCCACCGGAAGTACCCGGCTCGATTGTCACCTAACATCCCGTCAAGTGGAAATTCGGGAACATTGTTGAAGTCGATGCTTCATCGGCGTAATGATAATAAATGCAACAAACGCCGCACCATTTCTCATAATCCTTTGGCCTGACACTCGATTAATTACGCCGTCCCGTATCCATCATCTGCTGCTCAGCCACGGGCGGCCTACGCTCACATATCGACACTGAGCCCTGATCACTATTACGACTACTTCTCCGTTCCAGCACCACTATTGTAGTAGTTACAGAAGGAATGAGCATCTCTCATTATGTATACGCAACCGATGTGGAAAAAACTCAACTGGGAAGATTTTCATTCAGTGTTGTCAATAGATGATTAATTACTGGGAAGCAATGATTCTTGAGCAGTGTGGATGTCCTGGCGAGTCAGAAATTGAAACTGAATTCACTTCTTGTTTTTCTTCCAAGTTGGAATGTAATGTGGTTTGAATATGGGAAATAGCTCGAAAAGTGAAGAACGAATATATAAATGCTTTAAAAATTGCCTTATTTCATGATGTTCTTAACTCATTTTATTAGACAAACCGTCGTGGACTCTGACATCATTGAGCTAAATATCCACTTGGAGATATCGATAGCTATAGGGTTGCTATACAAGATCCGTCTAATTTCGTTAGGTTGGCAATTAAATGAGGATAAAATATTCATTTCTAGAACATTATGCGGTACCAAAAAGAATATTAGGTTGACAATAAAATGAGGATTGAAGCTTTTTTCATGAAAAGATGGCTTTTTTTCTTTACAAATAAATTAGGCTCCAGTGTCTCCAGTTATTTAGCTCAATGTCTGACATTTATACGGATGGTTTGAAAACATTTCATGATTCAAAACATATTTTCCATAATTCTTTATCAGCTGATTTTGGAATAGGGATGTTTGAATATTGAACTGATGATTGAATATGAGTTGAATATTTTTATTTCTTCTATTTTTATCGAACTTTCAATGTTTCGAACTTTTAATTGAATTTAACCTTCAATTCACAAGAGAGAAAACAAAACAAATATCTCTGATGCAGTATTCTGAATTCTCAAAAATTCTTAAATCGGATCAAAACTCTAGTTCTAAGAAGACCTGAAATATTGTTATATTTCTTTCTTGATATGAATGAAAAATTCTGAAAAAAGAGAAGATTCTGTCGGCAGCACTCGAAAGAGCTTTCATTTCTTATCTTTCTGAATATCACTATACTTTTCATTTACTTGGAAAATGCTTCTCATCTGTTGCGGCTCTGTGTCTTGTATTCTGTTTGTTCTGATGATTATTGTTGCTCTGTACCTAATCTTTAAAGCTGAAGAAGACTTTGTGGAAAATGAAGAGGATACAACGGCTGGAATATCTAAACTTCTTCAATGATGGAGAATCAACACATAATAACAAGGACTGCGGAAGAAGTCTCTTTAAAAATTACTTAGTATTTCAATATTCAAAAACCACTTGAAAGGCTACATCTTAAAAGCAGGGAACCTCTTTCCTGTACTGTTGGAAAAAAATGAAAAAAGTAGTGACAAACGCTCAAAAATCAACTCTAAAAACGTTTATGTGGTTTAAAGACTTGAAAACAAGTAAGTAGAAAAACTCATACTTGATTTCAGATATAAAATACTTCATTTTGATCAGAGTTAATGTTTTAATAAATATTGCGTTATTTTACTGGTAAATCTGTCTATTAAATGGTTTTAAATAAAGCGAAATAATCCAATTGTAATACATATTTTTAATGACCAACATAGATTCTACTCCATTTCTAAATGAATAATTTAGAAATGCAAATGAATCAACTGAAAATGAACATATAACTTATATGAATTATTTGGAATTTTTAACGTGAAGAACGAAATAAATAATCTTTTTTTCAACCATTCTGCTTTCATAATTTGAATAATTATTATTATAACTATTATTATTCTCTGCTTAGTTGATTTGCTATTATAGAAGAAATTCGGAGAAATTTTATCGAAGCTAAAATCTCTGGAGGTAAGTCTTTTGCATTGCAACCCCGAATTTTTTTTCATCACACAACTAGGACCAATTTCAAAAACACAAGACTATACCTTACTAGAAATTCTCTGTAATGTGCATGATCTAATTTTCTCCATGATAGAGAACTTTATGGAGGACAGTAGAATTATACAATCTTACAAAGCCGATAATTCCATCCACGTAGTATAGGCTAATAGAAGCAATAAACTCGATTTCCATGCAAAATGAAATGGGCAGAAATATGAGCATAATAATTTACTACAAATTTGGGACGAGTGGGAATAAATTCAACCCTTAGCTTGTGTTATATTCATCCAGTGATGTTTGGTAGAAATCACCCCACAAAGTGATCGTGACCGTACGTCATACGTGACTCGATGATGAGTGGCCACGCTTCCTTGCTAACTTATCGTGACACTGCCACTAAGAGCATCCATTAAACATACATATGTAAATTTTTGAGAACTCACTGTTAAAAGAGTCTTCAACGACATTAGCATACGATCGATGAGGTGAAGTATGTAGGTATGGGTTCAGGACTCATGCCATACCAGCAGAACATATAAGAGTTGTAAGTAAAGAGTGTAGTTGCTACTGGTTCGACAATAGACCACCATCGGTGGTGAACATTCAAGCCAGACTGCTCGTTTATCCACGATCAATTCTCGTGAAATTGTTGAACAATGACTTTTGAGACCAGAGAAAGTCTCGAATCTGTAGCAAACTTGGTTATCTTCAATGGTTGTGTATTTGATTCATGAATAAATTGGGTTCAAACTCTAATCACGATTCAAGATGAAACAAAATATAATAAACTGGTTAGTGAGCTCATGAACTATCAGAAGATAGAGCACATAACTTTTCGTGTGATTTTCCGCACAAAAGTTATTTTACCTATCAATGGCTGATGCTTTAATCTTTCATGATTAATTCAATGCTAACCTAATAAGTAATGATAAACTTACCTTTAGTCCAAGGTGTGTCATGACTACCTGAAGTTTTGAATGAAAACATGACTGAGAATGGTACTGGCACAGAAAAGGAGAGTAATGTTATTCAATTATCTCTGTTACCGGTCTACAAGGTACAAGTAGTATCCTTTTCAAATACTTCTAAACTCGTTACTGAGATACCTTCTATGAATGAAAATAGATCCCAAAAAATCAGCATGGAATTCGAATGATTCGGCATCAGAATTTGCTTAGACTCGTTTTAATCCACAAGAAATGAGAAATTAAGAAATTCGTTGTTTTTTTCCATTAGTTTCTACTTAATTCGCAGGTTTGACGTCTAGTGAGATCGGACCCTTGTATGTGTGACGTGATGTTGTGGTATTTCTTCATTATGAAAGAGAAATACAATAATTTACTGTAATGTTCAATCTATAATAAACAAGTGGTTTGACAATATATTTGTTTTTTTTTCTTTCAAAATTAAAAATTTTTTCACTAAGAACTGAAAGGATTCATTCAGTAGGACTCTACTGAATTCTAATATTCTACTGAAATTCCAGGAGATCTATTGCCAGCTGTCATTCTCAAACATGATCTTGATTTTTGTTAGGAACATTCGAGTATTAAGAGGAGGTTTGAAACCAGAAATATTGTTATAAGATTTCAAAAAAATATGAAACGATAGCTTCCCCAATATTATCACTTATGCTTGTTGACAACTGCTTGGAGCACATTCTTTTTGGTCTTTCTGAATCTAGCTTTAAACGATCAACTCTGTGTATTGAGTTGATTTGTAATACTAAATATTACGTTACAGGAACACAATAGATAAGAACAGGTGAATAATCTATTTTGCAATTCAATGTAATCGCGAAATAGTAGTTCATAAGATGTTTGTTAATAATGTTTTTGCGGTGCAACATGTCACAACTGCACATGACGTAGTGGCATGAAAAGGAATACCGGCGGCAGCAGCCGTCACCACTTGACCTGCAGGTATACGAAGGTTCGAGGTTCGAAGCCTGCCAGGGGTGGCGAGTTTTTTTCTTGTGGCTCCTGCTACTCTATTTGCACGTGAAAGCCTGGTTTTATCCCACAGGGTTTTTCACGTAAAAGCGACGAATAGTTTAATGATTATCAGGTTGCTTTCTACCGAAGGGATCAGCCCTGTCGCTTTTTTACTTCTGCGTTTTTTCGAAAAAAGCCCGCATGATGAATGATTCCTAACCCATTCGGCGCGCCGAAGGGTTTCCTAAAAGATTCAAAACATCATTTTTCTGTACTCTTCCCCCACCATCTAATACAATTGTGCTTACAATGGACTCTTTGTGCCGTCTTGCTTCTTTTGTCGTTTCTCCCTTTTCAGAATCAATTTATAACATTTCCTTAAACACGTACGATCCGTGAAAGTTCCCAAGAACGGCGTAAAAAACTCCAGGCTTCTTCTAATGACTTGGGAGTATTTGTACACTTTGGCAATCGCTGGAAACGCGACACTCTTTGCTTCACGGATCATAATCATATTTCCTGACATCAAACAAACCATTTATCAAAGAGTAAGGGAAAGAAACGGTGAGTTATTTCGAGTTAAATTTAATGATTCAAAGCCTGGGAATATTTATATGATCCTTTACAAGTTCACGTTTTCAAGGAAAATTTCATGTACTTTAATAGTGTTGTTATAAAAATACGAGTAGCGGTTTTTCAGTTGCATTAATGTAACTAATTATATCATGCAGGAAAAAATCTAAATTATAAATAGCCTATATATTTGCGACCACTCTCAGCAAGTCAGTTAGTATGATTGACCTCTACTCAATAATATAATACCACCTCTACTGTTCAATGATGAGTTTGAAATTAAAATTAATTTCATTATAGATAATTTAGTTTTTTTTTTATCTGTATACTGTTGGGAACAGCTCGACAAAGACCGCATTCTATTCTTATTCAAGCTGATTAATAGATCCTAATTCTATTAATTCAAGATCTAAATAGATCTAATTATATTATGTTCATATTACATGTTATAAAAGAGTTGAAGTCTAGTGTGTCTGAATTCATCAATACCTTCAAAACGCAACAGCAAACTGCAATGGCAAATCATAAATCATTTTAAAAAGAGTCATGTACCTCGTCTAGTCTGGCGAATCATGACTCCACAATCCACATGTTGTTTCTCTCCCAACTATCAATGTATCATCCGATTTATATTTTATTCTAGTATCTCCCTAGAATGAATTGATTATTTATTAGTAGGCTATGGAATAAATTAATGAAATTGACATTAGAAATTCACATACTCTTATCATTGAGAAATAATAATTCAAATATAGACATTTTCAGCTGAATAATATTCATCATTAATAGACCATGATCTATTTCATATGTTTAATATTCAAATGTTTCAGTAGTTGCTAAACACAAACGAGAGGAGAGGAATTTCATTTTACAAGGCCAAATGATGAAAATGAATAATTCCACCATAAATCTAGCCATTTGACATCCTAGAATGGGAAAACCGCCTCCAGAGTACTACTTTGTTATGGCACTTCTATAAAACAAGAAGAATGCCCGCGATTCTAAAGATATGCAGAGTGAATATTGTGAATGCCTGCTCTATGCAAATGCGCCCAAGTGCTTCTCTTGCTCGGCCAATTCCTCTAATAGTTTTGTCGCAGGAAAACGGCCACTTAGAAGGAAATGTAGATTGGAATGACGACAAGCACACCTCGGTATCTATGTGTGGAAAGGATGGAAATTACAGGAAGTTTGCGAGGGAGGAATGGGTGCAGGTTAACAGGATATCGAGAGCAACCCTTTCTTATTCGAATCGCTCTTAATTTATTCGAACGATTGGAATATTAAGTCTAGTTCTTGAATGTTCAAAGCATAGGCGTATTATTATAATGGGTTTGAACTCTCAACTTGATTTCAATGCTTAATTTAGTTCGTTACCATGTATTTCACTATTAGAAGTATTCAATGTTTTTAGTTTTCAATGACTCACTTCAAGGATTTGAAGGAAATTCCACAATTGATATTTGAAATTGAAAACCATAATGCTTTGAGAGGAAATAATAGGATGGATCTAATTAGGAATGAGTATTATTTAAGAGGCTGAATTATTTAAATTGGGATTGATTTGAGATCAGAAGTCTTAATGCCACCTTGTTTCATACTGACAGATAAAAGTCATACTGACAGTGAAATTTCAAATATGAAGTTTTTAAATTTCAAATTGTTACAATTATATATTCCTTGAATATTAAAAAAAGTTCAGGAATTTATACCATTGCTTAATGATAGTAAATCATCGAATCCATCATCTATTCTACTTAAATTCTAAAATTCATGTTGACTAATCTAGAGTTATTCTAATGCTCATCTGCTTTTCAGGTTGGTTATGAATATAATAAATGTTGCTCATCTCTCATGTAGTTGAACATAATGAACTGCTTATAATAGAACCAGAGAGCATAATAGTGCAGTCTTTACTCCCAAGCTGATAACTAAGATGGAACGAAATAAGATATTGCAACTATACAGTTGCTGTTAGTTAGCTTCTTATGCCTAAGACGAAGACAAAACTTGTGAGAAGAGAAGACTAAATAAATTATTTATTCAAAATCCCTAGTTCTGGTATTTTTATATTCGTTCAAGTTGATTGATCAGTTAAAGGCTGTTTGAAACGAAGTTTGTTCTGAATAAGAATATATTTATCAAGAGAAAAATTATTAAACCTCACCAAGTGAAATCATTCTGACTTCAAATTACAAAAAATAATTAAAAAAACAATATTAGAAGTAGAAATTTATGTGAGCCATTCACCTTTGCATGTGAATGATGGTGTCGGTCCCCATCAACCCTTTTTCCTGATTCATATTTCACTCGAATTACCGGAACGAAACTAATGAACAAGCAGAGTAATGGTCTTAATGTTTCAAATACACATATATATGGAATTACTTAAAATACGTCCTGGTAAATTTTAAAGCTCTTGAAAGCATCTGTCATATAAGGGAACATAGCACACATGCTGTGCTTGAAACTAGGGAGAAATTCTCCCCTTTTAACTCGTTTCTCACGCAGCGCAGCGCACCCCTTTCAGAGTCATATAATTAACACAGCTTCTTATATTTTGAGAAGGGATGTGTATATCTTGAGGGCAGACTGGCTTTTTCTCAAGAAGAATGATATTAGCTTGATATATTATGCGTACCCTTTCTCATTATATTACTGGATTTTTTTGAAAGAGTCAACAACCTCAAAAAGACCGCATTTCATGAGCCTACCTTCCACCAGTGATGTTTTCTCGATTCACTGAACTGCTTAACATCCATTTCTACAATTAAATCAGATTTCAGCTTCACGAATTAATTGGATTCTAATCTCACTGCAAATAGAATGAATTGGTTTTGTAACAATGAACTATAAAACTTGTTCTGCAGTTAAATGGTTGACTCTAATGCTTACACTTCAATGCTTAGACTTTTTACACATCCAGTTCTTTCAGATTTCACGGGTGAATGACTTATTCAGATACTAATCACCGGAGTTGATTAGGGAGAAATCAAAAATATGTAGAAGGATGTTTATCTACTGGGATACCCCGCAGGGGGGCAGAATTTATTCTGTCCGGGGTGTGGCAATCCTCCGAGTTCCTGATGCAAGTGGTAGATGTAGGCTGGTTGGCAACTAACACCGTTGCGTCCCAGCTTAAGTAGGGTGTTCAAGTGAGAACACCTGAAGCATCAACTTCGCATATTATTCAACATATGGGTGGAACAGCATACGCCGATCGGCTGTGCATGGTCAGGGGAGGCCTGACATGGGTATGCGAACTCTGACACCAGGCGACCTCCAGGTTTCAAGAGCCTTCCCTGGGTGAACGCGGGCTCTGCCAGGGTGACTGAATAAGTCTCCAGCTACTCGTCAGGGAACAGGTTTCAGAGTTATTGCTGACTCAAACCTGCCCGGAACACGGAGCGTACATGCAGAGGAAGGCACTACAACTTCAAGAAGATTCCGGGCAATGGAATCTGAGGGTGTGAACCCATCCTGATAGAAGTTGAACAGCTGACGGAAGGTAGGTCCATAGCTGAAATCTGTAGCAACACATTTGCTGCTGGAATGTCCAGCACTCTTGCAAATGAGGAGGGAGACTTCTTGGAAGAGGCAACCTCCTCTACCAGAGGTGCAGAACTGGACTTCAAGGCCCTGAGTAAATTCTGCTCTGGCCTTGGATTATGGAACATGGCATAAGCCAAAGAGGGGATGCCACAAAAGATCGAATAGCGGTCGCGGTGGCTAAGGGTTACAAAGCCCAACCCAATTAAAAAAAAAAAAAAAAAAATCTACTGGGATAAGAAGAGTGTACTATCAATTTGTATTTTTTGTTTAAAAAATCCCTCCAGAGAATAGAGGTAGATTCTGAAACTGATAGGTCTATTTCTATCAATTGATTGCATATTGTAGAGAATTACTTGAAACTCCTCAATCTGTGTTTCAAAATAATCATCATCCACCCACCAGGAGAATAAAGTCGTATCAATATCCATAAATATCGATATTTCGTCTTTTCTTTTGTTTTTGTGTTTGACCTGTCCAGTGTCCATTGTCGTGTACAATCAAATTAAAATACATTTTCACTTTTATTATTTTATACCAAATGAATATTATTTTATTTCATTATAAATGTGTGAAAATTTCACCGGTACCTAGATAGGCTTGTGGACACGACACGAGTAAAGAAGTGCTGTATCTGTATACTTTTTGGTGGATTAAACGGAAGGCAATTGAATTTACCCTGCGTCATTCAACAGAGCTCGATAGAAAATTTGTTTTATTACTTGAATTTGGCGGTTGAATTTAATTGGCTTTTATGCTATAAGTCGTGTATCTTTCAATTTTGAATAATAATATATGAGCGTGATATCAAGAATTTTTAAACATTACATAGTTCAATTTCTCACCAGAATATCAAAAAGCATTTCCAAAACAAATAATGACTCGTGATTGTTCTAAAAAAACTGTTTTCCCGGCAATTCATATTAAATTTTTCCTTTACAAAAATATAATTATAAATAACAAATTTTTAATCTAGAATATTTGAATAGAACGTGATTTGTCACCGGAAGCAGTGTTCACCGAATGGAGTACATCAGTGTTGTGAGAAGAAACACACATGACGCGTAAGTCTTGAATTTGAAGCAACTACTTAGAAAGCTGAAGCTGATGCTGTTCACTTTCCACAAGACGTGATAACCATCTCTAACCCTTCCCTGTCTTACTGCAGGCACCCTCCGGATGGAAGCGAGAGGGTGAAACGTGAAATGTACCGTGCAAGCGCACCACTCACATATTTTAATCTCACTCAGATAAAATTCCACTTCCGCCACAGACTGCCATGAGAACATCCACTACTCTTTATGTCATTTTGCTTTTTCTCCATCACGGGTTCAAGAGACTGCGTGAAAGCTGGAGGAGAATTAAGCCACTTTCAACAAGTTTGAGGGGAAATTACCGTGGGAAGACAGTAAGAAACTCGAGTGCATCGGTTCTAAGACTTGGATATTTTGATTTGTCTTCCAAAACACAAACATTTTAGTTTTTTATTACTTTCAAGTCATGGGGTTTCAGACATTAGGATTTTAGACGTTCCGAAGTTCTTATTAAATCAACACTAACTGTTTTTCAAAGAATATTCCAATATTCCAAATATGGTATAATAACACAATAGTATTTCAAATTGTTACAAATTACAATAAAAACTATTAAGATATTGTGATTTTCCACCAATTTCAGATACACACGTTAAAGAACTGTCTGCGTTTTCTAAGTGTTTGCTCCAAATCTGGAACAATCATGAATATGAGTTTGAATTTGAGTAAGAATGAACTAAAAAAAATTTATTTTCTCTTAACGTTTTAAAAACCCTTCTGGAAGGTCCTACAATAATCATGATAATTTGATGTTTACATAATGCTTTATACGATAGTCATGATGATAATCATTATTATCTACTTGGATACTGTTGTAGCATAGACAACTAGTGTGAATAGTTAGACTATGGTCGTAGATATTGATTCTATTAATTTCTGTGCATCAAAAATCTTAGTCTATGGTTGTAGATAGTGATTCTATTAATTTCTGTATATCAAAAAATCTTTTCACCTAAACAGTATCACGAAATCTATATTAATAAAAGAGAGTTGGTGTCTGTACGCTCGCTTATAACTGGAGAACGGCTGAACCGATTTAGATGATTTTGGATTCGTTTGAATTGTTAAAGCACTGGTTAACATAATATGTATTAAAATATAAGAAAATCCCTTTATAATTAATAAATAATTATTACATTAATGACCTAACCTATCAAACATTTACAGACCATAGTTTTTTGAATTTGCCGGCTACCGAAGAACGGAAGATAGTCGTGATTCAAGATCAGAAAATTAGCAATGTAATCTCAAGTCCCAATAGCCCAGTGGATAGCGATTCTGGCCTATCCACGAATTGGATATCCAACGACCAAAAGGTTGGGTGTTCAATTCCGCTCCGAGACCATTCTTTTTGTGCACTAGGTTGCTGCTCTTAATTATTTTTTTACATGAATCATCAATATTAAGAATGAGTTATCGTTCGTATAATACAGTCATGTTCTATGATTTCAAATATTAAAATTGAAGAACGGAAAAAATAAAATAAAAATAAAATAAAATAAAATAAAATAAAAATAAAAAATAAAATAAAAAATAAAATAAAAATAAAAAATAAAGATAAAATATAAAGGAATAAAATAAAAATAAAAATAAAATAAATAAAATAAAATAAAACAGTGAAAATAAAATAAAAAGATAAAATAAAAATAAAATAAAATAAAAATAAAAATAAAGATAAAAGATGAAAATAAAATGAATAAAATAAAGATAAAATAAAAAATAAAATAAAATAAAATAAAAATAAAATAAAAATAAACATAAAAATAAAATCCAAAATAAAATAAAAGTTAAAATAAAAATAAAATAAAAGATAAAATAAAAATAAAATAAAAATAAAATAAAAATAAGAATAAAAATAAAATAAAATAAAAATAAAATAAAATAAAAATAAAATAAAATAAAATAAAATAAAATAATAAAATAAAATAAAAATAAAAATAAAAATAAAATAGAAATAAAATAAATATAAATAAAATAAAATAAAATAAAATAAAATAAAAATAAAATAAAATTAATTTTTAAGAATAAAAGAACAAAGACATATTTTTAAGGGGTGGCATGAAAGGGGACACATTTGGGGGAAGAGATGCGATACGAAAGTTCGCCGGGACAGCTTGTGAATAATATTGTGGAGTTGAATGCAAGCCTTTACTTGAGTCTGTAGACTGAAATGGCTCTATTGTGTAGCGCTGTTGGACGATACCGAAACAGACAAAATCCAATTAAGATCACATCACGATAGTCGTAATACTGAGGAAGAAGTTTTTTGTCCAATTAATTAGACAGTGTTAATGGAGAAAGGTATTTGGCGTATTGAGAGCGGACAAAAACGCTGCGTTGCGAGACCACGGATCAGCATGCCCTCCGTATTCAAACAGGCGCGCTGTTCACTGTTTCAATTAATTCAAACAAAAGATGCCTCCAACAGCAGAGTCAAGATCCACATTGTGTTTGGATCGTGATAGTCGAGTACATTAATCATAACCGTGAGCATTTCTTAGAAATCCAAACACTTTCCATACAGATACTGTGTAAGTATAATCCCGAAGATGCCATGATCTTCATTTCACGTGCTGTGCAAGACGACAATGCAGGAAGCGTGCAAGCAATCTCCGGCTGGAGAAATTTGATATAATTTCATCAGCTCAAACTGCATCACGACGAACTTTGAGTTCAGTGTAGAATCGTTTTTATTGTGTCGTTGACAAGTTTTCATCTCAGTTTGATAATCCTTTTGAAATCGCACAATATATTAACAATTTCTGTAGACTAGAAGCATAGACAACAGTATAGTTAGTCTATGCTAGTAGTAATACTTGGAGTAGTATGAATTCTATGAATTAGGCACGTTAGCACCATTTTAAATGTTTAAACCAGATCTTCCGAATAACAGACTATACTAGACTGTTGATTTGTAGTTGAAAACAATGTAAAATCTATGTTTTATTAGACTAGGTTTGAGCGAATATTGTAAATACGAGATTTGAGTGGATGAAAATTTACTACAAAAGAATGAGGATAAGCGTGTTCTTTTTATTCAACTTTTTTTCACTGAAGGGCAGGTTAATCTGGCTAATTAACGGAAAATTGTAATTTGAATTGTGCGGTACTACCAAGAGCTATTGATGGGTACTTTGTAGTACTATACAAATAAATTTTTGAGCTTATTAGTTTTAAATCTGAAAAATTGTGCAGTATGTTATTCTTATCCATTTGATTCTTGAGATTTGAACTTTGAATGGCATGAGATACCTGATTTGCTAATTTTTTTAATTCATCTTTCTTTTTTTTTGAGATAAACAACAGTAACTTTCCATAAAGTGGAATGAAATTAATCGATGGGGAAAACCTGATGTAATATGGGTGCAGTACAACCTTTTCATTTTAATGTTTTGTTTGTATTAAGATTCGGAATTGAATAACAAATAGTTTCTATAGTTTTTACTAGTGAAATCTGGAACTCAGATTACTCGACCATATATTTACCCGTCTTTCGTAGAAGACATCGTCCAGGCTGCCTAAAAAGTAGTCGTCATCGTCACCCTCCTATAACCCACTCACAAGCCTCACAAATCATAACTAGAGATGGAAATAAAAGTCTTTCAATTCAAAAGATAAAGTCTTCATTTAATAAATATATTTAAATTTAATAGTCTTTTATTCAGTATGGATAACTACCACAATGTAACTCCACTACTACACAGAAAGATAAAAATAAAATCTCGTATCTTCTATCTTGAAATAATGACAATTATAAAAATATTAAAATTAAAAATTATTTTATCACGATTGTATTTTCTTTTGGTGCATCACCGACCTCTAGCTCTTTGCCCATTTTATGTCGGAATATTTCCACATTTGACTTACTGGAGTCATCTGGCAGCAGATGACTTGCACGTAATCCCGTTGAGTACGATGACCAGCGGATTCTCCAGCACCTCGTTCCTCACATTAAGTGGATTCCTGACGCTTCAACCATTCCCCGAGTTTTATTTCGATTGTAATTATTGCTATTTTCACCTGGCAACTTAAAAATACTGAACAAATCATTTCTTTCGCTCTCAATGGCGAATTATGGCATTCCTGTGATGTAAAATAAAAGAAAAATGTCACTGAAATGATTCTCTATCTATTTCTCTCTCAAAGATAAAATTGGTTGAAAATCATACAAATTTGAGCTCTCAATCAAGTCAGATATTTTTTCCAGGCTGATTCATCATCGTATCCCATGTGGAATAGGATTCAATTTTATTTTAACAATTGTATAACTTACAATTCATTGTAGTAAGACGATTCATTCATGTATCAATGATGAAAAATATATTGTCTTTCGATGAAATTCATGGGTTCCTGAAAATAATATATGATATTATCCATTATTTCCAAACCCGTAATATAAAAGGTCATATAAAACAAATTCCCAGTGGAATAATTGAATAATGGAATAATTACTCTAGATTGAATAGAATTCAAGTGTGTAATGATTCATCTTGAAGTTCTTAGTGAGTTATGTTGTCCGAAGGAAGCAAGTCAGAATTTGGAAAGAGTTTCTTGACCTTTCTGGAATGATTGAGTCCATAATAAAAGCCACCTACTTTTTCTTCAGTCTTTTTTCGAAAATATTATTTCTTCTATGAATCTGAACGCAGTTGACGTTGACAACTCTATTATCACTGGATCTAGATTCTAGAGTCATGCCTGCATGTTTGTGAGATGAATGTTTATCGATAAATAAGTGTGATGTCACAATCACTTTACTGAAATACGTGATTTCTGTCCATGGGACATCCATCCTCTTACCTATAATGTGAAAAAGTAAGTGGTGCGGAATATCAATTGCACCAATCGCTGTAAGAATATAAATTACATCGTACATTGCACGATTATGCACTTACATTGTGTAGAGAATCAGAAGTGATGGATATTGTATTGGCCATCACGTATTTCCGGCAAGCCATCCGCACTCTTCATGCTTCCTCTTCATTTTCATACAAGAGTGGCAAACAGCGCACATGTATGATAGATATTATGCTAATTTAAGCTCTATTTGAGATAATGTTTTAATAAAGCACGTCCTTATTGGTCAAGATATGGTGAGTCAATGAGTAGGTAACTAATGACATGTTCCTCTATTACCTTAATAGATTTTTTTTTGCAAAATAATGATTACGAATAACAATTGCAAATAATCCATTAAAATAATTTACAAATAAAGTTCGTCCTTATTGGACGAGATATGGTAAGTCAATGAGAAGGAATGCATGACATGTACCTCTTGCCTTACTAGATTCTTGAATTATAATTCAGAATAATGAATGAGGATTGAGGATTTTCAAGCATAATATTAGTTTTCACATTAGTGCTAAATTTCTAGACTTCAATACTTCAGACATGATGCTCCCTAAGGCTAGGCGTACAGCAGTTAGTCAAGACAAGACGAGATTAGTCACCTTTAGTCATAACTTCATTAACACACACTGATTAGTCATTGCATCGGTGTGCTGCTTCATAAGCAATGAATTACTGTGACCAAAGGTGACTAATTGACGTTCATTAATTGTTCAGTGAATCCGATACTGATTCTATTCTACGCCTAGCCTAACTCTATGCACTGTACTTATCACTGTACACTCTCTGACTCCATTGTTATTCATTCCTTAATAAAATAATATCACCAGTAATGCTTATGAATATTTTTACTCTCTATTCTTTTATTTCAATTGAGGCTGATTCTAGGCATTGTTCTACAATGGTGAAATGTACTCAACACATACTAGTACTCACGGATTCTTGAATAAACGGTAGGGTTCATGGGTAGGATGTGCAGAAGTCTGCTGCTCTTACGACGTAGCTATTTATTATTTTATTATTAAATTATTGATACTGAAATTCAGTGAGCTATAACATACTATACGTCTTTAAATGTTAAGCTATGAAAATGGACTGATTACCATGGGAAAGTTAAATGAAACTTGTCTATTCCAATGGTTTTTTTTATCCGTGCGTATTCTCACCTGAGCTAAATACATCCATCTGGAGGTAGCACTGATTGAAAAAGCTGAGTTCCACCTATTTTTTTCTTTATTTTTATTCAATAGCATACTGTTCTTGAAAAAAATTTCAATCCCCACTTTATTGCCGACTTAATGTTTTTGGTACTACATACTGTATTAGAAAAAAAATTCATCCCCACTTTATTACCAACCTAACAAAATTAGACGGAACACTAATCCTGCTAGCAGCCCTATCTTGTGCTACCTCCAGATGGATATATTTAGCTCAGTGCGTATTCTGATAAAACAGGCGTACGCTATGTTGCAATGAATGGCAGTGTAGTTTTTCGAGAGGCTGCCTGTTTTTGCGATCTCCCCTCAAGAGCTGCTGGCGGCTTAACAAGAAAGTAGGTGAGAAGAGGAAAGGAATAATAATAAGTGGAGGAAGGCGGCGGATTCCGGCTCCACGGAAACAGTAGCAACCGCTAAGTAATGTTAGGAATCTCTGCCAAGACACAATACTCGCGGTAATTATCGTTAATTGCAGGGTAGTTGTGCGCTGGATGCAGCCAACTACTGGCCATTAGTAGCATCGCTCGTATTACAACCTGTACTCACGCCAACTCACTACTGTGGTCGGTTGTAGGGGTTATATGTTGCCACGCTAGCATGCAGATTTCAACTCCATTCGAAACAAACTACAAGCCACTAAGGAATCTTGTAGCTGTTTACACTCTCAGTGCTACAAATATTATCAGTCACCCTGCACATAAACGTCATTCATGTCCGGTGATATGAGTTTCGAAATAAAACTTGCCATGATAGGGTGGATTCGTATTATAAACATTAACAGAGATGTGCTATAAATATATTCTCAGATAATGTTTTCAAAGATTTTGGATCAAACTGAATCCATATTTCTAAACTGATCCTCCATTATTCGAAGGAGGCCGATCTCTAGAGGGTCTTCTAGTGAAAAATGAATACAATACAAGGTCTATTAGAGCTTCCAACTTGACCATTTCATAGAATCCTTTTGATAAATAAATTATAATATCAATTATTAATTATCACGCATGCTTAAATTTTCAAAATCAATGTTGATCTATCTGTTTATACGTCTCACCAATGGCGTAAAGTTGAAATTTAATTGGATTGGGAAGAGTTTGGCTGATACCAATCGAACGTATCTTAATTTTACTTCTGAATCTTGAACTAAACAGAATTAAGGCTTTGAACTCACTTCCATCCCAATCACAATGTCTCCAATCGTTTTGATTGATGATAGTCACAAGAGTCGGATTCACTATTAATAGGCTACTCGTTTAATATGCACATTATACAGGAATTAATACAGATGGAATTAAAGGTGATTGATTCAGGTTCTCTAGACTCTCACAGTGATTCAATCTAAATTAAATGTGATTGATCCAGGTTCTCTACCAGAAATGGTTTGTGTAAGGCTACATTATGAAGAGGAATTCTCAACATGTATTGAACATTTATTTGGCTGGGAAATATATGTTTTCTAACAATAATCATCTTAGCTTATGATATTGAATTTCCACAGTAGGCCTACCAAGGAAATCCACCAATATAGAGGGACACAATAACCAATTATCTTGCGATTGGTTTTGTACCTCCATCATCACTTTTCCTCCTATTCCCCACGTTCATTGTCGTCTACCTTGCGATTGATTCTGTACCTCTATCACCACTTTTCCTTCTTCCCAATGTTTTTCGTCGGCGCTAGGCGTTAGTGTTTGACCAGGAAGGCGTCTTCACGCCAGTTTGATAGGCGACAAGGCGGCAGAACAATATGTTTAGTTGAAACAGATAGCGCCGGGCATTATTTGGCGCCAGAATTATGTATGGTTCACGGTTAAAGTCGATTGACAACGCTTCAACTCAATAAGTGAGATGCGGAACAGACCAGACGTCGGCGATGTTTTGGAGTCGACTATGATCCATCGAGATATCGTTTTTGGTGTTTTATATAAAAAAGGTGTGAAGTGGGAAAATTGCAGTAGTGCTGGTTCATAAAACCTATTATATTAAAAGAGTTTGGTGCCATGTAGAGTAGATTTTGGAAAGTTCGTGGAGAAGTTTGAGTGGACTGATATTGATACGGTTTGTGCCGAAAAAAAGATGAAAAATTGAATTTCTGGAGGCTATATTATTGTTTTCCAAAAATAATTTTTATAAGTGGGAGAAAAATAATGAGGACCAAAAACTATCTGTTGGCATTAAAATTTACTAAATTATTAAATCTATTGGGTTGATTTGTGAAATGCCACATAGATAGAGCTTAGAAAAGTTTTTCTAAAGTAGAATTTCAGGTATTTTTGAAATTGTAAATGGAGATAGTCTATTCAGTTTATTCAACTTCAAAAGAAATTTTTTCCCAAAAAATCTTTGTGAAAATCGACATTCAAAACAGACAAAAATGAGGATTTCGCAATAATAATTCCAAAAAATCTTGTGCGAGTAGAATTCCACTATTTTCTCCAACTAGCGCGGGAGAAACAATAACATTCTGTGAAGCCTGTCAGTTGTGGTTAAACTCGCATCCAATATAACCGCGGCCTGTACTATAACTCCTTGCTCTAATCACCGATACAATTGCTGCGAAATGTGCAATTGTTATAGATAAGATGGAAAGTTATTCTAACCACAATTCAATAGGGGTTCAAATAGAACAAAATGTCGTTACGATGACAATGCAGGTAGGTACAAATAGATGTTTTGCAATTTGTAGCAGGACGTATATCATTGAATAGATGTCAGGTGTTGTCGCTAACTTCTATTCTGCTAAACAGAAATTGAATAATCAAATAGACAAACGCCACTGCTTAGTTTGAAACAATGAAGTACTTGTTCCTATTGTTTAAGAGAAATGGTATCGTGAGTAGTCTGGTGAGCTGGTTAACAAAAGATTGTTTTGCATTCAGAAGAAGACATTTTATCCTTTACGAGGTGGAAATATAGGAATCGAAAACAGGTATCGTTCATCGTCATTAATTGTTATTGATGATCTAATATTCTCAAAGTATTGTTGCCATACGTAAATGGTATCATAAAAAAGATTGTGATTTTTCATACGACTTAATTCCATAGTTGAATATTACATTGACATGTAGACTTTAAAAGGTTATCCAATTCTGACCATCGGAGCATAGACTAACCAAATAATAGATTATCTCTGATCGGAGTAGGAAGCTTTGAAAGTAGTGGATGGTCGATTGTGGGTCCAAGTCCAAACAATCAATGGAAGAGGAGAAGAATATACTACAAAACAATGATTTTGTTCCCATTACATTTTTTCCTAGATACGAAACAAATCTGTATTGAAGAACTTGTTGCTGATTTCATGTTACACAATGATTGTGAGTGAAATGGACTCTCAACTATATTCATGCCCCATGACCACGAATACCTCCAAGATAATCATTATGAATTCTATATCAACAACATAAGTGCTACTAACAACCACCATAATATTTATGAAAACATCGAATATTATTATGAAATGAACTAAAATAGTAATAGTGAATGAATAAATATCTGAAAACAGAATCAATGAACTGCATGAATGAAATCGATTAAACAAATACGAAAGTATCTTATTTCCTAGAACTTTTATTTCCTTCGCATTTCTGAAATTATTGAAAATATTTGAGAATACTATTTAAAAATGAGAAGTGAAGGATTCAGAAACCATAAACAGACATCACTACAGCAGTGACCCTTGATCTTCCGAGTCAATCTCTCAAGACGAGATAGCTCATTTTTCCTCTTCATAACCAGCACAAACCTCTCTCCGAGAATGGTCATTTCCATTGGAGGTGTGTGAGATAGCCGCTGTAGAAGCGCCGCCTCTCGTCAGGTGATAGCCATAAGCTGATAGCCGAGCAGAATGGTCCAGGGGGAGGAGCGAGTCAGCTGATGGAGAGATCGCGACTAGAAAGGGGGGGGAAGGGGCAAGTGACATCTGTCGTTGACCTTCTCACTTCTCGCCGCCAATCGTAGAAATAACTTGTCAGTTCACCTGGCTTGGCTGAAGCAACGTGAACTGCTTGGGTGGATAGATCCACTATTCTACAACCGCAAAGCACCGATGCAACGGTTTGCACTGATTTTTGTATTAATTGTATTTTCAACAAGGGTGTTTTAAAGGGTGTACTGTATAAACCAAAGATTCCGCTTCAATGGAAGACAAACACTGTATTATTATTAATAATTTTTTCTTATTTTTTTCCATTAGGCCTTAAAACATCATGAAAACTCTCACGAGTATGTTGATGAAAACAAGAAAATATTCTTTAAATAGTAACTATGATCAACATCCTGTTGTAATTTCATCATCATTGGAGAAACACGCTATTGGGCTTTGAGAATACCCCCTTCTTCTCTTCCATAATGCTTGTAATAAGTGACAGAGGTTTGGATTCAATCTGTTGTTTCTTTAGAAATCAAGTTTTGAGTGAATGTTGCCTGATTAGGCATTCAGTAGCTTGCATAAATGTGCATGCACCCAAAAATTGACGCTGCTTCGACGAGCAATGTCAACATTCATTAGAGAATTGGTATATTATTGCCCTAAACCAGAGACAATTATATTATTGGTGAGGTTAACATTGTATTACTACATTAATCATATTAATTCCAATTATATTGATGTTGGTATTATTTCAATCATCATGATAGTAATGTCAACAATCAACATTCATTGGAGAATTGGTGTGAATTATGGGGATAATTTTTAATCAAAATGAATAATAATAAGTTCATGAAACTCAATGATTAGGAATAATAATCAAATCTGTGTTTGATTCTAGTCTTCATTGGCTGTATTAAGAAGACTGTTAATTAAAAAGATATGGAGGGATGATAAATTATCACCTACCAACCAGATGTGTGATGAGCTTGAATAAATCGTAAATTCACTCATTCAAATTACATTCCAGATTTTTCAGGTTACACTGACGCCCACCTTGGAACCAGAAGTAATGAGAACTAGAAGGGTGAACAGAGAAAAAACGGAATACGAGAAGCCCTCCGAATGGAAACAGATGGAATTCAAGACGTAGACTGAATTTGGGTCATAATTTGATGGTAAGTCAGCTTCTTCATAATTGGAGTGTCAGAGACGATTGATTACAGTCAGGATTTCGAAAAACTCGCCCGAGCAAGTCACTGATCCATCGTTACGTGGAGGGAAGAGAGCCTCCTCTGTTCGGTCGTAGTGTGATAATTTACGAAAGAATATTGTTCAATAATTTTCGTTCAACTGGAATGTTGGGTATTGGAAATCAACCCTCATTTACATTACTTTTTTTTGAAAATATTGAATAGGCTATAAATGATATTACAATAAATCATATTCTCAAAAAATCGTTTCAGAATTGTGATACTGTTCACAGAATCAACTTTACTGTTCAAATGATTCAAATGATGGAGAGTGGAAACTTACGTATCTATCACATCAAAATCCATTACAAGCCTTATTGACATAATTGTTTACATCTTTAGTAGAGAAAGGAAGAAAGACAAAAGAAACACATCGAAAGAATCGCACTTCACTAAATCAGTGAAATAAACGCAATTTTAAAGATTAGAAGATTCGAAGAGACGATTTATGAGGAAAATAGAAGAATGTTAAACTAGAGGAGATGTTAATAATGTAATACACAACTATAGAGGTTATCATAACTATACTGTATAAGATGTGATTCAAGAGTTCGATTATGAATACTGGTAATTTGACAAGGAAATGAAAATTAATGATACGGTTAAAATTCAGAGCTCTCATAATATTACGTTCGTTAACTGAACAACAGGCTCAAGAAAGTGTCAAACGCAATTGTCAAGCAACGGTGCTCGTATTTATTTCTTACTGCCATTTAAAGTCATTTCAATACATCGAGCTACATGAACTGGAGTACTAAATTCTCAACGATAGGAAAGCTCATCCATCTTAGCATTTTGTGCTAAGACTAACTAACGAACCAGTGCGAGCGAAGAGAAAGCCAGGAACTGTTCACAGACAGCGTTCATTAGTTTCTAATTTATACTATGTTTAGGCCCTACATTTATACAAGAATTACATTATTGCCATAGACTGGGCGACGAACACGATTGTTCTATTTCTCTGCAGTGCAGTGCAGCAAGGGCCCAGCAACCAGGTTTTATGTTAATTTTCTGCACGATGTCTTCCTTCACCCAGTCTTGTTGCTATTCGGACAATGACATGACACAGCCTGCTGCATACCTCACCTCTTTATTATGCATTCGATCACCAACTCAACTCTACAACTATAAAGTTGGTATCCTGATCCTGGACGCAGGAAACTGGTCTACATCCAATGCTATGTGTGATATCGTTCGTCATTTCACCACAGCTGCTATTGCAATAAATATTATAAGCCAACTTATTCAGAAGTTATAAGTAGCCTAGATGGAGTGAAAATAAATGCATGCTTTGAGATACAAAAAGAATAAATTCTCCAGACAGACGGATATACCTTGGAATATTCATATTAGTAGTTATAATAAATGAATATTAGAATAGTATGAAAATTAGATGCATTTTAGTAAGCCTGTATCTAAATGTTTACCTCAACCACCATTCTTGATGATCTATTTGTTCCATTATCTTCTTGAACTTTCATGGGTTATAGCTAGTGATTTTACACAGATATGTTCAATATGTTCATTGTGAAATGAGCTTAGAATGAATATCGAATGAAAGTACCTTTTTGATACCCTTGTTTTCTCCTAAATCAATAATCTGCATGACATTCTTTTTAACTCTTGTCACTGCTGAAATAATCCTTCGAATCTTCAATCTATATGGCTTTTAACAATACTTTCTTGTACTTAACCTATGATAAGAATGCCATCAAAGTTTAAAGGTATTATTATGATTTTATAATATTATTCTACCGCTGTAATTTAATGGTAGCGTAATAATATATATTTTTATTATTCAATGATAATTCTAGAATGGTAAAATGTAGATTCTAGTACTTTTTTCCTACTACCTACTAAACTACCTGGAATAATCCCCAATATTCTTGGCAGTCAGTCAAGATCAACCTCCAATATTCAAATACGAATTAGGGAACCAGTGAGAATGACTTCAATTTACTCGAATTAGTCAATAACCCAAATACCTATATCACGGCAATCGAGTTCGATAATCGTACTTCAAAACAAGGAAAAACGCGGTCTTTTGACGTAAGTTGGACGAGCACGTGCGCAGGCTCAGTTGCAAGGAGAGTTGATCGCATAGGCGCATAGCGGCACGGCACGGAAAGATGCAAATGAGCCAGCAAGCGGACAACAGTTTAGTGACGCGCTGCGACCACGCGATTTATACGCAGCTCGCTTAACGAGCCAAGGTGAGATCTGCTCACTGCTAATGTTATGGGAGTCTGTCAAAGTCGTTCGCAGATGTCTCCGATCCCTCCCATTGCTTGTCGCCCCACTGTCGAATTAAGTCCGCCTCCTCGCCTTAATTAAGCTCTAGAACTTCACCCGTTGAATTAATAAGACGTCTTGCCACCTATCATTCAGCCACGTTTTCCAGCAATTCTTGGATGCGCGGATTACCCTCGCGAAATGGCACCTCGACGGTTTATCATCATCATAGCCAGCACTGAAAAACCTGCCTCCAAATGTGATGCGACTCCTGTTGGTGATTTATGTCGTATAAAATGAGTGGTTTGAGCATAACGACAGTTGCAAAGTAATCAGGAACTGGTGCGACTGCCGCACTTTTGGTTATTGTTTGAAATTTGTTACACGTCAGAGTTTCAAATACTCACTTCAATCATCCATGAAGTGTGGTTTTCCATGGAGAAGAAAATCCAGTTTTATTGCAGTCAATAAAACTTGACTGTTATAACATTCGAGTTTAGGCTATAGATGAAAATTATGAACAAACTGCAAAGGTTCTTTGCCTCCAATAGAAATCAAATTTAATAACGAGAAAACACTCAATTGAATCAAAGAAGTGATAGTTCAACTTTGGATTCTCTTCCCACATAAAGAAAGACTCACTCATCCATGTGTGGAAAACTCACAAACAACTAAGTCATTTCTGAGATTCTAGTTGTGAATGAAGATTTGATTTGAATACCAGTTTGTAAGATTGCATATCGACAAATAGTATGGGAATTATAACCGATGAAATTTATTTATGAAAAATATCTGAAAAATGTTAATTAATAGAAAACATGAAAACAGATTTGTTTAGAAGGATATAAGGAATTTTGATTGAATACTCTCCATATAGAATAATTCAAATAAAATTGAAATATGAAAAACCAGTCTTGTAATAGCTGACTTTTCACAATCTTTCCTTCAATGAAATCCTTATATTCTACAAGGTCTTACACACATGCTATTTTGCCTACGTAAGCTCTTTCAAAACTCAGTTAAGAAAATGTGAGCAGTATTAAATATCATGTAGGATAGTTATAATTAATTCATTCGTGTTTGTTTTGACTAGTTTAGTTCACATTCTATCGAAAATAACATTCTATTAAAGTGGTATAATAATTCTGGCTCAAACTGTATGCATTGTAAAACTTATATCAGAGGGAATCAAATTTGATTTGACACCCAAATGAAAGGACCACATGCATCATTATACTCGTACGTCACATATCTTGTACTTCAAAACAATGAGAAGTACTTAAGTTAATAAGAACGAGAAATAAGAACCTGATCAAGTCCAGACACAAGAGAAAAACTGATTTAATGGGTGTGATGAGCAACTGGTGGTGATGAGAAAAGGAGTTATTGTTGTGCGACAAAGATGAGAATGGACGATCATCATCAGATAGCAAGCGACCAACATAGGAGTAGGAGTAGGAGTAGCAATGCCACGTCTGGTGTGCGGTCAAAGGTGTTTATCATTATGACACCTGTGAGCCTTGCCTAGGTGGTAGAAGATGTACTCAGGATTTATTGTTAGGGCTATTATATGCCAATTACAAGACACGATGAGATTAACGCTCGCAGGTGGGGGTGGTTGGGAGGGGTGCAGACTGGACCGCGGAATACTCTTGAAAATGTGAAGCAATAACATTAACTGTTTGCCCATAAAAATGGCCGCCGTGTGGGCTCCGTTTTCATGAGACGACAAAAATGATGAAATTACTGCTTATTCGCTGACTTATTGCCAAGGGCCGACATGCGGTTGCCGAGCGCAATATTCCATTCAAACGTAAAAATTCTGAAAACATAAAAAGCATCGTCGCATAAACCTAAAACGATTCCTTTTAATGTCTTTCAATAAGTTTTTTTAATGGTGCTCACATACCTAAGACACACTTTATGATCCTTGCGAGCTGCATACGGCACACGGCTGCAGACTGAGAACAATGCTTCTTGACACCAGACACTAGACACAACGTCTAGTCGCTAAATGCTTCTTCTCTTTCATTTGTGACTCACCAGAGGGGACACTAGTGGCACGTGCCTATTCACACGGGGTGCATCAGGTAGCCAGCCCTGTTTGTTGACCGTTTTCATAGTGATCTGTCAGCATACTCCCAGGTGTCAGTATTAGTAGCACTGGCGGACCTCCCTATTCATTGTAATTCGATACTTTTGCTCAAATCAATCGGCAGTCGATAGATGCACAAAGAAAAATCAACTGAACTTGAATTTGTATCTCGTCTTTGAATAGTCTGATGGGTATCCCCATGTTGTAACTTCATAGGTTTCGTAGGTTTTTATAAATAAGGAACAAATATGACAGTTTTGCTTAATATATGTGATTTCAAGTGGGAATTAATGTTGGAGGAGGAATAATTTACTCCTGAATCGGGGTTTATATGCGAATCTATTGATGATAGTTAAAAGCTCATTCTGGTCAAAATAATATTATTATTTCTATTCTATCACTCACCTCATGAAATCACTTCAATCATTATCCAAATCCAATTCAAGACAAATAGAAGAAGCTTTGATAATATTTCTAAACCAAAATTTATTCAAAATTACTGTAATTGAACAGTAATAATAAATTTATCTGATGGTATGAACCGTTCTGTAATATGGGACAGTCGAATTGTACAATAATGTTTAATAAATCTGATAGCCTACTATTTACAGCCCTGTAATATGGACTTGTATATTGATGTCAAATAAATAGTGGTTTAACAATATCAAAGTTCAAAGTAGGTTTGATCAAATTTATTTTCCTACAATCAGCATCATGTCATTTGAATAATTTTGAGGAAAGAATTGAGATGGAGAAACTGTTCAAAGAAGCCAAAAATATTGAGATTTTCTGGAATAATACTGGATATTTTGATAATATTATTTGAGTAATAACAACGATTATTATAGAAATCTACAGAATTTGATTTGTACACAGGCACTAATCAATTGCAAGAGAATTAAATTTAAAAAAAAATCAATTTATTACTGTTTGTTCTCGTTGTTTTTTCAAGGGAAGCTGAATAAATATCCTAACCTCAACTTACGGTTTCGAGTTTGAGCGATCAAAAGGATTATACAGCCAGCCTCTGCGACAAAGTTCGCACGTCTCTAAAATCACAGAAATTAGATTCTCGTGGATTCACTCTGATTTGAAAATTGGATTAGAAAATGTCTTTCATCGTGACACGAACGTGGAATAGACTTTTACACCACCTGGCTGTTCCATTTTCAGTAAAAGGGAGAAATAGCGAATTTTGTGAAAGAAAATACAATGCAGAAGGTGAGGTGAAGGTCCACGTATACTCATGACAAAAGAGCGACACGCAACCAAGCTCGGTAAATAAATAAATCGTTTGCCAGGTAAGGTCAAGCGTTGAAAATGAGATCAAAACAGCTACAGTGGAAGAGGAAAAGGGAGAAATGGGGCTTCTTCCATATAATACACAATGGGCTGGTTGAATGGTTGTGAAAGAGATGAGAGGGGGAGATGAAATTGTCTGAGGGAGATAGGGACTACTAGAGTGAGGGATATAGTAAGAGATGAAAGATGAGAGATGGTTCATGTGATCATGATCATAGAATCATCATGAAAGATTTCTTGTAGAGTACAATGATAACTGTTTGAGATTGTCTATCAACACTCATCAAGGTTGAAAAAGCTCAATCGAACGTATTTTTGTAACTTGAGCGTTGTAAAGTTGAAAATATCTAGCGTATTAAGTGTTTATTTAAAAGATGAAGACATATTTATGGAAGTATTCAACCAACAAGTTGAAATATTTTGATCTAATTCCTAGATAAAAAAAAGTGTTCCGTCGTTTCCAGGTCATGAATAATAGAATAATAAGATTACTAATGACCAATTTTTAATCTGTGGAGTTCACACTGGAGGCCTCCTGCCGTGCACCGCTTGAATTCATATCATGCTTATTCTCAATCTAAATTATTTTCTATTTGAAGCAAAATTTGAAATTGTAAAATAATTAGACTTATTTTCACAAACATGATCATGAGCCAAAAAAAGGACCATGAAACAAATCACTCTGTCCGTCTGATATGAATGTATACAAAATAGAAGTTTTCAGAATGCAGAATTCTGAGTCATACAGAGAAGTCCGGGCTTCTACAATAATTCCTCACAAGCCCTATCAAAAGGCACGATCAATATGCACTTCCACTTGTTATTTTGGAATACCGTAACCCAAATACATGGAGGCATAAAGCAACAATGATGTGTCATGGAGTTGGCCTCCATAAGCGGCGAGCGCGATCTGATGATCTGGAAACATGGATAAAGAGTGACTTATATTTGAGTCGAGTCTGACTTCAATGTTTCGCCTGTTGCAAAGAATCTTGAGCGTAGTTAACAAATCTGAGGGAATGCCGTGCACTGTGAGAAAAAGCCTGTTCGGCTCGCAGCAAATAAGGAAAGGCAATAAACTCGGCAAGGAGAACTTGAAGCGCATCAAAGTGGCAATAAATTGCATCTGCCGGGATTATAAAGATGTTCCAAATTGGCAGTTTACTTTTGTATGTCCTTAATTGACAATCGGTTGTTATTCTCTAGGGTTTTGCAGGAATACTGCAAGATTATTTGAAGCACGCGTAACGTATGTTTTCGTTTCCTCGAAAAAAACTGCTCGCATTTGTTCCACAACTGTTTTCACCTGAATAACATCTCGTCCATTTGCAAAGATCATCGAAAAAGTCGCCCCGAAACTGGAAGGAGACGACCACTGCAGTTTTATCTGCGACGGAAATGTTTATTGCTCCAAAGCAGTCCTAATTACGAACCAAACCGCAAAGCCAAGGAACCATCATTTCTTTTCCAAGAGAATAATATATTCAATTTAAAAAGGAGAACTTCTCTCGGATTTTGTTCCTCAATGCATGAAAATTCACATTTTATAGAACTTAGTTTCCAACACCAATTGGCATCAGGCATTGATATAATATCATATAACTTGATATAATACAAATGATTAAAATTCAGTTTCAAAAATTAGTTCCATCTTCAAAAGCAGTCTACTATTATAGGGTAGGACTAGAATTAACGTAAAAATTGTTGCAGTTTTTCATGTCTATCAATGGAATGTAGGAGAAGAATCATCAAGTCAATGGTTGTAACAAAGTTGAAAAATATTGAGTTTACAAATTACATGTTTACATAAAATTACATCTACACCACAATTACATTATTATAATATTTTCAATAATTAAGCTTTCAATCATATTATTTTCCAACAATGAAGCCGTAAATCGCGTATTGTAAAGAATTCAAAGTTTTTTTCGGGTGATCGTACCACATCTTTGTAGTTATACTGACTCTTGAAGTAAGTATTTAGCGAATGTATTTACTCCAAAGGGTATAAAATTTAAAAATAATTTGTAGCATAATTATTATTGGATATCACTCAAAAAATTCAGCTGAGCCTGAATTTACAATCATCGATTTTGAAGTAACCCCATAAAACTCCTACTACAGCTTCTGAAGTATTGGTGTATATGTATTTTATTCTTAGCCCAGAAGCGAGCCCATATAACTAGGACGATAACTAGGCGATGCTGTCATGTTTTCTTGATGTTGAATTTTATGGACGTCCAATCAAGAGAAACAAACGCAACTGCTCATTCTCGGGCTGATATTGTATAGATGGCTTATCCACTGGCCTTTTATTTCTAGTTTTATGAGATTGCTACTCAATAAATTCTATATTTTCGAAATAGCTCCAGTGTGAAAGTTTCAGAAAGTATAGACCTTGTTTGCCGTACAAGCTTTGTGGCTTCGCCTGCCTTCTCATTGGATCTCTAATTAAGTAAGAGGAGGCTGAGACAAGATTTAGAGGTTTTTTGGCCCTACGGAAGCCGTTCTTCAATTTTTACTCACTCATTCTTCTTCTCACTCAGCTCAACTCCAACTGCCGATCGCCGGCAAATTCAATATTCTCAGTACAGAACAGGGGCGGGTTCACTGACTCGCTGAATTAAGGACGAATAAATAACTTCGTTAAATACTCACTCGCCCGCCTAAGATAGGTGACTAACGCCCAAGGCTCCCAGAATCTGACTCGATTGTCCTGTTTGTTTTTGTAATACGTCATGTGTCTTGAACATAATAACTAACATGCTTCGGCTCAACAGATTAATCTGACAAACGTTTTGAAAATAAGCGGTCTCAATCGATGGATGCACCCTAGTTATGGAACTCAAAGTTCCAAATTCGATGCTGGATACAATCTATTTTCAAATTTGTCAATTAAACATGAATTTTTCTTCGAAACAATCACTAAAACTCTTATTGAGAGATTGATTGGGAGTGAACACAATAATTTAAACACTAGTGGCAGAGTTGGTATTAAATGTTAGTAATAATCACCTTTTTAATAATCACTGGAACACTTATTGTGAGATTGATTTGAAATAAATATGACAAATTAAACGTTAATAGCAGAGTGGGCATTCGATATTAGCTGGCCCTTTGATACTGGTAATTTTGATAGTCATCAATTATTTATCAATTAAAAATATGGCGCATCCTATCATTTCTCTATATCTCTATATTATAAATGATATTCCTTTGTGTATTGAAAGATGAGAAAATTCTCATAACTACAATTATATTCATGCTTTATAAAAATCTGAATTATTTTTTGAATCGATCAGATGAAGGCTATTGTAGGCTTTACTATAACAAATTTATTACTGTATAGTGTATTTCAGAACTATTTCCATCTCTTCCAGCTTTTTATCCTGATTTCAGTGAGAATCCGAGATCCTTTTTAAAATTCATTTATAATTGAGCTGGATAGAAACAATATACATGTCTAGAAGAGAGCGAGCACCCTGAGCGAACCTTGTCGTCACGTATAGGCAATAAAGTAGCTTCCATTCATTCTTACAAGGAAGCTGTGTGCCGGGTTGCCTATAGTCAATTAATTAATGAATTGCGAGGAATGGTGACTGTTGCTGGCGAAACGATTCAAATGACTATTTGCCTTTGAGACTCATTGCAGATTCAAAGCAAAGCACCTACCCACTTTTCATTAGTACTTAGCTAAGGCAGAATAAAGAGTACTAAATCTGTGAACGCCTGCCTCGGGTCAGAATGAGAAATTGCTCATGGTCTGAGTACGCTTCCGCTGCTTGGAGACACTTACAACTCGAATAATGCACTCAACTAGCAAACGAGCTACTGTAAAACAGCACCCATTGTCCAACCATCCATCCGTCTATTCATTCTGTGTCCGTTGATAATGTAGACCTATAAATATCCAGCCAGCACCCCACACACTAAGTCACCATGCTAGATTGAACAACAAGACTAGGATTATAATAAGTTCACTGTCTCTCCTCCTTATCTTGCCAATAGGAGAAAGAAATCCAACTAGAAAACGTCACTACATATTTAGCGCATGTCTTGTCATCCTATAACTATGTAGGCCTATTTCAATGTTATTAATATAACTATACTAGTGGCGAAGCTATATTTCCTATAGGAAGGACCAAATAAGTATACGGAACTATACCATTTGATAACATCTACTATTACTATAGAGTATTTGAATGTTATGACCATAACTATTTTGTATTAAGACTACACACTAGTATTCCAATAACGTAACTGTACTATGATGGTGTAAATATATGTATTTTTTAATTCTACATATTATGTTGTCAATGGAGAAAAGTAAATTAAGCTAGAAAAATCCACCTCGATTTTGGCAGATGTATCTTGTCATAATCACTATGGAGTATTCAAATTGTATCACTATTAATAAGCCGTTGTATTATAACATGCAAACTACTATTACAATAAAGTATTCCAATGCTCTCACTATAACTATTATTTTTTATTGTGACTATGCTTGAATAATTAAACTACAATTTTATCGCAATGTTGTTTGAACTATATAATTATAATCATTATAACTATGGAGTATTTGAATGTTATCACAATAAATATGATATATTGAGACTACTAAGTCGTTGTACACCACTGATGAATCACTGTATAGCATAACAATGTTGTAGAACTATACCTATTTATAGTGTCTGGCCAGTATATCACTAATGTCACCATAACTATATAGTATTATTTCAATGTTGTATAACTATACATCCATGTAGTGTCTGCACAGAAGAGATATTGACCATTGGCTTGCTGCCAGTGACATGCACAATACATGCCCACAGTGCCCGGTCACAACAGAGTATCATTGACTGGAATAATTATACCTACTTTATTAGTATCTGATTGGATTGTAGGTAACCTGGATAGTGAAGGAATGCTGTCGAAAAAATTTGGCCAGAGGAAATCGACAGCTATGTTTGAGCTACAGCCGGCTTGACCTGGAAGCAAAGCAAAAGTTTAGATAGCAAGTAGAGTATTGACGATAATAGATCAGTTGAAATTATAAATATTTTGAGGAATTTGTAGAAAAATAATTGAAGCAGAATTGTATAATCGAATAGATTTGTAAGGAAAATGCCAACGTTCTTTATTGTGGTGGATAAAATCAATAATATGAATACGGAAAAATACAGGGAATACAGCGAAGACAAATACAAATATTATAAAGTATATTAGTGATAGTCTTTTAACTCAGTAATAAGTGAATAGAGGTGATGCTAGATTTTACAAGTCTAAGAAGTTGCATCTCTAGGGCAGTGGGAGTGGGGAATTGTAATACAGTAGTAGTTGGGATAGTGTAGGGATAGTGTAGAGTGTACACTGTAGAGAGTTATAGGAGCAGGAGATTCGCAGGAGAGAGTTAGGCTATATAAGTTGCTGATGAATTTTATCAAAAAACAGGTTAAGAAATACACTCGAGGAGATAGAGGATCTTTAATTTTACTATTCTTGCACGTTTTTCATCATTCCACTACTATATCTAACTCCTATTCTTGTATCATCCACTTTTTCCTCATTCTCCTCAAATTATTATATTGCTCAATTTTGTAGCATAATATTGTTTACAATGAACAGTTCCCATCATTGCTGGTTAGTGAAATAATTACTTGCAAGCCCTATTGAGCCAAATGTTTTGGAAATCCCTTCGAAAATCATTGCGACAGAAATAACATACCCTGGAGATATTTAGCAAACATATTCTCGCTACTCATGTCAAGAGCGGCATACTTACGATGTGTCTCGATCAATAAACAATCATTAGCCTGAACTGAACAGATATCTCCGACTTGTAACCGTAGCCATAGCTTATCGATAGTTAATCTACACTTCGGAACCAACGAATTAGCTTTGTAGATGTTTGGTGAGAGTGCGAGATGATAGTTTATATTTTTTTGTTTCAGCTGCTGTTAATTTTGCGCCGATGCAAGTGGGGCGACCTGATCAGAAACACGGAAGAGCGAGGAAACGAGATTGATGGAGAGCAAGGAAGAAAGAGAGAGAATGAGTGAGAAAAGTAACCTCGTTGCTCACGTGTGATTGACGATGAGTGCTCCTCAGCACGGAAAGAAATCAGCCGGCGAAATGCGGCCAATACTCACTCACACAACCAAATTTTTTATTTCCTCCTCACATCTGAATTTGTTGGAACTTCGTGCAGCCTCTTCCCAAAATCTAAATCACATTCCATGTATCTGATCGGCTCTCATTCCACAAAGATAATTCTGTTCTGTAATTCATTGTGCCAAAAAGGGAGATATTTTTTGACGCTGTTTGTTGAAATGAGTTCGGACACATCATAATAATATAGGTGTATGAATGTCGGTCATTGGTCAAGATATTTCTAATTATCAATGAATAATTCAATTAAGTTCATCAAAACAACAGGAAAAACAAATAAAAAAATATACTCGTATATTCTTAAATATAAATGATCCTGAATGGGTCATTCCAATAAATTTTGACTGGATTATTGAATAGTAATTAGGTAAAGGAATGAAAATGATAATTGTTGATGGAATCTGGTGTGTTCCCTACTTTAAATTGAGTAGTAGCGAGACTACAATTTAGTGAAATTATCAAATTCGAAAATTTTCCAATACTTGTATAAATGATCGTGAATTAATTCGAATGATTGATTCCCTGTTCATTCATAAATCATGACAGAAAAATTTAGTGCTTCGACCTTATGAAGATTAAGTAGTCTGTTATCTGAAGGGGAGGATTATGAGGATTGTCATTGGAGAAATTTGAAGACTGCATCTTGGTTTCAAATTTGATGATTCACATGAGATCACTATTTAATTCATACTTTCGTTTATAACTACTGAGTTCAAATTTTGCTAGGAAGCAAAGAAACTTAGTCAACTCATTAACATTTCAATACTGATCAAATATTCACCCATACCTCTCCGTTGACTACAATGTAAAGCTCGTTTGTTAAACATGTAATCCATAAAGCAGATGCTAAAATCATCTCCACCTCATGTTCAGTACCTAGTTATCACTGTACATTAAAGGCAGAAGCGTCGATTTTGATTAATTGTTTCGAATCAATTTGTACGGCAACCCTTGCTCGGCCACTATAATAATTCACGGTCTGATTTTTCAAGGGCGCTAATTCGCATTCAGATTATTCGCGCCGGTTCGGGATGGTTTCAGGAGTGCAATTGTTGAAAATGCAAAGTGAGTAAGGATGGAATGAAAGGTATTGGTAATATGAAGATAAATAATATCGAATCAGAAAGTGATTAAACCGGCAGTAACAGATGTCTGAGAGGCTGGATTTGTGTTTACATATCGCTGGGTTTCCTTGATAGACCGAGACACCTCCGATTCCCTCACTTGTGAATGAGCAGAGATTTATTTATTCACACACCTTTGTAGAGCTGGTTGCGATAGTAATACACAAGGGTATAGGGAGGCGCATATCACAGACTCAGAGCAGCTGTAGCGTATATGCAAATCCCGTCCAAGGATCAAACCATTCTCTGAACTAACGGATTCCTCATTCCAGGCATACAGCAGAACGCACAGAGAGCTCATTGGAATACTCTCTTTATAATCATTGAACAAGATTACTACTGATGTTGATTTTTTTGTAACAGGCCATAAGCTGACTGTCAATTTGAATTGGAATAAAATAAAATAGAATATAATGACTGCTTTTTTGGCCTAAATGACTATCAGAGCCAACAGAGTAAAACTGGAAAGAGTTAACAGTTGCATAATTTTTCGTAATAAGCATTGTCTCGGAAAATTTAAGAGAATTCCAAAGAAATTTCTGGAAATTTGAAGAAGATAATTGAAGATAACTCGATGAAGCGTAAATTGATTAGTGATAAATCAGTTAAAACTTAATGTGTACTGAAAATAATAAATTTATAATAATGAAACTAATAATTATAAAAATGAATCAATAATAGATAAAATTTAATAATTATGAAAATAATAAGATTCCAAGTTTTTATATTGGATAGCTGTATTTTCTTCATGAGAACAATCCTGTTGGTGAAGTGCAAGACTATAAGTGCAATTTTAGTCTCACCCTTATTTCAGAGTTTCTTTTTGGCCTAAAAAGATTGAAAAATATTACTCCAAGCACAAAGTAGGTATATCTTATTTAGCTTGTCTGTGCTCCAAGTAATTTAGTCAACAGTACTCAAGTATAAAAGAGTACGTGAGTATGTAAGTTTATGCTGATAGAATTATGGATGTACTGTATAATCTGCGATGCATTGGCAATTTTTTTATTTTCCAGCAATCAGTTAAGACTTTTAAGTTAGTCGTACATGGTGCTATTGCGAGCTATCACGTATTCCCTATTTAACTCACAATAAAAAGGTTTTCTCATTTTTTTCGATATTATTAACTGATGTAACCTCTTCCTATCGAAAATATATCTTGAATTATGTTCATGCTGATCGTAATTGAGTTGCAAACTGAAACACGTAAATCAAGTTATGATATTATTATCGGAAAACATGAAACTAAAGCATCCAAGCATATTCGTTTTTTCGAACCATAGATCACTCGGTTGTTTACAAAAATTTAATAAGCTCAGGGATGCGTTCGAATTTCGAATCCTCATTATTCATATTATTATCATGCAGCAAGCAGTATCTCGTGACCAGAATCCTACTTATGTGTCAATTCCCTTCATATCCAATTATTATACAGTGTTATGAATAAAGTGTTACCTATTTTAAGTTATTCGAGGAGTACATAAATTATTCTCATAAACTCTGTTTACTTACTTACTTACGAAGCGCTACAGCCCTTTGTGATCCTTGGCTTCCTCAACAATTCGCCTTCAGTCATTCCTCTGACATGCCCGCCTCTTCCAATTTATCACCCCCAAGCACGTCAAATTCTTCTAAACTCCGTTCAGTTCACCATAACTCTGAGGTTTACATGAAATTCATATTTCATTAATGAAAATTATCTTAATTTCAGTTCCACTTCACGGTGAGAGAATATTACATTATTTTGTATTAAGTCTTTGTTGTTCCGTTCCCAAATTTTTTTTATAAATAATGAAGAAATCTATCTCATATTCACGCGTATTGAATAGGCATACTTCAATACTTAGAGAAAACAAGAAAATTTATTTATCACCAAAGATCAATCAAGAGTGGTTCTCTATTTTGGATAATTAATCTGAATTCTCATTTATAAGGTTGAAACCGTTCAAAATTTATCCCTAAACCATCTTTCATGAAAACCAGTTTTCATAAGATGAAGATTTCAGATTTGTTTCTAGAATCCGAGTTCAAATAACCGATTGATCAGGGTTAATTGAAACTAGCAGCTTATTCATTCACCTTGGATTCATCTTTGGATTTATCATCAATAGTAGATTGTAGGTTTGAACTAATTTTTGTTATTAATATACAGCACGTGATATAATTTATGTATGTTCAACATATTGAACAAGTCATTTTCAATAATGAATTAATATAGAACTACTCTCACGAGTCCTATTCAAAGCTTTAGTTGCCCTCAATGCTGTACCTTTCATGTCTTTCAAGTAACAAGCAAAACCGCCAACTTAACATGAGTGAAACTGGACTCATTGTTCCAGTTGCGGGTGAAAAAGTTATCACCGGAAGAAATGTTGGTTAGCAAGTTGACGGAAGGTTGTTCGAATGTGGGTGTTTCAAGTTTGTTTTATTGATGAGTGAGTGCGAAAATGTGTTCAGCCAACACACCTGTGTTGTCTTTGTTCACTCTGATAGAGAGTGTTCCTTTGTCACAAATGTTCATTAACATAATAATTTATTCAATTGATAGTGGAAAGCTCAATTTGTGTGTGTCGATTAGTCTTATTCATGCCGACAACGTACACTCTTCCTGTACATGTTGCAACACAATAGAATTGCTTGGAAAGGTGTTTTTTCTTTGGTATTTATCTCTTTCAACCATCAAATTCCTGATGACAGTTCGATGTTTCACTTGGAAAGAGTTCTTCGAATATTTCTTTGTCAGTTGTTATGATGGAGAATATTAGAATTTGTAATAAACCATCTTATGATCTAATACTTTGGTATAATAGATCATATACCATCTTATTGGAAACAATTACAGTATACATCTTCAATGAATCCTTGTGTAATAATAATAATTCGAATTAGCTCCTCCACTATGCATGCTTTGATTGATTTGTTTCTTTCAGTAGGTATAAGAAGGAGGAATTGGACTGTTTTTATTTTATTTATTTTTTTTCGGGGGGGGGGGGAAACTTCTTCCAGAGAACGAGGAACATTGCAGAGTGAAGAGGAAGCGGTTTTCCACTAGAGAACTTGAGAAAAGTTGGGTGAACGCATTTTCTTCATACGTGTCTTGAAGCATAGAAACTCGATTTCTGAGATATTTCCAATCATTCATGGAAGAAGACATAAATCAAAACACTTTCCAAGTATTCAGGAGGATACTCAGGAAAAAGTTATTGCGTAATCCACGTAAAATCACAATATTTATCGCACCGACAATAAATGTCTATTAAAAACAGTAATATTGAATATTTTTTCGATAATTGCATTTAGTTAGCTTGAGTTTTGGTTATGAAATGATCAGAAAAATATTGCTCTGATAAAAAATGTACAAATTTTTAGGTGAATGAATAAAAACAAATTTTGTCTATTCCAAATTAATGTGGATATAATTAATGTGGAATAGACAAAATTTGTTTTTATTCATTCACCTAATATGGAGAAGTTCCACAACATTTCTGAGCAAAGTGTGTGTTGTACAAATTTTTGTTCGCAATTTCAAAAGGAATTCTGAAGCGTTGAGATCTCAAAACACTGATGCTTGCAAGCCGGTTTTTATATTAATTTCGTTCTTTTCCGCGAAAGCTCTCAACAAATTGTGGAAGTTGAAAGACTGTGCATTCCTTTATTCATGAAATCCATCCGTCTCGGAATTAATTAGTCAAGTAATTTCCACAATACCTGGTGGACCAACATCGTCAATAATAATGGACTTGTCCAAAGCTACAGGGCTCACTGTATAAAATGAACATAAAAGTAAATTGCCCATTGAATACCTTCGAACAGAAGTTCGCTGATTTTCTTACAAAGACTACTTGAACATTTTTTCAAAGAAAAGTGGAAGAATCTCTGATGAAAAGGCCATAGTTCAAAACGAATGAGCTCTCTCAAATTAAATTCAATTGGATAAGTAATTTTCCACAGAAAATAACTGTTTTTGTGAACATAACCGATCGGAATAAAGATCATATTTTTCCATAATACACATAATAAATATAATATTGGGTTTCTTGTTGAATAAATTCTCAATTTTCTCTTCACTTTTTCTGGACTGAAAGACGAAATAATGATGTCAATAATGTATTCAGACATTGTTTTTCTGAAGAGAAAATAAATTGCCATAGGGCCTCGGAAGAGTTCTAATAAAACACATTTTTGAATGTTTGTTTCAAGTAACCGTTTTTGAAGAGAGATCATTCAGATCACTTTGTAGTTTTTTGGAAGAGTTGAAAACAGTTTGCATAATGTAGTTATACAGGTTTATTTGATTACCAAACCAAATACTTTGAATCCACAAGCTTTCATTTAAGATGTTCTTTCAATACTTCATTTGAAATCTTTCAGATGAAATTCTACAACAAAGTCGAGTAGAATACTATTAAGAGAGTTCATATTCAATGTTGCAGCATTATTATTGAATGATAGAATATTGCAATTTCAATTACAGACAATTTGATCGTAGAAATATATCTGGACGATTCGGCCTGTATGAATGAATTTTAATGGAAAAATGATATACAGAAAAATGACTGGAAATTTCTGAGAGGACATGAAGACATCTGAATACAGAAGATTCTCTGTTCAATAGGAGTATCACAGGTAAGACATGAGGCATATGGAGACATGAAGATGAAAGTATGTTGACATAATAACATATATAAAGTATATTGATAAGTAAGTATGAAGACAGGTGAGTGTATGTTGTATCCTATAGAAATGGATTGTTTACCAATAATTCGGTGTAACCTAACTGGCTCATAATATAATGGTACTGTGGTACTATGGCTGATGGTAATGGTACTGTACTGATGATAGATTATTAATTATAATAATTAATTGAACGAAATTACTAATTAATGTCATATAATATTCTGAAGACTTTGCTATTTGCAAATATTGACAACAGATTAATAGCTAGTAAGGAAATTCGATGAACGCTACTGCACAAAAAACTTTCTCCCCGGGCGGGAATCGAACCCAGAACCTCTGGTATTCCGGATCAGCGCCTTAACCACTTGACTTATTAATTATTACTATATCTTTAGTAGTTCATCATTACAACATTAATATGCTTCTTCTAACAAAAATTAGAACTTCAACAATGATTTTTGAGCTCCATGAAGCTCAAAATGAAGTGAGATGAAGGTTCGCGGCATCGCTCAACACAAGATATTTCATGAGAACATTTTTTCTATTTTGCCAACAGCTAGCCGACCAACCACAGGTGACAGTTGTATATGACAATTGAAGAATGGCTGAAGAATTCCCCACAACAATAGTAACGAGGTGGCAGACTTGTTTTCTTCATAAACCGTAAAATAATGTCACAGCTCTGTTTAAGTGCTGTTGTATATTCATTAGCTTTTTGTCAGGTGTTCTTCTGTACCCTCAGCAGCTGGCTGACAATAATTCGTCACTTTTGTCACGTAGTTGGCAATGCTGACGATAACGTATTCATAACACAGAAGTGGTCGAAATGGGTACCAACATAATCCAGCAAGTCGGTCGGAAGGGTGGATTTATTACCTTTACAACTATTCCAAACTATGTTTTTCTTCTACTGTGTCTTGAATTACAAGGCAGAATATTCAAGACAACAGTTTGAGAATATTCGAAGACACTCGAATATAATAGTTCACCGATAATTTAGGATTCATGAGATCTAGAAATCATAGAAGAGAACTCCACTTATAGATTCATATAGATACCAATTACAAGCTTTCATATTTGCTGAAAGTTCAAAATAAATGTTACAGTATCAATTCTTTGAATGTATAATTCAACAAAATGGTAGATTTCTGTGGTCATCTTAAATCTATTTTTATTCTTCCTACTTTTTATTGTAGGATGTTGACTATCATCCACCAATTCTTTCCTGTTGCATTGCGCAGTGGATTTATTATTTTAGTGATTGTAGTCATTCTTATTAGGATGAATCATTAACAATCAATATTATTAATATATCACATATTAATCAATAAAGGTATGTTATTGAGAATAAATTGTTTGAGTATATTATAGTTTTCTCCAACTTGTTTTTTCTTCGAGTGAAATGATTCTGAAATCATATCAAATATAATTTTCCTTTTCACAGGAAAAAATAAGTTACATGAGTAATTAAATATAGAATTGTTTTTTTTCAGAATGGTTTCTACTTGAGTCGCAGATTTGATGTCTAGTGGGATCGGACTTATCAATTCAAAGAAGCATGATCAATCAATAAAAAAAGCAATTTACCAAGCTTTAGCCTTAGGACAACAGTACGAAAGAAAAAAAGAAAAATTACTTCCATCATACAAGACAGTATTCTTGATTCTCATCTCTTGTACACTGCGATTCATTTAATTCGACGATTGGCATTAGATAGATAGATAGAGAGATATTATTTCTTTGCCATCGTACTCTACGGTCATCAGCAACGTCAAGAAATGATATCTCTCTATCTATCTATCTAATGCCAAGCGTCAAACTGAATGACTATTTTCTCTGCTCTGAATTATATGACCAGATGATCGCTCCTAATGAATGAACAATGCTCTCGTAATCATCAAACTTGCTTTTCAGCAACTGAAGTTTCAAGTTCCTTCGAAACAAAGTGTTGATAGGGAACTGTGCCAATGCTTATTTGCTATTCGTTGCATGAATGCAGAGCGCCCATTTTGTTTGTCACCTAATGTCGTATTTCTGGTGGTAGATGAGGGTGTCGAGGCTCCTCTAGGGTCGAGAGAGGGATCCACTAACGACCGCCACGACATCAACAGATGCGATCCGGATAAATGTATGCAAGAGAGGTTATAAATCGCTTCTTGTCATAAAAATGGCATTAAACCCGTCCGTTGCGGAGGACAATTAGACGGTGCGACGATCGACGCTCGCCTGTTCGCCTGGCACTGCGTATTCGATGACAATTTGTAACGCGCACCCTTCCCCCTCTCCCTCCCTGACACGCATTTGATCAATGGATTATAAGTCTATTTATTTCCGAAAAATTATTACACCATATGCAAAATTATAATATTCAAATGAGCAGCCGCTCTGTACCCGTCTCAAACACAAAAACGAGAAATGGTTGCTGCTGGCTCGGAGTAAGCTCCCCAAAAAGGGAGCACTTTATGGGTTATGCTAATTCGACCTACGAGTATATCTGATTAGTTTAACCCAGAATATTTTAACTTTCGGAAACTCTTCTTCCCGAACCGACCGAAAAAAGCGTGGCATTATCATAAAGGCCGCGCTTCTCTCACAGGGTCAAACCCCTTCTCGGCTCACTTTTTCAATAGCGGAAACATTGACATCGGAATATTGCTATTTCCTTCCTTAATAAAGGCTTTTGGGGAGAAAAAATACAACTGTAGGAAAAAGCAACTGTGATGAATCATCAATGAGTTCACACATAAATTTGTTCAGGTATAAACTCAGAAATCGCAAGTCATAATGACACCGTCTTTCCAAGATAAAAAATTAGAAAGTTTTCTTCCAGATTAAAGGTTATTCTATCTTAATACCTTTTACCCAACCCATCTTCCATCACCTATCTTTTCACCAACCTCAATATTACTCATCTTTTGCTTCTTAAGTTAGCTGGAGAATCAATCGTATATTCATTGGCTTGGTGGTATTCCAGCTCATCATTAAAATATAATAAGTTTTAATTATCATTATAATACATCCTTAGTTATTCGTAGATGAACTCATAATTTTCTCATTCACATGATAATACGGGACGTAATCAATCAAGCCCCTATCATTTGTATTGATATTATGGTTATCGATTTATTTAATAATCAATTCGTATCATCATCGGAATTATTTATTCATACAATTTGCATCGTGAAGAAATTCAGTACAAGGATAATTTTTTAGATATCTGAGGATCTCCTCCCTTTCTCTTGAGTAATTAATTTTACGTACTGTCTTATAATAATTATCGTATTGTGAGTCGTCTTGTTCTCGCCTCTTGTAAGCGCTCACGCTTTCTCCATCTACCAAGACGCCAAGACAAGACGTCTTGATTAAATACATTTCGACTTATATATCTTGTTTCCATGTGTGCGGCCGGCCATACTATAATATGTTCACAGTATTTTTGCATGAAAAATATAGATAAAAACTACTAGTTGTAGTAATATACTAGAGAAGAGATTGAATTTTCTAGGTGTGAAAACTAACACAGTAGACAATCAAATCAGAACCTCATCAGATTCCAATGTTCTATCACGGATCTAGAAGGAATTTCGAATAGTTGGCAATATCGTGCATTGTAATCGACTGGGCGTGTTGGGAACAGAAATAATATTAGAAATAGAATAGAACGGCTCGGTCAAGTCCAACCGCGGTTCCGTTGTGTTCTTCTGCTGCTACTATCTGATACCAGAAGTCGATTACACCAGTCGAGATTGTGTTTAGACTGGCGGCAGGGTGGAGATTTCCAGTAGCGAGTTTATGCGAACGAGTAGCTGGCTGGTTGGGTAAAAATTCTAAAATAATAAATAATTGCCGCTAATACAATAAGTCACTTATAATAATTAGCGAAGTGCACGCACTTGTAAATATAGCGACGAGCGTGAATAACGGTCGCGATGCGCCGATAAAACTCGCGCGAACACCCAATTAGTTTTGCCATCCGTTCGGCTGCTCCGCTGGCATCTCATGGAAATAAAAGCCGCTGCCGCCAGATATGAACTATATTAGCCGTTTCCAGACTACGATTTCACGTAAGCTTTGCCCTGATCTGCTCAGCTAGTAGCTGCTACTCGCCCATAAACAACAGCCATTAGGCAAGCGCCCTATGTACTCTTCCATTAATACTGAAACAGAGCACGCATGCATGCTCGGTGACTTGACTGCAATACAATTTACCGGCTTTACCTGTGTTATTAGAGAGGGCTGAGCGACAGAAGACGTTATGCAGACATTCCACAAATTTGATAGTATTATGCCCGGTTTCTCAGTTGTTCAATAAACTATCAAATCAATAATTTTTTAGTGTTTGAAAACACATGTTTATTGATTCGATACTTCTATTGAATCCATAAACTGTTTATTGAAAGACTAATGCTCGGTTTTTTAGTCGTTCAATAAACTTATTGAATCAATAACTTTTTTGCATTTGAAAACACATGTTTATTGATTCGATAGTGCTATTGGATCCATAAACTTTCTATTGAGCGACTGAAAAACCGGGCAACTGAAGAGCCTGGAAAAAAGAATAATAAAGCTTCTAATTCGGTTTGTTTGATTCGCAATAAAATACTCTAATACGAAGAATATAAAAACTAATAATATTGTACAAGTCTAGAATTCTCTTCTTCTTTACATTTTGTATTCCGTCGAGGTACATGATTAATGTAATAATCCATGTAAGAGAATTCATTATATTTATATAAGAATGATGACTACTGTTCAAAACCAGAGACACGAAAGAATTACTTGTTTGAAATGTATTCTAGATCATTATGTAGTCAAAATCGTAGTCTTTTTGTAGTTTTTGGATCAATATTATTAGTGGAAAAAGACTCATAATATGAACATAAGTACATAACCTCTAGAGCGTGTAATCCAAATTTGGGATTGAAGTAGTTTTAAATAAATAATAAATGAATATTGGAAAGTTTTAGATTTTTTATTCAAATGATAAGACTTAATAATTATTTTCCATTGCTCATTAACCTTCTTACTGTTCCATTGTACCCCAGTGTCTAGTAGTCATGAGCTCATAAGTTCCACCCAGTCTATACTTCTTAAAATACTTCAATCATTCGAATTAAAAATAATCTACATTTACAGATTCTGTAACAGCCAGTTAAGTGCAGCAATTCAACATTTCTTTTATTAGTAAATGTTAAGTTAACATCGGCATTAGAATAAGCCAAGTGTGAACAAGCGCTTTCTGGAAGTGGATTATCCTACATTCCCAACTTCCGTTTCGGTCTAGCTGATTTCTCGCATCGATTTTCGTCAGAGCATCATCGTGTTGAATAAACTCTACAAATTAGCTGAAATGTATGAATGCCCCGAATGCGCCAGTAATTCTTTTGTTATTTATTTTCCCCCAGTTGCCTTCTCCTCTTCCCATATTAATTAACTCTACATATTAGAAAAGCCCATTATAAGAGAGAAAATGATAAAGCGTGGAGTCATCTGCCTTACGGTTACCTTAATTACGGCACCATGCCTATTGTGCGTTTCAAGGCATGCGCTTGTCATCCCGGATCTAATCTATCTCCATCCTTCAGTTTTCTTCATCCCTCTCATTCTCCAGCGCCTTCCCTCTTCTCTTCTGATAATCTACCTCTTCCATATTATAACATATCATTATTTTATTCTGTTATTATGATAAAAACTATAACAATTTCAAAATACAAGTTCGATTGCTGATTAAATAATTATTTTCAAATACTCAACTGTTTATTCCATCTGAATGAAAAAAATATTCTCATAATAAACTATGTTCAATTAGTGATTAGTGACTAGTGATTTAGTCGTAGTGATTAGTAGATTTCATAAAAGAAAATAGGATTACTGCCTTTATTTTAACCTGGGAGGGCGAAGTTAGGATGCAGTCGGCCCTTAAGGGCATTGTTCATAAGTTATCTCATGAGTAAAAATGGTATAACTTTCAAATTTTTTTAGAATAATAAATTACAAGACTCTATTGTACAAATTCTATGTTAAACAACTTTGGTATGAGCTTTATCTGACATGAAAAATGTCAGTAAGTCAGATAAGAGTGTCCTTGAATGACATTATTTATCAGGCTAAATTTTAAGAACAGAAATGAAAACTTGGACTACAATAGAAAATCATAATATACAAACAAAGGTTATAATAAACAATCAGAAACAATTCGAACCTATCAACTGTGTTATCTCTTCTATGGTGAAGATGGAAACTGATTTTTCGAAATTTTCTATGAAGTTCTTCAATCAGATTATACAATTAACACTATGATGAAAAATGATCAAATCACTAAAATAGAGAGCATTTTCACTACTCTGAAATTTCTTTCATTAATCAACTGAACTATCACCTCATTATTTCGAGCAAAGACGATGATTGTCAATAGTGAGAGTATCATGGTGAGCAGAATCACACTGATTGAATTCAAGTATTGCAACAAATTTTATAACGGTTGACGTTTCCGAATTTTCTGCAGATACCCGATGCAATAATTTTCATTCAATCGCTGGTGATACGCCAAACAACACTAATGTTCAAATAATGCATGGCCGCAATCAGTGGAGCTGTGTGGTAAATGGTAAAATACAGTTTAATAATAAACGTTTGGTAAAAGGAGCTATATTGTAGTAGCGCTGATGCCGGCTGTAGCAGCTGTAATCAAATCACACTCAGGAAGTTTTGACAAAAGAGCTTTGCAACAGTCGTTTTCTTCTTCCGAGACCCGCAAATTGAACACAAAAGCGGAATCTTTTCATTTATTCGTGTATCTGATGGTAGTTTAACACTGGGGATAAACGAATCATTTATTTACAAAAACCTCAACATCATTAAAACACTAGTTGAAAAATGTTGTTGGTGTTGCACAAAGCGAATGAATATTTGAATAGGAATGTATTTTTTTATTCTCAGAATTAAATCTCCGATTGCACATTTCAAGTAATTGGGAATTACTGTACATACACAAATCTTGTTCAACATAACATCAATTGTACATAATAAACTCTTTATAGGTTTAGAATCATTTTGCCTCATATGAAGTTTTGTCGTATGAATTGATAAGAATTCAGGGTGGAAATAGTTCCATTAGTCATAACTCCAAGCCATTGAACGCTCTCAACTGCCTAGATCATCCATTGAATATTACAGTATTTGAAAAAATATTTTTCTATACAATATAGAGTAATCGAATATACAAAAAATCCTAAAATCAGAGTTAGAATCGTTGAGACAATTTTTGTCCAATGAGGTAATACTGTACCTATCTACATTCAAATCAAGGATATTCCAAATTCTCTTACCTCTGGGCTAACTTGGACAATGTAACGTAGCTAGTTGTACAAATATTTATTCAATTTGAAGAGAGCAATCAGATGACATTTGCAGTTGTTTGCATAGATGAAGAATCAGTTACATCTATCGAGTACAGCAGTCGGCAATCCTTGAGCAGGATACGAAACGGAAACATTAGCCGCAAACAAAAGGAATCGCCAAATCTATTAGATAAAAAAGGAGAACAAGGGGGTGTTGTAGAGAGAAGAAGAGAGAACGATGACGCAGGGTTTGCTATTATGCATATAAACAGAAACTGATTATAATTTATGGAAGTCGCCATAGATAAAATCGAGTCGTGACCGGTACTTCTTGCAACTTGCGCCTCAGTTGCTCCTCAGCACCGCCTCGCCAACTCCTCACCTCACCTCCCAGCAGCCATCACCCGTTTAGGCGCTTAATATCTCTTTAACTCATCGCGACCACTTCACGCTGTTGGGCATTACAAATTTTCATATGAATTTTTATCACGTTGAAGAATTATTTTTCTCTAGCTACTAATGGCGAATCAGAATGTCGAGCGTGAACAAAACGCTGAGGCGAATGCAATCGAGTACCGTGTCTTTAACATCCCCGCCGCAGTCGTAACATCATTTCCACCGTCGTCAACAAAACATTGCTCAAAAAAAGGGCATTCTTTGTGAAACTCACCGCGCACGTTTTTCTGCTATTTATGTGTGATTATTCCAATACAAAGATGCTTGCCAGCTCTCTCTATTGCATCATTAGCCCAAATTTATAATTGTTGATCTTTTTAGAGTATTGTTGGAATGGATTATGGTTTGGGAGTGTGAGGAGAGTGGTTGCAATAGAACAGCATTTATTGAAAAACGATAATGTCATTGTTGTTGCATCATAATCTAATGAAGTCTAAGCTTTCAAAAAATAGCATCCACATTAATTTAACTAATATTGATACTTGGAATAAAAATTGATTCCAATACTCAATCATAAATTGCAATCGATAATTTAATTCCTATTATATTGTTATTCACGGAACATAACTACTTTGAAACCATTATTTCATTCCATTATTATTCTCTCATTACAATTCTTATTTCGCGAAGTAGAATTTTACAAGTGTACTCCCAACTAATACTCAATTAGCTTCAACAAATTTTTGCAAGACTAAAATAAAACTTACATTTAATTAAGTTCACTCTACAACAAAAAATTTGTTTTGCTTTAGTTTTGGAGAGGAAAATATATTTCAATTGGGAAATCGTCAACAAGTTATTGAACTTTTGTACTTGATCATCAATAATACTGAGTGGTAAGTACAGTACTGTAACTCAATACATTTTTTTATGTTATGTCAAAACTGAATTTGTGTTGTTGGCACATGTTCCCAATACGTCGAAAGTAATGGGAAGCCATCAAAATTCTACTGCAACCTATCAGAATTCTATTTAGTGACGAAACAGGATTGCTGGCCAGGACAGTTTGCTCACGACAACGAAATCTTCCAGTGTAGAATTTCATGTTTATTCAAAGTCGACAAACAACAACACGATCTCTTTTGATATAGATGAGCAATGATCGAAGGGGAGTGCTAGCGCTGGCTGAAAAATGCACGCGAGGTGGGAACGGGAGGTGTGGCTTCTCCAGCGGTTGGTAATTCACAAGAGCCGATTCAATAATAAAAAGTGGAAAGAGCTGCTGCTGCACGAAAGGGTTACGAGTCCGTTATGTTTACTTTGGAGGAGAGAAAAAGTGGAAGACGGAAGACATAATACAGATGAGAGATCTCATCTTTGTAGCAGCATCTGTCAGGGGTGACGAGTTTCGATCCAGAACAGACAAGACAACAACGTTCGACTCACGTTATGCCAGCGATCGCGCTGCCTGTCAAATATGCGGCACTAATCATCCTCAACCCCTTTCAACTGGTTAATAGACTAAGTAGGCGACCCGTTTTTCACTATTGTCGTACACGAAGGGTTTCTGGATTTCGTGGGAATCCTAGAGCTATAAATTTTTTGTATGTTTGATTTGGGTGTATGCTAATTCGTAGGATTCTGTGATGAATGTTTCTTTTCAGAAAAATACTGTGGGGAGAACTTGGATGCAGTTGAGGATAATTGTGGGATATGACGTTGTATCAGTTATTTTGAAAGAAGAGGATTTCATTCTTCAAAGAATTATCTAGAAATGAAAATAATAGGGTCATAACGAAATAGTTCATAATAAGCTTAAAAGAATATTATTGTTTCCATGAGTCTACAGCTACTCAATCGATTGTTCTCTGAAGAATTTTACCATGAATAGGAGAAAAACTTTTTTATGTATAATAATATAATCCTTTCTATGAGTGAATTTCTATATGAAATCCTTATAATTTGTCATCATATCATTCTTTATTCAAGATTGTATCTTCCTTATAAAGTATGAAGTAACTCAAATTCAAATAGTGAATATACAGTATATTTCTCATAAATAATTTCTCTATTTCAAAATTCACTAGCTGTGTCAACATTACTAACCAGCTGCAAAAGTTTCATAACAATGTTCATTCTCAAGAATTTCTTAGTTGAAGTTTTTATTCGATTCAGTAGATACATTACACCACCAAATAATGTCGTGAGTGACAAGGTGGAACCAACAGTGAGGGCCTCCCACCAATAAAGAAAATACGAGACTATGATTATTTCATCTTACAGTTTGTTCATTTGGAACATACAAACCAATCTATGTACAATACGAAAATGATTCCAATTACTAACAAGTTCCAAAATGTCAATAGAAAAAAATTATCAAAATTACGAGACGAGAAATGAGACAGGTAATTGTAATATAGATAATTCATTCATTATTTGGTATGTCTATGATTGAATAAGTCTTCTTATTCAGTATTTATAAAATTGAATTTTTCTCACTAAGATGTTTTTGCTAGTTAACTGAAAATTCGAGTTACTGAGAGAGTTGAAAAATTATAGAGCTGATCAAATGACAGAGAACGTCAATGATTTTATACATTACTACGGACTTCCCAAAAGATTTCAATCTTTCAAATTAATTCGAAATTAAATATATTAAAATTGATTTCTTTACTGAAATTAGAGAGACAAATATGTACCTTTTAATTTGGTAAGCAGTTCAATAAATTTAGATTGCATGCGTGACAAGAAAATGAGACAGATTCAATCTTGTACTAGGATCTTGTGGTGGAAGACACTAACTTGGGAGCAGGGCTCTCTTTACCTGAAGGGTGGCGGGTGGCGGGTCATAGGTTGTGAACCGTGACCGGGTGGGATCGGCTCAACAGGCAGACAGCCGAGCCGAGCAGATATCAGCCGGAAGACACACTCGCTCGCGACTTCATTCAGGATTTGACCGATTATTGTTTTGAATTACTAATTTCCCCTCCTATTTATATTTGGGTCAATTTCCGGCCGCTCCACAGCGACAACGCCCTTTGCCAGCACTAAATTACATTTTTTCCTTCAAAATGCATCCACTCGTGAAACAGCCAACAATGGGACAGTTTGCTTTTCAAAACGTTTATAGCTGTGTAATAAATGTTTCCTTTTGTCAGGCACGGCAATTCTTAAATGACGATCATCATTCTTCACCAATAGCTCAGCTATCTACTTCAAACATCACCGATCCTGATGATGTTTTGAACATTCTGGGCTCAATTAGACTGGATATTGACTTTGTTATCATTTGAATATTTCTCAACTCTATTACAATAGTTTTTTAATGTAAAGGTATTAATCTAGTAGGGCTATATTTTTCCTTCTTTTTCAAAATAATAGTTTTTGACTATCAAATGATTTCCTGTTATATGTAAAAAATTGGAGTAGTTTAAAGGGTGCAGGAGAGCAGTAATGCTCTTACAGATATGCTACCAACAGTATTCCACAACATGATTGTATGAAACAAAATTCAGCTTTGCTTATTTATTTTCAATTTCACGATGTGAATATTTTGTACTAGAAGCCACTTATAATAAACATCTTGATATATCTGGAAACTACTCTCACCTTTATCATAATTATCACCTTTATCATATGAGCTTCATATAGCTATGAGCTACACCTCATCGAATTAAATATTGTATCCAGAAAGATAAGGTCATGTCTCACAATCTCAGATCGAGTTATCACGGCAGATAATTTTATACGAGGGACTATGTTTCTTAAAATTCAAAAGTTTTGTAATTCAAAAAAGGAGGACTCACAACAAACACGATTAACCAAAACACAAACTTTAACACGGCATACAATTTAATAAATTCATTTATTTATAATCTTTTTCGCTTTTCCTATTATCAAAAGATTTCTGAACTTTCATATAACAGGCCCTTGGCTCATTTTTAACTTATGAAATATCAGAGATATATACACTATTCACAACAGTCATCCGCGAAATTCAGCCACTGAATTGTCTGGCGTAAAATTATTGATTAATTTCAGAAATTAACTCAATCGAAAAAATATTGAATTTATCGAAAAATGAAAGTTATCGATAACTATGTTCCATAATAGAGGATGCCATTGTTCATAATGAATAAATGGCGTTTCAGTTCTGATCATTCACAATCAAGAGGCACAAAATATTCTAATTCGAAAAACCACCTTGGTTTGATGTGTTGATTGCCTAGCACAGGAAAATATCAAGGCGACGAATGAGAAGTAAAATGTTAATCTTATTTTTCCGTTGAAGCTTGGCAACAATGAACTGGCTCATCAGCGCTGGGACAGTTTAGTATGCAGCGTGTGCGCTGTTGGTACGTGTGAACAGGAAGAGAGAGAATCTGCCAATGAAATGGCAATTGCCCGTTTGACGTCACACCTCCAAGATTCATTTGCCGCACTACAGCTGTGGCTGCTCAATCCTCGGTCCACACCCTTGTGTTGGAAGTGTGTGTGTCATTCTTACATTCATTCAACTTTTTATCTTTTCCATTCCTTTTTTTGGAAGTTTATCAATTAGGGCATTAGGGTCAAGAACAATATCTATCTGATGAACTTTGAAATTGTAAAGATATAAGAAAATATAATTTATTAGAAATTAATTTGGTAAAACTGGTAATTATTTATTATGTTAATATGTGATCATAGTTCATTTTCACCCACGTATCAAAGTTAATTTATAATTATAACTATAAATTGCACTCCCCATCTAGGTTTTCTATTAAAGAATATTTGTTTAACTCTAACAGCATAACATAATTTTATAATTTATTCTTAGAATCCAAATAATATCAAGGTGACCTCACAAACTCACCTCACATAATATGTATTGGAGCTTCATGGATGTTGTAAAATGCTTCAAACTTAGAAATATCAATTGGAAAGTTCTCTTTCTCAATAATAATCAAATTGACTAGCTCCCCAATAATTTCTCCTCAGTTACAAATGATTGAAATATATTGAAGAACTTCACAGCAAAGAATTGTGTTCCAGAAGTAGTCAAATTCTCCACCAATTAAGCTTATTGATTGATCTTCATCGAATTCTATGCTGACTTCACAGAACATTATAAATTAAAATTCAATAGAATCAATCACATTGCAAAACGCTTGAAAAAGTTGAATAAGGCTAGGCGTACACCGGTTAGTCAAGACAAGACAAGACGAGATAAGTCACGTTTAGTCACAGTACTTCACATGGTTGCTTAAGTAGCAACACACACCAATTATTCGTTGCATCGGTGTGTGCTGCTTCATAAGCAACTATGTGAATTACTGTGACTGAACGTGACTAAAATTGTCTTGTCTTGTCTTGACTAACCGGTGTACGCCTAGCCTTATACATTTCAAATTTGCACACAGCCGAACTGTTTATGGCAATATAATCAAAGCTGCAACACTCATCTCATCTAGTATCACGCAATAAAAATAAACATCCGAGCGAATAAGATACAAAATGAAGATGTTGATAGGTCATGTGTTGTGCGTGCAAGTCATCATGGGGCGTGCTCTCTGAAGGCACGGTCATTGGGGTGCTTCCTCCCACTCACAAACACTCACACTCCCTCTCACTCTTTCTCACTTTTTCCATCCTCTTCCGCTTCTTTCTCATCTCTGTCTTCCTTGTACTTCTCATATCTTCCCTATTCTCGTTCTCTCTCTATCCATATATGTGATCACGCACACTCTTATACGTTTCGGGTCGGGGGTGGCGATTCATCCAACGGGTGGCAGAGTAATTGGAATAAGCAGTGCCGCAATTAACATCATCTTGGTAGCAAGAAAGAAGCGAGAAGAGAAGAAGAAGAAGAAGAAGAAGAAGAAGAAGAAGAAGAAGAAGAAAGAAGAAGAAGAAGAAGAAGAAGAAGAAGAAGAAGAAGAAGAAGAAGAAGAAGAAGAAGAAGAAGAAGAAGAAGAAGAAGAAGAAGAAGAAGAAGAAGAAGAAGAAGAAGAAGAAGAAGAAGAAGAAGAAGAAGAAGAAGAAGAAAGAAGAAGAAGAAGAAGAAGAAGAAGAAGAAGAAGAAGAAGAAGAAGAAGAAGAAGAAGAAGAAGAAGAAGAAGAAGAAGAAGAAGAAGAAGAAAGAAGAAGAAGAAGAAGAAGAAGAAGAAGTAGAAGAAAAAGAAGAAAAGGGCAGGAAACAGAAACAGGGAAGAATGACCAGAAAGGGGATAATCTGTTAAGTAGGAGGAGGATACTGGTAACTTCTAGTCCTAGCTCTGCTTTATCTGTCTGGCCACGTGTCTTGATTAATTCCATCCACGGAGTTAGGCGACCATGCTCTTCTAAAATAGCTCACATCCTTTAGAGGAGTCTTTTTAATAGTCCACTAGTGGGGGCCCCTCATTGTACGTTACATTTTACTTGGTATCAAGAATCGTGAGAAATCAAGTTGTGATGAATGATTGTAGATTCTATGAGAGAAGTCGAATATAGCTTGACAACCTCCAAAGAAAAATTACTTTTTAGTCTGGTCTTTTTTCGATTATTCACGCCGCTATTCGCAAGGTAGCAAGAATTGGATTGAATTATGACGATCTTCAAAGCTTGATGACAATGTTTCTGGTTGAGGGATAAGTTTCTCAAATGATACGTCAAATGTCCAAAGTATTGATGCTTTGACTTGTGGACAAGTCAGATATCAGATTAGACCATCAAGGCTCTTGTCTTATGCAGATGAGACCATGCTCTTCTTAAACACAGACTTTCAAGCCCCTCACCATTTCATTAAATCGACGTATTAGAGCAGTTAGAGTAACGAATGTATGATTCAATAAATTAGTAGGTTGGAAAAGGAAACCTATTCTGTATAAGATTCTATAAGTTTTGTGAAGTTCCAAAGTTCTACAACTCATAGGACTTTCACTTGGAATTTTTTGGATGGAAGAGTCTTTTTCAATGTATGTTGACAATTGTCATTGATATCATCCTAATCTTCCTCTTCATTTGAATACAAAAATAATTACGATTAAATTTACCATTAGTGTTTATTCAATTAGAGTTAATTTTACAATTCATATTTCATTTGATATTTTGCACAGTTTATTTTCATTTTTATTTATTTATGGTTTCCAATGTCAATCACCTTAATCCACTGGATTTAAGCATTTTAAATCCTCTCCGACAATACTGTTTTCATTTTATCAATATTCATTAAGAGTGAATTAGTTCAGAATTGAATAAAAACTTATAAAAAAAAAACTGAGAAGAGGAAAAGGGAGCCTGACGATAAGGGCCTCCCTGGTAGCTGGTCTATCTAGCCATCCGCCGAGAGCTGAGAGCATCCAGAAATGTGACAAAGGCGCCTGTGTCTCGTCTAGCCTCGACCGATGTAAAATACCGGTAAATATAGTATCCGGATGCTGGTAATGTACTGTATTATATTCCACATGTTTTCTTAGCGTTATTAAAATATGAAGAAAGTAAAGAGTCGGAGGAGGGGGAAGGGTGCTGGCGGAAGCGGAAGCTTGTGTGAATAATGGAAAGGGGTGAGAGTACACCTCAAGTGTCTCCCCACTCCCCCTGTCATCAAAACCTTCCCTCTACCCCACCACTCACTCCAATAACATTGAAAGACCTCTTGTATTCTCGATCTTTTTTATAAGTCTGCTACTGAGTGCAACCGTACAAAAATATGTATATATATAAGGATTACACAGAACATATGGCCGAGTTAAGAGAGTTTCATGCCCGATTATAGCCATCGCGGCTTAGCTGCTTAAACCTCTGCGTCCTTTCAGTTGCCCGTTCTCGTTCATTTTTATATTATGAGAAAATTGTGACCCTGGTTGGAATCAACGAGTACAGTACCACGTTCTCAAACAATCTATCTAGCATTTTAAATAAACTACGACCAGCTGCATGGCTGAAGTCGATTGAATTTTTTATTGGCGATTAGGGAATTTTATTATGTGAGGGTTGTGATTATTTGCTCAGAGAAAGTGATATCAGGATAGCTGAGTATACGGTTTTGTCACGAATTGGACACAAAATTGATCATTTAAACTCATAGTAATTCAAGATCATGAGCTTCATCATCTGTCTGTTTCTAGTGTGCTTTTGTACGGGGAATCATTTGATCCTAATAAATCATTTATTAGTTGATGAAACAAAGGTTTTCAGTAGTGTTCTCTTGTCTTATTATATTCCTAATTACCTCTTAATCTCACACATATTTCTCCATCCTCCATTAATATAGTTATCTTGCTGAGTACCATACCTTTTATTAGCTTCTTATAAAGTCATCAGTATTTTTATAATTATTGAGTTATTTTGCTATGAATATTGTATGATTTTCTTCTTCCCTATATTAAACAAATACTCTTGAAAACAAATACGTAATAATAACAAGGTAAACGTGATAGTTATATCAATAAATTCGATTAAATTGGTTATTTGATTAGAAAATTAGACCATTCTTTATAATGAATAATATCTATATCTATTACCATGAAATATATCATGATTACATTAAAGTAGAATTTTCCATTAAAGAGTAGCTTCTTACAACAGAGTTGGAGAGTTAAGATCTAATTGACATTCCAATTATTTGATTGACGTAAATCAATTTAAATTACATTGACTTGATTCTTTTTTCAGATTCAAAAGTCACTGCAAAAACAAATTAAACTAAAAAATAAATTTCATATTAGAAAACATAAATTTAATTTCTTTCAATTTGCAAATTTGAATGAGAATAGCATAAATTATTTATATTTGTTTCAAATTGATTCTACAATCTCCAACAGTTGATTGTGATTTCAGTCTTCGCCCGGTTTCCAATTAAAATTCAAGATTCCAGTGCTACTCTAACTCAATTAAACTCAAATTGGATTGAAAAATATTCAGGATCACTTTTTTGCTATTTTTCAGATCACCTGTTCCAATTTCATCATTGGCGAGGGTTGGATTTCTTTAAAGAAATCGAAAAATTCAATCGAATCGTAGCCTGACTTGATACGAAAAGAATAGAGGACAAAAATCACTGTCTCTAAAGTTGTGGTTAGTTTCGTTTCTTGATAGGCCTAAGTGGTGGGGGTGAATCACTTCTAGTGTCAGTGTACACTGTGATACTGACGCAAAGCCCTCAATTGTATTTGGTCCACAAGAATGGCCGGTTCGGTCCAGACGTGTTATTATGTGAGGATCTTACCTCTTAAACATCGATTTTCATTTCGATTTTCTGTTTTCTGAACACAAAAGCTTTTTTATCGAGGTCCATTGTTTGTTGAGAATTCCATAATACAGGTCGGAGACATTGTTTTCGAGTCCCAAATAAATAATGGTGATTGTAAAACGCGCCAGATGGATTGTCACGTACTTTCCCAGCCTCCAGACAGGTTTCCACTGTCATTATATTTCTCAGGAAACCCGCATTTTGTTTCAGGAAAAAATGAAAGCGCGTCTCACAAATTATACCAGTAAAACTTATTTCTGTTCCATTTCACCCGAACCCATTATTTTACCTTTAGACCGCGATCGATGGAAAAAACATCTACAATCGATCACGTATCTCTTGAAATACAGAGCAAATAAAAACCAGAAAATTGTGAATTGTTCGTTCCATGCTGATCACACCATATTATATAGAATGTTATACTCTATATTTTCTGCTGAATTTTGAATGAAAACAATATTATTATTTCATGAGTTCGAATAGTTGAGGAATGGAAATAATAGAGAATCATGAGATAGAGAAGGGATTAATAGTTTTTTATAAAATTCACATTCTTAGATATTAGGCCTATAGCAAAAATATTTTTCTTTTCTAGTGATATTACTATAAGTATCCACTTGTTAATGAAAATCACATCTTCATTTTTTATCCGGCTAAATAAACATTTATAGAAACCTTTTCTGAATAACTTTACAGAATAATGTGTTCATATCTGTGCTAGAAGCTCTTCAATTTTGAATGTTATGAATTCTATAGCAAATTTCATTTCTCAATGTGGAGATTGCCCCATTACAGGGTCAACATAACAATATCACGAACATATTAATATTGAAGAGGAACTTCTTGATTCAACCATTATCATACCAAATAAAATCATTGTACAGTAGAATGCAGCTGACTTTATTCGAGATCGTGTGTGAACCTTTGCAAGAATTAATAAGATCCAAAGGATTTAGATGGGGATTAATCGACAGTCCAATCTAACCGACAATGTTGTACTTTAATTTTCTGTCAGATACAATAATTATTTATTGTGAGTGTGGCCGCTGAATGGAGGACCCAAGCCTCAGTGCTCGCTACACAAGTGAAACTGCCTCCCACTGCCACCTTAGAAACGGCGGCTGAGCAGGGCAGAAGTTGAATTATTATCGAGGTGTTCCATTCGATAGGCATCAGGAGATTAGCTGCCAGCTGAAAAATGGCTGGCACCTTACAGAGTTTCATTAGGAAAACACAATACTCTACTTTGTATATGGCAGTAATTAAAATCTGAATCGCGCAAAATGTATTTCAGTTTATTAGAAACCTGCTGCAAGCTTTTATCTGTGTTGTAGTTGGGAGTGCTGTTAATGGAGAATGGGTTAAGGCAGTGTTAAGTGTGAAGCAAGGTTTCCCATTATGAATGCGGAGAGGAACCAATTGAAAAGGCAGGTAAGGTACAATGGGCGAGATGATTGGCCGAACCGAGCTGCCGAGAGTTCATTATAGCAGTCGAGATTACTTTTATTGAATTACTGACTTCTAATTCCCAAAATTAAAAGAGAGGACGTAATGAAACAGCAGCACGGCGTATAATGTAAATTGGATCTCGGGAAAGCAATTATCGTCCTTCAACTACTCCTGCAGGAAATATTGTAATCTCGAAAATCGATATTTCTATTACTACACTCACAGAGGAGTTGCCGGTTGCGTCGAGCGATATTTATGGATTCGCCTTGGCATGCATTATCATTAGGATGACTGGTCATATATCCTCCAAGCGTCAGTCGATAATTATCGGTTTTCAAACCTCTAGAAAAGAGCCAAAGAAGCGGATTTCCATTATTCCATCCTTTATCGGGTCGAATAGTCAGTTGGATTTTTTCTTTCTCATTTAATTCGACAGCAATATTTATAAGAAATGATCTCGAAAACCTGCTTCTCCCTTAAAAGAACTGCCTCCCAACAATTATTGCTCTGCACTCGGATGGTAATTGTCGACTACCGCTTTCGTGGATACAGTATCAGCTTGAAATATCGCTGCAAAGAACTGGGAGAATCTCTTGATTTCCATAATCATAATGAATTATTGTAGTAATTTTCCTACAGCCCAAAGGCCTCTTATCGTTTTCATGCTTGGAAACTTGATATTATACAAGTCAGTGTACTTAGCCCGCTCGATTTTTTCAGTTTTAGAATAAGTTATATTTTCTACCAATCCACTTTTAGAGTTTGATTTTGTATTGTAGACATTTCACGACCTGAGATGTTCCTTTCTTCGGTTTATGATAGAAATTTGAAGTTTGATTGATTAACATAATTATATAGAAAACATCTGTGAATATCATTAACAACCACTAAAGAAAATATAAAAAAATCATTGAACTTTTAATTTTTAATAACTTATAGAGGTTTGCAAAAATATCCATTATTTGTTGCAGCCAGGACAAAATATAATTGCCTTATTATTAATTATATTGAAGAATTCATCCCTCTCAGTCTAGTTCAGTCATTCTACCTGTAGCAGTGGATAATGTTCCTCTCTAATAGTTGAGTGCATCAATATTGCCTACACTGACAAAACAATAGTATATGATTGAAAATATTCAAAGTTCCATTACAAATCACTGGCAAACTGGAAAACCTCTTGCAGCAGATAACTAAAATTTGACCTGAACATAAACTGGGATGAGTAACATAGCTTTCCCAGTATTGGGATGAAGACGATCAATTGAGAAGAGTAATGCCTTCTACTAGTGCTCACCGGGTCAACGCCTTGATTTGCTTGATTTATGGCAATAAGCCGACTCTGGTTTTGGCCTTTCGGGATTGTGAGTGGTGTGGATGAGTGGGGAGGGGGAAGTGAACTCCCCAGACACGAAACGTCGAGCTGCTTTGAGCAGTCGGTGCTTTTTCTTTTTCTTCGCCATCATTCTCATCGAAAAGCCACAGACGTTTCCTCGCTCTTGTGGCTCTTTTCCTTTCAATTTCTCTAATAACCGGCAGATAAACGATCATTAATAATCGTGGTTGAAGGTGAGTCGACAGAATCATTTGTTCGGCCGCGCGGACGTCAATCAGTCTCAAGTCCAATCTAATTAACTCAAGTCCTTACTCAGCAAATTCCTGCACTCTGGAAATTACAATCGCTTCTCCTCGTACCAGTCGCAGCGCGCTCACCTCAAATCTTATTCTCGAAAATCTCTGCTCTTTCCCGATCAATGTGTCTCTTTCCGGCTACTCTGGCCCTCTCTCTTCTCCACACATCACTGCCACCCCCTCTCCTTCCATCCGAGTGATGCGTCCCGCTCAGCCTAATCCTCGACATCCATTATTCTCTTCCCATCCTCAATCCCCTCGCAGCGGAAGGATTCCTCTCGATCGACAGCCCGTTCCTCATGAGAGATGGCTCCTCCAAGTGTACACAAACTCACAAATGGAAATATGAATTCCTGCCTTCAACCGTTTTGTTCGTATTTCTCGTCTCATCGATGCTTTATATGGAAGATGTTTGATCCTACATCGATTATTCAAAAATAGTTTTTGAAGCATTGTTTGATTCTGGTGTATCATGTTGAAAACTATGTGATGACTCATGAGTATTTCTCAAACATGATAGTTTCAAGAGGGAAGGTCTGAGAGACTGAATATTACATGCTTAATAGGATTTTATGAGGAACATTTGAATCACATGAAATAGTGTGCATAGATTTGTTTTATGTTGATAGGTAAATGTGAGAAGAAAACTTCAACTATGTAGAGATGAATAAAAAATAAGTGATAGTTCAAGAAGTTAGCGTGGAAGAAGCGGAGGATAAATAAAAAGGAGGATAAATTCAATGCAAATGGAGAGAATAATTCAAAATGGGGAAAAGGAAAATAGGAAGAGATGGGGAATGGTTGATAAATTTCAGCTGTGGAAAGGTTGGAGGAGTAGTTAAGATAAATATTGACAAACCAAAAAATAAATAGAGAAAAATTAATGTGGGATGCAGAATGAGGGGATACGAAGAATACGTGGTTGGTAATTGATAAAATAATGAAAAATTATTTCGAATAATATGAGAAATGTATGTCAAGATAATAGATTTTCAGAGTACATTGAAATTTAACAGACGTTATTTTTCCCTACAAGAATTCCACGTTTATGAGATGTGTATCGCTTGATATATTTTTCAAACCGAATAAATAATCATCGAGTTACTGGAGCCTAATGAATACGACGATAAATAGCTATACCTCATCTGTAATTACATCCAGTCTTGCCAAACGAAGCTGGTCTAACCGATCATTGGAAATCGCACGTTTAATTAGTAGTCTAATAGTTTTCTTCAGCCTTTGCGATCTGCGTGCACAAATTTCGGATTGTAATTTATAATGGAATTTATTTGAGTTATGAGTAAGGAGTGGGCCCGCGCGAAATAAAGATGCAAATGTGGATAAAACATCGGTTCGTGTGGTATTGGGGCAAAAGGGAGATCCTATTTTCTAGAGTGAGATAGGGAAATGGTGATTTGAGAGGGTACAGGCTTCAAATCTGGGCGCGTACAGAAATATTTCATTTTCAACTTGTTTTTTGAATGGAAAAAGGTGCATTACGGTGGTTAGTCTAATCAGTGGTGCCTATGCTAAGCAGGGCTCACAGATCGAGGAGAAAATGCCTGCGACACGCCCCCTAGCTGTTCTTCTACTTCTTGTTCTTCCACCTCTTCTCATTCTCCTTATTCTCCATCTCCTGCTTCTCCTCATCTTTTTCTGCAATTGCTTCTCCTCTTTTCATCCTTCTCCTCCTCTATTTTCTCCTCCTCCTTCTCCACCCCCTTCTCCTTCTCCTCCTCCTACTCCTCTCTCTCCTTCTCCTCCTCCTACTCCTCCTCCTCCTCCTCCTTCTTTTCCTCCTCCTCCTCCTCCACATTCGTCCTCCTCCTTCTCCTCCTTTTTCTCTCCTCCTTCTCCTCCTCTTTCTTCTTGTTCTCCTCCTCCTTCTCTTCCTTCTCCTTCTTCTCCTCCTCCTCCTCCTCCTCCTCCTCCTCTTTCTCCTCCTCCTCCACCTCCTCCCTTTCCCCCTCCTTTTTCCATTCTCCTTTTTTCTCCACCTCGTTTCCTCATTTTTTCTTCTTCTTCTTCTTCTTCTTCTTCTTCTTCTTCTTCTTCCTTCTTCTTCTTCTTCTTCTTCTCTTCTTCTTCTTCTTCTTCTTCTTCTTCTTCTTCTTCTTCTTCTTCTTCTTCTTCTTCTTATTCTTCTTTTTTTTCTTCTTCTCTTTTCACCACTTCTTTTTTCTCATTCACCTCGGTCTCCTTCTTATTCCTTTTCATTTTATTCCTCTTCCTGCACCATCTCCTCCCTCTTGTTTTTTCCTCCTTCGCCTTCTTTTCCATCTTCTTTTTCAGCGTCTTTCCTCACCACCCCCCTCCTCACTCATTCCTAATCCGATCTCTGAAGGATTGGAATACCAATAAAAATCAGTTTTGAAAATGTAAATCGCATCGATAAATAATTAAAAAGGAGGAGCTCACTGCCGTCTGCCGTTCATAACGTATGTTTTCAGGAACGAGAAATGAATGATGATCGCCAGAAATCAGTGCGTTGATCTTTTTCTCCTTCTTTGTGACCTTAAGCAATCGCGGGTGGCCCCCCTCACCCCCCTCCGTCGCTCACCACTCTGCTTCTATTTCAGCAACCAGTCTCAAGAAACTCAATATGTTCGATTGTTCAACCAGCAGATCAGTGGAAATATTGTATTGGAACTACAACGTGGTCAATCACAATCAAATTTAAGTTTGCCTTCATGTATTAACAAGAGGTTTCAAATGTGGTATTAACATACATTTGACACGTGAGAAGTGTTGTCGATGAGTTTGATTCCAATATTGAAACGATTGAGAGGAAAAAATATGAATTAGGTAAAGATTGTTTTTCTACTGCATCGAAAACCAATCTAAATCTGTATGATTTAATAAGTCGAAGAATATCAGTAAAATACTTTTCTCCGATAATAATTAACAGAGGTATTGGATGCTGGAGGTGACATAAATGTGATAACTGTAATCAAACTCTTATAATTATACTGTACAATAAAATACTGTATCAATCAATTATAATGATCAAGATTTGAAAGATAATATGATCAAGATAGAATTATAATAATGATCAAGATTTCAAGACGTACCAACTTTGGATAGTTGAAAATTGTTTACCAATCAAGGTTTGGTTTCGAAATAAGATAGGCTTGGATGATGCTCGTATCACATCTTGGCTGGACTCAACGGTCTTTCTAGACAACAGCTTCGGGTCATCAAATACCCAGCTCAACAATTAGCAATCATGGCCCGCTATTACAAGAGATAATCATACGTTTTATGTAACGATAATTAACCGAATTGAGTACCCGGGCAGCGACATTTAAGCCGTGGTTGAAAGAAGAAAGGGGGGCCACTGGATTCAGTGGATCTGTGCTGAGTACGTTGATGATCTACTGCGTCATTACATCGATTAGCTTCTGTTCTTTCTCTCTGAATTTGTGTAGCATTCTTCGGGAGCTCAGGGAAAGCGGGAAAATTGATAATCCAAGCCAAAGTATGATCGTCGATCGTCGCCATCTTGAACGGAGCGCTGGAGTGGCAATTAGCAACCGAGGAGGTGATTGATGCGCCAGTGGCAGCCACGTTCTTCTTTGTTCGTGGCCAGCTCCACCCTAATTAGATTTATAACTGATGAATGTCTCACTCGATGATCCTCTAGAAAGTTGTAGTTCGAATCAGGCGCTTTTTGTTCCAAGCAGTAATGAAGCAGCGATGAATCTTGTGTCTTCTCACAGACACTATTTTATTTCCAGCTTGAAAATAAGTTAGGGGTTTCAACAGTGATATTGCAAGCAGTGAATGTGTGGCAAATCAAATTCATAAAAGACTGTATTAAGATTTATATTGGATAAATATGTTATTGTATTTGAAATTTAGCCTATGTTTTCATTGAGCTTATGATTCTTACAATCACATCATAAGATATGATGTGATATGATCATAAGAATGTGATGATGTTTTGAGAATTATAAGAATAATGTGATAATATTATAATAATCACATAAGAATAATGGTACTCAGCATATAAATCTTTGTGAGAGCGTTGCATCGGAAACAATGATAGATAAAAAATTATGTTATGAAATGTGAATTGAAAAATTATTATTCAAATTATTATCCATTCCAAGGCGGGGGTTTTCCAAACAGATTCATACCTTGTTTTTTAGAGATTTTCTTGTATGAGTAATGGATTTTTATTTGATTCTTGTATGAGTGATTGGTTATTTGTTGCGTATTGAAGAACAGTAGCAAAAATTTTGAAAACCCAACAATTAAAGCTTGATCCCAACAATTGAAACTTTAATGTGAGTGGGAAGCACTGTTACAACAAGTCTAAACATTAAATATGCAACTTTCGTTTTAGAAAATATTTTTATCAACTTATTCAATTTCAAATGTCAAGTTGATTAGAAATCATTCAATAAGGTGGATGTAATCAATGTGTATTTATGTATCGCTTTGTGTTATCTTGTCTTATACCTATTATTATAATGATGCCTGTTAACGATGAACGATTCTGCTACAAGGCATTAAGTCACGAATCTTAACGGAAAATCCGTTTGAATATGCAAATAAATATACGTATCAGATGCTCTTCGTGAACTGAGAATTTGCCATAGTTGTGTATGCTTTCTTATTCATTGTTATTTGAAAGCTGTGAGGATCATAGGTAGATGAATATAGCATAATCTTTAGCTCATATTGATGAAATTTTGATAACTGGTGAATATTTCATTCGTGCATTTTAGAAAGCTAGAATTATAGGGAAGGAAGGTGTGAAATGCAAATTGTTTGTTGTTTGATATCAGAGAGAATCAAAATATTTCAATGTCTCGAGAGTCTTTATGATTCACTGGACAAAGTTTTTAGCTTATCGTTGAAAGAGATTATTCAATTCTTCCGTAGCTATTTATATGTAAAATTCAATGACAAAAAAGTGAAAATTTATTAATTTCCATTGACAAGCAGCCTCTACGCTGACTGCTGTCAGATTATTCGAGTTGTACTAGAATATTGTACTTCATTTATGTACTGTTTATTGTATGCAATTGTACTGCACTACCTAGCTCAGTAGTTTGAATATTGGACTGAAGTTCGAATAAAACTAGTTGTCACTTGGCCTGGTGCTCAAGAACCACTCACTAGAATTGTTTTTGTCAGAATGTACGATGTCCGAACAGCTGACCAATTCATTCAATATTAGCATTTCAGATGATCGGTCGTTTTCTGAGACAAAAACAGTTCTAGTGAGTGGTTCTTGAGCACCAGGCCAAGTGACAACCAGTTTTATTCAAACTATAGTAATACATCATCAGTACACAATTTCGATACATAAGGATCTGAATATGAGTATTGTGAAGCACACATGAAAGTAATAATAATATGAAGTGCATAAAAATTATAAGGGGAATAATTACCATTACAAAATTGTAGAGATGCAGGCACGCAACACAAGGATTTCCTGGTGTGAACGAGAACGGAGCTATGTAATTAAATGGTTTTCGCATGGAAAATCGTGAGATTTTGCTAAAGGAAACACCGCAACCACACAGTGGCGAAAGTTCTATACACCAGTTCCAAAGACTAACTCGCTGCAGATTATTCCTGTTATATGTGATATGGTCTGTTGATCTTTAAAACGTTGTTGTTACGAAAAAACATTTGTAAACAACCGAATAATTAGGATAACATTGGTTTTTCAACTAGCTTAACGTAAGAACAAGATACTGAATTCATGAAACGTATTCTAATAATCTATCGTAAAAATTAAACTGATATTGACATTCAAAATAATGGAATGCGTTGAAAACAAGAGTTCAGAGATCAAGGAATGTAAGAAGTGATTTTTAATGTAAACAAGTAATTCATTGGTAATATAATAATCATTATTCTAGTAAAGTTCAACATGATATATTATTTCTACTACGTAAGATATTAATTTTATTTATTCAAGGATCTCACGAATCTTCGTAATTACTGCACATTTTTTCTTAGTCTTTCAACTGAGAACACTTTTCTCTTCAATATTTATATTCATTCAATCCTCAATTTGTATTTTATTACTTTATAATTATTATTTTCTGTATTTTTATAACTTCTAAATATTGTCAAATGAGTTTCGTCAAGGAATCATATCATTATCTATGTCTTTGAATGAATAAATCTATTCCAGATGCATAAACACGATTTTAATATTATTCGAATGACCTGTGCGAAAATGAAAAGTCTGGCTTATCCAAAAGTGAGATGGAATACTATTTTCATCGTCGAATGTAATGTATGTAGAATTTTTCGAATGAAAATCATTGGCACTGGATTCTCACGGAGATATAAAAATATAAAGCAAACAGAAGCGAGTTGCTGAAATTATTATTTGCTGAGCACTTGACACGAATAATAATAAATCAGTTACTCATTCCACAGTAAGTAACCTTTTTTCCTCCCACAATCCTATTTTGATATCTCGCCCTATCTTGCTACTCGTATCTCCAACTTCAGGAGAATACAAGACAGCATAACTCTCTTAACGAATGGTCAGTTAGAATAATTTGAAATAAGAGAAGAAATCGATATCTCAAGGATAGATAAAGAAGATGGAGAACAAGTGAGAAAGATGCATCAAAAGAAGAAAGCAAAGTATGTCCAGAAGGAAGAAATGATTGTAAAGAACATGTGAATTTTAAGTTTTAGAAATATTGTACGTGGCATCTAATCCTCCTCGATTATGTTGAAGGCGAAGGACCTCTAAAATTATTCAATGTTGTATCAAACAATACTTACATGTGCCTGGCAGCCAGGAACCTTCCAAGCATACATTATCCATTCCATATTGATTCTTCCAAATGCGGGTGTTTTTAATAATCTCGTTATTCAATTAGCCGCATAAAAACTATCTGCAAAATATCATCCATTCAAAGAATATATAGGAATAAGCTTATTGAGAAAAGTACAGACTAAAAGTAGAGTATTTTATTGATATGAGAGTTTTTCGTATGCTGCTCTTTTCTATTGCCACCGAATAGTACAATTATTATACATCAGTTGATTCGAATTGGTGTTCAAATTTTCCCTGGGTTAATCTTTTTCACAATAATCTTTGATAATACAGACTCTGCCAATTATTGATATTAATATGAGATTTCACTTATATTGATAATACTCATACTTTTGAAAATCTAATGACAATCCACTCGGATAATTGACTACGTATTCAAATATTCAGATTTTGAAGAAACGTTTATGCATATAGATGCCTAATCTTGTAACACTCTTATCCGGATGCTGACACCAAATATCCATTGATTTGAATCCCTCCATCTGAGGATATCTAAATGCTTCTATAGAGCAATATCAAAAAAAGAGTAGAAGGCTACACGTGAAAGAGGCGATAATGAGTTACTCATCCGTTATTACAATACTGGACGCAGAGAAATAGAAATATTATAGAGAGAATTCTGGAAAGATAAATAACCGATTATTTCTTTATCAATAGAGAAGTATTATGATTCCATTGCGATGGTGAATGTGAATTAAGCAGTGAATATGATTCTCTAATTGGTGGGGGATATAAAACACATTTGTAATCATATCATGATATCATAAATTCTATTTCAGCTCTCAGTTTTCCTGCTTTTATTACAACATTTCTCTCGATCTCAAATGAGCCGGTCCTTATAGGGAAATGCAATTAACAGCTGGCAAAAGATGATACCTCCAGTAGCACTCATAAATAAAATCCAGATCAACCAGATACTCGGAATGGGTGGGAACGCTTTCAGAATTTTATTCACGAGAGCCGCTAAAAACATGGGCTAGTTCTGAAAAGATAATAACGAATGCAACCATAATAATTTCAAATAATTATTTTCGAACTACAATTTTATTCTTTCAATACTCATTTTTTTCACAAGAGGTTCATGATAGTGAAATAATAGGTGTGAGAGAAGTGTGGTTGGAGCAGGACGGCTTCACAAATTCATATCTCACTCCGCACAAGTGTCAATGTGGGAACACTTTTCAGGGCGGCTCATCTCTTCGAGAGCCGATGTGCATTGGCCAGCTCAGTCACGTGATTTAACCCCGTGCGACTTCTTCCTGTGGGTTTATTCCATGTCTACAACTATCGCACTAGGAATCTCAATGAATTAGTAAAGAACAAACGTCTTGGAATGTTCAGTAGCGTCTCCCATGTATTTTTTGAACAGAAAAATCGCGTGGGCTGAAATCCTCTATCACTGCCAATTCACAGGAATGGAATTTTAGTTTTCCATGAAGGATAAAAAATTAAATGTTTGTTCTTTTAGAAGAAATGACCCCCACCCTCATAGCGGCAGCCATTGCTTCGGGACAGCCAACTGAAATGATTAAAAATGTCTGCCCACCCTGTATTATCGCATGAATAATTCTAGATGCTGGTCATTATTATTGCCCCATTTTTCTAAAAAATTACTGTTGTGAATGATAAGTGAATGTTTCCAAGAGTACTTCAGAAGTTCCCAAGAATAACTGAAACCGAGCTATGAAAACAATATTATTTACAACCGAACTCGTAAATGAAACTAATTTATGGCCTCTTAAGATGTTGTCTGAATTGTCCGATTCCATACGCTTGCTCATAAAACATTGCCTTAGCATCCCGTCTGAATTTCACGCTAAATTTACGTTATACACTGGTAAGACACGTTTCCATGAGTTTGCAGTTGAACGCAGCAGCCACTGCATACGAGAAAAGCTCCTCAACGGTTTTCAAATCTAGCAAAAAATAATATCTATATCTCCTGTAATCTAAATTGAAATACATTGATTATAGATTGATTATACTCACCTTACTACCAATTGGTACATTACAAGTTTACTTCATTTGGGCTACTTCATTCTACTTCCATCTTTATCTGTCCTATCATACTGAGAAATTCCAACAATCTATTTATTTTTTTAATATTGTGTTATGACTCCTTGTAAGTCTGTTGCACAATACCGGATGAAGATACTGTTCAACTTGTTCAAAAGTGCCAAGCAGGTATTATTGGAATTTCCACGGAAACTTAATCACATTCTTCGAACCCATTGGTTTTCCAAATGAATGTCTTTCGCAGTAACGGAAAGGTGTCTCCATTCAGACCTACCAGGCAATCACAGTATATTGAAACTCATCAATTATTCCCACATAAAAATCCTTGGCAGTTTTAAAAATGTGTATTCATTCACCAGCAGTTGTAAAAATGTATATCCATGTACCAGATGGTATATGTATGTACATGTACCAAATGTATAAGATGTACCATCTTGAAAAAATTATATCGATCGTACAAAATCCAACAATTCAAGAATCCTTTTAATAAAACATTAGTTGGGGAAAACTTCACATCTCCATTCTAATGAAAAGATACTTATTCCGATTCGACTAAAACCGATATAGGAATCGATACCAGGCAAACCCACTCATAGATTGCAGCTGAAGCTGGTGTGATTTCTTATTAAAACGATACACATAATCTTATTACGGACCAAAACCGAGCTGATGGCGTAGGACTGCTGGTAGCCGTATATCATTAAAGCAACAGCATCCGGGATTCGATCAGCAAAGCCGAGGTTGTAGCTGAGAATAGCACAGCGTTTATCAGGCTGGACCCGAGTGGAACCTCACAGTAATAATGCATACAGCCGTACTAAATCTATGTTGTAGTGGATAGCTGCATTGCCGTCGATGCACTGCATGCATAGAGCAGAGCCGGTTCAGATTCGCGTCTGCAAGAATGAGGAGATTGTATCAATATCGCTCCTGGCCCTATTCCAGGAATACGGAATAACGTTTTGCAGCCTTATAACAATGGACTGCCAATATATAATTGTTGCATTAAATCACGCAGCCCAAATAAACAACTATCCGGCTCTGGCAGCCAACGCTATTGCAATTAAAGTCGGTCGTTGCAGCAGCTACTGCTTGGCTGGCTGCAGTCAGTGGGCGATGGCTGGTGGCTAACAACTGCCGCCATGCAGCTGCTAAATAAGCGTGTCAACCGGTCGCTAATTTATGTCGATACTCGAAATTATAACCGACAACTGAACGCGACAAAAACTATCTGTTTTGAAAATAATAGTCTCAGCAGAGAACTCTATCCTTTCTAGTTACAATATTGTAGTGCCATTGTGGAAAGGTCTGTGGGATGCAGCTAGAATAGATGTCCAGCTTGGTGTATTGTGCATAATACTGCAACATTCGAGCCTGGTTGACGGAAGGATTTTATGACAAATACGGCCATCAATCCCATTTCTCCTTTCCTCTTCAAGTTTCCTTCCTTCCAATTTTCTCTTTTATCCTCGTACTCCTACTCTCTATTACTCTCTACTCTCGTATACCTCCTCGTCCATTGGAACTCTTGAAGTATACAGAATTACGGATATCTTCCACTGTATATTTATTCATCCTCATTGAATAAATTATCTCCCCATTTTCTTCACTCTCTTATCTCTCTCATTCTCTTTTACTTTTTGTTTCTCTTTCACTCTCTCTATCCAATCGATTGAATTTTTGGAAGATGTTGAAACTTACTGTGATCAAATTTTGAATCCCCTATCAACCAAATATCAACATAATCACAAACTAGAACAAATATATAAATTTTCCAAAAATTCGAATTATCATGAATGAAATGCTTCAGAAATTGTGAAGATAGTTCTTAGTGCCACCATGTGTGTTACGAACATTGAGTGAGAAATAAATTTCTCCTTGTTCTTTGTATGAAGTGGATACAAAAATGCATTTGATTCACAGATGCATTCGAATGCAGTCAATAAATTAGAGAAATACTCGTCTGTGGAATGTTTTTTCTCGAAAATGAAGCCATATGCACAGCAGCTAACAGCTACGAATGCACAAAAAAACTAAGAAGCCGGAGAAATGTAATTACTTAACATGCTATATCGGCTGAAATTGCACTTTTACGCAAGAGATAACAACTCTACTCTTTCGAGCCAGATGCTTCCACTATTGAGCTAATGTGCTTTATAAATAGACATAAATCCTGTTTTTAGAGTTTAGCCCCGGATACAACAACTTCCACTGCAGAACAAAACTGTCACTGGATCAATAGAGTTGAAGGAGAAGGTTAGGCTTCTTGCATAGCATTAATCATTCTCACAGTTAATTGATTCGAAGAGAATTTATGCTGTTAGTAATCCCTGTGAACTGTTTGCTTTAGTCACTCATAACTTTATTTATATCACAATATTTGAATATCTTTTTAATAAGCTTATAACAATCTTATTCATTGTTGAAAATAGATTAAATATTTCAATGTTTTCTACATTAAAATTGTTTGTTCAAACCTGGAACATTTCAAGTTCATCATTCATGAACAGGAAGCAAGATTTTCTAATTTTTCTTATCAAATGAATTTTGTAAAAAAAAATAAAACGTTTTCAGAGTATTTTGATGGGATGGATCTGGGAGAATGTGTGAGTGAAACGAGTGTGAGTGCACCGTTGTGAGTTGATAGACTATAAAATCGAATATAAAAACTTGTTTCCCCAGATAAGTGTCTCTAATGAATGGAATTCTACAGGAAACTGATGTATTCAGAAATTGTTATTCAGCGCGAGGCCTTTTAGATGTGGAGTCCTTCATGTTATGGGATTTTTAGCACCTTGTGTTCGGTTTGATTGCGTTTTTAATTTCTTGGAAGTTTTTTGGTTGGGATTCGAGCATTATACGAGAAAAAACTAACATTTGAAAGCGATTAAGTTTACAGCCCCTGACCAGTATATAGATGAAATGTCTCAATAAAATGCATTACGAACAGTTTGATCCTCAATAAAACATGTTAATTTTCAGATCGTGCGATTAAAACAGAAATCATTTGGATTCGAATCGACGTTACGATAACGTAATAATCATAAAGTGGAGGATAGACGCTGATCATTACAGTGGGAAAAGGTAACACTGGAATAACATTTCAATAAAACAAGATAATAAACTGAGTAGACCTAATTGTCGCATTGACTCCACCCTAGCCATGGAATTCCATTTCCTCTTTCACCCTCGTATTGTGAGTATCTTAAGATCGCTATCACTCGCCCTTCTTCACTAGCACTGCTATTATACCTGTACTATACCTGGAACTATACATGCAAACATCTGAGGACCTCCCATGTCACACCACAGGGGTGACTTTGACTCCATCGAGATTATACTAACTATTCTTGTAATGACGACAGAAATTGCTCAATTACTGTACAACCATTCTGTGTTTCTAAAATGAATTTCTACTGATACTTAATATGTTCTATACTTTTAAAGAAAATTGGTTGATCAGCGAGTGACGTGATACTATCTAAAGTACAAAACATTGAGTTCGTGTTGATCAGACAGCTTATTTTTATTAGAATATTATTGAGAATTTCATCGAATAGCTTACTATCAAATACCCACGCCATCTCCCCAATACGTTTCATTATGTGTCTACTCTAATTTTTATTGTATCTGATATATATTTTATTGTGTTTTCGAGTCAACTCAAATAGTGTTTCATTTGTTTTCAGGTTGAAACATAGAATGTTTTAACAAAAATAATAATTTTGTCGAGTAGAGAAGTATTCATGGTCTATCAATTAAATCTACTTCATTCCAAATTCATCAATGCGATCGTTTTCATGAAGTGAATATCATAATAATTGTCACATGATTTGCAATTGAATCTAGTTATCAATCGTCGAACTAATCTTGTATAGTATTGTATCTTCTTAGACGAAGCAACTCGAGTATACACACTACGATGATGAATAATTGGCTCAGCAATAAGAGAAAGATTCATGAGACGAGATCTTCACTCCGAGCTAGCTTCCAACACAAGTGCATCCTGGGAGACTCAATTACTTGGAAGTATTCAGCCCAATCAATTGATGACGCGCAACCCGTTCTTGTCAAACAGAAACCACGATGAAGAATTTCGACCAGTAATTTGTCAATTAATTTTCTATTATTGTTCTCATTCATCTGCCTATTCCATTTTGATTATGTGCCTCCACTAATTAATACCAGCGTTGCATTCTAAATTGCTCACTTAATTGCTTTTTTATCTATTCATTTATCAGACATCCCATGAACACTCGAATCTAATATCTTGTGTATCGACTCGTTCGCCATTCTTTGCATATAATTCTAGGAGGTACGGCTTTCTGGTTATTCAATTCATGTCACTCACATCTGTTCAATGCAACTTTTCGAATTAAACGAGCTGACTTGTTAATGAGTTGTCAACATTGTTCAGCCAACACCTAGAAGAATAGGAAAGACTTAGTAATATTTGAAAAAATGAAAGAAAAATAAATTTATGATTTTAGTGCAATTTGAGAGGTTTGTGCAAATATTGTTCAATGTTTATGATTATTACTTATGAATCTAGGTTTGCTAATTTCCCAATCACACTATAACTATTGGCACATTTGAAAACACTGTTCAATCATTAAAAAGTCCTCACTAAATAGACTGAAGATAGAGCTCTAACTTCACTCTAGTGAAGTTCTCACTTGTTTTAAATTCAATTACCAACTCAAAGACTTGTAGGGTGTGCAGCACGAGTAAATATTCTATCTATTTTCAAACAAATAATTGATTGAATTATTCCAATCGAACTGGTATTAATCTCCGATGTTCACCAAATGTATTTGATTGGAAAATCTAAGTTATTATTGGAGGCTTTGGGTGATACTGTTATCTTATGGGTCGGTTTTTGAGAATCGTATCTTATGAGAATTTTTGCAGTTGAAAAAATGTTTTATATTTGGGTCCCTATGGAGGACCACCATATGGAAACTGTCTACTGATGCATCGGAAAGGAATTTGATGAAAAAACAAAGATGAAAGATTCTTAATGTAAGTTGTTTTGGCATGTAGAATAGGAGCGGCTTAAGTAGCAACTGTCAAATAGTGCATTTCGCACGGCTGAATTCCGACTTGGCTGGACGCACCGAATAAGGCGAAGAACCTGTTTTTGTCATTTGTTGTCCTCAATAAGTGAATATTGAATGGTCTGGATCTTTAACAAAGTATTCCAGATATTTCTGAATCAATGGAAGACTTTATCATTGGTATTTGCCCCTTTGTAAAAATTAGTCTGGAACTCCTTCAATAAAAATTTCGTGTTTTATACACTGTTATCTTTATTTTCGAATAAACATAATTATAATCATATTGTACTTGCATCCATCAACAACTTTCTACACTTCAAAATTCAGTATTTATATATAGTTTATAATATATATTTCAAATATATAGTATTTATAAATAGACCACCAAATTTGTAGATAATTAACATTCCCCTCACAATCCGGGTCCTTAGAGCTTGATTGACTCAAGAATAACCCATTGATTCCGTTAAATACAAGTCCGTTGCAATTAGAGAGAATGGGAGAATACTTATACTCTCTCTGGTTGCAATCTCTTTCTAATCTTTGCGAACTGAATTATTCTAAGATGAATCGAATTCAATAAGAATAAGAATATTATAGATAATATCATTGACAGTGATTAATTCAAACAAATTCTACGCAAGCCCATCGTAATTATCATTAGGGTTTCCAGGAATGTTGAGTTCGAAAATAAACGTCAAGTGCAGTGTTGAAATATATTATGAGAAAAACAGGACGCGCACTTGGTAAAGATAATTGACTCACAGAGTCATGCATGTACTACAAGAGGATGTACGAAGAGTGATATATCTCCCAGTTATCGTTCAGGCATCTCTCTAGAAGGTGTGTGTGTTACAACACTAGCAGTCAACTTCCTGTTACAATGCTGATAAAGGATATGTTAATTGATTACAATATATTGTTTCCACAACAAGGGAAAGTTAATTCCGATGGAAATAATCAAGATTCCCAGCAGCATTGCTAATTTACTCAACGTTCTCACATGGTGCCACGCTCTTTATTTTCAACATTCTATGTACGTCTAGTTACTAGCCACTCCTGTCTTCAGCTTTGTTAGTTAGCAACTCAAACTAACACTATCGTCTTTGCTCTCCTCAACAAGTATCAACTATTCCGCCTCCATTCTAGTTTTCACAGAACAGTGTTACTTTTATCACACAGTTTGATTAACATTTCCCCAACACTTGAACATTGTATGGAGAAATAAACTATGATTAAAACTGCTTTAGGATTGAGACCTGCTTGGTGGACCGCTCTAGGCCGGTTCTAAAGCAGTTTAAATCAAAGTATAGTAGCATAGAGATAGAGAAGCAATACTCTCTAGTTACTAAGTCTGTTCTCTGTCATGGTAGAGATATTACTAATAACTAAGAACAATCGAATAAGCATAATCAAATTCTTGACAAATATTTTTGACTTTTATTATCGATAAGTAATAAAAAATTACAAGAAATCGATAAGTAGAATGAAACGACGAGAGCAACCGTTGGTATAATGTCGAAAATGTTGGTATACCGTAGATCTTTTCACGTTCCTACTGCATTCCAGATTTAGTGTTTTTATCTTTTTCATACAAACGATTGGAAAATATGTCATCTTCAAATTAAATATGGAAAACCCTATTTGTCCAACCGATTGCCTCGTATTTGCTGCTTTAGGGAATAGGTAATGAGAGGGAATAATTTAAAAGAAATTTAAAAATAATTTTTAATACATTTGATCTGATTTGGAAATAGTTTGGATCTAGGCTTACACTTTAGTCTTGATTTAATTATTGAAATTTTGAAAAAATCAATAACGTAACTTTATTGGTTTCTTCTCCTAATCCTCTATCATAGCCTTTTAGTTTTTCATGAATTATCGTCTCATCGATTTATGTATAACGTGTCTGAAATTATTAAAAAAAAAAACAATCATTCTTGAAAACGAATGTTTTGTTAAGAACCGATTGGAACTGAAAAAAATGAATCAACAAAACTTCCCATTATGCTCTCTTTGCTGGAATGAAACGTCATCTCATGAACTCCACTCGGTGTGTGGGATATGAACAAACGGACGCTATTTTGAAAGAAATCCAATTCTCCAACGTGATTAATCATAATCTGTTATTTGGATTTGGATTTGTTGGTTGTTTATTTTCACTCTTGAACGAAAACAGCGCATGAATAATTGATGATTGCTCGGTGAATTCGATAGCCTGCGTTGAAGCCACCTTCAAGTTCATGAATACACACCACCTCCAGTTAACTGATTATCGAGCTAACATTCCTCTAGCTAATACATGTTGAACTTGAACAGACCTCTCTAATCTACGAGCTGTGAGACTTCGTTAGGACATTTTGTTGACTTCATGAAAGGTGGTATAATAAATTATGGTGGTCGGTATTCAATGTAGACCTGAATATTGTGATTGACAGACAATCAGAAGAGCCAGAACTTCAAGTTTTCTCGTCAGGTGTGTTTCTATTGAAGCTTTGGTAATTTACAAGGGTTTGTCACAATAATTATGTTTTATTTTTGAAAATAAATTCTTGATAAATGATATTTTTCATGCCATTGGATAATAGCGGTAATCAATGGTCATTTTAATATTGTGGCACTGACAATGGTTGAACACTTTATGAAGGCTTCAATCAAACAATTTTGATACACGCATGTGTACATTGATCGAATGTGTTCCTATGATGAGCGATGGTGTATCATGGATAAATCAGTCTATCAGTTGCCAAGCTTCTCGACCCAGCAGGAGCCATCAAATAGGAAATATGCAGCAGCCCCATCATCATCTTTCCCCAAATAGGGGGAGGCAGTGAATAGACAATTAGATAAAGATGGAGAAAAACCAGAGATGCGAGGTAAGGAGAGCCGAGAGCTGGTACCATGTCATTTGTCTAGCAGTACAATGGACTACCATTAGGTATGTCCGGCGCTATCTTGGACAGGACTCTATCAATAATCATCACCAGCCAGTCCTCGTTCAGATGTTCTGAATTTGTCTCGACAACAATTTTAAAGTAATGGCGTAAAGGCTCGTTCCGATCTTGTTAGACAGATATTTATGGTAATAATGTTCGCCTATTCATCATACAGATACGTAACGATGTAGCACATAAGATAGGAAAGCATGAGTTCGCTTTTCTGTTCGGTTCAATTTAATTTGGCCGTGTTCTGATAAAACTTCCAAAACATACATTTATTTATTCGAATGAATCATTAGTTTTCATGTGCTATTCATTCTTACATGACAAAGAAGAGAGAAGCAAGCTTTGGAGATTCTCTACTTGTATATTAATGATAGACAATCAACTTTAACCTCTAGACCACCGGACATCTTCTGTATACCAACCGGCAATCAAGGGGTGCTCGATTCGATTCCCGCCCGGGCAAAAGTTTTTTGTACAGCAGCATTCATCGAATTTCCTTACTATAAGGAAATATAAAATCTGAAATCCTTCAAATATGATATCCATACGAATTTTGGCACATTAAGAGGCTTTAGCATAATGTTGAACGACCGGTACAAGAGTCATTGTATAATATATTGCCTGAAGGTTGCCGATGATGGAATCAAAGCCTTGTGTTCGTTACTCTTGCACCCTGAACTTTAGAGTGCATTGCATGAAGCGGGGGTCGAAGAGCAACGCGTGTCGAAGACCACCTCAGGCTGAGGATGAGGATAACACAGGTTGGTGGAGGAAGAAGTTGGTGATTAAACGGTATTTGTTGCGAGTAGTGCGGACAAGCAGCGTATTATTTCTCCGGCACCGGAGCCAATAAATAATGTCCGTCGACGTAGCTCTGCGGCTATGAAATGGAAGATACATTTTTTCCACATTTGTAACAAGTAATTATAACGTTTCATACGAATCCTTTCTTTTTCTGGTCCGCAGCCTCTACCCAGGTCGTTCTCCACTTTACAACAGATGGCACTGAAAGGACGGCGGCAGTAGTCTTCTCTTCTCCGTCTTTTTGTTGGCGTGTTTTCTCTCAGAAAATGATAAATCATTTTTCTTTCTTGCGTCAAGATTATTTTTGAAGATAGAAATTCGTTAGCATATTTCGTTCTTTTTCAGGTGGAAAAAAGTGAGAGAATCGGAGGGCTCCACCTCACACTCACACACAGAGATCTCATCGTCTCGTTTTCTGATTACGAGAGCTCCACAAAAAATACAAGTCGACGGCTCGCCCAGTTTTCTATATTGTTATAATAAATTGCTGAATCATATTTTCCTATATACTTCAATAAGTTCTTCTCGAGCTCTTGAAAATTATACACTTGTCATAGATTCAGTTCGTTACTTTCGTTTCTCATTTCAATACGCGGCGGCGGTGGCGGCAAGGTACGCGTCTGTTGTCTTCTTATTTTCTAAAAGTCATGTTAATAATGACGCCCTCCCCTCTGCCCCCCTCACCCTTCCGGCTCCGCCCCCCGTCCACGTAATTAATGACGGATTATTTTAAAAGGTTACGCTTCGTTCTGGAAACGCTCGACCGCAGCAGCCTCCTCCACAGTCATCGATATTCAACATTCGAAGCCGGATTCTTATGCTTCATCCACACACCGAAATTCGAATATTTTTGACGCCTCTCAACTGATCCTACCATCAATACGATCGATGCCTTCTTTACCTCCTCCTACCACACTCTGTTCAAACAGATGATACGAAAAATAAGATGAGAAGCGATGGATATGAGTTGAGAGGTACTCGATAGTGGTTTCACGAAAAAGGCTTCGACCATCCTGCTAAGGTTTTTAAGTCCTAAAGGAGGAGACTTGAAAGTCACAAACACTTATCATTTTTTTATTATTATTCCTTTCGTTGATTTTTTCGCGAAGAAAAACTTCGACAAAATACTTTACATGAAATGTATATTATAGGTATTTCAGAATTCATTTTTATAACATATGAATTATGAGTATTCATATTCATAATCATGGATAAAAATTTGTAAATCAATGAACTCCTTAGAGCTGCAATGTAGCTGTACAGAGAGCTCCATATTTTTATAATAAGCAATGCATCCAAATCTACTCGTACTAAATTTTTCACGCATCGCAGAAAATTTGCGATTCGAAAATTATCATGCGATTTACGATTTGTGTTTTATAAAATAGTGGAAGAGGATGTCACTGTTGCCAACGTAGTTCAGAGCGCTCAGGTCACTGCTTCGAGCAAGTACAGTGTCAAAAACTGTGGATAGTGTGGATATTGGCAGCAAGCGACCCGCATCGCAGTTCATAAATGCGCTCATAAGAGACAATTTATCTTCAAACACAACAGAGTTGCAGATCGCAGGTCAGACGTCCTTGGCCTACGGGTCGCAACTCTTTTGCAGACAGCACCGTAGTTCATAAAAGCGCTCATAAGAGCCAATTTACATAGAAAAATCGCAACCACAATGCATAGAAGCAGCCTAATCAATAAATTGATCATGATATGAACTATTATTAATAAAATTTCATCAGTTATCCATTCTTCAAACATTTCAAACTTCATACTGATTTTCATGTTCCATACTATTTCGATAACATTGAAGTTCTTTAACGTTATTCAATAGGATTTTCCGTTTCTATGATGTTTCACCTGCCTGCGTTGTTGGAACAAAAATAAGATCAAGCTAGTTCTACAGCTCCCAACTAGGACCCTAGTTAGTAATTAGCAGTTCCAGAAATTAGATAAACTTTTCTTTATCTATTGTACGATCTCACTCGTAAAAGATTTAATTTTAATTTTTCAATATCCAATTTTGATTTATTCTGCTTTCTGATACTGGCTAACGCTGTCATTCCATCTCGTCATTCATAATTTTCTCGTCACAATGTAAAGCTATTCAATTTGTAGAATAGAGCCAACTAAAGTGAAGACTATTGAGAATGCAAAGACAGTACAAATGATTTCCGGTCAAATAGGACGGCGAGCATGCGCTCTAGACTAAAATGGACATCGCGTAAAGATCTTCCGGAAACAACAGATTTATAATATTTAATAAAGTATGAAGCGTTGAACATCGAGTGAATACTTTATAACATGTTACTACCGAGTGAGAACAATGAAGCTACATGTCAAGTCCACTTTAAAATAGGATGCAAACCATAATCATGTCAGTCAAGACGAGAGCACGTACAATGTTCGTGTATCCTGGAAAACTATGGGCTATCAATGATACTTGAATTAACAGCTAAGATCATTCTTATGTATTACTCAATCAAGAATACTTTCTCAAAATATGTCAAATTTTCTATTTCAATTCAAGTTTAATCAACAACATATTTCCACTCGAAGTAAAAATAGGTGATTAAATGGAATCTGATACCTGAGCTTTCTTATTAACAGGTAGAAAAACAGATTTGGACTTGTTATTTCAATCCTTCATTATGTATTGCACTCATTATTCAACATTCTAATTGCATCTTATCTAAATGATTTACATTCTATTGTGTAAGTATTGTTGAGTCTATCAATAATTTAGGAAACTATTCGGCTCTGATTCTATAACTATTGTGAGATTTGAAACGGAATTCCATTCTATTCTGAAACTTATCCTAGACTTACTTACTTATCCTTAATTATTCTACTTAATTACTATTCCTCTATAAGCTTCATATAAATGTGGGCCAAATAAGCTTTATGATTATTCAATCTTAATAAATAAATCATTCAAGAACTATGAGAAGTGGAATGTTTGTCTTGATACTCAAAATATTAGTAAATAACGTGAATGTGAACGTGAACGATTATTTTTTATTCTTATTTAAATTTTATGTGCTTGGAAGTTCTTAATCGCAATCCTTACTGATCTCCCATAAGGCTTTAAAGGTCTCAAATTAGGATTTCAAGCTAGTCATGCTATTGCCATAAGAAGGATATAGAGAAGAGAGCTATATAGAATCAAACTCAACTTTTCATAATTTGCATTACCTTCAAGTTCTAGCTAGACGATTGGTTTTCAGGTTATTTATGACATTACTTCAAGAAAGATGTTTAGGCCATAAGAAAATCGAATATCTTGAAGATACTTTTCATGGTTCACAGTAACAGTATCAAATCTCGAATCTATGAAAATAATACGAATTGAGAATCCTACAACTTGGCTCAGCTATCGAAGTTGAATAAGTAATCATTGGAGGATTGTCTCCACATCCATTCTCGCCACAAATTGAAGTTGCACCTCCTCGGAGAGGAAACGACTGAATGAGCCATTGAATCGACTGCCCAACCCGCAATCGCATTGTCTTGGCTTTTTCAAAGTAGAGGAAGAGTCTCAGAAGAGGATCGAAAAATTATTCACCTTGGAGAATGAGAACTGGGAGGAGCAGGAGGAGGAGGAGGAGGAGGAGGAGGAGGAGGAGGAGGAGGAGGAGGAGGAGGGAGGAGGAGGAGGAGGAGGAGGAGGAGGAGGAGGAGAAGAAAAAAGAAGAAGAAGGAGAATAAGGAGAAGATGCGAAAAAGGAGAAGAGAAAGAAGAAGAGGGAGAATAAGAAGGAGGAGGAGGAGAAGAAAAAGAAATAGATGAAGATGAAGAAGAAGGAGAAGAAGAAGAAGAAGAAGAAGAAGAAGAAGAAGAAGAAGAAGAAGAAGAAGAAGAAGAAAGAGAAGAAGAAGAAGAAGAAGAAGAAGAAGAGAAGAAAGGAGGAGGAGTAGGTGAAACGGGAGGAGAAGGAGGAGAATGAGGAGGAAGGAAGAAGGAGGAGGAGGAGGCTGCATAATAGAGACGTATGACACAAGTCATGAACAGAATGTATTCCTACACGCCCAACCAGCGCGCGCTTAATGCGCTCTTCGTGGCAAACAAGTGAGGATAAAGACGAAAAATTATCATACATAATGTGTTTCGTTTTCAGTTTTTTAGTATTCGAGATCTTCTCTTTTTTGATCCACCCAGCCCATTTTCATCCTAACGATGATCATCGTGACAGTGTGGAGATGACTGTAATGTATTGAGACGAATCACTGATGAACTCGGTTCAGATTTATTCACCTGGCTCTGCATTATAACAGCCTACTCTGATCTGATAGATTACAATGGATATTTCTCATTTTTCCACTGATTGCTGCGGTGATGGTGGTTATGAGTGTCTGATATGCACTCGCAGCTATATATCACTTCACCGTTCACTGTATCCTTTTTTTATAAAAGTGTGATTTATCAGTGACTACTTAAGCTGCAAATAATACGACCGGAACTGCTGAAGCTAATCATAATCTCCACTAATGCTTTCAAAATTCCAGTCGATTCATTTATTTCGATTTTTCCAACAATCAAGTTTATCAAGTTAACACTGCAAAAATGTCTAGATCTCTCTCATGGTAGAGACAACTAGCTTGTAAAAATTTTCCAGAATTTTGTAAGGAGTTAAAAATGTTCCGTGAAGTCATCATTGTTTTTTGTAGATTGGGAACTAAAAATATTGGGAAAATTCACTATTCCAAATTCTGTTGTGAATTCAAAATTCAACTCATAGTATTGTACTATCAAAAACTTCCACTATCTCTAGATAATTGTGTTAGTTTTGTGAGTAAATTTTATGGCAGTTATTAATGTGTAAACTGAGATTTACCATTGAAATTGAATTTAATACATTCTGAGAATACTTCTAGTTGATTTTATACTCATCAAAATGAAGATGATGAAAGATCACAATGTTTCATGAATTAACCCGTTTTCTGGTGCTTATTTGGGCATGCAAATAGTCTTGCACTACCGGTATGTGTTTCTGATTAACAATTCTGGAAATTTTTTATAAGAACTTTTACCTTAATATTGATGGAAACAGCACCTAGAAGGATTTTCCAATAGTTCAGGAACACTCTGACTATTTGTAGAAAGGAAAAGGGCAGGAATGATCTAATCGATGATCGAGTTATTTAGACAAGAAGCTGTTCCATTGTAAAGAATATACTATAAAAATTTAGTATTCATCAAGCTATCTCCCGAGCTCTGAAATTAAAACTATGATGGTTCTAGCAAGCTCAGATTACCAGCTTTTGACCGAATTCTTTAAACAGGGCACGCATCTGTTTTACTCGCCAGACAGATCTAGTTGAATAATCTACAAGATACCAGCTTTTCAACGATTTTTATGAAGATGTAGCTTCCTCCAGCTTGCTCGCCAGATGTTGAGTAAGTAGTGAACGACGGACGACTAATTGGTCCAAGATTGGGTTTGTGTGAGTGTGTGTGTTCGTCGAGTGTCGTGCTTCTGTTAGTCTAATCGGTGTTCTTTTATATTATACTGGCTTCTGGGACAAAATTTCTGTTTCCTCAGTGTTTTGGACAGCGTGTTAACAATGTTAATTAGACGAGAACAGTGTTAAGCCGGCTTGGGTTAAAAGCAGATAAATATTGTGGCTCTCCAGTGTGGTGTGGTTGTGATGCAGAAAAAAAGTAAGGAGGAGGAGGAGGAGGAGAGAATAAGAAGAGGAGAAGAAGAAGAACAAGAAGAAGAAGAAGAGAAGTAGAAGAAGAAGAAGAAGAAGAAGAAGAAGAAGAAGAAGAAGAAGAAGAAGAAGAAGTAGAAGAAGAAGAAGGAGAAGAAGAAGGAGAAGAAGAAAATTGAGAAAAAGAAAGAGAAGATGAAGAAGAAAAAGAAGATGATGAAGAAAAAGAAGAAGAAGAAGAAGAAGAAGAAGAAGAAGAAGAAGAAGAAGGAAGAAGAAGAAGAAGAAGAAGAGGAAGTTGAGGAATTAGATGGGAAGAAGTAATTCGAGAAAGAGAAAATTTCAAATTTATTGCTTTAATTCTCAACTATATCTTCTTCATGTCGTCCAATTTTTCTCCCGCTCATGGTTTCGCCTTCTTGTTCTATTTCTTTCTCGCCTTAAATGAGTGAAGAGAAGTTGAATAAGTGACGAGCTGAATGAGAAACAAAAATTAAGAGGACTACAGAAGAAAGGAAAAGACGAAATAGAGAAGATACAGAAGGTAGAGAAGAAAAAGAAGAAGGAGAAAAGTAAGAAGAAGAGGTAGAAGGACAAGAAAGAGATACACGAAGAGAACGAGGAAGATAAAGTAGAGAAGATGGAAGTCAGAAGGAAACATAAAAGAATTACTTTTCTTTTAAACGAGAAAAATAAAAATGAATAAGAGGAGAAAAAGGAGAGAAAGAGGAGGAGAATGGATTAGAGGAGAGAGCTTAAATGGAGAGAAAGGTAGAAAAAGGCGATGAAAATGGAGAGAAAGAAGGGAGAAAAGAAGAAGTGGTCGAGTGACAGACAGACAGAAGCCGTTTAGCCGTTGGAGCTGCTGCGACGACCTCCAAGTAATGAATAATTTATCACACGCCGGTCGCTATAAATAAAATTTAAGATAACATTATCAATTACACGATTTCTTTTGGAAGCCTGTTTCCTGCACGAGACACCGTCGGCCCAGTGCCTCCTTAATTTATTTATTACCCACTTCACCCCACTTAAAGATGTCCAGCTCAGGTATTTGCTAGCTACTGGAGTAGGCACAACTATGAATGAACTCTGAGATCTCCTATAAAGCTATCGTATTGCTAGCGATGCTACTTCTAACTGAGAAAGTTAATTCATAATATACATCATATAGCACTTTCAATCGCTTGACTAGAACACTTAGTTTTTAGTTTGACTCAAAAGTTACAAAAGCGACTCTTTTGGTTACCAGTAGGCCCTACATAGCCAATCATGAATGGCTTTACTTTTGGAATAATCTTATTATAAATTATTTCTCATGTTAAGAGCTCTTCTCTAATAATCAAGTCTACTTTTGAAGTATTTCATTCAACTTCACTTTAAATTACCTGATATTTTGTATTGAATAGTTTTATCCAAGTGACCGGAAAGTTTATATTGTCAAAACGTAAGATTAGTCTGGTCAACATTTATTAGGAGGAATATTCTTATAGAGGAATTATTTAAATGTTGAGATAATTTACTACAGTAGTAGCGCAAACTGTACCTTGTTTGTAGGCTACCTATACCTTTATATTCTACCTATACTACCTCTGTAACTGTAGCCTACCTATATCATCACCTTGTTATCTGACATCTCTTGTTACTTCCACTCTTGAAAAATAATTCTGAACATAATATTATGAACAACTGCGAATACTGCTCTGGACTGGTTGCCTCGACAAATGAGTATATCTATTATTATTTTGGGATTTGGAAAAGTCAAACTTATTGTTCCATCTTTTCTTTTAATCAAAATTTTTACAAGACAATGTTTGTGATACACTTTTGAACCCGATAATTCCAAGAACAGTATGTTGCCACAATTCTATTCTATCATACTTGAAATTAAAATACAATGGAAGTCTCCCACTCCCATACAGTACAACAACAACAGTGGGATGATAATTGGTAAGTTATCTGAAGAAACCTCTTCTTACCTGAACTTGACTGGTAAGAGGCTTGAGCATAACCGCAGGCACTCTGGAAGCGAATATCGAGAGTTTGAACAGATCCTAATCGTGAGGAATATATTTTTCCCGGTCAAAAGACAGCCAAACTGGTCTGGCTTGGAAAAGCAATTTGACATTTCGATTTTGACATGGATTCGGGCTCTGATTTAATTGGCAGAACAGAGAAGAAGCATCAAGGCTTGCATACCTATTTGTAAACTGTTTTAATGAACATGCAATATCTCGCCTTCACCGCTCCTTCCTCTTCAAGACCCTGCCTATCCTACCAATATTCTTCTCTACTGGTTATTGTGAACTAAAGCGTGTTGCCCGTGAGCTCGTACTTATTTCAAATCACCATTTCCATGTTCTTTTCCAACATTTTAATTTGAAATTAGTTTGACGGAGATGGATTGGGGACTAAACCACGGTTCGAGCTATGAGACGCTGTTAGTGGTGGAAAACACTCCACTCTACTTCTGTTTGGAGTGAAGGTCTCTCTGTCTACAAGGATCTTAATTGAATAGTGTCATTAGCTTGTTGTCAAACAAAATTATCGATGACACTGGAAAAATTGATAGATCTTCGAAAAGTATAAATTGTTCAATTCTATAACACAAATCACAAACTTCTTTATTGCTACCACAGAAATAAAAGTGCCAGTCTGTAACAACCGCTTTCCCCTAGTGTTCTTCCAGTATAAAGTCGTTTGTAAACGATCATCTATCATGCAATATCAATAACTTAATATTATAATGTGCAATTTAATTTTATGTCAATATAAATATTTATTTTTTGTTTCTATTTTACATTATGTAAGCAAGATATTAAAATATCTTTGAGATAAAAATCTTTAAACTGAACTCACTATTTCAATATGTACATTTTGTATATTTTCAATTTATTTATAAGTAAGTCATTTCTCATCCCAGACTATTTCTGTCACTTTCATTCACTATCGTATACATTACTGATAGAAGCCACCAAGAAGAACTCAATTATTTTTTACCTCCAAAGAAGGGAAATCTGAGAGTATGGTTTAGTCAGTTTCGAAGGAAACAAGATAATTATACTGTACTATAATGTAGCTTTCCGATTAATCAGAAGTTTCAACAAACAATTGATCATGAGAGGGCTATTTGAGCAATGATGAAGTAAAATATTCGATGAGCTGTCATCTGTCAGCCAATATGCCCAGAAGCATTTTTGGGCAGGAAAATATTATAATATATTCAAAAGTTCAACGTGATCCTTCAGCCCTAATGGCAGCTTGAAACGATGGCACTTCATCAGACTTGGAATAAATTGGACAGACCAACTGAACGCAGAGTGGATTTTTCCCCGTTATGAGGCTGCTCCATCGCCTCAGGCCTTTTCAACTTTACGAGACTGGCTGCTTGCTAGGTTAATGCCAAAGTCAAATGTTGCGGTGAGTTTCCAAACTAATGAATTCAGTTAGCGTGGCCTCTGTAATGAAGAAAGACTGTGTGTGGGTATTGAGATCCGGAATCAGGCTGGAATAATGTTTATGTTCCCTCACGTTACCAAAAGTTCCATTCATGTTTCCAACTGATGAATGAAATAACCTAAGTTTGTTCAGATTAGGTGATAAAGTTGAAATTAGATGGGTTAGATATGAGTTGTTATTAAGTAAGGGAGAGACACAGGAGAAATGTTTCACAAAACATTTAAGGTGACTGAATATTCACTACCTTTTTCTAGAATATGAACTGATAGAATAAACGAATCTATCACATAATAGATGATTTATCTTTGATAAACTTGATAAATTTAAAAAAAAAAACGTATAAATTTGATTAATTTCTCGATTCATTCTATCAAGATATCTGCTAGAATAACATGTAGTTGATAAATTTTTGATATGAGGGGATTAGTCGATTAGAGGACTTGGCGCCTTCAAAATTACTATGATTTTGTAGTGGATGCCAACTTGAAGGGAGACCTCAATCATGAAGTCGTCTGGTACAATAGTTTTAGTTATATGAAATGATAAATTAGTGAATTATTACAATATTTCTGTACTACACAATATTTCTATCACACAATAGAGGGTGAAGCTGTATATGATTTCTGTATTTCCATTTAGTTCTATTAACTTCATTGATGTAATTAGAGCTTATTATCTCAAATGCTGATGAGATCCAGTTATTTGGGTGATTGCATTGCTCTTGATTAATGGGAGAAGTATTCCGTGTAAGAGGTTTCATTCAATTACTTTGAATTTGAATTCTAATAGGTTTTCCAATAGGTTTTTTTATAGGTTTCCCAATTATTCGTGAAACTAGAATACCAGGTATGACAACAACTAAGGATAAATCCTATTCTATTCTTGTTGAGACTATTTAATATTCTAGCTCCTTTCGATCATTGTAATCAAGTAGTTATTCTTCCGCACAGTAAGACTTATGCTTGTACGATGAAATTGATTCAACTTGATCATTCAATCCAACAAGGAGTTTTTCGATTTATGGAAATGTAACTACTTTGTTACTAATGTGGTGCATATTTTGTTCACGCTTCTGCGATGGTGTTCTAACAGAATCTGAGAAGAAAGGCTACTTGAATAAGAGAGCGCGCCCCGGTTATTAATAATACATGAAGCCGTCTCGTCACTCGACAAATGCCATACTTATATTTGGACACTTCCCTGCCTTGCTCCACATTAACGCAGGTGTGATTTGTCATTTCTCTTTTAAAAAAGCGAAAATAAACACTCACACTGAGCCAGTTCAGGTATTGTTTCTGTGATAAGTGCTTGGTGGTGAGGAATGGGGTGGGGGAGTGAGGGCGGAGGGGCAGGGGACAGTCAGACGTCTATTAGACAAGAAGCGTTGTTATTCTGTGCGCCTTCCATTCCACTTCAAAGTGAAGTTTGAGGAATTATGACAAAACTAGCGGCGAAGCGGTGAGCCGCCAGACAGACACAAACACTCATGCCAAAACTGATTTAAAAAGGCTGGAGCCATCTAAGTTAAATTGTCTATTCAAAAATAAGTCACTTCTGTTTTGTTTTATAAGAAAAACTACTTGTGGATGCTGTTCACAGCCAAGTTTTCTAGTGTTCGCGTCAGAAGAAATATTAGTACAAACTATTGTACCGCAAACGACAGCTCTTATTGTAAAACACAATCTATTATCATCGTGTTGACCGAAAATCAAAGTGGACAATCGAACGCTAATATTTTGTTTGGTTTCATTGTAATAAGAAAGGATAACATTGGATTGTGAAAGCATGTCAAAAGCTGTCTCAAGTCAAACGAGGACATCTGTTAAAATCATATGCCTTTCAATTTTTAGTATTGGCAGAGATAATTCATTCAGCCTACTATTTGCTTAGTCTATGGTATTGGGATAACTTTGAGACTTCAATCGAATTCATTTTATTATTACTAACTTCAGATGTACGAAAGCAAAGACAACTCTACTACACATAGATTGAATTGTCTTTGACGAAAGTCAACATCTGTACATTTCCATGAATAACAAAAATCTAATTCGAAAGTAGAATATTTCATGGATGAACTAAAATTTGTTTGGAAAGGGCTTGAGTCTTTGCCACTTCTGTACTTCAATACATGATACGTATCATTAACTCGACAAAATACCCTCTGAAGTCTGAAGACGTTCATCTTGTTGACAAATCTCACGCCGTTCACATCCACCCAATCACGAAATGAACCTCTCATTTGCGTTTGCAACTTTGCTATCCATTGAGATTCGTGTTAATGAGGAATTTACAGCTAGTAGTCTTAGTCAAGTACCATCTTAGGTGAAAATTTGTAATTTCTTCTAATTTTCTCTATTTTGAAGTTCATAATATCTGTCAATTTAAATTCTGAAACACACCTGTTCTCTTACTGTTTTTATTGCAATTCATACTTGGAAGCAGTAATATTGAGACTTTCACTCTTGAAGAAAATACAGTAATTTCTTCCTACAACTAAGTCATTCCTCCTCGAGTTTTTTGTACATTACGGCTAAATATTTCTGAGCAGTAATCAATAATATAAAATCATTCATTATTATTTATTGTATTATTTACTCATTTCACGAGTATATTATTTAATCAAGAATTGAAATTAGAAATTCACTCTTGAAAACGACAACACAGTAGTATCATTTTATGAACTTCTTATTCCATGAACCTCCCTGATGTCTGGTACAATAGTTAGACTACTTATTTAATACTTTGTAACGATTCACTTAAAGACTAAAACTTACGCTCTTTCCAATTTATGCGTTCAAATCAATTAACATGAAATGTCTTGTACGAGATTTTCATTTGAAATACCTAATACCTACTAGTAGTAGGCCCTAACTGATATTAGAAAATGAAATTATTTCGGTTTTACTTCAAACCTTCGATTCCACGATCCATTCAAATTCCACACAACTTCGATTCTATTTGCAAACTATTGCGGTGAGGTGATGGCATTGGCATTGTGTTACTGGCGTCGCCTGGGAAGTGTTGCTATGCAAATGGGGAGCGCTAGCTGCTAGCACTGGGTGGCCCCAGCCGTGGCCTGTGGCCGAAGGTGGCTGTGGCCGGGGCTAATTAGGCTGCCCACTGACCTGCCACAACCTCACCGTTGTTGAGCTGTTGCCGCTGCTGCTGCTGCTGCTGCTGCACAGACCTCATTGAAATTCATCCTCGTCGTCTGTCTCTTTATCGCCGTCGATCCATTCCACTAATAAGCATTCCGTGATGCCTTTTCTTCTCGCTCACTTTCTTCCCGGGGACATCCCATCCCACCCTTCCCATCATCCTAGTATCGATGTCACGTAGACCACCGCCGCGGTCACTGTCATCCTCATTATTATCACTGAAGGCTAGATTTGCATCCTCCAGATGCAATGCAATTCATCCCCCGCGTTGCATTCTGCACTAAAGTCTATCTCGCCTTGCATTCTGTATCACTTGCACCAAAGTATCTCACCAGTTACCCGCGTTACATTCTGCATCTCTTTTACTTGAGTATCTCACCTATTCTGCTACCTACCGCTTATTCCATCATTGGTCCTGGTATAATAAGATTGCACTGAATATGAGTTTTCTTTGATCTGGGTACATTGAGTGAAGTAGCATAACAGACACTCTTTGATCTTGAAACATGACTTCCCGCGTTGAACACGGGTTGCATTCTACAGTAAAATATCTAACAAATTCTGCTACCCAACGCGTATTTTAACATTGCTCCTGGTATAATAATATTGTACTGAATATGAGTTTTCTCTAATCTTGAAACATGACTGATGTAGTATAATGTATAATAGAATGATCTGTGTTGCATTCTATATTGTTAGCAATCTAATTAGTTATCTAACCAATTCTGCTATCCATCGCTATCATTGCTCCTGGTAAAATGAAATTGCACTGAATATGAGTTTTCTATGATCTTGGAACATAACTGATGTAGCATAATAGACACTCCTGATATGTGAGTCAGTTGTTATGCAATGTCTAGATTCATTTAGTTCTGTACAGTTCTCTAGTATAGTGCAGCATACAAACAAGAATGTTATCACTAATATAACTCGAATATTTTGAGTTAGGTATTCCATATATTTAGGTATTTAGAGTTGTGATAATATAGTTCTCGTACATAAGTCATATCCTAAAGAGTAGAATAACATTCTTACTCAGGTATATTCTGGGAGAAGGATTCAAAATTATTTATCTATGGAATTAATCATTTCTGTTATTTCAAAGTAATTGGGTTAGATAGTTCTCAAGGATATAATAGAAAACATATTTCTTTATCCATAATCTGGGCAATTTATTTTATTACTCCTCTTACCTTTCCTGAGTTGTCAAAGATTAAAGTTTCCTTAGTTGTCCCCATGATTCCCATAATTGTCAAAGTTCAATATTCATTCGACTCACAAAGTAGACTTAACAAAGCAGTTAACAATAATACTCATGAGGCAATATGATGTAATAAAGAAGCATGATCAGAATTATTCTAATCGCAGAAGTTACTGATAATAAAAGAGTGTTGGTTTCAATTCTTATTGGATGTGAAAAATTATAAAATTTTCTCATCTTCAGTCAATACAAAATTGAAAAATAACTAGAATTATTCGTAAGTAACTATTCGTAAATATACGTAGATGCGGTGGGGAAACATCATAATTTTGAATCAAGTTTCCAAATCTATTTCTAGTTGTAGTATTTAATTTTGCTATACCTAGCTGATTTGCTATGCTCTGAAAAGTGCGTAGTTGAAAAATATCGACACCATAGATAATAAGAACCTGTTAGTTTCCTAGCAAACTTGCGGATAAATCATCTGCTCTAGTTTTGTAACAAAATCTAAATAACAAATAGCAAAGAACCTCTAACTATAACAAGCTAACCATTAAGTTGAACAATAACAATAAAAATGTTCATAATAGAAATATCTGTTTCGGTCGGAAAGATTAATGCTTAGTAGCAGGATTTGGAACTCACACAAGGAAGAAATCGCCGAAAAGTGAGCGAGTGTGGGTAATAAATGGACGCACACCAGATTTAAAAGTACCGCTCGAGAACAAACAGATTAGAATAGCAACCTGATAGCTTGAAACTCACTTGTCCGTGGACATACATCTAATAAATAATCTGGGTCAATGCAAAGAAAGAAATTCCAGAGTTGGGAGTGCCGCGTCAAATTAACATAAAATACAATCCTTCCAAGTCGCAGTCGACCATTCCAAGTCGCTACAATAACAGACAATGGCTTTCAATCATTTCAAAATGGATTTCACACGACATCGCAACTTGTCGGCTTCAAGCTTGGCGATTTATCTTTGGGGAATTCCGAGCGAGAAATATATTTCGAGTATCTTTTTGACTAATTCATGAGGAAATGCATATTTAACGCATCCGATCTACCGATATTTAATTCGAGTACTCGATTCCTTGCATCCCCAAATTGATTATCCCTCATTCTATTAACTAATAAATTATAACGGTTTCCTCACCTTAAAAATAATGCATTGATTTTTTTCCATTTCTTATTTTTTCCATTTCAAATTTTTTATGTACTTAAACAAAGTCCCAATCTGCAAGTGATAAAAATTATGAAATGAATAAAATTGAAAATTTCCATAGTTGCCTACTAATAAATAAAGCTTAGCTATTTTCAAGAATCTTAAAATTCTGCATAGGCTACTAATGTTTCAATGAACTTTAATAGTGATTGAATTTTCTGTTGAAATGAAGCTTGAGGGTTAGGACGAAGTGTTATTAAAATTTGAATGTAACTGATTGAATTTCTAACCGTTCATTACATGGATTGGAGTATTCCGATTTAGAAAGTCTCTCGAAGGAAGAACAACAAGAAATAATTCATTAGGATTACTTTCTTCACAATCAAACATCAATTCAATATATTCTAGAGAGTGAATAACTTCCAACGAACGGCTCAACACAGCTCTGACAGCGTTGAAAGCCAGATATGAAAATATTGAAGGATCGCATGCAATCGGGAAAAAGAGGCTGTGAGAGAAAAACACTGGATGCCATCGATAAACACAATAGGGTACAAATTGGACGTCACATCGTTTTAACCACATCATATCGTAACTTTCGCAGGCAGCGCGGAAATGAAATTGTTGACTTTATGGTTACATGGGCGAACAACAACACTTTCTATTCTTGTGTATTTGACCACAGCTTGAATCGAAATACACAAACAAGTTTTGCTGGCTGAGTTTATTGTGTTTATTATTGCGACAGAAGAGCATTGTTAACAGTATGTAGTGAATACTAGTATAAAACAATATCGGAGGTATTATATCTATAGTGATTGGTAGTAACAAACCTGAACCCGGTAATCGACGAGTGGAATAGAAGCATCAATTTACGCATGACGCTTTACCACTCTTGATAAATGCATGAGAATCCTACTTCGCGATTGGCCAATGCTTGTCTCGTAAACAAGCATCCACCTAGATTGAAATCAATACCTTGATAGTCATGTAGTGTTGTTGCATTGCTCTTTATAAAGTTGCAGTGAAGCAAGAACATTGTTACATCTAGTACCTACTTCTATTCACTGATAAGCGCAGAAATATATTGTTTCCGTAGCTTGCTTGGTGAAGGTGAATAAATCTGAAGTTGTGCTACAAACCCTGAATGAAGTTGCCGAGTGAGGAAAGTGGGGTTGCTGAATTTCGCACAACTTTGAATAGGAAACCCGGGAATTAATGGACAAACTGTTCGTGCACTAAACACAATATCTGCAGTGTTTGCGGGAGAATTTCCCCAGGCGAGTTATATTTAGGAGTAATGCAAATACTTGGAAATTGAATCTATATTCATAGAGATTACATAGTTTTGGGAAGGAGCGGTTAATCTTCTGGAATCATGATGCTATTTACTCGTATACACCACTGTATTATCAAAGTTGGAAAATATAAGAAAATGATATTGGAGAGTCATATTTAATCAGCTTCGTTTATATAATGGGAGGAATGTATTATTTGTTCAAATGAGAGAATAAGAATGGAATAGGATGTAAATTCTTACCATAAGAATGTACTTGAAATAAAGCTCCCACTAACTACTGAATTAAAATACTGTAGCTATTTTGTTTGTCACAACACTGTTTTATTTTTATCATTTTCCCGTACACTAGTAAGAATGATGGCTGACATACTCTGAATTAAAAAAAATATATATCAAAGCCACATGAAAATTAAAGGAGACTTATCCTAGTGGAGAGGAATGTCTTTGATAATTCTTGAAATCTGATTGGAGATGAAGAGCTCAACTGCTAACTGATGATATGAATTGTACTCAACGGTTTTCAACACAGTGATTTGTTGAGAAAATCTTGTAAACTGTCATTTTAGAGTTTGAATGGAGTTGTCAACGTTAAATAGTGGGTCAAGTACTTGGAAGTCGCCCACTTGCCATTGGAATCCCACGTTAGTCGTTTGAATTGATCATTGTTTCCTTCCTAGCAAACTGAGAAGAATAAATAAGACAAATCATTGCACTGCTTCTAAAAATTTGGTCTTCGTTGACATGCGTCATAAAATTTATACAGATGGATAGAAGCAGCTTTTCACTCATAATTTGAACATAACCCAATTTTCTTTCTACTCCAACAAACCTTGAAGGTTCGTGAAACGTATAAGGAGTTGAATAAAATTCTATCATTTAGAATCTACTTGTTTTTAATTTGGTTGATCGTATGATGAATAATTTGTGGAAAATATCTCTCGTAAGAAAATTAATGCAAGTGAATATAATTTCGACCCATTCAATTTCGATCTCTTGTTCATATATGAGGTAAAGAATTTAGTTTTCTTTTAGATGCATAATATCCAAAACCATTTATAAAAAATCATTTCAAACGTTCTGAGCAGTTAAATCATGGATCTGTGAGTGAGAGAAGATTATTCCATACTGATGCGGAAATCTTCCTATTTCAATAAAATAAATCTTGTCTGAATCAATGACAATGACTATTGAAAAATTGAGATAGCAAAGGGTAAGAAAAAGAGAATCCATAACTAACAGCTTAGGAAAACAGCAAACAGTTATTCACCTTAGTTCTTGGTGGAGTGATTAAAAAGTTTAAATTTCATCTCCATATCAGTATCCCCTATTGGAAACGTTAATAGCTTATTAGAAGATTGACTCCTGGATGAATGTAGAAACTACTGCAGTAGACATTTCAACTTCAACTAATGATTGGAGTCAATGTTCAACCAAATGCTTCCAATCAGTATATAGTCTACTTGAAAACAACATTGCTTTGTAATAAAAGTAATTGCTATTCGGAAGAATATGGGGTGGATGAAAAAAGATCTGGTAATTTGTAAGTAGAGTTTGAAGCAGACTGTCGGATATTTTTTTTCTTGTTCGAAGATAACAAGGATCAGTTCTTTCCTGTCTGGCCTGTAAAAGTTTTCGGGATAAATTCCATTTTCGAGCTCAAGTGGTCTCCAAAAGCTTTACGAGTTCTTTGATATTCCACACCACAAGGCGATGCCAGTGTATGGCAAAGCCCAGGGTCAACGACATCATGTGTGTGTTGCCAGACGCGTACTTAGGCCTTCTGATTCACTCGCACGCATAATCACAATCAAGTACTCTGATGAAATATTCTGGAAACCAACAGACGTTACATCAATGATTTTTTGAAATACCAGTAGGCAGCATCGTCATTACATGACGACACTACAAGCATGTTAATCTATGGAACAAAGATTTCCTTAAATAGACTACGATTAAACTTCAGTACCAGCTCAAACAGAATAATCAAGTTTTATACCAAAATACGAGTACTAATTGAGTTTTTGTGGAAATTGAACTTTATTCAATTCTGCGATCTAACTTCGCCCTCCCAGGAACAAATAGAGGCCGTCATACTATTCTATTCCATTCTATTCTAATCTGCCTCCAACTCGACAGTCTGAGATTTCAGAAAAATTCATTATACATACTCTTACCCATTTTCAGTATAAAAAGAGTGCGTTTCCACTTGAATTTTTTCAAGTCTTCACAAGTTTTGTACTTTTGTAACATTTTTAATATTAGTAATCTGTAATGTTGTTGGAATGTTAATCTAGATATTGGAGAGGAGAAATTTATGTGTCCAAAATTATTTTGAAAAATGATCAAATTAATAAATTGAACACTGCTTTCAGAAATGATGTGAAATTATTTCATGATGATATAATAACACAATATAATATTATCTTTTTCTACTTAGAAAACGGTAGGGAAAGGTAATAAATATTGTGTTATCATTTCGTTATGATCAAATTATGTAGTTTATTACGTTTACAAAGTTGCTTTGCATATCATAATATGCTGCTTTAGTACAGTCAAAAACAAAGGTTATTATTATTAAAAAAAAAAAACAGTACATACTGTCTGTAGTCTGGGGTACAGTACAATTTATATAGTATCCGGCTCAAAATATTATTGATATAAGGATTCAACTGATAACTACAGAAAGGTGTATATGTTTTCATATGTTCCAAGTTATAAGCATCAACAAGTTCGCTAACTAAGAAATAGAGTGCAGACTTTCCAATAAGTGTACATTAGAACCTTGAAAATGAGAAAATTACTGTTTCTGTTATGTGAATGAGAACATTATGTAGGTGTAAATACTCAAGTTTCTTTCCAACAATGATTTTGCCAATTTGTTATGATTGCATGTCTAGGTAAGAGTAGACTAGCGGTTGAGTTTTTCTTCTAATTGGGTTTACAAGAATAGAACGATTGTTATCATGAGCCTTTTTCTAAGCTTTGTGTGTTAATGATAAAGATAAGAAAGATCAGAAACGAATTAAAACTGGAAAGCTACACATCATACACCTGAAAGATGTGCTTTGATAGACACCAAATTACTGCTGCTTTCTTTTGATGGTGATTACCAGCAGCAGCAGAACAATAATTTCAGCTCCATTCTCTAGAGGATTTTTGCACTTCTTGATCTGCTTTTTTACAGTTAATGAGATTCTGCTCAGCAATTAATATTATACTTCTCCACGCGGAAGCACAGGTTCGTGTTTTGGAGAGTGTGAAGTTAATAATATTGTAGCTCTGACATGGAACTTGGATAGACCATAGACGTTTACTCTGAACAACACACCATACGGATACATTAGGTCAATTTTATTTAAATTGATAATACTACCTCACTGAAAAATTATAAAGAACGCATTTACTCCTGATAGTCAACCCGTCTCTGATAAGCATACAAAGACATTTCTACAATATTTATAACAATGTAACACGTACCATTCTTCTTAACTCCTTTTAATCATCTATGAAGTCGTTGATCTTTAAAATAATAAGTCAAGAACTGATTGATCATTGCTAACAATTTCTAATGATCCTGTACTCAGTGGGGAGTTGTATAAGATCTACATGACTTGATTTGTCAAATTGTCATCCAGATTCTAGGTTCACATTGAAAAAGTAAGAACTATGTAATCAGATCTGTTATGAGATGCACATGGAATAAATCAGTGCAAGCTCAGAACATGTTTCAAGAGTGACTCTCCATTTGTTAAAAACGTCTGGAAAACGCTGTTCTGGTCGAACAGAAAGCTTATGGCAACATTGTTCAATTTATTCTCAGTATCTCATTTTTCATTTCACAGCAACATGTTTCCTTTTATAAAAACAATTCACGGTTCATTAAACATTCTACGAGAAATATTCTAATATTCGTTTTGAACAGGTATAATACTGATCGGAACACAACGAAATCCACGAACCGGTTTTGTTATCTGCTAAATTAGTTTGTGAGAGCAGCACGGACTAGTTTTTTCCTCTTTTCCCAGTCATTTCCATAAAATCATCAATCTCGCTCCAAATTTTATGGAATAACATCAATAACTGCTTCGCCGTGGAGGATGGCCGCTGAGCTTGCAAGTCATGAAAAGTACTAGTCTGCACCACAGCTTAATTACTGCATTATTCACGTCAGATATCCTCAACTGATGTTTTCATTTATCATATTCTTAGAAAAATATTATTTATATTCATGTAAGAATAATTACCTGGTGACTTTTCTCAATTCGAAGTAAGCATGAATAGCTAGCAACCTTATAGTACTGACTCACGCCATGAATAACTTAATTATATCATAAGAAATATAAGAGTAAGATACTTACTTTCATAAAATTTAGAATATTTTATACTTAAGAATCATTTTACAGGCTAAGATTCAGACCACAACTGTTGAAACATGTTATCTGCCATTATGATACTGACTATGACTCACATAGACATAGATTATGACTACTAAATTTATGATAATCAGAAAAAATATTGAGTCAGAAGAATTTGAGGAAAGGAAGGAGATTATTTGAAGAAATCAAATGTTACTAGGACGATATCTGTTATAAATACTGTTGTAACATGATGGCAGTCGCGTTTTTTCTGTTTTCAATTTATTAGGGAAAGTCAGAAGAATTTGAGGGAAAGAAGGAAATGCTTTGTAGAGATCAAATGTTGTAATTACAACATTAATATTTTGTAATATTATGAAAACGTATCTGAAATTCAAAGTGAGAAAACAGTAAATGTCATTCTATCATTATTATTACACTACGAAGTATCTTTATAGATGAAATATGGTTAAAGATTGTTTAGAAAATGATAAATATAATAATTATAATCGTCAAGTTGATATTGTTTGAAAATATATTTGAACATTTGTTTGGGCTTCAAAGTTGAATATGAGGAGTTCTAGAAGTTTTATAAAATAGTTATTATTACATTATGGGTCAACTTTTACAATTGGATCAATTGGAAAGTAGTTTATTGCACACTAATATTGATTCTACCTAAAGTAATAGTGTATAAATAGGTGGATATACTCTCATAATATGACTCATTCAAATTATAATAATATATTGTGAAAATAGCTTGGAACGGGATGGAGTATGTATTGTATACATGTATTTGTATAAAATAGCAGCCTCTAGCATACTAAGATTGGACAATCTAGGCTCCAGAAGCAGTAGTAGGCTATTGTTTCTGAGGGCAAACCATACCGGCAACCTGTTGCGATTTTTTCCAGTGGAGACTGAGCAATCGCAAATTACCCGGCTGCAATTGGATACTCGGATCAAGACAAGACTGTTGAGGTGTGGTCAGTGCAGGGCAGGCAGGCTAACAGGCCAGACACACGTAGCCTATACTGCCAGTGAACACGAAAAGTTGATTCAATGCTCAAGGCTTATTTCAGTGTTATTGTACTGTTTTCGATCAATGCTGCCGCATTACGCTGGGTAATCTTGATATTGATGAATTTGCGTATAGGGGGAAAGAAAAACGCACAATAAAAGATTGGAATCTTCTGAGCTGACTGCACTCGAAGCCAGCAATTCCAGGTCTAGAAGGAAAAAGGAAGCTGGTGGAACAGTTTGAAGAGAATGATGATTATGGAGCAATCGGTTGAGCGAAGATAACCTCCATATTATTGGAATTCTGCGGGATCCGAGATCGACGGATTTAATGACTCGGGGAGGCCATTATCAGCAGTACACAGGGCGTGTGTATGGTCTGCGGACAGGAAAGAGAGCAAACCAGAACCCCGGTTCGCATCTGCGGTAACAATCTGTAGCAAAATGCAACACACTGTCTATTTGTAAATCATATACCGCTCCCATAATAAGATCAAGTTGCGATGCAAACCGAGAAAAAATCCTTTGCACGATTCTATTCCGATTTCTGCCGCAGTCGCACCGCACCGCACCGCACCATTGACAACATTTTCATATCAACTCTCAATACCATTGCAATATTCCATTCCGGAATTTTATTGTGCTTCTTATAACAAGAGACTGCGAATATAATTGAACTTTACCGCTAAAGTGAGTTCACAATCAATTATTGCCTTCATTAAAATATGTATTGAAGTTGAAAATAACCTTATTTAATTTCTCAATGTAACTTAGAATGTTAATTAATCTACATAAATGCAACAATAAGTTGTACTTAAAAAGTAAAAAAAGTATCAATTGCCAAATAGTGGATGTGAATTCATGTGAATCACTAGAATATTGACATTGTGGGGATTTTCATGTCTTATGAATAGATATTCAATGGAGAACTACTATTCTCTTGAAGATGAACTTGTGGCGATTGCCTGTATTCCTTTATTGTGTATCAATCTGCTTAAGTAATCTCATAATTTAAATTATTGGCATCTATTGTTTATGGTCACAACCTGTTTGACATAAAACTCCCGTTTTAGCCTATCCTAATTCTATCCTATATCCTATCCTAGCCTATCCTATTTAGACGAAAGATTGGGTATGATTTTGGAGATTCAAATTACATTAAGTATATTTAGGTTCTATATAGGGCCTAGACTGTATTATACTCATCCTTATCTTTAACTTTTGAAAATTGAAATATTTTCTTTCTATTCTCATCTATTCAATAAAGTAAAGATTAAATCCTGCATGAATGAGCACAAACTTAAAAAATAATCTTGTCGACTAATAATAGTGTATTGTTGTTGTGATCGATATAGAACTAGTATGGTCTACGTCACAGTGTAGTATTTCCCATGAGGCCCGTACCATTAATTTGCTCAATTCAAGCCAATGAGCCCCAATTTCCGAATCAACTCGAAGCTCAGCTTTCTCCAAGTTGTCGATGCTTTTTTCTACCAGTTAACGCTGTCATGATTTTGTGTGTCGAAGCACACAGCAGCTCTGGTCTGTGTCCTCTCTGTCAATTCACGAGAAGATGAGAAGATTGAAAATGATGAAGGCTGGGTCCCCAGTCCCCAGCCAGCCCTGCGCTCAACGGAAGTTAGTGATTTAGTGAAATGGGACGCTCATTCTGGAGATTTAATATAATATCACTCAAATGTCCGTTCAATTTAGAACGCCTTCCTTGAAGCGTTCATTCCTCTTCAGCCTGTTGCTATGAATGCTAGCTATCGTTGGAACACTCATCAAATAGCTGGCTATTGCTCTCATTTACAACAATTTCGTTGAAGTGACACTTGATACTTATCTCATCAAGTTTTACTCGACTCACATCACCATTCTAACAAGTGTTTTCTAGATCTCATATAAAACTAACAAGTGTTTTGTGTGTAATGTTTTAAATATAATAATAGGAACTCAGCTCCAAAATTGGAATTGGTGATGACCTGAACCGTAAAATAATGATGAATTATTAAGCGTTTTGAACGAAAAAATTTAGTTACGTAGATGTTGAATTCTTACCAAATCCTGTGTTTTCAAGAAATCATAGATAATAAACTAACAATAATTTGAAGCTGCAAGTCCAATTTTGACATGATTTTTTATTTGAATGGCTTGATTGAGCTCCAATTATTTCACTGTCTTAAGTTTCGAGTTTTGAAAACATTACAACTTTGTTAAATAAGATCAAGTACATACCTAAATCTGAAATATATGGAGTTATGAAATTATTAACAGCAGGAATATGAATGAAGAATTGAAGAGAATAGTGATATTGGGAAGAAGAATGAAATGTTGAAGAAACTATTTGTGGAAATAGGGAGAGCTTGGAAGACGAAAACCAATGTAAGCTATAAATTGATATTTTTGCGGTTGTAATTTACTGCTTTTAAAGACCAGCTTACTTTTCAACTCCTGAATTAATTACCAAAAATGTTAGATTGTAAGAAATAAACAAGGCTTTGTGTGAAACAGTTTTTGAATAAAGCTTATAAGCTGAAGATTATGTTTGACAATCCCATTTGAAATATATGATGTGTGAAACAGGTTATGTCCTATAAATACTAAACTTTCTTGTCCTTCTCATCCTTATAATGATGCTACCGTGAAATCTAAGGATCTAGTTATTTCGTTCAAATTCTCAATCCATTACAAAGAAAATACATACACATATTAACTAATCTAACAAACGTAAGCATGATATTACAATTGAAAGGAGTTCAATAAATTATTATGATTTAAAAAGCAATTGAATAGTTTGCAATATTCCATTTCCTTCTATCTTCAGATCTAGTTATTGCAAAACCTTAATTCTGCAACTTTTTTGCCAAATTTGATATTTTCCATTTCTCGATTAAGTAGGATAGACGTGAAAGAAGAGGGACATGGGCGAAAGTAGTCCTTAGCAACTTTTCGGCTAGTCTTATCACTTGATTAAGTCTCGATCTTGTTTGAAGCTAGTAATTCTGAGAATAGACAAATACACTTTTCACAAAATACAGCCCCTCGTAAATGAATTGACAGACGAACATCTGTGTATCTGCTAAATTGGACTCCTGCCGCTGCAGGTAGGTGTAATTTAATCCCTGTATCGACGGTTTCAAAGCGATAAGCCTGTCAAATTGTCGATTTCGATTTCCATAATCAATGTCATTCTTGGAATCAAATCTATCCACTGAGAAAAACTGTTATCGATCAGCTTCATCTTTCCAAACCGTAATAAGTTTAGTTCGGTCTTCTAACGAACCGGGAATCTGTAAAGTGAAATCATAGGATGATTAAAATCTGCATACTCACTCTCAGAGATATAAGTCGAACGATTCGCTATATCTTAAAATAATTTCTGATTAAATAAAGTATTTTTTTAATGACTAACAAGTAGATTCACACAGTATAAGTGATATAACAAAAATATTGTCTTTAAACTTACTTTTAAAAGAATAGGAAAATCCCATCTCAGCTACAAGTTGTAAACGAGTGAAATGTATAAATATTATGAAAGACAATAATTCATCCACTGAAAAAAGGTTTATGATTTCCAAAAAAGGAATTATTATCTCTTCAATTAAAAAGTCATATTCTCCGAGTATTAGCCATGAACTTTACGACCGTAGGCGTAAACAATTAAATTATAAATTATTTTTATTATTTAACTTGAAGCAGTTGTTGCTAAAGCAAATCACTAGAATAACAATCTCATATAAGTCACTGCATAGCCTTCAATATGAACAAGTACAGTTGCTCTTATTGAATATACATTGTGTTGAACAGAATAAATGTTTGAAATAGTCTCTGCAGATTGGAGAGAGAGAGAGAAAATATCAATCTCAAGATATGATTTGGCGAACTATCGACTATTATTTGTCAATAATCATTTACAAGAAACTAGAACAGATCCAATCTATATCATTAGACTCTTAAGATAACAATCAGCTTGCTATTGGAAATTCGAAGTATGATTCCAATTCACAGCATGAGCTGACTTAATTTCTAGGACAAACGTCATCCAAATTACAGACTCTCAGTTGATAAACAGATTGCAGCAATCCATAACAAAGAAAATATCGACTATTGTCCTTTTAAAAGATATTCCATGCAATAGCAACATAACAAGTATCAGTAGGCTTTATTTTATTCAAAATTATAATAGGGAGTTGCCTATTTTAATGCAATATAGAAATTTGTCCGTTGTCAATTTAATTCATACAAGAAAGCTTAATTGAGAGTGATATAAGCGTGTAATTACCTATCAGAAATACTCCTACTCCAACACAAGCAATATTAGCAATATATCAATCAATTCTAATCACAAAAATCCAATAACTTTTTTGTCCGTTAAAAAAAATGAAAGAAAAACCAAAATTCCAAACTTACTTTGGTCATTATCCCATCACGTGGCACATGTACATTTTCATGGCTTGTGATTGATGAAAAAATAATAAATAAATAATTGGTGATAGAATAATATATTTCCACATTTGAAATACTTGTGGTTGATAGAATTGGGTTTCAATGAAAGTGGAAAGTCTGTAATATTGAATGCCGTGGCGAAGCGTGGTATACATACCACTGATTGAATGCATACACATTCCAATACATCCAAACTTATTGAATTAAAACATTATATATTTTTTATAATCTTGATGGAGCTATTAAATAGGGGAGCTTTGAGATTATTGAAACGATCATAACCAATCATACAAGCAATCTCCGTAGATGTTTTTCAATTAAAAGTAACTTATCTTGGAAATCTACAGAAGAGTTCTACCAAAAAAAAAGTAGAATAAGTTTCTTCGAATATGAATTCCATCTCACTTCACGTTGTGTTGGAAGAGAAAGATTAATTCTGGAATATTTCTCTTAGCTCATTTCATGCTGGCTGTATTCACAATGAGCAAAGTCTACTGGAATGAGTGGGCGTTTCAAGAAATTAGAAAATTAACGAGGGAGTTCACAAAATTCTCAAGGCGATTTCGCCAGATGCTACTTTTTCCAGTAATGCTAACTCCTCTTCATTGAAAAAACAACATGTAATTTCACTGTTCTTTATTGCTGGCTCATTCTTGTTCCTAGAACTCAGTTATGCGAGGGAGATGATTTCATTCGAAAAATTATGATTCGAGATCGCAGAAGATAACAGTTAATTCCATGATGATGTAGAGATGAGTAGCCTATAATGAGTATAGCAAAAACCTGCCTATAAATTCATATTCACACATGCAATTTACATTGGATTATGAATAAATGTTGACAATTTCACACGCCCAATTCTTTTCAGCTATTTGATTTTTGAAAGAGATGCATCCAAAATGAAAACATTCATTCACAGAACACTGAAACCATTTGAATTGTTTTCTCAAGCCATGATTGAACAAGTATGAATTCAGATTGAGCATGTTGTTTGTTGGTTATTTTTCCCAAACGTTTTCTTTGATTAGAAAGAATCTATAAACTTTATTGAATTATTTGAGAAACTTTTTGTTTTGATTTCTCTATAGATTATTTGCCCAGATTCAGTATCAAATTTTATTATACTTACTCAGACCAGCATTGTTCAATCTCTCCTATATATCGTGAAATATTTTCAATCTCCTCTTATTGATTTTGATATGAATAGACAAAATTTTCTTTCTCTTTAAAACTTCCTTTTTTTAGAGTTATTAGGTGCATTGGTATGCTCATCAAATGAGAATCTGAAGCATCTTCCTTCATTTTGTACTTAATATCCCTTATCTTCCGTCCACCAAAACCCAATTGAAATATGATTCAAATTCACATTCCAATTACTCAAAAGAGTATCAATGTTTGAAATTTTAGTTCATAGTGAACCATGATAAATTTTTGTTTTTCGAAACTTGTGATAAATGAAAGTTGGGTACCAAGACCATTCCAGCTATTAAGGCTCACATCAATTTGCAAGTTTTATCTCCAGGTGAAGAAATGATGACTCGGAAGGCTATTTGGCGGCGTATCTAAGCTCAGAATCGTCTGTAAACTTTGAAACCGTGCTAGAATATAACGACTTGTGGAAAATGTGGAGAGCGAATGGCGTCATGAATCTAATACAGACTATTTATAAAAGTTCTTTACAACGATGAAGTTTGGACAGAATAATTAATGACTTTGCTGCAGCGTTATTGTTCGATCAACTGAGGAATGAGCTATTCATTCTTTTCATTAGAGACTCTTCATTGTGCCGGATGCCTAAACAGAATTACCAGGAGAGATTTATAGCACTTTATTGAACTAGGCTATCGATTTAGTTTCATATCCTGCAACTCACACACGAGTCCAATGAAACGCTCGAAATTCAGTTTCTATTCTACAGATTTGGAGTTTGTGATCTCTATGATATTCTTCATGCTCAATTAGATCAACTTGACATATTCGATTTGAATTTTAATTGAAATATTTTAATTAATGAGTTCAAATAGTGATGAGAATCTTTTTTTGACAAGTGGTAGGCTCGTGTTTTCAAACCGTATGAGAAAGATTTTAAAGATCAACCCCAGATTGGTCAGAAATATCAAAACCCGATAAGATTCAAAGTTCAGTATTTCCAAAGGAAAATAATGAGGTTTGAGAGAAAGCAGTGAATGAGATGGGAAAAGGATGGAAAATTACACAAAGAGAAGTTCTCAATTCCACTTTTTATTCTACTGTCTCTTTCCAAGTATTCCCCTTGACTCACAACTACCGTATTAAATATCAGAGAAAACGATATTGCAAATATTTCATTATTAAAGTGAAATTTTCCATTCCTGGAAGATATTCTGAATTGAACATAATTCCAAATTGCTTCCACGTCAAAATATGGCTGCCTGATGTGTATTCGAATGACATCTTCTGAATATTGAACCTGTTCATTCCGCTCAGAGAAATCCACGAATAAATAGAAATCCTTTGAATAGGTACTTCAACTCCGAGAGGGCATAATTGAATGCTTCAACTGTCAGCCTCATTCGCTGAAACCTCGTACTAGAATCTCCATATCAAATAAAATACAGAGTTTATCACAAATATACGGGAATCCAAAATGGATTTATCATAATACGGTTTCGCTCGAGAATTATTCATGTTTCAGAGTCGCCAGTTGTTTACAAAAGAATGAGGATTCAATTGGTATTTAAATATTAGTTTTTTACCGGTAAAGACAGGTCGGAAGCAAATATTTAACAGTGTTATGTCAAGACGGGCATGCTGTATGTAAATTCTGCTTTCTGGAATAAAAAAGGAAGCGTGCGTTGTTATGTCTTTTCAAAATTTCAACATCAAAGCCGTGCTGCTTTTCAATTGCCGTGTAAGGAATTGGGGTCTTTTCAGATGTAGATGAGACGACAGTTCGACTGTCTATTTGCACGAATCGGGGAGAAAACAGAGACCGGAGAACTGAGAACTGACTGCGGCCAGTTTTGTTTCATTTCCTTGGTCACGGACACTCACACACAGATTAGTCGCCGGTGAAACCACACAGAAATGCGCAGATATTCCATCTCATTAGTCTATTCAGTGGGAGACTGCCTGATTTCTCGTGCTTTGTGGGCTGATTTGTGTCTGAAAGCTGCTCTCCTAGTCAACGTAAACAGTTTGTCTCTGAAATGAGTATGGCGTACCTATTCATTGTTCATTTAGTATTTAGTTAGCATACTATTTCACAGCTGGCAGGAGACAAGGAATAATTTTTCAGCGATATCTGAAGAGTTGGAAGTTTAGTTTGTATGCCTTTCTTGTCTCCTTCTTGAACCACGTATCAAAAATTTAGAGCATATGTTTCAAACCTTTTTCAAACTATTGATTGTTGGACATTTTCTTGATTTAGCATCTATTGTTCATTCTTCATTTCCCAATACAACTTGTGTAAATACACATCCTTATGACATTGACGTGATTACATGACTATGATATGATCAGTGTGCTTCATAGGCGTAACCAGTGATGGGGGGGGAGGGTTTGGGGGTTGTATTGATAGTTCATTACATGACAGTTCATTGCTTAATAAATGTTCAATTCGGAATCATATATTATATTTGAAGCAAATTAGCTTTTTGGTGCTGATAGAATCTAAAGGAAACATTTTGATCATTCCAGCTTTCTTCTTGTTAAAAACGGCTACTCCACTGTACACTCATACAGAGATACTTTTTACAGTAGTTGGCTCTGAAGTACATCTAGCTCACTTATTCCACAGCAGACTGTTTCAGCTATGTTATTAGCAGTGGTCAGACCTGATAGTGGTCGAATTTGTCTGTTCTTCGCCAAGGAAAGTCTGATTGTCTGAGGTAGTGGCTGAGATAGTTGGACTGGAAGTAGAAGTGGAAGTTGACCTTACTATACAATCAGACGGTATCAAGTATATTTATGTACGTATCATACTAGCGGTATATTTATATATTGTCCTGCTTGGCAAGACTGGGATCCGGTCTATTCAACGAACACTACTAGTTTTATACTAGTTTTATGAACGGGACAGTTTGATATCTGCATTCCTCTATCATATCTTGCAATACTCTACTTCACTATCGTTGTAAGTTGTAATCTTGTAATGACGCGGTAGCATTATCTGTCACTATGTTAACTTTATTTTATTCTCACTAGAATCTTAATGCTTGATACTTTTCTTGTTAGAGATAGAGAAAAACATATAAGTACCATATTTCAAAGGGGGTGTGAAATATGAGGAGAATATCAATCTTTTCAAAAGTAAGATTTACTCTTACTTCAGTCTTACCCGGTTTTTCAGTCGTTCAATAAACTACTTGAATCAATAATTTTTTTTTGCAATCGAAAACACATGGTTATTGACTCAATAGTGCTATTGGATCCATAAACTCCATATCTAGAATATCAGATATCCTAAACTGGATAGAAGACACACACATTACTTATTAGTTATAAAAAGGTATCAGCACAAATAAGACAAGAATTTTGGTTAGATGGTTATTGCGAGTAGTTTTGTTTATGGTATTCGGTATATAGATCGATAAAAGAATATAAGTAGATAACAACTTGTTAGGCGTAAGGTATCAGGTACATAAGTACCATACCATAGACTCAACAGGTTCCATACAATAGTATAGGTAATTATTGAATAGAATCTACATAACACATCTCTTAAGAGAATCTACGAATACATCTCTTAACCGAAAATCAAGTTGATTATAAGTTGGCGATGATTATCCTTTTGCGAGGAGTGTGGGTTGTATGTAGTGTCTGAACAATTGGTTCAACGATCTCGGAATATTCAAATAGCAGAGGTCATAGCGAGGATCACAATATTCGGGGTCGGCGACTAATTAATCTCGGTTTTAATTAAATAGTGAGTGATCGCGACGGGTGGGCGGAAGACGATAAGAAGGAAGGAAGGAAGGGGGTGCAGCCGATAGATAATTCTGTGGGGAATGTTGATCGCGAGAAGGCAGACTGATGGAGCCGAAGACCACGTCGTGTTTGATTAATGGCCTCGAATGTGACCGATCTGAATAGGTCCTAAATAGAGCCAGCCGAAGCCAGAGAGCACACCAGATCCTCCGCGGGGATCGGGCAAGCAAAGCAATTCGACTCGTATTTTATTAACCCGCCGCCGCACCTCTCTCCCGCTCCTCCATCAAACTTCCTCGGCTTCTTCTCCTTTGCCGAGCTACAGCAGCTTTATTGCAAACCTCCTTGCCTCGAATTACACGCCACATCATTCGACTTCATTAGGAATCGCCATTTTTGACTCCTAAAACGTGCACCCGACGTTTCTTTTCTCGGCCGCTACCGAAATCGTTTCTCTGCTGTTATTATTTTCATTTATTCGAGTTCAATACATTCTAGTCAATAGAGAACAAGAAACCGAGCAACATCCTAAACATCTCTTCTTCCTAAATTCAATAGGTAGTTCAATCATAGGTCTTGTGACATAGGTCATGTCAGTTAAGGTTGATTGGTAGAGAGGACTCTCTGGTCCTGACTCCGCCTAATATAGAATATTTTGATTCCATTTATGTCACCATTTTCTTTTCTTCAAAGATTTTTTCCAAAATCTAAAATCTTAATTTATGAATTAATGTTTAATTTTTAATTTAATTTCGAATTTTAAAGGATGATATCAAAGACTTGGAATTACCATTGCAGAATATTAAAATTTTCAACGATTTGTTTTCTTTTTGGTGATATAAATTGAGTTGAGTTCAACAGGTCATACTCAATCGTTATTGCACCTCTAAGTGGGATAGTTTCAAAATCGCCCTTATGTATGAATGGAAAAAGCTGTAAACGTCGATCAGATTTTACTCAATTAGTGATCAATAACTTAAGAGGGATCGGTGAAATTATAAAAATACTACAAATAAATATCGATGAACACTAAAAAATTGGTAATGTGTAAATCTTTTCAATCTTCTTATATAGGTAGCTTTAATATGAAAGCTGTAGCTTCAAGCCACACAAGGAAGATTTAATTAAAATTCTCATATTATATAAAAGGACTAGTGAAAATTCAACTTAATCCCTTCTTTTGAGTTTATTCCTTTAGAATAATTATAATCACGTATCACTTATTTATTGTGTATGATCAAGAAATTAATTTTGGAATTCAGGATAGTATTCAAAATCATGTTAATTGAAGAGAATATTATTTTTGATCAGATTAGAATCACCATTACGAATTACTTGTGTATGATCAAGGAGGCATTAGATTATCAAATAATATCATGAAACGTTTGAATAATTGTGAAAAACCAAAAAAAATGTAGGAGAAAAGCATCGGTTCGTCCGTACCACAGGTTCCCATTATCCTTCATTCTTTGGCCTACCTTTGAAATCGAAAGCAGAGTACGATATAGACAGATTCAAGTCAGGCTGTCTGGTTGAGCTATTCGCCAGGTAGGCCAGACGGCTGCTCAAGGGTCTAGACGCGTTGGATGGTGGTGGACTGGAGGAGGATGGTTTGTTGTTGGCAAGAATTAGCGGGGAAGGGGGTGGGGATATTGGAAAAGTGTAGCGAGACTCAAGGGTGGAAGCAGCTATGCGCTCTGCGGTCCACAAAAAACAATCGGTTTACTTCAAAATTCCGCACCATATTACTATACCCATCACTGGTTCGCCGGAGATTTTCAGGAATTTTCGAGCAGCAGTTAAAAAAGTTTACTATCCGGATGTTTTATGATCTTATCCCTCAAAATATATTGCAAGGACATTTCCGAGCCGAGTAGGCTGACCATAAAAAGATGGATGCTGTTCTGAGAAAGGGCCGAGCGTGGCTTGAGTAAAAACTGGTCGCTGAAATCGCCAAATACTGCAATGCATTGCCAGGCAACAAAGAATTTTCCAATTACAGCCAATTCCAACATATTTATGTCTTTATCACACGGTCTGAATTATTGTATTGAGCAGCTATACAGTAAACTAGCATAAAAAATTTAAAGTTCAAAAATTCATTAGAAACTTGAATGCACTTCATTTCTCATACAATACGATGCCACCAAACTGGGCAGCATTTTGCACACTGCGATTAAATAATGAAGAATAAATAGAACAAAATAAGCCAAGAGCAAAAAATTTCAACTTGTTTTTTGAATCTAATATATATTGTCAAGTTCTACTACAGTTCTATTGATCAATAAACTGGCATATCACTACTATTCTATTCTATACTATTCTTAGCAAATATTGGCGTTTATTTAGAGATTCTTATCTATTCTCTATCAATTCCTCCATAGTTCACAAGTTTTATTCGTTCCTCACAACACTAATTTTTAGGTTAGTTTCTTATTTACTTTGGCTGGGATAAATTTATACCATAGGATAACTGGCCACCAAGTGCCAGTTAATTTATGCCTAGGACAAATCAGTAGTTAACTAGTTGGGAAACACTCGCGTGGTTTAAACTCTGATTTTATCTGTAGCATAAATTTATCCCGAGTATAGAACGAGATGGGAGACCGGACCTTAAAGAAACTGTGAATCTCTTTAATAGATATTTAGTTGTAGCAAAGACTACGAATTCTAAATATGAATCTATACTAAAGTATAATATTATTGTCTTTGGTTAAAGTTCTAATCTACAGCCTCTTTCTACGTTGAAAATTCGTTGAAAATTCTACGATTTAAAAGATTCAGCAATCAAATTCACAAAAACTATCTATCCAATGCACAAGCTAATTGAACTATTGTTAAAATGTACCGTCTTCTATTCTAGACTTGATAGACTTAATAAAATCAGTGTTGAATTTAATGACTGTGTTTCCTTTGTGTGATGAATAATGAATCCAATTGAAGGGCTAGTAACAAACTACTGGCAACTTTTCATTCTATTTTTTAATCCACGTTTAGATCTGATTGGATTTCAGAATTATGGTTTGCTCCTTCTGCTTGTTCGCCACCCTCTCGAATGCTTTTTACTTGAAAACTTGTTTGTTCGATTAAAAAGGTAAGGCAAGAAGAGGCCGTTGCCCACATTCAGACATATCGAGAGTAGGGAATACCTTCGTTCTAGATATTTATCTGATTCCAATATTTATGATACGATAATCATATTTCTAGAGAATGGAGATTTGGGAGAAGATTACCACGTCCAACTCTATTAGCGGAGAAAAATGGAGGTCGTTAATATTTTTCGAATGCTCCGAGGTACGTTCAGCCTGTGCCAGGACAAAGTAATTATAGCTTCCACCCCAGCCAGGGTCACGAATTATGTCTCGAATTGAATCTGATATTTTCATAATACTTTTCTAAACTTAGAATTCCTGTAGAAAAACGTTTACCTGAATCAAACATAAATCCCACCAGCTATGTAGACTGAAATGGCCGTTAATTACTATCCGCCCGGGGGCTTATCTCCACAAAACGTTTTCCAGCCAGAATTCCATTATAACTCCTGAGAATTCAAAAACTTGAAAGACTGCCTCGCCATGCTCAGCTTAATATACTGTTAAGCTCAAGCTTAAACTCTCCTGAATGCTATCAATTATACGTCTCCTCCCCCTTGTCCACTCTTCCTTTTATCAAGTTGAAATTTTGGATATTAGAGTCTATTGTGCTTTCAATCTGGGACCATAATCGTTTATTATTTATTTGTCTGTGAACAAGACTAGGGAAATCTTTCAAATAATAATAAACTTTATTCCATACAAAGCAGTTAGTAGTTATTGTTGTTCAGAAATTAGTAACAAGATCTGTAATCAAGGGTATGATAATCTTGAATATTGAGCGAAATATGTCTGAAAATTGAGTTATTCACTGCCTTTCATCACTTAGAAAAACAATAAAAATAAGCTACCCATTAATCACATTGAGGTTAACTCGATTCGTTATTCTTCATCGATGATTTACCAATCAATTTATGTATTTCATCTCCAGTAATCAATAACAAATTGTTGCAGACAAAATAACATGCTTAAAATCCAGAGAATCTTATTTAAATGTGAAGCGAGGTGATTGATCTATAGTCTATACATCACATGTAAATACTGAAGATCCAGTGATAAAACTTGATAAGCCCTCAAATTATCTTGAATTATAAAAAATCTGAAATAGGTATTTCCAGTTCACTCATATAACAATACATTTTTGAAATTATTATTGTTTTGTATGTCAAGTAGAATACATTACATTTATAAAATAGTATTAATATCACTAGAAACTCTTTAATTGATGAGCTCTCGAATTATCCCCTTCATATCCTTCTCGAATTATCCCCTTCATATCCTTCTCGAATTATCCCCTTCATCTCCTTCTCAAATTATCCCCTTCATTTCCTCAATGAAGATAGACAAGTTTGAAGCAGAAATCTGGAGTCCAACCACACTAATGAGAAACAAAGAGAGACTTCTGACGAGAAAGAAAGCAGACGCATGTGACGATGGTGATAAGTGGTGGACCAATGTTGTGATGTAGTGAGGCGGGAGGGAGCAAGGGTGACATTTGCGGGACGCATTAGCTCGGTGTTAACATAAAATATCGGGGTACCGAGCTCTGCTCGGGGGTAGGCCTACAAAGGCACAGAAATGGAAATTTTAAAGGAAAAAAAGGAATGAAATTAAACAATTTTTCAAGTACAGCCATCAGTCTTATGCACTGAATCATCATTGCACTATAAAAAATCAATCTCAGCTTTCGAAATATTATGAATAATCGAGTTAGAATGCATATCATTTGAAAAATCGCACTTATAAAATTTTGCTTCATAGCCTAGAAATAATAATAATTATGGGTTGATATAGTAGGATCATTTTGACTTGTCAGAAAACAGCTGATTTAACGTCAGTAAACGAGCATACATCAATCAGCTGTTTTCTGACAATTTAAAATATTCCTGCTACAACAATTTTTAGCTCAGCTGTTTTGATTAACTTTTGAAGATTTTTCTCAAATAAATAAAAACAGATCACATGGCTAACTTCATGCCTCAAATTTAAAAATAACAATACAGTACAATATGAAATATTTTCAAAATTTCCAATTCCTTTTAATTTTCTATAGATAAATAAAAATCAGAAATAAAAAGGGGAATAGGAGCAGCTTATGTGTTTCGATATTTTTCTCAATTCTAGTAATGGAACCGCTGGTTTTTAAAATCGTTAGAGCCGTTTTCGAGATCCGTTGGACATACATACAGAAATTGCTCGCTTAATATAATAATTTAGGCTACAATATAGAATATTTTCAATGTTTTTAATTCCTCTTAATTTTAATGATTTTAATCCCTTTTTATTTTAATGATTTTAATCCCTTTTAATTTTTAATTAATGAATTCGAATCCAGAAGGAAATAGGAACAGCTGATGTGCTTCTGCATTTTCTCAATTTTGGTAATCCAGACGCTGTTTTTACAAAGGAAGTTAGTGTAATCGGAGATTGTGTTCGTATTTTACATAAATATGGTCAGATGATTGAAACGAATTATCTCAACAGCTGATAATTATAATCTTCTCTCACTCGCACTCACTCTCTCTCAACATCAAGAACCGACGGAAAATTGTTTCTTCTGTCAGCTGATTCTCTGTCACTGTCTCAGCAGCTGAAATAATAATCTTGTCTCACTCACACACTCACTCGCTCTCACTCTTTCTCATCATTTACAGCCGTTGGAAATTTCTTTCTTCTGTCAGCTGATTCTTAAAGGATCAATTTCTCCTTTTTCAGGTCCTTTAGCGAGTTATCCCAGGGATGAGACCCGGCGCAAACGAATTTTTGTATCACAAACCTCTTATATTCCAAATTTCATCAAAATCGTTAGAGCCGTTTTCGAGATCCGTTGGACATACATATAAACATATAAACATATAAACATATAAACATACAGAAATTGCTCGCTTAATATAATAGGATATGAGCGCGCGGCTAGCGGTGGGTCATTGTGACCGCACGGTCATACGTCACACCGCCGGTAAGCGGCACAATGGACCTAACCGTCGTCACATGCATGCTGGTGATACATAGAACCTGTTGAAGTGATATAGAAACGGCATCGGCTGGAGACGGCGTCATTATGAGGTGCTTGCGCGTAATTCATCCGACCTGCGACAACTGCGTTGACATCGCGCTGAGGAGGAGGAGGAGGAGGAGGAGGAGGAGGAGGAGGAGGAGGAGAAAGGAGGAGGAGGAGGAGAAATAGGACGAGGAGAAGTAGGAGGAAGAGCAGGAGGGGTGGAATAAAAAGAAGGGGTAGAGGAGGAGAAGTAGGAGGAGGAGGAGGAGGAGGAGGAGGAGTAGGAGGAGGAGCAGGAGGAGGGAGGTCGTCGCAGGTGCAAGTGTCGCGCTATCGCTTGCTCCATCTCGAGTCAGTGTGCAGCGCATATTTCACGCCAATCTATCTCACTGCCGCGCACGCTTTACTGCCTCGCTCTCGAGCCGATCGCTTGTCCGAAAAGACTCCATTGAAAATATTAGAATATTAATGGTTGTGGTCGTGTTGATGTATTTGGATCAACTGTGTTCCTGGTGGTGTTGGTAGAGGTGGACTGGAAATATTACACGTTGAGATATGAAGCATGATATGAAATATAAAGTATACCGAGATATCACTGGAGAGTTCCTCCAAGTTTGAATAGTGAAAGAATGCCAGAAAAATTGCTGACATAATTAATTTCATGACGAAAAAAAATTATAATAGAAAGTACCAGATGATAATTATAATAAAAAATACCTATAATTATAATAGAAAGTACCAGAGTTTATTGAATTCGAATTTTTGAGTGAAGTAATCATGTTTTGGGGAGAAAGTGTTTTATTAGATCTTGGGGGAACATGAAAAGTATGAGTATAGAGTTATAGTATTAGTATTAGAGTTATAGTATATAATACGAGTAAAGTCGAATAAGCCGGGTTTTCATTATTAGAATTAGAGGTAAGGTAGCTAAAAAGTAGTAGAGTCTTAGTAGTAGACCTTTCACCAGGGTTCTAACATGTACTCTTCTCTAACATGTATGTTTTCATTGGAGGAGTTAGCAGACTCTACCAATATACTCTATCAGTAGACTCTATCTATCAACACAGTAGACTCTATCACTATTTATACTAATGAAATCCTGGCTATAGGGATGAATGTATAATACAAATCAAGTACAGCGTAAGAAATCGGGAAAAATAAGCTGTTTTTTATTTTCCTTCATATCCATGATCTCTCTAAAGTAGAAAACAATTTTTTTCACAATTTCATGGTGGTAAATGGTGAGAACATAGTAATTTAGTTATCACCCTTGAATATAATTGAACAATAGTCAATGTTAGGTCTATTTCCAGTGCATCTCGTCTATGATGTGATTGTTCCCTTATTTGTATTTCATGATCTTTTTATCATCGGCAGCCAAGCGCTGCATTCTTCAAACATTTATAAGCTACGATATTAGCTCCAAGGATTCATTGTTCCTCGCATACATGTGACACACATTGGCATTCGAAAAGAGTTCTACATTGTATAACATTATACACTTACGAGAAATATTGTAAGTCGAATCGAAAATTGCACCCTGAAGCTTTATACTTGAAAAAGGACAAATAAAGTTGGTGGTGGCTGTTATACTTTTATGTACTTTTAAAGCTGGAACAGTGCCTAAGTGCCCTATTCAGCATATCAGCGGAGTTGGAAGGAATATTCGCGTATTTCGCATGCAGCCGAGTTCTTGTTCTTCCCAGCCATGTTCTCTCAACCGCAGTAACATAAATTATTTTTATTGATACTCGCCACAATTATTTCTCAGTTTGAAGAATAGCATAAGCAAGAAACTATTACAGCGACAGTTATTTATTGCACACCATTTCTCTTCCACTGCCGACGACCAATGCAACCAAGACTTCTTGGCGAATAGCGAACCGCGCTTCTAATATCCATCCATATTCAGTCAGAACTGTTACACTAAATTAAAACAACTCATATGTGCTATGTTTTGCTCAGAATCAACTCAAAATTTGAAATTGCCTGTTATTCAACATTATTTAAATCTTTCGGCTGAGAAAATTTACCCTGCCTCTTAATTTTTTTTGTAAAACAATATTAAATAAATATACTGTATAAAAAACGCTTCACTGATTCTTGAAACTGAAAATTTTGTGATATTTCACATTCACTCTCTACGCTAAGAAAATTCACACCGTCAACTCAATTATTTTGGTTTAGAGCAATGTAATCAGTTTGTAAAAACCCCCTCTTCACTGATTCTTAAAATTGAAAACTTTATGATTTTTTACATTTACTCTTCAGCTATGAAAATTTACCTCGTCATCTGAATTCTGTTGATTTAAATTAGAACAATGTCTGATTAGTCTATGAAGCAACGTTACACTGATAAGACTAGTATCTTCAAACATTCCAAGTTTTTTTTTTTTTTTTTTTTTTTTTTGAGGTGGGAAAAACCTTCAAAAGGCACCATTCAGAATTTTGGAATCCCGATAGTCGTAGTGTGGGATTGCCTTGTCCGCGACCGCACTAACAATCCCTCCCCGAGCTTGCTGTACCCCAGTGTGGAACCGCTTTCGCATTACTTCGCACTGGGTCGCACTGGCTGGCATTAATGCCTAAAACACCTTGATTCCAGCAACATTAATGCTGATCTATAAGGCAGCCTTCATTCTTTTTTTGGCGCAACACGCCCTCAACATATGAGGCAACTATACTCCATAGGTTCCTCTTTCATTAAGCATCTTGCCTATGATACTATCTGCTGACAGTTCCCCAAGCCTGTTGCTGACTTCTTCTCGCTCCCTCCTGGAAGTGCAAGCATTGAAAATGTATGCTTGGCATCATCATTCAACCCACATAAAAGCACATTTAGGGGATGCAACTTTGCCCATGACAAACAGGTATGGACCTGAAATACCCATGGCCAGTGAGGAACTGAGTCAGGAAGAAGCCCACCCTCGCCATGCTGGCGCTCTGTCCAAACTCTAATATTTTTTGATGGAGCACTAAACGTCCATCTGCCAGTGGTCCCAGCCTCCCAACGTTGCTGCCATGCCAACATGGTCCGTTCCATGAGCCTGTGAGGCCGCCTCAGCTCTCCCAAGCTCCCCACTGTGATCAAATATTGATTTTCGCCTCTAGGACCAAAAGGTCAATGGGGTGACACCAGCAACCACTAGTGCTGCAGCCTCAGACACTGTGCGATATGCACTGGCAATTCTCAGTGCGCCCCTTCTTTTGAACAGATGCCAACTGAGTTCTGTATTTTGCCTTTACAGCTTCTGCCCCAAATCTCGGCTCCATACAGCATTGCTGCTTGAGCAGTCAGCATCAAGAGCCTTCTTTACCTGGGCTTGGGCCCCCATTTTGCCAAGGAGTGCACTTAGAGCTTGAGTAACCTTTTGCTGCTTTCTTGCATACCTTTTGGATATGGCCAGAATGTAAGTCTTGTATCCAACGTAAGACCCAGGTACTTAGCTGTGGGATGGGTGTGCACTTCCTCATTCCCAATGGTCATTGGCACAAGTGTGGGCACTCTTCTCCTGGTGAGAATGAGTATTTCAGTTTTGACATTGCCAATTCTAATCCATGGTCTGCCATCCACCTACTCACTCTTCTCATAACCTGGTTCAATGTCAACTGGGTCATTTCTAGTGAACGACCTGAGATAACTGCTGCAACATCATCTGCATAGGCAATTAATCTTGCTCCTGTGGGCATCCTTCTTGCAGAAGACTATTATAGGCAACATTCAAAGGTCAGGGCCCCAGGATAGACCCTGAGCTGCCACGGCTGTGATTATCTCTCTTTCCACCCTTCCTCTGTCTCATAAACCAGTCTCCGGTCTCTCAAATAGTCCTTGAGAATATTAAGGAGGTATCCAGGATAGCAAATTGGTGCTCTAGGGCCTCCAACATTGTACTCCACCTGACTGTATTAAAAGCATTCCTGACATCCAATGTTACCAGAAGAACCAATGGTCTTGCGCCGGATGTGAGGGGTCTCTGAGCAGACTTAAACACTTCAATAACTTCCATTATTGCATTTACTTAGAGTGTCCCTTTCAATCCATGTTGTTTTTCTGAGAGGCCTCCAGCTCTATCTATGGCTTGGTTCAGAGTGGCTTCAATAGTCTCTCCAACAGTTTCTCCCATATCCAACATGCATAATGGTCAAATGATAAAGGACAGTTGGGATCAGCTTTTACCCTTTACTCAGGAGAAAGAGCCTAGCAACCTTCCATTGTTTAGGAAGACTCCATTTTTTTTAGGCATGCATTTGTACACTCTGAGCAGTTGCGAGGTTCTGTGTGTACTGCTTTTCATTGCCTCTACTGGAATGCCATATCAGGTCCTGGAGCTTTTCCATTCTTCATCAAGGCCACAGCGTTCTTCAGGTTCTCCTCTGTGAATGTGGGAATGGATGCAGGATCAACTGCAACCATGTGATGTCTCTGAACTGGGTGAGCAGGAAAGAGAATCTACAATATTGCTCATTTTTAGTAGCACTCAATACTTTTTGAGGACTATTCCCACTCAATTTCTTTATCACAATTTTGTATCCTTCTCCCCAAGGATTTTCATTGACCTCATCACACAGCTTTCTCAGCATCTCTGCTTGCTGTCGCGGATGGCTCTCTGCAACTTCTTGCTTTTGTGCTGAGCAGAGTTCCATACCCTCCTGTCTGTTCCTGGTGCGTTGAGCTCTTCTTTACCTCAGGTAGAGGCATCTTCTGCGCAACTCCGCACCAGTTTCCTCTGACCACCAGTGAGCATCCACCTTGCCATCTTCTCTTATAGGGCATAGATGAGTCACATGCCTCTTTTATTCCAAGCATTGTGGCTTTTGCAAGATCCTCAGTTCCATCACGTCCAGGGGCTCCCCATCGGTGTGTTGCCTATTAAAGTGGGTTCTGAGTGCCTCTATGAACTTGCTTCATCCAGAAGACTGACATTATACCTTCTGGGGTATCTCTGTTGCATCCGCCTGCAGCTGTTCCTTATTTGAAAAGAGATATAGTTATGGTCACTACCAGAGTAATCATCCATAACCCCCAACCTTGAACCCTATTAATGAGCGATTCAGAGACCAATGTCACATCTGGTATAGAACTGCCATTACCCTGGTCTCTGAAATGTCGGTGTGTTGCCAACATTGACAACCAGCAATCCCACTCTAGCAGCCACATCTCTAGGAGCAGCCTACCTCTTGTGTTAGTAGTTTGGCATACCCCACTCATAAGCTCGCATTGAAATCTCCTGCCACAACCAGATCATTAGAAGAACCAAGAATGAAGTCCTCCAGAGACTCCAGTTTTGTCCGAAAGCCATCAATGCTATCATTTGGGGACAAATAGCAGCTGATAAATATAGTGCCTCTACTCAACACCCACACATATCCTTGTCCAGCACCTGACTTTTCAACTGAAACCACTCTGAGTCAATCACCCAAATAGCAGCTGTATTCAGGTGATCCTACAAACCAGCAACTTCCATCTCTATTGCGGTTGTGCTCACTGAGAATGGCTAAGTGAATTCTCTTCTCATGACAGAGCTGTTCGATCAACAGGTCAATCAGCTCTTCCTCTGTTCATGTTTCCTTGGATTATGTTAATCATTCAGGCGGTTTATGCTTTTTGGCATTCAAAGCCTCTCTGAACACAAAGCATGCACCAGATCCAAGGGACATGATCAGCTTGAGGAAGAATTCAGCCTCTGCACAAAGTGTGCACCAAGGGTTAGCTTCACACCCTACAGCCTTATGTCCACTTTTGCCACATTTCCAACAGTTTCCGCTTCTGTCTGCCCCCTTGCAGTCTCTCCTTGTATGTCCAAATGCCATACACTTGTAGCAACGCTGAAGCTCAATCCTTTGCCTTACCGACAGTTCACCCACCCTACTCTCAAGCGCTTAGTATTGAGCAGTTTAAGTGCATCAGCCTCTGGTAGGTCGACTACTGCCATTCTCACTTCTCTCTTGTTTGGTGCAAAAACTTTCACCTTACATGCATCCCTGTCTACATCAGTAGCCTTCACGATAGACTCCAATACCTCTTCTTCTTCTGTGCAAGTATCCAGATCCAGTATTTCAGTTTGAGTCTTGGAAATCTGCTTTTGGACTAAACCACTGGATCCTATTGCTTCTTGCATTGAAGCCTGCAAGGATTTCAAGTCTCTACAGGATCCAAACTCAATCAGCACCTCCCATGCTTGTCTTTCAGATCTGCCTAACCTCAGCTCCAGAGGCCTCTGGTTTGACATTCTTCTTTATTGCTCCTAGGATCTCAGCAAATGATTTCCCAGCTGAGGGCTTTATGAGTACTGCATCTTTTCTTGGTTTGGCTGGTTTTGACCTGAATTTTTTCTGGGATGGCTGAGTTTTTGGTCTGCCTGTGGTTCTTCCCAAATGAACATTCCAAACATTCCAAGTAAATTTCAAGGGAGTAAAGTAATAATATTTTTCATGATAGCAATAATATTTTCCAATCGTAGAATGGTTTTATGCACTGTCTGACTTCTCCAGGGATTCTCAATACATCAATACATTATCTATCATCATAGATCTACCAAATACAAAAATAAAACAAACGTTTTTTAAGTTCGTGTCCAAAATTATTTTTCCAATCAGTACAAAAAAGCTATAGTAGCATTCATTAACTTGGCGGATGACAATAGATAGATAGGGAGATATACTTTTTTGCCATCGGACTCTACGGTCATCAGCAAAAGAAATAATATCTCTCAATCTATCTATCTAATGTCATCCACCAAATTAAATGAATGCTATTATTCTCAAATCAGACTCTATCAATCTATCTATCTATCTATCTATCAGACTCTATCAAATCAATCTATGATGATATACAATCAGGTATAAACATATGAAACGGAACTCTGCCCGTATTTGGGATAGACATCAAGAGAGTTAGGTATACAAAATGAAGAGCATCCAAAATGAAATTCAGAGCAGTTCAATTTTGTTCAATCCAAATAACCGTGAATTAGAATCGTCTCCATTTCAGTTTTCTTTTCCCATTCCAAGATATACAGAATTGAATAATAAATTCTATTCAGGTGTGATTAACATGCCTGAGTAGGTTAAACAGTTCATTGTATTCAAATTTGATTGCAACACTAGATACCAAGTCCAATGTTGAAATTTACATTTGATTATTGTGGAGAGATGATTTTTTTTCAGAGATTCAACTCTGCTCTCTGGATACTGAGAAGATGAAAATTAGAAACTTTTTGTGAGTGAATGAGATTCAATATGAATCAAAGGATTTTCTGTTAAATTATTCATTGTGGTTAAGGTTTGTTAGAAAATGTCATGACCTATACAAATGAATGTTAGCACCTCAGACAATAATAACGGAATAATAATAGAAAAATGGTTAATGCTTATAGAAATCTGAATTCCATATTCTTCATGAAATAACTTTAGAACTTTCTACAATTTGGGTAGATTCTTGATCTAAAAACAAAACCCAACTTTTCATCATCATCATCATCTACACTTCACGGATTAGGTTTATTGAACCTGTCCCAACTTTTCATTGAAATAAAAAGGAAAATATTGTTAAACAATTATGAAATCCCAATAGTATTTTTCGAGTTTCTCTTGATTCAAAGTTAATATGCTTTCATTTCGATACAACCTTCTATTACTTGGCCGATCTATTTCATGAGGAGCTTCACAACTTATTTTCTCTAATAATGGCAGGTACATGTATAACGAGTACTCAGACTACTTACTAGAAAGTATTCTACATCCAATAATGTTTCAAACTGGGAGAGTAGTGGACAACATACAACTGATACAAGCTAGTCATTTGCAAAGTAGAAAATGTAACCAGGTGTCTTGGTCGGACCGGTTTTTTGATAATTTGAAAGGACACAAATACAAGGATTACATTGCTCAATAATAATGTGTTATTGACTATTCTCCACGCCGGCGGAATAATCTGGCTCCAACTAACAAACTTGAATTCACACACACCTCTTTTTCACGAATAAAACTTGTTTTCAACGCAGAATCCGATAATCTGGATTGTATATTATGTGAATTTCTCAAGTTGAGTGTGCTGAACTGACCCAGTTGACTGTGGGATGCGATGCGATGCGATGTTCTGCACACTTCTTTGCGGTTTCCAGATCAATTGCGTACAGAGTTGGTGTTTTCCGCTTTGAGCGAATCGGATCATCCAGTACTTCTTCTCCATTTTCTTCTTCATCGTCTTCTTCACCTTCTTTGTCTTCTTCTTCTCTTCTTCTTCTTCTTCTTCTTCTTCTTCTTTTTCTTCTTCTTCTTCTTCTTCTTCTTCTTCTTCTTCTTCTTCTTCTTCTTCTTCTTCTTCTTCTTCTTCTTCTTCTTCTTCTTCTTCTTCTTCTTCTTCTTCTTCTTCTTCTTCTTCTCTTCTTCTTCTTTTTCTTTTTCTTCTCTCTTTCCATCCTTCTTCGCTCTTCTTTCCAGCCTATGTACGAAAATCACGTCGCGCGATCACTGGTTATAATTGCCGGGCCCGGTATCGGCCACAGACAACTTTCTGATTTTCGCTTCGAAATTACCTATTTAGCTGTGGAAAATCCTAAATATCATGTAATTTTAATCCTCTTTTCTACATTTCAGTTGCTTTTTATCCGAAACAGGTTGTTGTTGTGAATTTCGAAGATGTTTCTGCATAATTTCGCTTCATTCCGGTCGTGGTTCTAGATTATTCACTGACCGGATGGAGACACGTTGTCGCATTTCACACCGCACCGCGAACTTGTACTCTACTAGCTGCTACAATGTTCGTATTTATGGCATTTTCAACACCGTTATAACATTCAGAACAGCCGCTCTTCAATAAATTAGCGTGCTATACTGGGAATGTTTTACGCCTCGCACCCCGCATTTTATTCGAGCATTGAGTTTTACGGTAACTACAGTTGGAGACCTTATTATTTTACTAGTTTGTAACTGTGATAATGATGAATCTCTTTCTAATCTCTTCAAATTCTCTAATATGATGCTCTAGAAAAGAGTGCTCCAACGTCAGAGCAAGTTTATTGAAAATCTATTTTAGAATCATAGTGATAAGCATAGCCTAATGCTTAATTTCTTCTTGAAGATCAAATAATTCTTTAATTCTCTACATGAAAGAATTACTGATCTAGAGAGAGCGACCAGAATAGTGAAAAACTCAACATTTTACCTAGACTGATTCTAAGAAGCATTTGAGTAGAAAACAAATATAACTTACATTACAGTTACTACCGTTTCGTCCTGATGTTGAGCTTCAAGACTGACCTAGAGGTAGCCCTTTATACTCTTGTATTCAAATTAATCAAATGTTCGTATAAGGATCAAATTTATATACGCACATTACCGGTACCTTATTATTGAATATCTAAATAGCATTACATAGAGGGAAATTTGATTTTTTTATTTGATTTTATTACTGTATTATAGAAAGGGTATGTGGAAAATGTTTCTAAATTTACGAATTGTTGTTTCAGGAAGAATGATCTTCAAGAGATCTCAATGTGCAACGACCGGAAGGAATCGTACCTGAAAATTCATACAGTGACCGTTCATAAAAATTGTGTAATATGGATCTTGTCTTTGACATAGGCTATTGACGGAACGCCAAAGGCAAAATATTGAAGTGGTTTCATCCTGTCTGTAAAATAGACTATCCAGTATTACGGAAAATGCCGATACAATAAAGTGACGCAACAAAAATTGAACCTCCAGGCGATCACGATCAGGACATAGTAGATTTCCATGTAAATTAGATGGTATATGGTATGGACTATAAAGTTGAGCCCATTACATCGACCATTCCTAAATGTGTTCTCATGTTATTATCAACTTGTTACTTGGAATAATCGTAAATCCCAAAAAATGTGAGAATTGCTTGATGTGGAATGTGTCGTGAACTGTGTTGTGAGAGGTAACATTCCACACCTGAGAAAAAATCCTGAACATCAATGTGAGAGAAATTACTTGGTTCGGATTTTTGTACTCCACATTCGAACATTCAGCGTTTTGAACTTGAAATTAGAGTGATCGAGGACTATTTCTTGAAAAAAATCATCAAAAACATTCAGATACTTATGTGTCTCGGAAGAAAATCACGACTTTCATCTTCAAATTTACCCTGTCTTCTGGATAAATGCTTCAACCCTGTTTAATGAATGGGGAAAATTCACCAGGTAGTCATAATAGAATTGTTCAATTTTCCAAAAAAAAAACATTTCAAATCCGACAAACTCAGAATTTTTGTAATGTATCTGCTGTAAGAACAGCTTCAATTTAGAATTAGAAAGATAGCACCAATGTTCAATTTCTACAATGTAGTTTTACAAAAAGAACATCGTTATTGAGGGAGAGAAAAAAAGGAAAAATCAATATCCACCGTTATAGTGGGATTTTTGTTTAGGGTATTGTATCAAGCAGCTAACACATATTCCATATAATTTTAATTACTGTCTATGGTCGCTGATATCAAGACGTTTTTGTATGACGATCCGGCAACTCAGCAGGTCGTTCAAATCAATGATTAAGAGCAAACCCAATGACGCATACAACAACAATAGAAGATTATATTACATACTTCGACAATCGAAGATTATCGCCTGAATGAAAGTGGTTGAGTGAATGGACACTGTTACGTCACAGGTAATGGTGGGGAGGGGGTTGGTAATTTCATGGTGACAAAGAGAGGGCCAAGCACCAAGCAGCACGGAGCCGGCCGCAGTCAAAACAAGCCGAGAAGCCGAGGGCGGATGCAGTTAATGGTTACTCTCCACGACCAGCAATTAGAGATCGATCCTAAGTGCACACAACGGTAGCGCGACCAATAAACCAGGGAAAAAGCAGCATTTAGCTCAGACTCGAGACGCAAACACTACGTACAAATCAAAAAGACAAACCGTACTCACCGGGTACTATCATTTGTTTTCGTTTTAATTATTATTACTCCCAACCGCTTTTTACCTCAGGCTTTACACGGAGTAGATAGACCTGACTGGCTCACCCCTAATCATGCCCCTTCCAACCTCTACTACAACAATCAGATTGGGTAGGTTCCCTACATTTCTTAGCTAAAAGCAGTCCGAGACTTAGGTGGGTCCGTGAATTCATTAATGACAAGAAACTGTAAAAATTGAAAAAACTGAGTTTTTAAGCTTAGAACAGTTTTCCTGCCTATAAAATATATGAACAGACTAGAAAGAATAATATGTTAGAGTCCATGTGTTAGAAAGAATACGGAAATAAATCTATGCCCTTATTAATAGAATTTCTATATTATAATATACTGTATCATTTTCCAGGTATTCAGTGAGTTTATTGATAACAAGAATATTATGGACAGAACAATTTTCTCGGCTCTGAATAAGAAGATACTAAGGAATTCATACTTCCCATTCATATCTTGCTAGCTAGGTAAGTATCATGCATTTTACTAGTCCAGGTACTATCCTAGCAATAATTTACTTGCAATATAGCACTATAGCTCCAATACACTACATGATAATTTTGATAGAAGAAACAGATGATAAGAAAAACATTGTTTCCTCAGCATTAATCTTGAATGGTTAATAATCATAAAATAATGGCTAATGGTTAATCTTGAATAATCATAGATATGAATGGGAATCAATGGCTAACTAGCCTGGTTTGGGCTCAAATTATAATTATTTTCATTTTTTCTTTATTGATTATGTTACAAACCAATTGGGTGTGGCCGCTACCATTGTAGGTCTTACAACCAAAACCCCTCGAACAATACACTAGAGATGCCTAAAAAACGAGTACAAACTCTATTCAAATTGGATTTTAAAACGACACAAAATGAGATGGGCTTTTGTAAACAAGGCAGATTGGAAATATCCATTCAGCTGCGAAGGAAGGAGCAGACATGAAGTTATTGTGCCCATTGAAATTCATAATAGCCGCTTTGGAAGGAGTAATATCCGGTTAGGGTCATAAGAATACAGCCATTTTCTTCGTCACGTTACTGCCAGAGGCGACAGGCTAGCCAATGAAATCTTGCTTTTTGCCCACTCTGCCTCCATAATGCGTCACCCCCATAGTTTTTGAATTGTAATAATAGCACAAAACCATTCAAAATCAATACAATACATAAAATTCTCATTTTAGAAGTCGAATCACGATTCATTTTCCTGATTAAAATATTAATATTTTCCTGGTTATGGAAACAATTAATTTTATACTGATTCAATTCAAGAAGATATTAATAACAGCAGAGGGTCTCTTTAGAACTTACATGTAAAGTATCATGAAAAACTATCGAAATTATAATAACTTACAGACGATCAAAAGAACAACACACACAATATATATTAACAATAATGTTGTGTTTTAATCATGGAGCTCGGAAGAAAAATCAGGAAGGAAAAGTTGGTGCAATGGGATTGAACATGTGCTCCTATACTTCAAGATCTCCATTACTTGGTCCCAGGTAAGCCGGCGGGACACTAGTCAGGCGAGGAAATCAGGTGGATTCTTCAATTAAGAAAACTCTAATAACATTGATGAACATACGAGAATCAGTTAACCCACCCTTTAGAAAAAAGTTGATCTCAGACTTCATAATCTTTGTTAATTTCTGACAAATGGTACAAATAATTCTCATGTGTTATAATTTTTTTACTACAAAGTCGCTAGCCCAGACCAGAGAGAATAGAAGTAAGATTTTCATTGTATTCTCTCTGGTCCAGACAGGATTTTATGTATGGAATTTGTTGATTTGGATTAATTTTGTAATTTTCACTAGTGGTGATATCCACATTCCCTCATAAGCTTGCGCGTATTTGGATGATAAAGAGAGATAAGAAGATTTACTGTTTTCTCATGGAAAGGAGACTTCCGAACGACTGAGGAATGATTTTTATGGTAATCAATTATTCATAAATCGGAGGTAAATGATGTTATATGATGTATAATAAATTAGATGTAATAGTATCAGAATTATACCCTATACCAGCGGTTACCCATACAACGGGAATAGCAGGCGCACGTCTCTATAAAAGCGATCAGATCAAACAGCACATACATGAAGACAATTCTGATTCCTAATAAATGCTGGCCAAAATGCTGATATTCCAAACAAACTGATCAAATTGGTTACAAAATGAATGTATGTCAATTGAACAATTTCGTGTTTTGTCTTTTTTCACTATTCCTGCTACTCCCATATTGGATGGGTAAACCCTAGTATAAAATTCTCATTATTCTATATTGATCGTTCAACAAACCATTGATGGAACGTACTCTCAGAATCAATTGTTTTACATATTCACTTTATACAACTAATTATTCCTTTGCTTACTTGGAATTGATATTAAGCCCGTTGCTCAAGCCCAATAATAATTGAGAATAATATTGTAATACTGCAGGAAACATACCTCCTCGGGAATGATTGAGTCAGTTTTAGAAGCAAGATTACTGAACGAAACAAGCATGCGGATGATTTTCTCTTCTACAAGTTACAGTAGTAATTAAATTCGCGTGCAGAATAAATAAGACAACGAACTGAATTATAGGTTGAACCTACAGTACGATATTCCCTCGTTTCAAAATGAAATTGTTCACAGGTAACGGGAACCATTGAAATTTTTCTCATGAGAAATAGCATCTGGTTTTCCTAAATCCACAATATGTAATTAATTTTTGTTCTATGGAAAGCTAACTAGTAGTTTGTATATAAAAACTATTACAAACTATAATTGGATCTGACCTAGATATGTTTCGTTGACAAACTTTGCTAATAGTTTTTTATTAAAGATCTCAATTATTCGTATTAACAGATCCATTAATTAATTGTAATTTAAGAAAAACTGAATGACAAACATACAAATAAAGAATTGATTGATTCTTGAAAACGTGTAAAAATTGCAATAATTATAAAACATTATATCTTTTACTATTAACCTACACTGGTTGATATTCAATGTAGATTTATAGTCAATGCTAAAAGTAAAAGATTACAAAATACAATAAAATATTTGAGCGAATAGTAATAAGCGAAGTTATACCTGCAAAACTGGATTGATAACAAACATAAAAAGAAAATAGTTCTGAAAGAATTTTATTTCCTTAGTGAAAGCAAGCCGAGAAAGAATCTTGAAGGGAGATCCGCTATGTAACCGAAGTTTGGAAAATATAGGATTTGAACAGAGAGAGCAAAAAATAAAGAAATCTAGAAAAATATCAAGAAGGGGTTAAAAAACTAATATATTAGACATTCATTTAAAGGATTAAGAATTCATTTGAAGGATGAGTTATTAATAACTGAAGTATTCTATTGCTGGATGCAACATTTCTATATTTCCACGATCAAGGAAATTATTCTTCAATCAAATTTCATACTGCTTCAATAACCTTATATCTTTTGGAAGAGTAACTCAATAGTGATTGAAGTGAAATCATTATTTTTTAATAATATTATTAAAAAATTCAAATTAATTATTTGAGTTGATAATAAACAGTAATAGCTTAAAGAACCTTGAGCACTATAATTATAATAGCTTGAGGAATGTCATCACTATTTTATCACTAGATAAAATTTATTGTTTATAATGCTTTAACTGTGAACGTTCCCCAGAAAAGAAGAATCTTGCTAAGATCTACAGTGTCGCCTGAAATGGAATTTTACAGGAAAAAGTCGAAGTTTTAGTGGGTTTTAATTGCTCATAAAGTTGTTTACCTCACTCTTCTATCAAAGGCAAGATCCGAAAAAGCTTTTACTTTTGATTTTTAACTATTTGATATTCTTGGAAGAATGTGATTTACCACCATTTTGATGTGATATGTAGATTGGAGGATACATCAAATCAATGTGGAAGATGTTGATATTACCCATAGCTATAGTTATCCTACAATCTTGTGTTCTTTATTACAAATCTTCGTAAAAAACGGTTATCACATTTTTAAACTTGCCTGTTTCATAGAATTTTGAAAGTCTTTTAATAGAGGAAATAAGGCAGGCACACACTGGACATAATACTTCGCGCTATTCATGTCTAGCGTGTGTCCACCTTTTTCTTGTACAGTATTACAGGACTTCCAAATTTTTATGGAACTGGCTCCAGATCTATTTCCTATGTAAAACTGGAAACGTTTCCATATATTTTCAATAATGAGAATTATGTAAAACTTATAATAGTTTCAAGTAAAAAATTTGAATAGTAGATCTTTGTAACAGTAGGGTTGGGATGAGAGGGCAAAAGTGGGTGAAGAAAAACGATGAAGACACCACAGAAAAAGTGAGCAAAGGGTCTCCGGGCTACAGTTCAGAAGATGAATTATTCTTTTGTCCAGCCAAGAAACAAAGCCCTTTTCTTGTCAGGTCTTTTATTAGGATGACGCGGATGTTTTCAACACTGACTGTACTATTGGACTGTTCTATAAAAATTAGTTGATATTCTGACAGAAACCTTATTATTTTTATAATTCAAAAAACCGGCTCTTAATTATACCACAACATCCTTTACAAAATTTCATTACTGACTCGACAATGGCGGCTAATAAAAGCAGAAGAAAGGGTTTCAAGGTATATGGAATGTCTGATTTACTCTACATAGCTTAACGACATAATGGAAGCGTCTGCTATCCTTCAAAGATGATGCTATTATTCATGTGTGTTTTCCAGGCTCTCTCCGCAACGACAGGATGTCCTGTAAAATTGATATTCTTGAGGGTTTCGTTACAATACGTAATAATTCCTGAGAAAGAAAATGGAAGGTTTTGGAGCACCTCTTGTCAGGAAGAGCTTGAGAAAGAACATTTCCCACTTTGTACATAGATTATTACCTCAAATGTTACAACCATTCAACATCCCATCTCATTTTGAAAAAAAAATGGTAGTTGTGTGGTTCTCTGTGAACTTGATAAAGCAGAAACTACTTATCTGAAGTGCTAGTTACAGAGACAGGTTGAAGAGGGACAATATGATTCCACTAACGAGATTATTTGATGAGTATTGGATAAAATTCAGTCTTCAGTATACGATGATTATAATTTAAAAAATCAATTTCGATCAAGTAAACACTAAAAAATTAAATAGCTTCACTCTACACATCGAACAGCTATTATGTATACTATACAGGCTTATACCTGTATAAATCTCCATTACAACAGACTTAATTGAAATAAGAAAAGTTTTATCTATACAAATTGTTTATTTCAGTAGAAGCGTTGAATTACTGTCATGACAAAATCTTAATTCAATATAGAACAATACTGACTGACATGTTGTTCCGATTATCGACATATTATCTTTAGATACTGAAGACAGTCTGAAAATATATTGTTCAAGATCGAGGACGTTGTTATAGTTGCACAGAGTTGAAAAATCTTCCCATAGCACACCACAAAAAAGTGTAGTATCGAAGAATTATCGTTACAAGTATATAATAGGATATTTTGATAAATTATAATATCATGTAAAATACTAATATTATGAACAAGGTGGGTATCGGTATGGTTTGAAGGCGTAGCTGTGGTGAAATTGATGGCTGCTCGGTGTGAGCTGAGTAAGAGAAACACTCAACGGGGAAGCCGGACTGTTTGTCGGAAGATTGGAGACTGCGGATAAGAGCGCATAACACCGCCTAATAGAATTTTATTGAGCTTTCTGTCTGGCTCTGGAAACATGAATGGAATAAGAGAAAGAGTCAAAAGAAGAGGTTAAATGAGTGATGTAGGAGAGCGAGGAAGGAGTAGATTATGGCAAAGAGGTAAAACAGCAACGATAGGAAGACGACGTTTTACGATGCTGCTTCCATCCTGTGCGCGCACTCTTATTCATGCCACCGGCACCCCTCACCCCTCGCAACCAAACATTTCTTACAACAACACAACGCCGAGTTTAGCTGCAGTTTCGCATACGAAATTGCAGCAGTGGTGAGGTGGTGCTGGCTCGGCCTTTATGGCACCCCACTCAATGCAAGAAATCAGCCAGGATTAATGAACGTCCCGCGTGTTATGGTTACTCGCTAGTGCCCCAACATCCAAACAATAATCTGCAGTTAGTTTCTCACCGATATCTCTATTCTCGAGACGTGCAAAGCACCTCAACGACTAGACTAGTGTAAAAAGAAAGGAAATGGAAGAATGAGAATTACTCTGCAACCATGCAAACGAGAAAGAAAGACCAAGTGAGATTCCTCAACAGTCACACAACCATTCACTGAAAAAATTCATCAAACCCTTTAAAAGACTGAAGCAATTTCCGACTGTAATAAACTTCGGAATTGCTTTCTTTGGTTATTCTCGATTAAAGTGTTAAGATATTTTCCTATGTTAGGGCAGCAATATAAAGAAGGGAAGGTATTAACTTGAGTCATCCATGTACTTTCATGTGTATGACACTGGGGTTTTTATTGTTTCCAATTATGCAATTGTTTTTTGTAGTAACGTTGCCAGGCAATGTAAGCACTTTATGACTGTTCTGTTTTGAGGTGGAGTATACCTTGCCTCCACTTTCCACGACTGGAATATATATATTGCTAATAAACTATACTCTGTTCACGGAGTCGAGAGACGACCAAAACAAGCTGTTTGCATTTGTGTGCGTATAGAAGCGATGATTCACAGATGTTTTCGATAAATTTTCTGTCCAATTCCAGTTCACAATACAATCCAGTTCATCCAAGATCAGACTGGAATAACGTACTGCAGATGATGATAATAATAATAATATTATTATTTTAGTAGTTCTACTGTGAATCGGTCTAGCTATTCCTAGCTAGACTCTCGCACGCACAGATTTATTTACATCGTCTCTCCTTTCCCTGAACAGACTATAGTAAGAAGTTGGTTGGAATGAGTGCTACATAAGCGAAAGGGCTTGAAATATTTCAGCCTTACATTGAGAAAATTCATGTTATAAATTAATAGTTTAATCTATTCATCTGTTAATCTGTTCTTATTCATTAATTAATTTGTTCTCCTATACTTGCTCTATTTATAGCATGACCAAAATTCATAGCTTCTATATTCAATAGCTTTACAAACTTGTTATCAAACTAAATTCAATTATTAATAAATAATTTTTAGGAAAATTGAATACATATTACCCATAATAATTCAATAATTATTATAATGTTCCACAACATCTATCTTTTTTTCTGTCCACCTTTCAAATATATATGTAGTATTCTAATTTGAGTTTCAATATCATTAAGGAAATTGGTGAGGATGATCCTAATCATCTAGCACGGGCCTCAGCATGACTTCTTCATTATGATCAGCGCGGCAACAAAACATCATCAAAAGGTGCCTTGCCATCAGATTGAAACTCAATTAATTCTTTGTTGAATTATTCCGATGATGTCAGAGCATCATTTTCTATCGGAACCGAATTGGTTTCCACTGTTCACAGCAATTCGTCTCGGCCTGCTATTGGTTGCCATTGTGACCAATGAGGTGGCAGCAGGTGATCTTGCAGCTTTGTTCGAAATCCACTCACTTTGTGAGAAGAACAATGATGTCTGCTTTCTATTTGACACGCTGGCTGTTCAGTTTTTAATAATCTATCATAGACAAATCCTCGATTCTATCTAATCTCATGAGATCGGCGTCGATAGCAACAAAGCAGAGTCTGAGTACTCCATAAATACAAGTCTCGTCTCATGGGAACACCTGCAATAGGTACCGCCTCTAGCCTAGATATTGCGACATGCTCACTGCTTTTGTATTTGAAACAACATCCTAGATCACCTGAATAGATTCTACTAGTTACGATTAGCTATAATAAAGAGCATGCACAATTGGAACTCTATTGTAATAATTTTTCCTTCAACCATTGATGATGACCATTGATGAGCATTGAATTATTTTATTCACTTAATAATTGAAATTAATGAAATTGATTAATTGAAATTAAAGCGAACGCAGTAGGTTAATAATGTGGTTCATTATTTCACAAAGAATGTTTCCCTAGTCAAATTCACCACCATCCAGAAACCTACTATAACTAACTATATTATATTCTACGCACATTTGAATTGCATAACATAACTTGACTATTCAGATTTGAATTTCATCCAATGCAAATTCCACTCCAATTCAGATTGAAATTATATTCATCCTGTGATTTGAGTTTCTCCTTGGAGGTTTGATGGATTTCTCGAATTGGATTTCAAGAGGGAAAAATCAGCATAAGTACTTTCAAAGAGAAATACAGTACTAATGATCACTTTACCAATCCCAGTCTCTTAGAAATAATAGACTTGCAAGTTTAGGTAATGGCATTTGTTGCTAGTTGAATAGCTAGTATGGGTTGCAAAAATTATATGTTCAAATGAAGCAGAATATATTATCCCCTTGTTTGGCTCATACGCATGCGCAATCAACCAAATAAAAGGAATAATAAGCAAGTAGGTGAGAACGGAGAATGCGAGGTGCTGCATTAAATATCCATGACACACTTAAAAGACTGAATACAAACTAATATGAAATAATCATGACTGGAGAGTATTATGATACTTGATGTCATGCAATTAAAGTGACAATGGGATGATAGTCTGAGTGGAAAAATTCAGTAAATTTAAATGTATAATAGCGCGTTATAGTGTGTCTTATGCAGACAGAATTTCAATCATTTATGACAAGCCAGTTTTCGAACCAATTTTCGAGTGTGATTGCCAAGACCTATGGAAATGCCATCATTTATAAGTTTTCTACAATTGATTATTTCAAAGTATATCATGAAGTAGTCTATCATCAATTTGATAAGATGGAAGAAGAACATCAATTTAATGTTGTGGTCTTAATCTACAAATATGAATTGTGCAGGTGACTTCAAATTGAGAACTTATCAAATTTCAAATTTTCAGTCATTACTCATAACTTTTTTCTTAAGAGACTTAAAATCATGAGAGACGTATGTGAGCATCTCTAAGATGAGAGAGTATCATTCCATCTCCTACTCAGGAAAGAACTTGAATGGTGTAAGGACAATGCTGAATGGTGCATTCTAATGATAATATTTCATTATGGTTCTGTATTCTTTAATAGATCGGCAATAGTTTGAAAGCAACATATGTATAAGAGAAAGATCATCTGTTTTTCTTTCTTTGGTCTAGATTACAGCAAGAAAACACAATCATGATAAAGTTTACTAACGGATTATGAGGGGAAAATATTCGAATCAATAATAAGAAAATTAATGTTTTCTCTCGTTCTCCATCAACAATCAACAATGAGACTTTCAACATTTTCTTGATTGCTTGAGTTTATCATAACGTTGTTCAGCCCAGCTACTGGTACAAATAAAAGTAAATTTTTTCCTCAATTTTCTCTATGTATTGTACTGTTTACAAGAATCAATTTTCACTCAATTGTGATCACACTCTGTATGGAAGCAATAAATGAATCTATTCTTCAACCCACTCATAGAATCATTTCATTTCATTAAAAAAAACCCAGTCGTTAAGTCACGTCAGAGACCCTGAACTGATCAGGAGTGACCTGAAAACAATGACACCAGACCTGAGTCAGCCAGGTTACATGGAATTATTATTATTCATTTCATTGATTCGTTAAATCCTCAAATTAACCAAAGTATAACAACTGTCGATTTACTTGAACACAACTCAATGACGTCTGCAATCATTGTTGAAGTGGTAAGCTGGGTTAGCATAAATTTGAGAAGACGGTTTGAGACTACTTGATGAATTTCAAGAATTTGAGGTATGAAGACAACGAACGTATGATAATTGTTGTCGTAGACAGACAGATGTTACTTATTTTTTCTGGTTGGTAATAAACTGCACCTGTAGTTGAGTAGAAGACACTAGAACTTTTTACTGACATCGATTACCCTTCAACCTTATCAAACGCCGATCGTAACTTGTTATTGCCATCACTGTAAACCCGCTTATGGCTTTCGGCTTTATTGCTTTCAAAATAGAAGGAAACATCATTACGAGTCTATTCTTATTTATAGGCATTCTCGAACCATTAGTCAGGGGAATTTCCTCACGAAGGTCCTTCAGGAAAACTTCATCACTCAGTTTTTTCATACTTCTCAGCTGGAAAATCTTCAGCTTCTCAAAGGACTTGAATAGCTGGAAAGCTGAGTGAAAGTCTTTAATCTTTCTTGTATTTTTCCCTGCAAACACTATATTCTCACAAAGAGAATATTTTTTCTCCAGTATCGCAAGTGGAAAGTTGGTCCGTAGCCGTGGGCGATAAGCGCCTGTCTGATAATCCAAAGGTTCCAAGATCGAATACAGTTGCCGGAACGGATTTTGACAGAAACGGCTACTCCCGTCTTTCGGAGGAGACGAAAAGCCGTCGGTCCCGAGTCCCTAAAACAGTCGTCATCTCTCATCATCACCCCTCTCATTACCCACGCATAAGCCTAGAGCTCATATGGACATCACCCTAAAATAAAATCTCGCTTCACGAATTATTTTTGGCAGCTCATTTATCATTTAAATAACATGACAGAGTTCGATTTTATGTATCTCATTAGAAAAATTGCCAAAATTGTATGTTTCCGCTCTAGTGAAGGGTATTGTCTCTTGAACTTTGGGTATTACTGTAATTAAATTAATATTCTTGTAGTTGAGATAATAATTAATATGAAAATGATTAATAACATTGAGAATAGAAATAGTTTTGAGGCTTACAACTAGACTTCAAGGCTCCGTACTATAAAATATTACTATATACATATAGTCATTCGAACAACAGTCCAGTAATTGAAAGAATTAACATTTATTCCATTATATTTCTTGAAAAAATATTGAGTGAGTCAGCAGAATGCGATCAATGAATATTTATTAATACGTTTACTTGGTTTACTTGAAATAACTTATTCATATTCAACCTTAAATTTCGATTCACTATTCATCTACCTCCATTTTAGGTCACCCAAAACTATACATAAACTCTTTTGTATTTTGAACAACGAAAGACTATTTTGTATTGATGAACGAGATATTCATAACTCATATTCACAAGCTATGAATGAAGAAATTCTCTCAAACTTGAATATATATGTCATGTAATAATAGGATTTATATAGGAGATTTATATATTATAATGAAAGGAACAGAAAAATTCAGGGACGAGACAATATTTTTTGTCGCCGGTGTTTTGGCTGAGTGGGAATGGTCAGGGTGGGAGGGGGGAGTCTAGGCACACGCCTGTTGCTGTGCGGTGAGAAGGGGGTGGTTGATCTTGGAAAGATGATCTTGAGACAGGTGGTCGCTCAGTTTAGTGACATACTTCGTACACAAGCATATCTATATAGACTAAGCATATCTGAATGAAAGAGAAATGTGGAGATGAATGGGACGATGAAGTGCAACTGAGAAAGAGTGAGTGCGTATGTACGAGATAGGAGGAATGATAGGAGCAACTGAGAAAGAGTGAGTGCGTATGTACGAGGCGAGACAGGAATGGAGAATTAATAACAATGAAGGAAAGGAACCAGTAAAAAGTGTGACAGATAGTAAGGGCACAAAATTGAAATGGGATTATTTTACCCTTGAAATTACAACTTTCAAAACAGTAACGATTTTCTGATTCTGTACACTGTAAAGTATGTGAATGAATAGAAATTGAGACTAATTATTAAATTGTTGTGAATTGTAATATGAACAGGAAAAACAGAAGTTTATTAATACCATAAGCAGAGATGTTTTACATAAATGGGCGAAATTAGGTCCAGTCTTGTCAAAAACTCAACCTGTTGAAATCAAGTTCCATTATTCATGGGTAGTATTACTAATAATATAAAAGGTTGAATTCTAAGTGTTAATGGTTTAAAATTCGAGTAATTGACCAATGAATTATGCAAAGTATAAGTATAAGTTACATATTTATTCATATAATTATTTAATCAGCAATGTACAATTGACACTTAATGGATGGTTCAACAGGCTTACGCCCAAAACTGTCCCTTTCCCAATTTATGGAAACAGTCCAAATGTAGGTTATGTGACATTTTTCAGAAGGGTAACAATTAAGTAAATTAATATTTATTTAAATATGAAGATGAGTTGCAGCATCATAAAGATAGTATAATATTATTATAAACTTCTTAATACAATTACAAATAACAAGAGAGAGGGAGAGAAAGGAATTGTTAACTTTTGTGAGAGGTGAAGAAAGAGATGGCGTATAAGTGAATAACAGTGAGAAAAACTTGGATGGAAATAGAGTAAATATCATAAGAGAAGCACCGATTGAATGAGTGGATGGAGAGGAAGGAATATCAAAGGGGGTAGTGGGAGTGGGATGACGATGGTCACCTATATTGTGACGAAGGGTGGGTTGGCGGAAGGGTCAGCGGGGCGGGGGCGAAGGTCAAGGTCACACGGTAACCCGCTAGACACTGGCCAGACGTGGACGCGTGCTCCCCCTCACCAATCGCTTCCCCCCCCCCCATCACACCCACCACCCATCATCATCATCATCATCAACTCATCATGCCGCTAAAGAGATGCTGCCTTCCTATGCAAACTCTATGTAATTTAATCTCAACATCAACAGAAGTAACCTAGTTATTGTCAATTCTAGAGATGATAATGTAATCTATATTATTGTGTTCAATAAGATGTAGGATCTCAATTATATCTATTGTGTGATAAAATACAATACATGATTAAATAAACACATTGATTTATTGTATCCAGTGAGTGACTATATTTGCTAGGTTATTTAAGGATTCTATTCCTTGTGATGTTGCAATAGTGAGTGAATGAAGCACAGGGAAAATTAATGTAGCACTTCAATGAGTACATAGTAAGTAGTGAGTAATATATTGAAGAAACAATACAGTATTTCAACGGCCGGTTCATGAGCTCGAGATTTAGCCAAGTCCTAGACTAAAACGGGGGTCCACCGTAGCATTGACAAACGTTAGCCTCAAAACTATGTACTAATGGCTCTCTATGCTGCTAACCCACTAACCTATCGAGACAAACGTTTGTCGATGCTACAGTAGCCACCCGTTTTAGTCTAGGACTTGGCTAAATCCCGATCTCATGAACCGGCCCTAAGACAGCTATTACAATTTAATCTTTAAAACCTTTGAGGTAGGAATGCCGACTTATGCCCAACGTCAGTGCTGATAGTATTCATCACTGTTACTTAGTCTATCTAACATTAACTAATCAGTAACCTATCAGCATCTACGTAAAACAGCAACTTCATGATATTTACAAAAAATATCATTTGAAGCCTGGTTGGATCTTTGGATCAAATCGGCTTAAAAAACTGTTCTCTTTAAAATTAATGGGTTTCTCTGAAGCTATTTGAGGTCACACGAATAGTTTTCCCAGTACAGAAAAAGTACAGTTACCTTATTTAGACCTAGTCCACTGATAGAACAGAGATACCTACCTAATTGATAATTTATGAATGTAAAACTTGTACGCTCATTTACACAGAAGAAATAATCTAAGCTGATTTGAAAGTTCATTCCTCTGGAACGGCGACAAAGCTGCAAGGTGCAAAAGGGAATTTCTAACTCACAGGAGTAGTAGAGGCCCTGACTATTTTCCATACCACAAATTTATGAACCTGTTGAGCAATTTAAAACGTTTAACCCGGTGTATATTTGTTACATTATAGGTTACATGTGTAATAAACCTATTCGACTGGAGCGAAACATAAATCCGATTGTCAAACAAACGCTCAGGTTACATATTTTGTTGAGAACGGTCGCATGAAAGCGGCTAATGAATATTTTAAGTAAAAAATAGAAATAAAAATACCAGCTTGGAAGAACGAAAACCCGACGTACGTAGTTTAAAGAGCGAATAAATTGAATGCTTATGGCGTGTGGCTGTCGTGTTATTTCTAGCCGTGGTTGGCACCAAATCAAAGTAATGCATCAGTCGGCCCTTAATTGTCAACTTTGTACGAGCAAAAAAAGCGCTCGGCTTGCAGTTAGTTAACTGACTGACAACTCGACGGCGGCTGCGGCAGCGGCAGCGGCGGCAAACTCACTTTAAAATTCATCTGCTTGCAGTCGTGTGAATTTGACGGACTACAGAACATGCCAACGCATCTATTACTCGTAACAATGTGCCCGGAGAAAGACTTCCTTTTTCGGATGAAATCTGCCATGTTCCACTTGGATCCTTCAGATTATCTTGTGATTAGCATCTAACCTGATAAGCATCTGGGAATGTGGAGAGTGGTGCGAAACTTATAATATTCATGACAGTCATCTAAAAATCTTAATCTAGACGCTAGACAATGTTTGTGTCTAGTGCAGTTTGAATTAGCAAAGGGAAACCCAATATCCAGCCGAAATATAATCCGTCGTGGTGTCTGCTAGAGAACAAAGAATTCTTCAGTCGTTTCGCTTCTGTAGATTACTTTTAATAGTACAGAGACACACTAGAAATTTGATACAAATATCATTTGAATGAGTCTAAACTTTCTAGACTAGCAAAAAGCTTATAGAAAATGGATGGAAATGATCTACAGAAAGTATAATTGGAGCAATATAGTCTGTACAAATAATTACGCAAGATTATACTTATCAACTACCATTTCGACTGAAAAATCACAAACGTCATCAGTTTGAAAATTTTCATGCATTTTTCAAGTGTTAAGAAGTTTGGTGAATACAACATATTCATCGAAAAACAAGTGACTCATCTCAGTGACTAACTTTACTTTCTCATGAAAGGCTGGGTTTTGCATTATTAATTCCAGTCTATTAATGCTTATGTTTATGTTTAATTTGCTTATGTAGAAATTATTAAGTCTAATTTCATCAGTATGAATGTTTTTCATCCATTTTTCAAGTTTCAGTAAAGTGTGAAGTAAAGTTAGGTGGATACAACAGGAATAATAAAGATTAGAAGTTCTTGCTTGATCGAGAAATAAGTGACAACTTCTTCTACACTGGAATACAGTAGAATCATGCCTATCTTGGATAGACGAACATTTGAACAAATAATGAAGAAGTTGAAAACTTGTTCCAATACGTTGTTTGCAACATTTCGAATATTTTCAATACTAATTTATTGAAATATTTCGATAAATCTACTGAATTTATCTTTTCCAATTTGAAACTTGGGGAGAAGCTTGGTTTTTCTTTGTAGAGAAGAATTTCCATGATTGAGTCAAGGTACATGAGTTGTACTATACAGACCTCAGAAGAGTGGAAAAGATTTTCTTAGTTAAGAAAGCAGTTGGATGTTTCTAGTTAAGTGAATGAGTGACATTTGAACATGAGAGAAGAACTGTGCATGTACGAGTAGCTGTCGTCGACTGTTTCGCCTGAATTTTCCCCTGATCTAGCGCGAATTCTCTGGATTGTTGGCAACATTTTTATCTTCATCCCTATACAAAATTAGCCAACTATTTTGGCGTGATGTGAAATGCTTGATGTGCTCCTATTGGCAGAGGACGTTTTCAAATCAATACTGCAATTGTGAAGTTCTTTTGAAAATTTTCTTCAAATGAGCTGTTTTATAACATAACTAATGAAATCGGTAACTTATCATGACAGACTTTCGAGATGACATTTCTCTCTCTTTTTCCCCCTCTCTTTAGGAATTGTAGAATAAATAGTCTTATCTAATATCTCTATCTCTCCATGTAAAAAATTAAGTGCATGTATTCTACTGGATTCATATCACCAATAACTCTAGATAATAGAAGTAATAGTTATTTGGCACAACTAATTTTTTATTTAAATCACTGAAAAAGGAAATGTTGATCAATCTAGGTACTCGATTTTTCAATTTTTGACAATATTATTCTGTTATATCACAATGTAATCAGCACTCGATGTTTTTCAATCTATATCCCATTGAATTTCTTATCCAATCATTCTTTTTAATCCTTGAATTCAATATTATATTTCTTAAAAGTCTGAGAGAGTATGAGTTTGAGTTATTTTTTCAATTTTGATTGAGATGAAGAAGTTTGCAAATTTGTCTTCCTCTTATTTTTATTAATATCGGCTATTTGCAAAAGAAAGAAACCCTCATTTAATTACACTACATAGGTATTCCATACCCCCCAAAACTTCCGGTGTTTGACCCCCCTACCCCCCCCCCCCCCACCGAAATCACCTCCTGGATCCGCCACTGGTGGAAGCTGAATTTTATGTTCATGAGCCATAATAATACAGTTTGGATAACGAGACACCAGATATGCAGTTTATTCAACAATGAATTCGAGGTGAAAGTTCAAAACTGCCAGCATTCTTTCTCGTACGCAATGACTATTTGTCCGAAATCAAATTTCAAGAATCATCATCAGGGAGTGGAAATCTGATTCTTTAGAAGTAAAGATCAATATTGTGGATAAGACGTTGCGTATGACTCGGTGCCGCCTCTGCCACTTAAAGGGCCTTCCTTTATTCTGCACAGTAGTGGGCTAAGTGGAATCGTGATGTAGAAAATCGTTCTGTTAATTTCAAAAAAGACGATCGTTACAAAAGTCACCGGAGAGAGGGAGAGAGAAAAATCTGATTCTAGCCTCGAGTAGATACTTCACACTTATTGTACGTAGCAGAAGTATTAAGCGGGAATTACCTAGATGAGTCCACAAGATAAGGGGAGTAATGTTTTACGGGACGGAATATAATTATCAGATTCCATTGGGTTGAGAAGTAAAGGTGTCTGGCCGCTTAGCTGTGATTTCGGAATAGAAGCGGCGGTCGTTTGGCGCAGTACTGCAAAGTCACGGTTACTGATTTGCGTCCAGCTACCATCACCCATTCTTCAACTAGTAATATTTTCGAGTACCTACCGACTACTACCAGTGTACGCATACGCACTACACAGTACAACTCCTAATCGCATTCCTATATAGATGCCGCACTAACAATCTTTGTAAATAGCTTCGCTTCCAGGTTTAGTTCTCTTCTCTCCCATTCTCCAGCACTCACATGACTTGGTGAAAAATGGAGCGAGTCGACTCTTAAATTATTCCCAATCGCAACCATTTGTCGACGGTGGATTTTCGTCATTTCTTATTGGTTGGCTGGCGGCGGTGGTCGCTGATACATCTACACAGAAACAACTCCTCGTTTCTCGATGCGTCGTTTCCCTTGCAGCACCAGCCTCAATGTCCAACAACTGTAACGGTCCAATTGATTTCGATCACATCGATGAAAATTGTGAACACTTCTCATAAAATTAGAATTATGAGTGAATACGAGGTGAGAAAAGTGGTTTGGGTTGAAGAGGCATGAGCTGCTTTGGTATGACGACACGAAAAGTACTTGACCTACTCTAAGCAGGATTGAATACCCAGCAGCTTATATCCTCCCATAACTTTTTACAAGAATCATAAATTGCTCTAATGTCTTGTGGATATCAATCTAAAATATAAGTGTAACAGATATTCCATTTCAATACAGAAATGAAGGGAAATCCTGGCATTCTGCGTAAGATTGTGTAGCCCCAGTGTTGTTTCGACGTAATCAAATAAATATAAGAATAATTTTCAGACATAATACCATAATATTTCAGTCTCTCACTTATAAAAGTTATACAGTAATACTTATAAGTAGTAAAGTAGTGATGCAATTCATGATAATAAATGAGGGTTTCTAAACCTAAAACTTTAGAAGTAACACTGAAAAACAGTGAACTAGTCGACTGGCAACGTGGAATCCATTATTATACTAAAAAGATGAAGAAATACTACCGTATTCAATTTTTAATAATGAATTAATTTGAGAACATATTATTAGATTTCCTAAGCATATTTCAATGTACAGTATTTTTTGGAATAATCTTGTTAACGGAAAAAGCTGTATTCTATAATAGGAGAATCACCAACAAGTATAATAGGTACTCTGAAAATAATCGGGATGATATGGGAATTGAGATTTACCATTGAAAATATTTATAATTCCATTACTTTGAATGTACTATACACTCAATTGCTTTTGAATGGGAGAGGTCGTCTCTATACATAAATAGTAAATCTAGATTGATTGATATTTGATATTATTTTCGACAAAATTCTGATTACGCCTGCTATTCACTGCTTGAATCACATCTTTTTTCTGCGAAAAATGATCTAAATCTAAATTTTTATCGCTGACGCGTGGATTAGTTTGGAACGCCTAGTAATTAACAAATTACTATTCCCTCATGTGAATTTGGAATTTAATTTTAGATCCGTGCAGGAAATGATCGATATTCGATGCCGGTTCGAGAACGGTCACTTGAAAAGTGGTAAAATTCATGAGCAAATTAACGTAATCACTCAACAGCGTTAATATTGTCGTTGATAGACCACAAATTATTCAAATGAATAATATTTCCATCAAATTGTGCAATAATCGGATTCCTATTTATACAAAGCTTGGTGTCAACAAGCAGTATTGTTTGTTAATTTTATTTTTATTGTTGATTGTTTGTAAATTTGGTTCACACTGGTGATCTTGATGACAATGTTGTGTAAGTTCGCTAGGAATTTCAGTGTTTCGTATGTTTTCGTTCAACCTTGAATGTATTTGCAATATTTGTCTGCGCTTCGCCAGTCACCGAAGCTTGATTGAATCAATTCATTTGATTGTGCTTCAAGTTTTAATAACAATGCTGTTTCAATATCCGTATATCCAATTTATTTCCTTGAAAATTCAGTTTGATTATTTTTGGGTATTTTAGGATAAGATTTGCTATAATCAAAACTTAATCAATACAGTATTTCTATTAGTTTGAAATTATTCATATTGAAATTGTTATTGTTATCAGAATAATGTATTATAAGTTACGTTTTTAGTCTGCGGACATCACAATCATCATTCAAAAATGTTCACTTCGATACGTTTACATTTCAAAGAATCGTTTTCTTCGAAAGGAGAAAAGTTGATGAAGAATCAGTGGTGATTCAAATTGTGGTGAAACAATTCAACATTTCAGTGGTGAAACAATTTTATTAGTAATTAAAACAAAATGAAATAATAAATTCAATGGAATTTCGATATTTACTCAATTCCCACTGCCACTATGTTGTCAAGGAATTAGATGGGAAAAATAATTTCTTTCCTCCAATGTTTGCACAGTGAGAGAAATAGACTTTACCAAGTAATTCTACTGAACAAGTTCACGATCTTTGTTTGAAGAGTGTCTGCGTATAGACTGTGGACTGTCTCCATTTAATTATTTGCAAACAAAATTTCGAAATACGAATATTCCTACTACAGTATAAGATAAGCAGAGCTGTTGGTCAAGTGGACAGTATTGTAGACTTGAACCAGAGAGAATAGAATTCTTCTTCTATACAGTATTTTTATAATATACGAGTATATATTCTTCTTCTATACTCTCTGACTGGACTGACAATTCATTATTTTCTTTTTTTTCAAAATTCTTCCTTTTTCGACAAGTCGTCCTCCAAAGTGCATTCTATCTAGTGAGTCCCAAGATTTTCAATGACGCAGTCTGCGTCCCCCCTGTGGGTACCCCTTAGTGGACAGAGTAATTTTTTTCTAGTGTATCATTATACACTATAATTTATATTATAATTACATCAAATTAGAGATTCACTATATTTATATTAAAACATTATACATTATAATTCTCCCAATGTCATATTTTCATTCAAAAGCTTCTTTATAAGTTATTTTCCTGAAAAGAAATCGATTCAAGTTTTGCTGAAATATTGTTTAGAGCTGAAAAGTTATCTCATGGAGGAGAATAGAGGAGTGAATCTATGAGTTTATGTTACAAAATTATAAATGGAGTATATAATAATATTATTATAGGATCTTATAATTATTATTACGCTATGAGAATGAGTTTTCTCTTTTTGTTTGTTTTTTTCAGATACCCGTAGATCAATATTATTGAGTGGATAATAATTTTCAATTTCAATTTTTCACAGACGGCATCCAGTAATTATTTATCATTTGTTTGCAAGATGATTTTCGTCACTAATTCGAGTTCTAGCTTCCGATTGAAGGTACAGTAATGAATCAGTAGTGAGAAATGATCGTAGATTGTAGAATACGAACTCCCACATCGTCTCCAAGTGTAGTTATTACCATTTAGGAATAAGAATGAGTTTCATTGCGCTGTTAATTTCGAGTAATAGTGAGTGCTCTATCGTTCGAGTCGAACACGAGCAATTACTCTACATGAGCATTTCCGGCGATTCTACACAACAACACAGTCTTATTCATTACAACTCAATGGAATCAGTGAGATTCATTACATTTCAATGAGACCGGTGAGATCAAAGCGAGTACAATGGAGCGGATTTTGTATTCAGACGTTGGAAAGCAACATAAATAATGTGCCGCCTTATTCTTCGATCTTCAATTAAAAGTTGGGAGAATTTATTTCGTCGAAAAAAAGAATTTCAGAATCCATGCACCATGGACTTCGTGCTCTGAGCCTCGCCTAGTGCTAGTCGGGAGATTTTTAATTAAGCTTCAACTGTAAATTATCATCCCAATAAACATTTGCTGAACGATTCGTATCCCGAGATTAATTCCGATATTCCTACTGGTTTCAAAACGGTGGTCATTTGTTATGATATGAAGCTAACTTGGTAATAAAATTAAAAAATATCTACTTCCCCCTCCATCCATCCCTCCTTCTTCCGTCTTGATTTCTTCCCCTCTTTCTTCGTTCCTATCTTCGTCGAAACTAGTTTTGCTTTCCAATCTCGAGAATAAAGTAGTAGCCTATTGTCTGCTACGATTAGAATTAAGTCTATATATTGTATTGGTATCGATACAACAATGACCATTCTCATGATATAACCAAGGCGTTACACGCTGCAGCGACCAATGGATGATGACAGTCGGCAGTCTGAAACTAAATTAAATTCGCTTGTTCCCACAGTTCAAACTACTATAGAACTCATCCATAAAAGTTCCTTAGTATACAAATCCCTCAATCAAATCAACAGACATCTCAAGCAGGGGCGGATCCAGGATTTTGCTTTGGGGGCCCATTTGCAAAATATAAAAAAATACTACTTTGAATTTAGAATCTTTTTTTAATTGTATCATTGTTGTGAATATAACTATTTCGAGAAAAAACTTTTCATACTGTAGAGATATTCTCAAGCATAACTATTTCAAATTACCAACCACTTAACCAATATACTAAAATGATTACATTGATAAAAAGCTGCATTGTTTAAAATGAACTTAAATCACTGACACCAGCTAAAATAAAGTATGTGAATGTGAAATGATTTAAATGACAAAATATGAATAATAATTGAACGAATAAAGATGATGGAATGAATTCCATTGGTGCTCACAGACTTCCAAAATTATTATTTTTGCACAAATATTCATCAGGGTTAACGTTTTATTAAACAGTGAACAGAATTAATTTGTATAATAATTCAAATGAAATATGATACTAAGAGCTTCTACTGTCAAGTCGAAATTTACTTCAACTTCAAATCAATTTCTGAATTATTTACTGCTTTGTACAACTGAACATACAATGAAGATTCAGTAAATCAAGTATTTGAATGAAGAACAATGAGAAATACGTTTTGTCTTGAAACCATTCTCAATACAAGCTTGATTTATATTTCAAATTGCATAAAGATCTTTACATTGAAGTGAACTATGGCATGAATATAACTGCGGGCTTATTGAAATATTTCAATTGTGATGAAATGTATTGATTTTCAAAAGATACGAAAAGCGGTTGACTACGAACACTTGACATCAGGAAATGATAGAGGAGCAACAAACAGATCATAAAGAATCTAAACTTATCAAAGTGTATTGTCAAGTTTTCTCATGAGTAGCATATTCAGATATTCACTAATAAGCAGCAAATTTGCAATTCAAGAAGCGACAAAAATTAGCTCTTTATTTTCCAGATTCTTTATAAAATTCCTCCAATAAATTTTACTGTGAAACCTTCTTATTCGTGTTACATCTTCTTCGGATAATAAGTAATATATTGTAATAATAAAGTATAGTTTTCAAATTTTGTAGTCAATATTTTATACTGTACATGTATTTTTAGAATTTTTTAGAGGAAATGAATTATTTTAGTTATTCTGAGTTCACATACTCATCCAGTTTTCTTCTTCTATTTTGATTCATTCTCCATTCGTCAATCTATCATGAGATAGAGGCAAAGAGGCAGATTTGAAAATGTTTAAGAATATTCTATATATTATGCTGTATACGAAAACGTATACTGTAATATTTTTTCTAAGCTCAGATTTCCAGTGTGATGGATCAAGAACATAACCATGGAACTGTTGGAACCAAATTTGTAATAGAAGCAGTCTTGAGTAAGTGTTAATTGTTTCCACATTGCAATTTATCTCCAATGAATTGATTAAAATCTCAATCTCTTCTTTTAGAAAATCAATCTAATGAAATTTTCAATTTTTTAGTCTTTGATAGAATATCTTTGTCGAATGTTATTTGAAATATTACTCAGCAATCTTTCTCATAAAGGGTTGTTTCCGGTTTTCTTACCTGGATCATTATATTGTTCTAAAGGGTGAATTTCTGTCGTAGAAATAGAAGATCTGATTCGGAATGTCTTTGCAGAACTAGTTCTGTATTTAGAACAACGCAGGTAGACAGGTATTGGGTTTCGTTTCCTTAAAACTGCAAAATGTGGGATGCCGTGATAGAACTTAATTCTAGAGGGAAGATGCGATCTTTTTGAAAGTGAGAAAGGGAGAATTGCAGCTGCATTTTTTATTTGGAGACGGAAAAAATGAAGAAACCGTGGCAGGAGGGTCGCGATAAGAAAGGAGTTCACAGGTAGGAGAGCAGAGAATAGATGGTAGCTCCAGTCATCATCCTTGTGTTGGATTTTTTCTGCGTTTTTTTTTCTATTTCTTCCGAGTCGCACTGGTCCAAAGGTCAATCTAAAACACCTGTGACCTGTAACAAAACCTGGATTCCTCCACCTTTCTATGCAACCAGGAGTCGATTGAGCTATTATCGACTAATATCTAGTTCAAACTTAATTTGCCTCGTTCCACGCATCGGTGGAAAATTGTTGCAACGCCACGTTTCACAAGCAATTTATTTGAGAGAGACATCAGGAAGACTGCTTTTGTTCAGTTAGACCAATTAGATTGAAAAGTTTCTGATCATTCAACACCTTTCAGAAATAATCGATGCTATTAGGCTCTAATCTCCGAGAAGTTCCCGTTCACTTAATAGAAGTCTTCATATTTTTGGTGAATGAGGATATCAATTTAATCCATGAAAGATACAATGTGTCTCTATTAGAACCGTATCAGAAACATGTGTTATTCTGAACAATTAAATGCTTTTCTTGTAGAAGAAAAATTACCGTTCAACGTGTCTCTGAATAGCACCTCTTCTGATAATGGAATGGCTATAACCACCCTCTGTGACAAGAAAATTTCCAACCGAACTTTATAACAAAAACTGTGGAAACTTGAGCTATCGCTACACACCTACCGATCAACCTGTAGTTCCATAACTGCAATAATTCGATTACTGCAATAATAAACCGATACAAAGATGTATTCAAGGACCCGATATGTTATAGTGTTCAAAAAAGAAAACTTTGAAGTGCTACTTTTCACAATTGATATCGAATATTATTCTCAGAAAAAATTCTAAATATTACTCAACAAATAAAATTACAGTTCCTAACATAAATAATTTCAAAATCAGTTGCAAAAAAAGTAGCTAACACTGAGATTCGAACTCCGGTCCTAGTGACCGGAGCATGCATGCATGCATAGCATACTTTGAAGTTAAAATACCTTAGCTACTTTTCTTCTCATAACGTTTTTTAAACTCAACCCTCAATGTTCAAAATCAATAGGCTTCTTATTTGAGCTACGAAGATAATATTATACAGTATTCCAAATTTCAAAGGTTACGATTTTTCGTTCGTCAAATACAGACGGATCGCAATAAGGGCCTATCGAGTCCTTGATAAAGAAAGCCTGAAAACCGAGTTTTTTTTAAATTTAAATTGAGAGACTTCCTACAGGGAGATCAAAGCGATCAAATTACATTATTTCTTGCTCCCTCATACTAGTGAAGTATTTCGTGGACTTTATGAATGAAAATTGATTTGATACATTTAGTTCTTTGTACTTCAGTATGTGATGAGTATCCGAAATTTTTTAATTTGATGTAACTATAATTTTCAAAAATAACGGCACGAATAAGTATTATTTATCTTGTGTGAACTGATGACTTGTTATTGAGGAATTGAAGATGATGGATGATGAGAAGAAGTTAACAAAGCTCCAGAACTCAAATCTACCTTCATACTTGTAGTATTTGTTAGTTTTCTGTGAATTGATCAATAAATTAATTTTCGAAATTACGTTTGTCAATGATTATTTCTTCATTTTCGTAAAGCAAAGTCTCACCAGATCGCACAATCGGACACTTCGCATGTCCTTGCATTTTTGCAAATTTCATCAATGAAGAGGTGGTTTTCATTCATTAAAAATATTGTGTGGTGTGACTGTTGGTTGTGCGGTCGCGCAGAGGATGATTCGCGGTGTTAGTGCGCATCGCCGTGTAGGAAACCGCGAATTCCAGTCGTCGATATATGCAAGGAGAGCGCGCTGTTATGTCTTGTGAGAGTGAGGAGACGACATCCAGAGTGTAATTAAATATGCCAGTTGCAGGAAGAGAGAGCGAATGGAGAGAGACCTGAAGAGTTGAGCAGAGGAGAGCGACTCTCACTCTGGTCTCTCCATCTCCATCTCCATCTGCATACTACTCGGAGACGTTGTCGACAAAGGGGCATATTAAACTCTTTCACAGTTAATGGCAAAACCGCGCCATCTGTTGGTCGAGCGGCGCATTATATCGGACCATTAATAAAAAAATGAAGGGCGTGGAGTGTATAGTTTAATATTTTTTAAAAAAAGCTTTTTTGGAATCGGGAAAGGAGCGCGCGGTGGTGGTTTGCGCGCGCGGGGAGTGGGGGCAGCAGTAGGGGGAGTGGAGTGGGGTGGAAGGCCTGCGCACAAGTGTGTGCGCGGTGTACTGCACGCCGCGCCGCGTCTCCCGTGTAAACGGCTTGTGAGTTTTTTGGCTTCAGTACCCATTTGAAATGGGTTGAAGACGCTCGGTCGTGGATATTATTTTTTGTTATAATTTCTGTTTATGAGTTCTCATTGTTCAGCGTGGTGGTGGGGAGCGAGTACATAGGAGGGAGATTAGGCAGCCGATGCGATGCAATGGAGGGGATGCGGACGGATTTCGGGCCCTCAGACATTTTTCAAATTTTAGTTGAATTATGATTTCGGTGTGTGCGTCGGCGAGAAGCGATTTGTGACATTTGATGTGTAATAACGTTTCGAACAGTGCCTGTCGATTGTATTGTTATTAGCCTACTCTTATTAATTCTATTGACTAGTACCCAACTGATGTCAACTTGCTCAAGTCAGCCGATCATGTACATATCGCGAAACTAGTCTGATTTGTTCACCGCAACTGTGCCATTAGATTAGACTAGAACAACAACTACTGTATAGTGAAGTGATGATGCATTTGACAACTCCTTATCACTGAGATAACGCAGCGTGTGATGTCGTCTGCTGTTCGCCACTGACCGGTGTTTGCATCAGGTAAGTGAGATGAGATATCTTATAGGTTGTTGTCTAGTGATAAGAGGGCGCCGAGCCGGCCACGCGTTCCAATGTCCCGCCTTCGCTCTTATCACTCTGTCCTCGGCACTCTGCTCAGTCGCCACTGTTTGTTTTGATTCCCTACTTTGTGTTTCCTTCATCAAAATTTTAACTTTTGAATACGTTAGGAGTCCTTGTTTACAGTGTCGATGTTCTCAACGTGACATTTCACCTACCTCAAGTAGGAACTCCACCTATACTCTTTAGCTTCTCTTCTAGTACCTGTGTTGAGTAATAAAATTTGAATTTGAATTTAGAAATAACAAAAAAAAACTTCCTGGAAATTTTTTTCAAATGTCCATTCAATCAAAATTATAGGCTAAAAAATTCAAATATTCTAGGTAATTCAAACCAAATGACATTTCTATTGCACCTATACTGATCAAATCAAGTGACAGGCCATGAAAAGTCAAGTTGATTTCGTATTTTCTAATGATATTAACTGATCTGGTATCGATTATGATGAGGACAAACTTGTAATATTGCTACTTTCCTTCATGTTCTACCGTTCCTCTAGTTCTATCATCATGCCAGGATTTCCCTATATTACTTGAGTTTTGAAGGTTCTGTTCCAGAGAAGAGAAAAATTATTTCTTATAGCAGTTTATATTGTGTGCTGCTTGTCAACTAATTCCAATAAAGATATTTTATAAATTAATAAATAATTAAGAGTTTAAAGAGTTAGAGAGTATATAATGCTTTATATAGAGAGATTTATAAAGGATAGAGAGTTTCTCAATAAACATAATAATGTTATGATTTGTTGAAATTTTTTTTTGAGATTCAAAAGTCAATATGAAATAAATAGCGCTTCAGTAATGGAGTAATGCTCTACTTCTTGAAACGAGATTTTATTTGCGATGAAATTCAGAAATATTATTACATTTTTGTTGTAAATGCTGTACAGTACATGTTTCCATTTTGTTTTAAGTAGGCTATTTGGTGGGAAATATTCTGTGTTGTAAGATTCAGGGCATGCTATTAGAAATAAGAATATTAAAAGTTTTCTCTCAACGTTTTCCAATTATTATAAAAACATCAAAACAGGAAAACATGGATCTGACAAATTGATTTTATAGAAAGGTTCAATAAAAGCAAGCCTAATCTGATTATGGTCTTATTTTCAAATTTATTTTTAAGTAATGAGCTTCGATTGTTTACATTATTTGATTCAATAGTCTGATTGAGATGATTGAGATTAATTCATTGGATCTGGAAAGAATTTGAAACTTCAGACCAATCTTGAAGGTAAATAGAATATAAAACTGCCCATGATTTTTTAGTAAGAACCACAATATTATCATACAAAAGTAAACTTGTAAACTATAAAATAGTAGTCATCATTTTGTATCATTTCTAAAAATCACAGGAGCTTAATTACATTGAATAAAAAAATAGCAACTTCTAAATGTTTTAATGTGAGCCTTCTATGTAACAAATACTTGAAAAAAAATATTGAAAAATAAATTCTAAATCTTTAGGTAAGCCTTCAATGAGACAAATACGTAGTTAGAGCTGAATACGAGGCCTCTCTGTCTGATATTCGAGGCCAAATTAAGATTAGTACACAATCATTACGAATGTTGTGTCACTAATTTGAATTTGTGATATACATAAAATATGAGCGTGTATTTCTTGTACGAAATGTTGCAATCCAACTTCTAAATTTTCCACGATGTAAATAAGAAGTACTGATTTGGTATTTTGAAGTGATATTACTATAAGAACGGGAAAAGTCTCATAATAATGGGGAAAGCCGCATTAGAATGGGAGAACACAATCCATAAACGCCCAAGTTTATTATGTGAAATGGAAGTAGCTCACTTCAATGCTAATTTATAGTTATAATTTGAAATTTTGTTAGAAAGCAGAAAATAATTTATTATTCTAAATTTGAAAAATACTAAAAATGATAAGACTCTATCTTTAAAAACATTTGACTCATTCTAATAAAAATTACTCAATTACAACCTCGGATAAAATATGTCTTTAGTCATCATATTCTTAAAAACCATTATCAATTGTTATCGAAATTATTTGAAATCAATAAAGCTCGGATTTACCGGTACATCAACGTGAAGGTACATTCAAAACAACATATTCATTACCTGTTGCTTATCCCTATAGTATAGCCTATAAATATTTTATATTATTAAAAATTGAAATTAATTAATAATAAAATATCATTATTCTTAATGAATGTTTTCTTTTGGATATAACAGAATGTACAAAGAGAACAGGTGATTAATGAAGAATGAATGAAATTATTAAATAAAATTTATTTTTGCAGAATGAGGGTACAGAAAGATTAATAAATTTTTTCGAGCATACCTGGAATTATGAGATTTATTGTTTTTTGGTAATTTATTTCCGATTCTAGACCATTTTTTAAAAGATTTGTAGGCTAGATGAATTATTGTTTTTTCTCAAAATTATGTTCAATGCTATAACACTAAATACATGAATAACTAATAATTAATAACACTATACATGAAACAGACAACAATAATTTACCGTATACTGTATTTTATATTGAGTAATCTAATTAAAGACATGAGGCGAATTGTTGCCTCATTTTATTGGTTCAATAATCAATGTCATCTTAACATTTTTATTAAATAGTCAGGTAGAGTTAATAATAACATTTAATAGAAGTAGGTTTTTAAAATGCAACTATTACAATGACCTAGATCAACTGCGAGGCCTATTTGAGATTTTTAATGATTGTGATGTTAACTATTCAAGTGGATTAATTATAGGCTTCTCACCAATCTAGGAATTTATTGCCAAAGAATTTGAGCAGAGCATTAATAGAAACCTATCAAAATATTGCAGTTTTATTGAAATCGCTAAATGAGTTCGCTAATGAAATCGTTAATTGACAGCTAAATGAGTTCTCATTCAATTTAATCGAGTACAAATTGTTATATTTTTTGCTGCTTCAGCATTACTAAAAATTGACAAACATTTTAAACTATTGCTTGTTATATCTGACATTCTACTATAGAAAGTTGGTGAAACTACGAGTGTAAACTCTTCGAATACACAAATCTCACATTATTCCACATTGTTTTAGACGTGTGTTTTTTGCTATAATATATCCTCCCATATAGGTTCAATTATTATTAACCAACCACTAGATCCTTGATTGGAACAAATAATTGAAACTTAATCACTATACTTATTCAGAAGGCACAGGAGGCATTCCGTACAGAAAAAACAGTTCCAGAAGAATTTTAAGCTCCCTTCAGTGTTTAGTCGTTCAGTCATCATCTTTAGGAATGATGTTGAAATCATAAATTTCCATTTTGTTCTCAAATGGATTAATCGTCATTTGAATTCCAATTAATCGCTTTTCATATATTAAAAGAAGAAAATGAATAATAATAATAGACAGTGCAGTAGTATACAACCTGTTGCTTGTTGCTTCTATTGTAGTTTTATCAAAAATAAATAGAAACTTATTCTTTTCATAGTTTCAAGATTTCAAAGCTCGCTCTCTTCATAATTTTTCATGATTCTCTTAAATGTATTTCATCTAGTGTATTAGGCCTTCAATTTTTTTTAATTTTCTTTTCATGTTAATTCACGTTCAGTAAGCTTGAATGAATCCAACAAATGACACTGTCAAATTGCCTACGGATAGAAATACATAGTGCATGATATTCTCTATCAAATTTGTGAATGAAAAATAAATAACTACTGTATTGCAATTTTATATTGGAGAAAACTCTGTTTCTAAAGGTAATTAAACTAAGCTTTCGGCTATTCACATCATAATTATTTCATTTGAGGAAGTAATCAAATATCTGAAACAGTCTATTTAGCTTCCTGGCAATTGTTGTGAATGTAATGTAATACACAGCAATTTATTCTATTAAACGTACAATGTACTAAAAACTCATTGATAACCCTCGAAATTTATATAGGCCTTTATTATTATTGGACGATCTGATTGATAAATATTCGGATCGTATTGCAGTTGTTAATAGGAATTGCAAAAAAGTTTTCAAACTAATACAGAAAATTCATATTCGCTATGGGTCAAATGTCAGTGTAATTACTTGTTCTTTACCCATCTGAGATAAAATTGTTCTTAAAAAGAACATCTATCGAGCATTATCGAAATATAGGGCACTCACTATTATTAGCATTATCTTCACTTATTGATAAGGCCTATTATTTATTTACCTACATATTTATAAAAACGCTGCAATTGATTTTTTCAATTGTCAAATCTTAACCAAGGGTCTCGATTGATAATTTGAAATTTTAAGAAATTGATAAAATTTCATATTAAATTCCTTGTATTCTCAATAATCTAGCTATGTTTAATGAAAATTTTTTATCTAAATCTGAAGAAATCTTGGACCAGAGATTACTTCTAAAGTTATGATAAATTTTATATTCAACGCCTAAATCAAATAGATTAGTGGTTGCGTATATGCCATAATCTTATTTGTGTATAGGCCTACATCCAAATGCAGGAGAATCCTTACCTCGATATTAACCTATTCTAGGTTTATATCTATTAACCTAGGTAGCCTAGATAGGTATTAACCTATCTATTAACCTAATCTATTAATAGGTAGAATCCTTACCTTAAAAATACTAACAAATCTTAAATGCCTCACCTAAATCCATGTAAATAAGTGATACGCATTCAGTATTCTTGAATAACCATGCTAATTTGTTAGAATCAAGGTAAGTGTTTTCTGATTTTTAGTGAAATAATTAGTAGAATAGTACTATTTGACTGGAGGGATAAGATGAGAGAGCAAGAGAGATATTATGAGTAAGTGAGCGAGTGCTTGTGAGAGAGATATAATTATTATGAGAGGAACGGAGGGAGATTGAGGCAAGAGAATATGAGAGAAAGAGAGAGAGTGTGAGAGTGTGATCTCTTTTGTAAGAGATTTGGGAGTTTGGTCGGAAACGGTGCTATTCAGGCCACAGCCGTTCTAATCTCCATTATCGTTCGTTTTCGTATTTAATAACAATATTTTTTCATCTCGATCTAGTTTTTTTATCTTTTTGCAAATGTGTGAGAGCACTTTTTCGTTCCGTTGTGCGAAAATTGTGAAGCAGTTTGAGACTGTTATCTGTGCGAAGCAAATATTTAGTATTCAATTTTCTCACAGAATTTTTTATAAGTTAGTTTTTGCCGTTCGATTGTCGAGTGATGTAAAGCTATTCCCGTGAGACGGTGTTGGAGTGAACCTCCACACAACCATTGCAAACAGGTAATATCGATTGCATTTCCCATAATTCAATACTACACTTTTTATTTCTCTACTTTTGCTTCTATTTTTATTTCTGAACAAAGTTTACTTAAGAAACTTGTTTGTAGAAGCCCGTATGAAGTCAAGGACTTGTTGTTCTGAAAATAACGTGGTATTGTTCGACTCACTTCTTTCAAATTTTCATTGTTGGATTGTTACTACTTTCAAATCCAATCAACACCTCTACTGATTTAGAAAACTGAACGATGACTTACAATAGTTTCAAGTTTATTACTAGACAATGACGTTCTTTTCCGACAACTTTTAGAAATACAGTAATGAGTTTTTATGTAGAACTAAAATTGAAACCCTTATATACCGGTACATTAAAAGACTTTTGCAAAAACTAATTACAGCCACTGTTACCGTATTCTGGGTCAATTTAGATGCGGTTTGAGCAAAAAAAAGGTTAGTGGTTCTGGATCCTATATGTGCAGATTTGATTTGTATTTTAGGAAAAATCGTTTGAGGGCTGAAAAATGTAAAATAATTCAGCTCCATCTCTCAGCTTCCGAAGGAACTACGTCCGCACCGCAATACTGAACTACTCACGAAGTGTAGTTGGTTAATGGTTAGTCTAGTTCCAACTGATTATTTTTTCTCAATTCATTCCGAAATTGCTGGTTTATCAATCTATGGTACATAATGAACATGACACTCGACAGTGTTGATACTACTGTCTTGTAATCAACTATTCCGGACCGATGTTTTTATAAATCATTATAAATCTAGAAATTTCTGAATATAAGTAGATTCATTTTATTATTCTCATTTTTTGTTATATTTTTACTATCGAGATTGTAACGTATCAATTTGGGATGTTTGAAAAAATTACAAAGAATAAAATCAAATGAATTTCCACAGTTTTTTTTCGTGATAAAGTGTAGAATATTAGTGTTTCTCCGTGGAAATGAGATCGGGCTCGAACACTAAATTCCACTGTTTAAGGGGCGAATGTGGTGTTCAGTTAATTTAATGAGGACTGTGTAAGTGATCGAATCAAAGCCATTGGCTATCAAAATTCCCAACTCCTGTTCCCATTAGTACGAGTATACTCAGTGAAGACAGCTCTTTCCAAACTCAGCTTTTTATTCATTTCAACTGGAAAACATCCGATTTTCGACAACTGTCAACTTGTTAACCTCGAGTTTTAGTGCTTTGGGACAGCAAACGTGACGCTGAGTACAAATTGAGGGTGTCTCGAAAAGATACAAGTTTAATGGGACGAGGAGCGAGACATATTGTCATCGAATGTCGCTAATGGGAGTTGGAGGCGATGAAAAAGAGTATCGCTCGACGAAATCCGCATGCGAATCACAAGCAAATTGCAGCGCGAGGTGTCGAGCAAAGGTAAGGCCTGGAAAAATGAACATGCTTGGCACGTTCCAGCTCCGGCCGGGCCTTCTGAGGAATGCGGACCGGGCATCATTCAATCGAATACTCACCATCATTCTACGTCGTTCGACTCACTTTTACCAATAATTTCAGTTTACATTATTCCTCCGCTCTGTACCAATCTTCCGCCTTTTTTCTTTAACCTCGTTTCTCTTCGAATATCTCAGTTTTGTCTTGTCTTCACCGAATGGAACACTTCTTGCAAAAACTTCAACTTTTCCACACACCTTGATAGCATCGGCTATAGCGAAATGACATCACATCCGGAGACCTACTTACCGAGAAATGTTAACAATCAGACATTGAGTGATTTTATAGAACGCGCATATATAATTGCCTTCACGCGTTCACTTACACATTCCGCTAACCTGCATGTACTTTCTCTGCTTGTGATATCAACAGTGGTGTTTCATGTTGTGTTTACTTGCAAAATAATGAAAAATGCGCCATCCCAATTCATTATACATTCGCCTTCCAAGAAATAGATGTGTTCTTGCTTGCGTTCCGTGGAAGAACCTAATAATTGGCGTTGTTAGGCAATTTATTATCTTTACTGCTATCAACAGGTGAAGTTTCTTAACCTTCTCGAACATGTTACTTGTGAACTCAAACCCTCCATATATTATGATATATGTTTTTAATAACAAGGACTCATCTCGATGTATAAATAATTGCCGTTATAGGTAGTAGGATATATTTTCGATGAATGCCAACCAACCCATTTCAACAAACCGAGAAAATTCTCCTCGATGCCTCTACAATCTCTACATAGATCTGCTACATAATTGGGATATGGATGGAGAATAAAGAATATCGTATCATACATTAATATTATTGATGTTGATGTGATTATTATCATTATCTAGATTTTTGCTTTCTTCTACACATAGCCTACTAAAAATCTGCAGAGGCGCTATTATAGGCAATATTATTTTCCAGCAAAAACTTCCTGTATCAACTAATTGAATTTTGGTGAAATACAGAATAGTGCTGACATAATGTATGGAAAGATCCATGTGAATTGTTCTAGTTTAATGAATATGAGAAATGGGTTTAATATTACTTTGATACGATATACCTAATTTTGCTCTTCAAAATCTGATACTCATTACAATCCTTTCAACCCCTCTTCTCTTCTTATTTAATACGAAATTTCTTCATCCTGTCATTATAATGGGCTACTGATAACGTGATAGGAATCTCATTCGTCCATTATATTTTTCAAGTTTCGGGAAACAAAATGTTTTGAAGTGAATAATAATCAACTCCACATCGCATGTAACTTGGAGATAAAAAATTATACACAAATCAACTCTAGTTTTTATAGCGTATCAAATGGTGTAGCATATACCTGAGTTGATAAAGTAAATTATCATAAAAGCATTGCAGTTCCAATTTAGTCTGTGAATCATAAAACTGCAGGGTTAAACAGCATTAACAGACAACTCAGTATCCATTCTCAGGACAATAACGTTTATAGTAATTTCGCTCTCAACTGAGCCATAAAATTGTGGATGATAATTACAGTTCATTCTCACTCCATCAAATGAGTGAACGGCTCTCCCATTATGAGTTTTATTCGTCTAGGCTGATACGAGTGTGTAAAATTCCCTATCTTTCAGAAAAGAAATAATCCGTGATTGTAATTATCATTTATTCAATTTCATGCCAATATCAAATATCAAGTCATGCATTTGCGTTTTCTTACTAAATCTGAAACTGAGCTTGAGAACGAAGAAGAGAACGAATTAAAAGTATAATTGTCTTTGTAGTAGAACTTAGAAACATCAAACATATTCATAATTAGGTTTGATGAATAATTACAAGGATAAATGATGAGAAATTATAATAATTAATCATTCATTTCCAAAAAATTAACGACTTATGTTATTGGTTTTTATTTTCATTCAAATTATGTATTTGCTTCATTTAATCTCAAAGCATGAAAATAATGTAATACCAATAAAACTTTCCAGGATCAAGAAATTCATTAATATAGAACAATAAAGTAATATAGAGATCAGCTGCTCTGGTCACGGGTTTAGTAATGCTACAGATACAATAATTCAAGAAGTTATGTGGTCCTAACTCTGTCTAATGAAGGATATTTTCAATTTTTCATATAATTTCAGATAACACAGTTGTAGAGTGAGCTAGTGTCGACTTCTAGGAGTGAGAGTTTCTAATCTGAAGTTTCATGTTTAATTAAAACGTGGAAATTCGATTAAGCTCTGTTCCCAGATTCCGTTGGGTATTTTACTGTTGACTATTACGCTGTGTTTAATTACCAATAATTAATTGTTGCAAAAAGAGGTACCTGACATGCGTTACACCTGTTCCTTCGGAAGCTATTAAAAGCTCAGAGAGATGGATTTCACATGTTGAAGCTCCTAATTACTGGTCGGTTAGTTATAGTACTACTTGTGTCTTTCCACTCGTTTTCCAGTAAAAAAGCCTGTCTGATTGGTAGCACACGTCCTGTAGTGGTAGCCTATCTGAATGGAAGTAACCGGTCCTAGTCTTACCTTTTTTGTTCACATTCCTCACGTTTCCGGTGATCTCAATTTGTCACTATTTGTTATCTGTGAAGTTATTCTACCTTCTTTAAGAAAAAACGTCGATACATCTGGTGTGGAGGATGAATGAATCCAATCATTACAAGGGGATACGAATGAAACGAGTTAGAATTGTAGACGAATAGTTGAAAACTACCTAGTAGGGGAAGTAGGGAACCAATAATTCGGGGTAATTAATTGAACGAAATTCCTAATTAATGCCAATTATTACTCTGAAGACTTCTGCTACTGCAAATATTGACAACAGAATAATAGCTAGTAAGGAAATTCGATGAACGCTGCTGTACAAAAAACTTGAGCCCGAGCGGGAATCGAACCCAGCACCTCTAAAACTAGGGAATTTCGTTCAATTAATTATTATGATTCTAAAGCAATATTTAATTTCCTTCCATCTTCATATCTGAATCATTCGGGGTTTGCTAATAATAAACGATTGTACAGTATAAATAACCGTTTAATGAGAGAAATTATTATAAATTAATAGAGAACTTAGCCTCAACTATTGATGAAAGTGTACAACCACATAGTAAATATCTATTGAGTAAACGTCTAATAAGTGAAAAAAAATTAAAAAGTAAATGTTTAATGAAAGAAATGAGTATAACTCATAAGAAAAGAGATCAAAGGGATTACTAGAGATAATTCAGAGTTCTCTCCTTTTCTATGGTATTACTGTATCCAAGATATTCACTAAACTATTCGATAATTTCAAATGAACTTTATCGTTTGATGATTCATTCACAAAAAGGAAGTTGAAACAAAATCACACTCGTGTTCAAACCAATTTTTAAATTCTATTAATAGATTATTCTATTTCCAATTTTTTGCAACGTGATGATTTTATTAATTATATCTATTTCCTTTCTGTTATTTCAGGTAATTGGAGCCATTCACTTCCGTCTCCTTGGAAATCTCACGGTATTCTTAGCGTAAGCTGAGAATTCATTCAACTTTAGTGGTAGATATATACATTTTTCAAATGCATAATTTAGAATATCACTAATTGAAAATATGTGGAATCTATTATTCTCCTACTCAGTGGTTTCGATTCACAAATTTTCAGATGACTCACAGTAACACATTCTACACAAGATGACATAGTAACACAACTGAACTAGTATAGATATGGTGTGATGTATCCAGAGAGAATAAAAGTAAGTTCTTATTCTATACTCTCTGGATGTATCTAACTACCCAAAACCAGAGGGTCGCGATGAATGCTCTGCACTATAACATGTATTGCAGCTACCTGGAAAGGACTATTCTTTATTGAAGTCATTATAATACGCTTATTCAAAATCCCATATATTTCATCCACTTTCCCTTGAATACCATCAAATTATGTACAGTATCCATATTACAATAGTTGATAATGAAATACACAGCCAAAAAAATGTTGTATGTTGTAGAGTTCACAGTTGAAATCTGAACTATATCCATCGCCAATATTGATCATTGGCACAGATTCGCGTTGAATCGTTGGGTGCTCTGCACTATAACTTGTAATGCGTATTATTACCTGGAAAGGACTATTCTTTGTTGAAATCATTATAATAGCATGCAAGTGAATTGAATAATCCAATGGTAGAGTGCCACCTAACAATTTCATACCTGCTTCAGCTAATTTTTGAAGGTATTACCATAGACTAACTATACACTAATACTGTTGTCTATGGTATTACTGTGAATCGTAACTATACACTAATACTGTTGTCTATGGTATTACTGTGATTCGTTATTGCCTAAAATACGATTTTTCTTTATACCAAACCGTCCATAACTTAAAAACTAATAAATCTTAAGTTGGCACATTAGATTTCCACATAAAATGAATAAATGGAAGTTTTGAAAGTATTCTCAAGTTTCAACGTGATATTGGCGTTTTACTTTTAACGAGCGTTTGCGAGCTTCGCTTCTACGAGCAGCAGCTTGAAATCTTTCGGGGTTCACATCATTAAGAAAATTATTGTACTTTTCGAAAACTTTGCCATAAGTCACATCGAAGTGTGGAGAAGTCACTGCCGGTCTTTGCAATGAGAAGAAGAGCGTTAGCTTCACTTTGTTCTATGAGAAAGATTACAACCGAGGTTCGTGTCAATGTAAAACCAAGATAACCAACCCTGACTAAGTTCAGACAATAATCATTAAAAGTTGTAACTGGACGCATGCAACGAATTCATTAAACTGATACGACCGGCATTTTCCACTTTCTGAATTCCAAATGTCTGTCAGAACTACTATAAGACTTTCAGATATTGTAATGTACAATTAGGCTGGGAACTCCTTATAGCTGAGAATAATAATTCTAATAATGCTCGTCTAGCGTGAAGACCTTATCTCTTTCTTAGTTCTTCACTTAGGCCACAAACAGCTTTGTCATTATCAAATAATAATCGTAATTACAATAATATTAATACCAATTATTCTCCCCGGAATTGTTCATCAGTGAGAGAATTAAAAACGCGAACATTTTTGGTGAAATTCGAGTTGGAAAGAAATGAATTAACAATTGTGTCGGAAGTTGTCCATTACTAAGTTGCTTGAAAAGTCCATTACAGCTTGTAGAACTAGAAAAAATATGTTTTAGAGTGTTCGGAAGTCCATAATTTGTTCTCATCAGAAAAAATTATTTCATTCTTTTGAACATGCTATATAGTTTTAGGGCAATCCAACCTCAAAGTAAGTTCCTTGCTGACTTCAATTCACATCCCTCATTCAAGGACAGAAAATATTATTTCTTGTTTTAATTATTCCTAGTTTGCTTTTCTTTGGTGATTAGAAATTGAACACATAAAACTTGAGTCCTCTCAACCATAATACCAATTCCCGATGAATCAAAATTTACTCTTGAAATAATAATTGATGCATTTGATTTGTGAACTTGAGAAAACAATAGAATAATAATTCATAAGAATATAAAGAGTGGTGTCTCATTGTTAGAAGAGTGAGCGTGAGCCTACGTTTTCAGTCTGAATAACTCGTTAGAAGCTGCAATTCGGTAGTAACAAGTGTTCTCTTCTCCAACATATTTTTTGACATGATTTATTATACATTTACACAATAATACGGCAATAAGAAATTAAGGAAAATGTACACATCTATTGTGCGAAGTTCCACTTTGTGAGTCAAACTCTATTTACACGATACACTGCCGACTCGAAAAACATCTGCTCTCTGTTTGCCAGTCGTTTGTTCACTGAGAAAGAATATGAGTTCATTTAAGAGTTATTCATTGGAGTCGTAAAATCTGTTTCATGTGCCGATGTAAGATTTCTGGATTTTTCCGGAACAAATTCCTTTTAGTTTTTGAATGTTGAAAACAATTTGTTTTTAATTCAATCATATTCCCCACATCTCTAGATAATCATACTAATCACGATCTTGATAATAATACCACAGAGAACAGATAAGTAATACTAGAGAATATAATTGCTTCTCTATGATAATACATTGTATTTGATGATTGTCAATTTATTGTCTGGACAGGTTATCTTCAACTATTGAATAGCTTATGATCAAAATTATATATTTTATTTTACATATATATAATATATTAATATATTTTTTTCTAATGAGTTCATTATTTTCTTCTGGGGAATCCGGGATTATAGCCATGGTTCATTTAATGCTATTGACAGTGGCAACACTTTGGCAATTTATTAGTACAGTTATGACAAGATTACTCTCTAGGAAAGGAAAGGGCCTACATACACTTTAAAAATGAAACAGTATTAATTTTGTCAATACTTGAAATAATAAGGCTCATTCATTACAAACTGTAAACTTCAATAATCCTGATTGCAATATTGAGCAGTCAGTTTCAAGTCAATTACTCATCTACACAATAAAATATATAAACAATAATTTATAGTTGAATTCATAATTCATTCGAACGGAATACTTCGCGATTTTGAATTAAACATGAATCGATCAATCGAACACTTGGCGTTCAAAAATGACGAATATCGCAAACCAAGCTTGAAAATAAAAATTCAGCATTGAGGAAAACTCGACAGCGTTCATGAATATTTGTTTGTTCAACTGTAATGTTTGTGGAAGCTGAACAGGGGAATCAAATCATAGCATTCTACGTGTACGAAAATGTGACTCGGCTGTCCGATTAATGAATGCTGTTTGGTAGAGCGTCTTCTTCCTGCTTTTGCCATTTCTTTTGAACTTGTGAGATTTTGGCACGTTTTGAAATTCAAATCCGTTTCGGTCAGCTAGCACTGCAAAAGTATGGCACATTCATATGAAACGAAAAATTCATTAAAATTCAGCAGCGAGTGTTTTTTGGCAGTTTGTTGACTCCGATCGCTTGATTTGATGTTAAATTCACATGCGCACGCACAGGGCCTTCCAAAATCGGGGGACATGTTACGAGTGCAGATTCTTAAATCTTTCTTCGATTATTATCTGTTCGATGACAGTTTGTTGACCCACAATGACTCCCATTCGATAGGTTTATCGGGTTTCGATTCAGTATTCGACTCTCGGGCTCCCACTGCCATAGACGCGTGGAAATGTTCACTATTTCAGGAGCTTCCGGTAGCGAACGGCACGTACTCACTTTGCTTTATGGTCGCACCAGAAATGGTTGTGCGCTCAACAAAGCAGATCACGTGTTTGCCTTAGAACTTCCATTCACCATAAATGCATATCTTGACACAAAATTGGATTAATTGCTACAAATGCGTGATCGCTGAACTTCCATTCGCGCCGATATTTGGAGCGCTCCACTAATCATGAACCAGAAAGTGGAGAATGAATGGATTATCATACTCGATTGTATATGAACTATGTTACTATCAAATATACTGAATGAAATATACATGAAGTATTATAATTATACTTGAAATCGTATTTCCCTTTGAAACCTCTCTTGGAATTAGCTGCAATGAACAGTAATCAATGAACATTCTCTAAAGAAGTTAAATCAATAGTTTCTGAAATCAATGAACATTCTATCAAGAAGTCAAGTCAATAGTTTATCAAGACTTTCCAAGAGCAGAATTAAACATTATTTCTGGATATTAGAGTCGGAATTGAAGAGTATTTCTATTTGAAGGTAAGCATCATTTGTGAAAATTTAGATATTTCAACTGAGGAGCTCCAGGCACTTGAATTGTAATGTAATAAACATATTAATATTTGAATTGTAATTCACATAAACGAAGTCTTTCCGACAATGCAAAATTTATCCCACTAATTTAATTCTCCAATCAAACTAATCTATTCAATTCTCAAATGAAAGTACGGTGAAATTTATTCTCCTATCCCACTTATTACTGCGACTAGAATTACGCTAAAATCTAATTTGATAACACAAATGCAATGTAATTTGCTAATGGTCTTGGATGTATTCAGCAAAAATTTCTCACTAATTTTACTTTCATTCAAAGTTTGAACACCTATTACAATCTTCGTATGACCTGTTCACATGTCTCGAGCATATTTCCGGAAGTCTGAGAAAAACAGTGCACTTAATAATAGGAGTAATTAGAGAAAAAACTGTGTAGTTTCTGGTTGGTGAAAGGAGATTCGCATCCCGATTACTACCGTTCTGTTTAATCTCATGTTTCCTTTAGTCTGCTCATTTTGACTCATTAATTTTGATGTATTAATGTTTTGACATCGTAATTACAAGTCTATGTCTGATGAATAAATCATTTTAAATTGTTGACTTGTCCATCAATAGTGAATTTTAATCGTGAGGTAGCCGAAAGACATGCTTGGAGGTGATGAACGGGCTAGCTGCTTGGACCTACAGTGTGGAATTCCGTTCCTTCCTGTAATCAAAAACTACATCAGAGTTTTTTCAGAAATTCTGCTCACTAGCTCTAGAATGAATTATTACAGGTCTTCAGCGAAAAACATCACCAAATCAAGTTTTTCATGTGAATGAAAATTATATTTGATTTTCCTCTTCTTAGTAATTCTGATCCTCATCTTCTTAATGTTGGGTATATTCTTCAATATTGAGTGTTAATACTCAATTATTGAAGATTTTAACAATCATTTACTTTTTCTTGAAACTGATCACTCTCTTGTTACAGAACAGAGAATTTTATTAACGCTTGATCTCTCATCAAAATACATACTATAGTCTGTTCTCATTCGCTATCCAAGTACAATTTTTTTTTGTTAGTTTCTGAGAACTAACAAAAGGTGTGAAAAATATTTAAAAAAGAGCCTTCTGATGTTTCCCTCATATGGTGTAAGAAAAATATTCATCACACTTGTCTCATTCCTATATACATTTGACATATTTCTTAATCTGATATTTTTTTAACTACAATCCATTCATAGATCTGGTTCACTGTATGTTGCTCGTACCAATAATGCAGGGAAACTTCTGATTGTGTTTGCTAGCTGTTTTTATCGGTTCTGCTAACTCTGTTGCTTTTTGCCCAGCTCTAATAATAATTGTAATGGTGTTGATAATAACCCTAATGTGTCCCAAAATCAATGATGCACAATTTGCTCCAGTTGGCAGCTGACCATCTTCAGTACAGGTTGACCTCATTCTTATCGATAAACAGGTTGACTCATTACGCCTCATTGGTATGAGTGTTTTCCACTTATTTCTTGCTTATTGAATTTTAAATTACTGTACCTGCTAGAGCTATTGCATTCTTATATTGTCTTTTGCATCTTTACAATTTGATCTCATATTAAAAACAACTCTATAATAATTATTATTGAGTGGATTTTTTTACAAAAATATGTAAATAACAAAATTATCTCTTCCAAACCCAAGAAGAACGGTTGAATTTGATCCATAAGAAGAATAAAATTCATTTCTATTTCATACAAATTAAACTGAATTCATTAAGAGTTCCAGATATTCAATAATGACATAGTAGTCTACAGTTATATTTATAATATCTACTTGGATTATTGTATATTCATGATGCAATGGAAAATTTCATTTTTTATTTTCTTTGAAGAAAAAAGTTCACAAACCCGTTTAAAATCTCGTAACGGTAGATTAGCTCACGATCCGTATTTACCCTAAGCAGGGCAAGCGTTGGAATAAATGCTAATTTAGGTGCAGTATAATAATATTGGAGGTGTGCAACAATCACTCGTTTTCTCGTGAAGGAATGTAATCAAATTTTTTACAGAACGTAAATAAACTCAATTCATGTTCTCTCACGATCCACGGGGTTTTATTATCGCGAAACAAAACCTTTATTGAATCTCCCTCTACGATGTTTAACAATAAGCCGCATGATGAATTATTTTTCTCATCCCGAAAAATATACTAGCGCTTTTGTGCTGGTTTTTTGTCGGAAAGGAAATATTTACTCCTTTTAAATTATACGATTTCTTGTGAGGCTTTGCTGTGCAGGCAGGAAGGGTTGAGGGAAGGAAGGGGTTGCGAAGGGTCCCGCATCGGAAAGGGCAGGCACAAAGGAAGACAGATATTTGATACACACAATAGGGCTGACAAGTCTTGGAACGACATTCGATTTTTTAAGGGGCGATCCCAGCTTCTTTATTACAGCATTGCGCTGAGTACGAGCTGAACGACTGACTGAACTGCCATACAAGCAAGGCCTCCAAGCACAAAGCTCTCTCACACACACACCTCGCCTCGCCACCCGTTCTTGGCTCTACGCTGCGCTGCGCTGCGGTGCTCGATACGGCCTTTCAATATTCTTCTTGCTTCACTCATGATTCATCATCAATCATTTCTCGGTGTCTCTTTTTTCGATAAAAGAAAATAGCCTTATTTATTGTGCCCGCTCAAGATAAATGATACGTTCTCACTGGAAATACCTTCACTGGAAACCATTTCAGTCCATGAAAAACTGGTGTGAAGCATTCACAGTATTCTTGAAACGTTTCCCTTTCTCAGTCATTATCGTTCTCATTTTTAGCTTGTAAATGGAACGTGGTTTTCTAAACATGGAAATTCTTTGGTGATTGTTGAGCGATTTCGTTTTTGTTGCTACAAATCGATGTTAAAGGTATTGATAAACCATCAATTTTCCTTACGATTCCATTCATTATCGTATTTTACTTGTATCGTATGTTGGTCGAGCATGATACCAAAAATTGAGAGGATTCTACACTCTTCTAGTAATGGAACTATATCCAAGTAATTTCATTCTGCCCAACAATGTCACTATCAGAATTTTATTTATTTCTAATTCATAAGTAATTTATTTTCTTAAAAATATGAGATGAATTTGGCAAGGAGAAGAAGAAGAAGAAGAAGAAGAAGAAGAAGAAGAAGAAGAAGAAGAAGAAGAAGAAGAAGAAGAAGAAGAAGAAGATGAAGATGAAGAAGTAGAAGAAGTTCCATTGTAGTTTGCAAATACTCAAGCAATGTTTTTGGAGGCTTCCAGAGCAGTATACATGCAATTGGAGATGCACATTTGCACAACCTCATTCCTATACGTTTACTATACATTCACTTGAATTAGGGTTAGAAGAGATCAGTTAGTGAGTAAGGGAAGGTTACAATCTTATAAAGTTTAGTAAAGTGAGAATTGAGACAACAAACGCAAATGGAAGAGAGTTATTGGATTAGAAAGAAGTAGCTGTTAATGCTAATGGAAGAGAGAAATGAGAAATATGGAAACAGTGAAAAAATGGAATTCGAGACTAACAGTACAACTAAGCTCGTGCATCTGCTCAAATCGAGAGTTGGGTTATAGACTACCAAAAGCATATTATCTTACATTGAATAGGTTGGAGCCGGCAATGGCTAAATGGAAATCGTTCAGTTAAACAGGCGAATCGGCTGTAAAGTATCGTGTAAAGAAATTTACATAGTGGTAACCTGTGCTCGCAAGATGGTAATTCACTCGGCCGATTGGTATCTCAGGTGCGATTGCTATTGCAGCCTATAAAAACTACTTAGTATTTTGACCTTGACGTGTGTTGCATGTGCATAAAGAAAATGCGTTTGCGAATTTGAGACGGGGGAAAGAGAAATGGAATATTCCCACGCACCGGAATGTATCCGGCGATCTGATGTGCGGCTTCAGACATGCCCGGCTTTACCGTAACCAGGAGCGGTCTACAGTTTCCGGTTTTTGAAATCTATAAACTCCCTTAAAATGTGTTATTTCAACCCGTTTCTTTGGAAAAAAGGAGCGAACTTATTCCGAGCTCGAGATGGTTGCTGTTGATATTAGCATTTCCATTTCCATTTGTTCGTTTATTATGCATCAGATTAAGCCGCTAATAAATTGTTTCATATAACGAGGCTTGTAGCAGCGGTGTGGAGATCTCCGGGTCGTGCAAAACGATAGATAGCCTCCTCGTCTGGGTAAATACCCGCTAAGACGCTTATGCTTATGCCCGACTTCTCCCAATGCTCCAGCAGCCTCGATTATCTCTCAGCTCGAAAACGCTTCACTTCTCCCAGCATTCAACCAACTACTTGCTACGTTCATTCCTCGTTTCTTAGCTTTTCTCACGTTCTCACCTGTTCCAATAGGACTTCCACTATGAACTAAGAAGATAATATTCATAGACTGTGCTTCATTTCACATAAAAAAACGTATAACTTTTAAAAATTGTACGAAAAGGAAATTCATATTATGTAATATTGTACTGAATAAAATGTATCTTTCTCCAAACCATGCATAAGAACTTTGTTTTCATTCTCAATTAATAGTCTAAACATTTTCTTTAAAAAATCTGTAGATAGCCTACAATTAATTGAAATAGAACTGTTCGTGATTTTTTCAATTCTGTTTTGTTTTGAAACGAGATAATAAAATAATGTTAATCTGAAGATTATGTGTTGAATATTGAATAGTATCACGAATTTGAGTTATATTTCAGGTCAAGCACCTCCTCTTTGATGTTTAAGAAACACGACTCACTTTTATTATGAATCACTACTATGCCAAGAAATTCGCTCCTCATTCACAGAAAAAGCAAAGCATATGAATGTTCAGGTTCTGTTGATTGAGTTCAATGAAACTCCAGCTATAGAATTTTTTTCATATTTTCCAAAAATATGATATATTGTATTAAATACATTAGCTCATACTATTAAATCAGTTGAGCTCCTCAGGTAACTAATATAATAAGATGATGGCTTTATAATTCAGTATCCTATCACTTTTTTCTTAACCTCTCCACTGTTGATGATTGAGACTATACAACAAAATTTTCAAAAATATAATTGATGATGCCTGAACAAGTTTTGTAATATTATCACCGAAAGAAGCAAAGTCATCACGTTTTTTCTGCTGCAATTCAGAAAAATGATTGATGTAGTTACTTACATTAGTATTTTAAAACAGTTCCCTATATTCCCATAGCTGTTTTTTATCGGCCTGCCTGGCAACCCCTGCTAGCTACCCTGTCTTTTTTACGAAACTCCAAGTAATTCTTCATCTTCAGCAACCAATCGACCTACTGCCTACTACGGCCCCTTCTCACTTCAAGGTTTTGGGAGTTTTTTTATCAAATTCGTAGCTTAAGGATCTCAGCATCCTTCAGTCACTGTGATGTCGAGTTACGATAAACATTGCCTCCTCACCTGTCACTGTCTTCCATGACTCACAGTGCTCGCTTCAAATGCTCTTGGATATACCTAGTTCTGGTATGTATGTATAATATTTTTTTGTAGAATTTGTCAATTTTTGTTTATGTCAAGTATGTATTATCTCTTGTCGCCAAACCCATTGTCCAAGTACCTGATTAAATTGATAGTGTCAACTCATGAGAGACTCTGAACAAGTGTCTTATCAGGTTCCTACAAATGATATATTTTGAACCAATGTGGTCTTGTGGAATGATTCTCTCTACTCGTAGAAAACTTTCTCGTGTTGTCTTCGAAGCTGTCATGTTCTTATGTATTTTCAAATTGTGTTTGGAACTGCATTACTAATTGTTGTAGATTTATCATGTTGAGCTGCAAGTAGGCTCACAGCATTAAGATACCAGTGCAATTTTGGATTATTTTTTATCTCATTTGTATTGTTTAAATTTATTGTTATTGTATTGTTGAATTTATTGATATTTATATTATTGTAGTTTTTGAATTTATTGTTTTCCAACGTTTCAACCTCTTGTTCTGACTGTGACTCAAACTAATCTTGAAACCCCCTTTAGATGTCTTCTAATAGCTCGTTTTATTCTCGTTCACATAATATTTCCCAATACCAAAATGTGCTATCTAATAGTCTACTAATTTATTAAGTGACATTCAAATTCAGGGTTGATGTGATATTTTTTTTAACGTTATGTGTTCATATTCTACAGACAAGAGCCTGAATATTTTTTTGTTTGCTGTGAATAGTTGCTATGTGATGACATTTATAATTATAAAAAATTAACGTTGGCAACATCAAACGTGAGTGGCAGTAAGAAAATCAGTTGCTGTGGATAAGTTATACCTATGACTTCATTAATCTAACCCTACATTCTAGGCCGTCTTATGAACTCCACATGTGTGAAGTTTTACTATCGAATAGAAACGTGCACAGGAACTGTTAATGTGATCACAGGTTGACAATACTTGCCTACTTCTTTATGAATTCTTGTTCCATTTTCGTCTGCCCAGGAATTCCAGCTATTGTTTCATCTAAGCAACCCAATTGATGTTAATTCATGCAGAGGCCGTTTCTGACATCATTTCTCTATATGTCTTCCACATTTTCTTATTGTTCTAACATTCCGTTATTTCCTCTATCACCTTCTGTTTCCTGTATAAAATAAAATTCTGTAATCAATTTTTTTCATGGCCTTTACGATGACAGCATAATAAACCGTGTTCGAGATCATTAAATATATGTGCCATTAAAACATGTCGATCGGAGCAGTTTAGTTAGTTGTCGAACAAGTTTCGAAAAACCAATTATAATATTTCACTTTTTCAGGCAAATTATCGGTTATACCAACCAAGAATCAATCTTCAAAAATTGTTTCCAACAAAATTGAAGGCTACGCTCTCTCCTTATCGGACCCTCTCTTTCTATGATGATGGGCTTTAGAGGAGATTTAACGCCGCGATATCCTATTCATATTATTCTGTCCACACTTCCATTCATGAACATGTCAGCTGAGCAGTTGGGTAGCGTTCAAACTCAACTTTTGATCCTAGATAATCTGCCAGTTATTATTTGAACTATCAGCCTACTTTTTCAAAATTTTCCATGCATTCCATAATGGATTTAGATGAATATCCTACCAAATTATTATAATTTAAACAAATCAAAGCTGGTGATGGATTCAACTTTTTCATCTGTATAATGAAAATAAGGGAACGCACACACGGACTTACCATAACTTCAACTTCACCTTCCTTCCATCTATTCATTTATCTTTGGAAGTTGTTTCTTATCCGTTCAAAAGTTGCATTCAAATCCGCTATAGTGGTTGAAAAAATTGATTGTTAAACACAATATTGGTGAATAGTACAGGAATAGAGTGACTGACAATATTTATGTAACCAACTAAAACCTACACTACTTAATATACTTAGTCCAATTTCCTAATAGATGTAGCCTTGTAAACCGTGTAGGCTCACAATACACAGTGATTTACTATATTATAATAGCATTACTTTTTACATTACAATGGCGTGATTCTTAGTGAAACTCTCAATTCTGTGAAATTTCAAGTAAACAATAAATTATGAAATGAACTTTTGTGCTTTTGAGGTATATAGTCAGGTACATTCAAGTATTATTCTAATTCTGCGTTTTAATGCATAGATTTTAAAGAAAATGCATTTCATGTTTGACATCATAAAAGTTGAATTGTTAGACTCTTTAACAGTACAAATTCTAATAAAGAAGACTATTCTCATGATTCCCAATTCCAATTCCCAATTTTAGAGAAAATGCATTTCATGTTTGACATCATAAAAGTTGAATTGTTAGACTCTTTAACAGTACAAATTCTAATAAAGTAGACTATTCTCCTGATTCCCAATACCGGCCAGTCTCCCCAAATTATGTTCAGATTGGAAAAATCCTTCGAACCCAAAAAAGTGGATTGCACCTTTTGTGATTGTTGATGGCTACAAGGAGACAGACCATTGGAAGAATGTAATTTGAGGCCGAGATGGATGTTGAATGTTGGATTGTCGCTTGGAGTGGCATCATCAATTATCTTCAATCTAGCGAAGGGACCGGGATGAATGCTACAAGCCCTGGTGTGATTAAGGGCTACAACGCTTTTATTCCTTTTTGTCAGCCTCCCCCCACCCCATGTCTAGCACTGGTTGAACGAAATTGTGAGAGTTCCTCTCTCATTGTGCCCCTGCATTCTTCTTCAATTGCCTTCCACTTGGTACTTTCCTCCTTCAACAAAAAAAGCCTACTTACCAGCCTTATAAAGCTATTGCGAGGTTAATTCCGTGTTATTAGTCCATGCAGAGGTTCTATATACTTTACATCAACGGTATTCACTTCTCAAATAAAGTATTCATGAAATATTACTCAAATTTCATTAGAATCATAATCGAACGTATTGCTCCAAGTTCATCTGTGGTCTGTATGTAGAGGAATCTAAAACTATTATGGAAATTATAAATCATGGATTATGAGAACTATCACTAATCTTTCAATGATGGATTTGATGGACCATGAGTAAATGAATACGATTACCTTATATTGATTATAAAAACAATTTACTTGACAATGAGTTAGAGTTGGAGATGAATCAATGGTAAAGACTACTGAAGATGTAGACATGAATATCATTGAAGACGTATGATTTAGTGTAGGCTACCAAAAATATCAAACTAATGTCCGGTTTCTCAGTTGTTCAATAAACTATTGAATCAATAAATGTTTTGTAAGTTTATTGATTCAATACTGCTATTGGATCCGTAAACTGTTTTTTGAACGACTAAGAAACCGGGCATTAGTAGCGATAACGAATAAACCAATTTCAATTAGCATTGAAATTTGAGGTTTCAATTAGCATTCAAGATTTCTGAAAATACTAAACGATGAAAAACTTGCGCATACCCGAAATTGTTCGATGATAATCTTTATGCTGATGATTTTATTATAGATAGTTTGAATATGACCTCATTCAGTGGTTGATTGTTTTCGGTTTCACTTGCTTAGTTATTTTTAGTTTAATTCACATTATTCCAATTTAATTAATGAAATCGTAAACACTTAAAAAATTCACAGTTAGCGTTTTTACTGCTAGTGTGACGAAATTTGAAAATAAAAATATTTTAGAACATAATTCTGTACCTGTAGTTATTATAAATTGAGAAATCTATTTGAAATCATGGGACGTCTGTTTTTGTCACATTTTTGAAACCATCAAGTACGATGCAGTAAATATATTCCTGTCGTCAACTGTAGCTAATTAAAACTTGATTGCAGAGTTTTGAAGTATATTTAACTCCATTTATCAGTTGAATGAATATTCTCTCTCTCGTTTCCTTTAACTTCATTCAATTCAGATAAAAAATATATAAAATTATCCATCTTTGCTAAAAACTATTGAATGAGATGTTTCGCCATCAAACTCCTTTTTCAGGCATATTCTTACTGAAATTCAGTCATTAATTCCATTAAAATTCCTGAATTAGAATACAGTACTCAATAATTCAATTCAGACAATTTAGGATGGGAGTAATCCACATCTTGAAAACTATAACCTGAGTCATCACTCAATAGTTGGAGAATTATTTTTGGTGCTGAGCATATCTCATACTCTTGCTGAAAATAGCGAACAAATTGAATGTTTTTCTCTAATCCGAGTCAATTTTAGCATTCTGCTCTGTTGCTGTTGTAGAGCAATCTTATCGATACGTGCTTATTTTCCATATGGCTCAACTTTTAGCTGCTTAATGCGTCATTATTTCTTTGATAAACATATTTATGGATACAAAATCGTGGAGCATGAAACAGTGAAGACATTTTCGACCGGTATTGAACGAATTCTAACTCCTCATTATTACATGTAGAAATTTTAAACTGAGAATAACGTCGTTCAACTTGGATAAAATTGATTTAAAAGTGGGCCCACTCAAGATTTCTGCATATCACCAATCTATGAACTCACTTCTTTCAATGCATGAAGATTTCAAAGAATTTTGCTGACTCTTTCTCATACTCAGGTGTGGAGGTACATGTGACTGTAAAGATGCAGGCAAGCAATAATAATAATTATCAAGCAATCTGCTGCTTTACTAATTGATGAAAATCATAATATAATACAATGGGGAAAAATCATAGGACATAGGAAAGTTTTTCTAATTAGGGTGAGGATATTTTTATCCCATATACATGGAATAGGCAGACAAAAAGTAAATTTTCATACTAAACTCATAGTTAAGACAATACTTTTAATTTAAAATGCATGAGTAGATATTCATTTCAAATTCTTGTAGTGGACAATGAATAGATTCTCATTCCAAATCCATAGCATAATAAACAATAAGTAGATTCACAATCCAAATTCATGGAGTAGATATTAAGAAGTTTGGAGTTGTCGAGAAGTTTTCATCTCAATGAGACCTTAACTTCGTCATTTGTCTTGGGGCAAACAACGCTCTACAGCGAATTCGATCCATTTTCTCCGAGGCCTTTCCGTTTTCTCTGGCTTCTTCTGCTCTGCACATTATTTTCCCCGTATTCTCCACAATTTACAGGTCTAATTGACCTGTTGAGAAGGTCGAAAACTCGACCTACCGTTTCGTGCATTTCTCACAGACATTGTTTATTTACAACAAGTGGCGGGCTGCCGTCATCGGAAGCTGGGATAATTACCGTAATCCGTATTCATTTTCCCCGTAGTCTGTGGCTGGTCGGCTCCCAGACTGGAGTCCGGCCCACGGCCTCTCATAATAGGTCAGGCAATCTCATCCTAGACTAGAGTTGTAGAACAGTATCACCTGTTCGCTCGCTCGATAATAATCGTTATGCAATCTAATGGGAATTTCGTTGTAGTTTAACTGTTCACAGGCCCCGTAGACAGTTCCAAAAGTTGATATTTTTAGTATTTTATATTAATGTAATAAGTTGGAACAATCATCATAATGATCAATTATAATCGACTATAATATTATTTCAACACTAGAATTGACGACATGCAGTAACATTACAGTGAGTAACATTTATGTTATTTACAGTAAAATTTGACTGCATGTCGTCAATTTAGTTGAAACAATTAACTGTAATAAGTTGGATCCAAAAATTCAGAACTACAATATTATCCTTTATTTTTTATAGTTTCCTCCTCACAATTCATCTTTCAATAATTTTTTGACTACGGTAATTTATGCAAACCCATATTCTATTGTAGCCTACTTATGTAGCCCTCTGTAGCCTTCTATTGTAGCCTACTACTGAAGCCTAACTAAATAGCGCTCTATTCCATTTTTGTCTTATCGAGAAACAAAGTCCCAACAAATCAGACCAGAGAGCTCTCACATTTAGTTACTTATAATCAACAGTTTAAATGTATGCTGTATTCACAAGTTACTCTACTTATAATTTTATTCTTCATTTCCCGTTAATTGGAATTATTTTTGTAATAAAAATTGAATTCAATTAAAAATTGACTCAATTTTAATCCAATGAGGTGACTGTCAATTTTTATTATCTTCTCCTTGCCCGGTTTTTTAGTCGTTCAATAAACTTATTGAATCAATAACTTTTTTTGCATTTGAAAACACATGGTTATTGATTCAATAGTGTATTGGATCCGTAAACTGTCTATTGAGCGTCTGAAAAACCGGGCATCTATCAGTCTAATGACTGACTAACATGGTCGTTAGTGCATCCAATTGGAGTGGAAACTGACGCAATTCCACCTCTAGAAACAAAACCTGAACAGAAACTAATAGATTATGGCAATAATTGAGTTGTGTGAGAGCGTGAAAAGAACAAACAACAGGTGATTTACGTGGACAAGTCTCTGCTTGTCTTTTGAGAGCGTGAAGCTGCAACTTTTGGCCGTCGCAGCCTGACTTGAAAACGATCCAATTCACGTCAATCAACGGCTCGAAGGCAGACTCATTCTAATTTTATCGAAACTTTGCGCCGTAAAGTTGGACAAAGTCGATTGACTGCCTGCAATGAGGCGTATCAAGCCTGGCTTGGCCTAACACCTGGTGCTCGTCATACCGTGAGAGGTGAGACATCCATCTCAGCCGACCAAATAGGTGAACTACTACTGGAAAATGCTCTCTTTACAGTAAATCACACATACTAGATCCAGACTACGCACGAAAATTAGATTAAATTACTGGGAAAATTAGAGCGATCAGATTTGAATTTTTTAATGTTCCTATCCCGATGTTGTTATATGTTATAATAATGTTCCGATACAAAACAATTGAGCCTGAAAAAGGTTGGAATAATACATGGAGAAAATATGAGAAATTAAGTAAATCGAGTAGTTTCATCCTAATTTCATAGTATACTGTACAGTGTACACCTACCTATTGTTACCGAAATAGGTAACTTGTGAATTTTATAAGACCTCTCTAGTGATATAGTGATTCTAATGTACTCTACTCTAGTAATACTGATTCCTCTAATGCCATTCTTTTCAATTTTCGAATCTCCATTCTATTATTTTAGGACTTTTTTCATGTATTTTTTTTAAATTTCATACTACTACAACATCAAATTCTCATGAAAACGATCCAATCCACGTGAATCAATGTGAATTCATTATCCAAAGACATTCCCAAGCTATGAACTGTTTATAAAATCTGTAATTCCAGAACCTTTTCGACTCATTGCTCTGTGTTGAATATGTGGTATATATGATATTTTTTATTGATAAACGTGTAGATTGTCGTCTTGATTATTATCATAATTAATATTAAAATGAGTTCAATCACTTCGAGTAGTCTCCCTAGCTGTGTACACGTGACGTAGCGTCACGTCCAGTCACGATACATCACGTCAGGTCGTATTGAGGTTCGGCTGCCGCCGTCTTTTGATTGGTGGCGGGTTCTGCCTGTACGGCGTCTGCTAATGAGCGCAGATCATTTAGGTTATGTGCGGCTGCAAGACATACAATAACTACTATCAGACTATTACTATTATACGGTGGCGGGGCGGAGCCGCACCGCTCTACGTGAGCGGTCGAAATCATTACAGAAAAATTTCTCCATTCTTCGGCCGGGCCAAATGCACACGAAATCGTGCCCGCCATTCTATTAGTGTTTGATGCCCGTACATCGGCCTCAGGCCTCCGCACACACACACGCACAATCGCCAAAACTAACTCATTCATTTGTCAAATAACCAAAGAAGGCAGGAGGCTGCTGGCTGCTCTCTCATTTTCTCTTTCTACTCAAGAAAGTACAGGCCGCGCTCTGCCTTGTCTCTCTCACTGAGTTTCTCTAACAAAATTTTACACTTACAATTCCTGTCTCTTTTTTTGCAAACATGTTGTTTTTATCCTTATGCTTCTATATCCTCCTCTCATTCTTTTTCTCTGTTCTCTTCTTTATTCTCTATATCCTCCTCCTACTTCTTCACCTTCCCCTACTCATTCTTCTCAACTATCTCCTCCATCATGTCCTCCTTCTTCTTCTTCTTCTTCTTCTTCTTCTTCTTCTTCTTCTTCTTCTTCTTCTTCTTCTCCTCCTCCTCCTCCTCCTCCTCCTCCTCCTCCTCCTCCTCCTCCTCCTCCTCCTCCTCCTCCTCCTCCTCCTCCTCTTCCTCCTCTTCCTCCACCTCCTTCTTCTTTTCTTCTTTCCTTCTTCTTCTTCTCCTTCTTCTTCTTCTCCTTTTCCTCCATCCCTCCCATATCTTCTTTTCTCCTAATAATATTCTCATCGTTCTCCACATTCTCCTTCTAGTATTACTTGTCCTTGTGCTCTTTCTCTCTCTCCCCTCTCTATTATCCTCATACCCCTACTTCTTCTTCTCTTCTTCCTCCTACTCTTACCCTCCCCTCATTATTTCCTCAGTCTTCTTTCCTTCTCCACTTCTCTCTCCCGAAAATACAGCGGCTTTCGTATTGTACTGGATGTGTCTTCTGATAATCAAGTCACTTATAAATGCTACAGGCTGTGTAGACATAATGTATGCAATCATGTATGTTTTTGATAGCTCACTTTGATGTGATTCTACCATAGAGAGATTCTATAGCATTGTAATTCTACCATGCTTCGTATAGAGAGGTCTGATATTGATTCAGAAAAGTAGAATGTCGATTCCGACTTTGAAAACTAGCTGTTTCTATTTGAAAGATATCATGTTCCAATTGCTTCATTTCAAATTATTTAGATTTTAGAGACATTTTAACAAAAAAACTTATTTTTCCAAACGTAACATCCCACTTTTAATACTGTTTCGGAAAGGAATGAAGCCTCATTCAGAGTGTAGAATTCATGGAGATGAGTTAACAATGAGGAAAGGATTTCTCTTGATCTCTCTACAAGTAGCAATAGGAGACCACCTGTTCCTGAATCTCAGTGGTGGAATCCTTAACTCATTGCATAGTAGGCTACAATTGCCAGTTTTATTGGGAAAAAACTATGTATCTCTCTGTCGCTCGCTCTCGACTTTCAAATAACCTCACCAATTATTTTGCACGTACAAGTTACCTTTTGCAGCGTTGAGCTGGTCGGAGAGTCTTCATCAATAATTTGCTCGAGTAGTTTCCCTGGCGGTCCACCATCCGCCTCAGCTTCTGCTTTTGTATTTCACTGATTTTAATTGAATGCTTCTCCTTTATACCTTCTCTCACTCTCCATTATATTCTCTTATGTTTCTACATTTCTTTTTCGTTTGCCTCATATGTTCGCTTCTCTCTTTACATACATTCTAATGACCAGCTTCCAGTCGATAGTTATCGCCAATATCAATAAATTGTGCTGCCAATTGGACAATTCAAATAAAATACAACGTCCATTCTAAACTGTTTTTACTCCTCAGTAATTATATTTGTATTATCTTTGCTAAAGGCCATATAAACTTTTTACTGGAAATAATTTGCACTCATGGATTCATGTCCACTATTCATACTCGGGTACTTAATTCTAAAAACAATTATTTACAATACGATTGTGAGCAATCCTATCAATTTTTAGAAATTGTTAAGAAACCTTGGTGGTGGAGCCAGTGTTTGATAAATATTGATAGAGAATTTCAAACAGATTTTCAAAATTGAATATCATTTACTTGAATGAGGAAGAGGAATATCATCAACACTAAAAAAATCGACTGAGTTTCAAAAATGAAATTCCAGAACATAGATATTTGAAGAACATTTGGGCTAATCACATCCAATCTTTGAACAGAATTAATTCTTAGCTTGTAGACTAAAGTGCATAGAGTGTTTCTCCATAGTAGGCTACTATACAGTATTTTTGAATCTGATAACAATTTCAAAGTTTTTAAAGCAATAAAAATTGGTTTGACGGAGAATTCAATCACTAAAATAATAAATTACATGGTTGGAAAGAACTATTACACTTGTGTGTACTCCGCCACTAATTAGTATGTATTTTTTGTTCTGCAGGTCAGTACGAGTGTCATTAAACTCAAGTGAGGATCAAGCTTCAAAGTAGTAAGTCTCTGGTAAACTGTTATCTCCTGTATAATTTTTCTAAGAAAAACTTGATTTCCTCTAAACAGTTGAAACCAGTCCTCAGCCAGTATCCATTAAATCAAGAAATTACTGTTAATAATTGAGGTACTGGATTCAGATGGATAACGCGGGTGTGATTCAAGTACAGATTGCAGCGATTTTTTTAGGGAATAATCAACATAGAACATGTTTTAAGTGAACCGTTTACAAGGCACTGATCGAATTGGCTGACTTTTTAGGTTCTTAGGAAAAATGAATCGTGCCTGGCCATTTGTTTATATGAGGCTGTTCTCTAATATTATGCCAACGAATCAATTTTCTGACCTGTGATGGTAAAATATCTTGTTAAAATTGAAGAGCATTTCAGGAAAGTAATCGCCCATCGGCCGCATGCTAATTGCGTCTCTCGACTGCATTGCAAAGCATTTTCCATCTCCTTGGTTACACATCTCGTTTTATGATCGCTAGTGATACGTTTTAATCCCCTTTTTTCAACATTAATGAGGTTCTGATATTCAAACCAGAATAAGGCATCATTTACTTAGTCCATGGCCTTCAGACCCAATCGCGTTTGAATTTGAATCTGGGAGCGACTTGGAAATTCATGACCAATCAGCATTAGCCTGATAATTGGTTACAGGTCTACTGGAAATGCTAAACACATACTGCTTGGCTGCTCTTAGCTTCAATGTATGATACAGTCAACCAAGATTTATAACAAATGGTATCAAAAATACAGTTACAGGGCTTTAATAAACCTTTATCACACTTCTTAAGTACTCTCTCTTAATATTATTTTCAAATTCAGAAGTATTCTTGAAAAAATCTGTCAATAACTATTCTCAACGAGTGATTTTTTAAATTATTTTGTGAGTCTGAAATTCAAACAAGCCTTCTTAACTATTTTTGTATTCAGATGAGCTTATTGGAATCATGTAGGAAGTATTTAGATTGTAATCTAGATAAACAATAGGGTTATCTCTTCACTTCGATCTGTTTGTATTGATTCAGCGTCTGTGAAAAATTAATGACATTTCAACAAAATAATAACAGGCAATGTTTGTTCAGAATTGGCGTAGAATGTGCATGTGTTGAAGTTATTAGTGGCGAAAATATTTTCTGCTCAGGCGGAGCAGAATGGAGCAGAACTGGTGAGAACAGGGCGAATCCGTTGTGAAATAAGATTAACTTGTCCTCATTACATCTAGTTGGATGCAGTTAGTTTTTCATTGTTCTGTTTATTCTAGTTATTAGGCATATACGGCCACATGTAAATTGGCCATTTTTCTTTGTTATATTTTTTTCTAATAATGAGAGAAAAACCATCAACATTATTAAGCGGCCACTATGCAGGGCGATGAAGGTAGTTGAGCATCTAGAACAATGTTGCTTTGCACGGAGATAGGATGATTATTATTATGTTGTGAGCTGTGGCTAGCTAGCTTCTGGCCGTATCATCCGCTCTCGGTGTGTATAATTAAGAAAGTTCCGGAACCCACCAACGGCTTATTAAACTGTAGGCTGGTGAAAAATTGAGATTCTCATATGCGAGCTGGAACGAGGCTGGGAATGGAATAACCGAAAAAGATATGTTTACATTCTGAACGCAATGTAAACTTATATGCCTTGTGAGAGAAAGAAGGAAGAAACTTTTGAAAAGTTCGTCTCAAGGAAGACGCACTCGCCGGTTAATCTGTCACTGTCAAAAGAGAAACCGCTGTTTTCTGATGAGATTCGAAAGAGCAGCACAGTGTATGTGGGCTACAACCAGATACGATCATTTTCAAACTAAATTAAAATAAGCGAACAGTGCCCGTTGTTGGAGATTCATCCAGATTTCTCGCCAGTTATTATACAAAATCCATCTTTCAATTTTCCCTCTAAAGCTGCGGTGTTTCAAATTATCCTATTCATTCCATTAGTTATGATAACAATCTTGATGAATGACGCATTCAACTGAGTCTGTGATTCTCTTATTTTTCGTGTTCTACTGCGGTCATTTATCACAATCTCATAACTGAGAAACTTGTTATTTTCGTCATTAATTCAAATGTCAATGGTCCGGTGTCCATGATGATAATTATCATTGTAGACCTACCCATGTACAACATCATCAATACAACAATCTACTCCAACATTTGGAATATTACGAACTGAAGCATAGGCTTCAGTGAGGCTTTAACATAATTATCAGCAATACTTATTTGCAATCTTTGCGATTTTGTCACAATTTTAATCTCTTCATGATTATACTGTACAATGATTGTATGTATAATAAGTAAAATTTATTACAAGCTCTATCAATTTGTATAGAGTAGATATTTATTTTATTTTCTATATAGCTAGTATCAGTTGGTTAATCCTCTTCCTTAGTTGCATTTTGAATGTGCAGTATTGGAATTTTAAATATTCAAGCTCTTTAAGAAAACCCTTCTCTCCTCGCCATACATTCTTTATCTGAGATAGATGTCATCTCTTATTTGCCTCATGACATCTGTTGGAATCATTTCAACCTCAAAAATTCTGTATGAGGAACGTTTTAATTTCACAATATTATTAATCACTCTTGCTTGACTAATTTTCAATCTCGACAAGAAAATTACTTATTGGTCAGAATGTGCGTGTTACTATTGCCTGCCTGGCTTGAACTGCACTCGGTGTTTCCTTCCTTCCGCAAAAAGAGGGGAACATCAGCCAGCAGCCAGCAACTATCGGCTCTACAGTACTCGCCCGGCTCATAATTCTATTGTCTAGCGAATGTAGAGAGAAATCTCCATACGACTTGGGAGTAGTTAAGCCGCATTTACATATACGACGTTCGTTTTAATGGAAAGAGCGCGCACTCGGAAACTACTAGTGGGGAAGGGGGGGTCATGATTAATGACTTGGAGCAGGCCTTGTGAATGTCTAATTCAAAATGGAAGCCTCAACTAAATCAGGGATATGTACAATCGGCATAATAATGGCGGAATGAAAAATGGCGTCCAAGAGCAGATGGACCGCTGGACGGACGAGCGTATTATGTCCGGAGCACTGATGCCTGATGGTCTACTAAACTTACAACTGCTGCACTGGTTGGTGGTCTCGGGTGGTTGGTACCCCTGACCGGCTGACCACTGCTTGTGACTGACCCTTCATACTTACACGCTTACATGGCCTCGTTAACTTTTCACTAACCTTCGGCTTCTGTTGCTAGTCATATCATCTGTTCCATCCTCCCCCTCAAAACGACCAGCCCAACAAACCTCATCATCACCCCTCTTCTGTAGTTGCATTTTTAATGTGCAGTATTGGAATTTTAAATATTGTGACAGACCAAACTGCTTATCAGGCTACTTCTCCAAGATGTCTAGATGCAAGATTGAACAATTTTTAGTGACTAATACCAACAAGAAAACTAAGGAATGAAAGATGAGGATCTAATATTGAGTGCTAGTAGGAACTATTTAATCCAAACTCCGCCTAATACAGGATAACTTCATTTTATTACATTAATATTAACAGTGAACCTACTTACAAAAAACCTCATTATTTTGAAGGCTGCATAACTGCCCATTCATCCTTAATGAATCAACGATAATCATTGAAAAAAATCTTCGAATGAAATCGTTTCAAAACGAACTTGATAACTCTTCACAACAAGTTATTAATCAAATGCTTGGAATTAATCTATCGCCATCATGGAGAGCTTTAGAAGCAACAGTCAGAACAAAAAGAAACTTGAAATAATTGCTGCGTGTGGACCATTGAATTTCAATCATTTGACACCTTTTTCTCTGCTTGGATGAAATGTTGGTGTTTTAATTGAGCATGAATTTACATGAACACAATAAAATTAATTCCAGCCATGAAGTTGATTGTTTGAAGTTGTGAATTTTAATGCGTCAAAATGTAAATTCTGGTTTGAACTCAGCATTGACTTTAGCTAACATTCAGAATATTAGTAGAATTCCGTCTACTGGAATAAATCTAAATTTCAAATAATGTAGCTCTACAACGTATTTTCTTTGTTGCATTACACTTTTGGATTTATTTTGGTATTGTTTCGAGCATTTTAACACAGCTGCGGCTATAGAGTAAATCATTCTTTGAAATGAGTAAGAGATAACTTCTTAAGAGATAAGAGATGTTTTCTTAATCATTTCTAAGAGATGATTAAGAAATGAGTAAGAAATTATTTCCATTCAAACCACTACAGATTATAGACATTCCATGATTCTAGATGCGTTCAATCTTAGAAAGTATTCTATTAAATGAAAATTCTTATGGAGATTCATCACCTTAGGCAATGAATGATTGTCTTAAAAGCCAATTACTGACTCCCATAACATGAGGAATCTCTTTTCAAAAGTTCATTCTGGATAAAGCAATTTTGGAGTTGATTATTGCGAGTTGAGATCTTCGAGTCTCTCAAGGATTTGTGAAGCTGTGAACTCCAATCCTCAATCAAAAAGTAAGCGTCAATACGAGGATTCGTCCACAGCTTCTTACACTCATTTTTCATTCGAATGCTTCAATTACTCTGGCAAGCCAAGCCTCGGGGCTTGAAGCTTTCCCAGATGCGTCATACTCACCTCCCCACCACCCCACACAATCAGTTCTATTCCTTCTTTGTCCACCCTGGGCGATATCCATCATTGCTCCCCGTAATTGGAAATCCTAAATTATAAATTTGAAATGTCAAGGGTTGAAGGATTTTGAATAACAATGAGCGCGTCGTAAAAAGCGGGGAGTTGTGTCATCTAATGGATGGTGTGGGGGGAAGGGGTGTATGAGCGAGCGGACATCGGAGAACAATAATGCAGATCGAACGATATTTTACGAGTAGAACGGATGGCCACAGCCAATGTATGTGTTTCTCATCTGTATACTTATTTACTGCACAAAGTCTACATAAAACACACGGCGTGCGTATTATAATACACATCATGGAAACTGGGAGAGGACCCTACAGACCCAGTTTCGGTGACTTAATCCCCCCCTCTCCTCACCTCTCTCCTTGCGCGCACGCACACACATACACATAAAGTGCGCCCATTATTTATCATGATGAAAAAGAGTTCCATTCCGTATGCAAATAATATTGAAAACAGGATAGGGGCGGGGTTGAAAGGGTTTCTTTTTGGAGATCGGCCGCCGCTTTGCATATGAATAGGGGTGAGAGCTGATCTACGCAGATCCTGAGCAGAGGGAGCCCTATGTAGGGCTTTGTGCCACGAGGTCCTGCGGCCCTCAAGGGCCACACCAATTAATATCTCCGGTAGCCTCCCCACCCTCCCTCCTTTGTCATCACTCAGCATCTCATCTTGAAGCCTCTGTCTACCTGCCCAATGTACCTTACTCAAGATTCACACAATCCTCTGTAATAACTCACAACAAAATAATAAAGTCTTACGTATTCATCATGCATCCCTCCTATCGCGCTGGCAATCCTCAGACGTGGCCCAATCCTACCCTACATTTTTTTGTAACTATCGCCTCTTCTCTGGTTTCGCTAGCGTCATATTACCTTATTTTGATCACAATGATTTTCATATAGAATTTTCAAGTTCATTCACATCTCTAATGCAAATATTGCTTGTAGGGAGTGGTGATATAGAACCAGATTTATCCTACTGTATTAAAAAATTTTCTATCGATGTTACTATTCATTTATGTAGGTCTTTTTGTTCAACTTTCCCATAAATGTGTTTCACATAGGCTACATTGGAAATTTAAAATGATTTAAAAGTATAAAGGGAATCGAACTTGTGATTTCAATATAAAGTTATTCATGCATCTTTGATCGGATACTAAAAAATTAACAGTGATGTGATTCTTCTGTCAAATCATATCCTTCCACAGCCTATGTCTCCCCAATAGCCGTTGACTGTCTTTTATTTTCCCATGAATGATAAATTAATGGAATAATAAATTATGATAGAGGTTGAGGTTTTATATTTCATGAACTTAGTTAAAATTTCTTACAAGGACTCAACTCTTTAGAATGACGGTTTTCCCATTTCTCAGCCCATATTAATGAGTTTTGTTTTGGAAAATACACATTTTTATTGGAACAGTTAATGAAGTCGATCATGGACTTGAATTAAAACACTTATAAATGCAAGACCCCATTTCAGTTTGTTTCGAACAAAAAACACGTGCTTAATATTCCGTGACGCGTGGGACTCTATTTAGTTTTTATTTCGGGCTTTATTGAGCGTGGAATGGCATTTTGCTCTGGTTGGTTGGCATCGTTTTCCATAGCAAACACAGTGAATCGGACGGAAAGTAGTCAGGCATCTGTACAACATGTGCCCTCCTATTAGAACAAGTGATTCGCTCCAAAATTCCACTTTTCTTTGCAATTAGGAGACTTCAGACAATGAGAAGAATCTATTCTTAATCTAAAGTTTCACGTACAAGTTCCTGAAGTATTGACTCTAGCTCGAAAGCGTAGATTTCCTGCAAAGTTAGCTTTGTCCCTGAGTAGAGTTGGATAGGCATCTAGCTATACATGAGACATTTCTTTTTCCAATAGGATACAGGATTATTAAAATGTTATCATTATTAAAATCGTTATTTATATTGACATTCAACGACATGGGTTGATTTGGGTCCGGTCACCTCTCTTATCTATCTTGATACTATAGAAGCTTAAAATTTCAAATCCTACTTCTATTTTTTTCCCCTATTTATTAAGAAATGTGGGAGCTCTTATTCACTTCAGCACGCTAATAGTCATAAAATTATTGAAAATAACTTCAATACTTATATTCTAACACCGCAACAAAATGATAAAACCGACTACCATATTATACCACATTGTACATTGAAAATTGTACTATTATAAAGTCTAATATTTATCTAGATTTACTTGTTATCCAACCATATATAACCATCAATACTCTACTACTGCCCAGGCCACTTACTACTGTATAGCCATACAGGTAATAATTGATGATTAATTATTTTGTGCAAAGAATCAATTTAAATCTCTCAAGTTACAGTAACAATATTTTTTGATCCTTCAAGCTCAAATATAGTACATACTCCGCTAGCATTGAATATACAGTACTATTACATTACAAAGCGATTTAAGAAAATAATCAAGTACTATTACAAAATAAAATGATTCAATAAAATAATAAAGATAGCAATTAAAGTCAAATCCTTGGCCAATTTGTAAGGGTCAAATGAAACAGCTACATTGTTGCATGATGGCCATTTTATTTCGTTGTATCAATTATTGCTGAGTGGAAATTAAATTGTCTTTTATACGATTGCGGCAAATAAACCTCTCCTCCTCCTGCTCCTCCTCTTCTTCCTACCCCCCCTCCTCCCCCCCCTCCTCCTCCTCCTCATCCTCGTCCTCTCCAACCCCTCTCTGAATCATCTGAGCACCTCCCTCGCGGCTGTTTCTCATTTCCGGATACCTGTTCGTTGTATTTGGTGTCCCGGTCAACCTAATCTACGACTCTATTGTTCCTGACTGGCTCGCCAGTGTACGACGACTCTCTTGTTTGGGCTGTCAACACAGCTGACTGAGAAAAAACCAAACGACATTATTAGTGGAAACAATACCGGATTAAAATGTCGCCCGCGTTGCCTACTACCGTAAATAGTAGCCAGGACCATTACAACACCTCCTCACTCACAAGCACTTATCGCACTTACTTCTTCCAACACGTTGCAAGCGTGCTATATGTTGTCCTTTCAATGATTCTAGTATCTTCTGTTTCTCTTTCTCTTTTAAATCAATGTAATGTACTTTAAAGTTTGAACTGCTGTTTCTTCTGAATATCACACTCATTATTTTATTACCTCTGATGTATGAACTAGATTATCAACATTCATTGACAATCTGATGTGTAGAATGTAGTGGAAGCTCTTGATGTTTCCCGTGGTTCTTATTTGCAAATCTGCATGCATCCTTAAATTGCTCAACCTCTTGAAAGTATTAAAGCTCGTTATTAAAAATGTTGTATCTCTGTTTAGTTTCTGAAGCAGTCTGTTTCCAGTTTATATGAGGTTTCACTCACATACTTACATCTTACTACACATACTTAAATTATTTTTATTGAACATTTTTGATCCGTAAAAATTCCACTTCAAACAGTAAAAGGTTGTTTGTAAGACGAAGTTGTTTGTTACTAAAAATCTCTGATTTCGAAACAGTGAATCGAGCAAGACAATTCGTCGTAATTAAAACCAATTGTGAGTGACATGTTTGTCATTTGCTATCTGAACGGTATGAGCGCACAGAAAAATAGAACAAAATACAACAGCACTCGAATGAACATTGAGAAAATTTCACAGTCTACTGTTGTATTTGAACGCTTATAAGGCTGAAGCTCTCAGGCTCATGAGATTCCGTCCATGGCTACTTATGCAACAATATTTTGTAATTGGGTTTCGTTGAATCTAGGTGCATGGTATTTGCTGAGTAAATGCTTCGTATAACTCCGCAAATTGTTCATCAATTTGCCAATCCCATGTTTCCCATCAATGGAAAAATTCCATCAATTAAATAAAAACATAACTTGATATAATTTTCATTCGATGCTCTATCTTCCAGTTATTTACTGAAATTTGCATATTTCTCACGGCAATTAAAGAAAAAATGTTTTGTCTGTGGTCACATTGCATCAGAAAATATTGTGCTTTTGGACTCCACATCAGGATATTCCAGTTTTGTACAATATTCATGACATCCTCCCCCATTTTTAGCGAGCAATTGAAAAAACTGTAAGTTGTGCTTACTCTGCATATTGATGAGGCTTACCAGCTGTAGTATGTTTATCTACCCCACTGCAGCTGTTCATTAGGGGGTGGGGTTGAACAATTGCTTTTCAAGCATTACTTCTTATCGCTGAATTCATGAAAGAGTTGCGAAGAATAAATAAAAGAGGGGTTTCTCTTACTTGTAGCAAAATGTGAAGCAACATATTTTGAAACCTGGAAATATTTTGCTTTGAATATAATTATTTTTTACTCAGAAGAGTAAATAATGCTGGCATTGAATTCCAATCTCTAATCTCCAATTGTCCAAAAATATGAAAATGTTCTGCAACTTGGCTCATCTACAGCTTTGCACACAATATCTCAATAACACAGTCCTTGATAAAATAATTTGTAATCGATACAATGATAATAAATAATTTATCATTGTTTTTCAATTAAAGATTTTGACAAGGTTGCCACTATTACATATGGTGAATTATGAATATCAAATTGTGAATCATTTTTATTTTTTGATTGATCACTTTTCACTTATGATTCACTTTTCAATCCTTGTACTTAACTAAACTATTCTTATCAATTCATTTTCTTCACAATTCCACTTTTTCTATGAGTTCCTAACCAATACATAGTCTTTTTTTATGGAATCCAATAGATTTTTTATTTTCATCTGGTACCGTACAGGTCTTAACAAGGGTGCATCCAGTAGCTTGACGCGTGCGTGTCTAATAGGATGGAAGTTCCCTCACTGACTCCAGTTAACTGGTGATTCTCCCTGCCCAAGTCAACACAGGCACCCTGTTCTAAGCTGGCCTTGACAGAGTGGACAGCAGCGGTATTCAGTTGTGGGTCTCACGGTGCTTAGGAGAGCGTGAGTTGCAGTGATCTGGATATGGTTAGAACACGACTTAGTTACATAGGAAACCACGGAGTATTGAAGTAGATATACCTTCAATATACCGTGTAGGAAACGCACTACTGACAAAAAGACCGTAGGAGTCGTAAATTCAATTTTCAATCCTCACAAGCGTCATTGTAATTTGAAGCGCAAATGATTGTTGTCTAAATAAAGAATAGGAAAAATACTAACTCTCAAATTCTTCCGTAAAATTGATCTCTATTTATCTTTCTTTTATAGAAAAGAGTGTTCAACTCTAAATTTAGATGAAGGTAGTTGATAAATGCTATGGGATAGCAGTAGTGTATATGCTTTGGAGGGGAAAAAAGGGGAGTGAGGTACAAATGACACGATTTCAGGTGGGTCGACGGAAAAAAGAGGCTGTCGTATGTTTTATGAGCTGTGGATCCGGAAGCAAAACGACTTATCCGGAAGGGTAGGTCCGGAAACCGATTTGGCTCCGACACATCCAATTTCTAAATATACAGACCAATTCAACACAGAAAAACGACAATTCTCGCCGCTCTTTGATATCATGGTTGTGGCTTGCAGCACACAAGGCTCTTCCACCCTTTGTTCATTCAAATTGAACGTTTTCAGACAATTCCAACGACCTTATATCTTCTACTTGGGCGAGTATATCGAACAATTTTTACATAGATAAAAAGCAGTGTGGCGGGCCAGATATTCAAATCATTCAACTAAACAATGCAACAGGTAATGGGCTCAAAGCCTTTGTGGGGAATTTTAAAAAACAAATTACGCCAGTCTCGAAGAACACTCAAGGCTAACAAACATGACGCATTACCATAATCACTATACATTAGAGATAGACGCCAAGTTGATAGGCCATTGAAGTGAAAATTATACGTTACAAACAAAACGGATGTAACGATATCGGTGAATATTTGAAAAATAAGAAACTGCAAGGCATGTGTACTTCACAAGTATGAAAATTGATCAGATAATTTAAGGCTACATCTTGTGTAAGGAATAGACGGAACCCAAAACAATATTTTCCAGGACTTGAGGTTGTACTAAACTAACAATGTCCTCTCTTAGAACAAGACAACTGCCATCCCAATCTTCCCAATCTTCGTATATGACAAATCAGAGTGCAAAGAAGCGAACCCTTCCGACGGAATTTAGTTAGTATTTGGTGCCTGGAAAATTCTAATTGATATCCCTACTGCATGAAAAAGATACTGAAAGGTAGTTTCAACAGAATATGTGTGAGGCTACAACGAATTATGTTATGTCACGGTAAAAAAATTACGTAGCTCACACAATTCGCAATTTAAATTATTCGAAAAATAGGATTTCCAATTTCATAAGGCGATTGACTTATGGCGATTACCTAAGGCGAATCAGAAATTTCATAATTTACATTGAATAAGACAGTCAGCATTCGATAACTTATTCATAAAAATCTATAAAATATTGAATAGTTATTAATAATTGAATATGAATAAATTGAAAAAATATCTTATCTGTGGTTGAATCAAGAGCCAACACAATCTGAACAATTTCATTTTCTGTGCAATTCAACGTTGGTTCACGATATATTAGATTGAATGAGAATAAATTGTGTCAAAAAACTTTATAGTTGTTGTTTTTGCTGAGAAGGTACATTAGATTTTCCCAACATTTCAAGCGTCAGTAGTCTCCATTGATCAAAATTTAATAAGCTGTGAAGAGCGTAGAGCCACATAGCAGTCAAACCGCCTCGTTCAAATATCGCTTACATAAATTGGACAAACAGCAATTTTCACACAGCGAGCAGACTCGACTGATCCTGATCCGACAGAACGGCAAATGGCCGGATCTGACTGTTTTTTAAATTTGTAGACAGTAACGCTGCCTGATTGCCTGTCATAATGGGTCATCAATCAGATGACGTCACGTAGCAGCGCTGCTGAATACGAGAGCGATCCCTTCCCCCCTCCCCATCTACACCTCGCAATCCCTTCCAAGTTGAATGTGAATAGGGGAGCAATCGATATTATTAACCATCATACTCGTCTCGTAGAACAAGACAACTGCCATCCCAATCTTCCCCCTTTGCTCTTCCTCCAGAGAGAGAGGGAGTGAGAGAAAGAGAGAGAGTGAGGAATCCTTTAAAAACGCTCAGATATAAAATTACTTTTTCGACCATCTCCTCATCCCACACATGTCCACTCCATTATGCGATCGAATATCTTTCTCAATCTGCTGTTGAAATTCTTATCGGTTCTTCTAACGAGCTGAACTCTACACATGCGTGAGCAATATTAATCTTTTCGTAGATTAGAATCCAGCTTAGAACTGAAGCGGATACTGACAAAAACTCTGGGGAAAAGGAACAAAGATTTGGTTGTTACTGTAACTAGGAAGAATATCTACGAATTACTCTGAAGGGTCCTCCACCCTTGAACCAGCGTTGAAGGGAGGGTTTGATTATTATTGCTTGTTAATTCTGCTGATTTGACAAGATTACAATATGAAGTTCGATACAATCAACAGCTTGAAAGAAGATATTAATGTATCATTCAAATGCTAGGTATGCTGACAATTCCAAAAACTTATGAAGCTTAATGATTTCAAATCTTATAAAGCTTGGTACCCAAAACTAGTAATTGATAATATTACGATTCTCTCAATATCTTGAAGTATTCAGGCACTTTTCTCTGAGAAATAAATTCAAGTAATCGATCATTCCAATATTCGAAACACTAGCAAGAGGTATCTAATAAAATCAGACATTTCAACTTATTTGTAGAAATCTTTGAAATCTTTTGAAACCCGCGGTCCAGTGCTGAAAATAATAAAACAGTGGAATTGACAATATCTTTTAGTGTTTTGTTTCATTAAATCAGACATTGTTAGCGCCATTGGTCTGTCAACTCTGGGAGACCCGAAGGTAGTTTCACCTCGCCGTGTATACCCATAGACATATTGCACAATGACTTAATTCATATTAATCTACATCAATTTTTGTTCAGCAAATTATCTAATAAATATCATTGAATATTGTTCAATGCAGAGAGAGATTTTGAAATTTGAATCCATTACTCTCGTCGTCCACATGACTCTTAAGAGCTTGGCTTAAGAGTCTCTGTTATTAATTTGGCTTTAATTTTTCCTATAATCTTGAAACATGAATTTCAACGTGTTATTGCTAGAATTCTAATTCTATTCAGTGAATCCCGAATCAAAAATCTTGTTTTATCAGCTTTCATACGAGATAATCTCTAAAAGCAGTGTAATAAAAAAAGTGCAACCGTGATCAACCCCAGACTAACTCGCATAATAAACCATCATCCAAGTGCTCACTTGTTTAAAACGTTACCCCGTTCTCAGAACAAAGCCGTAGAAACGTATTTACCTGGAATAACTCATCCGTTTACCGAGTCTATTGAAGAGGGAAACGAGGGGGAGTGGAGAGGAAAGGTCGAGAGGAACATTTTGTAAAGCAGAAAAAAGTGAACGGCGCTATAATTGATAGCAGCGAGTCTCCGTGTATGAAAAGGGAAACGATGCAGAAACGAAGAAATTCATTTCGTTCCCATTTAAATGATAATCGTCCACGTTTGAAAAATGGCTGGGCCCGCAATGCAAATGAAAGGCTCGAGGATGTGATTGATTGCCTAGGCATTGATCGGCCTCAGGCCAGACCCCCCCTCATCCACTACACCCCCTTAGTCGGTTTCTTTGAACCGTGAGGCAACCAACAACTGTACTGTATGGCACTGATCATCGACTTCTTCTATTCTTGCAGTTCTCGTACAAACACAACTTCAAGAAACGCCTGCCCAACTTACAAGGCTTTGCATAATTATGTAGAATACTCTTTCATTTGCAATAGAGGTCCTCTAAACAAATTGAGAATTCCTTTGAAACGTATTAAGACTAGACTTCATTCGAAGACCATAAAAATTTATATTAAATTTTGCTCGGAGTTGTATGTAGAGTTGTTATTGTAGTTATGGTAGTTCATGAGCGTTTTTCATTTAGTTTGTGAACCTCTCAACTGTTTTATGTATATGCGTATGAGAAATTTGAATTGGGCTATTCTGAAAGCTGAGGGATTTTATCATAATTTATATTTAAAGTTCCATAATAATTACAAAGAGTTTTATAGGTAACTAGGTAGGCTAAATAGTTATTTTTTAATGTTGATTCTCACATTAGCATTAGCCCTGGGCCTAGGCATACAGTTCGATAGTATCAGGGAAATAATTATGCTCATTGTTCTTATAAATATTGAATGCAAGGAGCTTACTGCTAATAATATTATCAATTGATAATACTCCGGCCCTGCATTCATTACAACCTCTTCACCCCAGGAACCACGCTTTACAATGTCCTTGATGTATAGCCTAAGGATATGAATGAGAAACGATTATTATTAATGCTGTCATTCATCAAGAGTTAGCCACCGCGATGCGAGGAATTTGAAATCGCCAAAGCATGTGAAAAGAGCATAAATTAGCACGCACGGTGGTAGTTGTGAATAACTGCATTTAGAATGTTCAGCAAAGATGCAATTGTAATGCAAAAGGCATATCGGGAATGGTCTGCTGAGCGGAGGTAGAGCTTCTGTATACAATTATTATTAACTAAGCATACAGAATCAGTTTGAGAATTGTATGAATATGGAAATCAGAATAATCGTTTTCTCATTATTTTTTTCCACATCGGTAACGTTTGAGAGCACAGTCTTGAATGATATGATGCGCCTACTGAGTGATCTATTAATTCATTACCGCTGTACTGGTGGCGTGTTTGGTTGTCCCTTGACGTTCGTTCGCACTACAAATTAATTAAGCATTTGTTTTTCCAGGAACACATGCAAAGCTCCCTGTCCATTATCTGGAAATCCACATTTGGTAATGAAAATCTGTAACCTGGCCATACAGAATTCTAGAGAATCCCGTTTCCATTCTAATGACTAATCAACTTTCCGGGGACGTCAAATTCCACTCCAGCAACGTTAACTTCGTACAGTTGAATATTAATTATCCGCTTCTAAGAAGATTTACAGAATCTGACTCAAACAGAGGTGAAATCCTGGCGGAAAATATTCTGAAAATATTTGACTCAAAAAAGACTAAAATCCTCCTCAAACTACAGTATCAGAGACCATATCGTTCATTCATGATCATATTATCATAATATTTTGTTATCTAATGATTACTTCTCCACTGTGAAAATAGAGCTGGAAACCCACTTAAATTTTCACTAATAACTACAAAAGGAGTAGTTTGGGCATTTGATTAACACGTTAAGCTGTAAATCAAATGCTCACAGCAAATTCATTATCGTTCGAAAACGAAAAAAGCTTCATAATTGGCTCCCTGATAGTTTGAAATGTTGTAGGACTCCTAAAAAGCTTGAGAATGATTTGTAAATCAAATGTTCACAGCAAATTCTAATTTTTTCTAGATTTCGAATGATAATGAATTCTCGGGGTAGAAGAATACTTATGAAATAAACTAATTTAGATCTTTCTCAAGAAAAGAACAGTAATAATTGATGAGAGCATGGAAAAAATCGATCGGCTTTTATGTGCGGTTAGCTGCACAGGAGTTGGGCCATTTTATATAAGATGTTGTGGAGTGTATTATAGTAAACACCCGAAAACAGTGTAATAACTGTCCGATGGTGGCTTTCTAAGTGCCTGGAAACGGCATTCCACGAGGTGATTTGCATCGAATATTCCTTTAAAAGTGTGAAATTTATTCGTCTATTGCCGTTCTGATCGCTATAAAAACAACGCTAACCCACACACAAGTTTCAGAAGAAACGGTCTTGGAACTTCCCAAACTAATTACTGTTTGTGAAGAGAAAAAGAGAGAGGGGGAGGAAGCGGGTGTTGATGGGAAAGCGCGGAAGCCTACGGAGGCAGTAAACAGCGTCCCCCTTAGCTTTTCGGACCTCCCTTCCCCCCTCCACCCACAAACACCAACCAGCCGAATAATTCCTTAATAATTGGACCGTATATAATTTCGAAATATCGACTAGAATCGATAACTCATCTGTCGAAGCCTTGCTCAAGGCTGTAGGCTACCTTAGCTTGATAAATCGTAAAGCATTGATGACCGGTTACAATTTCCTCACGACAAACTACTTTGGAAGTTTGCAGTCGCTTGATATAAATCTGATACTTGATCTGAGAAACTAACATGCTCGATTAATGTGAATGGGGATAAAAAATGGTTTGATCATTTCTGTAACCAATTTCAAGTGAAAATTTGTTTATCATCGCATTAATTCATCAAGAAAAGGAGATGTCTCGAAATTGTAGGGTTTCAATTCGACCAAGTGGGTTCATATCAAATTTGTGGTTTTCAAAAATCACAATAATTATTCTCTAGTGTGTTATATGTTCCACCACCGACAATGTTTTACTTCAATGTGAGTCAGATAACCATTGTTTTTTTCATTGAATTCCATTAAACATTGAAACATGTGGTTTGCATTAGAATCTTTTGGCATATAATAATTTTAAACTTGATTTTTCTCTTTAATTGTTACTAATTACTGCATCCTTTTTAAAAGTTGATTGATCAATGAATGTGTCTAATTTCCAATAAAGACCTATTAGTTCAACTTGCTTGTTTTACCGAGTAAAGCTCATGTATTCGATTATTTATTCAATGTTTGGTGTCATTCGCTATCAACTTATTCGTTCTATTTGATACTCCTTGTTTATTAATTTTTTTTAATCAACGTCTACGTTGATATAATAGTTTCTACTAATATGTTTAATAGAATGAATATTCTGTCCATAATTCCATTTATTATATGTAATGCTTTCCATATAAGTACCTATAAACACTTATTTTTCAACACATATTTTTAACACATATTCTCCTTTTTACAGGTAAGATGATAAATCGATTGAAGGGATTCTATTGGAAAGAATACAACCCTTCATTATTCTTCAGGTTCGTATGATGGTACTCAGAATTCAGAATAAATATGACAGAATTACCATTTTCTCTTGAAAAAAGCCTCACTTTGGTTTTGTTTGGTGTTATCTGCATAATACACAATCTACATAATGCAATATATTATCATTTTTTCGAAGAATTGAGGCTGGAAACCGGCATTAACACTTTAAAGGGGAGCATGAAGAGACACCGGGCTCTATTTTGAGCAGCAAAAGATATATCACAGCCGGATATTTTTCGAATTAGTAAATTTCCAGTTTTGTAGAGCCTGTCGAGCCTTAACGTTTGACTGACCATTACTCAATTGCATCCCTCTAATTATAGAGATACGGTGGTGGTGGCTCTAGCTGCTCGGTAGGGCGCGGTCTACTTTATTGTACTCATTTTAGTCGAGCAGGGTCCACATCATCATTCATATTATGACAGAAACTGACTGTTTTCTTTATAATACGACAGGGTCGGCTCTGACTAGTTTTGTTCGGGGTGGATTTTTTGTTTATGCCCAGCTTGAAAGGGGTAATCCGATGAGTATCCTTCATATTTCAATAAAACAGGATACGATTTTTTCCTCGCTATCTCTCTCTTGCTCGACTATATGAAAAATGAGGACCGGGCATGAGTCGAACAACTAAAAAAGAGAGGGAAAACAATCGCCAAGGCCAAAAAACTGGTTGCTTTCCTAAACTGTTGAATCGAAACTGGTAATTTGGAAGAACTGTTCGGAATACTATATATTTCTAACGAATTGTTTCTCTCAATAATGATCATGTCTCCTTGACTTCTCGTTGATGATTATTGCATTTGGAACTGTACGTTCTATTGACCTTCGTAATACTTTTTGAGCAATGTACCAAATTAACGCTGTGTCATATTATCTTGATTCGGAATTGCATTACTTTTTGATTGTTACAATACAAGAACACCTGAGAAGGTTCAAGGAAAATGTCACATCTGTGATCTCTACAATCTCTTATTGGCATTGATTTAGGTTATGATGAGTTATAATTTCCGCTCCCGATTTGCTGGAAACTCATTGCCACAATACGAGTTCGACGATAATAAAATTTGCGCCGTACAATAAACATAAGTACTCGTTTCCATAGTTAGAATTCAATTAATAGTGATAATAATACTGTGTTACATTATCACGGTATATTGTTTTTGTTGATTAGGCTATCATAACTATTTATTTTTCATTTTATAGCTTAACATTTTTATTATAATAACAAACTATAGCGTGTTTCATGAGTTACACAGACTCGATTATCCTTTGGAGCTCTTAGTATAGGTGGGAACATTCCCATTGAATGAACAAGCTTACACACCAGACACAAACGAAGTTATTTCAACACTCCTTCGCCTAAGAACTGAACACCCCTTTCAATATAATTTAACCTACTGTTGAAACTCTAGGTGCGGGGGAAAATAAGGCATTTTGGTTAACATACTTGGTCAGTCTTATGGTATGGGCAGAGAAGATTAACATCATCACTGATTATTATTATTTTCTCTAATTCCATAAATCATCATCGTTCATATTCGATTGTACTGGAATCTTGAATAGATACAGCCTGTGTACGAAAGTCGATTAAATTTAACTGTTCTAAAATTACGTCATTTGATCGAACCAATGCAATGATCCACTATTAAGCTCCGTTAGATGACTTCATTTGATGGAACCTCTGCAATCAAGGATTTATCTATTAAGCTCCGTTATGTGGCGTCATTTAAGTCGTCTAAATTTCCATTTTGGCAATCGGTCGTTTTATTTATGGCAGAACATGGTTCCTTTAGTGAAATTCTCCTTTGTCATCACCAGAGGTCATCCTGGGTGGGGAGCACCCACATGGTTTTGCACACATTTCTTCCAAATCTACCTGATCGCTTTGATTATACCATACCGTATCTAGAATATAATATTATATGTTGCTTATACTATATTTACATGTGAATATTACTGAATGTAACTTTACAATATTACTATATACACTCATTAATTCTATTTGGCGTTGGACCGGCATACAATAGGTCGTTAGGTCCGCTAATGCCAAAGCAGCGAAGATCGACCTTTCCCGATTCCGTCCTGCCTACCAATGGCAGCATCGCAGCGCGCACACTTGTCGTCTCTTATTTGATTTCTCTTCCTTGTTGCTCGCGAGCATTCCTGCCCATACAAATTTCACCGCATACCCGAAACAATGCCGAGCCGCGCCCTTAACAAATTATTTATATAAAAAAGTGTGGGCCTGCGATTTCGGCAACCCGACAACTCAATATAATTAATGTAATGAATTGTATTGTAAGAATTAGTTTAACAATAAACTTGTCAAACTTATAATATTTACATGTTTCATAAATCATCTAGGTCGTGAAAGCTTCCTTGATAAGTGGGTCACCGCTTTTCTTCCTCCAACGTAGTTTGGCTCTGTTCTCACGCGGAGGCAATTAGATTTATCATCAGGATTTAATATTCTAATAGCAATAATTATTCCCTAATATAATTATCACCTCCTCGCATCTTTTTGTAGAAATCAATGGCTTAATAACCTTTGCATCAAGTTGTTTTACAAAGTTCAGTCTGTCATCCGTAGAGAATCAAACGGGAGTTGTCTATCAGTTCTGTGATAATCAAAATAAATAGTACGTTTGAAAAAATCAAAATACTTCTTTTGCATTCTATACAATTGTAGGCACTATTACAATAATTCTAGCAGCACCTAAAATTAATTTCAAAATCTTATCCTATAAAGAGGTCTATAAAATTTTCAATATTTCCAAAGAATTCCTCTTCTGCCAATGATCATGTAAGTGATTGTACTGTACTGTAAGATATTGTACTGTTTTTCATGGAACATTGTCTACTCAAAAGCTTCTAGATAAAAGGCAAAGCTGAGATTCAAAACAATACTACCTACTAAGAACGACTTCAAGAAAATACTCTCTGATGAAGTTAAAGATGTTACCTACAAGTTGAATGCCATTTTGCCCATTGAACAAAGTTCGCGAAGCAATGAATTCGAACAGGTATCTCCATTAATAAGGACGAACGGAGCAGATTTATGTAGATTTGGAGAAGTATCTGTAGTGGCAGAAGTGTGTTTGCGTCCGAATAGAACTTAATTGGTGAAGCTGGTAGTCGGACTCTGAGATGACATGACTCGGTCCAGCATGTACCAATACAACATGTACCAGCACTTGTATCAATAATACAATGATGGCGACTTCTTGACTGGCGCCATCCACGGTTGGTGTCTTTTGTTCGCCCCTTTATCCACTGCTCAATCCATTCACTTCTCAGGCTTTTCTCACTGCTATAGTTGATTGTTGTTGGACACTTGTGAATCTTTTCTTCGCGATCGACGCGATATCCGGCTCAGTCCAGCAGCTATAGGCCTGCTGGGCATTTTCCGTCACATTTCGTATAGGCTTCGAGCAGCCAGTATGATGTGTTATGAATTTCCTTGTTTCCACCATCCGTGTTATGAATTTCCAATAATCGCATTAGTTATTCTTTCATCTCGTATTAAAAATTGAGGGAAGTGATGACTAAGTTATCTTTGTGAGCATTCCTAGTGTTTCCCAAATGAAACTGAAAAGTGCAGAAGCTGGAAAAACCAAGGATTACTCATAGGGAAAAATGACTGGAACGAAATTTATAGATAAAATTTGAAGTTATACCTCCACCTTGTCATTTCTGCAATTTAATTTATGAATCCAGATCAAAAACAAAGTTTAACGAAATTGTTTTTGCACATTCAATTTGTCATCATTTTACGTAACAATGAAGGAGAGATTTTTTCACATAATTGGCCACGTGGATAAAGTATTTCAAATAATTCAACTTTCCCTCCTATGATTAATACGTAGTATACTACTTATATATTGTAATCATGATCTGAATTAGTATTTTGAAAATTATTCATCAAAAAAATGCTCTTGAACAAGGAGCAAGGAAGATTATTTTCCATCATCTGCAAGTATCATGAAGTTGTATCTCATGCTTTCGAAAAATTACACATTCAGTTATAATTTATGTGAGTGTGAGGAAATTGCAAAGCTGTTAGAATCGAATATATGGTTACAAATCACTTCTCCGATCTCATAAATTGTTCAGATCGTAACTTCAGCAAGTGAAGCAAACGAAACCATAAGTTGTTCACTTCTCAGTCCTGATCATTTCAGGTATAGCACTTCTGTTTTACGATGGACATACATGAAAAAGCAATATCAAAGTCTCATTAAAATAATCCTGCGCATTTTTCCAGCTGAGTTTGAAAAAATATATAAACGAAACTCTTCTCTTTTGGTGCTTTAAATAATATTTGAGCTAAACCGGGCTTTAAATCAAAGTGTAGGATTTCATTGAGTGAAATATCAAGTTGATTCTATATCACTGACAATGTTCAATCGGAATTAATCAAAATAATAGCTATTTTTAAGATTCAATCACGCTATGTCGATTGGCAATAGTTTTTGGCAATGCAGCCTGGCCTTATTCGTATTTCACTGATGTGGATATTGGGAATTCAGTTGTAGAATACGAGAAAGATCATTTGCCAAGGAAAATCAGCTCTCAGATTGCAAATGCTGATAAAAATAAATAACGAAGACAGATATACTACTTGATATTGATTGTATGATTACATTGATTGATTGTATTATTATTGATATTGATATTGGTTACAATGCCGAATTTTAATATTATTTATATCTTGTTACTTATTGATAAATTTGATGCCAACTTGAGATATAATTAAAAATTAATTAAGTTTTCTATTAATGGAACTCAAGTAGCCAACCAATAATAATATAACGCCAGTCGTGAAGAGTTTGTCAAACTCGGTTTGATGTAGTGTGTGTTTGCGTTCAAACTCTTGAAGGGGTTCATTCTAGAACGCTAAGAATGTTCAGCATCCACCAATGATGAGTAATCTACCTGAGTTAGATATTACCTGGAGTGGAAATTTAAGGCAGATCATAAAACGAATTTGATCATTCTTTCAGTGAATTATATTCTCATCATATAGCCTAGTAAGTCTAGAAAGTGATTCAGCTTTCAGATTGTGAAACTTTGTCTAATTTTATTTCAGAGTTCTAAACTGTACTTTGAATAAAGATTGGCCATATTAATATAGAGAGCACATAAGTGGAGAATAAAGAGCAATTGTCTGTACGTTATTTGTGCGTTTGCGACTAAAAAGAGAGTAAATCGTTGCAGTCTGAGTCCATTCGAGTGATTCCGGTTTTATGACAACTGATTCACTGATGAGGAGCTCACTTACCATCTGGAAGTGCAGCATTTCGCTGCTAATTTTCATCAAATGAACTCTTCATTTATTGGTCTGCTGCACACCAAGTAATAAACAGTCCATTGCATGTAACTTAGGCTTGTTTCCTTCTAGGCTCAGCTGTCTTGAAACAACATGTGGTCATACTATGCGGTTTCCATAAATGCAAATACGATCTTTCGCGAAGTGGGCTCTTGATTTTAATCGCCGACTATCAAGAAATCAAGCCGACATTCCTTTTTCTTCCTCTTCTGTTTCTTCTTTCTCTTCTACTTCTTCTTTTCTTCCTTGAACTACTCCTCGACTCTCGTCGTCCAAGCACTAAAGCACTGGAGCATTGTCAAATCAATGATTCTGTTCAATGAACTTTTCAATCTTTATTCTTTGGTTCTGGGCAAAATTCATAATGATAATTCAATGTATAATTTCTATACTACTCTGCATCTCTGAACCGTAAATAAGCACTGAAACGTATCTGAAGTTTACAATTTTCAATTTTGTACTTGGAAAGGGGAGCTATTCTTGTCTCATCCTAGTCTCTAGTAATTAATGAGGGATATTATTTCATTCTGTAATAACAAAAAATAAATCAAAGAATATTCTGTTCTCTATCCTTTTTCCATCCATCAACTATGTCATTTTTCATTTTATTTTATTATTTCACTTGAACAGTTGCTTAATTTTGTTATCTTTTTATTCTGTATTATTTTTTGTATTCGCACTTAGTATTGTATTGGAGGGTTAAGTGTAAGAGAGGGCCGACTGCGCCCTAACTTCGCCCTCTCAGGTTAAAATAAAGGCAGTGATTCTATTCTTTTTTGCTAAGTTTCTGTGAGTCATGGCACCAATCATTCAATTAGAAACATTTTTCCAATCAGGAAAAGAATCGTCATATTTCTCCTATCGTGTGTCTTGGTAGCTGGTAGGTGATAGTATCGAAACTCCAGAAAATTTATGAATCTGTAGCTCTACTTCCTCAGTTCAATAACGTACAAAGTTTTTGCAGTTCTAGAAATTAGACATTTATTTATGTAACAAGTCTCCAATGAATACTTAGCTCACTTGTCGGACAGTGGATGTACAAATGTTATCTTTCCCTCACTATTTGACGCGTGAAAAGAAGTCTCTCACTCTACCTCTCAATCCTCTCTCTCTCCCCCTCACTCGTTCCCTCTCTCTCACTCCTCCTCTCCAGTGTGACAGCTTCTCTTGGCACAGTGCGCTAAAACCAATTTGTCCCATACGACGAACCTTCTATCTCTCTGCGTTCTGTGTCATATTTTGCTAGTCCGCCCACGATCTCAATTAAATGTGTCACTCGACAATCTCCTCACCTATCTCGTCCAATCATACAACTCGTTTGTTTTTTGAATAAACATTATTAATCGCTGCCCTGAATATTTATCGAGCCTAAACAAGCTATCATTCAAACTTAAATGCATCAAATCTGGGATTTTTACAGTTAGAACTGCTTATAAGAAGTCAAAACATACTGTTCAAAGGTAATGAAAAATTTTCAAATCATAACAATTATTTATTATTAGACTATCAAACTAAGATAAAAACATTTTTAACTGTAAACTATCCAACGTCTTACTCTCACACTCACACAACAATCACTTCCTCTCTTTGTCTTTCATCCTGAAGAGACATTTCTGAACTCAGAATTCAATACACTGTAATCAATATTGATTATTCTATAAATATGGTAGTTTCCATCACTCCACCGATATTCCATCACTCATCGATCGATTCAACAGCATTGCAATATATTACCAACAAGGAACATTATCAAATCAAAATTTTTCTCGAATTTATTCATTTATTTGATCAGAATACAATATTAATGGTAAGAAAATGCAGTCGCTAGCCCAAAACGTCTTCTGCTCTGAACTCTAATAAAGCCGGCCGGATCGAAATCCTAAAATCCTATGAAATTCAACCTTTGTTGGCCGTCTGTATGTGATAGGACCGGACAACGTTTGTCTCGATTTGGGACTAATCATCCATATTGTTAGCTGGCACGCAAACTATTGGGTAGAATGGAGGTGAGTTGTTGCAACTAGGTAAAATATTGCAGCCAGCGCGCTGTAGTCAAGCCACAGGGAGTGGCTGGCGGTTTCCAATGAAACGAATTTCTATCTTCCTCTTCATCCACTGAGAGTAATTAAAATTTCCGTCTGGAGCCCCAGCTACGCGCTAGACGTTTCGTTGTTTCCGAAAAAAATTCAGAAGAGTTCAGCCGGAGACCTCCCGCCAGCTGAAATATAGATCGAACAGTTCCAAACATAAAACGAGTTTTTTCATCGAATTGGCTTCTCTATACTTCACCAGGTTGATGATTGGTCTTCCAGTATCAGTCATAATATTGAGACTCAGTCTCCAGGTAGTGTGGTATTAAATTTTGAAGCACAATAACCGCTTCACTTCGTTTATTACTACCTTAATCGAAACATTGCCAATAGAATTCTTTTTTTTCTTATAATTTTGGTGTCTGTTCCATTTCTTCTAAATAATGGTGTCACTTTTCTGTGTAACTTATATTTTGTTCCTGTTAACGAGATACACTATAATATGAAATAATATTTCCTCTGAGCTGTGCATTGAATAGGTTTTTCATTCCTTATAATTAATCATTAAAAACTCTATTTCTGAATTTTTCAATTACAGTACTTATGCATTTCTTTACAAACGGAGAGAACTCGAATACAATTTTCCCCCAGATATTTCAGCTCTTAATATGAGTGAATAATTGTTGTAAATAATTATTGCAATAATCATTGCAATACTGATTCTTTCTCTTCTAACTTGAATTTAATCAAAAACTTCAAATATAAAATATAGAATGGTATAGTTTTCCTCTTATTTTATTCAGTTAACGTTACGTTCAATTTATTTTTAGATTTTTTATTAGCTCCAACACTTAATCTTAAACAATCACTATACTTTTTACAGCTCGTCTTCTCCACCATGCATTCCTTTTCCTCCTTCAATCATTGGCATTATCACTCTGAGACACCATGCTATGTGGTTTTATGTGAAATTATATGATAAATAGACATGCAGAGTGTGATAGCATCACTCTGGAACAAAAATACACCAAAATTTTAACCTACACACTACCACAGAAAAGTTTTTTGTTTAATATAAGCTTCCAAGGTTATCAACGCATGACAAAATGTAGAATTTAACGTCCTAAATAGGGAACCAGTTCGTATATCAATTTCCCACATTTCAAAATTACTGTGGGGCGAGTTTGAGCCGGCTGTTGATGAGAACCACATGGAAAAAGAGGCTGGCAATCAAGAGTCTGGTCTCGGTTGACTCCTTTGATAACCTCTCAAGAAGTGCGACGCTGGGACTGGGGCGGATTCCATGGATCGCGCGACCTCTCGAAAATGGAAAATATTTCCCTGGTTTCTTCGTTTTTTCTTCGGGCACACGAAAACAGTTTTGCACTCACTTCTTATCATCATCGAACAATGGCTGCTCATCTGTCGGAACGAGTTTCTTCTTCCCGAAAAGGAACGAGAATATTTTACTGAAACCGCACTGTCTTTTTTCATTGTCGAAAGCTCTGCATAAAAACGCACAACTGATGAAATTGTTCCTGGAACTTTTGAACACCGAATTGAGGAATTGGCAAGAAAAACTCAACTGCTTGAGAACGTTTCCAATGCTCAAAGAGAAGAAATTCCAAAACCTGAGATTGGAGGTCACTAAATATTCTCAATATCCCACTGTATTCCAGAAATTTTGTTATTATTAAATTGAAAAAATTACTCATTTCAACTTTTCAATAACACTGACCTCAATTTTCATCCCTCTCAAATTTTTATATTGTGGTTATTATTCGATTCAGATCTTTTCACATTAATATTTCATTATATTGTTATGTATTCCTTCAAGCTCACAAAAATTGTATTATTTTATTGCTGAATTCTAATTTTCACGTCTGCAGTTACTAATTTCTGAGACAGGTAGCTCCAATACTACAATACTAACAATGATAATAATGTCTACTCTTAATCAACAAAATTCAGCACAACTGGTTGTAACCTTTTTTTCTAAAGACAAAGTTAAAAATGTGATGGATTTCTCAAGATCATGAATCGAAAACAAACTTGAATACTATAGTTCGAATAAAACTAGTTGTCACTTGGCCTGGTGCTCAAGAACCACTCACTAGAAACGTTTTTGTCAGAAAGTCCGATGTCCGAACAGCTGACCATTTGATTCAATGATGCTAACATTGAATCAAATGGTCAGCTGTTCGAACATCGGACTTTCTGACAAAAACGTTTCTAGTGAGTGGTTCTTGAGCACCAGGCCAAGTGACAACTAGTTTTATTCGAACTGTAGGATGAATACTTGAAACTTAGTGAAATAGGATGATATGATTCAAATTACAACATTCAGCCACTACCCGTGATGGAGCTAAGATTGTTGCGATACGAGTATCTTGACGTATTTGATCAGTGTGCTGAATGCGATTCAGAACTACCTGCCATCTTGATCTAATCCAATAAAACTGTCAATTATTCTATCTGTTGAGCGCGAGTCTCGTTTCCTTCTAGGGATTAATTGCCATCAATTAGTTTGCATAGTTGTGAATTATTCAGACGGCGGCTTGGGACACATCTTCCCGATTGGGGGAATGTGTCTCAGTAATGGATCCGGATAAAAATTGCAAATTATATGAAAATTGCCGATAACTATCAGTTGAGCTAGGTGTCAGCACTATAAAAGGACTGCTTTTGATCGTCTATCTCTACACAATGAATGCCATTGTTCAATCGTTGGACTGTATACTTAGGCCGCGACCATTATTCAAATCAAAGTAATTGTTTTCCATTGTAGGGCTCTGATAACCTGCAACGGGCCAGCTACATGCGGAGAATTCACTCTTTTCCTACAGGAAAGGAGTATGCTCTCCAACAGGCACTTACCTGCGTTCTTTATCTTTATCGAGAAAAATAGCTCCAGCATGGGAATTCCATTATCAATTCGGAATTCTTCTAAGAGTTTCTCTGGGTATGCCTTTGAAATTCCACAATAAAGGTTGGTGGGGAGAATTTTTCATTGAACAATTCAATAGCCTCTTTCCTTTCCGAGGATCATTGATCAATATTATGAAAAAAAAACGTATGTGAAGAATACTAAATGATAACTTTAAGCTGAGCTATGTAATCAATGAAATGAGAGGTATTGTTGAATTATTTTCTAACGAAATTGAAAGTTCTGTTGTGCGTAGAAAATATTCACAATATTAAAAAATCTATCAACTCAAGAATTCAATCAGCAAATGAAGTGGAAACCGCCAATAACATTAGTATTTTAAAATTAACAATTTACACAATTTCTCTGTGAAAACTTCCTTTTAACTTCCATCAACTAGTAGAGTGGATGTAAAGACTCCTGTCACTTGAATAAATTTTCCATCTCTTTATTCACTAGCATTCTTGTTCTATTGCCAGTGACAAATGTTGTACTAATTCAAAGTGAACTAACCTTTTCTAATAAATATATCAGTACCATTTATAATACTATCATTTTTCTCAGAATTTAGCAATATTATTTTACTTTGGTCGCTTATTTCACAATCCTGGACATTTTAAAAATCAATGTGCTTTCTCATTCGGTCGGATTTGCATAATCACATTGGAATCGACGTTAAAATCCCTTCTGCTCTTTTATTGTGAACGCGTATAAAGTTACTTAGTTGTAGACCGGTTTGTATAAATTATTAGAAAATTCCCCCTTGTACAAATGGGAGCTTACTCTGCTCCATATAGAACTTGCCCAATTACAGACGGAATGCTCCTACACGAGCCGAGCGTGAAAAGACAGCGGCAATTGAGTATTTTCTCTCCATTCAAATTCCTTCATTCTTCATTCTTTTAATGTGGACAGGTTGGGCAATGCTAGCCAAGTGACATAGCTCTCGTGTCAAAATTATTGCGAGCTGTTCAATGAATACGACTGGCTCATATAGCGTCGTCGTACCGTATTCTGCGCGACCTTTTTCATAAGGACCGGTTTATTCAATACGCCGCACAAATATTATATTCTCTTTCTCAAGGCTGATTTCAGTAAAGTAGAGTTGGAATGCGAATCGGAGTTAAGAAGGCTGAATTGTACGTGCAAATAATCGCAGATTTCATCCGACACAACAAATAATTAGGACAATCCCAAAGGAAATGGATGGCTCATGGTTTGAAGACTGGTGGGTTTTAAAGTTCCATTTCTCATCCTTCCCTCACATACTAGGGTCTTCTCTTATGATGCAGCTCCATTGGATTAGTTCTTTGAACTAAATTGAAATGGAAGTTTCATATTACAACAGGATACTTCAGTGAATTGTGAAATTATTTTCTATTTTTTTAAATCAGAAAGCAACGTCAATACTTTCAAAAAATATAATTTCTCCATCATTACTGGAGATAAAGATATACCTCAGTAGTATATACATCGTGAGACAAACTTATAGTCACAGTAAAGAGTGGTCTAAAACCTTTTTAAATGCTCCCATTTCAAAAATCATTACCATCGTCGTGGCAGAAGAACCTAGAAAGGTTCCCACCAAGAAGCCACGATCACTATAATTTTGAGCTTACAATACATGTTATTCCGCAGCTATAAACGAAGCATTTAGCATGCCATTGAAAATCTTCAAAACGCTATAGAATATTTCAATTTCCGGACGCGCTCACGACCAGATGTGATCGACTGGGACTTAAGTCCTTGAAATATATGAGCCGTGGCGGCCGGATGAGAAGAGACGATGATTGTTGAAAGAAGTAACAGCTATTTGTGCTATTAGTTGGCGGAACAACCGGTCCGTTTGCACCCAATTCCGCGCAGCGTGACCGGTTACGTTTTATTTGTCCGACTGATCACGGCTTAGTGTGCGCGGGCGGGAGAGAGAGCGAGAGCAAGAGAAGGAAAGAAGTTTGCAAATAGAATCGGAAGGAATCTAACTACGGAGCAATCTGTGTAGAACTGAGTCGCAGCGGCGGTAATCTTGTGGAAGCGATGGATATTGTTATTGCTGTGATCGGGAGCGTTTTAAGCTGCTCCTGGCTTGATCGCTTGCTCCTGCTGCAGCCGATACACATCGCAGCAGCAGCAGCAGCTAGCAAGCATTGTTTGAGAGAAAGACAAGATCGGGGTCGTGTCAAGTGAGTCCCTGCCGCCGCTTGACCGAGACCCCTGATGGCCACAGATAGGCTAGCCCGCTAGCCGCTAGCCATCTCGTCAGTAGTTGCTTCAATCCACTTTGTTCGCTAATTCCTATTCCGATCATTTGCTCAACAATTGTTGAGCTCAATGAACTGTAATATACCTACTTACACCTCTAACGTGACTTGAAAGTGAGGTGCTCAAGAAAACTCTGTAAGTGTAGCAGTACAGAGCTTTTCTTCAATCGTTGCTGTGTAATCTGTTAAGGCTGCATTCTACTTTATCTCATTTTTTTAAAGTTTAAATTTTCTTTAATCCTTGTTTTTTCATTTCTGAAGATTTACACTACTTTATCTTGAATTTTTTTTTAAATCAGTTCTGTTGAAATTCTGTGATAGTTATTTCAAAACTTGTGATAGTTCTTATTGGGCTTTTCTCATATTAAAATTACACCTCTTTGTTTTTCAATTGCATTATTTGTTTCCTCTTTCTGCGTTATGAGTGGTTATAATCATATTCATTTGACGCTTGACATTAGAAAGATAGACGGATAGAGAGATATTATTTCTTGACATGGCAAAAAAATAATACCTCTCTATCTATATCTATCTAATGCCAAGCGTCAAATTGAATGATTATGATTAACCTCTTTTGTTTCAATTTGCGTTATTTCAAGATCTTGAATGTTGTGAGTTGTGAGGTCTCATAATTGGACACCTACCTCTTGAAAAGCTCTACACCACTGGGTATTCGTACAAACTGGAATTTTAGTTACTACCATAAGTACTGTAGTATTCACTATACATATGAGAATCATCAACTGTAGTTTACCTTGAACATGGTTCATGGAAGTGGAGATGCACCTCAATTATCGAAGTCGAGTTCACAGTGATTTTACATCAAAATTTAAGGTCAGCAATAATCTTTTCTTCGAATACTACCGATGGGAAGGACGAGACTAGTGAAGTCCATACCCGTCTGCAACAGTGTAGAAGTCTGCCTACTACAGTCGACATGTAATTAGTTTCAAAGGGTAAAATGAAATCGACAATCAGCGTAAGAGCAGAGCGTGATTGTCGGATAAAACGTTCGCGAACTTGATTGCGGCTCATCAGTGGGGAGAGGAGAGGGTTGCAGGAGGGGGGGGGGAGGCAGCGAGCACAGGAGCTCATTAGGTGAGAAGGGAGAGGGGGGTGTCCGTGTGTCCATCTTGTGATCGAGCACTGAGTTCAACAGCCTTCTGTTCTTAATCATGCAATTAATAGAACGCACAATAAAAGGACTGTGTCCATTATTGCCGCTGTGACGCCATTTTCTTTCTTTTCCAAATTCATTATTTCTCGAGCATATTTTTCATAGTTAGGGAGAGAGAGAGCTAACATCGCTGACTCGCGCGCTCGCACTCCTCCCGAAATTATCTCCGAGTGGAACCGTTAATATTCATCCGGCACAGAAATACCATCGCGCCGATTAAGGAAACTCTTAGAATCTCGCCCAGTTTTGCTTCATCATGCTCTCCACTCGACTAGCAAAGGCCGAAAGAAAGACTCGCGCCTTAACTGCCATTAGTCTAAACTACCTTTTCGCACGTAACTGCCGAGAATTCTAGTCAAAAACTATTTCTTCACCAAATGTTGTTGCAGAAGATTCCAAAAATGTACTCTTTGGCCTTTACACTAGAACGGAATTCCAGTGATTTCATTTGTAACAGGACTTTTCTTCAGTTATCTACTTTCAGGACTATTGTGATGAACATCAACAAAATTATTCTTGGCCATCTGGCTTATAATATAACCAGTACCATAATGATCATTTAAAGAATTGAATACAGAAAAATCCTATAATTATAATAATCCAATTACTTTGAAAATCCATTTACTTTAAAAATCATTAGTTAATTCAATTTTTCTTCTATTTTGAGGCCAATATATGATGCAACAGTTTGCACTAATTCACACATCGAATGCCTTTTTGAATTTCCTCTCATTTGCAATATTGTTGATTGCAACACACCTGCCATCTAAATGATAAGAAACCAATCGATTTATTCAAATGAGTTTCGTTTGGAAGCCACAGATAAGAGTTGAATACTGTTGGCTTGATGCTCTGGTACATTCGTTCTAACATATGTAATTTATAGTCCCTAATAGAATCCGGAGTATGCAACAAGCACTACATCTTGTAGGCCTGCATGATATTTTTTCGAAGTCATTAACAACAGTTCGTTCATCCAGATGTAATTAATAATAATTCAATAACCTCCTAATACAATTCAAAGTGTAAGCTACACCTTACATAAGTCTCGTCAATAGGACAAACAGGTGTATCTATTACGTGTGGTTCCGGAGTGCAAGTACTTCGGTAGTACAGTTCAGGCTCAATGTCTGGGTGATGTATAGTTGTTGAGTCTGGCACCTGCGATCTCGCAGTCATTTCTGCCCACGCATTCAAATCTCCAGCTGCTATTCATTCTCGCCGTGGTGTCCGCGGGTAACGGTCCACATGTCAGCTGTTGGGTGTAACTCCCGTCGTCCAAGTGAAATAATATTATTACCGCCTAAATTCGACAAAATATCTAGCAATAGATGTCAGAAAACTGCTTGTTTATTGCTTTTTGAAAGGCTTTTATTTTGGCCGAATGGTCATCGGACACCGACGATTGGGTTATGGCGTATTCCTTTCCAGCAGGCTACTGTAGTCAAACTAACTAAGCAATTATTTATTTTTATTGTATCCGGTTTTCGAATCTTCTATCATTTGTTGAGGATGATTGGTAGAATAAAGTTCTACTGATTACAAAGTAGGATACGCTCATATGAATCGTCACATTCAATTTTTTAATTCATATTGTACTGACACTTCTACTTCAGATATAAGAACGCCTATTACACTCTTTTAAATCCCATAAATTTAGATCCTATCATTGAAAAAATTGCCATGTGTTTACTGGAACAATTATTGGATATAAAGAGATTAAAAACTCATGCGGGAGTATGATATTTATTTTTGAAATAACGCAAAAACTTGAATAGTGATTAAATCATAGGATTACGAATTAGTAGGAAAAAAACATGGAAGTTCCTTTCTTAAGGTCCAGTCCTCTGTTCTCCATTATTCTGTTCTGTTGCCCATTTTCCCTACTGTCTCTGAGCGAATGAGCCTGCGGCCGCATTGTGGCTACGGACCTTTTGTGTTGCAATTTGTGCTATCAGATTTTTAATGGTGTCGCTTCACTGGTTGTAACTGAATAGAGAGACTGTCCATTTTTATACTTAAAGGACTAGTATTTATGATGGAGGTAACGCTAATGAAACGTTCCTACCGACTGGACGGTTTACAGTCTTATTCTAAAGGTTTTTGATTCTTTCAAAGAGCCAGCTAACACAGAAACCATTAGGCTACTTCAACCGCATTCTCCATTCACATTCCCATTATGCTCTTTTTCCAGTCGCAGCCGCCTCTCGCCTTCTTCCACGGTCTCTTACACTTTTTCAATACCTCGTCCTCTTTATAGTTATAATTTTTGTGTCACTTTTATGATTATTAAGCTCCAGCCTTATAAATCATCATTATAAACAGATTTTTCTTCATCTGAAAGATGAAAAAGCGAGCGATCTCTCCAGGTAACATCGATGAATTCTTTGGATTCGTTATCAAGCTTCTCCATCCACGTAATATTCTTTACTTTCTGTAACAAAGTGTTGCACTTGGTTTTGTATTCATTTTCCTCTCACAGCCTCTCTCATCTTCTTCCTCCAGCAGTTTTTCTTCTCTCATCTGGTTGTCCATCTGTAACGCTCGCTTTTGTTCACACTTTTTCTTACTGCTGTAAAAAGTTGTTTCCACTTCTGTTCAGCGACCAGCTCTTTGTTAGATATCATGTTCATATCAAGTGTTCATTGTCCATGTCCGAGTAATATTTTCTTTATTCGCGGCTTCCACTGGCGTTTACTGTATAATATAGAGGACATCATCCTTCTATAAAATATAGGAGAAATCTTCTCAAACTTCAAACAAATCAATCTTCAAGCTTCAATTTTTAAACGGAAATTCTTTTCAAACATCATAACATAAAATCTAGGCTTTTAAGTAACATTTTGGGCTTTTAAAACTTCGAAAGATTTATTTTATAAGCTTCAAATTCACTCATAAAATTCTATGGAAAATTGTAGCTCTACTCAAAAATTAATTTTCGAAAATCATATCAAGAATAAAAGTCGCGCCAAGATTTCAAGTGGTCTGCAATCCTTGAAAGTTGATAAGTTTTTTCAACTTTCATGGATGAAATTATAATAATTATTATCTCTTTGTAGTTTTCCTCATGGTGGGCTTTCCTTATACAGAGTGGATTAGATATGACTTATTGATAAGCTAGTTACTCAGTAACCATGTTAATAATAATTCAAACCTTTTACGAAACGTTTAATTTCACTTGTGTATGATTATGAATTTGTATTTCAATTATAATTAGCGTTTCGGTAACGGAAGTATATATTTCGTGTGTATTACAACGTAAAGACAATAAGTTCTCGAGATAATGAGAGATTCTTTTCAAGATACTCTGTTTTAAATTAGACCTTGACTCTTTCCACAGTACTCAAGAGGCTAGACTTAAAAAGGTAAAAGTGCTGCGTTAAGTGTGAGATAGTTGTGTAGAACAGTTAAAAGATAATCTCGGGTGATGGTTGTGCATCCTCTTTGCTAGAAACACGTCCAGAAACATGTTGCGGAGGATCCGTCGTTGAGAAAGATGACCGGAACTTCTCTCCGACTCTAATGACGGCTATCTTGTCTTCGGCGCTTGAAAACACTCCTTAATCTCAGAGGAGGGTTTCTGTGTTTAATATGTTAATTACGTATCTTGACACGGAGGCTGTGAGCTGATCGTGCTTTGCAACGGCAAGGGGAATCAATTATGCAACTACATTATAATTATCTTGTAGCTTTATTAAAATTTCAATCTCGTAATTGGTTAAACACGTACACGGTTCTCAACGGGTGGCTAAAATCCTGTTGGCCAGAGATAATGCCTCTAAACTGTCTTTTTTCTCTCAAAATGTGGGTCGCCAGGTTTTGAATAATGAGAACGAGATCAATCTTCTTCAAGTTGAACACATTGTGTATACCTTGTTCATTGAATAATTCCCAGACTGCGTAACTGTTGAGCCTTATCTGCAGGCTACTAAATTTAAAGTATTTGAAATTTTCTTTCAGAATATTTTTTTAATTTTAAAATCAACACTACCCATAACCTATTTGATTTGAATCCTGATTTTACTGTAAGATCAATTAGGAATATCTCCCAACTAAAAGTTTCTTAATTTTTTTAAAGTTATTTTTTAGTTATTTAATAATTTACAAGAGAGCAATTCATTCAATATTCCATTTATACTAACTAATTAATTTACATGGATTAGGATTTTGACTGGGAAATCTCTGGACTCAACAGATAACTGAAAACAAACTTACACCATGTTCCCTATCAAGGGATTGGTTATGTTGGCGAAGTGGAACAACCCTACTAGGTTCTCCCCACTATTAAAAGCCATACGATAAATAATAAATAACTGAAATTTTTTTTGTCGATTTACTTTAACAACACAACTTTAATTGATCTAGCTTCATCTTATAGTTATAATGAAAAGTATGTGATGAAGAAACTCACAAACACCAAGTTTTGTTGGAGGCTTCTTGTTTAGCTTCCTGCTTTGCATTCAGTTTCTAAGAAGATACTTCTCAAGGAAGGATTGGCCGAGTATGAAGTCAGTTGGCGATATTATCAGCAGAATTCCAGTTGCGAAAATCAGAGTCGATCGATCAGAAGTCAGTGATCTTGACTAGTTGAAGTTGAATCTATCTGACAATTCGTTACGCTTGAATTTATCAGCGTGCCATCTTCTATTCCATAACTTATTCGCCATCACTTATCATTCATCCTTGATTAACCTGAGAAACCTCTCGAATACTACGACAAGGCACTCCTACATCCAAATATTTTTTGACAAGTTGTAGAATAGAAGTTTTTGTTAGTGTCTTCTTGTTTATTTCAGATCGGATCAAAATAGAGATAGAACGATTCCAGCCGTATTTTAATGTTGTTGTTTTCCATTTACATCAGATTCACACGACTGCGAACTAGGATCTGGTTTTTCTACAGTTCTACAACGTGAACAACTTTTAGTTTTGATTAGATTCGGTCACTGCAACCATTTTTCCGGTCAATGCTTATGAAACTTATCCGTTGTTCACGATACAAGCAATCACCTTTACTTAACATTTGGAAAATATAATCTTGTGATTCCCAACTTGTTTACACAATCAACATCATATTTCTCAATCGATCATGGCCTCATTTAATAATGCAATCAATTATGGATCATTGACGTATGGAAGGCTTGATAGATACTTGAAAGGAACGTGAGTTGTAGTGGATTAAAGAAAAAATATTTTTTGTTAAGGGTAATGTAAAATTATTTGACCCTCTGCTCTTTTAACCCTATAGATTTGCAATTTCGGTCAATATTTGTATAGATTAATGAAAAAATGGTACATTTAGAGTGTTTTTCTTTTTCGAAATTTATATTCAAGTTTCGAAACTTATATTAAGTTATATTGAAGATTTATATTGAAACTTGATATTGAAGGAAGTTTATAACAGACTTTGTTGAAAAATAGCATTTGAAAAAGTTTCTATAAATATTTATTAATTTGTTGGAAAGATTTTACATTTGGTTCACAGAACGTATTTTCGAATTTTGAGATTGCTAGTATATCAGGCTGTCAACTACGTAGCCTACTTCTAACAAAGAGATCGCCGTTGTTCAACAAAATCAAAATCCCGATGACTGAGCAGCCATCAGTGATTTCAATTATCCGAGTTCGTTTTGAAAAGCGCAATCAAAGTAGGCTAGTAGCACGATGCCTTTGAGCCCAACCCTTCTTGAAACAGAATCTATTTTGTTCCCCGGAAAAAAACTGAGTCATCCAAGTTTTAATACGGGGTGCGTTTCATAGAGAACTCACATATTAATACAAACAAGCGCGAACAATGGTGGGATAGAGCAAGTCCCCACGGAGCGTATTATTAGGACCAATACACTCGACGAGTAATTCGGTCTTTTTATCCGAAACAGTTTATCTAGAGTGAGGGGTGAAGGGGGACTTCAAGTCTTCCCTGAAAGTGTGTCGTTTCCCGTCCACGCTAGAATTAGTAATTGCAGGGGAACTACTAGGCTTGCCGCCCCATACTGAGCACACCCTTCAGCCGGCAGCAGGTCTGCTCTGCCATTGGCCAATCACCCTCGGTTCTGCACTCGCCAATTTGTCGCTCTTTTTTCGTATTCGCTCGCACCTCCTGCCCAGGCCTACGCCTAATCATAGACAATGCCATCTGCATTTTTTAAGCCAACTTCATCGACTGGTGCCACACACATACACATGTCCTCCCCCCTCGCCTCCAAAACAGTTGTTTGTTCATTTTTATTTAATTACACGCCTTCGTGTTGCCCGAGGCAACACATGTCGCGAAAACACCTTTTCTTAGCCACTGCTATGGGGTTTTGTGAATTGCCAACTTTCTCATTAGTCTACTCTCCCCTCCGGCCCTCAATGAATAATACGCAAGCAACCTTGTCATTTTATTTCAAGTATGAGTAATGGTATTATTAAAACGTTGTGTGGTCATCGAATATCAGGAAAATCAATGGATGGAAAAGTGAGCCCAATCGAAAATAAAATGAGGAAGTTAACAATTGAATGAGATACATCTACGCAAGTTGTGTGGCAAAGAGGACCTGGAGCCTTGATTCCGCTCTTAATAGAGGCATTCAATCAATCAATGAAGTTTTTTCCATCAACTTGACTTCGAAGCCTCCTTTTGATTTTCACATAATCGTCATGCTTTTTGTTTTCACTTGATGGTTTTATCTGTTTTGTTTTCTAATTCTATTGATTCATTTTGACATCTTTAAAGAAAACGGATTTCTTTCATTGATAATCTAGATTACAGGACGTTGAACCGTTTACCGATTACCTTCCGTTAATCGCCAGAGATTCCAGAATTTTTTCAAAACAAAATTTCTGCCACCAAGACAAATCCCCTCCATTATCAATTCTAGGAGCTATTGAGTCCAAGAATGTGTGGAAGTGGAAGTGTAGCTGAGCTCGCAGCCCCATTCTCAGTAGTCACCGTGTGTCTCAATGGCCCACGGCTGTAAAAGGCTGTAGAATGCTTGCCTCATTCCAAAGCAAAGTACATTAAATTAAAACGTGCTGGTAACAGTGTACGTCGTAGAATTCCTTTTGTTTTCTCGCTAATAGCTATTCAAATTCATTTGTTCTACATTGGCCAGCAATCGTGATAAACGGGATCGCCTATTAACGCGGTGGTTCACATTATTTTATTCCACTGTAACAACTCTTTAATACAGTTGTAGTGCTCATTGCTACCAGTTTCAACTTGTCAGTTTCATGCTGCTAGTTTCAAGCTGCTGTATTGGTAAAGTACACTGCATTGGCGGCCATTAGTCACTTGGCAGCCAGTAGACCGCCTGATGCTTGACCTCTCGGTCAACAAATAACTATTCGGAATTGATCGGTCAACGCCCATGTCTTATTGATTACAATTGCAGTCCAACTCAACGGGTTTCCATAAAATATGCGCTCATACTGGTCGAATGTATTCCAATTGACGTATAATTGACGATGGAACCTCTCTATTGATCAAGTCTATAGTGGCTCCTCGTAACTCAGTCAAAAACTTTGAAACCAACGAGAGTCCATATCATTCAAATGAGTTATGGCATTGCTGCAATAAAACTCTGCACATAAGAGTAAGATCTCATTGATTCTGTTGAATCGAAACAAGTTGATGATTGAGAATTTTTTCTTTTTAAATTCTCATGTATAACTTCATTAATGAAGTTTTGTTAATGATCAAATAATATTCACACGTTTATATAAAAGTCCGTACCTCAAATTCTACGAGGTTTTAGATTGAATACCCTGAATCTTTTATCAATTCACTATTCTAAAGATGAATTTCCATGAAAATTAATTCTGAAGGCTGACTTCAAAGTTTATTATAGTGTGAAGACCTGAGGATCTCTAAAATTTCATGAGGCAGACCCCTCTGTTGTGAAAAAGCAGCATGATTCACCTACAATCCCACACAAAAAAAATACTAATACGATTGTACGCTTCTAATACAACTTGAACAATAATTATAGCCTACTCTTTACAAATTGATAAGTTATTTTCATTTGCTTGTTTTTCCATGCAGGTAATGAATATTCCATGAGAGGGCAATGACTTGGAATTACCAATGAAATTGTATGAACGACGCCAATACGATATGAAACGTTCAAATCTCAACTATAATAATTATTACCAGTGCTGTTTCTGAGACAGTACCCGCCGGTTCGCCGTACCGGTACGTCTTAAGACAAAAATCAAATTTTTCATAGGACAAATTCCTGCATCTTTTCCTTGCTCCAAAATGGCTTTAAAATGCCATTTTTGAGGCTTAATTAAAAATTAAGTATCAGAACCTATATTGTTACAAAACCAGCACTGATTATTACCGAATACAATATTATGAATAACAGAATTAGTATCAAATCAGAATCACTTTCATTGAACGATGATAATCGAATTTAAAAACTTCAAATTTTAACTATAATTCTGTTGATTATATATTAACAAAATTTATATTTATTAACTCAGGATTCTTTTTCCAAAGACGCCTTAATGTGAAGAGAACACTAAAATTGAATATTGCAATTGAATATGTTCATTTAATTTTAGGAGTAAAGTTGAATGGGGAAAAGTACGTACAACTGGCTAGAATTACGTTTTTGTCATCGCGCCCATAAAAAGGCACGCTTGTAATTCGCTCATTTGCTCCAAAACCCGTAAACGTGTTTTGAAAATTACACGGGGTCTAATTTTCAAAAGGTGCACGTTGTCCAGCCTAGCCCCGAGGCAGTGATTTATTGCATCGGCTGTCCTGCAACCGTTGACCCTTTCTGACCCCCTCTCCGAACACCACCGTCACTCCCCACCCCCCAGTCAACCTCCGTTGAAGCCGCCAGCCTCCTCGTTTGCCGTGTCTTACTAGACGCGATGATTGCAGGGTAGAACAGCGGTCATCATCATTGCAATGATTATGGTGATCATCGGCTGCTGCCTCCCAAGCTCAGGCGCACACTTCTCTCAACGGATCCTCCTCACTCGCCATTCACCAACAACAACACTATTGCCTCTTTGGCTCATAAGCGTCCCAGTTTGTCTAATTCTGAATGCCGTTCACAGCTGTTATGTCTGTAGTTTGGGTGACATTTTTGTTGAACAGAAACAGCGTGAGAAGGAAAAAATATAAATATGAAGGAATCAAGATAAGGTTGGAGAAAGGGCAAGACTGGAGAAAAAGGTACAGGGCAAAAAATAATTCGAAAAATTTGGAAATAGAAGAAGTAGAATAAAAAGAAGAGGAAGAAGAATAAATAGTAGTAGAAGAAGAAGAAGAAGAAGAAGAAGAAGAAGAAGAAGAAGAAGAAGAAGAAGAAGAAGAAGAAGAAGAAGAAGAAGAAGAAGAAGAAAAATATGAATTATACTACTTATGTAAAGAGGCAAAGAAAGTAATAAACATTGCTGTTACTTACAACAATCATTTCAATCGAATGAAAACATTTTAACCAGTGCTGTTAACAATAATTTGAATTAATTTAATTTATAAATAACTAACAGGCAAATCATTGTAAAAATGTAGGTTGAACATCAGTGTTGTGTCAATTGATTGAACGTTTTCCGTTTTCCTTAAATATGTAGCCTGATAGTATTGAATGGACCAGCTCAAATAAATAGTCTATGCATTATAATTTCCCACCTTCATTGGAGATTTGCTATTTTCAAGCACTATTGATACTTTAGCTAAATGCTCTCCCCTCCCCTCCCCCCTTCCAAATAATTCACTCTCTGTAATGGTAATAATTTTGACTTGGATTGACTTGAGATAGCTACTGGGTTAAACTTGTGAAGATCTAATTTAATTTAATATACCCAACGTTGTATTTTTGTTATTTTTACGTTCTTATAAAATTGAATATAAGTTAAATTTGTTTTGAAATTATCTCCCAACTTGAAGGAAACGGGGTCATTACGCAAACCCACTTCTAACAACTGAATTAAAAACAGATAAGCAGACTATTTACATTAGATTATACATTGTTGGTCGTTTTTTCCACAAATATTAGAGTATCTTTGGCCTAGAAATTAAGGAAAACACACCAAGAACTAGATACTTTTCAAAAAAACGGGTTTGCCAGGCATTACCATATTAGAGACATCGGCGTTCCAATGCGAACTGTTTCCGGAATCGTGCAGACGATTCGCTTGGGTTATTATATGTTTCATTAATTCTGGAAATGGGAATGTATGTTCGCATTCACTTATACAAGCAGGTGTTTGTGAATTACCAAATATTCCGTTGAACCAGGTGTATAAACTAATGTAAATTAATAATCTTAAAAGAAAATATTCCAATGTAGTTCAAGAATTATCAGGATCATCTTCAGGAATTAAACCTATTTTGTTTAGTGGCTAAATAATGATTTTCGCTCAGAAAGGTGATATTATTCGAAATTCTTTACCCTTTCTTTCTACTGAGTTTAGCAACTGTGGTCACCCAGATCAGGAAGTGACTGATGATATCCCTCTATAAAGACAGCAGTTTAATGAAAAACGGCGTTCGGTTGTGAGGAAGTGGAAAAAAGACGTCGAAACAGTTGACAAATTGTTGCAACCGGTTGGCGAACCCGTCCAGAATACGAAAAAAGATCAAAATGACGCACACAAACGATACTCGAAGAAATCTTCTCGATTTCTCTCGATTGTTCTGCCGAAGACCCAAATTCTGGCCAGACGAAATATTCACTCGTGCCATTAATAAAATCAATTACCAAAAACAAGTTTAGACGACCATTGCTGCTGAGTCTCACGTGATGACATTTTCGCCAACTGTCAATCTTTTTCTACTGGACTTTGACTTTCTCTCTGAATTTGAAGTTAAATTTTTGGGAAACAAATTTTTAAGATAATGCAATACAACATAAATACCAAATCTATGTAGAATGCTTGTTCGGATCCACCACTAATTCTTACTATTGTGACTATTCATTCTATTGTTTTATTACTGGTTGAAAATATCTTAAATATAAATAGTTGTTCAATGATAATAGAGCAAATAAAATGTCTGCTCTTGTTAATATCAATGTTTTTCTGCCCTTAGTAATGAAGTTTTTTGATATTGCAAGCCATATATCATGATTACAACCTGTGTGAATTTGTGCACAATTTACCATTTTTTAATTTACATCATTATTCATTACGTTACGTGGAATAAATCTTTTCTGTTATAGTGTTATAAATAAAATGCGATCTGATTTTATCAAATTTTTTGATGAGAATAGAATTGATGAATTTGAAGAGAATAATACAGTACTTCGATAAGCTCAAACAGAAATAAGACAAGTAGTTATTTGACAACGAAATAATGAGGTAAGCCTACTAAGAACAAGTGTAGGACATTATCTAGGACACGATGAAGAAATAATAAAACGCGACCGATGGAATCTAGAACATTGTCTCACACCTCCCGTAGGATGAACCTGGCTCTTGACAATGCACAGGAGTAATTATCGTTTAATGGAAATAGAAATGAATGAAGAAACAAAGGAACTCTTTCCGCTATTCGGCCGCACCTATTGAACAAACGCCTTCGTTCCAGCGGAGTGAGATATTCAATCGGAAGGGAGGGGGGGTTTTCCCTAGAAGAGTGTACAAAATAATTCCTTGTCTTATTCTTCATATTCCATAAAAAAGGGGGAAAATCAACGATAGCCTGCTGTATTAATTTGATATAAATTTTGGCAAGTCACGTAGTAAGATAGAGAGAGGATTGTGGGAAGTATAACCCACTTCTACACTGTACGCGCGGTATAATAATGTTAATGTGGCCCTTGTATGAGTTGGCTGTTTTTTATTTTAATCTTTCTCTTCTTCTCTCACTCTTCTTCTTCCTATCTTCCCTCTTTCTCTCGTAGGAGTTCGTCGCGTCAATGAAATATTCATTATTTTACCTAAAGACTAGTTCCTTATATGTGTTTTTATACACAAAGGAACGTGGAAAGCTCCACCCCATCTTACCAAAGTTTTAAGGACCTGACATGTTTTATTGTTTCTCTCCTCCTCTGTAGTGTCCTCGAACATCACAGCGCCTAACTTTCCAACGCAGCCTGGAAGTGGATGATGTTGTAAAAATATTTTTTCAAAATTATTCAAAGCTGAAATATTTATGTGCGTTTGAATGAGAGAGAACCGGTGATATTGGGAATGGAGATGACAACAACCAGCATCTACTGATTCCATTCAGCTTCAAAAAATGACTTCACTATTTGGAATTTGTTATGTGGGATGGTTCAAAGTAATGATAGGTATCGTGAAATTTTTGCATACTTGTACAACTCCCTACTACATGGAACTCGTCTTTATGATAACTTATTTGTTTATTCCCCTGGAATGATCATAGTATTATAAGTTTCTAGAAATTGAATAACATTATTGACATTCAAACCTTATAACGGTTCTATCATCTCTAGTACATTCTTATTCATTCACGATCGTTATACAGTACGAACAATATTGAGTTGAATGATACTTTTAACTTATAAGTGAAATTAAAGAAATCAATTATTCTTTGTAGGAGAAGATTAAGAACAAATTTCTAGTTATTTAGATTGCTCCTTGTAGAAGAAAATCATGATTCTCCAATTTAGTAGCAGGAAAGTCACTTATTGTAAATATAGTTCTTTTGCATATTAAAATTGAATTTGGGAAGGGGAATCCTAAAAATGATACACCCAATTTATGATTAACTCTCGTAAAGTTTCTGTAAGATGATTATCCATTTCCAACTGAATACTATGTTACTTGTTTTCGATAATTTCCGAGGCTTTCCTCAATTCAAAACGCATTCACAATCTTCAAATTACAGTGCTTCACTGTTGAATCAAATCCACAAAATTGGGTAAACGATAATCGGTAATAGATTATTCATTCATTGGCTATTCTCCGCCTAGCAAGTTGTTGAAGTTGTTGAGAGATGGTAAATAACCAGATATTAACATAAGTCGGAGCCAAGGGCTCACCGATTATGGGTCTACATTGACAAACACCTGCTGTATGTATATTTTCATATTTATGATCTTCAAAGTATTCGGTGTACATTGCTGATAGCTATTCAGAGGAAATAACCTTTTTTATCGATCTTTTCCAGACCATGTACTTGTGTATATTAAAAATTCATTCGGCTTTAAACGGTGTGTCAGTGGAAATAAATTACTTAAATTGAAGTGTGGGTTGGTGTGCCTGTGTACTGGAACGGTCAAAGTGTTGTCTTTTGGGGTTAGTTCTATAATTTATTTTCTTTAGTTGGACTCGAGCATATTGCCTTTGAAGTGTGTCACAATTGTTCAGTCAGAACTATTCAAAGATAATTTAATACCCTGAAGCAGCCATTGCAGCTTGAACTAGCTTTCTAGTTTACCGCACAGCCTGAATACTAAATAACAATACTAAATAGAGGCTAATACTCAGTACTATGAATTAACTGCCTACTTCAACAATTCTTCAATTATCCATTTATCTGTCCTTCAATACAATACTTGAAAAATGTTTACAGTTACTTATTTATTTCTATAAAAAGTTCATCCTGACAGTCGTTGTTTGGGGTTTAGAGAACTTTATGTCTGCATTTTTTTTTCTATTCAAACATTATTTGTCTTTATCTCTATATTATTAAATTTGTTGAACAAATATAATATTTTCAATTGAGAATCAGCGAATTGTTCCTCTTCTTCAAATGTTGAATTTACTTACATTGAACGTTATTTGTTCATGAAATCCTTTTTTCTATGATACTCCTTAATATATTAGTTGAACGTTGTATTGATTAGTGATTTGTTTTGTTTGTTGCAGATGGTGAACATGGCAGAGGCTGAAACGGGGGCGGCAATGTTCGTCCAGCAGCAGCACCGACTACACGCGAATGGCCTGATTGGCGGCGGCGCCGGATCCGACCTCACTTCCGACTCGGAGCCGGACGAGAGTCCGACCCTGCTCTACCAGCAGCAGCTGCATTTGGTCGACCGCACCAAGCGCAACAAGCGCAAGAACTTCATGCCGCGCAACATTGCCTACTCGGAGGAGGCCGACCCCGAGGGGGAGGGGGGTGAATCTAGGGATGGAAGTCCGTTGGATCTGAGTGGCGCCGATTGCGGAATGCCGCCCGGTGGAAAACGGTTCCGGAAAACGTTGCTAAGTGTCAACACCGAAGTACAAGCACCTCCAACCTCACGATCCCGGAGTCCCGAATCGACTCCGGGAGCCACCCCCGCCCCCATGGACCTGAGCTGCGGACGCTCTTCGCCCGCCCAGTCGGACACCGAGTCCGACGCGTCCGAGTGGTCCGACGCCAGCCGTCCGATGCCGCCCCTCCCCGCCAACCTGGCCGCCCAGCAGTATCTGCTGCAGCAGGCTTTCCTTGCGCAGCCCGCCGACGCCGCGTCCGACCTGCGCGACTTTGCGCACCGCACCGTCAGGGAGCTGCTCGAAATCTACGACCTCAACAGTCCCGATGTGGCCGAGTCCATCACCAACAACATACCCATCTCCAACTTCAACTCTGGTCAGTCACTCATTTCTACATATTAAATTTCAAGATCATGCTTTGGTAATATCAGACAGGATGAGGTTTCACACCATACAACAATGATTGAATTATTTCTTGCCAATAATGATAAACACCGTGCAAAGAATAGGCATATTAGCCTATTACTGACTGTTAATTGCATTTATTCCAGTTGAATAGAATAAATTGACTGAAGATTTGAAAAGAGGAATTCATGAGGAATTCTTATTTCTACTCTGCAATCAGTTTTTGAAATATTACGTTTGAAAATGTAATTTCAAGCTTCATTTCTTCTATTTCAATAAAACTATTAAATAAGTCTTGTGATTTAATGTTTCCCGTAGATAGGCCAGCTATTTCAAATGATTTACCCAATCTTTGGCCACCCACCCCCCAAATGGCGCTCGTGGATCAAATCTTAGCAAATACAGTAGATAGATTCTTGTTTACAGTTTCACACGGATTATGTAATAGAAAACACTTTCAATTGGAATTCTTTTAATTTTAAAAATAATGGATCCTCAGCCACGATCGTGAAGATGAGATTAGAGATAGAATTGATGGTGAATGTGTAGTCTACTACGGCCTTACCTGGCGCTTTTGATGGATCGGTTACTTACTTGTCAGACAATTTTTCGTTGTGGGAATTATTGATGACGGCAAATACCAGAGAAAAGTGCCAAGTCATACACAACGTGGATGGATCCATCAGCAGCAGGAATGTGCAGAACGAAGGAAGATTTGGCGGGTTTTTTTTGGGGGGAGGGGGGGGAGGGAAAGGTCACAGGACGGCAAATCTCATCATGCCACACGGCTGTTTATTTTCTGTGTCTGTGCTCGCAGGTGATGGACAGACGCGTCTAGCGTTCATTTTTACTGGCCGCAAGACGATTCCCTATTCGACTGCAGCCAGAAAAAAGGACGATGGGCCGTTTTAATGGTTCGAAAAGTCGAAACACGGCTCAAGTAATGGCCCATTTACGACTATTTGGCGGCCAGACCCATAAAGAGCGTATCGCGTCCCCCTTCCCCCCGTCCGCTATTCTACGACAACCGTCTTTCTCTCCACCATTTCTCTTTGTTTCAATAATAAAATGCCCTTATTGCTAATTATGCTCGAAAACCGAGCTGCTTCTCCACTGCAGTCGCCTTTGTGCGGACAACGCGCAGCCCGCGACTCTGGTCACCTTCCCCCACCCCACCACCCACCACCTACAGTCCCTCGTTTGCTAATCCCCCTCAACGATGTCATCAATCAAGATTATGACGCGCAAAGCCATCATGGCTCCACAGAAATTCTCAGTCTCCGTATATCCCCGCATTGTGTTGAATCAACAGCCATTAGGCACTCTTGAACTCTGTGCATTTTCTTTCGTTCCGAGATTTTAAAACTACATTAGGCTGGGTTTTCAATTCTCGTTTTGTTTGCACAATCTTATCCGAATATTCAGCTCTCGTGGAAATAAGAACAAGTTTCCAGTGTTGAGAAAACCCAATAATCTTATGAGTTTTCCTACTGATATTACTTTTGCATTCCTCCACAACATAATTTACTTGAAAAATATTTCTCAGAATATCTAGAAGCAATCTCCTATACTTTCTTCCATACTGGAAGCTTAAGTAACACAATATTGGAAAACTCAATCTTTAATTTTTGGTTTTCAACAAGTTTACTATAACATCTTCTTTTTAGTACCGTTCAGTGTAGCCTACTTAGGGAAATAAAGATAGTATGAAACCAGATAGTCTATTTCAGAACGAAATTCACAAACCTGAAACGCCCAATTCCCTAGCTTCTTTAACAATAGCTTCCTCAGATATGAAATTATAAAAATTTTCGCCCACTCGATTTCCTTAACACCGTCTGATTGAGAGGTTCTGTTCAAGTTGCCCCCATAAACACCACTCACATTATAATCTCTTTGCATACTACATTGTTACTCTTGTGATTGAACTATTCTTGAATAGATATAATTTCCGTTTTGGCGTAACACGTATAAGATAGGGAATACAATGTATTCGGATACGGAAGTTACATCTATTCAAAGTGGATTGAGTGATTGAAGCAAGTTGGTAGCTATAGCCGCCGGCCGGCACTGGAGCGGTCTTTGCTCTCGCTAAAGTACTCAATGTCGACAACCGTTACCGGACAAAAACGACGACAAACAAAAAGAGATTCGTCGAAAAACAAAACAAAATGCCGGATCGGGCAACAAAAAGCGGCGACGGGCAGATGCTCCCTTCCCTTCCACCCTCAAGTCGGAACGGACGAGTAAAATATTGCGCAATTTCGTTTTGAAAGTAAACATTTCGAATGACGCGTTTGACATGCCAGATGTTCGGCAGATGCACTCGAGCCTACGGACCAGACTAAGTGCACAAGACAAGTGCTCATGAGCTCCTCTTTTAGCTCGAGCTACATGAGACTCAGTATACTGGAAAGTACGAAATTCAAAGGTAAACCACCTCACAAATAGCACTATATTAAACTTACAAGGGATGAGAGTTCTCATAGAAACCAGTAATAGTTGTAGTGACAACGTAGACTACAAAGCTCGTTTTATTACTCGTTACATTAGGTTCTCTTCCATTGTGAGCTCTTTCTATTATAAATAGATCAGACCCAACGCTCTCCCCCGCAATAAGCTATTGCAATTCAAAACTTAGCTTCTTCTTGTAGGTTGTAAGCCGCTTTGAAAAGGAATTCAAAGATCAAATGATGCTAATAAGATAATGCTAATGCTATTTATCGCTAATAAGATCAAATGATGTGAATCGTTGACTGTGGGTATCCAAACAATCCTGTAGTGTAGAGAATAACATCGATGTAGGGAAAATAAGGCAATCAATAAGCGTTAGTTCCTAACCACCACTCTGCACTTTGTAGGGAAAGTACTAATATAGGTAAAGTGATACTCTACTATTATTGTTACAGTGAAATCATTTCAATACTGACTGTACTGCAATATCACAGTACAATTCTGTGTATAGTATGTGTTGATAGTATTACAAATGAATGCATTGTAACGGGTGTGGGGTTAAGGAATATTTTATATTTCTCTCTCTCTCACTTTCTCTCCCCTCTCTCTCGCCCCTCTCTCTTTCTCTCACCTCTCTCTCTTTGTCTTTCACTAATCTCCGTATTCCAACACCTAGTAAAAATTAGAAACAGAGAGAAGTTCTCAGTTCCCTAGAACTGCACTTCATATTATTTTGGATCACAGCAACTCCTCTACCGTAGTTAGTGCAATCATGCCTTTCCGCCTTTCCAATCCTCTTACTGGCCAAATATGCAAACCATGCACTTTTTCTTCGATTTTTGTCTGCATCTGGGAACAGTGTGAGGTATGAGTGATTTTATTACTGCGGGAAAAACGACGGCTGTTCCGTTCATTTAAGTTCCATAATAACCATAAAATATTAAAATCTCAGCGAAACGAGCAAGTCTACGGTTCCTTTCTTTTCGGAGGGAGAATATTTTTTGGCTTCCCATAGTATAGAGGCTGTTTCTCCAAACACATATTACAGCCTACGAAATTTACTTTCTCTGTATGGCAGCTATCAATTACTTTGATCCGATCCAATAAAAATTTTGTACAATATTTGAATTTTCAATGTTATTCACTCATTCGATTTTTAGAAACTGCGATTATCTTGTTTCATATCTTCACATCTTCAGTATTCTAAATTTTAGAAGTGAATACAGTATGTGCTTTACAACTTTGGTAAAACTAATATTTACGTCTATCCTTAGAGCTTGAAATTCTACATAGTTTTATAGTACCTGTAGTTTTCAAGTTTTGAATAGTTCTATAACGAGAAAGTCTATGAAGGATCTTAGAACAATTATTCAACCTTCAACATAACAATATTCAACATATTATTCGACCTTCTAGCAGTGATGTTCATGTTGACGGAAATGCACTACTGTACGGCTACTGCTACTGCAACCAGGCGTCGGAAGCCCTCCATGAGAAAAACAACCGGTGTACGTGGACATTGTCCGAAGATTGTTGTCCAGCGGCCGAAAAATTTCTCATTAGCAGCGCCTCCGTCATAACAATGTCTTCTTCCTCATCGGTGGCGCGATTTCTATCCAGCCGCGCCGCCGCGCTTCTATTCAGCACACAACAATGGCTGCGCCACATTCTCATTATCCGTGTGGCGCTTCCTCGGACACAAAGCGACGCCACGGCTGGACGCAAAACGCCGGCGCCTCTTGCCTTTATTGGGTCGACACGCTCATCGACTCAATCTTCCACCACACTTCATCTAACTTCATTTTCTCTCACACCTTTCTCAAGTCCTTTCTATAGTTCTTTCCTATCAATTCCATCTTCCATAACTTTTTTGTATTTTGTACTGTGTTGTACACGTCAATCCAGTTATCATCACTCGCTTTATTTTCTTCACTATTTTTGTAATTCAGTATAATATACGTTATTACTAACTTTTTGCCATATTTTACCACAACATTATTACCTTTATTATTACATTATAACTTTTTCGTATTTTCTACACTGTTATCTAGTTATCCTTTTCTCTCAGGCACGTATCTTCCCTTTGTTTTTTCATACCATTTTCATATTTCAGTATTGTATACTTTTTTATTATTACGATCGTTTTACCAGCTTTCATACATTATTACCTATTTTTTGTATTTTCCACCTATGTAATAATTTTCTCTCAAGCACATTTTCTCCTTAGTTTTCCTCTACCATTCTTATCTTGAGTTCACAAGGAGGAGAAGGAACTGAAGAAATGATGTTTGTGTAAGAATGAGAACTAAGATATAAATAACATAAAGAAATATAACTGTCCAAAAACTGTCTTTACACATTTCTTCTATTTTTGGACTCTGTTTAGTTATTCACTTAGATTTCTATTTACCCTTTCATTCACAAAGTTTTCCTAGTTATCATTCTTATAATTTGTAAGTTTGTGATATTAGATGGTGGTAATAAATCTATACTACTACCACTAGAATTGTCATTCAGGCTGGAGTATTTAATTTCTAGAGCTGCATTGCGAATATGAGTTTGTTGAATTATTTTAATTTGAGTCGTGTGAATGTTAGATGCATCACCCTGATCTATGAAGACCGGAGTATGAGAAACTAATCATATATCTTGCTCCCCATTCGTCACTGTAACATGTTCCCTTTCATCGTCTCAATTGCTGTATGAGATATAAATTTAACAGCAGCAACTTTTCTCGCCTCTGCTAAGCCTGTGTAAAGAAGGATTAGCTGGGAATGGTGTCTGGCTATGATAAATTTATTAAAGAGAAGATAAATAAAAGCGCCGGTTGTAATTTGGGTGCAAACTAGTGGCGATCGTGCCAAGTAAGTAGAAGAGGCTGCCGCCGTTTAAAATGCTCATCCCGGAATCGAGATGATTCATTAACTGGGAATCGCTTGCTTTGGTACCTTTGGACGACTAGACGCGATGCGGCTACAGTGACACGAAACGCCTGCCTGGGAGAGAGAGTCTCCGAACGAGCAAAACACTACAAAAATGTAGGAAAGGAGAGAGAGCGCGAAAGAGCAGGATGACGAAAAAACAAGAGAAAATAAATGTCGAGAGACAGATTGAGAAGTGACTGCTTCTTCTTTTTCTTCTTCTTCTTCTTCTTCTTCTTCTTCTTCTTCTTCTTCTTCTTCTTACTACCAGTCAATTCCCACCACCCATCCATCCCCTTCAAGCCACTCACCACTCTTCCACTGTTGTTTATTTTTTAGTAACGATGTATACAAACTTTCTTTCATCAGCAACTTGTAGTTAAAACCTCCAAAATGTATACAAATAATGTTTTTCACATGTTCTTTTGACTTTACAGCTTAGTTGAGAGATGCAAATTTTTCTCTAGGTATATTGTAGGTCTTCCTTATGGAGATGTTTAATTATTATTAATCCATTGGCATGATTCCATGAATCTGATTCTTTTAGAACTTAATTGATTTGATTTGTTAGAGAAGCTCCAGTCGTTTCTTTCCCAATTAGTTTACGACAAAACAAAGTACACCAATATTCAGAATTATTTTTCAAATGTTTTGATTTCTTATAAAGTTTGTGGACTCAAATTATTTCTTTAGTTCTCCATGATGTGGTTTCTTCTTTTATTCTAGGAGAGTTTATCAATATTCATTCTCTCTCAACCTAAGATTGTTTATTTCTTACTGAAGTAGGCGAATTTCATTTGCATATAGATTTAGAATTAATAATGACGTCTTTTCAGATGTGATACATACAAAATAATAGTATCACACAACTATTTGAGAACAGTACTGATAACGTATAATATTTTATCATAATTCGACAACTGAATGATATTTTCCTCACGATTGCTTCAAAACAAAATCGTATGCTACTCTTCATGAATGGAATTGTGACAATTCATCCCTCAAACTCAATAATTCTAATTGAACTCAATAATTAATTCTACATGATTCAATCTAACGTTGTATGGTAATCTTTAAGAGGTAGTATCATTTTCATCATTCCCTCTTATTTCACATTGAATTAACATTAATTCTCTGAAACAGAATAAATCCGATATTGACTGAATTGATTGACAAGGCTACAGGGCAGTCCAATTTCTCGCAGATCCATACATCATGGGGTTAATCGATTTTCGGGTGGCGTTTTCTGCACGATCACCACGTGACTTCCGTTGCTAAGACAAGGAAGTGACTCGTGATCGAGTTAGCGGTCAGTGAAAGAGAGAGAGAGAGAGAGAGAGCCACGCCCTTTGTCTGCCGCTGGCGCAACTCACCTAACTTCGCCCTAACCTGCTTTACTCGCCCGGGAGCCACAGACTCGTTTTCGCTACTGGCGAAATTCTTTCTCTTCTTCTAATCTCTCACTCGATATTTCCTATTCTCATAATTCATTTCTTCAATCTTTCTCTCTCACATGCTAGCAACCTGTGTGGGAACTTCAATGTGGAACAACGCTCACTAATACAGTTATCGTCCTCGAAGTGACTATCTTCTCCACCTATTTCAATATGCAGTTTCTTATAGTTTATAAGTGAATTAATTTGCGAAATAATCCATTATTCAAGAACATGTTTGGTCTGACATGATAACCAAAGACGTCATTACTACAAGTTTAGAAAAATTCTCGAAAAGTTTATTATATTGCTTGTCTATTCAGATGACGTCAAATACTGTCGCGAATTTGCAATCTTGATTAGTTGTCAGATTAATTTAATTTGGCGAATGGGATTAGATAGATAGATAGAGAGATATTATTCCTTGACGTTCCTGATGACCGTCAAGGTCGAGTCCGACGGCAAGAAAGTCTCTCTATCTATCTATTTAAGTTATGCCATCCGCCAAATTAAATGAATCTTATTATAACTAATGACTCTTGTGTAATACTGTATGTATGATTTTCAAACTAATCCACTCCTCTATAAGTCACATTTTCCTTAATATATCCTATAGTAGACTGCATAACCTCTGTCTGTACAACCTTTTCTGTTAATTAGCATACATATATCAAGGGTGAATCATATTACTTGATTCAACAGATTATACTGGTTTGACTCCATCCATCACTGTATATAATCAATAATTATTAAGTGTGGGATATTAGTATTTCAAGTTAAAAGCATTTGAGCCTTGTGTTTTGATGAAAATGAGTAATGATCATTCCAAGAAATTTTAGCTAACAAATAATGGACTGTGAGAATCTAAAAAACTAGGTTGTCGAATATTACCCCAAGCACTAATCGATTCCAGCATAGTAGTCGTTTGTACTTGAGAAACGACCGTTCAAAAATGTCAAAAACATCAAATTCAGGGTCTGATAACGTATCATCAAATACTGGCTCGTTAATAAATTATTGTCATCGAGGCTGGTGCTGCCAACAGTGTTGTTGGCCAGCGTAATTCAGCGATTAAGCCCAGATATCCTTTCCTTTCCGTGGAATTTCCATAATTACGACCCGCGCTTCCACGTCGTGCCTCAAAATTAAAAATCGATTAACCGAGACAAGAACGTTTTCCAGAGAGAACTAGTTCTAATCTCGGCAGTGGCTGCCTAAGCAATCGTTGACGTGGAAATTACTGTTGATTCCGAACGGCGGTCGGCCGGATAATGTTATTTATTGCTTTTATTCCGTTTAATCACGGGTTGGCCTGCTTTAAATTATCGACATCTCAACATTGACTGAAATATCATTCACATGCCTGGGTGAGCCGACTCATTATTCCTTCATACAAAATTGTTTCATTCCAATCATACATTTAATCATGCGAGTAACCCATCAGGAGATGGTTGATTCATGGAATGATATTCAAATTGAAGATAAAACTGGAAGATAAGAACATACCTCTCCTCTCCCTCAACGAAATTCTTAAAATTCAATTTATTGAAATATTGTAATATAGATTAGAATTAATTAATTCTTGCGGTTGGAGTAGGAATACATTTGCAAAATGGTCGATCATTGGCCGTTTAAAAGCTTCTCAATTCAATGTATGATGGTCAATAATATTATTGAAAAGAAGGGCTAGAAATATAATATACATAGTATTTTTTTATAATATAAACTTTTCTACTTTCATCAATACTCACATGAATTTTAGTAGCATCAAGGACATTTTTTAATGATATTCCTGATACCAATATGAATTTTACTTGTCATCAAATATTATTCATGATATCTTGGCATCTAGATAAAAGTTGAATCAATTTCCTATCCTAGTTGTTAAGAGGGTTGCCTATACAGTTTTAATGTTTGTTCCACGCCATAATGCTTGTCACTCTTTTACAGTCTACCTTATGGTATAACGCATGGGGAATGAAAACCAAAAATAATAAATTCACGTTAAAATACACTGCATTGTACAGTATATAAGCGAAAAGTATCAAAACGCGTGATATATTAGGCTATAAAATATTATTGCATTTTATGTCTACTGTTTCCGTTCTGGTTATTCTCGTTGTTTTTTCGTTTTCACATAAAGCCAGAAAAACTTCAAGTTTGTTTTAGGGTGAAGATATATTTTGTTGAAATCTCACTAGAAACAGGAGCCACCCTGATTGGATAGTTTGTTACGTGTCACGAGATCACCTAGTAAAACTTCTACTTCCGCAATGTCTTCGGGGAATTTATTCCTGATCTGCTCGCAGCCATGATGTATGTTGTAGGCTGTAGCCATTATCACAAGGTGTAAATAATTTCGATGCCGGATTTTGACTTTTATGCGAGACCGTAGTGAGTACCAGGGTAGGCCTATCCCTCTGACCATGAAAAGTTGCAATAAGTTGCATGTAGTCGTTTGAAATTTATCTCCCTCCCGGAGTTATAATAAAGCACGCATCTGAGGCGCATTTCACAGGTCGTTTTCTCTATTCTGTCCCATCTGATAGCGGATACCATCAAGATAGCATCTCGCAGCCCATTTTCTGGTGTATCGGCTCATCACGATTTTCGCCGTTGAAAGAATTCCATCTTCGGCGCAAACTCGCCCGATGTTTTATTCATACTTAACTTATATAGATATGTTTATATTTTATTTCCAAGTGGAAACGATGGAGTGGGTCGGAGAACTGATGGAATTCTAATTTAAATCTATAAATATTAATATGTGCCTTACAATCCGTTTGTTGTTCAAAGGTATTTACGTGAAAATGTTTTGTCTGGCGCAGCTAACGTTTTTACAAAACTTTACCATGGAACTTGATGCTAAGCAAAGTTCTCTTTTATTAAAGTTCATGTTCTGGTGAATTGCCTTCTCCCTCTCTACCTCTGTCGCCACCCTTCATCTTCTTCGACCATTATTTCATAATAATTGAAAAAGATATAGTAATGATTGAATATAAGTTATGTATTAAATAAAAATGATTGTAATAACAAGTTCTATAGGCACATAACTTCAACAAAACCATTACAAAAATTGATTAATATCAAATATTCTTCTTTAAGCCCATCTATCATTTTACACACCATTGAATCTAAAAAATATTGGAATTCTCTTGAATATTGGAGCGTTAGTACAGAATTCGCCCACCCATTTCGCAATAAACTGAAATGAAATTCAGCAGAGCAGCGGACCTGTTATAGGATGTCAAACCGATCAACTGCGTCGCGGAAATTGAGAACATTAGCTGATGCAGTCAATTGAATAGTCATGTCATTCATACGAGCTTGTAGGTTTGCTGGATTTAGTTTACGGGAAATTGGAAGTGTTCAACAATAAACAACGTAACTGTCTCTGCCTCCGTATCTTGGCACCGATTCGATTCGATTCGTAATGTAGAATTTTCAGCTTCAACTGCAACTGTGTACTCAATACTGTGTTTTCAATTTAGACTGACTTTACATTTACACTTACCTAGACAATTTTCAACTTAGTTGCAGGGTATTGAAAGAATTCTTAAAGAATAAGATCAACTTGTTGTCAATTACAATAACATAATATTTCCTGATGGAACTAATATAATGTCTATCATAATAGAGTAGATAATCATCATCAATGTGGAAAGCAGACTTTCTCCATGCAACGTTTAGATGAAGTTACCTTAATGGAAAATGTTCTTGTCAGCATTGAACATTTTATTAACTTATAAATATCCATCAATCACACATTCATATGATTGTTTGTTCATCAATGTTCTTGGATATCTCCTTTGATGCAAGAGTTTCTCGTACATTACGTAATCAGAATTCACTCTTTATTACATCTTCCATATTATAATATTATGTTGATCGAGTTCACTTTATTGATAGCAAACCAAAATTATCGTCAGTACAGATAATACTTTCACTACTCTCTCATACTACTTATACTGAGTAAATGAAGTAAGTTTGTCTGATAAATAATTTTCAAACTCAATCTCATTTTATCTAGTAATTATCAATTGATTGAGCTTCTAGCATTCTCTCAATTGAAATAAATGCTCCTATGTAGTAAAAGAACTACAAAACAGCAGAAAACATCAACAGTTGTTGAAAGATAGATCAGTGTTTGAATAAAACACGTTGTATGAAGTTGACGAGATAAAGAGAGAGAAAGAAAAGGTGAAGAGGGAAAAATATGGTAAACCTGATCATTTTTAGAGAAGTAAGAACAAGAAAAGGTAGGACTTGTTGTGGCTGTGTAGTGGTGGCTAGTTTATGAATGGACGGAGCATCGATGGTGTGTAGCTTCCAGGTATCACGACGTTTCAAAGACGAACAGCGAGGCCCGCGATTCTGCGCATGCGTGCACGTACGTGATTGACGATTGAGTATTACAAGTGATAAGAATATAGTTAAACGGAAGTGATTAACCTGAGATATACTTTCATTTTGGAAGCCATATTGGAAGTCCTTATCGGGCTGGATTTAACTTAGTACTTAACTCACAAAATGAACAGCAGAGGTACCTAGATTTAAAAAGAGTGGCGAGAGAGATGGAGGATATTTGGCGAGTTGAGGCTTACCCCCTCCTCACCGCCACCTCCTTTCAATCTTCTCTCTCTTTCTTTTCATCCACAATTCCTCGCTGTTCACGAAGACTTCTCCCCCGCGGCAATCGCAATCATGACTGGTCATTATTTATTGAGTGTTCGGGAGCGAGCTACGATCCAACTGCTTGATCCTATCCTCAAAACTTCTGCCTTCTGCGCTGTTCTTTTCATTTCCATTCTGCTGCTTCCAATGACCTCGCACTGGTCTATTCTATTCGGCTTTTCGTACCTTTGATGAGATACTTGCGTCCTTCTCTAAAAGCAATTAGCCGATTATCACTTTATCACGGATACAAAATTTATTTTTCTTTATCCTGAGTGTTCAGCAAAGGAAGCCCAGCTTCTCTCAAGGATTACAATTGAAGAAGAATCATTGAAACGATCAAATAAACACAATGGCAAAATGATGTTTGAAGAAAATAATTATTTGAGTGTGAATGTTACAACACAAATGAATATTGGATCGATACCGCAGATCACTCTGAAAATTTGCTTGATTCGTTGCCACACGAGTTTGGCAACCTTTGCGTGGTTATCATTCAACCACCTTTGTCATTATCGTTAATCCCAAAACATTGACATTGTAACCGACTTCAGTTGTTTCGCTTGCTATAATTTATCATTTCTTACTATTAACTTTGGATTTCATCGTTTACCGTAACAAGTTCAAAGTACAGTAGCCTACGTTGTTTAAATGATACTAGACGTTGTACAAAGACATATAGAACTTACAAAATAAGACGCTTGAAATTATTCAATGTATCCTCATTCAAAGGGTAGACTTCATAAGCTCTTAATGAGAATTATACAAAATTAATTTACATATTTTTGAATACTCCATGTCTTTCAATTAACTTTTGCTTTCTACTTGGCTAAAATCAGTTTCTCTGCAAAATTTGCTATTATTGTCTATCAGACAACTTACACAGACAATTGCAATTGGAAATGATCATATTTCATTCATTCGATTTTGATCAAATCTATCAACCAGAAGTGTGTGATTATTGCTTTCTGAAAAAAACAGATTGTGAAGTAACTTGCACGAAAATGAGTCATCTATCAAAGAAACAACTGTGGAAAAGAGTCAGAGACAAACGAAAAACTATGCAGTGGGATGGAAGCAGGAGTTGTGAGAGAAGAAAAAGGTGTAATAATAGATGAGCACAAAAGCATAAATCGTTGAATTTCTGGAAGGCAGAGGCAATATAATGGCCGTCACTTGAGACCAGCTTCCGAAAAACGTTGTGCAAGCTGGAAGCATTAAAAAAAACACGGCAGGTAAACGGACTAGCCTCAAAACCAGCCGTGCTTGGGAATTGAGTAAACATCAGGACTATTGAACGACGCCTTAATTTATTCTAAAGACTTTTAGTATCCATTCCGTTTATTTCTTTCAGACGAATAAACATTTCAGCGTTATTACAGTTTGAATTGACGCTCATCAAATAAAAATGAGTCAAGCCTTGTTTTCTCAAAGTTGAGAAGTGAATTTCTGTCTAGTCACCCACCCAACCAACCATCTTCACAGCTGTTCAGACCACTCGTCCACTCCTTATCACCGAAAAATGATCAGAAAAACATCTCATTCTTCATCTTTGTCCATTCTTATTTCTCTTATATTTGACTTGGAATTCCATCCTCGTCTCCAACATTTTAAAAATAGAGTAATGTCTCCCACCTCTCTCTCATATCACCTCTTTTATTATCCTTAACATTTCTTTCCATTCTCTCGTTGACCCAGGTCAGTTCTTCCGCTGAACCTATTACTTTTATCGCATTTATCCACTTTATAACAATATTCGAAGCTTTAATAAATCACATTAACTCAAGTCAAGCATAGCTCAAGTCAAGAAAATTTCGATAATTTTGAACTGACAAAACTCTATCTAGTTTTGATCCAGATTAAAAAATTATACGGGTAGAATGACCTTTTGAAGTATGATCTGTGGCATTCCCTTCGATTAAAAGAAACTACTCTTGAGAAATTGGAATTTTCACAAAGCGAATCCATATAGAGGACAGGACCTCCCTCGAAAGAGAGCTATAAAATGCAAGTAGTCCTTATTGACCCTCTATATGGCAGATCTACTAATATATTAGAGGCATTAACCTTTCATGAATAGATACTGTCAAATACGTTAAAAAATACGAGTAGTATTATTCTTTTTCTACTGAATCGTTTAGGAAAAAACTAAAATCATATTAGTATGTGGGTTCCGCTGAGTGCGAATCTCCCTTTTTCTGGAATTGAATTGAGGGTAATGTGAATGAAAAAAGGTGAGAAGTAGCTGAATAGCAATGAACGAAATTGAAAATGAGTTTTTTTATTTGAAAAGTGGCGAAATAGGCAAAATACTCGAAGATGGAGCGTGGACTGACCACGTGTCACCAACATTAGCATGAGAAAACCGAACCCTCCTTAGATATCTAGGGGACTGACCCTCTTAACTTAGGCTCTCAAGTTAATAGATGGCATATTTCATCGGTTCTCACTTTTTTCAATCAATAAAAAAGGTACTGAGTGCTAAAGAATTTTTGTTAGGAAGATTTTGTGTGAGGAGTCGATTGTAAGCGTTTAGCGAATGAATAATAGGATGACATCTTTCATGAATGACCTCTCTCCTGGCTTCTGGGTATCTTCATCAATCATCATCATCACCTAGAGATCTATCAAAAGGAATTTTTCATTTTCTGGTACTTTGAAATATTTTTCAAACCTTTTCTATACAGTATTTGGAATTTCCCACATTTTCTTGGTGGCTGTATTCCGGTTCTGAATCTCTTAATCAAACCAAGATAAAGTTTTAGAAGAAATATTTCAAGCATTGAATCATTTGATGACTTTATCCATTTAAATCAAATTTCATCCGAAATTATGTTGTTATTCGATGGAATAAATCAAGTTAGCTATTTGTGGGGAAAGAGTCCATTTCATGGCTTTGACAAAAAAATACGATGACCAAAGTGGTCCTATCTTCCGAAAATATTCTGTTAGATTTTTACCGCTTGTATTAAAACAGATTGGCATCCAACCAGGAGTCGACATTTTTCATCTGTTTACTCTCTTTTCGAATACGCTCTGTCCGCTCCCTAATTTATAAGCAACAGAATTTTGACCATAACACATTCGTTTTAATTTCACACGAGCACAATCGTCTGCTCGCTGCCGCGTTTCATTATTAAAAGTTTAGAGAACGATTCTTTTTTTGTTGAAAACAGTTTTTTTCTCGTGGCTCTCACGTGGAAAAAATATCGTTCATCACCGCGAAGCCCCAATACATTCGGGTTACGTTAAGGAATTTCCACTAATGCCAAAAAATTTATACACGCTTTTGAAGCGCGAAAACCGAAATGGAGCGGAGCCTATTGCATTTTTAAAGTCGGGGAAGGCACAAAGGAAGAAGTAGGTGTATGCTCTACAATGGGCTCCCTGCTTGCAGCCTCTTTTCCCCTCCTCCTCCCATTCACCTACCTCCTCCCCATATTCCTCTTCAACAAATCTTGTGTGCACGATAATAATTGGAATAGAAATCAGAATCGGGGAAAGAAGTAGAAGCCGTATAAAGGTTACATAAATAGCCTAGACGTGCAAGACTAATGCCCTGGACGCCTGTTTCCACACTGAAAAAATTCACCTCTCAGCTGCCAGTAATAATCCGTTCTTTCCCTCTTTTGCCGAGTTCAGTTCATTACGGCAAGGCTAGACTCCAGTAATTTGTCACGAAAGATATTCTTTAAGACATTTCCTTACAATTATGACATCTTTAATGAGGTTAGCGGGCGAATAGTGAATAGTGGCCGCCTCGCCAGTCATTAGTCTAGATGATTTTTTGGAAGGTGATCTCTCCGCAATGCCATGTATCACCGGCTGCTTTCTCTCGCCTGCCTTCGCACACACAACGGTGACAACGTTCTCACATTGTCACACTCATACATTAAAAACAGTTATTGCTAATTATTACTTTCATATTCATAATAATTAGATTCTATCAATTGAAGTAACATCCAAAACCAGATTCCAAAATTGCTATAGTTTTTTTCATTCTAATAAGAACACCCTTAACTAGTAGTTCTCTGTCTATATAAGAGATCTAGAGCTAGTATTACATTATATTCCTGAAATAATAGATTAATTTTAATTACATGCAGCGAATAATCTTGTCCTTCAGATGGATCTTCACTTTCTTCTTGTTATTTATGATATATTTATGATATCGAGTTCAGTTCTATTTGTTGATTTTCATAACAATGCAGCTTCATGAACTTGAGATATTTTAGCCAGGATGTAGCTCTGATAACAATATCAAAAGTTACAGTGTATTAAATTCTTTATTCAAGCTATTTGGTTAGCGGGAAAATATTTCCTCCCTTTTATGCTTTCTTCTACTTGATAAAATCATGTTGAAGGAGGAGAGTGGCCTCCAGTAGTTGAAATCAGTTCCCTCTATGAGCTCCAATACAAGAGTTTTATTGTTTGTAGAGTTTCATGAGAAAATGTGCAGTAAAAGAAGGATTATAGGAGAGAAAAATAAGAGGAAGATAAGTGAAGCGGCGGCTTCAAGTAGTTGAGTTTAGTGTGAATTCAACGTACTTTCACATGGCGTCGTCATCTGGCGAAGTTGGAGCTGAGGTTGAGACGCGTTTGCTTACTTAGGCGGTGTGACGTCTCCCCTAGTATCAATATCTGGTGCATTGAAGCTCAAACAGCCGTGAAAGTGTAACAAAGATAATGATCTCATTTGAGTCAGTTTAACCTCTCGGCTCACCCCAGAAATCGTTTTGCGTCGCATTGTTCGTTCCGGTCGGTCGTCGTCGTCTTTTTCCCGAAAAGCGAGGCTTCGAGTGGGGTGGGGTGGGGTGCTTTGTGCATCCCCCTCCCCAAGGGGCTCGAAAAAACGGCAACATTATTTGCGGCGGAATTCTCTCAATAAGTGTGTGAAAGAGTTCGTCCCCACATCGACAGTTCTTTGTCAGTCGACTTTTTTGTTATTTTGGAAACGTGCACGCACGGCTTAACCCCAGCTCTCTACTTGATATCCCCATTTTTCGCTAAAAAACGCAGGTTAAAAGCCATATAAATGGTTGTTTTTTGCTGCGATCGTATTTCCCTAAACGCAAAAACCTTGGTCTTGTGCAGGTAGTTGCAGGTCCCCCTCTCACTCGTTCACCCCAATCATTTTGCCTGTCAGCGCCTCTAACTGATCTTCCAATTTTTGCAGTGCAGCATCCAATTCACTCTGACACTATCTAAATTGGCCATCGTCGGGCTCCCTCATAGTTATTCTTTCTAGTTATTCGTTTAAATCTCTCCAAAATGGATAGCTGCGAAAATTCTTAACCCTGGCTGACTCTATTCAAAATATGGGAATAAAAAATAAAACATCCACTACGCACGATAAAGAAAAAACTTGTTCACACTAGAACTGTACAGTAAAATCTCTAGAACACTGCAGTGACAAGATTTTATAAAAAATAAATATTCCAATTTTTACAATAACAATTCTATTATACTTTTAACAAAGACGAGCATTTTATTACTAGACGATCTATCTTCTCAATTCTATTCCAGTTAGTTTTATTCGTTTAGTCAAGTGTAGTACATCTGTACATCTGACAGTTTGTTACAAATTTATTGTTTAAATTATGTATGACAAAAATGGCAATATATTTATATTTCATTCATTTTATTTTGATATCTCAACTACAAGTGAATAAAAAAAACTAATGATGATATTAGAATAATTATGTCCGATATGAATGGTATGGAATCAACAAGTATTTGCTAATGCCGTATAGAACATTTTGCAACATTCGTTTTGTTCGACTTACAAGTTTTGTTAATTCAGTGAGTGTATTTTAATATGCTTTATTGTCTTTTTTTACAGGAAAAATCTTGGAATCGTTGTCGGCGAGAGCGTTGGCGCTGCGAGGACCCAACAGCCCGGGGTCGCAGCCCCCCACGCCCCCCCGGACCCCCCTCTCACCGCACAGCAAAGCCAGCTCTAGTCCGCTTCCGCTCAATCTTCCCAGACCCAAAATTCCAGGACTGGACACGGTAGCTGCGAAGTTTGCTTCCAATGCCCCTCTCTTATCAGCTAACTCCAGGGTAAGCTTCTAGATTATTTCAGCTTACGTTACACAAGACTTCAATTTACAAACTATCGATTGAGTAATAATCACTCAGAGGGTCAACTTACTTGAAATTCAATCATGGGTAAAAGAAATAATCCATTCAAGCTAACAGTTCCTGTTACCATACGTTTTATTTTGAATTACAATCAAATTGTGTTAATTTATAACGCCTTACGAGATTACTTATTGTTTTACTCCTTACTTACTTACTTACTGGAGTGGCCACTCATACCCCAGTCGGTACTTGGCCTCATCAACACAGCCTCTCCAAACAGCCTCTGCTCTCTTTGTTTTACTCCTTACGACCTATTATTTTAATTGTAGAATGATTATTTTGGCATGTTAGATGAAGATTTATGTGTAATGAATAAATAAATAGATCAAGACTTCAGAGCTAACATCCAATAGTTTTCAAGTATTTTTCGGAGTAAATTAATTATTAGCAAAAACCTGTGCTCCTCCAGGCTTTACCTTCTTCAATTTTCGAGGATGTTAGTCATATTAAGTCGTTTAGAAGGTCTACGTGTATTGGTGGATGTTATTTAATGCATGGTCCTTCAATAGTCTTATGTCTAATTGCTTAATTACTACGCTGTATATACGATTGTCTTGAATACAGACTAGACAACTGTCGTCTTTGGAAAACTACCTACTGGAAAATTTGTGACCCATGTGATCGAATTTCAACTTGAACTAGCGGTGTGAGTGAAAGAGAAAGAGCACGTGAAAGAGAAAGGTAGAGAGCAATAGAAGGAGAGGGGCGGTGTAGTTTGTATAAGGATTGACGACATGCAATCTGTACATTAAGAACTTCTCTCGTTTCTAAAATTTAAATGACTCAAAGCTTTATCAGTTGCCAACTAAGGAATTATTAATGAAATGAAGAACACGAACCACAATACGATTTAAGCTGTAAGGCAGCCTTCTTTCCAGAACCGAGCAAGCCTTGAGCGAGAAATAATCGCCAATTACAGTGTTTTAAATTATTCACTACTTTCGCAACTGCCATGTTTTCATTCTCTAATCCTTTTCTGGGGAGAGTGATTTTTATTAGCGTTTCCTTCAAACTTTTGAACTTTTGACGGTTTCACGTAGGAATATTATGCCCTCATTACTTGAAGAATTCTGTTTCTTAAGAAGTTCAAGGATTCTTTTTTTAATGATCTTTTGGAATTTTGGACCTCAATCCATGATAATATTGGAAATCAAAAGAGTGAACTCATTCACCTGTTTTTCAACGTGGACATTTTCAATGATTCCATTATCTGGTTGTCATTAATGAAGTTAATGTTGTTTGAATTTCGTGATTTCACTTGAACAAATATTCAAGAATGGATGAATTAAAATTGATTGTGAACTTCATTACATATAAGAGGTGGATATATGAAGCTCAACACATGAAGTTTCGATCTGAAAATTGGAATCATTTTATCTGTGAACCCAGACAACTTGAGTTCATTATTTGAAGCATTTTAATTTTACACCTATTGAGCTGCTATATAATTTTAAGAACAATAAAAAATAATCATATAAGTCACATGTGTTTCAAAACAAATGTTAACATCACAACATGAAACACTAATGAGTTCTTTTGTATTTCTCACCGAGGTAAAGATGTTTTACAAGCTGTAGTTTACTTTTCACTCTACATAAACCAAATTCACGTTCACAAAAGGAGCCTCAATTTTTTTAATATTATTAGTTCTGCTGTTTCAGCTTTCAACTGCTCTTTCTGCTCTCAACTTTTCCAACTCACACTTTTTTTATGTTCATTCCAACTTATTTATTAAACCAGATGCTGTTTGGTGTTGAATGTATCCAAAAAACTTTCAAATTGTCTAACAATGCAAACAATGATACACAATAGAGTCCGACTCTCCCAATTCAGGTATATGAGATGTAGTATAGGAGGAAGTGAATTATCAAAATTGAAATCCTACATCTAAAGTTATTATTCGGGTACAATTGAAATCTTTATATCAAGAAATTCGGAATTCTTTCTGAGGGTTTCAATAGGTTTAAAAGATTAGGATAATGAAAGTTGATCAATGATAAAACGAATAAAAAAGTACAATTTAAGGAATTTTCATTTTGAAACATTCGTATACATTATTTTTTCAGGGATTGTTTTTATTTAACTGAATATTTTCAGTAATAATTGAACAATAATAAATAACTTTTCTTATAATTGTTGAGTAGTAATGTACTTTTGAATCATTTAACTCATTATTCAGAATTATCTACTTTGTAGACGTATGTCGTTTAGGATTTCAACGATATTCCAATCCCAGTTCAGTTCTCGCTCTAAGGTAGCAAGGGTGCTTTTTCTGCTTATTACTTCAAAAGATAAACAGAAAGAGGAGGCTGACACATTGCGTTGACGCATCACCTCGGTGTGTGTGAGCCTCCATGGCTAGTTAGATTAGATGTTGGACAAGCTGTGGTTTTTTGGAAAGGTGTCGTCGTTGTTGCCTGCTGCTGTCAGTGTCACATCAGAGTCGAAATAGCGTAACTTGAGCGTGAACGTTTTTTGAAAAAAGAAGCGCCGTTGGACGTTGTTCAAAATAACGCAACTTTTCCAAAAAAGAGGAGCCGGCTAGTTTCCGTCGGCTCACCTGACATTAAGGGGTACATCCGGGCCATCGGCCACTGCCAAGAACAAAACAAGACGGGTCGTTGGCGGGTCACTTGACTCACACTCAATAAGAGGCTTTCTCGTCATCAAAAGACGAACTGTCTGCTTAGTGACGGATTTCAGCCCTCCAATCTTGAAACATCAGAGACGAATTGTAGATCTTCATAGTGAAATCACAATCTACTCTTGCTTTGAATCACACTATTCAATTTTAATACTGTGGAATAGACAAAATTTGTTTTTATTCATTTACCTAATATGGAGAAGTTCCACAATATTTCTGAACAAAGTGTGTGTTCTATTCATTTTTTTGTGAATCAACAGTTCGCTAGTGCTGTTACCACAGATATGGATATAAATAATAAATTATGATTTTTTCCCAATATTATTGAAAATCTAAACTAGTAACTAGAAATCAATCCGAACAAAAAGCGAACGCTGTCTCATTTTTAATGTATATTATAATTACCCATCCATGAATATTAGTCTCAATAATGTTCTTATTTTTCTGCGCAACATATGAATACATAGATTCAAAAACAACAACACTAGACTAGTTGTTTTGAAGAGATTTAACTGAAGATCATCATACCCTGACAATACAGAGCTTTACTAACAAGAGTTTTCGATACATATAGCATATAATAGCTTGTAATGGACTAAAATATTATCATGTATAATTTTGTACCTATTTTTCGGCAAGTGCATTTCATTATAGATGAACATTATTGTGATAGAAGAAAACTATTAAGAAGAAGGCAGACAACTTGACTAAGACAATATGGAATATATTATTGAAAATTGAAGTGATAAATCGGGATTGCTACAGGGAATCAATTGATGTGTTAACAATTTTTATCAAAAGTTTGAGGCAAGTTATAACAATAGTTAACTTGCCACGAGCTTTTGAAGAAAGTTTTTAACACATCAATCGATTCCCTGTAGCGATCCCGATTTCTCACTTCAATTTTCAATAATATATTCCATATTGCCTCAGATAAGTTGCCCGGGTACATAAATAAAGGTCAATTGATATGCTTTGTGCAAAACAATTGATTTAGACACACCATTCAACTTGTTCAGCAATATTGAACAATCCAGAATCAGCTGTGAGCCGCCGCCGCGGCCAATTTGAGCTGAGAGCTCATTCTGAAATTTGCCTCTCTCATTGTCGCTTAACTACGCCCATATTCGCCGCGTATTTGTGCCTTCTCATTTTGATTTGCACACAATAGAAATTACTATAAAGGCGAGTGAAGCCTGTTTCGAAAGTTTTTCTTTTTTCATTGAGAGCGGCCATTTTGATTGCTGGTGGACATTTTCTGCATCCCTAATAACACCTTTTTTGGCACCAGTGACTAGGTAACGCACATGCGGCTATTTATCCGGCCTGGGCTTGGCCTATAATCGCACTTCCTTGTTCGACGATTGTTTCTTGAGTTGAGCTGGGTACTGGAACTAAGCGATGCGATCAATGCAAGAGAAATTTATTCATCTTTACACAAAAATATTTCTTGTTTTCAGTGTTTTCCTAAAATATCCAAAAACAAGTCAAACATTGAGAAATTAATTTCATTCACATGCCGTGGCGAAGCGTGGTATATTAACCGGTCATCGCCGGGTATATTTCCTATAGGACATATACCCGCGATGACCGGTTAAGTATGCCACGCTTCGCCACGGTTCACATGTGAGATTACACATTTTTATTAGTATTCAAATACTGTTTAGATTCTGTTTTGACTAGATGTCAATAGGTGTGTTCAAATAGGTGTCAATTTTCAACAATTTAATTGAAGTATCTCATAAATGACTAAAGTACCACTTTATATTTTTACATTTTTAACCCGGTAATCCATTTAAAAAAAGGAAAATAAGGTAAATACGAAGATACACTCTTCAAAACAAAAGAAATCCAATTATTCCCGGTAATTTAAGTATAATCTCGTATAATTAAAATTATGGGTATTGAAAATTATTAAAAAATTGAGGATGCAAGCCATTGAGCTCAGACTTGAAAAAGCTCATAGATGAAGTACAAAAACGGGTTGAGAAAAGTGGAAAATTAGCCTGTTGAGAAGAGATTAAACCACTCTAAATATTGGCCTAAGCTATGAATAAATCGTAATTTCCAACTATTAGTTGTCCGAGGCGCATGTCCCATATGTCGTTCGTTGCCTTGCCATCTGCTGTTATGTTCTTCGGTCTGGGTTATTTCATAGTGCTCTTTACTTTCCAATTAAAACGCAATTAACGTAAGTTTACTCTTAATCATGAGGATCGTTCACTTGAAATATCTCATTACGCAACGTGAACTCTTTCAGTAGACCGTTACATTGATGATTCATTGTTCCCAGCGTTGTCGAAGATTTTTTCAACTATCTTTTCGGTTCTTTTATTTGTGTATCATTAGTTTTCAACTCAATTTCCGTCTTCAATGATTTGGGAAATACGGCAACGGCTCTCATTCATTAAAATACGTCATTATTGACCCAAAAAAGTCACCTGCTTTCTTGCATTAAGGATGTGCTCTAGAGAGCCAACCTACAGATTTTATCAAAATCTTATTTTTTTGTTGAACGAATAAATCTTCAAGTGATTCAATGTGTACATGTAGGCTAGCAATTTCACAACAAGAACCAAGATTCACAAATTATTGTAGGTCCTTTCATTTCTATCTTGGTATAGAAATACCATACTCTGCTAGCAAAAAAGTTCATCACATTGCGAATACTGTAGTGCGAAATACATTTGTTAGAGTACTGGCAAAAGAGTTCTATCTCTTCTCCAAGTCTTTTGGATTCCTAGTTCACTCTAGTGGAAGTGTAAGATTCTTATTTCACTGAATCGAAGATTAAGATTCTTATCAAGTGTAAGATTCTTATTTCACTGATCGAGTCTATACTGAATTGATAACATGTTAAACTGATGTTTTCCACACTTCCCTTAATAAAAGGACTTTCAATACTCAATGATTTAGTCTACTTGTTCCAATCAAATCAACGACATATTGACATTGATTGCTACTGCAATCAAACCTTGTCAATGGAGGCATTTTGATTCCCATATACAGTATATCTACTTTTCTACTTAGAAAAAGGTGACAGACCTAACTAAATTGACACTCTCATAGAGATTCCTGTTGAGTGAAACAAATTGCTCCATCGGAAACCCGTTTGCAACAAGTTACGACTGCCCCCAGAGTATATCCTACGCCCAGCCTGTCATTTAAAAAGCACACAGTTGCGGCGATTCATGGTTTTTTCTGAATCTGAAAAGGCTAAGCTATTTTCACGTCCACAGCATACCTGTATACACCGTTGTATAAGTTATTTTCACCGATATTCCTGTCGACAGAGTTAGCAGCAGCCCCGCCGCGTGAATTTATCTGTTGGAATAAAAGTCAGCCGAAGAGTATAAATCAAGTCCTAGTTAATTGTTTGCTCGCGGACTTTGAAACGCCAATTGAACTTGACACTCTGCGGACGGCATCACGTGCGAATTGGATGCTTTCTTTCTGTCGGCGATCTTCGTGCCAGACTTAAAGATCACTAATTAACTAATTCCCTTATTGAATTATGTCAGATGAATTCTCCAAGTTGATTTTTACAACATGTTACAAACTCAGAGGTTCATTTCTGCTCTTAAGTGAAAGAAAAACACTCACGGCCATAAAAGTTAATCACAATGCTGTTAGAGTTTTGAAAAGTTGAAAATATTTTTAGGTTCCCATCCGTTCTGCTCATTGATTGAATCCTCAATATATCTGTTTAACTGAGGTCGATTTTAGATACTTGACACTATTCAGTTTCAGTTCATCACAGAGATGAGAGTCAGCTACAAATATTAAAATTTAATCCCTTTACTTTTAAGCCATGTTGTACCTTCTCTTAAATGCAGAATTAATTTTTTTCCAACTTCGTTAGAATTAGTTGTGAGAAGAGTTCTTTTGAAATATTCGTTAGAAAAAACTCAAATTTGAACTGATTTTAGAATACTCTTCAATAATAACTTGAATCAATTTTCTTCTATTAAATTTGGATTTTCTATTCATTTTACTTATTCACAAATTAAGTTGTATAGTTCAATTTATTATATACAATCATTTTACTATGTATATACCATCAATATTATAACCATACCCAATTAGAATATTCCACCAGTCAAGTTGATTACTTTCCCAACTATTTAGAAATATTTTGTACTACAACTCTCCATATTTTTCTTTCCAGGTGAACCTTCCGCAAAACATGGCGACAATTCTGGCTCTGGCCGCAATGCAGGACCCGTCTAGGCCCTCCAGCAAGCCGCCACAGGCACTAGCAGCCAGCAGCAATAGCAACAGCAGCGCCGGTGGTCTCACCTCAGGAGGAGTCGCGCCTTCCCCTAATCCAGTTCCTGCCCATGCTGCACCACAGCCATCCGAATTACACGGTATGTCTCATTCAATTACCAAAATAATGAAATTTCTTTGATATTCCTCTATTATTCCCAATTTTTTCCATATACTCTACTTTCCATCAAGGTATTCTTTGAATTATTCATCTCACTTATTCGTCGATTCACTCCACTCACCAGCAAGATGATGAACTGAAATCAAGGCAAATTGAGAGTAAGCGCAGATGACAATAAAGTTCCTGTAAATCAAGTCAGAATAGCTTTTGGATTTCACAGTTATATCAGTAATTCAAGTTGAAGTAAAGTGAATAAAGATAGATAATAGGTAAAACTGTCTCCAACTATAGGCTTCATAATTATTACACTTACTAACAATTGAAAAGTACTCATATGAGCAATTGAGATTGGAATAATTCAATATAACTCTTACTTGTAGAAGTCTCAGTAGGTGCAAGGTGAAATAATTCCTTAAGCAGAACAGTTTATCCTCTCAAATTAGAATAGAACTTCTAGCAAATCATGTGATAATTGCCATCACAGTGAACACGTTGTACTAGTAGAATATAGCTGAAGGTCTGGCAATCCAGCATCTTCTGAAAGAAGAGTAGCCGGATGTTGCCGAATTCTGAGTGATTCCACTCGGGGCGCTGTTTGTTTTACTAAATGTACTCTTCATGAGAGGGTGGCTAACTGGTTCGCTCTCTCTCACTCCCACCCACGTTGGTGAGGGGTGGAGGGGGTGGGGGGTAGAAGCGTGGGCGGCGGCCGGTCACGATTAGAGCCTGCCTCGTTCATGAATGTGTAAAAGAGCGAGAGCCAGATATATTCTTTTCGAATGAAATCAAAAACGTGTTTTTCATATTTTTACAATAAAACCCACCGAAACGTTTTCACAGAATACCTCGATATTATTTATTGCGTCGGGTCGGTTGCGTAGGCGCGGGCCCAACTATTCTTTGAACCCCCTCCCCCCCTCTGTTATGACTTGCCACCCCTCCTGAAAGCAGCCACAGCATCACCCCGAGGCACAAAAGTCGTTTAAGGAGTCCGCCTCAACGTCTTATTTCCTTTATTCCTTTGCCGAACATTAAAAAGCCGAACATGTTGCCGAGTATATTAAACAGTCTAAAATCGATATTCGATTATTTTTCGAAAATATATATTCATAATGAGAGGTCGTGGTCATTACGATTGCTGTGTTTATGCAGGCAGGCGCTCACATTTCACTATTCACCGCCGGTCCTCACAATCTTTCACGAATTTACATTGCTCGCCACAAAATATTGTCTAGACAATAATGATTATTATGGTCCCTGAACCCGGATTGCGTACCCCGAACACTAATGAATTCTCTTGCGGCTATCATTTATTCCGGATCTACAATAAATCAGTTCATACTCTCTCACCCACTTGTAAGCTTTTGCAGAAATCGTGAAATTCTATCATTTTTATTTCTATTCACCTCACATCGTATCGTAATATCTCAGAAAACCTCTCTACTTTCTGGATGGCCTGCAAGACCTCTAGAGGCCTTGACGTTTTTCACTCATATTCATTTTGTGATTACATTTAATGCTTCTCATACCACACACAACATCAAAATTCAGCTTTATTAGGAAGGATATGTCTTCCCAATTTTCAATCAATTCTCCCAAACAACTCTCATACTTTATCATGGTTAATCATGAAATTTTATTTAATTGAGAATAGATTTCTAGTAGAAGTCAAATAATGAATAAAACTATCAAATTCCAGTTGTAAATGATGGATCTCGGATCTTGGAATTGAATACGGAGCAATCAATGTAGTTGATAATCTTTCTTTCATGTGAGCTTTTTTTAGTATTAAGTAATTTTCTTCATGATGGAGGTAATAAGAATGACGACTGGGCTTTCACAATAACTCAATTTGTTGAGAATCGATGAAGCTAGGTATTAGCTATAGAAAAGAAATAAATGGAATCATTCATTTTCATTGCTGCATGAAATTAAAATCTGAAATGCATTGGAAAGTACTCGATTTACGATTGGAAGTCATCAAGGTTTTCATAATATTGTATGCTTTCTCATTTGAAGTGAAAAATTATAAAATATAAGAAAGATCATTCTAGTACTTTTAAATCATGCTCCACTGCATGAGAACAATAGTTTTCGATTACAGCTGAATTATTTTGAAATTTTTATTATTTTTTATGGATCGATATTTTGATTGTTACTCTAAATAATAGCTTTGGCAAAATCGTAATTCGTTGTACTAATATGAAATTCAAGTAAATTGTGAAAATTTTAATGACCATTCTACTCGGGTTTAATGTATTATTGACGTTCAAGTAGAACATTTTCTATTAGCTCCGTCATAATGTTCTTCATTCGATAAAGAATTATGTCTTCAGAATTCATCACTCTTATTGCGTTTTGTTCAATTGAGAGATAACTATCTATGATGTATGTCGTTCATCCTCTCATTACGGAAGTGTGTAGATTGAAATTTCAATTTAAATAATGGATGAATATTGAAAAATCCTTGAGTTCCTAGTGAATTTATTAACAGAGAATAGTTCACATCATTGTAAAAAATAAACCTGCGTTACATTATGATGGTGATATTTCAACAACACTTCATTCTAGGAGCTCTATTTATCAAAATTATAAATTGAATAATGAATGAATAATCATAAGAATAGCTCGCATTACTTGCATCATTAAAATTTACCTGCGTAGCTCTAAACTAACACTTCAATGCGATTAACACTTCATTCTCGGAGTTCTATGTTTTCAAAAACTCATGTTTCCATCAACTAAGGTGGAATTCAATTATTGAGAAATTACGTCAACTAATGTGTGTTGATCACACACATAAATTGAATGTTTGGCTTTTTGATTGAATTGAAAATCTTTATAATACAGGTTTTCTTGGCCAGTTTGAAGAATGAACATGAACAACCTTCACCACTTCTCAATAGTCTTGAAGAGCAGATTCTTGTTAGATTTTTGCTTGTCAAGTGTGGGGTGAGGCTGAGGCAGCTGGCATTAGACAGGACAGCAGCAATGCACCGCGCTAGAATGCACTGACTCCTCTCCGCCGTTCTATTGGCCAGCAATGTCCGTTATTTCTGTAGTCAGTCGGACAATTTGGGCCGACGCTTAACGCACGATAGACTTCTAATACTGCTTAACCGCGTTTAAAGAATACCGCGCAGTAGCTATTAAACGCTTTTCTGTCCCATAAACCTGAAATGTTATTTTTGGAGTCGTTCGAGAATTATAACTCACCTATTCTACACGAGTAACTCTTACTTGAAGCTGTGGTTTTTTCATCTTCAGTCCTTAAACTGTGATTTATTTCTCTTAAACTAGTGCTTTATGAGATAATATATGACGAATTCTACTAAATGGTCAGATTTAAATTTGTTGTGAATTTGTTGCTTAATGGTACAGCAGAGTTCATGAGAAGTTTGATGATGAAAATGAGTATTTATACATCAGAGTATTGATACTCAATCAAGCCAATAGCACTCTTGCACACTGCTTTAATAATCAAGTCAACTCATATAATTTATGATAAACTGTTGTCTATTCCCAGTGTAATTAATAATTTATTTTTAATGTTATCTTCTTAAATCTTATTAAGGGGTGGTAGACTGGGGTTGGTTGTTTAAGGTAGTACTTGTACTATTCTACAATTCTGAAACTCGAGGTCTGGAATCTGGTCTCTATAATACCTAGTCATTGTATGAGAGAGTGTTTAGAGTTTGAAATTTAGCCCACGGCAAATGCAATAATAAAATACAAGTCGCATTTAGAGGTCGCCAGATACGCTGTCGCTTTGCATATTGGTCTTGTATTATGAAATCACTTCTTGAAAAAGACTGGAAATACTTTGCAAAACAGCAGTCTTTCTCCGAGAAATATTCACGCCGTGGTAATGACTGTGTAAGATTATTTCACCCATTCCGCGATATGAAATAGGAATCGTAAAAATGAATTTATGATATCTATTGGATAATGTAAACGCCTATTAATAACCAGTTCGAGCCTTTTATATCACTCTGGCATCTGAAACGTACACTGCACCTGGAACGCTTCTCACGGATTTCCCTGAACAAATGAACAATAAACTAGAACAATAAATAACATTGAATCCGTTTAAATGGAATTCCCTCACTCTCGGTTGGAACATGTTTCCTGCGAATATCATGAATATTAATTTAGTTGAAGCCACAGATCTGAAAATGCTAAAGCTAGTAATAATTACGATTAACGCGAAAAAGTTATCATTTTGATCACGGATTCTCTTTAACTGAATGTTTGAATAATCTCATTATTTATAGACCTTTTTTCTAGAAAGAATCATGGCAAGCTTATTAGCTATTTATTCAAATGGATAATATTCTTCGTGTCAATGGAACTCCAAATTAACGCAAAGAAATAATATTCAATGGCTAATTGAAATGAGTTCATTAATTTCCAACTTGTATAAAATGCGTGGAACAACAATTATTAGATAGTTTTATAGTACTCGAATATTATTACTTTATACCTAAAAATCATTGCTTTGGAGCCTGCTAATAAAAAGTTTGAAAGCTTGGAACAAGATCAAAAAGGTGTAGGCTTCTCTCTCCAGAATACAAGGTCGCTTAGAACAAATGAATACAGTTGAGTAAGTAATAATGCATTTGAATAAGCAGTTGAGTATGGATTTGCGGTCGAATGCAGCCTTGAAAAAATGAATTCTCACAATTCTTCAGATTGCACATGACATTTAGATTGTGGAATTAAGTTGTCAAGTTGATCTCAGCTATGAGATTGAAGCGCAAAAGAGGTTTATTGGGAAGAATCGATTTGTGAGACAGTGATTGGCAGGTTAAGTTGGTTGCGGTGGATGTTAATGGCAGCAGCACTGAATCACTTCTCTTCAATCGCCGTCATTAATATAATATTCCACTCCTCATCCTGGGAGAGGAATTTTTATGAAAAGCGCCCAGTTTCTGGCGTGTTTTTCTCGTTTGATAGGTTTTCGGCCGTCTCACTAATCGACCGACCTTTTATGAGGTGTAATTTCCAGTCATAACTGGGAGGAAGCAAATTCCAGCGCTATCATTTTCCGTAGCATCTTATAAAAATAATAAAGTTGTACGCGTTTTAGACAAAATCCCCGCTACGGTATCCAGCTTATTTTCTGCAAAAATGAGTAATAATAATAAAGTTTAACAGACACATTATGTTTAATTTTGTGGCTACCCAAAATTATTCCACGTCTCTGCTTCCCATTCCTTTAAAAATTTCCATAGAAACTACCAAAAAAGCTGCCTGATTCTTGTTGCTCTTCCCACACACTTTTCAACCATATTTGTAGTTCTACTGTTTCTGGGAAAGTTTATACAAAACTAGACTACGTTATTATCAGTAATCTATCTTCTATTCATAAACCCACGGACTCTATACATTTTTTTCAAATTATTTCCAGTAACAATGAGTTCCTTTCAGAGAACTCGCTCAATGCCTGTTTATAATGATCATCCAAGATTTCAAACAGATTAAATTTTCAAGGAAATACTTTTCAAAACTTGAAGTACCCTCTGGCGCTGAAAGATTAGCAAAATTGGCTTAATTCTTGTACTTGTGATAATGTATCCAAAGCCAGAGCAATAAATAAATTACTCTTTTAAATTGATCGGGAACTGTGTAGAATGTCCTATGCAATTGGCAATGTCCAATTTTTTCTAATTCGTTTTTTCACAATGACGTAGTCACTGCAATACTCCGTTATTTGACTTTCCATTGGCATTGGAATGGATTTTCCACTAAATCGTCAGCAGGTTGACAAGACTTGGAGTGCTGCCGAATTCAGCGACTGCAATTGCGGTCAACGACTCGTCACCGACTCGTCGACGAGTCAGAGATCAAAATGCGTCTTCTCTCCTCTGATGAGGAGAAGGCCACATCACATTGCTATTATCGGAAAATAGCGTGGCACCGCATTGCATTGCATTGCTTCTCCCCCCTGGCGCTGTCTCAAAACTTTAAAGAATTGACGTTCTGTGGAAAGCTGAGGTATCTCATCCTGACAGACCAATCGCATTCTGCTGACACCTGTTTCCAACCTAACCTTTCTGTCTTGCCAACGCCAATCTATTTAGATGGCTCCCAACTCGTCACTTTTTCTCCAGATTTGATCTTCGTCTTTCTCGTCACACGGTAGAAAATACTATAAGGTCGTCAACTTAGGCATTATGAAAAAGTACATGTTCGTGCCTCAACCAGTTGAAAATTAGAAATAATTATGCTTGATTTGTCTGAATATCTTTGGATGTACATCGATTATTATCTGAAAATCATTGTGGGTATGATATTTTTCTCTCGTTATGAATATTTGACAGCTCCAAATGGTAGACTGTAATTTTTATTTATTTCCAAATTTTTGGTGTTATCCTTTGCAGTAGAGAAGGTTTGCCAAGAGTGATACGTATTCTAAATTATTACAAATTTAACGTCTAAATTGATGTGTAATTTTAAATCAATTATATAGCCTAGTGGTGTATAGGCAAGATGAACACATGAACCCATTTAGAATATTGATCAATTCGGTTGGCTTGTTTCTTTTTTTATAAATTCACTGTAATTTCCGTTCATCAAAAATTCCATTTCCCTCGCAATATTGAGATTCATTCCGACCAGAGAATACTACTAGATTATTTTTCGTTCACTTGAATTATTTTCTAATGGAACGTTTCGTAAGTAGTGCTGGAGGAAGTAGGATAGTAGAAGGGAGGTTATGAGAGAGATACATTTATCCTTTTCAATGGCCATCTGGAATTAGATTTTATTTGTCATCACAAGCAGTAGTTCAATTTTAAAGCCGTCCCAATCATGGGAGCTGCTTAGTTCGTCCATTGATCATTTCCTTTCAGTTTTCAAGTGTTGAATAGTGTAATGAATGGGTGAATGAATCACTGGGAGCAAGGGAGGAGGTTGAATGAACGAGCGGTAATAAGTTTTCTAGAATGTTCGTATTGTTTAACCAGAGGATATAAGCGCCCGTACGTAGTAGAGTAGTCTCACTTGTCTGACGGTAGGAACGAATTAAATTGACGTGTGAAGGGAGTAGATCACGTTATGGCTACAATAAAAATGGCCGCCGACCCGCACCGCCCCAGTCCGAGTTCCAAGCCACTTGAAGCAATCTGTTCTGTTCAATAAACATACAAAATACAGTAGGAACCGGCCCCCTTCGTATGTTGGAGGACCATTTGTACTAATCTAAATTTATTAGGCAAAGAGTTTATGCAATAAAAAGCAATTGCCAGTTGAAAAAGCTGGCCTGCCGGCCGGCGATGGGAGATGAAGCTGAACGGCCAAGATTCCTACTCTGGTCGTGATTCATTGCTCAGAGTAGGGCTGCAGCTTCATTTTTCAATTGGTTATTTTCTAATCAAGATGAGTTTCATACGGTTTAAAGCCGAGATTTCCCATCAGAGTAATTGAAGGCGTCGCAGCGCGCTCCTTCCTCCCCTCCCCCACCCATCCATCTTGAAACAACCCACCCCTGATCGGCCTACATTTCGTAGTATCCCCCAAGTCGTTAACGTCGGCATCGCATTATGAAATTCAGCAGCGCAGCAAGGAATCGCTCATCTCCTCCACATTCAGCTCCACTCTGCTCATGCTCCTTCCTTCTATCCATACCAAACGGCTCAGCTCCATTCGAGGAACCGATCAATAGCAACTACTACTCGACAATGCTCCAACTCTCTCAATCGAATCTTGTCTTGTACTCGTCACATTAATATTAAGCAGGGCGACCCCTCATCTCAACTACGCCCCAGATATAAAGGAATCTCGTTCACTCAAATGCTGAGTTTGTTTAGTAAAAGCGTTCAAAATTCAATAATTGTTATTTAAAACCAAATAGTTGTTTCTCATTAACTTGATTGTAGAAAATTATGAAAAATATTTGGAAATTTTCAAAATTCGATCAAACCAATTGGAGATTGAAGTAGCCTGTCAATCAATGATATTTTGATAGCCTACCTATAAATAATAATACTGTAATATAATGATGAGTTTCAGGATAGCAGAATTTAGAAGGAAATTGGATATTGCAACTATTCAATTTATATTAAATCATGATAATTAATAGATCGAAATTCCTAATTGATAATGCCTCTGAGGACTTCAGCTACTGCGAATATTGACAACTAACAGAATAATAGCTAGAAGGAAATTCGATGAATGCTGCTGTAGCAGAATTTGTTAAAAGATAATAAGTTAAAAGATAACGTTGTTGAGATTGTGAAACATCTAGATAGTTAACTTCTACTCCAAAGAAACTTTATGGAGAGTTGAAAATAATGTAATGCTTCTTATAAATTCAGTCAAATTATTTAGTTAAACTTTAAAAACCTCCAATTTGTAAATTGGATAAAAACGTGATTATTCTTTTAGAGAAACCTGGTTCAGAATATTATAGTATCCGTTACTCTCTGAAGCAGACGAAGCTGCTAATCTAGAGCTCCCTCTTCTGTTTGGTGTGGATTAATTTTTAGAATTTTTGTTTAGACGACAGTTTTTTCGTGACGCTCCGTGGGGAGGGAAGGGCATGCCGGCGGGGGTCCCCCTCGGCCAATCATTATTGCCCTGCCTAAAGACCTGGAGCCTTCTTTTTTACTAGAAAATACCTGACCCGATATCTTTTATAATATCTGGTGATATATTTTGTACGACAGGTTCTCGAGATGGTTTTTTGGCGAACAGGCCCGCCGCTTACTGCTAATGTCCTTTGTGTGGCTATTGTGTTAGAGAGCCGTTTCCCTTGATCGGGACAATTTTGGGACGTCTGGGAGTCGAGTTTCACGCGGCCCTTCTTACCCTTCGGGCACTCGAGTCGTCCCGTCCTCTTACCCATTTCCATTTTTCTTATACGCGAAACAAGGAAGACAACAGAGCCTTTGGTTTTCAATTGTACGCAATTCTTCGATTTCCGTGGGAAAATGAATTCGCGCAACCTTCAACCCTTCATGCAATACAACACCTTTTCACGTTTTTTACCGGATTCCAAAACTAAGAATTCTTTACATTACGTCTCTGTTACCTGACCTCCTTTGTTTTCTTTTCTTCCGCATCCGTACAGCCCCTGCAAATCCCGAAATTTGAAACGTTTCACGGAAAATCAGGTTTTTGTTTTGACTTGGAATGCGAATTACGCTCAGCCAGAGCAGTCTGCACAAGTCATTTCTGTGGTGAACATCTGCTGTGCTCCAACACTCCAACCTCTCCGCTTGCCTGCCTCACTGCCTGCAATCTAATGGATCTCTCTTTAGGTTGGTCATTTTTTATTTTCTTCATTGAAAGGTCTTTAATCTCTTCTTCAAAACTCTACGTTTATAAACTTGAGATGATCATCAAGGAGAGTTTTGATGGGAATGTTGGCATCTAAATTTTTGTAGTCCTTCAAGTTTGTTTTGGCTTCATTTCAACTATATTTACTTAGAAAATTATTCGGTCTCATTACACCCGTAGATAATCTATTCAATGTTCTGGTATGTGCTTGTGAAATTTTGCTATTCAAAAAATTTAATATCTTGTTTTTAAAATTCTCGATAGAATATTGCGTATTGTTCTATTTTTAAATCGAGTTCCTGGATTCATGCAGCCTCCATCAAACTCTAACAACAAGAATTATTATATTACTTCCGCGATTAGAGTACTGTTTAGTTTTTCTATCTCATCCATTTGATCTTATATCTTCCATCATTTCATCTTACATCATGATTGATTGATTCGCTCCTTCTGTTACTACTGTATATGATAGTCTACATTTAATCCATTCAATCAATTTTTCTCATACATCCTCAACCATATTCAATTGATAATAGACGATATCATTACAAAACAACAAAATCAAATCTCAGAAGCTTTTTTCTCGAACGGGAACAGTAAAGCTTCCAACACAATCAATTCTGTGAAAGGAATGTTGAAATCATTTATGAAGAATATGTAACTTCAATAAAACTTATAATTTTTTAAGATCAGGTTTAATTGAATCGCAATTTCATGATCAACTAAATGAATAATATTGAGAAATCTGAATATGATTTCGTGATGTAGAAATTCATCTTATTTCGATGTTGAAATGTAACGGTGCAGCTGCCGACGAAGCGAAGGTTTGATTTCTGGAGGACACTTGATGACGAAATCCCATCCATAATTCCGGATTACAATGTACGGTAGTAAAATGGATCTGGTTGTCAAAGTTTAGTTGCCATGGTAACCGTATTGAATTTGATACGAGAGCAGCGGCAAGAAGCTGTTCCAAGTTGCAGAAGTGATCTGAGTGTTTGGCGTGGTGGGGGGTTAGGGGGGGCACTTGTGCGATGCAAAGGAGCTCAATATCCGCGTGAAGCGTGGAGCGAGCGAGCGAACGAGCGACTCGCTCGAACTTTCATAACTCGGCCTATTAATTTATTAAACGCTGATAGCGAGGAGCGACGACGACCGCGTTTACAATGGCAGAGAAAGCAGGGCAACTCGCGCGCATGCACACGCTCCTCCATTATTCATAATTAATTTATTCACAATGAGTAGTAGGGGGGAGGTGAAGGAGGATAGTCGGGAGAGAACGAGAAGGGGAAAATTGGTGAGGGAGGGGAAGCTCACTCGCGACCTGGCTGCCGTGAGCGCACGATTTGAATTATTCTCAGTGAAGATCCTTATTCGGGGAGTCGGGGAGGAGAAGACAGGTCAAGTTTGGTATGACAGATTGATAACAAACTATACTTCACTGATTCAATCATCTCGCAATATTTTCAACATCGTGCACTCCTTTTGGGAGTCGAATCTTCGTAAGAAATCTCCAGAGCACTGTAAATTATTGTAAAGATAGAATGAAGTGAGAGTCTAGTTGGAGCGTTTCCCTATTCACTATCCACAACTGATTTATGGAGAGCTTTTTTCAGTTGTCTGATGAGAGGTTATACTTCAGTTAATACTAAACTTCGGATATTATCCTCGAATTAAGCCTACTCTTGTAGGAATAAGTCTGGAATTTACCTACTCTATTAATATCAAAATACAAAGCTTAAGAGTGTCAATTAACAGTTTCACTTATTTTAATAGAAACTCATTTAAGAATAAATATATTGTGCCTAAAAACTAATAGAAGTTCACAAAAATTAATTCATATTGATGGCTATGAGAATCATTGATAATAGTTACATAGTGATTCATATTAACATCATTGATAATTATTTTTTCTCACTAGAATAGAAAAAAGAACTTGGCTTATTTATCTTTCTAGGAACTCGTTTGCCTAAGAAAAGATTTTTTTCATTTATCTTAGCTGGAGTATTGTTTGAGATTCTTACTGACTGGGCTAAGACTCGCTAGTTAAATAGAATCTTTTTCACAAAGCTCATACAATTCAACATCAATGACATACCCAATTGTTTTAATTCAAGAAATCTTTCTATGAGTTCTTGTATGAAGCGATAGATCTCTCATAGCAAATCAAATACAATGAAATTCCAAGCATTGTTCACTCCTAGTTACACAATCGATGTGAGAGGAGGTGATCTTATTGGAACCAATTTTTGCATTGCTGCAATGAATTTAGATCAGCACCATGAGTTGTGCGCTCAGTGTGTGTGTATTGTTGGCAGTGTAGCCATCACAGAGGTGTGACGTATGATTTACTGCACTCGTTAGAGCAGAATCAAAGTTACGTAAACATTATGAAAATCGATACGGCATGGGAGTCACGGGAATAAAGGTAAAGTGTAGGTAGAATCGATAGAAGCCAAAGTATCCCATTGAGAAACGGGTTCACCCAGGAAGTTGAGCGTCGTAAAAGGATTTCCCTTTCTAGGCTCGATCGGGTTTCACCCCGGTGTGAGATGTTTTTTCCGTCAAAAACCCTTTCCCACATCCAGGTAAAACACCATCGCTTTTTAACCCCTTCTTCCGGACAATGCTCACATTCCGCGGGAATCGCGCTGTGGGAACCAAATTCTGTCGCATCTCCGATTTCCTACTTTTCTCTCATTTTTTTACCGAATGACCGCGATCTGTCACCTCGCGAAACATGACACTCATCCGCGGAACAATAATAGGACAAAGTTTACAGTAAGAACAGCTCTAAATCACTTTTTAACCCCTTCTCACAATCACTTGACTAGTACGTGATTCTCTCATGAATTTTTGGATCTTACCCCAGTATAAACAGTAATAAATTCTAGCATTTCTATGTTTATAAAAATTCAGTCAACATAAATTCGAATTCTATGAATTATGAATTAAAATTTTGAGTGTTCCTCATTTGTTCACACAATTATTGTGTGTCTTTGATGAAATTTAACATTTGTAGTGTATTCTGTTCAGTAATTATCGACTACTTATTCCTAAGAAACATTCTCAAAACATTTACAATGTTAATTACAATGGTAATTTTTTGTTATTAGATATTAAATATTGAAAAAAAAGCTTTCGAAATGTTCTTTACATCATCCATATGCTTTCAATTAAATGGATGCACAATTTCGCAGTATTGTCTTTAATTCAAGTTACAATATTTAAGTCATAATGTGAGTGCTGTTTCAATAAATTTTGTTCTCAATATTGTATATATGTGATGTGATGCTGGAAACAAATAGAATTTGAATTTGAATTCAGTCTTCAAGTCTTCAATTTCTGATGAGTAAGAAGTTGTGACATTACAGTATGTTTTTCATGTTTATTGTGTTTCTGGTTGATATTTCATTATGAATACTCCCAAATTGAAAGTATTCCAATATTCAATTCATTCTCATACTGTACCAATTGATTTTAGGGAGTAGTTTCCATTTTTGATTAATTTTACCGTTGGAGAGAATTTCGTTTAGTTGATAATATTGTTGTATGTTAGGTTGCCAAAACGAGCGTTTTCAAACGATCGCCAAGCAGGAAGTTTTGCAAGCGCAAGAGAGAGTGAGTGTATTTGAGTTCGCACGCAGAAGAGAGAAATAAAATGAGAACAAAGCTCACCTTATGAGGTTGCGCGCGGATTTGGACAGAGTAGTGAGGCACTGAGGGCAGCGGTGGAGGGGGGTGCGGGGTAGGCCATGGCCAGGTGCACACGCTCCCTCTGTTTTTTCGATCAAAATTGAAGATTATAAAGCTCCAGTTTTTAGAGGCCTAGACACAAGGACAGAGAGGCCGGAATTGAAAAAGGGTTGCATTTAGTAGTTTTGTCAAGTATTTTCCACACACAAAACGGCATCCCCTATCGTTCGGCTCTTATTCGCTTTTTTCTTGCTCTATCTATGAAACAGTAGAGCGCGCATTCACTGAGTCTTCCCCCCTAGTTGTACGCCTCCTCCCCTCTTCCTGTATTTACGCTCCCTTTCCCCACCATGAAATTAGAAAGGAAAGGCTTAAGGATTTATAAACTTTTATATAAAAAATTGTAAGCCTTATTGAAAATATCCGTTGAACAGTGGAGCACAACAAACCCCTAGCCGTGTATGTTTGCTCATCTCCCGTGTAGCCTGCTATGCGGAAGGGTTGCGACTGTTTAAGACCCACCCCACCCAGTCTATTTTTGGGCTTTTTTATTCTGTAGGTGAGTGTAGGGCCAGCCTCGGGGATCCACGAGGTCTTGTACAATCTCCTTTGAAAAGAAATAATCGGCATTGTCGGTCTGTCACAGCCGTCGCGGCGAATAGTGAAGGACACATCTTTCCGATTCTAAAGAACAGCAAGCAGCGTTGTCGAGATCTCTTTTTACTCCACTTTTTTCGGCTCGATTCGACAATAAACTTCAAAGCAAGACCCTTTCATCTTTCTTTTGAAAATCGTCCTTCTACTTGTCTATTTAGTAACTGGAAATTTCGGTGCGCCTTTCTTGTACTTGTAATTTATTCGTTTTAATTTTCGGGTAGAAGTGCTCGGCCTGAGAAAGATAAATAGCTTGTCCGAAAGCAAGACCGAGTCTCGAGTCTTGATTGATGATTTCAGCTGCTTAACTAGGATTCGAGCTAGAGCTAGTTAAACCAAATGACCTTCAGCTCTCCATTTCTCGAAAAACATTTTGTTCAATTCCAAAAAGCAAGCACATAATCATTAGACTTGTGCTTTTCATTTTCTACAAGATAGAAATGAAGTCGCATACGAGGATTTAGAATATACCGTTATACAGAGCACGATTTTTGTATAAATTACACTCTTTTTTCGTTCAAAAACATTCATTCTTCTGTTTTATACGTATATAATTTGCTCTCCTTTGAACAGAAAGGTCACAGAATAATTAGTTTTACGTCATAAATTTTTATAATCTCAATCAAAAACTTGTATTTTCTACTATATATATAATACTAGATAATTATGCTGCATGTCAGCATAAATTTTTTATGTTGCTTGTATTGTTGTAGGCCTCTGCAATCAATGTCACATTTGTCTGTTAACAACTAGTTTCAGTCATTGAAAACAGTATATTCTCTTCAAAACGTGCAATCTTCTCTGATAGCTTTTGAATTAATAATTTTCAATAGAATAAATTAAATGAAAAACATAATACCTTCAATAGAATATATACAAAATATATTAAATGAAAAAATACAATACCTATAATAAAATATATAGAAAGTGATCATATATCCTACATTAAAGGATGTACCGGAGGACTCTGAAATTAATATACTTTTGTTTCATCACAACTAGTTCCTGTTGATTAAAACGGTATTTCCTTCCAAATGTTCAACTTTTTCTTTTGTTTTATTATTTGTCTTGTCATAAATAAGATAGCCTATGAGTGAATACTAGGATATGTGATCCATATAATATTCATTCTTCTCCTGAGCTACAAGGTTAAATCTAGTGTTATTATTCGATTGAAATATAATTTTGTATTGTTTTAGGCGGTCAAATGAGGAGGCTTGGCAGTCCACCGCGCGACAATAAACTTGTGATTCCCATCGACTACTCGCGTTACGTGAAGAGGTTCGGAAGTGCTTTGGAATGCGGCTCGTCTTATTGCAAGGAATTGAATTACAGGTGAGTACTGCCGGCCACTTTCAACCCACACTTTCCAATACTCAATGAGACAATGACCTAGAGAAGAAACAAAAAGAAGCGCTAAGAACTGACTTCTAATGTGAACATTGTCCTAGTAAAAACTTCATTGATGATATTGTCTAAGGAAGTTGAAGATGAAAATCTTTGAGACATTGAAAAATATATAACTTGTTGAATGAATGTTGAGAGAAGTTTTATTCAAAGTGGCTTATCATGCCTTAATTTACTGTTTACATGTTTATAGTACGGTAGCAGGATTCTTTTAACTTGTCAGAAAACAGCTGATTTAACGTTAGTAAACGAGCGTACATCAATCACATGTTTTATGACAATTTAAAAGAATCCTGCTATACCTTACATAATTATATTCATTACCCAAATTTATTCCAATTTTCAATTTTGTAATATTTTTTATCTGTCAATCATTCATCGTTATAAGTGAGAAACTGTTAGTCCCTTATCAACATAAATTCTTACGAGTAAACTTTTAGCCAAATTCCCATCATTATCATGTTTCAGCCATTGCTGATAGAAAAGCTCTGTCAAAATGAACTAGTATTAAACTATCAATGAAATAGTAGTTTTAATTTTTCAATTCTTTCTCATAAACATTGCTAAAATATTCCGTGATTTCTATATTTTTAATTAATATTATTGAATCACCATTATCTCTTTTGATTTATAGTTTACATACTTCTAGAGTAGCCTACCGTATGAAAAATATTCTAAAGTAACTTAACTACTTATTTACGGTATTTACTAATTACATTTTCATATGTTTATGTTCTGGATTAAAGCAGAATCTTGATAGAATTCAACTCAATTCATATCAATCTCTATATCTATCAAATTCATGATGTGAGTGGATTTTTGTCAAACTAATTTCATTATTAAACTTCGAACAAAGCCATTATTATATTCATTCATAAAGTAGATTCGTTATTGAATTTGTATTATCCTTTCTTTCAGGGAGCACTTCCATTGTTTAGACTGCAACTCAAGAGTGTTCGTGAAGAAGGAGGAGATGATAAGACATTTCAAATGGCATAAGAAAAGAGATGAGTCCCTCCAGCATGGTTTCATGAGGTATTCGCCAAGTGATGACTGCTCTGATCGATACAGGAACTGTACTCACAACAGGAAGCAGACTCATTACCACTGTATACAGGTAAAAAAATTCATGTCAATAATTTATTTGTTAAAATTACGCCTTCCAGGATTCCGTGTTTTTAAGAATTATTCATCTTCAAGCTTTCTATTCATTAGTACAGTTGATATAATACATCATCAGTTGTGAAACAAAAGAGAAGAAGTTGCACGGTAATAATTTCTTCAACCAACTCGAAAATCCAATTAATTCCATTCTAAAAGAATATTGTTTTTTATTCCTTCATCCCAAACTCGATAACAATAAACTTGCCGATAGTCATTTTCAACTTTTCAAGGTATAATCCTTGATCTAAAATACTTTCACTAATCTGAAACCATTAGTGAATATCACGAATGGAGTAATTTCATTTTAACGGCCGCAACCTTTCGATGAATAAAAAACAACTGTTAATTTATCAGTATTAGTCAAGTTTTTTCTGATGTGTTGAGGCCGTACTGAACTTTTTGAAACGAGTGCAATTATCACTTCGTTATTGAATTTGAAAGAATAAGCACTTACATCTTGGATTATAAAATGCAATGAATGCTTAGATAGAGCATTAAAAATTATTATTGGAAGCATTTCAATCAATATCATGGTTCCTCTAATTTCGTTAAGGCCTAGGATCATAAGGCTAGGATCATAAACAGGAAACATTATTCTAATATTTGTATTGGTTTATTAATATAGACTTGGAATGCTTTTCTTTCTGAAGAGTGTTGTTTCACTTCTTGTATCACATATATATTCTACACAAACTTTGGAATTATTTTACAAAGAAAGAATGATAGATGAAAATTTAGACTCTTCTTCATATCCTGATAACATAGGGTTAGATACTCACTGATTTGATAATTTATCATCTTTTTGTCAGAAAATCTCTATCAGAAAACAAAAAGTACATTGAAAATGATTATTATTCTCTTGAGATAATGAAATTATTCTCATAACTTTTAATAATAATCATTGATATTGTAAGGTACAAGAACTATAGTTATATTCATGCATTTCATCATTCCTACATGTTCTTGTATCTCCACAAAAGACTGTAATTTTTAGACTACGCCAAACCAAACTAAACAGTCTTGAAACTTGAAATTTATATTTCAACTAACTTACTTCTTGTATAGGACCAAAACTATTTGGTTTTGAATTAGGGTGTTAAGTTTTGTATTTAATCATTCATTCCATCAATGTTCTTGTATCTCCAGAACAGACTGCAATTTTTAGACTAATGTACATTGCACAAAAAAAAAACAGTCTAGAAACTTTAAATTTATATTTTCATTTACTTCTTGTGGATAATAAATTGGTTTTGATTGTTGGGTAACACATTCATCAATAAATTTTCTTGTATCAACAAAGAAAACTGTGATTTTTAGACTACGTTTTAGCCAAAATAAACAGTTTTGAAATTTGAAATTTATATTTCATTCAATTCTTGTGTATAATAAATTGGTTTTGAATTGTAAGCTGTGACACACATGTTTTTGTGTTTGCAGGGCACTTGTGATAAGGTGTACATAAGCACATCAGATGTGCAGATGCACGCCAACTACCACCGCAAAGACTCGGCGATCATCCAGGAAGGCTTTCAGAGACTGAGAGCGACCGAGGAGTGCCGTACGCCGTACTGCGCCTTCTACGGCCAGCGCACCACGCACTTCCACTGTCGGCGCGATCACTGCCAGTACACCTTCAAGAACAAGGCTGACATGGGTGAGTAGCTTGCTACAGAAAGCTTTGTTTAAGAATATTCTCGTGAGCAGAGAAAGTTTCTTTAGATAGTTAAGATTAAATTGTTAACTCAATAATCACAGACAAAATTGTGATGTGTTAAAAGTTTCGTGCTCTAAATTTTTATCAAAATTCAATATTTTTCGATCATCAATAAGTGTTCTGTGCTGTGTTTTAGTGTTATATATTTTTCGGACTTTTTTTTTTGTCTTTTATGGCCAACATTGGACCACTTTAGTCAATACAAGATCGGTTTCTTTTCCTTTTTTTTTCTTTTTGATGACCCAGTATGCTTTCATTCTCTCAGATCGTGCCCTCCTCTCCTCCTCCGAAATCACCCTTCCCACTCTCTCTGTTTATTTACTTTTACAGGTAAGATACTGTGTTTGTCTTTAAGTATTTTGAGTGCATATGTTTTGTCTTCAAATCCTGTATTGTAATGTGTAGTTCTTGCATATCCTCCTAATTTCCGTGATCCATCCATCACCTGCATTTAGTATTCCATAACTTTTCAATGATTTTCCTGCTGGTTCTATTTTGTGATGTCCGTATTAAATGGCCAAAAAAAGATATCATTTCGGACTTTATAAAATCAAAAAATCCTTTTTTTAAATGTTGATGTCTGAACAAACTTTCACCATGTTCCCTATCAAGGGATAATTGGTTATGTTGGTGAAGTGGAACAACCCTACTCGGGTCTCCCCACTATTAAAAGCCATACGCTAAATAAATAACAGACAAATGCATGAAAATTAATCAATTATGTTGTGATTGTGAGATGAATCTTGAAAACATAGAGAAATTCAACTATGGAAATGAATTGTTTTGAATAATAATAAATATAATTGTGTATTTGCAACCATTCATGTACCGGTAAACTGGTGCAACTCTCGACCAATTTTCAACATCAAACTTTATCAATCTTATTGATTGAGATGATATTTATCATAATTTTAGTTCTATATTAATCAATCAATCAATCAAACTCTTTATTCAACACATATAATTTATGTACATGAATGCGTCATTGAACATATAAAAAATATATAACATATAGGCATAGGCCAATATAATTCAATCATCGTCTAGCATTATAAAATTCATCATAGTTATAACAACCTAATTCTGTCAGGTACTTCTTAAGTATATTTTTAAATCTGTTATTATCCCTTTCATTTCTAATACCCCTTGGTAGATAACCCATAAATTTTATTCCTATATAAGACGGACTTTTTTTGAATTTTTCTTTTTTATGTTCCTTAATTAAAAATGTATCCCTGTTTAATTGCTGGAATATGTTTTTGTTGCAGAAAAACACAAGACATATCACATAAAAGACGAACAACTAGCACGCGACGGGTTCAAAAAGTTTCTGAAGCCAGACGTGTGTGGCTTCGCGAACTGTCGGTTCTCGCAGGTCTGCAACCACATTCACTGCGTGCGCGACGGCTGCTCGTATGTGCTGCACTCTAGCGGCCAGCTGCTCAGTCACAAGCGCAAGCACGAGCGCAAAGACAGCGAGATCGCCTATCGCAAGTTCAAGCTCGCTCAGCAGGCTGTGGTCAATATTTCCAACGAGCAGGTGAGTTCAACCAAAGACAAGACAATGATATATGATGGATAAACGAAGGAACGATGGCAGCGCTAGTGTGGTAAAAGTTGGAATTGAAAGGTGATTGTGGACCCAGGTCCTGTGGGGTCTTAAATCTATTGCCAATTCAAGTAGTAGAATTGTCTTTGGTTCAACTAAATACAATAAAATTCAAAGATAATGATTTTTTCCTTTCACGAAAATGAATTCACTGTTGAAAATGAGTTCATGAAACTCAAAAGCGCTTCAATGAATGAGTAGAAAATTTTGTTTCTTAAAATTTAAAATGCAAGTCGGTAGTGAAGTGGAGTCGAAAATGGATCAAATTTACTTGGATAATATATTATGAAATTGATAGAATTTTGGTTCAAATCAGCCGATAGAATGAAGCCAAAAACTGAAAATGACAGATAATGGTTGAATAGAATTTGTTGAGCTTCATTTACAATGTTTCCGATTTTATGTCCAATATTATACAGAATAAAAGATGGAAATTCTATGTATGGGGAAAAATCTATAATACTTATGTAAAATACTATATATATAGGTATAGAGGAAATTAAAAGGCGTCTGGACTTTCCCACCAAGCCGCTCCACTCCGTCCCACCTTATTTATTTCTATACACCTTGAGCTAGTTCAATTTTTATCATCTTTCACCAAGGGCTTTCCTTTTGGAAGTGTAATTCACTCCAATTCCAAAATTATTTGTAGAAAAGCCATAATATGAAAGATATTACAAAATTATTTATAGTTCCTAGTCCATTCTAGTTCATAGCTAGCCAGTTAGAAAATCATAAATATTGTGTAAGAGACAGAAACAATTGTTCAGGACTTTGCAACAGCTGAATGGTTTCCACTTGTCTAAAGCACTTTGCATTTGCAGCACGGAGACCTGGCGAACTCGGGCAGCTCGCTGCAGCTGCTGCAGCAGGCGTCGTCGTCGCTGGCTGCACTGACCGCGCTGCATGACAGCAACTTCAGCACCAGCTCCAGCGAAGGCCGGCTCTCCCCCATCAACGCCCCTCTCTCCCTGTCAATGACGTCAACACCCTCCACCACCCCCACACCCCGCCAGAGAACGCCTCAGGCCACCGCCATGACTCCCTTGCAGTTCAAACTCAGCTCAGGTGAGTGATGAACAGTTATCAGTATTCATATTCATTTCTTCAAGTACTAGATCTTTAACCCAAGAAAGGGTCACTAAAACGACAAGTGGACTTACTTTTTAGCTAATGGCCGCACTGATGGATGCCTATATGGCTGAATGGTCCCTGCTGGTTGACATAGAACTATGTAGTATATAATTATGTATTTCACACATAATTATTACTACAGTACACTTATATTCCATTACTATATCATTCAGTTATAGATTAAGTTATTCAGTGCTTATATTTATCAGTTATTCAAGTTCAGTTATTCATTTATTAGTAAATTTAAAATTATTTATTAATGCGATTTATTCATTCAGTTATAAATATTTAATGATTTAAATAAATAATACAATATATATTTTTAATGACAGAAATAATAACAGATTGAAAATAAAAACACAAAACAATAAAAATAAAGACTAAAGAGAATAGAACAAATTTTATAAACTAATTAAATGACTAAGATCATCATTATCTTTCTATAGAGAATAACTACATAGTTTTCTAATATTTCACCTCTTTCACTGAGCAAAATAAAAAAATAATCTATTAGTCTTCAATTAATTATTTGAAACCTACTATTTTTGTCTCCAGGAACACCTTCATCACCATTCTTCATCGACCAAATGACATCTTCGACATCAGCTATCGATCTGAGTGGCGACGACCCGACTGAAGTGTGGCCCAAGTTCATGATGCATTCCCCCGCCAGCCAAATATGTTGCGCCGGCACTAAATGCTCACTCTATCAGAAGGAACACTATCACTGTAAGGAGCCTGGCTGTGATGTGCCCTTCAGGTGAGAAAGATTAATAAAAAAATAACAGATATAAAAAAGTAATAAAATATAAATAAATAATGAATAATTTAAATGGACCTTGAATTATTGTTAGTTAATAGTTTTTTTGGACTCAGATTTTTAGTAAAGAGGATCATCAACATAACTTCTGGACTATTATCTAATATTTATCTAAATTTTGGATAGGAGCAGTTTTGGACGAATATATGTTGATTCTTCCTACATTTTAATGTTTATTTTCAATAAATGAATAAATAAATACATCCAATCAAGTTAATAGGCATTATAGGAAAGAGTATTTTCTACCTATAGACCCAATTTATATTTTGATCAAATTGACATGAAATGAGAAATTTGTAGTAATCAATAGTAGCCTACATAATGAGAGAGACAGATATTCTTTTAGAAATTCAATCTCTATTCTAAGGATATCATATTTATTTGAAACGGCTGAATAGCAATGTAGCATCTGTAAGTGACGAGCAAATGTTATACAGTTTTTCAATAATGAAATGGTAGAACAACATTTTGTTCTTCTCAACAGCTCCCTCATAGGTGAAGATGGATGCATATTCATGATAATATTAAAATATCATATTTCTTTGGAATGGTATGGTACTACAAAATGTGAAGAACAATAGGCTAGCTGTTCAGTCTTTTAATTATGAAATAGTAAATTATTGAATCAATAATATTCAGCTCTGAATATCTTTTCAACAGCTTTCTGATTAGAGCTACATGTTCCCATTTGATGATACAGAAATCTATTTCATTTTTAACTACTAAAATTAGTATGATTATTATTATTGCAGATCACTCGAGAGCGCGGAGACCCATGCAAGAATGCATGAAACGCAGGAGCGTGTGAACGAAAACTTCCAACCAGAAAACCCAGCACTGTGTAAAGAATCCTGTCCACGTGAAAAACATTTCCACTGCACTTGGGTAAAACCTAATTTTTTATCTCCTATTTAATATTGTAATCAACATTTACAATCAATATCAATTCATTTTCATGTTCTTAAGTGCTAGTTCTTGTATATAGAGTGGAGTGTAATAGAAGGAAATTACTTTCCGTTGGAATCGAAAACTATATATTTGGAAAAAGCTAAACATGGAGCCTTACTAATACCAAAGACGATAGGAAACTATTAGAAAACTATTAGTATTCTAATTGTCTTTGCTAATACTGAACGCACATTGGGAATTGAGCAAATCGCTTCACAAACTTTAAAACTGATTCATTCTTTCGCTGAAAAGAAAACATAGTGTTCGCCAACCACGAGAATATAGAGCTGGCAGGATAGCTAGGAATGTGATAGCTGGCCGAGTGGGGGTAATACTGGTAATAGAGAAGGTCGAACCTCGACTTTACTAACATTTGTAAAACTATCGGCCGATAGTACCAATACAGAATAGTAAACAATACAGCCATGTTGGGTAGTAGACAGAAGTGTGCGAGAAAGAGAGGAATAGCGTGTGAGAGACAGCAATGAAGGACCTCCCCGCACACCTCATACGTCACCTCTATTCTCGTGGTTGGCGAACAGTACTAAAATTGTATTGTTCTCATAAAGACAGTATTGTAATATTTCTTGTGATTCACAGGAGGGCTGTGAGGAGACCGTTCTACCAGGGGACAGATTGGATCATTTGCGAGCCCATGAAATCTCAGCTGCACAAAGCAATTCACTTGACGCCTTATTCCGTCGAAAGCGTGGAAGACCACCAAAGAATAGGATAATCGAGGTAGGCTGGTAATTTGTTATTTCTCTCTATGTTAATCACAAAATAAATTTATTTCACAGAATATTTCAGTGCCCTGGAAGATTCATGTGAAAGTGATGTTTCAGCCTATATCACAATCACATGATACTACAGTTTTGAATATTCAAATAATTTATTTCATGAAAAATTACATGAGTCACTAGGCCTACACAAAACTCCCTTCTCACTAAAAAGAGCACTGCCTCAAAAAACTGTATCTGCTTATTCTGCCGCAAAAACTGTATCTGATTAAGAATCCAGTTACATACATAATTTTGAAAGTTTTTCATAATACGCAGTTAAAGTTCAAGTATAAAAAATTACTTTTTAAAATAACAAAATCATTCAGATTCATAAATTTTGTGAACTTCTAGATTTGAAAAAATAGTTAACAAGAAACTTTAGTAATTCTTATTTATTTTTTCTTCAGGTTTGGAATGACTATGTAAGTAGCATTTTTATCAATTTGTTCTGAACTAACATGCTACTAAACAATTTTTTTCAACAATACTGTTGAAGTTGAGACTAATCATAACTAGCTTTTAAATACTTATTGTTTTGAATTAACAATTATTCTTACTTCAATTCACAGATTTTCAAACAGATTTTATTCATTTAACCGCAACATTTTTTCTCATTGTTATAACACACTTTCTTAATATTTTTAAAAGAATCTAACATATCAATATAGCTTACTAATTACTAATCAGTTAAATCTAGTTCAGATTGATATTCATACTCACAGAAAATTGTATTAAGTTAATAAGAAACCGATTATCATTTTGAAAAATCAGTCAATAAAGCAAATATACTTCAATAGAATGATTTCACTAGCTACTTTTCTGCTGCATGAGAGAACAATATTTATTAAAATTTGATGAAAATAGTCGAAGTGCATGATCAAAACTAAATCCATTCAAATTCTATCTCTATCAAAACTATAAATTCTATTCAAGCACCCATAATGATTTTCCCAATACAAATTTGGTACCTAGGCTACCATTCTACAATATTTCTATTTAGGCCTATATCATTTTATAAATTTATTTTACCTATTTCCATCTATTCTTTTTATTGGAATTATTTTTATTGGGCAATAAGAATCTTTGTTCAAAACTCCAACCTCTGAAACACATGTTTGGTGCAAAATCACTTCATCAAGCATGCAAGCTTCTTGTCCAGTAAGTGAACAAATATTTCCATAAATTATTTGGTATTTTGGAAATATCTGTAGAATATACGAGAAAATATTCCAGCCGCTATCAAATCGAATAAATAGGCATCAAACATGATATTAGTATGATTGAATGAGACATAATAAAGCTAAAAGTCGAATCTTATGATAAAGTTGAAAACAATTCCGGAGCCATGCTCTATGAACAGGTTTTTGTTTAATTATCCAGGCTGGAGGAATGGGATCAGATTCTCCGCAGGCGATTTTCACAAGTTTCAAACTGCCCAAACCGACGCCAGGATCGATCACACCGCAGCCAGATAGCGCTGATCAGAGATCACCCTCGCCAGCCTCCGAATCGTCAGCAAGACTTTCAATACAATTTCCAGTAAGTTGCACTCATAATTCAAATAGTCTCACACTACAAAACTGTTTTCAAATGATTGATCATGATAACATGAAAGAAAGACATTCGAGGAATGAATGTGTTGTAGAGTAATTTTAAATCCAAGATAAATTTTCGTTTCTACTTTTGGATAGAATCTTTGACTTCAAAACTTGGTCTCATATTTCTTAATATTTCTCTCGTCCTTAGCGCTTGCGCCTTAGAACTTTGGACAACAATATGCTAATTAATTAGGTCCAAAAATGCATACGAAGTTTTCAGAATGACATACAGCTATTATAGCTATCATAGCTAATAAACTGTATTATAAGCGACTCGCATACACTACTCGAGCATTGCCGTCAATTTCTATGTTGGCTTTACCATGTATAAAAAATGGCACGTCATGCAATGCTCATGTACGGTAGTGTAAAAGTCGCTTATTACACTAGTGAAGTGTAGTTTAATAAACCATTTGATTCTGGAAACTTGAAGGAAGAATATGTCAATTCAAAACAAAACTTCAAGCAAATATGAAGTAGGCCTACATAGCAAGTAGCAGCTGGAGAGCTTTTTAAAATTATGAACTTGCTTGTACTACAATGAAAATTACTTGCAGATCAGGAATTCTGTAGGAACCTCCAGTTGAAGAATATTGAACATAGCGCAGAAGTCTTATCACTCCTTACGTAGTTAATCAGAATTAAAATACTCTAATAATGGTGTAATACTTCCATTATCTGTGATTTGATGTGATGAACTATAATAAAGTAGGATACTTATCTTTGATTTGATATGTATTATGTGATGAACTATAAATGGTATACTTATTTGGTCATAGGAAATAACTATAAAAAATAAGTATATACTTATCTTAGTATATTCAGCATATTTAGTATTTAGAAATCCACAGATTTCTGAACATTAACCTATGAAGATGCCGGGTTTTCCAATTATTAATCTAGATTAATTAATTCGTCCTGGTACAGCATCTTTGATTTAATGCACTATAAAGTGTGATGGGTAACATTGAACCCCTATTCTCGAAGAGGCCTGCAATTAAAAAGTGTATTGACTGTTTTTTTTTTCATTGCAGCAACTACATGGATTCCAACACTACAGTGATGGTTGCCCAGACCTTTTATGTACATACTCAACGAAGCCACAACACTATCACTGTACCCGAGTCAGATGTTTCTTTGCCACTGACAACGAAGAGCAGTTGCTCGTTCATTCCAGGGACTTTCATGGCACTGTCGAAATACTTGACGGATTCTTCTTTTTCGATAAATCTGTTGACTGCCGTTTAGAAAGCTGTCAAAGGTAATAGAACGTTACACTAAGAAACTAGAATTCTGTTCATTTTTTCATCATTACTTAGACCTAAATCTTATCTTAATAAATTAGAATTCTGTTCATTTTTTCAACATTATTTAGACCTACGGTATATCTTATCAAGAAACTATAGACTACTGTCCACATTTTCAACATTATTTATATCTTATTGGGAAACTAGAATTCTGCTTATGTTTTTCGAAATTATTTAAGATATTAAGATAATTTAAGATATAACTTTTATAACTTATTACATTTTTAATAATTAATAATAATTTTTAATTCAACACATGAGAATTGTTTTCTCAGATTATAGGGAGAAGTTGAATTATAAAAACTTAATATCTAAAAAATATTACGACTTATAATTAGTTGCAAAATAGTTATTTAATTAATTTATTTCTTCACTTGTACAAATCACAGTTTATACACTTTAGAATCAATGAAATCAATAAAGAATGACTCAGAAATCACTTTTCTATAATAATGACCATTATGTTTTGTTTAAGCGATTACTTGTTTATGTTATGTATTATGTTTCTTTTTACATACGGTATGGATTTTGTAGTGTTCTTTTTTCTGAATAAAAATTCAAATTCAAATGAGCAAGCAATAAAATGAACTCATTTTCTAAAATCTTTTAGTCTCTTATCTGATGAAATAATATGACAAATGTATTATTTTATCTATATTTTCACTTGATCTACATTGCTGATGATTCTCATCACCACAGCGGAATAATTCCATTTTTATTCATTTTTTCTCAATGGAATTCATTGGGAAATATTGTTCATGGATGAAGTAAACAACTAAAACGTTTTCTCTACTACTACTCAATTCAATCTATGACTTACGGTATGTTTTCCAGCAACAAAATCACTGGCCATTTCCACTGCATTCACCCTGGCTGTGGATCATCGTTCACTAAATCCTCTGGCATGCATATTCACCAGGCAAAGCACATGGCTGAAATGAACTCATCACGTTCTCCTTCAAATAATGAAACATCTGTTGATCTGAGTGAGTATATTGTTATCAATTTTAAAATGATATTATTAGAGTGATTATATCGAATCAATTATTTGAAAAAATTTATGAAGGAACTAGCTTATAATAATATTATAACATTCGAATAGAAGTTTTTGAGTTACATAAGAGTGATATGACCATTTTGAGTGCAGTATCGGGAATGTACGCACTTGAGGAAGAGTGTGTAGTTTTATACACACAAAAACAGTATTAAACACCATAAAAACTTGAATCATTTTCACAAAATGTAATAATTTCGAACAAGAATTGGTCAACATCCAACTGGTGATGAAGTATTCAAATAAATACGTATACGAGGTTTTTTCCCAATCTGAATATAAGATATCAATCAATCTGAATGTAATATCTTATTCCTACTCAATTCAAATCATAATTATTATATTTTCAATCAAAAATTGAATTCATCTTTCATCTAACAATGTATTTTCACTTTAAAAAACATTGGTAGTTACAAAGCAATAACTTGTGCTTAGGATTAATCTCTTGTCTCTTGTTTCAACAATAAAAGGCCATGAGTGAATTTTCAAGTTTATTTATTTTAAATTTTATTTTCTAGGTTCGAATTATAATTCAGTGGAAGTAAAGGTTGAACGGGATACATCACCGAGGAGTTCTCCAATCCATTCTCCAGAAACAAACAATGGCGGAAGTAATCAGAGCAATTCGGCTCCAAGAGCAGGTAATTAGTCAATAGAAGGCATGCCCTACACGTTTTTAGATTTAGAAATGTCACAGAATTCAAAATCTTCCAACACGAAAATCACTATGCATGTTTTCGCATGATTCAGATATCGCAAAATGAGGATGAGCACAGACTACTATTTTCACGAATGCAATGAGAAAAGAAATCTATTTTTCTTTATATTATATTGCTGATAGGTTCAAACTATAGGCAAGGCCTACTACAGTAGCTTCATTCTCTATATCTCTAGACTCTTTTGAATTTAGATGATAGAGTCATATGCAAACAAGATAATCTGTTAAAGAACTTATATAATTTATAATTTATGCGGAAGAAATATTTCAAGAAAAAGAATACTAAAATAATTCTGAGGAACAATTCTTTTGAATTCAGGTAGCCTACAGTAGTGTTGAGAAAGATAATAGAATCATGAGAGAAATGAAGCTTCGAGGATGACTTATATTCTTATAAAGTTTTGTTGAGAATACTCATTTATTCAACATATGAATCGATTGAAAACTATTCCTGGTCAGAAATCTTGATGAATAATCGAATTTATTTCAATGTAATTCGAGCAGTTGTTACTTTTTCAAGATTTAAATTCTTGCGAATGGTGAATATGATAAAACCTGGAAAAAGATGATTTATAATTTCTGTAAATCTGGAAGAATCTTCTTTATCAAACTGTAGAAAATATTTGGATATTCACCTGCATGTTAATTCTTTTATGAATTCCAATATTTTGCACAAAAGTTTTGGGGTAAGACAAGCTGAACCTCCTTTTTTGTTTTCAAGTGGTGAAGGCTTCAGGAACTTTCTACCCTCTCTGTGGCTTGTCCAATGTTAGAAGTTCTTCCCCTACATCCCCAGGCTCAGGTGGGTCTTCACACTACCCTTTTTCTATTTGCACATTATATTTCTATAGTCTAAAGTTTTAATTCTATAGTTCTTTTATAAAGATATAGAAGGGAAACAGGCTGCATATTTCTATTCCATCAAAATTATTCAACTTGGATGATAAAATAATAAAAAACTTTCAATTTTGATAGAATTATTTTATCTAAATTATTCTGCGAATTGAATTTATTTTAATTGAATTACTTCATCATTTTTATATGACATTGTGTTATATAAAATAAATCCTGAAATTGTATAAGGAGGTGACATAATTATATTTCAGAAGGAGAATAGCAACGTTTTTAAATTGTATGGTTTTCAATGACAGAACAATAGAAAAATTCTCATAGTTTGCTGATATACGGACGGTAGTTATAAAATTGAAGAATAATATTCGGTATTAGAAATTATTGAATTGAATTAGGCTTTTCCATTATCTTTTGTATAATATAAAATAAATCTTTGGAATGAATAAGAATGATATATGCCTATTTTATTTTGAGTGATACATTTTCATAAAAATGAATGAAGATTATCAATTTTCTAGATTGGGAAACATTTAATTACTCTGATTCCACTTCAAAGTCGTATAAATATTTTGCGTGAATGGAACAAATGATGAGACTACCAACAATTATCGATAATAGTAACGAATACCAATTAGAGCCCAATTATTGTTTTCCTTCTTTCTTCAATATTGCATTGTGAGAAGTCTTATTGTGACATGTTTTGTACAGGTGAAGCAGTAGTTAAATCTGAACCAACTACTGAGAAAACTCCTGATACCTTCCCTGAGTGGATGAGTTTGGAAAGGCATGAAAAGTACGGCCCCGAAACATCTTGTAGTAGGCCTTTCTGTAAACTGAAACGGAAGGAACACTATCATTGCAATGTCTGCAACCAGGTGAGTCAACAATTTCTTTATAAAGCTTTTAACAGACTTCAAAATAGTATTTCGTTATAATTCTTTAATATATGGTTGTACCAATTGATTATTTTTCTTCTGGTAGGCCTACTCGTATCCAATTTGCAGTATTTGATAAATGAAATGAAAATTATGAATGAAAACATCTCAAAATTATTACCATCTATCATCATCATCATCAGCAGCATCATTCATCCAATATGTATCATCCTAAACTTGAAATACTTGCTTTAAAGTTGGTTGTTTGAAATAAATTGGCTATTGGAAGAAACATTTTTCATTAGGACCTAATATATTGAAAAGCTCTGAAAATTAAATGGATTACTGAACCTACTGTAGCACGATTCATTAATATTGAACCCACGATTCTTCAATTTTCTCTAATATTGTTTTGTTGGAAATGAAAATGTTGTTTGTATTATTCCCAGGCATTCTCTGAACTAGAAAGACTGCGACCTCACATTGCCAAACACAGTCCTGGAGCCATTCCGCCATTATTAGTCAAACCTGAGAATAACAACAATGAAGAGGCGGATGATCAGCCCCACCCAGGTCAGTACATTCACAGTAATGAGTTTTATCGCAAAGACTTCTCAAATCCTGAATATATCAAGATATGAGTTTTCAAACCTATTAGTAATAGTCTTCAACTAACAAATTATTCTATTCTTATTATAGGCCTACATGGTTAAATATTGGTTGAATGGTTAAATATTACCTAAATATTTCTACCCTCACGTATGAATAACTTATTATTAGAAATTAAAAATCTTTCAAATATTTATGAAATTCCAATTTTTATACTCATGATTGAGAGCTGCTCTCCTCTGAGTTAGGCCTATTCAAATACACCTAATAAAATATTGAAGATAGATAATTAATTTAAGGTATCAAAATGAATATTGATGGAGGAGGAGCTTAAGTGCAGGGAATAAAATCAAATTTTATTCATCGAAATTAATTTACAATGCAAAGTGAAAATTTATAACATAGAATACAAGTACTACTTAGAAATGTTATGATTTGAATCATTTTAAAATATAGATCATTTAATGAATAAATATACACCCCACTACAATGATATGTGTTAAGTTATATTATTAGTTTTTTCCTTTTCCTATGAATATTATTAATAATTCATTACTTTTCACCTCTTCCATTTATTTATTGGGCTATTTTAACATTACTATTACTTCTGTATTTAGATTAATGTGTGACAGATTATCAACTATTTAATTTTAATCAAATTAATAGTCTATTGGACTACAGGAGAAAAGTTTACAGTTCCAGAAACTGTATATTGAGTTACATTTTAGAGTGATTTTGAGATGATAATGTTGAATGTGTTTTGACAGGAGTTACCTCGTTCCTGTCAATCCAAATGGACTCGCCGGACATGCAGCCCCCGCCACCCCTGCCGCCTCCGCACTACCCCGGCTTCAGTGCAGCAATGGCCGCCGCGGTGGCAGCCAATCAGCAGCTGGCTCTCATGACTTCTCAGGGAATTCCGTTCATGCCTCATGCCATGCCCGCTCTATACACATCTCCTTCCGGTAAGTAACACTCATTAAGAGTCCTTTGAAAAAAAACATGAAAACAGGCACTCCACAGTTTACTCCTTCGGTCGCTATTTTTGAATGTAGAAATGTGTGGATGATTTTAAATCAAAGATAAACATTGCTAGAATTACTGCTATACTTTGAAACTTTATTATCACTTATCAAATTTTTAATTGAAGGTTAAAATGACAGAAATTCGCTTCATGTTCATATCGACTTATACTGCCATTTTAAAGTTGAAAAATAGAATTTTTCTACTTCGAATATTGAACAAAGCTTCTTAAATAACAAAAATTCAAATTGTATTTGTAAAATCAGCAACAAATCATTCTCACTATATCAAGTAGCGTGATCACAGTGGTATAAAGTGATTATCATTCCTTAATCTCGAAAACCACTGAAGTTTATCTAAAGTTAATGAATTGATAATGACAAAAAAAGACACAAAAAATTGTGCAATGAGGCGAGGTGGAACCTACCCTTAAGGGTCTCCCCACCAATAAAAGCCATACGATAGAAAAAAATGACAAAATTAATAATTATACTTTTATGACATTATACAATAATTGTCAATTTTTCCAACATTCCAAGTTTGTAATATTTTAGCTGTCTATATGAATAATTTATAATTCGTTTATAATTTTTGTTATAGACATACCTGCTAATAAGGAACAAAATACTTTGACATACTCTCGATCTAAGCTCAAAATATAGCAATGAAATCATTGCACTAGTGATATTGATTAATCGTTTCCCATAAAAAATTGTCCATTTGATTTTTTCAAATAACTTCAATAATGTTTTGCTTACTATTCTTCAATTTATATTGTAGTCTAATCCTGTACCGGTATTTCCCAATTATTACAGGATTGATGTTTGCGGCACCTCCTGGGTTCAACCCACAGCACACAGCTGCACTATTAAGCAATGGATTACTGGAATCTGCTCGCTCACCTATGGATCCATCTGGCGAACTTCACTTGCAGAGAAGGTAACTCATCCAGCAATTTCTTCATCGTTTCCTTGTGATTTTAATAATCATGAGGATTACATAGACATGAAAGTCCATTAATCATTCCAAAAACCATATCGTTATAATTTCAAGGTTAAAAACGTTTTCCATTTTGTTCTGTTATGAGAAACTACTACTGTTGGCCTAATTCTTGTTATTGAAATTAAAAAATCCTCCAGTAGCCTGAGGTGGGATTACAGAATTTTTTCTACGATGTTATTTTTTTACTAAGAAAATAAAAAAGATACCAAGGTTCATCTCTATTATAGTAGCTTAATGAATATTTTGATCTTAAAGCTGTAATATGAGTGTATTTCGACTGGCTATTTTTCTTTATACAAGATGGAAAAACATTTATTTATAATTCCTGTCTTGAAATGGGTAAAATTCGGTGGTACAGTACAAAATATGCTTGACTAGTTTGAATTTTTTATTTCAACATATTTCATTACTTCAAGGAAAAAGCTAATATCTGTAATTTAATTTGCAGGCCACTGTCACCTTCAAGAGAGATCAGTCCAGAGGCAAAGAAAGCCAGAGTGCAAACTTCAATGAGAATATTGAAAGATGAACCAGTTCCTGAAGGTTACTTGAGATTTCGGTAAGTATAAATTATTCTAAATTGAAGTTACAATAGTATGTAGCTAATAAATACAATACTATTCATCAAAGCTCCTTGCTGAAATTATATCAGACATCACTGCAAATTCGAATGCAACATCAATCAACCTGAAGAAACCGTTGTTATTTATTGTAGAATATGGAGCAATGTTATAACGTTTTTCAGTAGAATAGAACATGATTATGTAAATATAAATGTAATAATTATTATGAAAAATCATATTTTCAAATACAAATTTCATGTGATGGTTCTAGACATATCCTTATTAAGGAACTATAAAAACGTTTTTAGAGCCCTAGTCGTTATAAATACATATTCCCAATGTGCTAATTACTCATTTCATTCACTTTAACCGTTATTTTATTATACTCTCTTCTCCATATTATTTATTAGTAAACTCACTATCCAGTTTATGGAAGTTATAGAATACTGTATATGAATACTGTAGTTCTGATTAGCTGAGTTCTAATAAAAGTTAATTCAAAAAGGCTTTTGTTCAAATGAAACGCAAGTTTGAGCACATGACTGGATCAGTGAACGTAAATAGTTGAAATAAGAATGAATAATAATTGCTTTCCAAAAACTTTTCCATTCTATTTGTTATAGAAGGATGAAATTAAATTATTGAATATAAATTAAAATAGGATTAATTCAATTCATTTTGCAGGTTCAACGAAGACTGCCAATATAGTCAATGCAATTACAGAGAGCATCAGACTCATTTTCACTGCATGCGTCAAGATTGCGGCTATAGTTTCTGTGATAAAACAAGATTTGTTCAACATACAGCAAGACATGAAAGGTAAATAACAGAAAATCTTCCACGCCATTTTCAACAGAATAACTTTAACGTAATCTATTTCACGTTTATGTAAAAAATTCAGCAAATATTTCCGTATTCAATGAATTGGGAATACATGTGTAATTTCTTATATGTTTTATGTATTAGAAATATAATTATTTATTTAATTACGAACAAGAATCCGGTACCTATCAGGAAAATAGAAGTATTGAAATTTTTCTGCTATTAGAAAATGCATGCAACCATTCACCACCTAAGAACTTGATGGTTTCTTGAATGCTCATCATTACCGTAATCTACAGTATTATAGAGTTTTTCAATGATAAGGAACATTTAAATTATTCTATTTTTATACATCATATGATTAAATTCTATATTGCTTTATAAACTCAACTGAATCTATGTCCTTCTATTTGCAGACTGGACACATTGATGGGCGGGGATTTTCAACAGTACAGAGCAACAGTGAGTTGTGGGCGCCCTGACTGCATCTACCCCTCAACCCTGGGTAAGATTTCTACTACAGTTCAATAGAAGTAAATCCCTGTATCAGTAATATTCGCGGATTTCTGCCATTTTGTTTTGATGGAATAAAAATTTTATTCACAGCATGTCGTTAATATTAATTCCGTAAGTTAATATCAATATCGTACATTGTGGAGGGAGAAAAATTGTAATTGAAAAATAAGTATTCATAGTTGAGTCTCGAGAATCGGTCAAGAATGTCAGTGGAGTGAAGGGGGAACAGCATAGTGCGCATGCGCGACCCTCTTACTCTGTTTCTCTCCTCGTCTGTTCTACAGAGCATCGCCATATCACCATCTTCTACTGTTCCCCGCATACCGCAGAGCCTACTTCGCTCCAAACCATTCTCGTGACTCAACCATCAATAGACTATTATCACAACCACATATTTATTAATAAACAGATATACCGGTTGTAACATGATAATCAATCTCTAGTAAGCTGATTAATCGTCAATAAAATGTGGAAGTATGCCATGAAAAGAAACAAAAATTGAAAAAAAATTTAAAAAGGGGTAAAAGAACTTTCAATTACACATTCTGCTTTCATGTAAAAAAGCATAAGGTAAATAGACAATTGCTAGGGCCGGTTGCACAAAATTGGATTAAACTTAATTCTCGATTACTGAATTACTCAAAAGAATCCTCTAACCTCTGTAAATCTCATCACTGTATATGTGTTCCTATTTATCTGTCTACTTGTATAAATACTGTTTGTAGCCTTATATGCAAGTAGGCAGACATACTTTAGTATACTGTACTAGTTTGAGTTTTCAATTAATTTTCTCAACACTAATATACCAGAAACCCTTTTTTTATTGATATTTTCTTTGTTTTCAGGCTCTGGACAGAATAAGTCATCACATTTCCACTGCCTCAAATGTGACTTTGTTTGTACGGACACGAATAAAGTGGTAGCGCACAGAAGACAGCATCAAAAGTTGGATTCGATAATGGCGGCCGGATTCGAGAAGTTCACCCCCACCACTCCGTGTTCAGCGCCCGACACATGCATACACTCCGGCAAACAGACTCATTACCACTGTTTAAGTTGTCAATACGCTGTGGTGGGCCTGAGTCAGATGACCGCTCACAAATACCGCCATCTCGAATAGAAATTTATTTATTCAAATAGAATAATGTAGTCGGACTCCTCGGAATTACGTGACTCCTAATCCTTTTGGATTCAGTATTTGTAATTAGTTAATTTGCAATCGAATATCGACTTCTAATCTTATGACAATTCGTTTCAAATGTAATGTGTATATTTATTGTGTAAAGTATAGTCTAATTTCTGACTTTAATTATACCGTGATCAAGTATTTCTATGTTGTGGAAGATGATTGTAATTGATAATTTAGAGTAATTTATTACTCTAATTATGAGAGTAAATTTTTCAACCTTATTAGATTTATTAGTGTGGTTTCAAAATATTTGAATTTGGTTCGTATGAGAAAGAACCATTCTAATATGATTCAAATTAAATCTCATCTAAGAGAATACAGACTAGTCATTTCTGGGAGAAATTGTTTCATGGGAAACTTTCGAATTATCTGATATCAACTAGGTCATTCAGACTAAAAAAGAGACCGTTTGCTGACGAAGAACTAATTGGCCTGAAGAATATGACAAAATTGAACAAAACATTTCAAAAAATTGATAAAATGATATAACTTCCTCAAAACTATTACCTACTATATAAAACTATTAGCTAACGCTTAAGTTGAAGCATATCCTACAATTCCTCTTTATAAGATAATTTATTCAACTGTTGTACATATTATATCAGTGTAATTTAGAAAATATATGATAATAAAATTCACTATCCAGAATACATTACACTATTCGAAAGTTTATTTGGATTTCTAGTTTATTTAGTTTTTCACTTTCCATTCAAGTGTTGTAAATATGGCAAATTGATTAAAATTTTCAAATGTAAATAACAAGCATGCTAGAAAAATCTTTTACAAATGAGTTGTTTATATTTGAGTGTTGTAGAGTCGTCAGCAAACTAAAGTATCCACGTTTAATGATATTGCAAATTTTATTTATTTTGATGGTAATCTTACAAAGAAAAATCCATCTGATCTCTTCAAAAGTGTGAAATAATTTCCATGGTTTAATGAGTTGAATTCTTTTAATACATGGAAACGGTATTGTTTCAACCGTAGATAAGAATAATGTACTGTATATATAAATATAAAGCTGTAAGGATAGAGGTTTGACACACATTTCTTGTAAAATAAATGCTCAATGTTGAATCAAGGATTCAAGGGGTAACTACAGTATCATAATCTCAATAAAAGTATCATGAATTCCAGTAGAAATATAATAAAAAAATATTACTCCTAATATGAGTTGGAGAATTGTAAAAACTCCTTGCTTTCTTTCAATGACATGATTGAGTGATATTTAAATCATTCCTCATCATCAAGATGCTCTTCAGTAGTATTCAAAATCTCATATAACTTTGTAAAGGCCTAGACCACAATTTTATGAAATTGTGTTCCATCAAAACCAAAATTGAAGTGAGAAGGTTGTAGGTTTCCCAATATTGAGAAAGAAGATTATATTACTATATTGTCCTAAACGTATCACGATGAAAGCGATGTTAGCCCACAACTATAATGAATTTTGTTGGAAAATAAAAAATAGACGAAAAATATCAAGGCTGTTTAGATTGTAGATGATTAAAATGTGATATATTTATTTTATAATTTTACATAACATATTTTTTCATAAAAAAAATCTTAAAACTATGAACATTTTCAATTTTTAGCCAAACTCTTGAATTTGTTCAATCATAGCCGTATCATAAAATCGAAAAATCGTATCATAAACTGGAGTAACAGTCTGGTCAAATCAAATAGTTCTCATAACTTAATAGCACTGTATACGAATAATGTAAGCTCAATTAATTTCCAGTTTAAACCTGTTTATGATTAATCGGTTTGATTGGTGAGAATTCTCTGTATTATATTAGTGCCTTTAATGAGGTCCTTTTTGTACTGAAAGTGGCCATAGCGAATCAGCCTAGGATCTAAAAGACAACCCATTTAATCAATAATTAGGAAGAGTTGCAAAAGAACGAATCAGTCATTTTTATAAATGTAAGTTTCTTTTATCAGTTTGAATTTAAGTGTCTAGTTAGGTATCAATATTAGATTGAATATTATTTATTTCTACTGTATCGATTATAACTACAAATTAGAATTTTGATTTGAATTAGAATTTTTATGGTGCACAATATTTTTTCAAAAATATGGAGTGCCTTAAAATTGATATCATTAGAATGGTCGGTTTTTTATTTAATGATTCGTTCCCACCTTTTCCAACGTTTTCGAGGTATCAACAAAACAAACAATTCCATGAATGAAGGAAATATTAATTATGTGAGCCATTCAATAAATAAGCAGTATTTAAGGTTAGTGTAAATGTGGAAGAACGCAAAATATTAATTAATGAAAAGAAAATATATTATTATCATTATATTGTAAAAATAATAAATAAATTGTTTTATAACATAATGAACCAACTTTCTCATTATTTTCACGCATTCCAATATTCTATCACTATTTCATTTATGACCTTATATCTTAGAAGACATGACAGTTCATGATTTGCTGTCAGATTTTCAGTGATTGACTTTCTATAGTTCAAAGCTCTAATGTTGGGATAAATTGATGCAAGGCTGAAATGAGCTGAACTGAACAAGGAAAGTGTGCTTTATCTAAATTATTCAAGAGCGGACCTACTATTTTAGGTTGTCCTGAACGAAGGATAATGGAAAAGATATCAAAAACCTAATGTTCTCTAATTTATGTTGTTTTTCAAGTATTTAATCACATTATATTTCAATCTCGGTCAAAGACAACTATCCGCATTCTTCAGAAACCAAAGCTAAGGATAAACGAATGAGAGAGATCACCGTCCAGTTGCACAAACGGCAATCAAGGTTTAATCTTCAATCAACAATTATTATATATCTAGAGAGTGATCGAAGTTCAAATACTGATTGATGTTTGTACAACCGGCCAAATTTGCCAAATACGAATTGAATTGAAGCCTTTATTTTTCCTTGGAGGGCGAAGTTGAGTATTCATAGTAACCTACTCAAAGAACAGTAGCATGGAGGGATAAACGGATATCACATGATCAGAGGACATCTTGAGTTGAATAAAAAATATTGGCGTAGATTATTAACAAAAATTTATTGAAATTCAGGTTGATAAAAATTTAAGCATAAAAACTCACATGAAAACTATAAATATTCATCTTGAACTTGGAAGGCATCCCAGAGCACATTTACTCCAACCGCCAATACCTAAAACAATTAATTTCTCATTACATTTTTAAAGCTTATTGGATGATAAGATTTGTCTCGTGAATGTGAAGAAAGTGCGATATTAAAATCAAGATATAATTCTCCTTAATCCCGATATTCCTCTTGTGTTTTGATCCCAACTCTTTTACAAGCTTTTAATAACTTCTCAATAACAATAAATTAGTATTTTATACTAAATTATTATGTGACACATTAACATTAAGAGGAAGCTGAATCAAAAATTATATAGATATATTCATTTAATTTGGCGGATGGCGAATAACTTTCTCTCAACATTTCTATGGTAACGGGAGATGTTCTGTTGAATTTTTTCCACATAAATACTGTATATAACATGTAAAAAACATTTTTGAAAAAGAAATCAACAGAACATCACCCGTTAGCATAGATATCTTGAATGAAAGTTATTCGCCATCCGCCGAATTAAATGAATGTACCTAAAATAATATTTTTCTCAGTAGACTATGAGAGGTTTAAACGTAAATTTGAGAGGTATTAAAATTACAATAATTGTTTCAGTATTAGAGAAATCAGAAAATAATTAAGAACAGATACTGTGAGGAGGTTTAAATGCGATGAGTGAATATATTTCCAGACTAAGCATTCTGACTTAGAATAAGCATGAGTCGACATGGATTGTTTAAATTTTTGTAAATAATAGAATACAGAACTTACCATGATCCTTAGTCCATCCGCATATTGCATTAGGTTCCTCCTCGTCAACTTCCATAGAAAAATCTGCACTATTGTCAGTTGTTACTTGTTTCAGCGAATCCAAAGTGAATATTTCAGATGTCTCAGACTGTGCGAAGTGATCACTAGTATTAGTATAGAGATCAACTAGTTTCAACAAGTCCTCTTTTGCAGAAATTGTCAATGGCGGGTTCAGCAAGTCAATGAGACTGAAACGTTATGAAAAATGTATTATTATACTAATAAACCACATTTTTCTTAATTAATTTCTTACTATTCTCTCAATGCATGATTTCGAAATACAACAAAAATTGTAATAATGTATGTCAAGTAACTTAGAATATGATATGAATTTCCAATTTCTATAATATGCAATTTTTAGGGGAATAATAATAGCTAACTCTGACATAAATTTAAAGAGTCACATAGAACTAATAAAATAAAACATCAAAATCAAATATTTAAGAATTTAAGTTCACAAGCATATAGAAAGAGGAAATAATTGTCATTATAAAAAATAAAAGTCATTAACAAAAATTTTGAAGTGTATTCACATAATCATAGAAATTTTAATGTGAGAAGATGAATCAAAGAACTATTTATCCTCATTCCTTACGTTTATCACAGGAATCTAAAGACCTTAAAAGGCTTTCAATCAAAGCCCTCTTTCTCTATGGAATTTACATTTATTGATTATATTTTGTATTATTCTAAATTTTGAACATCTTGTGTTTTGAGGAGTTTATAAATTGATGATATTTATAATGGTGATCTCATTCGAAGAACTGTTTTGTAATCTTTTAACCTACTTCATTAGAAGAATTTGTTGCCGTGTAGAATATACAAGTAAAACATGGAGTATATTTTTACTCGTTTTAAAAATATTTCATGTGATGGAAAAAAGCAATCACCTTTCTAAATATATCCTAGAGAAAGGATTCGCATTGAGAACAGATTCATTCACAGTGTTTTCCAAAATCGTATTCCTCAAACTGTGGTCTGCAGTGAGCAGCAATGGCGCCAGATCGTTGCTGAACAGAAATTCAACTGAATCTTTTCTCAAGTGCTCCTTACGCAGAAGATTCAACGCCAATAACTTTCGGATTTTGCCCGGTTTTGTTCGGGTGATGGTGGAGCAGTTTCGAGCGGCGTTCAATAGCGACTGACACAGATGCGACAGCCAGCAGGCGGCGATCAATTGCTGCGGAGGTTCCTTGCATTTGTTGATGAAAGTGACCAGCGCGTGCACGATGTCTGTGGAAAGATCGGCTTCGTGATAGGCAACAAGAAGGCTGGCCCATAGTGAAGAGAATGCATTATTCAATGTATCGTCTTTCACTGCAAAATAACAGAAATACGAAATTATTTAGTAGGGAAAGGATGTTATAATACAATATGGGATTTTGATTGATTGATTTTAATTAAATGCTAGGTCTAGAAACCCCACATTACAAGAATAATTCATTTCACACGAAAGGCTGCATTTTCAAAAGTTATCTGAATCTACATTATTTTTCCAAACATATCTCCGATTTAATTAATTTACTTTAGGGCCCAAGTATAAGGCGGCATTGAAGCCGCGTACGCCTAGTATACTCAAGCCCTTAATGTAGACATAACAGATTTGAACTTACAATAATTTGTCATGTATAACGTATACCCTGCATCAATTAAAATATATGTGCATTAGAATAAAATAGAAGTGAGCAGTATTTTTTGCAGAAATAGAGAGATTAAACAATTTAACTGTTTTGAAACTACTATTTTCCACTGCTTCAATGTAGGACCAAATCTATCATTTTTTAAATTCAACTGATACAAGTGATCACGATTTGAAGGGTTAGTACCATTCTCATCGCACGGGAAGAAAATGAATGGTTGGCATAGGAGAAACTCAAGTTCTACTTAGTTCTTGAATAATTTTCTTTGAAGATAAATGCTGCGCTTATATGCTTCTTGCAAGTTCTAGAACTTTGAAATACAGTAGTTTAAATTATTGTGATTCAGAAACTCATTTTAGAAGCAGCAAAATGCATCATACTATTACATTCATAGCAACGTGGCAGTTGAGAAGTTTAGTGAAGAAAAGCTTTTGACAAGATATAATCAGTCTGTCTAAATATTAGTGGTAATTCTTATCTGCAGTGCTCACTAGTTAAGCAACTCACCAATATTATCACTTAGCTTAGGAAACAGAAAGTCAACTATTTTATCTTAAATACAGTACAATATAATTATGATTGTTGGCTTACCAAATAAATTACTATCATAGTCTTTTGGAATGAAGAGTTCACTTTGAATCAACGAATCGACCAGAATACGTTCCGTATTTTCTGTATTTGTCCTCTCTTTAGGTACTAGATTTTCAAAGATTTCCTTCAAAACCTTTCTAACCTTTGTCACTTTTGTAGTATTTGTTCCTTCACAATCAACTTCCTGGAGCAATTCGTTCAACTGAACACTCCCATTTGTGATACATATGTCATTTGTGTTCAACGCATATTCAAGATGGTACCTGAAAATAGATTTAGAATACAATTTTATTGACAACAAATAGAAAGCAGGCTTCACTCCCAGCTCCCTTCTAACTGTCTCATTCCGTACTCTGTCCCTCCTATTCTTGCCTACAATTCACCTGAGGTACCTCATCTTTGCTGCTGTGACTCTACTCATATGCTTGTCCAGTGAGACCCAGCTTTCTGATCCATACATCATTGTGGGCATAAATACAGTTTTAAAAATTTGCAGTTTTGTACGTCTGCTTACTTCTCTCTTGCCCACAATGGAATTACATATTGAGTATTAATAACATTTTAATTAATAAATATAATTTTAACAAATAGTTATGTATATCCATGCAGATAATGCAAGTTACAGTAATTTTATAGAATGAGTTAAAAAACATAGTTTTTATAATACAGGATTTTTCAGCCAAAAAATGAACTCATTCATGCAGAGCAGTTTTCAAAATTGGTAGAAGTATATCAAATACGTACGGTACCTTAAATTTTCATTTGGTATATCTTTGATAGAATAACGTCTCATCATTATTTGAATTTGAGTCGCCTGCCAAAGTGTCAATAATGTTTTAACCTTGTTCTTCATATTCTCAGACTCTTCCACATGAGCAACAATAACATCATCCATTTCAGCAGCAACTTTAGCCCAATAATTCGCCTGAAAAATTAACACAAACACAAAACTTCGATTATCATAGATTTGCTTTCTTAGGAAGGTGCTGTTTTCAATCTTGATTATTGACAATAACGCCTACTTATTGTCTGTCATATTTGATCTAGTTTTGTACAATTCTATTTATTTTTTAAATTAATTTTATTGAAACTTGTAACTTGGACTAACTTTTAATGTCGTATAAAGTTGCTGGTTGGTGTGATATGACTACCGGAAATTTCCCAATAATAGCGTTTACAGCATAGTCATTAAGGTTATACTGAATGAAATTAAAATAATTTTGAGAATAAAATATCTTGTGACACTAGAGGTTCTAGGACTGTTTCCTGTTGAACTGGGCAAACCCCAAGTTGAGAGTGTCAGGTCCGGGAAATGTAAAATCAATCTTCAACCTGGGTTTTAAGCTTATGTATTTCATATCATATATTGTTCCTTAGCTTCTTCTTACTATAAGGTGTGCATTTTTCAGAATTCACCTACTGACCTCTAACATGGTGTCGACCAGTCAATCAGAAGCTCAATCATTCAGTATGAAATAAAAAATTTGGTTACTCTAGATTAGATTTTATAGAATTGTTGAGATTGCGTGACTTCCATGATTAATTATCTGACTTTGGTTACATTATGCTACTTTACACTCACTGGTTATAATTAAAATATTTATGACATCAAACATAATAGATAAACTCTAAACATACATTGCAATATCATTATCGCCAGGAAAAACTGAATCAATAATAGAGCTTGATAGGAGAGAATCATCAAGACATCCATTTTGAAAGTAATTTTTATTTTGATGGTAATCAAAGCCGATCCAATAAATGTGAATAAGAACCGTTATCTACTTATCGTAAAAAACAAAATCAATGTTAATCACTACAAGCGATAATTCAAATGAAACATAGATAGTGATAACTATTTCTGTATAATAGAGATTCTTGAAGTTAAAAATAAGAATGCCTACCTACCTTCAACCAATCGAAAGCTATGACCTGTGCAGACCGCAACAGGTGGATAGATGGCAGTGAGCACTGGTGAGATGCCTCATGCCTGAGATTTATTATCCAATCCGGAAGACCATAATCCATGGCCATATCATACAGACTTGCCACCTTATTCTCTTCCAATGTTCTATGCATGGACTTCAAATGATTTAAAAACCTGTGAAATATTTAAGTGGTATTATTGTCTTATCCGTTTACCTATATATATTCAATTATAATTCTAGTTCACGATAAGTTACTGGTTCCTATAATGAAATAAATTAATGAAGAAAAAAATTCGTGTCAATGATTGATTTTACAACACGTTTTGTAAAATTAACTCAAAATACAAATTGTTGTGTTGCTTTGAGAAAGAGCTTAGTTACGACTATTGATCAATACATGAAAGACTGAGATAACCAATCAGAATTAAACAATCTAAACTATGGAACTTCTTGAGTTTCCCAGCGCATTTACTCAGTGACTCTATTACACTGCAATTAAAATTACGAACTGAATATGGTTAAACGTTTCAATGTGGCATTCAAATAAAGATAAGAAAAGGCATATTGAGTAGATGAAAAGCACATGAGATTATTATTTCATACCTTAAAATGGCTGATGAATACATAAGGGCTAAATCTTTTTCTGAGTAAGATCGATTGTCGCATTTTTCATCACATAGCATCACTTGCAGAAGCTCCATTGTGCTTTCTACTCCAGCCGGCAAATTTGGAGACCTGCAATAAAGTGAGGTAGGCCTATAATGGAAAAACTATATAGTTTTTTGTACTAGATAAAAGTAAGTTTAGCTTAATCATAATCGACCAGGAACTCAATTTCAAGAAGCAGCTTCTTACTGTGATAAAATTGAACACTGTAGAGTTTAAAGATAGCATGGACAATATTGCATTGACTAAATATTTTATTACATTGGCTGAAAACACTGATATTCAGATGATTTATGATAATTAAATAAATGAAAAATGGTATCTGTTTACATCAAAATAGAAGGATACTTCATTAGAGAAAAACAATCAAGAACAAAAACTGTAATTGATCAAAAATTTAAAATATTGTGAATTGAGTACCTACACGTCAATATTAAATTGGGCATGTGTGACTTTATACTCGTATGACTCCAAGATTGCTGTAATAAATTTATTAGAACATGAAAGCTTCTAAAAGCTTACAATCCTTACCTAGCATTCCAAATACACATTTTTTTGTACGCTTCTTGCATTGCCTGCTTATCATCTGAATATACTTTGCGGAAAACCTCCTTCCACTCTGCCCTGGAAAAATAATGTCATTAAAATGTTAATATAAGATCATCTTATAAATTACATTCTTTAAAGCAAATCTTAAGTTAGCCTATGCATAAATTTTGGAGTCGAAACAGAACCAGAAGTAACCACTTTGATTGATAATCTGCCTCACCGATTTGAGGGCTCTGCCTGACTGCAGGGCTTAGTGCTGCGTCCTGTACTGCAGTTGATTGCTATCAATAATCTCAATCTTCAGGGCAGGGCGCTGAGGTTCGCTGATGATACCACCATCATTTCAACTAGCCAGTGTTCCCGACCATGGCATAGCAGGTAACCCCAGTAACCAGAAGCTCAGTTCCTGCAATGGCAATTGAAGCTCCCCAGTAACTTTGGGAAATCGAGTAAGGCAGTAACAATAGTTCATAGTTGCAACTTCAACAGGTGTTCAGTTGCCATTTTTAAAATCAGATGGTTCTGACCTTAAACTATACCTACCTTTGCTATTGGAAATTGTTCCTACATCACTCTTGTTCAGGTGTTTTCTTGGAAAGCCATCTCGGAAACCGTTGCTCAAATTGTAAATAAATAAAGAAATAAAATAAATATTAATTAAATTTCCATCCATTCTTCAAGTTCAAAGTAAAAGAAAACTTGTGTTGAAATTACCACATGCCAATATGGCTCAAATGCATATTCACAATATAACTGTGTTTATTGTTCCCCTAAGATCTTTTTGATCTACTGTTTGGTTTGGAGTCATTATGAAAAATACAACAATATGTAGGTGAACTGTATTCGAACCAGGAACCTTTGACTTATGAGTTATGAGACTGGCGCTTATCGCTACGGACCACTCCAAAACAGAAAGTTTTGTTATACCTACTGGTTAATAGATAGAACGTTTAGAAAGATGAATAACGTTTTATTACTTACGTTGAGTACCATTGTACAAATTTTGTGGTCTTCATCTTCAGTTTTCTACAGAATAATTCTAAAGAGCCACTCTTTTCATAATAGAGTTCAAATGTTTGGTACCTAATTTATATTGTGGCTAAGAGTAATCTGGCTACCAATAGGTTTTCTTCCTGACATCAATCTAATCTGTGTTTCAAAAATATCGAGTAAACGACATCAGACACTAATTTCTATATTTAATTAAAACAACCACAAAACTGTAAACTTGAAAAATTCACATGACTCGTGTTGCGACTCTAGATTTTTAGGTTAGGTTTCTCTTTTTGTTGGTGATTAGTGATTACCATATTTGACTATCGATCAATCATGCCTATCGATATTTATTTTTGCGATATTTGGTTGATTGAACAAAGCCCGCGAACCGCAAACAAGCGCAAAACGTTCTACAGCAAGAAATCAGAAATCTATTTCTATAATAGTGAGAGAAATGAATCCGTATGGAAACGATAAATTGAACTTCAAAGGTAATTAAATTATTTACTATCGGTTCCACTAGGGGATAATATTATTTTAATATTAATTCTGCTTAGTATGCACCAGCTTTATAATGTAGATCCATTTTACACCTACAAGAATATACTACAGTATTATAGGCCTATTTGAAAAGAAAATCATTTACAGTATAGAATAGGGCAGATTTGTTGTATTGTATATGAATCTAAGTATTTCTACTGCCTAAAAATAATTCCACTTCATCTTCTTGGTTTTTTATAATGGTCTTCTATGTGAATATAATAATTTTTTTTAATGCATCAAGTAAATAGAAAATACAATATTTTCTTCCTATCAATTCGCATTAAATAACAATGAATGGTTGTAAGTTAATTTACAATCTTTAATGGCGTTTACACAGCTAGTATTTACAAGTTGTAACAAGAAGCAGAAGTGGTAGGCCTATTAGTTGATTGCTGTGGGTCTAAATACAGTTTGTGGTCTAACCCAGTGTAATTGTTTTCATTCTATAGAAGGTGTTTGTAAATTGGTTTTATTTGATAGTTTATAATTTTGCTTCTGTTCTGTAGTCAAATTCAAATTTATTTTATGATAATTAATCTATCATAAAACATTCAACATTGTCAATTTGATAGATTATTTATTCAATTAACTTTTCTATTAATATTAAGTTTTCATTATGAAGTAACAATAGTTTAACCAAAAACTGAGCTTTCTTTATTATTCAAATCTTATTCAGTACCGTACATTGAGTGACAAGTACTTGTTTTGCAAGATTAGCCTTGCATGTAGTGTGTGTAGGGTGATTGACTTAATCAAAATTCTTCTATCACTTCCCATTGACTCTTATATTCTTAGAATCTTCAAAAACATCTTTATTGAAACATTAGAATGCATAATATTCCTTCTGTGTGTTTGAAATTTTTGAAATTTTGTCCTAAATGTCACAGTCATCATCATCGCAAACTATAAATTCTTCCTCACAATTGTATTGAAATTCTTCCTCTTCCTGACTCTCTTCCTGATTCTCTTCACATGCTTCTTCACAGCAACCAGCCAAACATCTTTCCCAATCAGTCATTGATTCCATATTTTCACATGGATCCACCAAAAAACTGCTAAGTGATTCTTCTTCAACTGAAGGTGCTTGCATAAAAGCGTCAATCAACACTATATTATTATCTTCATAAGGACATTGGGCACTCTCTTCAAGCCAATCAGCATCCACTTCATAGAAATCATTGAAAGTTGGTTGAATTATTTTAAGTGGAGGGCAAATATCTACTTCAATTTTTGGTTTATCTGAAATTTGATAATCCATTTCAGCTCCCATAAATCCAAAGCCTCCGCCCTTTTTGAGAATAGGTAGATTGGAACTCTTTCTGGACTTCTCTCCAGAGCAGTTTTCACAATTCCAATAATTTATTGATTCATCTTGCTCAACAGTCTGTGAACCTTTATCATCTGAATTTTTTGGTGACGTGGGATATGTGAATGACGATCTCGTCTCTGAAATAGGGCTTGAGTTTGATGTTATTGAAGATTGTGTATCTGATTTCAATTCTGAACCATTTGAAATAATGGAATTTTGTGGATTATTGTCTTCAAATTTTGACAGTGTATTTTGCTTGTTTCCAAGACCAGAAGATATTTCCTTGTTTGTTTCATTTTTGGGTGAGAGGCAGTACTCTCTTTGTGATCTTCTTGTCTTTTTCATTTTTGGTAGATCACTGGCAGCATAACGTGATTTATTCAAATCACATGGTGATTCTGGATTTTCAATAGACCTTTTCTGCTTCTGTTTTGATGGATTCATGAGTTCAGAAGTTTGATAGAGTTTTGAGTTGAAACTTAATAATCTTGTTGTTCTATCCCGTTCTTCTAAAAGAGCTTGTTTTTTGTTTGATTTATTGAACTTCTCAGTTTCATGTATTGCGTTTGTTTCAAACAACATCAAAAGCTGTTGTTCTTGTTCCATTTGTAGATTTCACTGTCTCATTTCCAGCTACATCAAAACAAATATTGTTTTTGAATATTTGGCAAAATGAATTTCCAAATTTTGTTTACTTTTTAGAAAATAGAATATCGGTGAATGAGTTTTTGTGTAGAGTTAATTAATTAATTGTAAGATGTTGACAGTGAATTTGTTTCTTGTTATTGATGGATCTGTGAATGTAAGTAACCATAGAAACATAAATTATTTATACCTTTACCATAAATAAGAACACAAGATAATTACATTTATAATCCAAATATAATAAAATCTAATTTTTCATTGAATTAATCAATAAGCAACAAGTGGTTAGGAGTACATTCACTTCAATCATGATAATGCACCAATTTTTCAATAAAAAGTAGAAGATAGCAGGGGTGAAAATAGAAAATTATTTTAGAAAAGATATCATCATATTTTTACTTGTATAGCTCTTGCCAAAATTGGAGAAATATTATTTAATTAATAATTATTTCTTGTAATTTTATTTATTTGTGATTATTTTAGTGGAAACATTTCCGGAAACTAGGCAAAGGAAAAGTCAATCCATCGTATCAGATAATTATCTAGCAGTCGATATTATCTAGCTCTAATCGATATATCTAGCTCTAGTCGATAATATATTGTTGCTCCTTGTCGAGAGTTGATGTGACAGGAATGTAAATAATATGTAGGGATGGTACAAAAGTGTCCCAGCGACATTCTGGTCCACCACTCCAAGGATTCCAAACGACATTTTGTCCCATTTTCACTGACGACATTCTGTCCCACATTCCTGAGATGGACCAATATGTCGACTGCAAGCACGACATTTTGGTCCAATCTATACTCCTTCACTTTCCGACAATTTGTACCAACGACATTCTGTCCCACATTCCTGAGCTGGACCAATATGTCGGCTGCATGCACGACATTTTTGGTCCAATTTACTTACATTCCTTCACTTCCCGACAATGTGTACCAGCGACATTCTAACGTTTCATTCGCAATATCGATTTAGGCAAAATATCGACTGTTGAACTTCTAGTCAATTAGGAGTGTAAGTGTGACGTCACAGATCCCAATCCGACATTACATGTTTCCAAACATTTGACACTGACATTAATTTGAAGGTGTATGCAGTAAGTTTTCGATTAATATGCTTTTAAAAATAAAAATTGGTATAATATTTTGTCTTTTTTCATAGGGTCATAATTAAAGTAGGTTTTAAAGCGATGAAAAAACAAGGTTAAGTGACTTTTGAAATTGTCAGTATTTGGATTTTTAATTTTCTGTAATGCTTCTTTTTTTCCACTATCAAAATTAAGATAAAAATCATTATTTTGAGGATATCCACTGGAGATGAAATTAATTAATTATATCATTGATAAGACAGGGGAGTCAAATCAAATCAAAATCCATTTATTGCAAAAGACAAGTAATGTACATGTATAGGCCACGTCAAAACATAATTACATCAAGTTACAGTTGATTTGAAAGCAAATTGGTGAGAATTTGAAGCTAAGAAATACAGCATCCTATGAAAAAGTAAGTTGGACTATCTTCCTTTTCAAAATTCTCAATATCATGCATAACCATCTTGTACAATTCAAATTTAGAGACAGGTTTTACATTACAACCGACCGGCTCACCGAATTACGAATTTTATACCAATATATATCGATAAGTATGAATGAATCGATGAAAATATCGATATTTACGCATTCCTGTGATGGACCAATATGTCGGCTCCGTGCACGACATTTTGGTCCAATCTATACTCCTTCATTTTCCGACAATTTGTACCAACGACATTCTGTCCCACATTCCTGAGCTGGACCAATATGTCGGCTCCAAGCACGACATTTTGGTCCAATTTTCTTACATTCCTTCACTTTCCGACAATGTGTACCAGCGACATTCTGTACCACGTTTCATTCGCAATATCGATTTTGGCAAAATATCGACTGTTGAACTTCTAGTCAATTAGGAGTGTGTGACGTCACAGATCCCAATCCGCAATTACATGTTTCCAAACATTTGACACTGACATTTGAAAGTGTATGCAGTCAGTTTTCGATTAATATGCTTTTAAAAATAAAAATTGGTATAATATTTTGTCTTTTTTCATAGGGTCATAATTAAGGTAGGTTTTAAAGCGATGAAAAAACAAGGTCAAGTGACTTTTGAAATTGGCAGTATCATTATGATTATTGCAAATATATACCGTACGGTAACTCATATAAGATAACTTATAGATTAGCCTAACATATATTGTCAAGTTACAGTTGATTTGAAAGCATATTGGTGAGAATTTGAAGCTAAGAAATACAGCATCCTATGAAAAAGTAAGTTGGACTATCTTCCTTTCCAAAATTCTCAATATCATGCATAACCATCTCCTACAATTCAAATTTCGAGACATAGGTTTTACATTACAACCGACCGGCTCACCGAATTACGAATTTCATACCAATATATATCGATAAGTATGAATGAATCGATGAAAATATCGATATTTACGCATTCCTGTGATGGACCAATATGTCGGCTCCGTGCACGACATTTTGGTCCAATCTATACTCCTTCATTTTCCGACAATTTGTACCAACGACATTCTGTCCCACATTCCTGAGCTGGACCAATATGTCGGCTCCATGCACGACATTTTGGTCCAATTTCCTTACATTCCTTCACTTTCCGACAATGTGTACCAGCGACATTCTGTCCCACATTCCTGAGTTGGACCAATCCATGAAACGACATTCTGTCCCAAAAATGGGACAGAATGTCGCTGGACCAACCTGTCGTTGGGACAAAATGTCACGCTCCCTTTTTCTCATTTGAATATCTATATATTTAAATGATAAAAGGAATAACAATAAAAGTCTCTTCTATATTTTACATGAAATACTCATTATACCTATTGAAATTTTATTCAATTGAATTTAATAGTTTTGGAATTTTATATTACTTGAATGCCTTCTGAATAATGTCATTTTTAGCGGGAAAGTGTTAGATGTCGGATTTAAAATCAGGATGGTGAATGTCAAAGAATATGGTTATGTTATGTGTTTATTTTGAATTTTATTTTAATTAATTCGGAAATAGGCTACTAGTGCACTGTACGATAATAATCATGTAATATTTGTAAGTCAAAATAGGCTAGTCACCTTCCGACTATCATGACGATTCCCCAATCCATGGACCATGGCGAAGAGAAGTAAGAGCTAGAAGTAAAAAGAAAGTCAAACATATAAATATGTACTAAGTTCTAAGTGTAATAAGTTGAAGATTGAATTTTTTCAATTTGTTTGGTATCCAGACTTTAGGAGCCTAATCCCGTGAAAGTATGATTGTGTCAACTGTCTACCTTTATTAAATCATCTCTTCTAGTTCCAGCTTATCATAGGTATTTTTTACTAAAAAGTGAGTAGAACTTGAACTCGAATATGCTACCGCTAGTTGATAGCCTGATTATTAAAAAATCTTAAATAAAGTTCGATTGTAAAAAAATTGCTCTCAATAACGTTTTAGTTGAAGTCTTCTACTATTTGCTGCATAGAGTGTAGGCCTATTGCAATTTGATAACCTCATAAATGAATTAATTAGGTATATTTTTGAGAAACCCGTCTGGTCACACAGCCTTATCAAATTCAATAACAGATAGAACTTTTGAATATTACAATCACTTGTCTAATGCTATGGGTATGACCAGTCAAATGTGCATCTCAATCCATTTTTGTGCAGTACCGTAATTTAACAGTCACACATTTTTATTAGCTATCAAGCTATAAATATTCAGTATTGAATATGTCGGAAAAACTGCGATAGATTGAATATATTTGATTATTGTAATTTCTTTATTTTCCCTAAAGGTTCCCAGCCATCAAAATATGGAAAACGCAAAATCTCTTCTTCAAAAGGGGAGGCATTTCTCGAAAAATTGGTTCTGCAACATGCCGATTAAATTAAAAGCAAGAGAAGAGATGGATTGAATAATAAAAAAATAGGGTAATGGGCACCAATTGAACAAGAGTTCAATATTTATGATAGTCATAGCCAGGTAAGCTTTGCTAATCTTATATATTTCTTATACGACATGAATCCATAATACTGCTGTATTATTGTAATCAATTCAAAATGTTTATGTTAAGAAGCAAACATAAAACCAATGCTTACCACATGTGTCGGTTAGCATTGAAATGTTTTCACACGATTAGAACACTGATTTGAATCTTTTATTGACGGTGAGAATTTTCTATTTGGGAAGAAATAGTATATGTACAATGACTGTTACTATTTACTATAATTATGGAAAACCATTGATTTATTGTTGAATGAAACTGCATGCAACAGCATCCACTGGATTGCTAGACCGATGGAACAAAAGATAATATAGATGCGCTGGTTTTCCTCATGGTAGATTAATTGAAGAAACAATAAAAAATATATTTTGTCTGTGTCAATTAAACAACCTCATCCAGTAAAAATAAGAAACTACAAGTGGGCCATACGAAAATGAAATGCTCAATTTTACAGGTTCCACTGTGCACTTTTGCCACTATAGGCTATTGACGAAGTCTTCCACCCCTCACTCCCGTAGTCTATATACAATTATAGGCAACCCTGCTGGGAGAGAAGGGTGGCGGTGTCAGAAGAAATTTTTTACCTTGAGTGTTTCACTTTCATATGGTCCACTTTAAGAGCCAACAACACCATAAATTGGGAAATTAAATATTGAACCATAAATTGTGAAATTCATATTTTAAAAATATGTAAAATATTAATATTTGAAACATAATTCATATTTTAAACATATTTGTAAAATTCATATTTCACAATTTCATCATTCAATATTCTAATAATTCAATGTTATAAAACTACATCTTGAAAAAAGTGATAGAACTTTTGATAGAAATCGTCTAGTCAGCGCTGAATAATCACATCTACAATGAACCTGACTATTTTCTCTTATTATCTCTATTAAACAACTGTGAATATGTTCATCTATTGAATTGTAACAAAAATTCCCATTAACAATAATCTTGAACCTCCGTTCTCAGAATTCTGTGAAAACTAATTTTTCTGTTCCTGCCAAATCTTCATTTAGTTCTATTGTATTTTACTCCTTATTAATCATTATAAATCCAACATAATAAATTACTTTTATATTTGATGTATTAAGTATTCAATTTTTTTCATTTTCCAGGTAAGGATCACTTGGTGGCCCCTACCAAGAGGCACGATCGTTCATGAAATGTATTGTACATCCTGAAGCGTGGTCCACCTTCTTTTGGCTAGCCGGAGATTCAACTTCATGAATTCATGGTGCACTCGTCACTGACGTGGGACCAGGACATTGACATGGTATGTAACCGACTTTCTAAAGTGACATACAGTATCTGATACGGATGCTGAGAAATCTAGTACCTACCAAAGAGTTACCTGGTTACTAAGTATCACGGCCTGTTTCATACTCACATAAACTACGGGATTGTGCTTTGGGGCCATGCAAGTAATTGTCAGAAGAATTTCCTTCTACTAAAAAGAGTGTTGCGCTTCATTATGTCATAGCAGTACTTGGAGCATTTTTGGCTGCTGTTCAGGAAGCTGTGTTCAGGAAGCTGGGAATACTAAATAAATGTCTAAAAGTCTTCAGTCAATATGTGCTAAGCTCGCTGTGCTTCTGAGAGGTCGGCTTCATACACTTCAGACAATAATTCAGGTCCACATCCACTACAGTACACCAGGGGACAAGACAACGTCGACCTTCCTTGCTCAAGAGCTCAAGACTAACGAGGTCGTACACCTGCTACTCAATTCGCACATATTCAATAGATTTCCACTGTGTGTGCGTGAGCTAGAAGAAACATTATTCAAGAAAGCGCTCCCAAGAAACTGCTTAACCTCCCTCTCTATTCTTTGACTGAGGAAGTTTATAATAGATTTTATTAATCTTGAAACTTAATTAATTTTTTTCAAAGGCTTTTAATATGATAAGTTTTATTCAGTAACTTAGAATGACGAAATCGAACCAGTATATAAGCTGGTAATGGATTGCAATGACAAATTGAATTGAATGAGCCGGAATGACGGACTTACAGGTTGTCGGGTTGGGTACTTTCCTGTTAGACGACACGTCTATTCATTTAGAGATATCGATAATCGACATCAAACTTCAAAAGTATCGATTCTCCTCTTCCCACTGAATTTAAATATATCAGCTGGCAATTTAAAAAAATATTTTTTGACTATTTTTCAAGTTTTTCAGTCAAAACATGTTGATATGGGATCTACCTTCCAAAGAAGAGTGCTATTACGATTTTAGAATTTAAGAGTTTATTGCATAATGAACGTGATTGTGAGAAAGGACATAAGATGAAGTTTTATTTTCACGAAGATAACAAATGTGTGGATTGGCAATAATGTGTCTTTTATGAGTCAAACACAATAAGTTACACCCTATTTTTCATAGAATAAATTTACTTCTATCATATATTTTTTTAAATAAAAATTCATTACAGGCATCTTTTACGTCTTGGTAATGGTTATGAAGAAAAAAAGATGTGTAAGTTGTTGCAAAGTGCGCCGTCCATTTTTGTTTAAAGGATAAACTGCTTCAGCTCAATAAATCATTTATTTCCAACAACATATTGAATAAATGGTTTGTTCGACATTATAAATAGAATGGGTTTCATTTATTGAAAAGTGTAGAAAACAACTCCGCACATGTTAGAGTGAATATTGTTCAAGAAAATCAATATTCCCATGTGAAAATTGATTTGGCAATGTGATTTCAAAACAATATCAATCAACATGACTCGACAGTTGAGGATAACATTTTACAGTTATAAGATAGATAAGTAATAAACAATATTTATAATTACCTCCTATCCGCGACTACTTGAGTAGTGTGAATAGAGTCTTGCTTACACAATGATCGACACAGTGCACCATGTCATACAGTTCTTGTTCACACGTTTCAAGAGTTTGCTCCTTACCGTTGACTCGTTTTTCGCATTCAAATAATTCTTTGTAGAATTCCGAACAGTGCGATGTCTGGCATTCCGATTTCAGTTCCACTTGTGGGTCAATCAGCTCGTCGTCTCCATTCCCATAATCCTTATTGTAATTGCTTTCTTCATCTCCATTCTGGCCATCCTCTTCCTGCTTTACATTGGAAACCATTTCCATGTCCTCAACGTGATCTATGTAATCATCGTATTCAATCAATCTCACATCATGCTTCATTGTTTCTGTTTCTTTTTCATCAGTTCCGCGTTCTTTCTCTGCTGTTCCAGGCTCCATTCTCACGAACATTTTATTTTTAGTGATGCTCCACCAACGATCCATCTGTAATAATGTAAATTACTATTTACCCTCAATTACCTCCAAACTTGATGGTTATAATAATGCTGATTGTAAATTAAGAGCTAGTTTTTTTTCGTTGAATGTTCAACTTTTCGTCTGTTCAACTTTCTATGTTCAGCTATTCCGTCTTGCTAACCTTGCAATAAAATGTCTTGATACTATTAGTTATTCTGTATAATAATACTACTACTGACTCAAAACAAAACCTCCAACATTAGTAGACTACTCTCATGCATCTCACTATACGTTATTGTTATGATCATGTGCTTTTTTAATCATTTTTAACTTCAACAGCTGATTTTTTCTTACTTTCTTTCTGGCTATAGCAGGATTATTTTAACTTGTCAGAAAACAGCTGATTTAACGTCAGTAAACGAGCGTACATCAATCAGCTGTTTTCTGACAGTTTAAAATAATCCTGCTTATATTCATCTTGCCTCTGGTAAAATTTCAAAAATCTTCAGCTGATCCCATTCTAAAACATAGAACAGCTGATAGATGACTTCAAGGCAAGCTGGGGTGACACAAATGTGTTGGCACAAACACTGACCTAAATATCCATGATTCCATGTGTAAATAATTATAAAAATATTGTTTATCAAATTGTTTTATAAATACCGTATGTAGCTAATTATGCGGATTATGATTATTTAAAATGTATTAATTGATATAATAGAATTTAATAGAGTAATTTATGCTGTCATAGTATTATACAGGGTGTCCCAAAAAAAGTACTACCACGGTATTCTACAAACCGTGATTTCATCAAGGTTTCGGAACATCAAGATTTCGGATACTATTCTGATGAACTAATCACTAAATTATTTTCTTATACAGGGTGTCCCAAAAAATAGTGATGCCAGTACTACCACGGTATTCTACAAGTCAAAACAAACAGAAAATGTCGTTGGCAAAATGCTGATTTCTCCTTAGTTTACCTGTAATCCGCCATTTTGTGTTTTTAATATTTTTCATCATATCTCGTTGAAAAAAAAATATTCCCCCATGAAATTTGGTAGGGGTATAATTAAAAGCGTGGTTTACAAAATACATATATCAAAAAAGTTCAATATCTGTTTTTTCCAAAATGGCGACGAAACTAAACTTTTCAATTCGATTTTACTGGAGGAATATTACTTTTTACGATAAAACGTTCAAATACAAAAATGTAGAGAATTTCATGGCAAATAAAATGGTATATAATTTTAAAGAATCGGATAATAAATAACCGAGATATGGCTATTTGAAGATAACCACTTCTGTGTTTCTTCATTTCTCCAGCAGTGAGACATGAGAATAAATTCATGAATGCAAAACATATGTTTGCCTATCTTGAACGTTCTCAAATTTACTACTGTATCATATTTTCACATTCATGAAATTCATCAATTGGTTGTTCCATCCAATAATAAATATTGAGAACGTTCGAGTGACAAAGATAGGCAAACATATGTTTTGCATTCATGAATTTATTCTCATGTCTCACTGCTGAAGAAATGAAGAAACACAGAAGTGGTTATCTTCAAATAGCCATATCTCGGTTATTTATTATCCGATTCTTTAAAATTATATATCATTTTATTTGCCATAAAATTCTCTACATTTTGTAACGTTTTATCGTAAAAGTAATATTCCTCCAGTAAAATCGAATTGAAAAGTTTAGTCGGTCGCCATTTTGAAAAAAACAGATATTGAAATTTTTCGATATATGTATTTTGTAAACCACGCCTTTAATTATACCCCTACCAAATTTCATGGGGAAATCTTTTTTCTTCAACGAGATATGATGAAAAATATTAAAAACACAAAATGGCGGATTACAGGTAAACTAAGGAGAAATCAGCATTTTGCCAACGACATTTTCTGTTTGTTTTGACTTGTAGAATACCGTGGTAGTACTGGCATCACTATTTTTTGGGACACCCTGTATAAGAAAATAATTTAGTGATTAGTTCATCAGAATAGTATCCGAAATCTTGATACATGTTCCTGGGTACTGAGTGAATATTGCATGGTAATTCCTGGGCCAAGAAATAGAATTTGCCTGGAAAATTATCTGAGATTTGAAATAAGAATTTGTACAAGAAACGGGGTTTAAGACCGGTTATAGCCAATAAATCTATTCCAATTACACATTAATTTAAATTGAGAATAATATTGACAGAATCCTATGGTAGTTGAACTAAAATGTAAAAAAACGTAATATCGATTATTGTTTATTTGAATGTCGGTTTATTTGGGCAGTTAACAAAAGAGTGTTTGAGATTGCTCTTGGATGGGTGACCGAACTGCTCTGACAAGTTGTTTGTACCATTATTTCTAACTTAGAATTTATTACTGTAAATTTGCATTTTTATTGCAAGGTATCAGTTGTCGAAGAAACATTCAATTATAAATTCACATTCATAACAAAAAAGCGCTTTCTTGTTTAATAGGGATGTTTTTTCTGTTTCAGGGTTATCCCGGACTTGAGGAATCAAGGAACTTACGACTTCTATGATGATCAAAAGTAACCTACAAGATTCAAAGATGTATTTTCTGAAATGGGTGTCATCTGAACATACGAATTTCGTAAATTATCTCGGTACCAAAAGTTCAGAGCTGAGTCGTAATCACTCAATACGGTACTCAAGGTGTAATACAGAATATAAGTAATTGAAATCAATCCAATCCGAATAATTTGTTGTCCATAATTCATTAAATTTGTTAGAATTGGTTTCATTCTAATATTCTCAATAAATTCAATTCTGAACAAAGTGAATTTATAGATTTCAAACAAATGTTTTCATTAGATTTTCCTAAGAGGCCTAGCCTACTTTATAATCTGTCACTCTTATCGGCTAAATATCAATCATGGTATGTTTCATTCAATGACACAAACTTGAATCTTTATTTTGAAACATTATTGTTTTTAATTTGATTGAATAATCTATTTAAAATTGCGATTCCAATTACAGGATTCTTTCCTCGAATTTTACAATTAAACACTGGGCCACTGCAGCCGAAAATTAAATACAAACACCTTCTTTCTCTTTAATATAATATATTTTATTGATTATTGGACATTATTGATATTTACTGAGGCATATAAGGATTGTTTCAATCAAATTGAAACATCACACAAAATAGTATACTAGTAATAAATAATATATACTAGTATTACTAATAATATACAAGCATGACATGTCTCACTGTAGAAGATGTGAAGAAAGGGAACTGGTAACCTTCAAATCTGTATATATCAGTTATTTATTATCCGATTCTTTGAAATCAGATATAATTTTCTTCACAATAAAAAGCTCTACAATTTTGCAATTCCAGATATTATCGTAAAAAGCTATATTTTCCAGACAAATCTAATATAAAATTTTAGTCGGCAGCAATTTTGGAAAAATCAGATATTGAGAGCTATTAATATTTTTATTTTGTAGACTACACCTTTAATCATATTCATACCAATTTTAATAAGAAAATATTGATTCATTAACGAGATGTAATGAAAAATATTGAAAACACAAAATGGCGGTTTACAGGAATACTAAGGAGAATTCAGCATTTTGTGAATTACATTTTCTGTTTGTTTTGGCTTGTAGAATACCGTGATAGTAATGGAGTCAATTTTTTGGGACCTCCCTTTCGTTTCTAAATGCTCAACTTTTATAGTTTATACATCTATTGGAAAAATACTGATAATTTATATCATTTTTGGAGAACTTTGTATCTTCTATTGAACAAAATACATTTGATATCAATTAATATGTATGTTATTGATACTTAATATCAAACTTTACTCGTTATTCCATATTACTCGATATTTCAAATTTATCTTTTCAAAGTTGTTCACTATTTTGTAAGCTGCCTTCTGTCTAGTTCTCATCAAGAGTGGAATGTTCTTTAGGATATTTGCCGCAGCATTTCACTTTCTTGAACGCCGAGTAGCTGCTACTGAATTGCCCTCATACCATACCAAGTGAGGATGGACGACTATTCAAATGTCTGCGCGCGGTCGTCTTGAATGGTTTCATTTGCAAGCGCTAAGCTCCTGTTCAATAGGCAAGAGGGATGGATTTGAGTGTAATAAGTGGGGTGAAAGCAATCTGCGCTCTAAGAGGTCTCAAGCATTATACTCAGCCTCTTTACTATGTCTTTCTTCTTTTATATTGAGCATTCACACCGTGAAATCTCTCTTCTCTAGTGCGGTATTCATTGGCAAACGAATAATGTGTGTGCTTCAAGATCAGCAATTGAATTGCCAGCTTTATTCCTTGCTTCCAATAATTTAAAGCAATAAATCAATTGCTGGTAATAGTCGATGGTCGATATTTCAATTCCATCAATCTCCATGTCAATTAATCTTCATATTATAGTTTTGTAATGAGCAGTTAATGCTCGCAGGTCAGGACTCTAATTCAGTTGTAGTTTATGCTCCAATATAACAAATATATTAAGTTGCAGCTTTCCGCAATGTAGAACTGCCTTCCTGAACAGAACCAATACAGTATGGGTTTCTCAGTGTTATGAAGCTTGCCAGTACATAATAATGTAAAATATTCAACTTGTAATCAACATCCGGGAATCTTTAAGGCATATTTTAACTGTACCGTCAAGATATTTCATTCTCATTCCTAAACGCAATAACACTGATGAATGATTTTAATTCAAATGAATATGTATAATGAGGGTTATTATTGAACTGGAGCATTTCTTCACAAAAAGGTAAATATATTATACGGTACTGATCAGTAATTGTAATATGGCAACATTATCATAAAATTCAATTAGGTATTACGACCTCATTATCCCTATAACAAGTGCATTTTACCTCAGAAGATTGACAAACTGAGTATTAAGTTAAGTGATAATTTACAATAGTTATTCTTCTAATTCAACACTCATCCATTATTAATATAAATAGGAGGCTTATTATATGGTTGCAGTGCCTACTGAGAAGTATCAAATTCTGCTATTATAATGTTATATTTTTATTGCTGCGAGAACACAGAAGTACAACACTGATCATATAGGACAAGAAAAAATATATAAAATTTTTCAAAAGTGTTTCGGTATCTTTAAATAAAATCAAACTTCAATTTGATTTATCTTTTAAACTAAAATAAGAAAACGTGACTCCGCAAAAATACAACTAGGTATTAAAAAGATTAATCTTATCGGAGATGTATTATCTCAATTTGAATTTTGATTGAGATTATAGCTTCTAAATTGGAGAAGCATTTAAGCATTAAGTTATAAAAATAAGAGATAATATTCAAAGAATATATAAATAAATATTCAGCGACAGTATAGGCTATTAAATCTTTTTGTATAAGGTGATTCATTGTGAATTGAACTATAAATAATGTTTTCCTACTGCATTAGCAGATTGTAAATTTTTTATTGTCATAAAAACATTTTTGTAGCAGGCTGAATTCTTTGCCGCAAAATAGAATCAAAATTTAACATGTCCGGCCTTTTTATGTAGGCCTAATTTAACTAATGTTACTAGAATATACCTTAGGAAAAGTAAAATTATTTAGTGTAATAGTGTATCGTAACAAAATATTGTGATTGAAACTTCAAAGTTTCTCTGTTCTCTGAAGTTATACTGATCGCTGATTATTTTTATTGACGGTCAATGTACGAGTCTTCTTGAACTTTCTCCATCAAAATGCGCAGGTGCAATAAATGAAATCCCCATAGATTTTCTTCAGACTTGAATTTACATCAGACAGTAGCGCTCGAAGTAGCTTTCCTCGAGTCCCAACAGATAGCACCACCCTACTATTTTGTGTATCTCAACAAACATACGATTTCATAATGTAAGTGGATGAAATAATGAAGTAAACAATTAAGAATTGATTTTAACAATTTATTACTGCCGAAAATAACAATATTCATGATGAATTTGAAAAATTAATTTGTTAAGATTGAAAAAATCCTCAACAAGTGCTGCCACCAGACGAGAAAAATATAGATTAGTTTTACGCATTGCCAAGTGCACAACACGCAGGTCAGAAATTTACGTCACATTGGATGAGATTTTCTTGTCGTCTATTCTAGTGAAAGACATTTGACGGAATAATGGTTTTCTAAGTTCAGATGCTGATATTTATGGTGTAGTGCACATTTCACTTGCTATTAGGTGAATATCAACCAATAATGGTTGGGAAATACTTCTTACTTGCAGCTTATATCGGATTTGTTGCATCAACGAACGGGACTACAGGAACATTTCCTAATGGAGGTAGGCCATAATGGGATAAACTTGAATTTTTGTTGTGTACAATGTTATGTAGCTTTCATTATTCGAAGTGTTTGCTTGTTAATTATTATTAGTTGAGCTTTCTTACTCTCATAACTTCCATAAAACCCTTTATTGAAAACCAATCTGATGATGTTATCTTATCAAAGTTGATCGAAATGCACACATCCGTTGTTGGGACCATGAATCATTACGAGCAATGCCCAGAAAGTGGGATATTATGCTTTACACATGCGATTGATTTCTTGTAGTCTCTCCTCAAAATATAAGCTCTTCTTACAATTTCTTTGCTTTTTGATAATTTAGCATGTCAATTGATCGATCCAGTAACCGTAGACATTACAAGTGAAAAATTATAACTTAGCTACGGTAATCTTGGCGCAGTCACGAAGCGGCTTCATAGGCGACGATGTTCTAAGTTTATCTTACTCAATTTAGGTTACCACTTTATTGTGATGTTTCTGAATGTTGACAGCCGTCTGTTCATGTTTCGAGGAATTTTTAGCCTATTCAGTAATTCTAAGGGGCACATTGTTTATGAAATTAATCGAATTGTCCAAGAAAAACTGAATAGATCATCTTATAAGTTTGAAATGTGTCATCTTATGTGGGACTAACTTATTGATTGACTCATATCAAATTTATATCCAACAAAATGTTATTTTAAGCATTCTTTTCTGGTAAATTGAATTCTAGTATTAGCCTCAAAAGAAAAGACAATTTTTCATCTTGGATTAACTTAGCCAAATTACTGTTCAAAGCAGCTGTGTTGGTTGATTATTTTTATCCTTAGCACAAAACTAGCCCATGGAAAGGTATTCAAGAGCAATAAAATCGACAATTTAGTATTAAAAACTAAGAACTGAAAAGGAAATGGGATAAATATATGACATTCAAGAAAGCAATAATAATATACATTACCTAAGCTTACATACCTAGTGATATATGAATAGTGAATGTAATTAAAGTAATTATTTAATGTAAAGGCTTGGAAAATTAATTGAGGAAGATGTAGAAAAAGTGAGGGAAAATAGTAAAATTTAATCTCTTGAGGCCTAAACACAAACCGACGAAAGAATGTTTCATTAGTTACCTAAAGCAGCTTAACTAGGATTGGCTTTTTTGACCTGTTAATTTATCTACCAAACCTAGACTTCCTAGACCGTTCTCCAACTTCTCTGTATTTTTCATGGATAGGCCTATTATTCTGTTATAGTATGTTGCATTGTGCTTTATTGATGATGTTTGATTGGCTACTCATCTTCAAGGAATACTTTATTTTTCGACATAAAATTACCAAAGACTCATTTTATTCAGGCGTATTTGAGTTACCGTTTGCCACTTGGAATTATGCTTCTGAGATGAGTTTGGAACCTACCTAAAGATGAAGATCCACTCATCTCATCATCATATCAGGCCTACCCATCTCATGCACAAGCCAAGGGCGTATGTGGACATCACAGCAAAAAAACTGATTTCCAGACTCATTGATTTCCTTACTTTTCGTCACACAAAACCTGACAATAATTGTGAAAGCACAAGAAAATACGCTAGGTCTCATGCAGACTATAAAATGAATTGAGTCAATGATAAGTTGAGGATGTGACTTCAATTTGAGCTTCGTGAGTCATCAATGTTTAGGCGATAGTCCAGTGTGGCATTACTCAATGTAAAAGTAGCTTAGTTGCTGCTTATGAATCAACTCCTATGGGGTAATTTAGGAACAGATTTGGCACTCCATTATTTTCTGAGAAGAAGCAAGGTTTAAAAAAGGCCCACTCTATGGTAAGGTGTCACACTCATAAGATATTGAATAAATTTTCAAAAAATGTATTTCCTGTTATTCTACAAAGAGTATTCAAGTGCTGATAGCTTATTAACGCCCGGGCTAGTTTAAATTTAATTTCTTTCTGTCAATCTTCGTCGATCTTAAAAGGCATTAATTTAATTTTATATCGTCTTAAAAATACAATCACAAATCATGAAAGAAATAAAATACATTAAATAAATATAAAATGAAACTTGATAATAAAAAATTATAAATATAACTTATCTTCAAGTATTAATGGCATCAGCAGCAAAAATAAAACTTTGTTCTCTCTGCCCATTCAGGAATGTAATTGATATTTTACCTGTTACTGATTTAGTTAGTTCACAATCTGTTTGTTTCTCAAAGAAATTGATCCTTCACAAGATTTGTGAATATCTCAACTGTCATCCGCATTCTGAAATCTGTCTGTATGTATTTGATGACATTTTATTTTAATCAAACTAATTAATGAGTGTTGGTCTAAAAATAATATACACGTGTCAGTCGTGAATCATACTAATACTTGATTGCTTTTTCTAATTTTAGAAAAGATTGAAAATTCTGTGTAGTTGATAGACACTTGATGTGAAGTATTTGATCGATTTGTATAAATAATTTTATTTGTAAATAACTGATGAACTTCGTAAAAAGAAGTTTTAATAATGAATGAAATTAGTGTATTCTAATAAAAAATATGTCTGTTTAGTATAAATTCATAAAGCCATTCAGGCTTTCAAATTTTATTAATTCATTGCCTTTGTTTCACAGTACAATTAATTCACTCCCTATTTCTAAATCCTTATGCTCTTGAGTTGGAAGATCGTGATGTGATTTTCAAGTATGCCCTACGATACTTGAATTCAAATTATTTCTATATCAACCTATAAATAGCTCCTGTTTAATATTTTTCAAATAGATTAACATATTTTTGGTTATCACACGTTAATCATTACTTGGGTACATCGTATTAAATTGATATGTTTTCTGATCTTATACAGTCACACTCCAGAATCCACTCAGTACCTAGCTCGTTTAATAGAATTGATGCGAACTTCCTATCAAATCGAGCTGAAATGAAAAATAGCTTAAAAATGAAAATTCCAGTCAATTCTTATAAGACCTAGGAAGGAATGTTCCAATGCGGGACACCTGTACCTTTATGGTTAAATTTTCATGTGATCTCTGTTATTGTCGATTTGTCATAGATTTCAGAGATAATTCAGATAACTGAACCCAACATTTTCCTCTTTTTCTTCATTCTAAACTTTGTTGCAATTGCCACGTTAGCGTCTCAAACAAGAGTCCTAAAACTAGCCTGATTTTTTAAAAATGTCTTGTAGAGATCTCAGAATATATTTTTGTCAGAAATTGTTTTTCGATTGGTTACTTGAATTTTAATTGAATTGTGTATTGAATATTTGAATAATTCACTAACTAGAGCCTGATCAACGCGTTTCGCGTTTTTATTATATAATTATTGGAATGATCGGGTAAGAAGTTTCTTCACCTGTCTGAAGCCCAATTAAGCTGTAGTAGCCAACCCTAAACAAGCCATAGAAGTTAGGACCAGTTTCTATCGTTTAAAGTATAAAGTTCCTGTGAAATCGATACCTTACAACTTACATGAATAATCTTATATTGCATTCATTCGCGAATGCTGCAAACTGCGTTGATGACCTAATTCCACTTTTTTTGTTGATGTATTCAAATGAGTAATTCTAAAGCTGTGGCTAAAGTTTTGTTGAATTTATCTTTTCCTTACAGAATAAGGAAAATTCTATTTTAAATGCAGTAATTTAATCGATTTATCCCAGGTAGTTTGAAACCTATCTGAAATAGCTCCACCAAGCTTTCCATAAAACATGCTAAAATGGGGGTTTCCTTACACCTTTCACCATTTAAAATGTTCAAAGTTTATTTCTGAACTTATGCTAAACTTATTCAACAAGCCAAATTGCAGCTAAATGTTAGATACCGAAAACTCAGATAAGACTATACTAACCAACTGAGACTGTACCAACTTTCATTTTCTCGACCCTTGAAGTCTATTCTTATTCTTCTATAACAGGATTCTAGATTTCTTCTTAAAAGTATTACTTCTGTGCATGTGCATAAGAAGACTTAAATCGCGGCCACAGATGACTCTTCTATTGTTAATTTTTTGTCAAGTATCAGTATTTTAAATATTTGTTTTATCTGAAATGTCAGTATCATCAAAGACAATATTAACTAATAACTGATACTAACTAAAAACTATTAATAACTGATGTTGACTATAACTATATTAGAAGAATAGTAGAATAGAATATTAGAAGAATTAACTATAGAATATTAAAGTAGTTGAATTGTTATCATTCTCTGGTATACAGAAACAGCCTTATTCCTTGCGAAGCGCAAAAATTGAAATACCGCGAGTAGCCGCGAGGGCTCTATCATTCATTTACTTGGCTGCAAGAAGTATTTATAAATACTCGTATTTATATTCAAACAGTTACATTTGGCTATAAGAAGTATTTATATTCAAACAGTTACATTTGGCCTTTAGTTGCATAGAAGAATCATTTTTACTGTCTGTAAATATTTGGTTGTCATTATTGTATAGGTAAAGTAATCAAAACAAAATACTCTTTCGTAAATTCTTGATAAGTTATTCAAACTTTTCGATCAATTTACTGTATTGCTGTAAGCTGATTTATTAATTTGAATTGTTTTGTTGTTTGGTTATCAATCTCCTCCTATTGCAAGAAAGTTTGTAGCTTTCAGTCGGAAAGTTTTGTTTAAAAGTTTGAAAACCACTCTTGGAAGGTCTATTAGAGTATTAACAGGGGAAGTGTGGCCAGATGGGAAGTTTGATGTACTTTCAATACACCCTTAAAACATTTCCCTTAAACGTGGACTGAATAATTTATTTCGCAAAAGTTAGAAATTTTACCACTTACTTTCATATTATGCTACTTACAAAGAAGAGTCTTGGGAGACCTTACCTCCGCATGCCACCGTTAGAGTCTAATGTGTATGTAAATTGAAAATCCCACATCTTCATATGGAAATAAAATATAATTTTTATCCAATTTTTTTTAATCAATGCACTTCAGCTTGGTTGAATCAATTTTAATTTCAAGAATGCAGTGCAGTTAAAGATAATGTAATTTATTATTTAGAATCTAAGGTAATTTGTAAGTTCGTTTTATCTAAATTGAATTTGACGTTTTTAAACAACTTCAAAAATAATTGAAAAGTAAATATTGCGAAAATAATGAGTAGAGGTTGAATAGTATACCATCTACTATTCCTTTATAATGTCAAGAACATATTGGCAGTGCATGTTGTAAATTTCAAAGATACAGGAATGAAGTATTGGAATGGTGATTTTTTGCTGTAGTGATGCCCACATCAGCTCTCAGCTTGTGCGTCGGTTATGGAAAGGATGATGATGAGAGATGGGTAGACCTACAGCTTTAGGTGGGTTCCGAACCACCGGGAAGCGATTTTGATTCTCATGAATGAATGGCAATCAGCGGAAAAGGCTGAAGTGGTCACCCGTACAATGGGAGTAACAGGTGCAAGTCTCTCTAACTCAATAGAGTTCTTGACATTGTAAAGGAATACCAGATGGTATACTGTATTATTCAACTTCTACTTAGTACTTTTCGCAATATTTACTTTTCAATTATTTTTGAAGTTGTCTAATCTTGCGAATACACACCGGCACGACCAGGGAGCCAATCGCTTCCCTAACAAAATATAAAAAATATATTATGTGATACATTAGGTTACTTATTAAATGATTTAGCATAGAAACGTAACAAATAACATGAGATGAAAATCTGAGGTATCATTATGAGAGAGTCAGGGTCTCAATCGATTCGAAATATTATAATTATTATGCTGATGATACTCTCCAATATTATTTTTCTATAAATTGCGACTGAATAGTATTTATCCTTATCGAAAAATAGTCCAATGCATAATTTGATACAAATAATCAATCAGCATTTCCTTTTCATAGATTGAAATCATCAAATTTCTTCATCATGAGAATTTTGTGATTGAAAATTCAACCTTATTTCGTTCTACTAATCTGATTCAGAATCAAGCTATGTAGAGCTAAAAGTGCATGTTTCTCAATCCGAAATGATTCACCTTAGAGAAACGGAGTTATTAGTCATTTCAGTATTATTATTGGATTTTTATTCGAATTTCAATCGTATACTCTTTCAGTGTCTAATAGAGAATGAAGAACTTAATAAATTCCTATTTATTTTCAATTTTTCAGCTCATACTAAATCAATTTTCCAACAATACTAAAGTTATACCAAGCTTTATACTAAATCCTACTAATTATCCTATTAGAATAAATTATTCTACTTATTGACATTTAATTTTAATTACTATAATATTTATTAATACTTCATTAAGCTTAATACTTCTTAGAATGATTTTATCATTGCTTTGTTTTGTTTTTTCAAAATCTAGATAAGATATGTAACTTAATTTCACTTTGTGCTTGAAGCTTGAATTCAATGCTTGAAGATACTGTGCAGCACTTTTTTTAGGAGAGTTCACATGCCTATTGCATTGAGAAGGACACACCTTCTCGAACGCTGCCAACAAATTTCTTTATTGTTCTATACAATAGAGTTTCCGTTCTCAGAATTGGCAGTATGGAAGCCAATCTAGTAGAACCATAGTGCTAAAAGAAGTTTTCTTATCTAGTGGCTCTATGACGAAATCAGCCAATTTTTTCGCCTAGTCTGTCAAAATGTCCTTTTTGCAGATGGACTGGCCTATTTTGTACACTAATTAGAATGTATTGTTTGAACATTGTAAATTTAGTGAATGTTATCAATTTTTCCTCAGTAGGGTACTGTCCTTTCTAGGAAATCAGTATGAAGAAAATTCTGCAAAGCAAAATACGCTAATTCATGTAGTGTTTTGGCTACATTCACTTTCAATTGGTGGATAGTTATTGAATATTGGAGTTTTCTGTGTAGTAGTGAAGGTGACATTGTGGTAGTTATCTATTCTGCATAAAAAGACTTGAAGTTGTCAAAATCACATATTTAATAAAACAACGAGATACCGGTTTCGGTTGTTACACCATTACTCTGGTAAACTCTCTGAGTTATATCCGGTAACTCACTCCAGCATCTCGTTGTAAATATGTGGAATTGACAACTTCAAGTCTTGATATTCAGTATGAATATTGGAGCATTTTTCGAGGTGATGATTATATTTACCTTTGTTGAGGTTGTATAATTAAGGTTGGTAACCTCTGCACTGAGCTGACCATCTTCCTCACTCCATTTCTCAATTGACATCTCTTCTACAGACCTTTTGAAAATTTGTAGAGGGTCTTTGATGACACAGCTCAACTAAAGTTATTTTCCATCGACCATATTATTTTAAAACCATTTTTCACTTTACTAATGTGATTTATATCTGTTTGGTACCTTGAAAAGTAATGACAGAAATACATGAGACATGTCACCATCACAGTTTAATTTCGAATAATGATTTCGGTTTTCATGGCAATCCTTTGTGCAAGCAAACCTTTTTGAATAACTTTGAGCAAGGAAACTTTTCATAGTCTTGAGCAACCAATTCCTTTGGAAACGTGATGTAGTGAGCTAAATGAATAATTTTTCACATGCTTTCTGCTAATAAAACAGGCGATCTTTTAAAGACAAATCGATTTTAATTCGTAAGCCGTGAAAAGCACCCCCACACCCCACTGCCGTAGGGCGCATACCACCCAACACCCCACCCCACCCCACCCAATTCGGCTCTTATCTGACTGCATAGCACGATTCAACGTGCGTAGCCCCACTAATAGATCTCGGTATTTCGTCTATTTCTCCATGCCTTATACGGCAATATTGCATTCAGCATTCAGCCAGTGGCTCTGTGAACCATACTACAACTTATTTTACCTTGGCAGCAAAATCGAACACTGCATTAGGGCTTGTGGCTGTTGATGCTGGTGCTGGAAAATCAATAGTTCCATTACTTACTACTTTCCCCCTTGTCTCACTAATACCTTACAATTTTTTCGCTCCCGAAAAACCGCTTGCACTGTCTGGTCATTCGGGATCGATGTTTTATGTTTCAGTCATCAATTACAGTAATATTGTGGTCGGTTCTTGTCCTTCGTCATACTTCTTCCTAGCTCTGCGTTCGTGAGAATGCCTATCATAACGCGCATTGTCATCTCACTATGCGTATCAGATACGCATTGTAGAATCTTCAATGAAGATTCTTCATTATCGCTGCTTACTATTTTAATATTAAAGCTTACGCTGCTTCTTCACCAAGTTTGTAGACTCTTTCTGAAGATTCTACCGATATTTCTTCTAGCATTGATTTCTGTTTTATTTGATCTATTGTTTGAATCATATATTCTTGAGTAAATTGATACGAAATTTAGCATTACAGCTAAAGATTTCTTGTGAAGGCTGTCTTCTGAAGAATTGTCAATGCCATCATTTAGATCGATGCAAATTAAAAATAAATATTGATTGGGATTAAAAAGTTTCCTTACACTTATCGTCATTGCAAGCATCCAAATCTCTTCACACTTACTATTTGCATTTGTAAAAAATTGAAAAATGTTCAATTATTTCATAGCAGTTCTGTATAATTCAAAGTGTAGCAATTATACAGCGTTCAGGCATCCATTTTCATATTATTATTGCTTTGGATTAAAACTTCGACAATACATTTTCCGCAAATTTATTTAGACTACACTACTAATTGATAGATTACCAGATTTTACATGGGAGATTCTCCTTATACAGTACTGTATAGGTGTAGACTGTCCACAAATCGGATTAGATACCAGTGGAAGTGCCGCCTCTATAATGAGCTCTCTATTTACTTCTAGACAATAGTGACACTAATCTGACATGACAGAATAAATTCAGACTTCAACATTTAAAATGTTATAATGTAGCTTTCTAAATGTGTTATGACATCCTGTCAAATTATATCGTATTTGTTGTCAAAGATATAGGCCTACTGTTCTAAATTATTACACGATGTAGATCATCAATAATGGTCATAATTAACTAAAATCAGGTGATCTCAATTGCAATTGAGCCACCATTCTAATAGAAACGGTTATCGGTCAAGTTGAGAAAGGAATTGGATTCACTCATCAAACTTCGTGTTCTTACGAGGTGTAATTTTCTAACTGTATCATAGACGTGGTACTGAAAATAATTATAGTAGTTAACATGGCTGCGATTTAGTTAACATTAGCTGGTATTATCACAGTTACCAATTCAAAGTCAATTGATCTTGAAACAATGTATTCGCCAGCCTATATTCAGTGACAATCGTATTCAAATGTTGGCGGAAAAAACAACTGAGCTGTCTAATAAGTCACGTTGATAATAATCAGTTGGGGGTTTCATTTGAACGAATGTACGTCAGAGGTGTTTATGCCGCCTGAATGGGTATCGGATTGTTCCTGATGCGAATAGGATGGCTGTCAGCCAAGACCTTCACTCCCTCTTTCTGCATCTCTGGAAGGTGGAAGAGAAGCCTATCATTGTTGCATTAGCGTCTTTCAATACCAATCTCATCTATCCTATTATTCCACAAGTCATTCGCATTAAGTCTAATTTAATCATAATCATGCAAATCTAGCCATTAGAACGTCAGTGAGACGTGCGTCGGTTATTTGTGTGTTGATTTTTAATCTACCGGGAATCGATTTGCTGCCGCCTGCATATGGATTATTTGTACAAAGCCCGCATACTAAATCTCAATATACATTAATGTTGGGCATAGCGTAATGAAACATTTGCATTCCGCTGGATTTGCGCAAAATTGTCTGATAATATGAAATAAACTACCTTTTTGGGAAAGTTGTTTGTCCTGTAATTGCAAATATTATCTGATCCCAGTTGCAGTCGTTGCTAGTTGAATTCTCTTTTATCGGAATTTATTCTCTCCACTCACCAATTTCAATGCATTATAATATGTGCATATCTATATAATGCATAACTATGTGTTGCTCGTAATACAGTTCTGACCATAAATACATCAACATATGTAATTCTTTGTCTTTCAAATCTATGCTATCACATCGCTAAAATAATTGGATACTGAAATTTTATTCTTCAAAATGTCTTGTTTGATAAGAGTAATGTTTTTCAGACTTGATCTGCAGTCTTATAATAAGTCTGTGATAACCAAATTTATACATTCTATAATCTAATAAATACTTACTGATAAAAAGTTGACATATCCTTTCATCTCTGTTGATATTTCGGTTACAAAGTTTTCAGAACTGATAGGGGTAGTGGCTTTAAAATGCAAGTTGTACATGACAACCCCCATTGCACTTATTCATGCTTTCTATGTGAGTCATACGGTTCAACTTTCTAAATGAAAATCCTAGCAGCTTTGTTCCATAATCCTGTCATCATACTGTAGATTGAATATGAATGACGTTGCTTTAAATGAGAAAGTCCCTACCTGTATGGCATACCTTTTTTATTGTCTTTATTCACTTCACGGTTCCATTTTTTTACAAGTATTTTATTTTTTTTCCATTCACGCCAAAATGTTATTCTCTGGCAAGTTGGAGATTGGCAATGGAGTTTCTCGAATGTGAGCAGTCCTGAAATTAATAGGATACTGGCTTTTTCCTTCAAATGTTTATTTTATTAACTTCAGATTGGTTTGATTGGAAGCATACAAGTTTATTATTGCTTCCTTCCTTATACTGGAGTAAACTGTAATACAATGAAAATAAAAAAGCATATTTTTAACATTTCTATAAAGCCTTTGGGAATCAAATATTAAGTACTGTGGTAAGAAATTTTATTGGGCATTAGTTTTCTTTAATTACATAGAGAATGATGGTTACAGTAGAGCCTCCATATTCCAAGCGCCGGTAATCCAATACTCCGTGTAATCCGAGGTGCCTAAAAAAAGCATGGATAATTATTTTCAAGCAGTAAACGCTCTCTACTTTATAAGGAAAACGTAATTAATCTGATACAGCCATGAATTTGTACGTACATGTATTTACAGATTTTGTTACTTGAATAACAATAATTGTTAATTAAATTAGGCTACAGTACTAGTGGGGTTTAGTGATATTCAAATACTAAAAAACATTATTTTGAACTGTAGATAAGTTAACCACCTCAGTACCTTATTAGCTACTGCAGTGCTTTTCAAGTGATAATTTTATTTGGTTCGCGTTTCAGACTACTGAAATAAATCATCGAACTTCTTTTGTCTACCTCGTTGGTCGTTCTGTCTGGTGATTGTGTTGGAAGAGTTATGATTTACATAAATGTATATATAGTCAGGCTACTATGCTACCTTCTTAGCACTTGAAACGTTGCATTCAAGTAGAGCTTAAATTTATTCAAAAGAATTTGTCATTTGAAAATGAACTGGTGTCCACTTGAAACGGCTCGCTTTTAAGCACTGAATGAAAAATTCCAGAGTATCTTTGTGTTGCATCATTCTTTTCACGGTTGTTTTTGGAATTCCTTTGACTTTACGCCTAACCAATACTTTTTATCCTAAACCGAATGTTTTCGTCTCAGGCGAAAACTGTTGTTGCAGTGGTGGAATTCGTTTCAGATAATTTTAGTAGGCTGGAAAGTGTTCCAATCTACGACATGAAAATAAACGACATCGGAACACTTTTTAGATGGTTCCTATACTGGCTTTTGGAAGGAATAATTCAGAGAGAAAATATATTTCTGGTTACTGGAGATTTTAACCATGACGAAATATATTTTAAAATTACTTTTAAGAAGGTTACTATATGGATTTTGGTTGGAATGCATCAAGAGTTGAAAATATATTTCTGGAGACTCTGGAGATTGCAACCATGACGAAAAATATTGAAAAATTGCCTCACTAGAGCCTTCGTGACAGTTGTAGGTAGGGACCCAAAATAGCTTTTGAAACAGTCCTGAACTATCGTCGATGTGAAAAGTGATCAGTGATGAGCCTGATGATGTTTTAAAATTTCAGTTATTTCTTTTGTGAAATAGGAGTAATATTCTTAACTTAATAGTGGCCAACGAATTTGAAAGATAGCTTAGTCTGATTTAACTTATTATAAAAAGTTGGCTGTTGGGTTATTGAGTTGGTTGTAGGGCTATTTTTGAGAAAATTACCATAGCATATCTAAAAGATGGATTTTGAAAAATATGACTATGTTGGATATCAAATAACATCAAGTTTTTGAATATTTAAAAACTACTTCTTTAAATCACAAGATAACAATGTATTTTCAACAACTTTTATGTTTTCTGATTTCTGTTTTATATTTCGTTGCTCCTCTCTAATAAAGACAAAAATTGTAGAAGGTCTTCTACAAAACTTGATAAGAAATCTGAATTATTTTAAAGTATTGTCCATTATTGAACCTCTCATTTCTTTTTATTGGATATAAATGTGATCGTCTACAAACACCTTCAGCTTCATTAAATTGAAAAAGATTAGATTAAATTAGAGTGAAAAAGAGAATATTATACCAAATGATGAATTAAGTTTAAATTTTAATTGCATCTAAACCATTCAAGTCAATGTAGTCTCAGTAATATATTGAAGAGCTGGACAGTGAGATCCTTCACCCGTGAAATTTTGACAAGTGAAATAAAAATATTTCATCTCTGATATCTATTTTTAACAGGAACTCGTTTTAGAGTTGTCGCTGGCTGGAGTTCGTCGATCATTTTAAATTTTGATGCTTCCCTTCATCCCTCACCCTCATTATTCTATCCTGTACTTTTTAATAACTCCTCTACCTTCTCTGATAATTCAATCGTTTGTTTCCTGTGAAATATCAATTTCTAATCAATACCCGAATGCACAACATTCTAGCTCTGGTTTACTTTTACTAGATTTTACTTTATGGAAGCTACAAACCATCCATTTAATTTCTCAAATCTTGAGCACATTGTTCAGGAATCCTGAATATTAGCATAACAGTTTTGGGCGTAAGCCTGTTGTACTCTCCTTTGTAAATAATTGTATAAATAAAATTTTAATCATATTTCAGTGCTTGATGTTTCTGATTTTTACTGGTACTGTAAATGCAAAATCTCAACCACTCCAAACCCGAAATATGTTGGATAAATTAACAATCGTACTCTGCTCTTCCCCCTCTCTCCATATTCCTTCAAAATTATCATAAATTCAATCATTGGAGATGATCATATCCATTTTCCATTAAAATTCGATTGAAAAGTGCTAAAGACAATCCCAGAACTTGAGTAAGTACTAACAGCAGTTTCCTTGTATGGGTTTACAATTCTATCAGAAGTCACTGCGATTAAGTGAGTCATGAGCTGCTCTAGACTAATATTATTAGTGATATTACTTCCAACTACAGTGATTTCTTTTCCTCGTATTAACTACTGCTCCTAATATTCCCACGCTATTTCGATCTCTTCCGCTATTAACCCTGTCGATACATCTGGTCTGTTGTGACAAACACATCGTGCGGTGATTGATTGAGTCTGTTGCTGAGTTTTGACGCATGTTTTCCCTTATTTTTGCGGATGTTGGTTGACAGATGTCAGTCTCGTCTGTGTAGATGACCAGCCGGCTGCCTAAATGTCTTCTTTTATCTTTTGGGAAAGGTGAAAGTTGCTGGGTGCTCGTTTGGTAGCCGTCGAATTCCCATAAATTGCAGGCGCCGCACCACTGTTTTGTTTTGTAACTTGTCTCTGTGCTCTGATTAATGGGTTCCAAATCATTAACGATGCGTTACAACCGACCGATGGAGAAGTTTGTCGATACTCCGTGCAGCACCCAGCACCGTACCGTGCCGTAGTCACTTTTGATGAACTGGCAATTCTCTTGCTCTGAGTGCTTCGTGGTCTGGTTATGATTTAGGGTCTCTACCTGGATGCTGTTGGAAATTGATGCTATTAAGCTCATGAATTCAGATCAAAATATCCAGTCTAGGAAGTCTATGGAAGTCGATTACCTAATTACACGAAATAAACGAAATCTAGAATGACTCACTTGGTAAAACTATGATTAGTTTGGTTTATATATCTAATCGCCAATCTCGAAATGAATGAATATATTTTTTGTTCTTCAAAGAACAGAAGCCCCTCAATATAACGTGTCGGCACCACAAAAAATTCTTGACAGACACAAGTTTATTTACAAATTTGTTTAACGAAGTTTACTCTCTGTGTATGTGAAGTACGGGTTACAGCATAATTTATTAAACTATATAACATTTATGAAATCATGTCAGTGTAAAACACATTTGATCAACTTTTCCTCTAAATTGAAACCTTGTAAAACAACCACACTTGTTCTGATGTTCTGAATTCTTACTTGGAGTAGTATAATATTAACATTCCATTTATTTGATGAGGTTCCAAATCATGTTGAACTTCTATTGGTTACTCTCTCACAGTCAGTGCTTGATATAATAGACTCAGGCATGTGGACTATCGGTTCATTACTGTACCTTTGAAAAATACAACATTCATTTTGAAATAGATAAATCAACTAAAGAAGAGATGAAATGTGTGAGAGGAGAGAGAAGTAATGGAGTACTAGAACTGGTTCCATTTTCGTTCCAGATTACACTCTTGCAGACTTGACAGAGTAGCCTATTTTGATATCAAATCATGTCTCAAACGTGACTGTGTCTCAAATAAAGACTTGAAATACTATATTTGATTTTCTCTTAAACACTGTTTCAACTTTATATTTTCATTAGCGATTCCAGGCCAGAGCTTCTATTCAGAAGTGAACAGTGTATAGTTTAGTGTGTACAATAGCAATAATTGAAACAATAAATACACCTGGAGCTGAGTAACTGAATTGGTATTGTTCTGTGGCGTTGGCTTATTAAAATCTATTGTACAATTCCCGTAGCACCTGAGTCCGCTATTCTAATCTCGGTTCAATACTTTGGTATTAGAGAAGTTGAATATGCAATAGTTTATTGCCGCATTTATGGCCTCAATGAGTTCCACATCTACTGCAACTTTACTGCTGTACTGACCTCCCAGCCAATGACATTTGTTCAGAATGTATTCCTTCTAAATTAATTAATCAACAAACAGTTATCCAGTATTTATAATCCTGTCCTCATGTCAGTCTATCCTACGAAATTTATAGAGTAACTACATTGACAAACAACTAATATTCTGAAACATTTCAAGGTTTAGCAGTTTTATCAAAAGAAGAATTAAGCATTAGTTTATCAATCATGTTTCTCATATTAGTTTTCAAAAATCCCGTATTATTATATCATATTATGATTTATCAAATCATCCACAATCAACTCAATAGGGGGAAAAAGACTTTCTTCTCGTGAAAAGTTGTTCTTTTAATGTATTGTCCAAATGAAGGTTAGGTCACCATTCACTGAACATTCATCAACTCTGGGCAGATTTTCAATTCAATAACGAAAATAATACATTATTGTTTGAAAATTTGAATGGTTTAAATGTTTTATAAGCGAGTTATTCATTTATATTGTTAAATGGCTACCCCACATGTTGATCTTCTTTAGACAGGAAATTACTACTATCTGCTTCTTTGCTTAACTTTCTCATTTTATAAATGCTCTCTGGTTTAATAATTTTCTTGTTTATTTTCAGTCCCACGACTAGATCTCTACAATTTGGAGAGTGGATACCATGGTCTAGTGAAAGAAAATGAGACTCTAGTTGAAGTGACTCCTACAATAAGAGGAGTGGGCGCTGATATTTGCAGTTTCAGAATTGTCAACAAGCACCATGGAGAAGCACCGTTTGAGGTAAAGTTGATTGGAATACATTCATGTAATTACCTACTACAAAATTAATGTTTACTAAATTCTGAGTCACTCTTGATTCATTTCCATGATTGGATTTATACTTCTATGGTTTGTTAATCTGATGTATTGCAGTGATATTTTTCCTTTTGCAGTGATATCCTGCAGTGATTTTACTACTCTTAATCTTCATAAGCTCATATTCAACCAGTATTTTCAATCCAATTAGTTCAGCTTGATATTTTGCTTCCTTTGTCAATAATACAATCAATAACAATACAATCTAATTCTCAAATACTGCAGGTACAGTTACTTATTATAATTGGATGATTTCATATGACTATTTCATATACGCAGAGAAAGCTATGCCACACCGTTGAAAGAAGTTCAATTCTGATAATGTCCTATGATAAGTACTCGCATGAGCTAGCTTCTCAATTATATTATTTCAAATAAGAACAGTGCTGAACTCTCAGGGTATTTTTTGTTATATTTTATTGAAATACCTGTACACAGTAAGTAAATACTGTAGAAGATTTCAATAATCTATCTGTAAATTTGATTATTTTATTTTAATCAATTCGTCATTTGGTCCACTTTTAAATATTCCCTCTGAGTTTAGCCAAAAATAATTGAATTTGCTCTGGTATTAGAATCGATTTCTGGCATTCGTATTAATACATATTCAATTTTACAGTATTTTCAGCACTTTAGAAATATCAATGTTTTACGTTTTGATTTTGATTCCACTGGCACTTGGACATGCAGTTCAAATGAGAGTTCGGTTTTTCTAGCCAGTTGGACCGGATTGATTCAATTTCATAATATGTGTTCTGGGCCATGTATCTGTTCAATCAATCAGAATAGCAACGAAGGTGAGATGATGTAGCTGGCTCATTTTTGGAAGTTGCAAATGTCATGCTGAAAGTTTATACAGATTCGGAAATTGAAATCTGAGCACAATGAGTCTAGATTTCAATTATAGATTAATGGAGCATGCTTCCTTCGACGATGCTGATCAAATAGCAGTCCGCTGACAGCTCGCAAACTGCAAACTTTGCTGCAATTCTATTTTCTAAATGAATAAGCGTCCAACAAACCGTTTATATCCATCTCGAAATGGATATTGTCAATTACCAGAATCCAATTGTAGCTTAGAGAAATGTTTAGTGAATTTCAAATACATATAAATAATTGAAAGGATGTTTGGTAGAATTTCAAATTCATTTGTTCCCCATTATTGATCCGTGGATCTTGCTTCAAATTTCAATTATTCAATTGTCTCTTCATTTTGAAGTTGATGACACATCAATTCTAATTGAACGGCTTCAATTATTGCTTAGAGAATTAATCGCGCTTCACTGAATCATTCATTCATACAACACTCATCTCATTCTCGTATTATGAAAAGTTCTGAATCATCTGTTGAAATATCTTGGCAACTTATATCAACCACTTGAAAAAAGTAGAGACTCTAATATTTCTATTGTCTGTCTGTCTGTCTATTGTAAGTTTATTATTGAACATTTTCAGTGCCTTTATTCCTACGTATTTGATAGGCATACCTGAATTCCTACCTTTCAACTTGGTTTTCGCTTCAGTCATAAATAATTGATGGACAGTTCAGAAGGAATGTCTTGTATAAAATAAGATTTATAGTTTAATATCTCAATAGTAAGTCCGTTATTAGAAAGAATGCCATTTACAAATGAGATTTTCAGCTTTATAGTTTAATATATCAATATTGAGTCTATAAGTCTATATAAGTCTTACTGTTTTTTCACAGATTATTCTCAAGAATGGCGGAGAAGCGGAGTTGAGGGCTAGGCGTAATCTCAACTGTGAAAAGAGGAAGAACTATAAATTCGACATTGCCGCCGTTTCTTGTTCAGGAGAGCAATCTGGAAAGTAAGTTGGGTCGATGTTTCAAATTTAAAAATGAGTAGATTGAAATTATAAAATGCTTCATTTATTCGCGTACAATAGCTTTTAACATCTCTTCTATTGCATTTACTAGCTCCAAAAAGAATTGAATTACTTATTACTAATAATCAACTTTGACATTTTGTTTGAAATTTTCAACGAAACTTCTTGACATTCAGATGTTTTGAACTTGACATCTTAACTTGAAACAAGTGTGTCTTCAATTTATTCTGTGACAATAGCTGAAATAATTGTAGGCCTATGTTTTCCGTGGGCATGAACATTCATCTCTATCAGCGAATTAATTTTTCAACAACTGTTTTTTGAATCGACTGTTCTATGTTTCTTGAATCTCTTCATCCATTACTAACAGCAAACTTCTATCGAGGTCAACAATGTGCTTTGCAAGTCGTTGATTCTATTGGAAAGCCTTATGTTATATTAAGGTACCTTTACATTCAGATACATGTATGAGATACTTGTTTGTGAAATACTTGTTTAAAAAACTAGTGAGATTCAATAATCCCTCAAACATTTTGAATTAAGGAAATTTTGGTTTCACATTCAACTTGTGTGATTGCTTCATAAACATGTATCTCACACTATGTCTCTTACATGTATCCAAATGTAGTCGTATCTTTATTTTTTAAAGAGGTGATGGAACATGCTTGATAAACATGTTTCTCACAAAAGTGTCTCATACATGTATATAGCACGATCCTTTTAACTTGTCAGGAATCAGCTGTTTCCGTAATAATTAAACAGTGATTTTGACACAATAATCAAAAGGCTTAAAAGTCTTAAAGAGCTTTAAAGTCTTTAAAAGACCTTTTTAAAGAAGACCTTCCAAAGAATAACTTTTTAAAAGAGCTTTTCAACAATCTGCGAGATTCAGCATTTGTAGGTTAAGTATTGTACTGGTGGCCGAGTAAAACATATGTTTTCTGACAAGTTAAAAGGATCCTGCTATACAAATTTAAACGTGTGGTATCTTTGTTTTATGAAGGTGATAGAAAATTTTGGTAGCTTGGAAATTTAGTTTTTGCTTTTATTGAAATATGTATTCCACTCTTAATATACACTCTCAATATATTTAAGCACCCTCAATATGTCTTAGAATCAACAATAATGTGTTATGTGTATTGCAGTGCGACAGTACACATCTCAGTGGTGGACATCAACGAGTACGCGCCGGCATTCCTGGAGCCATCCTATGTGCGCCAGGTGGACGAAGGCCGTCTCTACCAGGAGATTCTGCGCGTCGAGGCATCTGACCGAGACTGCACTCCGAAGTTCGGAGACATTTGCAAGTATGAAATCTTGACCAGCGATCAGCCGTTCACCATTGACAATGAAGGTTAGTTTATTAATTAAACCACTCCAATCCCTGGCTTGAAGAGAGTTTAGTTATTAATGCCGACGATAGTATATTGTGACTGTGACTGCAAATTGCAGTTGCGATTGGCTCGCGATTTACCGTCCGTGTGTACAGTCCACAGGCGTAAAAACTACCTATTATCATTAACCTATTTTATTAATTCAGTCTAAATTCGAAATGTTCATTATTCTTGAACTACATCATGGATAAAATTCTTGCTGTGTTAGTCTTTCAACCTAATATTTTAATTACATAATGTGTTTTCCTATTTGTTTAATTTATTGAGAATTTCAACTTTAAATGTTTATGCTTAGATACGTATTGTATATTTGTTCTTCCATATTTGTTTTGTTGGTCAAGTTTATTAGCCTAATATTAATAAAAAAATTCAAATGTGTACATTATTGATTGATTAGTTGACAGAGCTTTATTGAATTAAATGAATCATTATCTGGTCGTTATCTGGAACTTGTTTCTCAACTACAGCATCTCTTTTAAATAAGCATTAAGTATTGATGTAGCTTTAAGATCGAAATTTTTCAAAGATTTTTTTGGAGCAATGATTTTTTGATTAAATTTTTTATCTCCAACAATTTTTCACAGTTTTATTATACAAGTGAATACTGCAACCAAATAAATACCAATGTTGAATTTGGCGGATCCATGTATCGTAATGGAACCTCATAGTCCTATAATGGTACTCTGTAATTTTGAATTGATATTTTTAATTATACGAATTATTCTTATAGTTAAGGAGTACTTGATTTGTGTAATTGAAATTATAAATGCTAAGATCGGAAAATTAAATTGATTACTAATGATGAATGATGATTGCACTTTCAGGAGCTATCCGTAACACCGAGCCACTGGACTATGAGCGCAGTCATAACCACATCCTATCTGTTGTTGCATACGACTGTGGCATGAAGCAATCGGTTCCAGTAATGGTTACCATCAAGGTTAACCGTATCTGCAAACTTGGATGGAAAGGTAAGAAACTATCTATTGCATTATCCATTTGCTTCGTCTTAGGTTAGCTTTGTTTGTTCAATCATGACTTCATCATCATCAAATTATATTTTTCATTGTTGGTTTCCTTTTATCCCCATTGCATATAAATTGTGTATAATTTTATTGTATATCTGTATCATTGAAGATAGAATATTTCTACTGTTGAACGAAAGTTGAGTAAGCTAATTTTAGCTTTTGATTTCTCACTCCCTCAATCTTTCTTAGCATAAAATTTATGCTAAGAAAGATTGTTTAAAAATGTTTAACTAAGAAAATGTTCAACTCAAGCCAAAATTATTTAATTTTAAATTCAATAATTTAACTCAGTTACAAAAAACTATCCACAAAATTAATTTGTTGCTTATTAAGGACCAGATAGGGCCTTATTGCGATCGTTCTGGTGTCCGTCTGTAAGCACAATATCTGACGAACGAAAGATAGAACATTTTTAAATTCCGAATCTTTATAGATCAAGTAAGAGTCCTATTGATTTTGAACATTGAGGGTTCAATGTTTAGCAAAAAAGTAAGTTTTTTAACCTCCAAATTAATGTACTATAATAAGCCTACCTGTGGAGCATAAGGACCGGAGTTCGAATCTCAGTCTTGGCAACTTTTATTGCAACTGGTTTTGATAATTCAACTGGTTATAATTGCAATTAACATGCTGTTCCAATGTAGAAAATGTTTCATTGAATTTCTCAAGTTGTGTATCTGTTGTCTGTACTAAGAAAATGTCATTTTTTTATATGAACCAAGCGTTATTACTACCTTATTCTTTGACAGGTATTCCGGAAAGAGTGGACTACGCGCCCGGTAGTGGACGAGAAGACCTTTTTCCCACGGCTCAACTGAAACTGTGTGATGTGCCGTGCACAGTGAGGAATGTGCAGACCAAGTTGACGCTGGCCACATCTCACATCGGCAAGGGCTGCGATCGGGACACTTACTCTGTTCAAAGCCAGAGGAAACTTTGCGGTTTGTAACTAAAATCAACTTCAGTAACGAAATAAAACTTGAATTTTCCGGGTATGGATTAAAGCTGTGATCCATGTCCAGGACTCACTAGTATGAATATTTTCCTCTTAGTTTCTCTTGAGTTTTCATAGAGAAACTTAGAGCCTTCTAAGGCAATAAACTGTAACCAGAACTGCTGTAAGTTTTTCAAATGGACTCTATTAAAGAACTATGTCAGCAGCAAAAATTGTACAAAATCACAAAAAAAAATATTGTTGAATATTGGTGACTTATGCATTCCATTATACCGGGTGTCCCACGAAGAGGTTTAAATGTTTCATTCTATATTACGTGCCCATTCATGCACCGAACTTTTTTAAACTCCACACAGTTTACAAAGTAGGTTCTTAAAATATTCTGGAAAAATTTCAGCTCCCTAACATTTGTAGAAACAAAATGGCGGCTTATTGAAAAACGATACTTCGAAAACATTAAAGAAGGTTTCTGGTTTTATAAAATATGTTTATTGTTACATTCTTGGGCAATATGACTAAGAAAAACTAGAACATAGCCTAATAAAAAAACCTTGAAGTCCAAAATTAGTCAAACTGTAACCCATCCACAGCAACACACTGATAACAGCGCTTAACAAATGATTCGTAAGCTCTTACAAAGAAACTCCGCGGTATCCGGAGAAGTTCCTTTTCTATTGATCGTTTTAGTTCCTCATCATTATTGAAGATATAGATATAAACTTGTTTTTTCAAGTAACCCCATAAAAAAGTTACAAACTGTTAAATCTTGTGATCAGGGTGGCCAACCTAAAAAATAACTTCCACGACCAATCCAACAGCCATGAAGGTTGTCATTTAGTAATTGTTTGACATCAGTGTGTTGCTGTGGATGGGTTACAGTTTGAATTATTTCGGACTTTAATGTTTTTCATTAGGCTATGTCCTAGTTTTTTTCTTATTTAAAAATCATTTTGCCCTAGGATGTAACAATAAAAATATTTCATAAAACCAAAACCACATTTTTTAATGTTTTTAAAGTATCGTCTTTCAATATGCCGCCATTTTGTTTCTAAAAAGGTTAGGAAGCTGAAATTTCCCCAAAATATTTTTAGAACCTACTTTGTAAACTGTGTAAAGTTTGAAAAAGTTCGGTGCATGAATGGGCACGTAATATAAAATCAAACATTTAAACCTCTTCGTGGGACACCCGGTACTTGAAGTTTAGTAGGTTATTGGGGCTAATTAAACTACCAAATCGAATTTCAGCAGTCTAGCTTCATTCCAGTTCTAGTTCATTCTAGGACAAAAATAAATATTGGAAAATAAATAACTAACTAAATTTTAGCTTAATACTACAAGTTGTTGCATTAATGTGTTAAGTTGGATTCAATTCTTTCGCTTTTATTCTTGTATTACGATTACGAGCGGCATTTTCTAAAATTCTATACAGTGTTCTTGAAATGATGAGTTTTAGTATCACATTCCTTTACTTTAATGAAAATACATAATGGAATGCGTTTGTTTTTGATAGTTTTAAATTACATTAATTAGGCATCTTCTTAAGTATTTTCATGTGAGGGAAGTTCAACTGTGATCGATTATTAATGGGAAGTATATCCTTGGAGATCTTTTTGCAAGAAAGGGCATTTATTTGCTCCAACTACACCGATATCATCAATTGATTAGGTCAATGTTATCCTTTCATTTGTTATTCTAGATGCATCACTTAGGCCAGTATGCTTAAGGCCTGAAGGCCTTCGCTCAAATGAAGTTAAACGAAGCACTAGTTCAAACTGTAATTTCACAGTTCTAAACCAATGGTACTACAGTTGAAATTGAGGTTCAACAATCTCGCAGGCTCGGCGTGAATCACGCCGTGTTTTATCGGTCCTAATAACATGGGCCTTCGGTTATGTCCAACACCTAAATAATTTACACTCAAAAATGCCAATCATAAATAGACTATCAATTTTACATATGGAACATTGATAGTTTAAACAATACGAACTTCAGCCTGCATCATTCATCGTCGAATATATATCTTAGAGTTCACAGTCCAGTCTTCACTCTATTATTATACTGCTTAAAGAAAGTAATCCAATCTAAAATATTGTTTCTAACAGGTGCCAGTTCTGAAAGCGTTGACTTGCTGCCGACACCGGGCTCAGGCGCCGAGTGGACAAAGGCACTGGCCTCAGACGAAGGACACGAGTCGGACCAGATGTTCGAATTCGACGGAGTGAGCTCAGCTGTCGCCATTCCGAACGAGGTTCTCAACCATGGACTGGCCAGAACTTTCACCATTGCAACCTGGCTCAAGCACAAGCACGTTCCCGACCAGGACAAACATGTCAAAGAACATATTTTGTGCTCGGCTGATGATCATAGTAAGTATTTCGATTACATTCATGCTGTTGGCTGCTAGTTTGTCTTATTCCTTTTTTGGTTAGTTTGTTCTGTGGACCGAAACATTATTTTATTATGTTTTCGAATATTATATAATTTATGAGCATGTCAAAGAACATATTCTATGCTCGGCTTATGATCGTAGTAAAGGTATCGATTACATAAATTGTGGGCTTCTAACTAACCTGATTCTTTGTTTGAATGATCCATTCTCTATCCCGAAACCTAGTATATTATATAGACAATATTATATATTATATTATTAATTATATACCGTAGTATATTATAATAGACAAGCATTCAAAAGAACACATCTTATGCATGGCTGATGATCATAGTAATTATATCTATTTCATAATAATTATGTTGTTGGCATTTAGTTAACTTGATTCCTTTTTTTGAATAATCAGTTTTTCAGACCGAAACATTTTGTTGGATCTCAACATGTGCTTTCATTTCCCCTAATTCTCTACATAGTTCGTTCTTTTACCGAAAGATTATGTGTTGAGGTCATTCATCCAACAAATCGTTGCTCGGGTCAATCAGCTTGAACCAGACATAGACTATGACTATTTAGACATCCATTTATGAAATTGAGTGTCCCCTTCCATCTAAGCCAATTGAGCTGTGATGGGATCAATACCATTGATGTGTGTTTTACTATTATAGCCTAATAACGATTGGCAGTTGAACGATATAGGTTAATAACAGTACATCTGTCCTTGAATCTATGTTTGTTGGATGTGAGCAGTTATGGGCATAATCTTTTTTGCTGTTGAGATCGTAGTTTGCCTGATCAAACTTAAATAATTCTGATACTTATTTGAAACTTCGTTTTGTTTAACAAAGCTTTTATTTTTGTTTCTTGTTAGGAAGTTCTTGTTGTGATATTCTCTCTTCAAACTTTGTTTAAAATCCATTAATTGCTCTATGTTGCACAGTAATAATAAAGTGTATAATTTTAATGTTTGATTCATCTTTTCTAGAAATGAACAGGCACCACTATGCTTGGTTTGTGAGAAATTGCCGATTGATCTTGCTTTTGCGTCGTGACTTCTCTGAAGGCGATTTGAACATTTTCCGTCCTGCTGAATGGAGATGGAAGTTGCCTCAGGTAATTATTTTAATAGTTTGATGCCCGGTTTCTCAGTTGTTCAATAAACTATTGAATCAATGAAAAAAGTTTTGCTTTTGAAAACACATGGTTATTGATTCAATACTGCTATTTGATCCATAAACTGTTTATTGAACGACTGAGAAACCGACAGTCAAACTTTTCAGTTTTATAAATGTTGTATTTCACATAACTACTGTGTTTAATAATAATAATAATACTCATTCAAGTTTGTCATTCAAAGAACAATAATGGGTAAGAACGTTAAAAATTGTTGTGGTGCTTTTCGATTATTATGACCTACAATTTTGACTTATTCATGACATACCTTTTGATCCATCAATGTTTTCAAAATAGTAAAACATTTCAATTTCAGCTATTTATAATTTCAATCAATTGTAGAAATTTCTAGTAGAGCTTTCTTATTCTGTAAATCTGCATGATTCGAACATAGTTTTGAGTATTATGTTTTTCTTGACAATTTTTTCAGGTGTGTGATAACGAATGGCATCATTATGCTGTGACAGTGAGATTCCCCGACGTTCAGTTGTATGTTGACGGCACCGTATTCAAGCCAGAAAAGAAGAACCCCGAAGTGATTGATGACTGGCCACTTCATCCAACCAAGGACATCAACACCACCTTAACAGTTGGAGCATGCTGGCAAGGTAGGTGTATATGAAGAAAGTACAGCATTAGTTTGCCCAGTTACCCAAACCCCACTGTATAACACATTTTATCTTGAAAGCATTCAAAGTTAATTCTTGAATGCACAGTTCCCTAGAATTAGGATTGGAATTGAAGTTTTAATTCCTTTCAATTTCTGAAACACTGAAATCTGATGACTAGTAAAGAATAATTATTGCATGAATCAGTTTCATGAAGCTTGCTCATGTTCTTGAGAAAACGATGATTTTACAGTACGGTACTGAGAAACCTACTATACTGTGCCTTCTGTAAATACTTCAATGCTGCTTTCACATAGTGATCATGCATTCGCCATGGTCTTTTATTACCCTACAAATTATATTTTATAGATGATGACAACATCCATGACAAGCTGGGTATAGTAGTTAGCATTGTGAAGGAGTTCTTTAAACGTTGGATGAATATATTATAATATGAACATTGAAATAATCTTTCATCCATTGCCACTTACACCTGCTCTATAATTCAGTTGATCGCATAAAATTCATTTTTAAATTATTAACTACAATTTTATGTCCTTCTGTTGTAGGTTCTGAAAACAAAATGAAACACCATCTTCGCGGTTACCTGGCTGGACTATCAGTTCTATTGAACCAGGTGGAGAAACCATCGGTACTGGCGTGCCTGCACAAGTGCAAGGAAAGTCTAGAAGTGCCTGCAATGGAACTATTGGAGCCAGGAATGGAACTTTTGACAAACAGTGGTTAGTACTCTGCGATTTACCTATAAGAAATATACCAAGCCCTCTCTCTATGTTATCTCATTCTCTTATAGCTTATAGAACTTTTAATTTCACTCCTGTTCATGGATAAATTAAAAACGCTTGATGAAGAGATTGAGTTTTAACTTCTTGTGCGGAATAATTTTGATTAAATTTAATTGAAAACTAATTGAATATAGATTGAGGAGAAATAGATATGAACCCACACTTATAACCCATTCTGATAACATATTATTGATAGTTTTTCCCAGTACACTACAGATCTGTGCTGAATATTCAAGTTATGTATGAATGAATGATGGTTTCTCAGTGTTTCAAGTTTTGTAGTTGCATTAGATATGTCAATCTATAGAATAAAAAATGACTTGATTCATTTTCAGATTTGACTGAGCTGTCAATTGAAGGAGACAACAAGACAAATCTTGAAGTTTTGGTCAAGAAAATTGGATATTCCAACTCAAGAGAATTCCCTACACCTGGCCGACGCAATCTGCATCTCTCAACCACAATCACGTATGAAACATCCGTTTTCATTGCAATTTTAAATTTGGGGTTATAAACTTTCGTTGGGTTTTAAAATTTGGAATATTTGAAATTTAAATAACTTTTTCTCAATTCTTCTATATCTGTATGACTGTATCTGTATATCTGTATGGCAGTAACTGATAGCAATTCGTTTTCATGTGTTCATCAGCAAAATGTAAAACTTGACTAGATAATACCGCATATTTTATAAACGTTTCAAATTTTATTTATTTATAAACGTTTCGAACACTTATTCCCTCGGCTAATAGAATTGCTAAAGTCCTGCTAGAGACTGCCGATAAGAAGGCAGCTGATAGGATTTTTATTCAATTTGGATTCAATATTTCCTTTCATTAAGTGGATTGAACTTGATGCTATTTCACAGAACTATTTTTTCCAAGATTCTTTTGATAGTTGGGTCTAATAGATGGATGACTTTCCGATTTCAGCTGTGACCATGGCAGAGGAGTGAAGGTTCCTCCGGTAGAAAGCTATGTGATGGTACTGCAACCTCAGCAGCCAAGCATCACTATCAATGGAACCAATAATGTGGCACGAGAGTACCAGGATTTCCGACAGGGTGTTCGCGTGTTCACCGACCTCCACATCACCGTCCAACCATCAGGCAAACCATGGAAGCATGGTGAGTTTTTCAACTTTTCATATCAGATACACTTCAATTAACGATTTTATTAAGATAGGAATGTTTTAAAATTATAATGTTATATTGGTTTATAAAGAGCAAGTTGTTGGCTTTATAAAGAATATCTTGATGTAACTCTGTAGTCAAATTTTGAAAAAAGTAGGTGTTAGTTGATTGTTTAGAAGATGGGGTGATATTAGATTAGGAGTAGATTTTTCAAGGAATTCACAAATATTATTGGAAGAAGCCAACTTATGCAAGCTCACTTCAAGCTTCGAGTTCCAAAGATGGAAGATTGTCCTGGATCAGAGATTATAAAGATGGCAATATGAATTTTAATGAGAATTTATGTTCTTACTAGAACACTACAAATGAATCTGTGATAGTTGTGTTATGCATTAAATTGCAGTAGGTTCTATGTAAAGTGGTCTGTGGTCAATATTGATGAATATTGTAGAATGCATCTTTTGTTTTCTTTCGTAGGAGAAGGTTTGAGTGTGATTCAAAAGAAACTGGATTCTTGTGTTGTCTCCGTCTACCCATCTTTGAATCCAGATCATGAAACGATCACTTTGCCCGAGAACATGCTTACTCAGTTTGGCATCATTGCCAAAGTCAGTAAGGATGGAGCTACAGTTTCTGGCTCAGATCTCATTTACAACTATGAAGAGGTATGTCACATTCGCTATTTCGTTTTTAATATCGATATTTTTGTTATCGATAGTAAATATTTTTTTAAATTTTGATAGGTTTTTAGAGAAAGTTTCATTGATGTTCCTTCCATTGGAAACGTCTGTAACGAGTCGAGTTAATAGCTATTAAGTAGCGAGTCTATTAAGTATAATGAGTTGCCATGCAACAGTCGTAGCAATATTTTTGAAATATTGTAATCATTCAAATGAACGTTTAGTGATAACATTTAGTGAAGAAAGTTTTTCATGAATTCAGTTGAATATCCAATATATCTAGACTATAATATTGTTGTTAAAACATATTGAATATAATAAATTCTTGTTTTTGCAGGTATTGCGACAGATCCAGTACACAAACCGTAAGCCAGCCTACTATCTCAACAGGGTATTCAAGCTGATTTGCTCAGAAATGAACGGCAGATTCTTGAGCAATGAATACATTCAGACTGTAAGTAGAATTTCAAAATTTAAATGCTTGCTGTCTAATAATAATCTTATAAATGTGTAATTCTGTAGCCTAGACCTTTTACTTCTCAATCGCTACAATGTCTTCTCCATGTTTCTCCACACTTTATACCCAAAGCTTATGAGTGTTTTAAAATCTTGTAAAACTAATTCATGATAATATCTTTTAAAGGCATAATCGATTGTTGAATAATGATTCCCACAAAAAGTATAATAATTCTTCTTTAATAATAATTCTAGTATCAAAATTCTAATTTGGGAAACGGGTTGGTCCCAGTGGCAGAGGCGAGGCTAATCGGTGAGATTAGATAAGAGACAGCGCCTACCACTCTCGTTGTAACGGTGACCGGCTTCGGCCACCGGCAGCGGAATGACTTTGGGCTCATCTTTGATTACTCATAAGGATTAAAGTTGTTGATTGAAGACTTATGCAACTGGGAACATTTATTTTATTCGGACTTGGATTCAATAGAATTTTTTCTGTAGGTTCAGAGATTAGAGATTCAGAGAGTGTATTTGATTGTTGTATCGTAATAAAGTTGATTTCTATATTATGTGTGTGTGGGTGTGTTGCAGCTGACAGTGATCCACCCGCAGTCGGCGACAAAGGCGCCCCCGGCGGCAGCTGCAGCAGCGGGACAGCAGCTGCAGGAGGACAGTGCAGCGGCAGCAGCGGTTGCAGCTAGCGAGCGGCCGGCGGGAGACAAGCCGGCACACGCCCTGCTCTCCCAGCACCACGTCGAGATGCGCCCGCAGACAATTGTCGACCACTATCTAGAAGCCACCATATCGGACAGGACACAGGCTGTTGTTGCTGGAGGCAGTGAGTCATCTGTTTACTCATTTCTCCATTCGAATCATTTATTTATTCTCATATATTTCTTCATTCGAATGAATTGAGTAATTGAACAACAAGCATTGGCCCAAAACTTTTTGAATTGAAAATTTATCATTCATTCGGGAAAAGATTATGTTGATGATTGAAGAACTCATTTCCATAACCGTAGCAAAAATACAAAGGCCCATATTATCAATCATAGTTTAAAAGTCGTTTAACTTATCACTGTGCTCTGTGATTGGTCTGATGTCATTGACGAATGCGCAAAAAAATTAATGCCGCTCGTATAATATTGTCCAAAGGGAGTTAAGTGGAGCTACTTCTAAACTTAGATTGATGATGCGGTCCAAACAGTAGGCCTAATTGGAAAAATTGTTGCCGAATCACCTTATGCTTTGTGCCAATGAATTGTTGCTGATAATTAATGCATTATTAGAATAATAATGTATACTTTTCATAGTTCTTATTTAATTTCTAACAATTTTCTTGTGATTTGTAGCTTCATTATTTTTTTGTTGACGAAAAAGCTCTTGAAACGGAGTTCCTCAATTACGATAACATTTCCATGTAGATATGTAAGAAAATGTTTGGTTTGAAAAGTGTAATATGTGTGAGGAAGAAATTGTTTGAAATAGATTATGTATGACAACTGCTTCAAATTTTTGGTAATAATGAAGTTATTTTCAAGATCTGAAGCATCTAAACTCTTGATTTTATTGAATTAGAAAAGTAGGGCCCTATTGCACGAGATTCAATTGAATTTAACCTCCGTATGATGGCGTCATTTTACTGAGCACATTAGGGATCTCGTTGCATTCGTTCTGTTAGGTGACGTCATTTTACGGCGGTTGAATTCAATTGTCTTTTGTGCAAGTGGTCGTAGAAGTTGCCGCAAATGCATTGTTATTACTGTATTTCATTGTTTTCATGTGGAATAATTTATTGTTAGTCTCTGGCAAACATAATTATGGGGTCATGTTAGTTTGTAGACACTAATCACTTCAATATCTCACTTGATAACTGTTACACTTCAACTACCTTTAAAGTGTAATCATAATTAAAAGTCAATTTACTTTTAGGTAAAAGTAGAGTAAAATTTTATTTTAATAAGTTTTATCGCATTGAGTTTTGTTGTGAATGACAATGGAAAATGTTGATTTGCAGGTCATGCAGTGACAATCATAATAGTGGTTTGTGTTGGATTCCTTCTCTTCATGATCATTCTGGGAGTTGTCCGAATTCGCGCAGCCCACCACCGTGCTACTCAGGAGGAAATTCAGGACACAGAAATGGCCTGGGACGACTCTGCTCTAACAATCACTGTCAATCCGATGGAGGTGAGTTATCGTTGTTCAATTCAATTCATTTATTAATACAAACACAAATTATCATAATATTGAAGCTGATGAATTTTAAGTGTGATCATGAAAACTTGAAACTTCACTAAAGGTGGGTTTTCGTTACTGCGACCGAGTGCCGCAGCGGAGCCCGACTCAGCGTTGCCAGATGCAATTGATGAACTATTAATAGTGGGGATTTTTCATCAATTGCATCTGGCAACGCAGGGTCGGGCTCCGCTGCGGCACTCGGTCGCAGTAACGAAAACCTACCTTTAGTCGCGCATTTCTTTCCTATTGAGTTCATTGTTCATCCCTAATGAAATAAATATTGTATAAGAATGATCCTTTTTGGGATTGAAAATATATTTCTTGCGAATTATAATATTCGAATACTTACGTCTCTATCTCAGAATTCTTAATGAATAAATATTAAATATAGGTATATTAATTTAATTTGGCGGATGGCGAATAACTTTCATTAGATAGATAGGCATTATTTTTGCCATCGGACTCTACGGTCATCAGCAACGACATAATACTATTAAAAGTTTTTAACTTATTCAACTGCTATTAATTTTTGTTTTAATAGCTATGATTGCTAATATTGGTGCATGTTGCAGCAACAGCTGAACGGGTCTGGAGCGAGCAAGACGAGCGGACGAAGTGCACGCGGAGGCCAGAATGAAGACGACGACTCCTCAGATGACAACTCGAGTTACCACGACGACGACCTCGACTCGACTGACGAGGAGGACGAGGCAACTGTGGCCGCCGGGGGCAAAGTGAAGGACCTCGAGTGGGACAATTCAACCCTCGCCATCTAAATTACCCCCTCCTTCACCCTCCTCCCCTCCCCTCCCCTCCCCCTCACCACCGCTCTTCTTCTCTTATCTTTACACTCACCAACTCTCACACACATACACACACTTAGCTTTCAATATCCGATGTCAACTATCAGTTTTCCGTTCTGTTGTTGTAGAAATAAGTAAATTATCATAATATGACCGGCTGACTTGCTGTTGGTGCTGGATCTCATTTGCATATCAGCGAATCATTGTTAGGCAAAGACTGTTTTTAGGCTGCTTTTTGTTTGTCAGAAGTTCGAGCGCAGCGATGATCGAATTCATTTTTTTGTTTGATGCTAACAGTCTTATTATTATTGAATCAAACTAAATGATCAAACACAGGTTGTACGATTCCTTTATCAGCAAAATATTATTAGTACTGCGATCAAATAGTTATAGATTTTATATTGGAAGAAGTTTCTCTCAAACTTGATTTTGTTTCGAATAGTATTATTTTTATATTAGCTTTATAACGCATTGTACTTTGAAACACAACTGTGGTATGTTTTTAAAAAGTAAACAAGTTGTAAAAATTGTAACGTAGTTTCTCATCTTTACTGCCTACTACAGTACACGGTATTACTGAAATGCAAGACTAACCAGCTTTTGTCAGCTAACTACGTTTAATTTTGTTGTTGATTTATCTTGCCAAGTAAGTCAGACGTGATATTTCGTTTTACATATGAACAATTATGTATTAGTAAAAGTATTTTAACTTTAGATTTTTATAGTGCCATTTGAAATTATTTTTTTTAGCTTTAAATGGTTTGAGGGTAAAGTATTTTAATCATAACGGCTAGCAGGAGTGAGCAAGAAATTTTATGAACTTAACGTCCTTTTTTAGTATCTAGCAGTGACTTAAGGTATATAGTAGGATATGAATAGGTAGCTGAAACACAAAAAAATAAAAGCACATTTCAGTTCAATATTAAATTTAACGACTAATATTATTGCAAGACCTAAAGCATTTTGAAATTTAGTTCAAATTTTTTATTGTTTACTGTTTATGATGATTTTATTAATCAGTGAAAGCTATTGTGCATTTATCTTGAAACACCGTTGTTAATTTATAAACTCGACTATATAAAGCTGTACTATTGTAAAAATTTGTGTAAAATATTTTTTTACTTGTATATTAGGGCTAGGAAAGGTAGTCTGGGAACGCTCTGAAGAGGATTCTTTCGGTACAAATCTAAATGGGAATCTGGGTTTGCGAAGAACAACACACTGGAACAGATCAGACTAATTCTCGCTGAAAATCTAGATACCCTGATATGATGTAAAGAGGCTGAATTAGACCGTTTTAAAAGTTCTTGAATGGTAGAAAGGTGGTGTTATATTGTACTGTGTCACGTGTTGTAAAGGTTATTTTATGAAAAGGCGTTTAAATTCCTTTGGCAGTCTCCATGTACGGAACCAAACTAAATAAATCGGCATTGCATCAATTTTCAATCAAAACTGCAAAACTATTAACAGATGGAAACACCTGCTAAGTTAGATTAGATCGGATTTAGAAAAATTGAAGTTCTAAATTTATTATTTTTATCACATCAGTATTTATATGTAAGATTGTGTATTTTTATGCATATCACCACCTAGCTTCATGTAGTCCTTCCCTCGATGCTATAACAATATTTAAATGATAGTCTAGTGTGATGGTGTCGCTGTCCATTAAATGTGTATCTGTATAACTCGGCTGCATTAGCTAATAATAATAATATTATTGTAATCATCATTGACTTTTAATTTTAACATTCCATTTTAATATTGAGTTTTAGAATAAAATTATTGTATAGACCATTGTTAACTTGTTTTGTTGATTGAACTGTTTATAACTTTTGTATAATAATCCACCTTGCAAAAAATGAATTAATACAATAACAATGTAGCTATAATAATGAATGAAGAAAACGAGTAAGTAGTATAAATTACCGTTAATGATTGTCCAACCTACAGAATTATTGTGTAATAATATCACTTTACACATCGTTTTATATAAATACCTTTCCAGATAAACGTGTAAGTAATTAAATATTTGCATAAGATTGAATGGTATATGTTCTGTGCCCTGGTGTTTTCCTCAAATGTGTAGGGTGATTGAACAATTTTTCAGAATTGAATTTCATTTAGACAAAACCGCTGAAGACTACTACTTTCTCGAAACGATGATGTTCTTGTAGATAATTTAGATGAGAAGAGTGTTCTAATCATCCTACGGCATTGTACTTTGTAGAGTAACACTCAGGGAGTCTCGCCTGTATGAAAATCAACGCACCAGCGGTCGAGAATCAAGTAGATGTTTTCTCGCCCTCGGTGTTGTTGTGTTTATTGTTTCTTGTCCAGCATGACACGGAGAGATGCAAGCTTTTTGTCTAAAAACTAACATAAAAAATAGGTGTAGGTTATGTATTGTGTACCAATCCACTTGTCGAAACTGTGTATTAGTCGAGATCTCCAACACCCTGAATGTACTGTATTCTGTGAAATTAGAGGATTCCGATAACTATGTCAACTGTGAAACAATGTCTGCATGAAAACAGAAGGGCTTCAATTATCAATTTTATCATTTGTAAGAAATTATTTCATAAAACTATCCGCACATTGAATACACAACATTTGTATTATTCGCATTATCAATTATGTACGTTAAATAGTTTGATGTATTCTCACAGAATGTTGTTCAATAAAGCCTACACCTTATTAAATTTGTTTCTTCTTTTATTCTTCCAACTCCTTTAAAACCATCTAGTTTTGATAATATTAATAATTACACCAATACATAGGCTACTTAGAATTGCATGATAGAAATTGAGGGGGAAAAGCGATTTCTGATCAGTTTTCATTGGTGCTGCATCATTATTTTGGTATTGCATTGGTGTACAGTTTTACTAGCATTTCATTTAATTCAACAAATTCAGTAACAAGTGGGCTTTCTTAACACCTCTTTCAACGTTTCATTGCAAATTGTGATGATGGTATTGAAATAAACATGCATAATATATTCAGCTAAATAGACAAACTCATTAATCTTCACTATTAGACTTCGATTATGTGATTTGTCATTTGAAATACCAATTTGTAGTCATTCTACGACAATAGCAATGAAAATAGAAGGACTTGTCTCACTAATGAAAGTTTAACAATGGCAGCGTATGAAACTGATTATTAAGAAAAATTTGAATATTCGTACTTCTAATGTAACTAAAATGAAATATAATTCTGTTCAGGAAAATTCAGGACGAAGGCGTTGAAATAATGTGACTGAGATTTTTACAAAGAATTTAGAAGCCATGTAATGTGCACCACTCGAAGAATGAGGAACACTTGCAGATCAGAAATTTGAGATTTCCTCGAAATGGCAGCCAGTAGTAAAGAAAAAAATGTGGGAGATAACAACTTGTTATCACAAAGCGTGGTATTCCAGGCCGAGTTCATTGTCAGTTGGAGTGAGTACCGAATTTGACTAAAATCTTTTAAATTTTCAAATAATTCAAGTTTCAAATCCAACTCAACATTGGAGACTGAGAAACTATGCAGCTTAATTTTAGAGATAATCAAAAATCTTGTGAACTGTAACCAACATTTCAATAATCGTTAATTTCACTTTGGCAATAGGCAGTTGTTACTGAGTTATTGCTTGTACAGCTTTTACCGGTCATTTCTAGTTGTAATTGGTTAATGGAACAAATGGTGATTATTTTACAACAATATTGTGATTTATTTTTAATGTTTGGCCGAATCTCATTAGGAGAGGGATGCACGCACTTAGAAACCAGTTATAAAAGTCTAGTTTGTGAGGGAAGTGGGGAAAATATAGATTACAGTTGGAGGGGACTGATCGTCACACAGTCTATTTATTTCCAAATTGATTGATAGGTTGTGACAGTTGCCAGAGAACAAAAACTATAACATTATAAACAATTGACTAGCAGGGTCCCTAGTAATCAAAGTATTTTTGGCGAGAGATGGCAAATCATGTACCGTAGTGATTGTTCACTTGAAAGAATTTTTCAACTATTGTAATTCCAAATATTTCCTATGCTTTGATCCATTCATTGTATTAGTGACAGTTTTGTTATACTGAACATTTTTGATTAATGGTTTTCACATCAAGTTCAGTGAAATCGAGTTTGTGTTCCTCTTTAATCATTCTGTTGGTTTTCAAGACTCATTCCCCAAAGCTTGACAATTATTAATCTGGCGAGGTGTTTCACAGCGATGAAATTCAAAGAAGGCTGAATAATCCTATATACTAAGGCTGTTTCCTATTTCGAACTAAAAATTAATATTATAATAATCAGACTGACATAATTGGAATTATAGCCCAAATTACTGTTCAATAGAATTTTAGGTACCTCGAGAAAGCTCCGTGGGGCACTATTACATATTTTCGAACATAATGAAGGAATAGATGACATTTCAACTAAGCAATGTTTTTCAGTAGGCTCTTATTGCAGTCTAGGATACATTAGTGTTTTTTCTTTTTAATTTGTTTGTCGTTCACAGTCATGGCCAGTCTTATTAATTATGTTTCATTGTTTTATAAAAAAAATTAAATCGTGGTACAGTAGTAAGATATGCACATTGAAGTAATGGATTGAATTAGGGAAGATATTTCAAATGGAAGTATCCTTTATTAGGCGGAGTTGAGAGTAGAGTCCTCTCTACCATTAAATTTTATTGATGTTCACTAGACTTTTTCATCTGATCTTATTACATTATGACAGTTTTCAGTTCAGTGTTGATTGCCATCAAATTCTAAGGCTGATTTTCAAATCGGCAAAGTATTGCTATTTTTCAAATGTCATGCAGGAGAGAAATATACGCGTAGATTTATTCATTGCTAATAAGAGAAATTCAACTAGTTACACTAAAAGATTCCTTCATCAGTCCAGTCCTTACAATTCCAGTTAACTTTTACTTTGAAGTGGAATACATCTGATGTCGTTCTTGACTAGAAATGATTTATTAACATATAGTATAAAAATTCAGGTATTTAAAAATTTGAATAGTACCAATGAAGTGAACTGTAAAATTTGTTGTTCTCCATACAACATAAATTTGATAAGGCATTTTTCGAGTAGAATTAATTGTTTTTCCATTACTTGACCACAACTTGATAGCGCATTTTCCATCCAATGCAATGATAAAAACTCAGTTTTAGGTTTTTTAATTGCATTTCTATGATTCTAGTTACACTTACATGTAGAACACTTACATGGCCAATTGAAGAGAGAAGTGAAGCCTACTGTGAGCTTGGCACTGATTAACATTCTTTCAATCTTCTCGAATTAACACCTCCCTATAATAGAACCGTGACCTCTGTGTGAGATGATTGATTGAACTTGACAAATTTCCACACTGATACAAACACTCACACACACTCATAGTGCATCAGGAGTTGGGGAGGAGAAAAATTCATGTCAGTTGCTAAATTTGAAATTGATTGGATATTTAGCCTAGCTAGTATATAATTTTCAAACATCTCAGTTTAATCGTATTGCTTGATCAAGAGTCATTGATACCAGCAGTGTCGGTGTGATAGTGTAATGGTAAGTGAATTATTAATGTTTTCAAATCATTACAAATCATGATTGAGTGAACCTCTAATTGAAAATTTTTTACGAGTTGAAAAATTAATTGTGCGGTGAATTAGAACTCAGTTGAATTATTTTTGTAGGCTACATTGTTTGATAATTTGTTCAGAATGTTTTGTTATTCTTGGAAAAACTATTTAAACAAATCATGATAAACTCTAAAATTTCATTAAAATTGAATGAAACTCCTTCTATATACCATAATTAATTGTTTTTTTAATTAATAAATTTTATATACTCCCATTAATAGGATAATACTTTCAAAAATAAACATCTTATCGCACGCATAACTAGTGGAAGTTATAGTCTAATATTTCCACCAAATTTTAAAAATAATTAAAATGATTCCACAACACAGAAGATACAATAAATATTAAAATAAGTTTTGTCCTGTAAAAGTTATACCTGCCAGCACCGATGTTTCCAATCTGCTCCTCTTCAATGTCTCAACTGTAGTCTAATACAATGACATTGTGTCTGGTATATTAATGATCATAATGAGCTACTTTGGTAAAAACCTTCGTCTACTTTTGGCAAACGCTGTTATTAGTTAATCAACTACACATCACAATGTAAATGGGGCTGAAAGTTTGAACTGCATTCAAGAAAATTCAATTGGTCTGTTAATTTTATCGTTTTGAACAATTAAACCTGTAATTATTTTTCTATCATACTGTCTCTAATTTTAAAACTTGTGACTTCGAGTCTTTCCTCAGCTTTTCATCCAACTCCAAATAGTTTTCTCACTATTTCATCATTCATTCATTACCTAATTATCTCTGTCGTATTCGACAATTGTCATTCTATATCACTCTTAAAGGATGAGACTATCAAATAAAGGACTTTGGGTAGTAAAGTTCATCAGAAATAAATACCGTACATTTTTTGACATATCTTTATTTATTGTAAGAATTCACAGTTCAGTACCAATATTTTATCCATATTAACCCATTGATAATATATTGCTAATGTAAGAATAAAGTTTATAAAGACTTGTACCGTACGCATTATCACAATTTCTTCATTTTCAATGAATTTATTTTTTCTTGAGCGATCTAATGTTTTTGTAACCACTGATCTCCATACAAATATTGTGTTGTAGGAAGATGAGTTCATTTTAACGGTTCATAATAACTTTTACTGTTAGTGTCTCCATTTCATAAGATTAGTATAATTCATAATAATCAATTTAACGAAATTCACAATTAATAATGCTATAGAATAATTATAATTTTTGTATAGCTTAATATTTCCATTAGTATAATTTTTGTTGAAACTTAATTTCCACAGTGGATTCTCTCACATTTATAAATTTCTCAACCCTCAAAGAATTCAAAGGAATAGACTAGTCCTCACTTGAGTTGTACCAATGAAAGATCAATTAAATGAATAAGTTCTTATGAATTTTTGTCCATTTCAGGAGGACCTAACTGCAGACCAGCTTGATTGTAAGTATTCCAAAGTCTTGCAGAAAATCATTCATATGAGTTTTTGTAGCCTAGGATCAAGTGAAGATTCCCATCTCAATTATCAATTTCTTATTGTAGAAATATAATTCAATATTAACATCCCATACCATTATGTAATTCAAAATGAAAAAACTCAAGCTCTGCATACTGTATAATGTATATCTTCTTGAACTTCAGCAGTGAATGAATAGTTCTTCACTGATATATTTAGGACTAGGTACCGTTATTTTCTCTAATCAAATAATTCATGAGGGAGAACTAGAATAATAATATTGAAGACAAATTATTAATGCTGTGTCCAGGATGTTACCGGCATAGATTTTAAGAAGAGAACGATAATTCATTCAGTAAAATATTGAACAATTTTTTTATATAAAATGCTGGATTCTATTTAAACCTCCAAAGTAATTTGTCTCGACTTTATCTTGAAAATGAGATGAAAATTATTTTCTCTATAATAATTACTTCTTATATGATTTGCAGTGTGCAAGAAAGCTTTCAACGCTTTCGACCATGACAAAAAGGGTGCTATCAGCACTGAATCTATTGGAACAATTCTGGAAATGTTGGGAAAGAAACAAACTGATAGGAATTTGAGAGACATTATCGGTGAATTCGACATTTATGGTGAGTAAAAAATCTTAGAACAGAACAAAAAGATGGTCAGATCTTTTATTGAAAATTAGTATCAAAAGGTGGGTCAACATCAACATTTTTATTCAATTTTAAAAAAGGTATTTTGAAAATATATAATTCTACTCGACTTCAGGATCAGCAGAGCCTAATAAAATACATTTTGTTAGATAGCACAAAGCGTATAGACATTCCAGATACCGGTATGCAATTATCAATTTGTTAACCAACTTGAAATTTTTTTCCTGTCAAGATTATGAGTAGCCTGATGAGTAATTAGTTATTATTGCTTTGACTGATTATTTTCATCAAATGAAAATTATTGCTCATCATTTCTATCTTTATTAAGTTACGGTACAAAGAAATTGTATACGTGTAGAAAAAGTGAATGATTTCAAAGAAAGAACAAAATATTCTTTGATGATCTCCAATCTCCATTTATGTTATATTCAATTATTGTAATGATTTGAACATGTTTGGTTTTCTATTTTGAAAATCACGTTTCCCATAATATATCTTACAATACGCACTCCTTGTTTTTATGATTCTGCATTTTCTTTTTTCTATTATTATATCATTATATCATTTACTATTTTTTACTTGCTACAATATTGTTTTCCATACGGTACCAAATTTTTCAATTTGAAAAAATGTCTTCGTCTTTCTGTTGTCAGGAACTGGAGAATTGGATTTTGATGACTTCTGCAAATTGGCTTCCAGATTCATTGTTGAAGAAGAAGATATGGCAGCTATAGAACAAGAACTGAGAGAAGCATTCAGACTCTATGATAAAGAAGGTCAGATTTTTACGTTTCTATTATAATATAAAACGCAATAAGTAACATCACAAAATTGTTGATAGAAACTTTACATATATTTGGCAGTAGGCCCACAATAGGCTTGAACGATCATGAAACTTCATAAATGGGGTTTTCAAGTTTTGGGGTTCATCTAGCTCGACATTAATTTTTATCCACTCTGGATTCTTCTATGTAGGGAATTTTTTAATGTATTTTTAATACATCTTCAGTATTTTCAGGTATTTCAGGTCTTTTTCCGCTGAATGTCATTCATTCATGAGAATCAAAATCGCTTCCCGGTGGTTCGGAACCCACCTAAAGGCTAAAGCTGTAGGTCCACTCATCTCTCATCATCTAATCTAAGTAATAAAAGTAATCCATTTCTATCTAATCATTATCCTTCCCATTACCCACGCACAAGCTAAGAGCTAAGAGTTCTCTAGGAGCAATATTCTAGATACACCGATATTTCAAGATATTCACTTTATTTTCATGCCGTGCTCTCGTTCTAAAGCAATCAATGAACATTTTTCTGCTTTTGTTTTCGAGGAGGAAATTGGTGATTTAGTAAGATATATGAATTTGGACTGTTTGTATAAATTGGAAGAGGACCAGCTTTGGGCTTAGCCTGTTGTACTCTCCTTTGTAAGCTATTGTATGAATGACCGCTCTCGGATGGGTGACCGACACAGAAAATTGTGCAATGAGGCGAGGTGGAACCCGTAAGGGTCTCCCCACCAATAGAAGCCATACGATACAAAAAATGATTGACTGATTGATGTTTCCCCTAAATCTTTTTTCTCTTATTACCTTCCTCCCCTGTGTTTTTTCTAGTATTAAACTGAAAACATTTTGTTAAATCTACCTTATGTGTTGCTGTTTGTCCTTGGATCTGACAAAGGAGAATAAATTTATAATTAATTGAGAATAAAATGTTTATTGATTCCATCATTGAGCCTGCTTATTGCATATTAATTCCATTATTTAAGCTTTAGTAAATTGAGTTGAAAATATATTTCTTTTAAAAGAATAATTTATCCAGATTTTAATATACTTTTACAGGTTATGGCTACATCACAACTGATGTGTTGCGAGAAATTCTTCTTGAGCTGGAACCTGACATGTCAGATGAAGATTTGGATAATATGATTGATGAAATTGATGCTGATGGATCAGGAACTGTAGACTTTGAAGGTAAATTTGAAAAAATATGTTGAAATTCTATGAGAAAATGTTGAATAGAGTTACTAATAATAATGGGAAGCCTGCATGAACTGGTGCATAGCGCTTGATTCATACAGGCACAGAGGAGGTAAATCCTCCCTCCTCTGTGATACAGGGAAAATACTGTAGAAGCAGCCATACTTTTGTTAGAAGTTCCTCTTTTCTATTTAAATGTCGATTTATATTGAAATATTCATTTCTTGCACAAAACATTTCTGGTAGATGATCAAGGAAATAACCAATTAAATCAAGAAATAACTAAGTAAATTCTCCAATCACCTATCTCTCCTATAAATGCCTAGCTGATCTTAATAACATCAATATTGTTGCATATTATGGAATAATGAATGTGTAGATTATCCAAATTCTATTTCAAACTAGATTTGTAAGCTATTAGCTAGCAATAATCGTGCATCTCTGTTAAAATAGCAGAAATTGGAAAGTTTCGGCTTTTCATTGGAACAATATGTATTTTATGAATTGGGATTTCAACAAAATATCAAAATCTGTATAATTCACATGGCCTTAACGAAGTGGAGGACGAGTCATGAAGGAAAATTGCGATTTTCCATTATATTTTTAAACTAAAATATTTCAGTTTCATTCTTGATGTCTCATTCTGTTTCTTATTGGAATTGAAAACAAAACATTTTACTGCTGGTCAAATTACGCTTTTTTGAATAGATCAACTTCATATTATGTGTAGCCTACTTGAGAACATATATTTTCTGAGTTGAGATTCTACTCTAAAAATTAATATATGTTTCAGAATTCATGGAAGTCATGACTGGAGAATAAATTTGTCAGTGCTTGATGACATCATCATCTCAGCTTTCATATCTGCGTATCGTTTCATACGATTGAATATATGCTACATATATGAGTTTTTTTGAAATAAAAATACAGTAAAATATGTTATAACCCTTGTTCTTGCTCTGTGATAACATTGTTGCTCTTGATTTAAGCTCATTGTTGCTCTTGTGGTAGATTTTTTACAGTATGAATAAAGATTTGTAATATTGTTTTGGAAGGACTAGAACTCATTGAATTGTGTGATTTGTAACTGATTCTGAATATGATTGAATCCAAGATGAAAATATATTCTTCTTTAAGCTAACGTCTATGATTCTTTAGAATATACTTTTCCCTCCTTCTTGTTCTGTACTGATGTATGTACCAATAATATCATATAGGTCTACACAGTTTTTTTAGAAAGAAAGTATTATTTTAATTCAATAGTTAATTGTTAACATTGTAGGCCCAACATCATCTATATGAAAATAGTTTCGAGCCCGACTTTGGAAAGTTCGTGGAGAAGTTTGAGTGGACCGATCTTAATGCGGTTTGCGCCAAGCCAAAAGAAAAATAAAAAATCGAACTTTTGCAGGCTCTTCTTGTTTTTCAAAACTATAATAATTTCAAATGGGAGAAATTTGATAAAAACATAAACTAGTTTCCTGTGGCACTATCTGTTGGCATTAAAATGTACTAAACTTCAATTAGTTTGTAAAATCCCCCATAGAGTTCTTTGAAGCTGACAGTAGTACAGTGACCAGCAATCAGTAGGATTTCAATGGTATGACTGAGCTTCTGATGATCAAAATAGCAACTACTGTATTTAAAACTTTTAAGAATTTTAGAAAATTCAAGTGAGCGGCGCTTTGCGCTGCACAAGGTGAACTCGTTAGGCTATTGAAATATTTCTTTGATGTGGAAACTGTTCTTTTCATCGTTACAGTATATCAAGCATGGTGTAAATAAATACCGTAATGTATGTATGGGAACAGTCTAATTAATGTCTGAAACTCTATAGAGTTGGAAATCTCACTCTCTCGCGTATTAGATGATTAATATATTGAATCTTAGAGGAGATACGATTAGAGGATATTAGAAAAGAGCAATAAAAATCCTGTAAAATATTCTATATTAGGCTTCTATTGAAAATTGTTGAATCATTTAGTTAATGAATAACTTGATAAATATATCTATTACAGAATAAATGTAGGCTACATATTTGTCGTGGACAACTTCAAACCCTGTAAAAATAATAGCCTGAATAATTAAACAAAAAGTATATTTACGGTACTTGAAGAAGATAACGGATGCATTTGTACATCCACTCAAAGAACTGTCTCTCTCTTAAAATCGTATAAAATTCTGCTAAGATCTATAAATTAATTTAATTGCCTAGGATTAATTCTTATATTCGCTTCAACCGTTGAAAACTCAAGTTTGCATATATTATGTCAGCCGTCTCAAATCAAGTGTCAGGAGTCGATTAGATTCAGGTTTTAACATCTTCCCAGTTGGCTAAACAAGAAACACTTTATTTCATTCAACCCAAAATGTCTACCTCCTCAAAAATAGAAAACTTACATTTATGTAAACCGAAAAGTCTTACAAAATCGAGAAATTAGTGAATCTAGATGGACGTACGACAAAATCGCATAATTCATTTCTGTAATAAAGTTGTTCATGATGACTTCTGTTGAATTTGTAGTCTATTTTTTAAATTTTTCATCTAAATATAAATCAGTCTTTAAAGAATGCTATAAAATATTCAAAAATTTAGTGAGTCTTGACTCTTGACACAATTATTTGTACAATATATTTCAAAAAAAATTATAAACATCTTACAATAGACAATATATATACATAATTTCTGTGAGAAGTGTTCATGGAATATTTTAAGGAAGTAATCTTTTCCATAATCAGTTATAGGCCTTATAATTTTCGCTGTATAACAGATAATTTGATAATTCATGTTTATGCTATGCTAGATTATGACACGTATAAGTAGAATTAAGTTGCAACATTTGTCAACCAGTCATATCATTGTATATGAAACTTTGGTGTAAAAGGGTTGTAGATCTTTGAATAATTATCTGAGGATTTTCTACAAGTCTTTTTACAAGTAGGCCGCAGTATGATAGGCTTTAGAGAGCTGTTTTATTCCAAGTCGAACCTGGGCAATGGAAATTGGGACAACCTTTTTCTAAGTATAGAAGCAATTGCACCTCATATTTTACTGACATTGATTGATCAATGGATTCACTACTACATAGAAGCCAAAACAAAAGAAACACGTGGATCTACTTGGAATACTATTGCTTGGTGAAAAAAGTGGCTGATTTGTCTGGCTAGTCTTGGCATTCTACTTTCTTTACTACCGTTTTCTTCATTGAGAACTCGAAATAGATTCGCAAATACGCTGCAGTAATTTACAGCCTATTATTCTAATGACTAAATCAATACTATTGAATCAAATGTGTGCTAGTGTGAGTGTAATTGTCTGTGTACTTGGCTGTCAGTGTGCAAGTGTGATGTAAAATCAGTTGAAAAACCTTTCACCTTTCTAAAAGGGTGGGGATTGTCAGCTACTTTAAAAACTCTAAACCTAAACAATTAAAATCTTAATCATCGCCATTCATCCCACCAACTAGAGAATAAGTCATTCAATTATCGGTTATCGATCTCTCGTCCATTCAACTGGCAAATCTCACCATTTGGACTAATGATGGTAACAACTTTTTTGTTTCTTTCTATTTCCTTTTTATTTGAAAATTTACTTAACTTTTTTTGTCATGAATAATTATTATTGTCATAAATAACTCTTGAAATTTTAATTGGATTTCCTCTAAAATTTTGAATAAACTGACAATAAACAAATAAATTTACAAATCCTCATTATTGGAAAATATTGTACTTTGCTGCTACTATTCTATACTATTCAATCTATACCTTTCATAACAATAACTGTTTTATAATAACTGTTTTAGATTCTGAAAAAAATTGATGTGTATCAAAGTTATTTGTTGAATAAAATTTAAGTTTTTTCGTACCTATGTCGTACATGTATAATTTAATACTGTAGTACCGTACCGTGTAGTTCTATCTTGGATCACTCATCCTCAATAGAGTAGGTACCTAAGTAATAGGATTAGGATAGCAACAAAGGTAATATTATGAGTATTATTTTAGAATTTATTTTAAGAGAAGCCTATTTGATAATTTGATATTATTCATTCATCAGAATAAATAAGAAGATTTTCCTCAACTTCACAGAGACGTTTACATTCACAAAGTAAGTTAGCCTATTTACATCATTATAGAAATATATTTTCCATTACATGTTCTCTGGAATCTGACTACATCAGTACCTTCTCGATTTTACAACATTTACTCTTTTTCCAGGATGACCTGACAAAGGATCAAGTTTCATGTGAGTTTTTAATATTATTTTTATGTATAAATTTCTGTATGAATAAAAAAAATAGATAGTCTGAAGATAGACGAATGATTTTTTCTCTAAAGACACTAACCGGCATGAAATATAATATTACATATTGTTGATACCTATGTAGATGTTTTTAATTTTCAAAATAGAATCATGATTAAAAGTAAATATCTATCTTTTTGAGCCATAGTACCAAGATGAATTATCTTTTTTTTATTAATCTTAGTTGATAGTAATAATATTGGGAGAGTTTTAGAATTCGACCTTTTATATGCAGTCTTTTGAGCTCTTACCTATTTGTTATCTATTTCAATTAGTATTTTTCAGAACTGTAACAGCATTAGCAAGATTAATTTGATGCAACTTTCCATTGATTTACATCAATATAGCATTTCAGATCCAAGCTACTGACTTATTTAGTACTTCATCAAAGATCTTTGTGCTTTTCCTTATTTTTCAGTGCTCCAAAAAGCATTCAATGCTTTTGATCACGATAAGAAAGGCTACATCAGCACTGACATGGTTGGAACAATTTTGGAAATGTTGGGCCACAAGCAGGCAGACACCAGTTTAATGGACATCATTGAACAAGTCGATGTGGATGGTGAGCACCGTACTGTAGGCTACTCAATAATTTTATATTGTTTTCTTAAAAACGATTTGAGTTTCAAGTGCGGTAATATTTCTGATGAAATGACTATTTTATATCCCTAGGGGTATTCATGAATATTAACAAGCTCTTGGAATGGTATTCGAGTTCCAGTGCTGTTTATTTATTGAATTGGATCAATATACATATAAAAATTATCTAAGTGCAGTGATTAACTAAGTGGTGAAATCATAGAACAGAGCTGGAGACTGCTCTGGAAGAAGTTTGAAATTTATTTTCTAGTTTTTCATAAAATGAGAGTAAACAAATAATGGATGGCCCAAGTGACTAGTTTTAATAGAAAAAAACTATGATATACTGCATAATATTCTGCCTACGGTACAATGGAAAAAGATTAAGACTGACAATCAATAAAATTATTTATTGTAAATTTGATAGCAGGTGAATAATAAATGTAATATTTCATTACTTATTCCTATGAATTTCTTATGAATTCCATGATTACATCCCTATCAAGATAAAGGCTGAAAATTTACTTCTCGAAATGAAAAAATGTTTGGTTGCGTTTTAGATGTGAAATTATTATACCTACTGAGTTCTCATCATATTTCTTCTCGCATGTACACGATACGAATTTCATAGATTGTTATTATTTGTAGCCTATTTTTAAGCAGAAAACAAAAACAAAAAACTTTCATTGCAAAATAATATTTTTACCCTATAGGCCTACTCAAAAATGTTGATTCAAGTGTTTATCTGCCTCTGTTCAGGTTCAGGTGAGTTGGAGTTTGAAGAGTTCTGCGAGTTGGCATCAAAATTCCTGGTGGAAGAAGAGGATGCTGAAGCTATGGAGCAAGAACTGAGAGAAGCATTCCGACTCTATGATAAAGAAGGTTGGATTCAACACTTGATTTCGAAACTCTAAACAAAAGCTTTTAGATTCCATTATATCTGTACATTTTTCATGGAATCAAACACCTACCGTATATAATTGTGATGTTTTAATTATTATTTCTGAAAAAATTGAAATATAGGCCAACTTGTCTTGAATATGTTTTGTTCTGAAGCCTATTTTTTCTGACAGTGGTTCCCACATAAGCAGGAGGATGTTGATGAGAGATGGATATTTTTAGGAGAGTTCTGAAGCACTGATAACTTATTTTCAGTTAATTTAGCAGAGCTGGCCTCAATCGGTCACCTGTCCAACGGGTGTCGCATGAACTTGCTTCTCATCTATAATCTGAGCGCTTTCATAATGATGTAGTACCCACTAAGTTCCATGCGAGCCATATTTCACCTACTATTCATTTTCAATTCTTTTGTTTTGATGTTCATGTTTACATTAAAGTTTTTCAATTAGCTGAACTTTATGCCTATTCTTAGTACTTACGATAAGATGAGTGATAGTACAAAAATGTCAGGCGGAATGGGAATCGATCGAATCCATGGCCAGAGAAGCGATAACTTTTCCAACCAACTAGACAAGTTCTATCGGTAGAATAAAAGACAATTTAACTATTAAATTTAAGTTTCAAATTTAAATTAAAGTAGTTAAATTGTCTTTGGAAGAATAAAGTATACAAGTTCTATACTCTATACAACGGCTCATCTGCCATGAAAGTTAGTTGACATTCAAATTTTAAACGATGAACGATAGGAATTAACATGTAAAATAAAGTATATGGTCTGGATCTTTCCTGCGATAAATTTCCTAAAATTCCAAGTTAAATTCAATTCAATTTTTAAAATATTCAGGTAACGGCTACATTACAACAGACGTGCTGAGAGAAATCCTGACTGAGCTTGATCCCAACATTTCAGACGATGATTTGGACATGATGATCGAGGAAATTGATTCTGATGGATCAGGGACTGTGGACTTTGAAGGTGAGAGATCAATGTTATTCATTATACTCAGGGTACCTATTTATTCTATATTCTCAACAAGAGTGATAATCGGGATATTACAATTGAAGCATTTGTTATAAGGGATTATAAGGAAGACCAATGTAAAAAATCTCGTATTTTCAAATTTCCTAATTAGGTATAATGAAATGCATGTATACATAATAAATTCTGCTTCTCCATTGAAAACTATTCTATAATAAGCAATATTTCACTTATGAGAATAGTTATTTTGAAAATTATTTCAAAGAATATTGATATATCAATATTTGTTATATTTGTCAGTATTAGTCAAATATATATTCGACTGACGATTATCTACCGCTAATCTATAATGATACTATTGATTAATTTTATTCTCAATGTGTTTTGATGAAGTACTTTCAGACTATAAATTGTTCCATGAGACCAAATAAATATGTGCGGTAGCCTATTGAGTGTTGTTACTATGTATAATTATATTGTCACACAGTTAGTTCACTATGAATCATGTTTACTCGACAAGTAGGTCATTAATATAATAGTATAATATAGTTCACATGCATGATTACAGAAGATTTTATACTCTATCGGTGTCGGTGATAATATGTTTATGGGAAATTATATTTTTTGTTTCAGAATTCATGGAAGTAATGACTGGCGAATAATCTGGCTGCTTAAGGATTTGATGATGAAGAGATATTCACTTGATGCATTCATGAAGATTCTTCAATTTTAATGATGAATTGTAATTAAATATTTATTAATTTTTGCCTACCGTACTATAAAATTTGAATGATTTTATTATTGTACTTTTGTTCTTTTACAATGTTCATCCAATGTTCTGTGATAAAAATATTTGGTTTCAATCTAACGATTTTGTAATTATTTAATAAAGACTTTTACGGATAAGATATACGGTACCTACTTTACTTTCAAAGAAGTTAATACTTGGATTAGAGGAGAAAAAATAGTAATAGCCAATTTGAAAAAAGACTCGAAATTTTTGAGAATAAAATCAAATATTTTTTTCTCAAATTTTGTGATTCCAAAGAATAAACATGTATCTTCAGGATACGTTGTTCCTAAGCATGTCATGAGTTCAAATTCAATAATACAATGATTATCTGTAATAATGATGACGCAGTTGATAGAAAATAAAGTTTCAAATTATAATTAAGATAGTCCCAGCTTTCAAAGGAACTCATTACTTGGGGATTACATTGATGAGATATTTAATTTAATTGAATTTTATTGCCAAAAATCAAATCAATCTGATTTGATTATCTGAATTATTGATGTGACTACCTTTCTTGAAATTATGTAAAACTATTCATATGTAAGCCAAAAAGCTTAGTACAGCATCTATGTCTAGAAAATCGTTTTAAAAGTGATAATCAAGGCAACTAAATAAAATTGTAAATTTATTGTTATAAGTAATGGTTATGACAGTGAGTCATTATCAGAAGAAAATTTTTACTTGAATTGCAGAACTTCAGTAGTATCAATCAATCATTTTATTTCACGTTATTAAAGCACATTACAAAATGGTCCCGCTAAACCTAAAAAGATTTTACAGCAGGTGTCGTGTCTATAATTAATAGAAGACAATGTAACACATCAAATAAAAGATTTATTGAGTCATTGTAATACTCAAATTACCACTCCAATTCTGAGAAAAGAAGCCTACCAAGATTTCTAGATAGAAATCCATGGATCTATCCTACAATGATAAATTAGCAATATCCTTGTAAACTTGTAAAAAATATCCATTAAAATGAATCTTCGAATAGAAATATTGAACTGATGAATAAATTGCAATTTCAATTCAAACGACTTTAATATTATTTCTATTATGCTCTTCATTATTGATTATAATTCAACTCGAAAGATATGTAGGCTATCTTTATTTTTACGGACGAGACATGTTTTGCCTTTCATGGTCAATATAATATATTACTGGTTTCAAGAAATACGTGAATAGAGAGAATAGAACAAGAGAGTGATAAGGGGTGAAGAGGGATCAGTTCTTACATTTTATATCCAAGCGTATAATTATTTTCATTACTCATTCAAGATAATCCAGGAACATCACAATTCCAGCTGAAACATTCTTTCTTTATTTTTATTGGAATTAAACAAAAAAAATTATTCAGACATTGAATCTAGGATGACCATTATTACCTGTAGGTCTTATTGCAAAAATTTAAAATAGACAGAATTTAGAGATATTACAATAATTCTCCACCCTCCTGATAAAAATGTTGTTTGTAAACTAAATACGTAGATAATTATCTTTAAATTGTGAATTTTGTTCCTTATAACGTAGAGCTATTGGAGGATCAAGCTGGTTGCGCTCACATACTGTATGTGCTGAAAACATCAGTACTGTAGATGTTAAAATATATAATACACTTCAATACAGTTCGTGATGGAAAGTGTAATAGAAGAGTATGAAAAGATATGTTACTGCATGTTTAGAAACATTAGTGTCTTTTTTTAAGTGACTTAAAATAATATTTTCATTTAATTATTAAACATAACGAAACGTGATTTTCCAATATCCCTCCATTATTTATTTATTGGCATATACATTCGTTTTCTACAGTATTATAATATACTGTCAGAACAGGTGCCACGCCAGTTCTTAATAATCAACAGCTATTTTAAAATAACGATCAATGTACAATCAGTATCATACTCATCCATGTTTCAAGTCTGAATGAAATATTTCAGGAACGAGTAGATTATAATAATAATAACACAATTATAATTATTTTAATTATAAGGTGCTATAATACGTAAGTAAGGTGATTAAAAAATTGCATTGCTATAATATTTTAAAAACTTATTTCAATAATTAAATATGAATTTAATTTCCATGAATTTTTAACTTCTTGAAAACTTAGTTGTCATGATTTTTCTAATTCCATATTTATTAAGTATTCCATATTTCTAATTCTATTGATTCCATATGTATTAAGATTAATATAAATGAGAAATTTATCACCTACATGAACACTCTTTGATGTATGTTCAGAAGAGCGTATATTACATAAATATTGGAATGACAAATCTTTAACAACTACTTCTAATTATTTATTTGTTATTACCTAACTCCAATTAAATTTATGTAATGTATGTTCAGAAGAGTATACATAAAATAGTGGCATGACACAATGTTCAACTAATTCTAATTATTTGTCTATTGTTATCGAAATCTAGATATTGGAGAGATAATAGAAAAAAGTAAAAGGTAAAAAAGTATTTATCACTGTGTGTGTGCAGTTCCAAAACAAACCTCAAACGTTATAGAAAATCAATGAACGATAGTCCTAAGCAAAATTACAAGCTAGAAGAATAATTATTGTAATTAATCTTTGGCTGGAATTCTCGCTAATTTTGACTTCAGCCATTCCATATTATCTCTTGGCATTTGAATGGTTTTGTTTCATTCCAATGACTAATATTCAATTTTTGTCTCACTGATACAAGGTTGCACTCTATATCTCCGGTTTCACCAATCTTTTAAAAACCTTTGACGCTGTAAGGGGTTGTGATTATTATTTATTTTGAGAGTGCTGATTCAAAACTGTTCAATTGTTTATTATGTACCCTAGGGTACCTATCCAATTATCCTATTTATTATTTTTTATGGAATTTGATAAAATTATTTATCATATTCATTTAGTTTCAAAAGCAAATATTCCGGTAGTGCATTCACTATGCTAAGGCAACTGGAATGACAATAAATTACCTCATTACATCTTTAAACAATGATGAAAGTATATAAGATTCCATTCACTGATGCAGCCATATTAATATTGTAAGTGATTGGAGTATCCCGTCTTTCGGAGGAGACGTTAAGCCGTCGGTCCCGGCTGCCTAAAAAGTAGTCATCCCTCATCATCACCCACCCACAAGCCTAGAGCTCATGTGGACATCACCCTCACAAAAAATTATAAATTTTCAAACATGGTTAAGGGTTGTAATGACAATTATTAATTTCGAGTCCAGATGCCATAGCAAAGTTAACAAACTTTACCTTCCTGATAGCTCTGGATCATTTTTATCTTTGTCTCTACCTAAGGGGCCATTCAAATTTCATTCAGCGCATAAAATGTAACATTACATAGCATTGGAGTAATCATCCGGAGGTTCAGAGCAAAATAAACCCCCAGCAAGCCAACATATAAAATCATAAAGTTGACAGCTATTTACTTTATCTAAAAATCACTTTTAGAATCCAAATGAGTTTCTCAAAGTATAAAGTGCAATCATTTCTGTCATTGATTGATGCCTTGTCTTGTGGCATTTATTTCCAATAAATCACATGACGACGCGATCTATTCCTTTTATCTTCCTGACAATTAAGTGTATAGTGATCCGCAAAGAGATATAGCTTTTTTGGATCAGACGTAGAATATTCGCTCTTGAACACTTTTCTAAGCCACCAATGAAATTTATTGCTATTGACTACTAAGAAGTATATTCTTAGTACGGTATCCATTATCCGATCGACGGTTTGCCAATTTTCGGTGAGAACATTATGTCATGTGTCAGAGAATTTTCTCAGCTATTTTTGAACGATTGATTGCATTCCACTTCCTTTACTACGATTTTGTATAGAACATGACTTCAAATAGCAATGTCGCGGCCTTTGTTCGGATCAATCTATTGTATGATCCAAATCTCAACAGTCAATTCAATGGATATAGTTGATGGTGATTGTGGGAGGGGCATCGATCGCGAACCTCTTGAAAGCAGCTCTCATCTTCCACGCCTACTAATCCTTCGCTATTTTCTTATTTAGTTATGTGGTAAATGCTACTGTCAAATAGTTTGGAATTTCTTGTTGTTTGGGACATCTCAAATGGTACGGTAATTTAAAATAATTTATTGTTTGTTTTGCATCATGCTTAAAATACTTCACCACTTGTATGATATGAGTAATTTGCTAATTTACACAATACGTTTATTCTAAACAATAATCTTTCTTTTAGTTCCAAATTTATATTTGTAAAGATCATCTACCGCATGCTTGGTGTAACCTTTGGTTGATTCATAAATAGTCTGACATTAATAGATCCATATTTGAAAAATATCTCGATTCAGATTGTGTTTGTTCATTCATTTGTAAAATGAATGGTTCTCCATAAATGTTTGAATAGCGAGGGGAATTCTCGGAGTCTCAATTAGTAAAATTTATTAATTCTTATGGCTGGTGCTAGCTGCTTTGAAAGACTTCAAAAATAAAAATTCAAGAATAAATAGCCTATCTTTATATATTGACAAAACAGTCAGGATACAGAGTGAACGCTAAGGCAGATATTTCGTCTAAATGTACAGCTATGAAATTCAATAATATTTCAATTCTTTCTTACTAGAAAATTATTGTAGATGAGAAATTAACATCTATTCGATGACAGTTAAAGAGTGGTTTGTTATTTCAGGATGAATTGACCGAAGACCAAATTTCTAGTAAGTACCTACAGCCCAACTCATCAAAGTAAGTTGATACATAATTATAAGAAGGAAACGTATATTTTTCAAGATAATGCAGTAGCCTATCATGATTTGGAATGATTCATAGAAATTGCTATTAGTGTATTAATATTGAAATTTCCCTATGCCTCATTTTGTTGACATAACGAGCTTGTGTGAAAATTATAACTCTTTTTAAACAATTTATTTTTCTATTATAGTGCTACATTCTGTTTCTATTATACAGAATTTATATAATATTCAATATAACAAAATACACATTGTACTTCAATCCCTCTTAATTTCAATAGGACATGGTATTGAAGCTTTGTATCATCTCTCCTGTATATTCATTTTATAATAGATATTAATTTTGTAAAACAAGACATAGATAATCATGAATAGATATAATAGAGAATATTATGTCTTGTATCTTCCAAGACATAATTCACTTGAAAATAATTTTCAATTATGATTTTATAATTCATTTTATAATCACTGTAAATGATATTCAAGGTTGATTTCAGTCTTATGAAATTCTGTTATAAAAAAATATATATTATAAACTATAATATTTTATTAGTATAGGCCTAATATAGAATATTAAAAAATTCTTTACACTTTAGTACAACAAAATTATTTTAGTCCGGAATCTATACTCGTTTTTATCAAGAATTATACATTCTAGAATGGAGAGACCTCACATTTATTCATTTATTTATTAAGTGATGTACAAGTGAAACTCAATGGAAGGTCCGACAGGCCTACTCCCAAAACTGTACCTTTTTCCCAATTAAAAAAAAAACAGTCCAAACCCAACATTAAAACTGGTATTGTTATATGTTATTGAAAACTGATTGCCTTTTTTCCAGTGCTGAAGATGGCGTTCGACGCTTTTGATCATGACAAAAAAGGCTGCATTAATACGGACATGGTTGGAATGATTCTAGAGATGTTGGATCACAAGCAACCAGCTTCAATGCTGGCGCAGATTATTGGAGAGGTTGATGTTGATGGTAAGTAGCTTACAGCAAATCTGAACAAGTTATTGTATATTATTATTCATCTGAAATTGTCGATGTCACAAATTAGAACTAGAGATTAGAGCTGATCCAATAATTTATCTTGATATCTTTAATTGGATTAATAGAAATAGGAAAGATGAACAGGCAGTCGCCGAAAACTTCTTCAATTGCTAAATCTAGTTACATAGGAAGAATTTACAGTATTTAAAATTTAAGTATTTTTGTGAATAAAATTGATTGATACAAAGCCAATTCTGCAAATTCCAGAATTAAGTTTGAATTTCAGTATAAAGGAGAAGTTGAGCCGAAACATAGTAGTCGGCATCTCTCATCATCACCCCTCTCATTACCCACACAAGCCTAGAGCTCATGTGGGCATCACCCTAAGCAAAATAAGGTCAATACTTATCGCCATGAAGTGAGTGATCTCTCACGCCAATTCGAACTACGTCGATCATTATTTTTTACGATAATAAAATATACAAATTTGAAATCTGAACTATAAACATTCAATGTGTTTATTTTTTAAAGGATCCGGTCAACTAGAATTTGATGAGTTTTGCGAGCTTGCTGCTCGATTCATAATCGAAGAAGAGGACGATGAAACAATGCAAGAAGAGCTGAGAGAGGCATTCCGATTATACGACAAAGAAGGTGAGCTTATCAACAGAATGAAAACAGGATGATCATTTCTAATTGTTTCGTCCAAAACCAATAACTTAACATATGTGAACATTAACATATATAACATTTATATGAATCAATTCATTATAGAGCTTTCATTAAACGAAAACACAAAATTTCCGTCGATACTTAGGCCTATTGTCAATATGGCAGGTTGCTTGATTCAGAGTTTAACTAGAATATTTCTCCACGGTAGAACTAACAAATTATCATTTTCTAGTTCACGATTCAGTGAACATTAGGCCAAATCTAGTTGGCCTGGACTGATAAATTCATTGTAATTGCAACCTATAGAATGATTATTTATTACTGTAATTAGGGTATAAAATTTCCTTCAAAAGCGACAAATGTAATTTGTAACGAGTTGCTGAGGATAGTGTTAAAACATGATGTTAAATTATATAAATTATCATTTTCAATTTTGAAAGACAGGGCTTATGAAGTGGAAGTGCTTGACAGATGACATTGAGACGCGGGTAGCCACGTTTAGCCGTTTAAAGAATTTTTGCAGACTTTATGTACGGTACTGACTTAATGCAGACTTTATGTTATGGGGACTTCACGATGTTGAAGGAGGAAGGATGTGATAGCATAGGTTGATCGAACACTAGAAAAAATACTCAACAAATACTTTTTCTATACTGTATTTGATATTGAGAAGTACTGTAAGCTGAGAATCATGCATTTTCATCTTATGATGACGATAACGTAATTTGAAGTGCTGTGTCTCAAAAAAGTTAATAATGATAGGCTAAATAGCTTGGAATTAATGGAAATACATTCCCAAATTATTCTAATAAGCAATGGGAAAGATTGAGCTGAATAGTTCTAGTGCCTGAATTGATGGATTCTGAAATTTTCAGGCAACGGATACATAACTACTGACATCCTGAGAGAAATTCTATTAGAACTGGAACCGAACATCTCCATGGAAGATTTGGATTCCATGATAGACGAAATCGACTCCGATGGTTCTGGCACGGTTGATTTCGAAGGTGAATAACGATTATAAAATTTGACTAAACCATATTTTGTTCCAACTCTATATAAAATTAAATAAAAATTATGATCCCCACCATTTAATGGTGGGTTGCACAATGCGAGGTCAATTTTGATCCAGGATCAGTGCATTGCTAATGAAATGGCATTAGCTGATTCAAAATAGTTTACTCCGGTCGGTGCATCCAGTATCATAAAATGGGATTTGACAAACTATTATACAGTAGCCTATCTAAGATCAAGGGCAAAGACTACCCCCTAATCAATGTTGAATCAATTACATGATGAAGTTATACTTCTAAAATGCATAGGCCTAGATGGATTCGGCGTTATTTATCGATGATAAAACCTTATAAATAATTACTATAATTCAAAATATTTGATAGTTATTACCCCTGAAGAAACTGGCATTATTGAAGGTAACTTCATAATCTGCTCATGCGTAGATAAAATTCACTGAAACTGTTCTGATGAGTGTAAAGGAAAAATCTACTCTAGTCTCAAAAATCAATTACCACTCATCACGAGACTATTTGATGAAAATTTAGTCCTGCAATACACGAAAAAGCCGTACACATACTAGATTGATAAATTTATTCCACAGAAAGCCGTGTTGTTAATTTTCTAGTGTGTATCGGCCTTTTTCGTGTTTTACAGGACTTGTAAAGGTTTATGAAACAGGTTCCAGATATGAAAATGAGTAGCTACTCTCAGAATACTGAACCAGTGCAAAAACAAGCTTCCGATTAGCAATTATTCAAGATAGTACTGAAGAGGAGTTCAGGATTACTTAGAAAGAAGATCATAATATGAAAAACAATTTTATCAGTAAAGCGCGATTAAATTGTTGAATTCTTTTTTAAATGTTATGACAAAAATTAATATATAAACACAATTTCTAAAGCTTTCTTTATTTTTCAGAGTTCATGGAAGTTATGACCGGGGAATAAATCAATGGTCATTTTGTCAGAAAACGAGAAATCTAGCAGCAAGTCACATTGGTTGTAGAGCATGATCTCAAATGTGAAGACACGTTGATATTATGTTAATCTATCTACATAATTGTATTAGTGTGATAGATCTTATGACTGTACTAGTATCTTATTGAACATCCATAAAGCTGTTGAACAATATCATCGATATAGAAGATTACAAAAGTTTGCAACATAATGTTATGAATAAATACGAATAGGTTAGAGTAAGTTGTCTTCAAGTTTCAATAATCTTTCATGAGTTTCAAAGTCAGACATATTTTTACTTGGAGGATGAGTTCAAATTGATCCAGTCATATCGGTTTCGTTTCGCCGCTGATGACGGGATATATTCTTATTCTGTGCTTTCTCTATGAGTAGGCACTAAGTTGTGTTCATTTTTTCCAATACTTCTTTGAAAATAGAATGTCAATCAGGATATATAATTATTATACTCATAAAATATCACTGTTTTTTGCAAGACAACATTCAGACATTACAGAATGGTACTGCAACGATAAAACGTTTTCTAGCCAGCTTAATTATAAATAAAAGATAAACTGAAATGACGAATCGAACTCTTTTTTTATTTAACTCTTTCTATAACCTTGATTCCTCTTACAATAATCTTGCAAACGGAATAAATGGAATATTCATGCCCCACACAGGTTTTCTCGGGGATTTCATTTGTTTTTATTCTTGTATTATAATTTTTCATATCATTGATATTATGCAATGGTTTCATCATGTTGAAAAATTGTGTTTCTTTGATATGTAATGTACTCTATTTTTTCCAATAAATTTAAATATGGAATGTTCATGCAATTCTGAGAACAAAAATAATCAACTTTTGTTGGGAATAAAACAAGAGTACAATTTCATTTTATCACAGATTTACTGTTTCATCAAATTCTACAGTCATTTATTCAAGTTTTAAAAACACTTCCAGCTAGTTTTTGGAAGCACATTCATAATTAATTTCTTGTCTTATGTGAGTAAAAGCACCTTTTATTGTTGGAGAGTGCAAAATAGAGAGGAGCATTTTTGTTTTGAATAGGCTACCGTACTTGTCTATGCACCAGTGACTTCGTTCATCCAGTCAAGATACTTGCTGACTTTTGTGTAAATACCAGGTTTGCCAGGAAGCGCACATTGAACACCCCAGGAGACAACTCCTATCAATTTCCAGCGACCGTCATCCCTCTGCACAACAAGAGGACCACCCGAGTCACCCTGTTCAGACAAAAACAACAAAATTAAATGTAGAAAGTTCAAAATGATTAGTTCAAGCTGCCTACAAAAAGCCATCTATTGAAAGGGAGAAATATGTTAAAATGATATGATTCATTCAATTTTACGACTTGCTGCTTTCACTACGCAATTATCTTAGTACCTGAATGTGGTGAGAACATACTGAGGCAAGAAAGAACTATTACTGTATTAATAAGCTACCGGTACTATAGTTGACTGAATCATTATCTTCAAGTGAAAGACTATTGATAGTTGAGTCTCAAGAATCGGTTTCGAATGTCAGTGGAGTAAGGGAGAACAGACAAGTGTGCATGCGCGACTCTGAAAGTTCAAATAATCTTCAGAAGATTAAGAATAATCTTCAAATAAGACTCTTGAGACCATTCTCGTAATTTTATTCAGGAAGATGTATCTCCCATTGTATTTTTCATTTTATTTATGTGATAAATAAATTGAATAAGAAAAATAAGATGCGTTTATTGACTCCTCAGAACATTCTCGCAGGTGTGTATTCAGGAAAGTTTATTTTTCAGTGTACCAGACTGCTTAATAAAAAAACTAGGAATACGATAGTGCTAATAAGCAACATACCTGGCAAGCGTCCTTTCCACCTTCATACGCTGCTGCGCATACATTTGTTGTGAAGATGGTTTGAGAAACACTCTTAACGCACTGCTCATGCTCCCAAACTGGGACGCTCACTTCTCGTATAACTGAACTGGATTTCCCTGCAAACTCCATTTTGCCCCAACCTGCGTGAAAATTGAAAATAATATTTATCAATTAAATAATATAGGAATTGGTCCTCCAGACGGCACTATGCCATGGAGAAAATACGCTGACAATTAACAGATTGACAAATTAACGAATTTTGGAGAAAATACGCCGTTAATTATGTATATATCACTTATTATAAGTTATAAATATTATTTGAAACATTTAATAAAGGCCGTTATTTATTTAATTCTATAGAGGAATTACACAATAACTAGAGGAGGGAAATCTAGTTCCAACCCCAAAACTTCTTTCTTTTATAATTTACATCAACAGTCAAATTTCATTGTGTATTAATTATGTATCAATTAAACCATTATTATAATTATTCGTATAAAGAAAATTTTGGAGGGAATAAAAGACAGTTTTGATAGAATGAGGATAAGAAAGTATATCTACAGTTTGAATCGAAAGATAATGATAATCTTGTACCGAATGCTAGTGGATTGATTGAACAATTGAATATAAAATCAATTTTTATCTATTAATTTGTTCATTTTCTTCTAGGAATGAAAAACAAGTCTAAAACTTCTTCTCCAGGAAGTAACAAAATACGTTTCATTTACTCATTTATTATAATTAATATCAGTGATTATCATTTATTAATATTATATCAGTGATTATAATTAATCACCTTTCCTAGTGATAAGTAAATGTTTTTCTATTTTTTTTTCAATTACTTATGAAAAAAGGTTTTCTAGTTCAGAAGATTTTAAAATATGTTTCATTGAATAGTTAATACTACATAATATGCGACAGCCCATGATAATGAATGTTCTAAAGAAGTCAACTTCCTTGTAGACGTTTTTGTTCTGGAAAAAAATATATTCTGCCTAAAAAAATCCTGAAATTGAATGAAGATACTAACCGACTACCACAGCTGTGGTATTGTCGTAGACGTCGTTAGGCAAAGGCAGACAGGCAGGTTGCACATAGACATTGTAGCGCACCGGCCTCTTCAGCACCAGCAGAGTGATGTCGTTCTCGTGAATCGGATCGTCGTATTCGGGGTGGTTGAATATCTGATCCACTTCGTAATCATTGAATCGGCTGTCATCCTGCTTTTTGAAGTCGTACTCTCCCATACGCGCCAAAATCGCTTCTTTGACAACGTTGCCACCGTCACTGTTGGAAAAATACAGAAATTTAGAACGTTTACAAAATTGCTATATTATTATTGAAATGAAATGGAAATATTCTTTAAAATGACTAAAATCTATTTAAATTTGAATATTCAGAAATAGTAGAAATCTTTTATGAATCCCTTACATTTGTGCTGCATGTATAACCGGCAGTGTTTTTAATGTAACGAAAAACAAATTAAGTTTTTTACATCTCTTTCACAATAATTTTCTCTTTCTACTTTTAATATCAGTTCTACAGAAGCAGGTTCATTGATTACCTCTTATTTTTACGAACTCTCCACATTGATTAGCGAAATTAAATTCATACCTAGATTCATTAAAGACTATCATTGGATGGGGGAGATCTATTGTATTTTAGTTTATTTAAAAATTTCCAATAATAATGATGATCAGATGCATTAATAAGGAAAACTCTCGAATGATCCAAGTTAAGGTTAGCGATGATAAAAATAGTAGTAATAATAAGGAAAATGATCAATGAAGACAACAATGATGGTGTTCAGTTCAAGTGAAGCTTACAGTACAAAGCAGTGAGCAGCCGATATCACGTGGTATCTGGAGACTAGAGTTGCGCCACAATGATGCTCCTTGGTTTTAGCGTTGATGATAGTCACAGCCCATGGCCATGCCTTGTTTTCCACATTCTGGTTTTTGTTATTCAACACTTGGCTCAGGAGTCTTCCATTCCGACCACAAACTGTTGAAAAAGCATATTTTGTTTTTCAAATTTATTAAATAAATCGGTATGAATTACTTTGAAACTCATGCGGTAGGCCTACAACAAATACCGTTCAAATATATCAACACAAATCGAAGACTGTAATATTCATTCCAGTTGGACAATAGTTTGAAGAATGTTTAAAATGCATTTCGTTAATTGAATATAACGTTTCCATTATGTCATTGCAAGGCAATATTTTTTTAAATTCTGATAATTTATCACTAAAACGTGTGATAAGAAAGTGCTAGCACAGAAGTAAACCCCCGTTATTGAATGACTTGATTTATAATAATGTTGAAATTTGATGTCAGCTAAAATATTCAGAGGATTCATAACTCATACTCTTATACTATACTCTTTACAAGTAATTATACTCCTACTACTTGTGATAGTAAAACTCTTACTATACTAAATATAATACTACTTTCCAACAATAAAAATTGGAAAAATGTCCTAAGAATGAGGCTAAGAACTAAAATAATGAAGAAGAATTTTGGAAACTTATTTTTAGGAGAAGAAATGTTGGATGAATTAATATATTATTGAAGCCAATTTACATAAAAAACAGGTACAAACGAGATCCAGAATGGATTAGTGAAATAAACAAGCTCTTTCATTGGATTGCGGTTTGTCACTGGAAATTTGAACATGCTCTTTCATTTCTCAAATTCAATGCTCTATTTCTCAACATTAATGAAAAATTATTAATATGTCAAGGAATATATGGAGAATGAAATCAAAGTACGCAAAGTATAATTTAAATTCTATTAGTATTTATTTATCCTATTCAAAAATGACAAACGAATTCTGGAAAAAAGGATACTTTTGAAAATCAAATAAAATAGGGGAGAAAATTCATAATAATGAATGAAATGAACATTTATTCGCTTGATATGATAGACAATTAAATACATTAAGGATAAATGATAATATGCCTTCGATAAAGTGGGTATTAAAAAAATAAAAAATGTGGGTGAAATTTAACCCACCCTAGTAACAGAGATTGTGCGAGGGGCCCTATTAATTAAGTTAGTTCGATCTGTTAAAAGAGCTGCTAGATTGTTTCAAATAGGTTACCAATACGTACTTTGTTCACTTACTTTGCTGATCTTGATCGCCAACACTTCTACGGTGCCTCGATTTTACTTCAACCTCAACAGCTTCATTCTCTTTGGTACTCTTCATCTCATTGTTCGAATTTTTCTTCGAATACTTCTTTTTTTCATAATAATCAGAATCAGAAAACTTTTTAGGGAACTTTGATTTAGATTCTTCAATCTCAGAATCTCCACTTTCTTCACTTTCCGATTGAAAAGGCGTATCAGGACAGCAAACACCAATCCTACAGCAAATTTATTAAAACAAATTAATTATTAGGATGGAAATAATAGACTATATTTATCTTAAATACGAATAAGATATTATTAATCAACAATAATTTAATCAGTGAGAAAAACATTATTGTATGAAAATACGCTTATAAAAAAGCAGTGTTTGAACTCTTTGAGTTTCGCATATTGAATAAATTGAATAAATAAAATCGTAAATTGAAGGATATAGAACTTTACCAACATCAAAACAACAAAGGCTTGGTAGTAGTAAAAATATGTAGAAACAAAATGACAAAGTATTTTTATAAAGTAAGAATCAAATACATTTTCATTTCTACTTTTGTAGTTTCTTAAAACTCATTCACACACTCAATGATAAAAATAATTTTTGACTAAAGGGCAATTTAACATTTAATTTTTTAATCTATCCACGTCCACAGAACGAAATTATAGAGTGGCAGGTTCAGAACTTTCTACACTTTAGTAAAAGTTTGAAATCACATAGAATATCAAAATTTATAAAGAAACTTGAAGACGAAGCTAAGAACAATTTATTAGAAATATGAACTAATTAGAAAATGCTTAAGTCACCTTTCATTGTAAACACAGAAGTAGTCTTTGTACTTGATGTAATTCTCTTTAAGAGGAATGTAGTTGTTGCATTTGCTGTAATCTACGCAAGTACCGACTTCGCCTAAATACCCGCGACATCTCGGACCTGAAAACTTTAAAAACCAATCAATATTGAAGCTATACGAGTATTGTACAAGTGAATGTCAGCTCTATATTATATAAGAAACTATGATTCTATTTCATTGTGAATGAATTCAGAAATAAAACCAGGAGTATGTTTGATAAATTTTAGAAGATATGAAATTTAGAGATGTGAAAAAGCCAGACACAAACTGGATAATAAATTATTATAGTAAGCCATACATTTCATGTATGGTGTGTGTCCTCCTTTTTACTCTATTACAACACTTCTAAGAGTTTATGAAACAGGCTCCAGATGGCGAGTTTGTATTTCACTTTATTGATACAATTTTATCACCATCTCCCAGAAAAATCGAATAGCTTTGAAACTATTAAAAGAAGTTGGAAATAACTATAAAATTCTCCTAGATTGCTTCAATTCAGACAATTTCATTATTCTACCTACATCAAAACACACCCTGCAAATAAATCAATGGTGGCAGGTTGAGTGGCCAGTAAAACGTTATCCCCCTCTTTTGATTTAGATCAAAATTGAAAATTTCATCAAATTTCATAAAAATACATTATTTCGGTGTTTAATTTCTTCCCTAAGTTTTCCAGCTTTCCCATCCCACTTTAGACATTCAATCGCCGACAATATTCAAGTGCGTTAAGCTATAATTTAATATCAACTTTCTCATCACAATGAGAAACTAATTTATTCAACAATGAAACAGTTTGCTATTTTATAAATTTGTTTGAGTACCTTGCTTTCTGGATTAGCAGGTGACATTTCGCTAGTGACCGATCTTGAAGACCGTCTTCTTCCTGTGGAATTCCTTCTGGCAGCCGGTAGGAACAGATTTTCATTGTACTTTTCCGGGATAGCGATTGCATTAGGACAGCAAACACCAACTTCACTGAATAAAACAAGAAACGATACTTGAAATGTGATATTTTACAAAGAATATTTACTTCTATATAATTATTACGGTATAGATTCAGATTAGTAATCAACGTATACAAACAATAAACTAACGCGGTAGCTTTCTATCAACATAGAACATCAATAATATTGTAGACTGGATCTATTTTCATTTTTTGGTATCCAAAAAATATGGGAAACTTGAAGTGAAAAAACAATGTTTGATATATCATTCAATTCCAGAACATATCCTAAAAATTGATATGAAAAATATTCTATCCTAAATAAATTAAATAGAACATTATATTAGTTGATCATTATAACAATTATTCGATTAATTTTTGCAATGGGTTGAGAGTTGGACCTGCTTTTTAAATTACATTTATGTTGGCTTACAGGCTTACCTATATCAATTCAGTTTTATGTCGTTAAGGAAAATATCAGGGCGCTAACGCAAATTTTTCTCGCTACATCATTGTTAAAATTGTTATTATTTAATTATTGCAAAATATGGAGGAAATAAAGGTGAAATGAAGTGAAATGACAATGAGTGGTTAGCCGGAAATGAATTATTACAGCTGAAGGCTTAGTTGAAGATATCGCTTCCAACATACAATGATTGATTGCATCAACTATTCTTGCTCAGGTTCATTTTCATAATGATCTGCTCATGATTTTTCAATCGAAAGTCAATGTAAGATTTAAGGTTGAAATAATTACACCGAGCACCTACAATCTTAGCTTCTTAGCAGTAATTCGATAGTTTAGGCATTTTTATGCAAGGTCAAAGATGCTGATATTTCTAAAATCCAACATAATTTTGCTATTAAGGAAATTTCAGGACCTTTTTCTATTTTTCATATATCTTGTGATCAACCTTTGAATTGGAAATGGAGAATATTTTGAATTATTTACCTGCCAGTGATGCAGTAATAGGCCCGGTACTTGATGTAGTTCTCTTTCAAAGGCTGTAGAAAGCAGTCTTCCAGAGGCAAGCATCTACCTTTTTGTCCACTGTAGCCATAGCATGTGGGTCCACTTGCTTCCTGAAATTGAAAAATTGAAAAAATCGAATGAAAATTGTGATTGACTGGTTTATAAATAAATTTTTACAAACCGCTCCATAATTAAAGTCTGTCTCGTGTCTTCATTACTGAATACTAAAACGTAAAGATCAGTTTGAATCAAAACATGGGTATAGGTGGAAAAATTGTACGCTATATACAGGTTTAGTGAATAGCAACATTCAAGCTTATTTCTCTGCAAGAGGATATGAAATTTATAGTAATTCCAAAACATTTTATGTACGAGTTGTGTTAAAAGCTCTTTTACGAGGTAATCCAAGATCTATGAGAAAATATGCAAAGTTGAAAATAAAAAGATTTCAGTGAAAATTGTCATCATGTTGCAAAACTTGTTTCAGTGGAGTCAACTTGACAGATTTAGAATGGACTCTTTTGGAAGAAGTTGAACTGTAGCCAATCAAAAGTCAGATGCGGCATAAAATTTCAATTCGGCACACATTTTTTGTTTCCTTTTTCTGTTTTGCTCGACCCCCGATTCACCTAGGTACTAATGCGATGGATCTCTTCAAGGACAAAGAGGAGATGATTGGCAGCAATCAAAATTGCACCAGCATTAGCTTCGCCAATCATCTTAATCCCAATCCTGCCACTAGTGTTGTCGACAATAACTGTCTTCTATATAGTCGGAAATCATCCTTGGAGAGGTTCATAAAAATATCTTACGAATATAACTGATAGCAATAGAAGTACTGGTTTATGTACCACCAGATATTCTTGAAATATAAAAAATGTTTATAGAGAGATCAGCAATACAATAAAACTAATACAATACAACTTATCAGAGCTCCAGAGATTGGATTATAATACTAGGTCTATCTAATATACTAAAGACTTATAATAAGGAATTTATATGGTATTTTTATTCTATAAAATGTATCTAATGGCTAAACATTCTTTATCTGTGTCAGAGCATTGAATGTCGTCATTCTTCTTACTGGATATGATTACTCAAAATTGGTTCCAAATAACCATTTTTTATAGAGAATCTACAGTCATCGATGACTCACCTCTATCTTCCTGAACACTATTATAAAAAATAGAATTCAAAAAGAAACGTTTCAGTTTATCAAGAACCTTCCGATAATCATTAAAAATTAAAGATACTGTATAATTTTCATGCAATTATAAGGTTCTAATATGACAGTTAGGTGTTTTTTACCTTTGAATTTTCTTTCGGCAGAGCTCTTCTCAACCGATGACTCCGTTCATTCCATTGCTCTTCTGAAAAATAATAGTATTTATATTTCATGATTGTATTACATCTTGATTTCTTAATCCAAAGTGCTTTTAAGAGATTGTAATAGAACAGCAGGTCTAAAACTCAGCTTTATTTACTGTATTCCCCAACGAATATTAAAACTTATAAGTATATTAAGCTTTTTCTTCAGTATTTTCCTTGAGATTGATGGGTATTCATCTTATTATGTATTTTATGATTGAGGAGTATTGGTTGAGATCAATGAAATTGTAGTAATAAGTGGCGTGGATTTTCAACTATTAAATAAAAGATTATACTATAATGCTTGTAACCATCAATCCATATTGGAATATGTGAACAGAATGAATTACAGCAAATTCGAAAGAAGCTGTTGAGAAACAATTGTTACAAAAAACGATTCAACATTGAAGAACACTTTTGACTTAGAAACTCAATCACAATACGTGAAAATTTGAGCTATCAAACCACCAAATCACATAGATGGCAATCAAACCACCTCAGTTTATTTCTCAAAGCCAAGGTCGATAACAAGGTATTCCTGACATTGCTCAAGGCATTATTCCAAAATAATTCACCAATTGTGAAGTTAATACTGTATATTACTGCTTAACATTATTTTCAATCCCTCATTAGAACCTTTGTGCATAACATGTGAAATATCGTGTCTCAAGTATAGTAATTAAGGAACAAGATACCCATCATAGCATAATTATTTCCTTTATCTGATTATGGTTAAAGGTCTTCATGGTAATCAATCACTTCTGGGATTCCCCTGAAACATGCGGTAAGAATACTAGACTGACTACTGAGAATTTGACAGTGAAAAGGTACAGAGGAAAGATTGCTTCTACGAATTCCAACTGTAAAGAATTGCTGGAATATTTATCACATTGTTCCAAGATTCAATTCTTTGGGCACCGGTACCTACTTATTCAGTTGAGGATTCTAAATCAGCTCAAAAATTATTATTGCAATACGATTTTTATTAGAAAGCTTTTACTTAATAATCGCGGATGATTCGAGAAACATGTTATCAATTGACCTTTGCAGTTGTTATTATTATTTCAAGACATCATTGTTTCGGTTTACAACAGACTAATGTTAGATTTAAACTGGGCCATACCAATATAATAAGATCATCTTTATTTTGACTCGGTGCATTCTATTGCTGATTTAAATTACTCCAAATCGATTTGGACTGATTTATCATTTTCTCAGACATATTATTTATTAGGCTATTCAAGCGTTTAATATAAATTCATATTGAGGATTGATGCACTAATCTTCATAGACTACGAGAAATGAGAAAATGAGATTCAAATAAAAAACTGAGACTATTGTGCTACCAAATTCATGAAATTGCATTACTGGGTTTTACTAAATTTTCCCAAAAATAAATGTTTATGAATCATAATTTTTCTTATAATGAAAGATAATATTAATTGTTGAAAAGTATTTACAAAAAAAGTAATAACAAAATTGTTTCCTCAATTAGATCAAAAGTGCATAATAGGCTGAACGTATATAATACAACAACATTTCTTTAAACAATTTTTGGGGCCATAAAATCATGAAAAAATTGAATAGAATTTCCAGATAAGGTAGGTAGTCAAAATTATTTTGTGATTTTCACCGGTATTAAACATTCTAGTTGTATCATATTGTAATAGATCATTCTTTCTAATACCAGTGACAAGTATTCAACAAACTAACAAAATAGCAATCGTCTGTCTCTTGCTTATAAAACCTACATTTATTCAAGTTTATAGTGATGAACATCATTATAAATATTATTGATGAGTTCCAATGATGCGGGTAGAAGTTTTTTTGGAATATGCATGGGAAGATTGAAATATTTAGTTTCCCATTTCAGGTTCACTGAATTACTTCATCGAATATTATAAGATTATTCACTCCAATTAATCTCATTTTTAAAGTTATTCAAAAAATGTTTTAATTCATTCATTTGCTTGCTTAAAGTTTACTAAACATGATGTAATTAGACAAATTTATATGAGAAAAATGTCAGATCTAAATCTGGAATCAAATCCGTGCAACTCATGAGTTTTTTTTGTTGATGGTCAGAATTTAAGTGTGTATAAAAATCATATTTTGGGGAAGTCTTTATCCTTCTCTGCTAAAGCATTATTTTTCAAAAACAATTCGATAATTGAACAAATTATCTTTATACATTGTTTTAAAACACGGTAAATTTGAACAATGGTTGATTTGTTTTCAACTTACCGGTTGAATGATAATTGCTGGATGCTGATGAAGAAGCAAAACAGGTTGATGTCAAAAAGAACACGCTCAGAATAAACCTCATGTTGGCCTTAGAACATCACTGACACAACCAGACTGCTGCTGTTCTGACACTGACACTGACCGGTCCGTTGATTATGCAGTTTGGTGAGATTGCCATCGCAAAAAGACCTTGAATCAAACGAGGAAAGAATCTCCCTCCATCTCCATCTCATTACCATTCCTCTTCCACCATCGATCATCAATAAAGATGTAGTAAAAAGCAGTAGGGTAATTCATCTTCAAGCGAATTGGCATTACAGATGAAGTGTATTCTCTTCTAGTTTATACATTTCTACACAGGTATCCCTGTTGCTGGAAATAAGAAATAAACTTTTAGTATAGGCTATTATTTTTTGTAATTTATGCTCGCTCAACCGATCGCGTGTCCAACTGTGTTTACCAATTAATTCAGTCAGAGAAGACAAGAAGTTTACAGATTATTCACATCCGAACTCTGACAGAGGAGAAAATAGGAGGGTTTCATTTGATTCCATGCTCGCATAAACTTATTATTTACAGTATTACAGTTTATTTAAGAGAGAAGAATTTACGCATAGCCAAGTAGGCATAGATAAAGGAACTCTTTGATTGTGATGTGCATGTAAAAAAATAATTAAAAAATAAAAGAATAACACCTGACTGACAAGATCACAAAAAGGAGAACAGAAGGAAATAGAATGTAGATGTGATTTAGCTTTTTCAGTCAACGTGTAGATGTGAGTGTGTTTTTTATGCACTATTCAAGTAAATAAAGTAAAAACGTTGTAAAGTTCACTTCATCTGGGATGAATATGAAAATTCTCAAGAATCGGTTTTATAGAAATTATTTCTACAAAGAAGAAGTACAATTTTCTTACATAAAAAGCAGCACTAACTTTTCCTCATTACTTTACCGTACTTCCAATAAATTGAAGCAGAATGCAACTGATAGCAATTCCAAGTGCTTGGTTTTATTACAACTTGGTAAGAGTTGTGTGCAATCACATCAAATGAAGATCCTATAAAATTAGTCCGTTAAAAAATTAGTCCATATAAAATAAGTGTACGCAAGCTTTATAATACCAGTACTACCAAAGAAAAAGATAACTCAATAGCTATTTGAATTTTAAAGCACGTTTTTCAAGCTAATTTATTTATATTTTTTATAGAGCATTTGAATTTTAAATGTTATTCACTTGTCAACGAATGTCATTAGAAATCAATATTGAGGCGAAAAAAATCACCTGGAATACATACAAATGTTGAATGAAATTATAAATAATTATACTATAATAGAATACTTCTGTCAAGAGCACTACTAGATTCAAAAATATACGGCTGATCTGATAACAATGAATATATTGATTGCATGTAAGCATCGTAATGAGAACTTGAAAAAATCGATTGAAAGACAAGTATGAAACAATATATATACAAATAAAGAGTGTGATTTATTTGATAACTAATAGATTTAATAGAATGAGTTATTTTGTTTTAGAAGATTTTGATCAATGTAAAATAGTGTTCTTTGATTACTCACATTTTCAACAGTTATTCAAACAGTTAATAATTATGTTAAAATTATCAGCTTTTCAGTAAAAATTGAATCAGAGTTTCTAATCCATTTTTTTAAAAACAGTCCAAGATAAAAATCAAATTAAATTTATTATCCTTTTGTAACAATACATTGTCACGAAGAAACTTATGCAAAAACAAAAACCTATATAATTACACGAAATTTTATAAGTTAATTAATTTATTAATAAGTAAGTTGATACTAGTGAAGTTACTAAGTTATGAGACTAATAGCCAAGCTATTCAACATTTAAAAATACTTGTCTAAAAAAATTATGCTCCAAAACTTATAAATGACTCTAGATTAACTGTAACCTGGAAGATCATCAATACATTTCTGGGACAAAACAATGTTTCCATTTTAATTTCTACAGTAATTTCAATCATTAAAAAGTTATTAGGATATCTGAAAGCTGAAAAATGATAACACACTTTGAAGGTGTCTCGGAAGATAAAGTACATACTCTCTTCCACTTGCCATATTGGTGTCGTAGTTGAAGAGACCAATGAAGATTTAGAACATTAGCATAAATCAACACCAAGTGAAAAAGGTAACTAATCGAGCAGTACCGTAAGACTAATCAAACTTGACAACACAAGTCGACAAGTGAGAAGTGAGAGCAGTGAAATTCATTAGGAAAATCGAATGCAGGCACGCCAATCAAGGTAGTTGACAACAGAAGTGCTATTATCTGAATTCAACTTATCATCCGACGACCTTGTTGAAATTTTATACAGTGCAGTAAAACTGTTGGCTCCTTTTAATTGACAGTAACAGAATAGGTACGATAGTTATAAAAATAATAATACCTACAGTTCAGTATGTCATTTGTTGCACGAATGATTAAATTGTTTCTTTTGACGGCCAGTTTTCTTCAGTTTGGTAGTGTTTGTGGGGATCTTAATCTTCGAATTCTTCACATCAACGATTTCCATGCACGTTTTGAGCCCGTGGATGCCCAGTTCTCGAGTAGATGCCTCCAGGGACAGGAGAGCACATGTGTCGGTGAGAAAATTAACCATATTCAAAAATACTTTCAAGTATTCTAACAAATATTTTTAGGTAGCCTGCGTATAAAAATATAAAATAAGAAGTCTTCTGAGGTGTTTACGTTTTTCGTTGAATAGAAGTGGAAAATTTTAATTAAAATAAGTCATGCTAATTTTTTAGAAAAGCCAGATTTGAATAATAATAAATAAATTGATTAACAATACTTGAAATTGTTGTAACTAAGTTGTTATTTTCATTATCAACGAAACATTTTTCATTTTGTATATTTAATTTGTTATTTCAGCAGGCTACCTAAACTGATTTTTTTATAAAAGCTCACGATCAGACGGAAGTCTTGCTGCATGTTATCTTGTATTATTATTTTTGTGTGTATTGTGTGATTTTTATTATTTAAATTGTACAAGAAACAGTAAAGTACAATACATACATTTAAAAGTTATTTTTGAATTTTGAACATCACAAATTTAAGCATTTGCTGTTGATATCTATTCACTTTATCAAATTGAAGAGTAAGTGGTCGAGGCCATTCATATTTCTGAACTTTCACACTGTAATTATTTTTTATGAATACTAATTTACTGAGTTGATTAAATATATGTTATGATAGTGGTTTTGGTTTGAACCACAGATTATTTCTTAAAAATTAGTTTTCTGTGAGTCCAAAGTTATCTGGGAAGTAAGGAGAATCCTGCTAAGATTATGTAGATGGTCACTGTCAAATTAAGAAGTTTTTCTATAAATCTTCTCATTTTTGTTTCAGGAGGAATATCGAGAATCTATAGCCTTTCGAAAAAAATCAAAGAAGATTTTAGCAATACACTAGTTCTAAATGCCGGTGATAACTATCAAGGAACGCTCTGGTACACTTTATTCAAGTGGAATGTCACCGCAGAGTTTTTGGGCAAAGTGCCGTTCGATGTTAATGTAAGTAAAATGTGGTAAATAAATACTGTATTATAGAAAAAATATTATCTAAAACTCTACATGTATCACACTATAGTCCAGTAATTTTCTCAAAGAAGAGAACATTTGTATAACGTATTAATTTCCTTATTGACTATACCGTAAGTTTACATACTGTAATAAAAATTCTATTAATGAAATTCGCTTTATTTTCAGGTAGTGGGGAATCATGATTTTGATGATACAATTGCGGGTCTAATACCATTTCTCAAGAGTGTGCCATTTCCATCTTTAGGGGCAAACATAGATATGACTGATGAACCTAGTCTCAAACCATTTATAAAAAAGTCGATAATTCTTGAAAGAAGCGGACAGAAAATTGGAGTTATCGGATATGTTCTGCATAGGTTTTCAGTAAGTTATAAAAAGCTTATACTGTAGATGCTAGATATTATAAGACATTGAGAGAGTTTTGGCAAGAACCGTAGCTCAGGTTTTATTGTTTTGTAGACATGAGTTGTAATGTGGAACGTTATGGCATTTGGGTATTCTTACTCAATACAAAAGTTCAAACTACTGATGTTCCTCCAATCCTTGCACTTTACTATAATTCTCTTTTAAATCGATGTGATTTATAAAACAAAAATGCCACTGGCTTCTACTACTCCAATGACTTACAGTACTATAGTACAGTACTATATAGTACAGTACTACAGTACTATATAGTACAGTACTACTACAGTACTTCAGTTTCTACTACTAGTACTACAGCAATAGCTTACAAAATATCCTAAATAATTTTCAAGTATCATATTGTTATTGATTTGAAGGACTAGTAATGCTGTATTTCATACATCAGTGATAACGCTTGTATTATAATTTAGTATACTGTTTCAAGGAAATGTCTAGGACAGGGAAGCTGAAATTCTCTGACGAAGCTACAGCTGTTGCAGAAGAAGCTTCAAGACTTAAAAAGGAAGGAGTTAACATAATAATTGCTCTTTCTCATGCTGGAATTGAAATGGATATCGAAGTTGCCAAAAAAGTAGATCTTTTGGACGTTATCGTTGGAGGACACTCTCATACATTCATGTACACAGGTTGGTCAAAGTTCATCATGAATAATAATAAATTATATGTGTGTTGAACGTTCCCACCAGGATACAAGTATCAAGGGCTCATCAATGGAATTATTTTTTGAACTTTTTTAGTTTAATAAATATTTGATTCAAGTTCCTTCCATATGATTTGAGAGAGGCTTCCAATATTAATGAGCAAAATACTAATACTGTATTTATTAGACTACTATATTGTGAATTTTGTGGAAAATAAGTGAGTTTACATTATTGAATTATAATATTCTGTAAAAAGTACAGCACCAATTAATTATAGGTTTGGAATTGATAATTGATTGATAAACGAGTGAGAACTTATTGAATATTCAATCTATTAAAAACCAATAAAACTTCATTTCTATCTGAATAAGCAAATAATAAGAACATTATCCTACAGCATTATTAATTCACATCAATCTTTAGTACCGATAAACCATTGAAAAGTAAATATCAATTCAAAAAGTCGAAAAACTATAGTGTAACAGTTGATGAGAATTACATTTTTATTACACAGTTATGAACACTGGCAGGTACAATCAGATTCATTTAATTTGACGCTTGGCATTAAATAGACAGTTAGATAGATAGGTAGAGAGATATTATTTCTTGCCGTTGCTGATGACCGTAGAGTACGATGGCAAAGAAATAATATCTCTCTATCTATCTACCTAATGCCAAGCGTCAAATTAAAGTACCTATAAACAAGTCTCTGATAGAGTAAAACACACCAGCCAATTCAAGCAATTGTAACAAGGAATTGAATAACATCAATAATAATATTATTATTAACTTTATTAGCAAGTTTTAAGAATTTCACATAAATTTCAAGATTCTACTTGTAATATTGTAAAACAGAAGTAAAGATACCTGTAAGAACCTTCCAAGGACAGTGTTCAATTATTGGATTGTGTTATTTGTATTAGTTTTTCAATAATTTCATTCCATTGTTACAGGAACTCCACCGTCCAATGATACCCCGAAATACGAGTATCCTCTGGTGGTTGAACAGAGTTCAAAAAGGAAGGTTCTCATCGTTCAAGCTGGCTCTTATTCACGATATCTGGGCTTTCTGAATGTGACATTCGATGACTTGGGAGAGGTTAAACATTATAATGGGAACCCCATCTATTTGGACAAAAACATTCCGTCAGGTAGAATGAATAATATTTGATAATTTTTGTAGCCAAATAATGTTTTAGAAGTCCCGAAAATCAGTCTTTGGATCTATGGTTCTTTTAAAAGTTTACATGGGTGCCCATTATTGAAATCAGAGGCTATTACCACTATTGTAGTTCACCACAGTAAAGAAGGTTCCTTCCCCAAGCTTGTGCTTGCTCTTTTGGAAATTTGATTTCTTAATTTTCTGTTTATGATAAACTGTGGTTCATTTTAAAATATTTTCAAGGAATGATTAAATTAAAAGAAGCATGGTAGCAAATTTAGCTTTGTGATATATTCTAGATCCGGAGATGGATGAGGAATTGAAACCTTGGAAAATAACTGTTGATCAAAAAGGAAATCAAAAACTTGGAGAAACAAAGGTGGATTTGAGCACAAGAGAAGGCGTTTGTTACAAAGAAGAATGTAATATGGGAAACTTTGTGACTGATGCCATGGTTTACAGTGTAAGTATCGGTACTGTATCAATGATTGGTTGAATAATCTTTATTTAACATCAGGTATTCTAAGGATACCTGAGGCTATTCTTGCATTCATTTTATTTTCTACACAATTGAAAATTCAATAAAATGATTGGACACAGAGGAAATTTAACTTTTGTACGGCCTATTAAAATATTTCTACATGCTATCTCCAAGTATCTACATGCCATGGAGATGCATAAGTTGTTTTTTTCTGCACATGAAGAGTATCATATTTATGAAATAATGCTCTATTTAAACCCAATTTTATTTTACTATTATAGTTACACAGTATTAAAGAACATAGCAGAAAGTTAGCGACTTCAGCCTTCTATGAGTCACATCCGAAGCGCCCATCTGAATTAGATACTCAACTGAACGTTGGGCCGATCTGTTCTCTGAAGTTATGAACTATTCAAGTTACAACAAACCGTCAACTTCTATGATTCTAAACAACATTGATTTCTGGATTAGAATTGGTAGACACAGAAATCTACTCTTGAAGGCGATAAATATTATTTCTTTCTTCTAAAAATATGTGTAATAACATCAATTTAATTTGGCGGATATCATTCGATAGATATTATTTTTTGCATTGGACTCTACGGTCATCAGCCATGTCAAGAAATAATATCTCTCTATCTAATGCCTTCCGCCAAATTAAATTAATTTTATGGTAGATTTGAGCAACAAGTTATGACTAGATTAATTACAAATTTTACTTCATAATATACGGTAGGCTAAATTCAGTAAATGCAGACTGATTTTGATTTCCAGTATATAAATGCTGAAAAGAATGAAAATGAATGGACAACAGCGGCTATAGCACTTATCAATGCTGGAGGAATGCGATCATCTATTGGTAGAGGCAGTAAGTAATCAACTTCTTATTATGTTAGAAATTAATTCTAAGGTCTGGAAATTCTTACCCCACTAGCATTTCAATGTACGATATTTGTTTTAAAAATTTTCATTCTATATTGAGCCAAAAAGTTATTAATATGTTATTTGGAAACTCAATCAATTCTCTCAGTTATTCAATTGGCATTAACTAACAGAATTATTTTCCAAATGCGCTCAAAGTCCATCAAAAGTCTCATTCTTACATTTATTATTTATAACTGTTGCAGACATTACATATGCAGATGTGTTGACTGTGATGCCTTTCGAGGGAACAATCGATGGAGTCTTGGTTAAAGGAGGTACCTTGATAAAGGCAATTGAACACATATTCAAATCAGAAAACTTTCTACAATGGTCAGGTACGGTAGGCCTATGTTCTAATCCTATTTCATGATGTCAAGTGTAGTTCAGTAATATAAATGTAATGTAGCCGAATAAGTGGATCAGTTTTATTTCTATACTTAATAGGCTGTTGATCTTTTAAAATTTCTATATTAAACTTTTTTTCAATTTTCTGTACAAAAAATATAGAAGCTAAAAATTTATAATTCTCTATATAGAACTAGTGAAAAAACTTCTAATTGAACTCAAAATTTGAATTAAAAGTTTAAAAGAAATTAATTTTAATGAACATTGAAGTTTTCGTCAAAATATTCTCAAGATATTTCCAAGTGCCTTTTTTTCTCAGCTCATACCCACTATCAATGCACATGTTAATAATTATTGTAGTAATAATATTCTACTAGTAGTGAAGAGACCTCAAAGGAAGAATTAGCTTGTAAAACCACCTTACGGGTATTGTGGTTGACCTACTGCAGGCACTCAAGACTTGAAAAGATCAAGAAGAAAATAACTAATTTCAACTTTCGCAAAACTTTTCTATAAACCAATTATTGTCTATCAAGAAAGAAATATCGTAAATTACTGTATAATTTCAGGAGCATACATGGAGTTGGATCCCTATGCACCTGAGGGTCATCGAGTCAAGAATTTGAAGCTGACATGTACCGAATGTTCAGTTCCGGAGTTGATACCTGTAGATCTGAACAAGTACTATAAAGTTTTGATGCCCTCTTTTATTTACCACGGAGGAGATGGTTTCGTAATGTTTGCTAATGAAGGCGTTAATCATACCGTTGGTAAGTGCGGCCTATTTCACCATAGAACATTTCAATACTGTATATTGATTAGTGAAGCTCATACAATTTAATTTTATGTAATCCAAAAAACATCAAATCAATAATAATAACAGAGCTTCCTAATTATTTATAAGAGGAGTGAAATTATAATAATTACTGTATCATTATATGATTTGAATACAGTTAAAATTGCTATTAGACAAATGTTCAAGGTTATGAACAAATATCATTCTACAATTTTTGAAATTATTTTATTAATTTTATGTCACAATGAATTTGACACTGATCATTATTGTTCTTGAGTGATGGTTTTCTTCTTACAGGGGAAATCGATCATGAGGCATTCATCGAATTTATGAAAAGAAACACTCCAATCACTTATGGAATAGAAGAAAGAATAAATATGATGCAGCCAATGAAGCATTCATTAAGAGTTTCAGAATTTCCTTTTTAATTGAATTTCCATTTTCAATTTCACTTACATTTCGATCTTTTATTTACTGAAAGTTCAGCATCTTCAAAGATTAGACAGTTCATAGAAGAATTATCTTACATGAACTCAAGTAATTATCTATCGATAAACAGAAAGAAACTTCAATAAATAATCTTGCGCGAATAAAATGTGAAAGATTGGTCATAATATTATTGCAACATGTTAATCAGGGAATTGCACTTCGTTTAATAAAAATGAATTCAAATGTAATTCGATTTTTCAATAATTAGACTCACGATGTGAGTCTAAATAAAGTTCGTTTAAATAAAGTTGCTGTATTTCATTTTCAAACAAATATTTCTACCTAATAAAACCTCAATGTGTTGTTATAGTGGTGTATGTGGTTTTCAACCTACTGTCAATGATTCTATACCGACTAATTCTAAATTCAACTATCATTGAGTTGAAAAAGGACTTTTGGATGAAAGGTGTTTTGAACAAGTCATAAGCACAAATAAGTTTCAAGAAACCATTTTATTGTTTAAAAATGAAAATAACACGTCACAATCTTATTTTCTGACTTGCTGGCCACCTTGCCTCATCGGTTCCTGAAAATAAGAAATCATACTTCTAATTGCTGATTTTATTATGAGGTTTATATCATTAGTTTAGCCTACCCTATTATAATTTCTAATATCAAAACATTTGAATATCTAGTCAAAACTGGATGTTCATTTTTCAAAATTTGGAATTCTCCTGGCATTTAGTTTCCCAGTGGAATTTTGTGACATGTTAGCTGTTAGAGTATGGTAGCCAAAATTTGTATTATTACTATAGCCTAAATTAGAAGAGGAACCGATTTGGGCGACCTGTTTCGATTGTAGCCTACATTGCTGGATGGGATAGACAAATTAATAAGTACGTAACATTGGAATTTCAAAATGGAGTAATACTGTATTTTAAATTCTTGAAATGTAATAATATTTCATAATACCTTTTAGTAGTGGAGATAATGCATTACAATAATTGAATTATTTTATTTTTTACTATATTATGTTCGAATATATAAATATTTCCCATTTCAACCGTGTTTCTTGTCTGATTCTATATTTTTTTTGTGAAACGTTTTGTGGCTTACACGATATGAAGAATTAATTACAAACTAAAAAGAATTAGCCTAATAGGTGAAAGTGTCAACAATAGACAAAATAGTCTCCGTTGATTAAATCGTGTAAAGCAAGAAGAAACTTTATATGATTTAATGATTTTATATCATGCATTCATAGCACAGTGACACAAGAATTAAAAAAGAGTAACTCACCCTAGAATAGTTCCTGGTTGGTGGGCTTCTGATTCTCCTGTTAGCCTTCGACCTGTTTCTGACGACTTTCGAGTGGATAGCGCAGGAGACGCAGTAGTGGAGCTTGGCGTACAGCTTGGGTAGTTGATATCCTGAAAAGTGATTCAGGTTCAGTCAAGACTCACAGATCAGTTACGATTATTAGCACAAAATGTCAATGAAACCAGTCATACACGAAAGCCACAATATGAGTTGATTATCAGCGCACAACCACTGATTGTCAAAAATTCAATTCATTCATGAAAATATGAAATTCGTGATACAAAACCTTGAGACAGTATTAGGGGCGTGAATGCAAAAAAAAAAACAATAAATTTAGTAAAAATGTCGTTTTTTAATGACAAAATTATAATCTGAAGGTGTTGCATTAGTATGCTGTTAATTGAAACTAATGGCTAAAACCATGCAGAGAATACTGATCGCCAATCACGAGAATAGAGCAGGCAGGAATGCTAGAAGTGTAGGAGCTGGCCGAGTGGGGTCGAACCTCGACTATACTAACATTTGTAAAACTTTCGATCGATAGTACCAATACAGAATAGTAAACAATACAGCCACGTTGGGTAGTAAAGAGAGGAATAGCGTGTGAGAGACAGCAATGAACGACCTCCCCGCATACCTCATACGTCACCTCTATTTTCGTGGTTGGCGAACAGTAACTCAACTCAACTTGAGGGTGTTATTTGTTGAAAAATCCTATACTCAAGACTAGATTATTTAAATATTACATTACATAAAATGAAAAATATGAGTATTGAGATATTCCTTTGTCGTTAACATGACCTGTTATAATAACATCTATAGAATGAATGTTGACTAATTCATGTAAAAACTTCATCACATAGGGCCTAAGTTTATAGATGAAGGAAACAAAGATGTAGTCAACTATCACCTGTTTATTAAATATAATATAAACATGTTTCAGCACCATTCTATACACGTCGGCATCTGCTAATATAAGTGTAATGGTGTTACTATTAATTTATCTAGTATATGACTACATTTTAATAGTGGTCTCATCAAGTTCTATCAAGATATCACAACATCTCACCAGACACTGTGTCAGAAGATATATAAAGGATTTAAAAATTGGTAAATACCTGTGTAAACACTGGCTTCAGTGATATCTCTGACGGCCGCTGCTTCCACAATGTTGCGGATAACAAACTTCTTGATGGCCTTGTCCTTGGGGACGCAGCGTGCGCAATTTGTGCAACGAACAGGGTTCACATGCCCACGACCGTGCTTTGAACGTCCTCCGTTCCTACGTTTGCAAGTCTGAAAATTAATAAACAGTAAGCAATTGTACTAATTTTAATTGTTAATTTGTTGAAGAGAACAAGATGCTGTGTCTAGGAGAAAGTTAGAACACAAATATGTAGTCGAAAGTACGCAATACAAATTGAAGAAAGTATATCAGACGTTAGATCTGATTCAAAGCCATAAATGGGCTCATTGGTAGACCAAATGAAAGAGACATTCATTTTTTATGACTGTGTATCGAAGTATCACACTGGAAAGAGAAATGCTTTGGAGTTATTTCCAACTGCTGACTATTAGTCAAAAGAAAATAACCAGGTATTCAATTTGGAAAATTATCAATACATGTCGGTATCTGTGATTCGTGTCAGTGATACTATTAATTCAACTGTGCCTATATTTTAGGTGTACTGTATGTGCAGTTTACTGACAGTTTGGTTCAAAACAACCGTATAATGAACAGTATTGGTAAAAATGTCAACCCATTCTAACCTATCATGACGGGTCGTTTGGAGTTTGGATGCCAATTTATTATTCAACTATTCTTATCTCAGTAAGTTGCATTTACACTTAATAGAGGTGGAATTCTACCATAATTCATTGAGAGAGCATTGATAAAAGGATATTATGAAACTCAAAGCCCAAAATACCAAATCAGCATTACATTTTAGTAGTCACACGTGTTCAACATACAGTAAATTATATCACGCAAATATGAGCGTTTCAACTATAATCAAACCACGTAAAAATATGTCTTAGATAATAAATTAAAACTAAAATAATTACCATCTTTTATATAATCCTGATTTGGATATATTATCAAAAACCCAATCAATCTTCCGAGATAGAAGCACCGATACGGAATTCTGCTACGGCGGACAGAGAAAAGGAAACAACCTCATCAAGCATACCAACACGAAAAACATCCAAAGGACTTGCCTTGATGGCTGATCTACTTTTTAATAACTAAATTTCAGGATTTTCAAATGTAATTTTATGATAATTTCCATGAATCAATAATTTTATTCTCCCATGATGAGTAAAATTTGAGTTCTGATATATTTTCTAATTTTTGCAATCATTCTTTTTCTTGAAATTCAAGTTGAATTTCTCCGGTAATGATTCAAACATTTATAATTTGTCTATTATTTGAATAATTATGATTATTAAAGATTTTTAGATAATTAAAAAATAAAAATACAACTGCCATTTCGATTAGCTCACGAACGACGACCAGCTGAATGGAAAAGTGACAGAACTCAGTTCAGTTCAAGTTCAGTCTGCTTCTGCTTGACTGCAAATTGTGACTGCGGAAATTGAACCCGGAAAACAAATACCGTTCAACAAGAAACAGTAATTTTAAGGTAAATTAAATTCTTATTACCATCTTTTTAATAGTTTCATATTTAAATATAGTTTTAGTTATGTATCGAGAAAGTAAATCTGGACTGGATGGTTCTTTCGTTTATGCTAACTTTGTAAATAGATTTTTCAGCTAGAGGTAGTTACTATGAAAATAATGTTATAGCACAATTTTGTGTTTTTATGTACTGTACATGGAAAATATTTTGAATATGTGATACTCATTCAAGTATAAATAATTGGTCAAGAATCTAGTCTAGTAGAAATAGTGCGTCACAGATTACATCGGTCGGTATTGAAATGGATAATACTTGAATAATATTTAGAATAACCCATAATTTTATTTTCCGTGTGTTCAGAACAACTGAAAAACAAGTGGCCACCTCCTCTAACATTCCTGTCTTCATAATCAGCAGTGTGAAGCCAAAACTTGAAGCGTCATAATTGTCCATTTTTCATATAGATTAGGCCCTCATCAGTGAACTAGCATAAAAACGTTTCGTTCAGCTGTAACCAGGCTTTAAGCCTCATGCAATTCATTGACTAAACTAAATTTTGTGGTGTCTTGATTTCAAAACTGAAAATGTGCAGTGACATTCTATTTATTTAGATAATTGTTATTAATAAACAAATTAATATTTTACTAAGTGACTCCTTACTTAACGGAAAGCTGTGATTAATTCTAATGGATGCTCTACACTACCTAATAGTTTATTCGGAGCATTATTTTGCACTTGAAAGTTAATTGCTATTAAATGCATCATTCCTCGCAAACAACCAGATAATTAGTTTATAAGCACTCATGTTCGAGTGACAAGATAACTGCATGTTATCTTGAGTATACCTGTACAAGTCTTTCTCTCAAATTAATTAAATCTAAGGTTTATTTTCGGTAAAGGTAATTCAAGTTGAAATTCTTGTTCCTTAATAAATTATAAACTCAAACAACCTTATCAGCTGCCTGAAATATTCCCCATCACAATTACTAAATGGAAAAATATATGTATTCAAATGTTGGAGAGTACCTTTTCATCTCTAATACACGGTTTATCAGTCGTTCAGTCACTGTTAAATGAACAACTGAGCAATCAGGTAAACAATTTTGAAATTATATTATTGGTTGTAACTGGTTTATTCATCCAAACCTTTGTATTTTTTCTTCACTCGTTACTCTTGATCAAAACCACAATAATCCAAAAACGTAATTTAATTTTCAGATACAATGGTGCAAGTATGGTACATGGATGACTCTGACTCCGACCAGAGAGAAGAGCATCATCGTCAGCCGCCAGAATTTATAGATCTCGATACTCTGTTCAATATTTCTGGTGTTGAATATTTCAAGGTACTTATTTCAATCATATCAGCTATAATTCACAAAATTGATTTTTACAAAATTATTGATATAGGCCTACAGTAAAACACATGCACTTTAAACTTATAAATAGTTCATTTTTCTGAAATTAATCAATAAACCACCATTATCTTGACAAATTACACCTTCTAGCGTACGTAAGAAAATGAATAAGTTATTGGTTTATTAGTACTATACTATGTAAAAGTATTCACTACTAATTCAAATTTTCATGCGGTAATGTGTTTTAGAAAATAAATTAATCTGTTTAAGGCTTAAGCAATCAACCAAAATGACTACCATCGCATTTGATGTGTTACACCTCATTCAACTGTGCACCAAGGCATGACATTTTTCTAAGTTATTTTATTTTATGAAAATATATTCCTTTTATAAGTAATGTCTATTTTCATTACTAGTGCTTATTTTTCAAAGTCACTGGCTGATTAACAACTTATGACCTCAAAACTGTCATTTGCTACACTCTGATGAATCATTTGATTTATAAGAATCATTTTAAACGTTGAGGTCATCATTTGGCGAAAAAATGCTATTTTTATAATAATATAATATCAATTATTCCAAGCTTATTTAAACTCCTCTGGTGCAATTATTTATCCCTCTTTTTCACTGTGGAACAGGAAACTTATATGTGGATTATAATGATTAAATTAAACAATTTTTCAGTACATCGTACCTGTATTGCACTGAATCATAAGTCATGCATCTTTAATATTTTCATTTTCACAGATTAATGGGAAAGATCTTTCGAATGATGATTTATTGAACAAAATAAAGCGTGAAAGAAACTACAACTATGAAGATGAAATCACTTGTTCAAAGAAAAATCCTACACTTGCATTGAAAGGTAATAAAAATAATAATTATGGGTTGATAGACTATTTTCAAGCTCAGCTTGGTTGAAAGACGTTCAATCAATCGTTGACGATTCTTCACAAATAAGGGGATAAAAACATGTTTAATCAGATGATATGTAGTGCTTTTTCATGCCTCAATCCCCGCCCAGCTTTAAAAATAACAATAAAATATGGCAAAGTTGTCATTTATCCTGTAAAATTTTAAATTCTTTAATTTTCTATAGATAAATTAAAAATCAGAAATATTATGTTAACTTGAATCACTTGAATAGGAGATGATCAGAAATTTTACCTTTCATCGGAAATAATAATAATGTGATTGATAACTTTTTTTAGGTCAGCTGTTTTGATGAACTCTCTGACATTTTTCTAAATAGTACAAATTAAGATACATTATTCACATGGTTAACGATTCATGCCTCAAATTTAAAAATGACAATACAGTACCTTTTTATCATGGAATTGATTTCATTTAAATATTCAAATTACATTTAGTAAACCAAAATCTTTGCAAAGAATGTGAAATTAACGAATATTTATGGTGGGCAGTAAGCTTCATTTCAAAAAGATAGAATAAGTGGAGCAGCTTCCATGTGTTTGCAGAAAATTTTTCTCAATTCTTAGTAATGGAAAACATAGCTAGGTCCTCGTTATGAGTGGAAATTCAGAACCGACGGTAAATTATTGTTTCTTCCTTCGTCAAGCTGATTTGCTCTGGAAAATACTTTATACTTTGTAAAAATATTATGAAATTAAAACAGCTGAAAAATAATCTTGAATATCACTCACACATTTTTGTATTTCACTCGCTCTCACTCATTTGCATAGCCGATGGAATTCGCCTTGTGATGGAAGGTTCTGGATACTTTGATGTGAGGGACAAGACCGATAAATGGATTAGAATAAAAGTTGTGCCTGGAGATCTCATCATCATTCCTAAAGGAATATATCATAGATTTACACTGGACGTGAAACCGTAGGTCATTTTATTGTTATCACAAACCTCCTTGTAGGGGATACTATCCAGTTTTATTATTTCGTCAAAATCGTTATTGAAGCCGTTTTCGAGATCCGTTGGACATTAAAAACACGACCATCTCTATTATATGAACATAAATATAACACATAGGAACTTGGGCGAGGACATAGCGGTGACATGGATCACAATGTTCGCCTACTCTATTTAGATAGATAGATATTATAGATAAATTATTTCAAACTTATTTAAACTCCTCCAGAAGTATTATTTTTATCCATTCTCTTTTATACTATAAATCTCAAAACATCTTAGGTATGGATTAGTAATTCATAAAAATTCATAAGAGTACTGATTAGTGATCCATTTTACCTGTCCTTCGGCAATTCCCTTTATCAAATTAACTACCTATCTTTAATATTTTCATTTTCAAAGATTAATGGGAAATCCTTCTCGATCACTAGTCAAGAAATGTAACTTGAGCTCATTCACATTTGACTTGTCAGTTAAGTCAAGATAACTAAGGTTTAAAGTGAAATCAATTGTTCAAAAGAATGTCTACAAAACTATGAAGAAAAGGTAAATGCAGTTCAAATTGTCGTGTATTATAGGTTTAAACCCATTATGAATTAGCTCCTTTATTGTTATTCAGAAAGACAGAGAAAAGCGGTCAATCAATCGTTAGGCTTGATTCGAAAGATCCGGAGGAATGACAATAGTGTGAATTCTTTTGTTTAATCAGATGAAATTAAAACTATCTTTTCATCCTTAGACCCTGAAGAATAGTGAATAATCCAAGAAATCCAGCAAATGTTGCTCAAAGCTAACAAGTTCGAATGAAGATCCCTTTAATCTATCCAACAGGCACCCATACGTAATTTCAATTAGACAATTGCAATATCAGTCTACTATCACGAGTTTGTGTGTTAACTTGGATGATTTACGAATAGGAGAGATGATCAGAAATTTGTCGAGCACATCTGTTCATCAGTATAATATTAGTGTGCATTAGTACTAGCACCCCTGTAGGTGTGAGATTTGTTAGCTCAAAAAGTGGTAGGAACCTACTGTATTTCATTCATTCATTTATCTTCAACGCGGGCCCTGAAGATTTTGCACTATAGTTTGAAAGTTACGAGAAACATTATTAATCCTGTCGATCGGTCTTGCACTTTTGAACTGCACGAAATTAATCTTAACTTATCCATCTTTTCCTTTTCAATGGTAGCATTGAATTCGTAAATTGATTCAAAGTTACATTTAGTATTGAATTGAAAATCTTTAAATTTCATCAATGAATGTGAGGATTAACGAATATTTCTGAAGCTTGGTGGGTAATGTAAGCTTCATTTCAAGCTTATAACAGTTCAGTAAGTGGAATTTTCCGGGCTCATAAATTGTAGTTAAGAGCAGAAAATCTCACCTTTACAAGGAGCATGGAAGGCGTCGTTCACAGAAAAACATAGTCATGGGTCCCGCCTGTCACGATTATAGGTGTGAAATTCGAACTAGATTTGAACCTGATGCTAAAGATACGTTTAAATTTTAGCAATTCATCTCAAGCATTCTGGAAAGTTAATACCAGCTCTGGAAAATACTTTATACTTTGTAAAAATATTATGATATTGAAACACTTTGAAAAATATCGTGTCAAAAATTAAATAATCAATTTTATGTTATCGGCTGAAAAGAATTATTATCACTGGAGCATTCATATAACTGCTAAGAGAGATCATTCTTTGTGAAAATGGAAGGTTTCTGGATACTTTGATGTAGAGGACCTCATGTTTTTCCTTGATTAAGCATTGTGGATTGTTATGAAAGACAAGTTGTGCCTGGAGATCTCATCATCATTCCTAAAGGAATATATCATAGATGTCCCCCCTTCATGCCACCCCTCAAAAATGTGATATTCTACGTCACTACTTCCCCCCCAAATGTCACCCCACATATTCATTAAGGTCAGACCCCTCTATCCCATTTGTCACCCCCTCTTCCCACCAATTATTTTTATCTTCAATTGAACGTTTTGAGGTTGATTTCAGTGTTTAATTTGTTTGATTTTACTGTTCATTCATCGCTATTATTTGAAACGATAGATGATGTATTTGACACGAACGATAACTCATTCTTAATTGATGATTCTACACAGAAGGCAGAAAACCTAGTGCAAAAAAATGGATTCAGATGAAGATCCCTTGTTCTATCAACAGGGAAATGAGTAATTTCAATTATTCCAGACAATTGTCGTGAACTCGACTGTCCTGTACATATTTTGTCTTAATGTGATTAATATTCATTAATTATAAAGTGATTGCAAGCTTATATTTTAGCTACATATTGATAGAAGTGCTGTAAATTCAGATCCAAATAATTTCGGTTCAATAGATTTTCTCGAGTTAGCAGGTGTGACCACCGTCAGTAGAGTGATCAGTTGATAATCTTCCCCAAATGTCCCCCCTTCATGAACCACTTAAAAATGTCTGTATTCTTTATTCATTAAATTAATTTTATTTTATGCCTTTTATTTGAAGATTTTGAATTACGAAGTTTTATTTGTGTTTTACGAGAACAACATCTGAATTTATTTTATAATTTTATTTTTATTTAATTGCTTATTTTATTTTTATATCAAATTAATCTTCCAACTTTATATATCTTTTATTTTATTTTTATTTATTGAATTTTTATTCCGATTTTATTTTATTTTTATTTAGATTGAATTGAATATGAAAGCTTCTTTAAGCTTTCATCAATGATTTTTTTTTGCTGAGGATGATACCCACATAAGCTCTAGGCTTGTGCGTGGGTAATGGGAAGGATGATGATTAGAGATGAATGGACCAACAGCTTGAGGTGGGTTCCAAATTGGGAAGCGATTTTGAGGCTCATTTTATTTTATTTTATTGTAGTTAGAGGAACCAATTTTAATATTTGGAAATTACCCATAATACAGAGTGAAGGTGGGCGTCGTTTCTTGTCTAAGTTCCACCGATAAGACCCTCTGTCACGATTTATGAAATCGATTGTAGTTCGGTGAATTCAACTAGATTTGAACCTGATGAAACATGACGATAACTCGTTCTTAATTATTGATGACTATAAAAATAATTATCTCAAGCACTAAGGAAAGTTTGTTTCTACTTACCAGCGGTCCATTACTTAGATTCTGTATCGGTTCATTATTTGGGACTCCAGAGGATGATATTGCTGGACGTTATATCTTTCCGTTCTTCGGTAGCAGAAGTTCAAATGATCGTAATGTTTGATAGGTTATGTCCTAAAGTATTTAATGGATAACATACTTTATGTAATTATGGGATATAATTTATTTGCAAATTATCGAAGACCAGTGTCTTTACTTTCAAACGAATAGGAGATGCGACTTCATGTTTTTTCCTTGATTAATCATTGTGGTCTATCAATTATGAAAGATATTTATAAACGTTTGTAATTTTGCAGTTACAATTAAATTTGAGTAGACATTACTTGTAGTTTTCGACCGTTTGCACAAACTTTAGTCATGGCTTTTTAATTACCATCTTTTTGTAAGAATCAAAATAGTTGGTCAAAAACTGACTGACATTTGTGTAATCGATAGTTTGCTTCACATAATGTGAACATTAATGAAGCTTTAGCTTTCTTTCCAGAACTACATCAAAGCCAAGCGTTATTTCGTGGGTGAACCAGTGTGGACTCCTCACAATCGGCCGGCTGATGACATGGAATGCCGCAAAGAGTACATTGAAAGCCTTCAACAGGGATTCAAATGCAAAAGCATAGTTGCATAGTAACATCACCAAAAATCTTAATGAAAGTGAAACAAAGTAAATTTTATCAATTGTTGTAAAAGGGAATTGTGCCAATCTGTTATTTGAATAATATACTATATTTTTTCAACAAAACAATACTGTATTCTAGTTTAGACTTCATTGCACACTGTTCAACTGAATATGACTTTGTAGTTGGAAATATCACACCCTATTAATGTATTTTTTTTTTCAATTTCTGTGATAGTATTATTTTTATCGACTGCAAAACTTCAATCTTGAACTTGGCGGTTATCATTAATTCAAATAACGGCATTTTACAGCGGTTAAATTTATTTGGATAACATGCAATTGACCGCCTGACTGATCCGTTTTGGCTTATAAGTGTGTGATTTTTCCATAAACCAAACTTGACATGAGAAAGACCCAGATCACAGATAACATATACAGTATAGTTACTCTATGCCCAGATGTTGCTACAATGACTACTATATTATAAAATTTAGGATCAACATGTAGAATTTTATTGACTGTATCATATAATGACGATAAGTTCAGTATGTCAGATTTGAGGCATGCGCCGATCAGACGGCATCATTTTTTGTTCTGCTACAACAAGAACTGAAATATCTGATTGGACCATGTCCATCGTTGTTGACGAATGCTCGGCTTCCTTCTGTAATTTCAGATTCTTCAACGCATGCGCAGAACGAAAATGCTGGCGTCGGTCAATGTGTGAATTGACCTTTAATCAATCAAAAGTGTGAGATCCAATGCCCACACTGTGATCATACAGTCTCTCTCTTTCTCTCTGTAATATGCATGAACATGCAAATAATTTGTTTCTGTTCTGTTATATATGTTTTATAAGTTTATAAAAAGAAATAATATAAATAATATTTGTAATTGACATTTTACAATCAAATCTTCATTATAAATAATTTAGGAAATAATTTTCAGTCGATTGTACAGGAACATTATTTATTTTCAAAACGACTCAGCCAATATATTTATAAAAAAATATCAATTATTCATCAAATAGAAAATAGACTAGTATTAGCTTTGGCACTTTCAACTTAAACCGTTCTTGATAAGAGCAGAATGTTGAATATGGTATTGAATTAATTCATCTCTTAAAAAATTACTTCTCTCTAATTTCTCTCTATATATAGTTCATTTATTTATCTCTATAACTCTGGGTTTTTCAATTATGCGTGCTGACCTGCTCCCTCTTTCTACAATGCCGATGATCCACGCTGGAAAGCCTTCTTGTTTCTCAATATCCTTGCAATAAGCAGCAGCTTGTTCCCGTGGAAGACAAATGAGTAGTCCACCAGAAAATTCGACTGAATTGCCGTTTGTTAGCTGAAAAATATTGCCGCAAGCTTTTGCAACAGCAGTCATTTTGGAAATAATGGGTAGATTGTGAATTACAAAACTGACTTCATTCTTCTGATTTTTGGCCATATTAAGTGCATGGCTCAATAGCCCTTGTCTACTGATATTGGTGCAGCAATGAGCATTATATTTGAACATAAGCCTTGCAGCCACCCTGTTTAGACGGCACATAGATTCCAAAGCTGTTTTATAGGCTTTATTCACCTCAACATCTGTCACAACTAGCTTTATTCTGTTCCATCTCTCAGGGATGTCATTCATCCATTGATGAGCAGAGATTGCAACCTCAGTTCCAAGAGGTTTAGTCAATACCAAAACGTCACCTACAACAGCATCAATTGGATTTATAAACTCATTAACTTGACACAGTGCAGTCGCTAGGCCACCAATAATAAACCAAGGATTAATCATTGTCTGTCCACCTGAAATATTAATTTCAGCTTCCAAGGCACAATCCTTAAATCCTTTTATAACGAGTGGCATGATAGTATCCCTTTCCAAATCGGACATTTTTGATGAAACACTGAGGAGCATCAACATATTGTCGCATTCTATTATCCCCATTGCATAAATATTACTAAGTATATGTGAACAAGCAATCTTACCCAACAAATACGGGTCATCCACCATTGGATAGAAAAAGTCAGTTGTTTGCACCAATTTCAGTCCACCGTAACGCGCTACAGTAACTGTTGAGTCTAACATAGTGGGTACTGATACTTCAAGCTTATCATCTTCATCTTTATGACCTCCATCAAGAATTTTTGAGAGAATTTGTTGAGGCTCTTTAAACTTTCGCCCTTTGTTGTCACCAAAACGTGTTAGACGGAAATTGATATCCAATGCATGAACAACAGGATCAAATGTTTTAAATTCTAATGCAAGTTTATTGTCACTTTGAGAAGCAACAATATTCATACCAGACAGACTTGTAGAATTGTTGAGATTATCTAATGCACGTTTATTGTCACTTTGAGAAGCAACAATATTCATACCAGATAGACTTGTAGAATTGTTGAGATTAGCCATTCCAGATTTATTAGTTCTTGAAGATCAAGTGAATGAATCTCAACACCACATCACCGTACCGCACTCAATTATTGAAATACAATAAAATTTAAAGTTTCTAAGATAATACCACTCTGAGTCTTCACAATAAGAAATATATATTATAAAAAAATTGAAAACGATTGCAAGAATGCTGAACTGAACTGCGATGGCCGGATCGGATTTAAAGCCGGGAAGCGGCAAAAATTGAACAGTACCAACCAAACAAATTTATTAGTTTCAAGATTATGATGTTATCATTTATATCAGGTTTAGAATCTTAATTGATCAAAAAAAATGTAATATTCCAAATTAATCAGCAAAAATATAATGCTTGGATAAATATGAATTCAAAGAAAAATTGTTTAGCCAACACATCTCCTAGATCTCAGCTGTTCCTTTTGATCACTCGTCTGTTCAGTTTGTCTGAAGCTGAATATTTTATATTTATTTTGTGAACAAGAACAGAACACCACATTGTGCGAAAAGTATTGGCTTTAAACAAACTTTGAGGTCAAATTAACATTAATGTACTGTAATTGATTAAGAAATAAGTTTGTCTTAAAAAACTACGATGACAATTTTCAGTAGTTTGAGGCATTATCCATGGACAAAAAGTGTTTCATCTCTACTCAACAACAGGGTCATCTTGAAAGGTAACCTTTAATAATTAGATTTCAATTCATTTCTTTCAACACTCCTAGTATTCACAAAAAGATTAGTATAATTGTAAACATACGACTTGTGGCTTTAAATTCGTGCAGAGATTCTCATTCCAATCATAATTGAGCATTATCTAGAAAGAATGCTAGGCAATATAATAATTGTACCTACCACAAGCTAAAGGAAAGGCGAGTAAAACCTATCTTCCTGCACCGGTTAAAAGGTATTTACTATTATATATATCAAGATGCTTATTGCTTTTGTTGATTGATAAGTTACCATTTCGGAGAATCAAAGGTTAGCCTCTTACGTTTAGCCACCTTTCTTCTGAGTAAAGGTGGGATTCGTTTGAAGATTTCATTGAAGATGTAGCCAGGGTGGACATTCTTGGTCTGGGCACACTGCTGCTTTGAACCATATATACACCATTTTTACATGCAGTCAATTTCAAAACTTATTCAGATATTGTAATTGGTTTAAACCCTTTCACTCACAATTCGATGTTAACAATTTATTTGATAACAGTTCGACAACAATGGTGCCCAGACTGAATTTGTCCGCCATCTTGGCTGGTCGTGCATTATTACTGGATTCCATTGTGAAATCCACATAGCCAACCTATATACTGTACTAACCTGGGTAGGAACCAGTGCCAAAATTTAAAGCATTTTTCTTTGTTGCTAAAACAGTGTTATCTAAACAATACATCGGGTCAACATTAATGTAGATAACGTATTTTTTCCGTATGTATTATTCCCAATGTTGTTTTTTGAATGTTGAATTGTTGCTTAGTCTAGTATAGAATGATTTTCAATTTTTTCTAAACTTGAAAAATAGAAAGTGTTTATTTACATAACAGAATTGGTATGGTATATTCTATTTTGTTTTTTATTTTTATACCACGGGTAAGCTTCACCTGAACATTCATCTTATTTTTCACGGCCATTAGTCGTAAGACGTAAGTGAAGTGCAAACCAAAAAAAAGGCAGTGCAGTTTACCCGTTGCGAGTCCTTGCAATTGTGCAAGTCACCTTTCCTGTCCAGTTTTTACGTGTAAATGTGGCATGATAGAAAAGAAGAATGACATTTTATTTTGTCTTCTATTATAATTGTTTATAATTCATCATTCCTTAAAATTGGAATATAATTTTTTAATGTCGATTTGCAGATGCCCCCAAACGGTGCATGGGTGAACATAGGGTGATGCAGATTGTTCCATCAAGATTTCAGTACCAAAAGTTCAAAGATCTTCTTCATCTCTACATAGCTGTTGCTGCAATTCCAATTGGCCTGACAATAACCTACGTAAATATCTTCATTGGACAAGCGCAATTGACTGAAATACCAGAAGGTTATCACCCGAAGCATTGGGAATACTATAAGGTAAAATCTATTTATTCCTCATAACATTACAAATAAAGTACTATAAACTATGAAAAATAGAGAGCAAAAATGAATCAATTACAATAATCCAAATAGAACTCAAGGAACCATTTCTCCAAAAGAGCGAGCTAATATTAATCTAAAAATATCTCATATTCTAGAAATTTACCATGTATGTCATTTGCATTTTTACGATCGCCTTTTAAATGTTGAATGACATCTGCACCTACAGTATTTATCAACATTATTATTATTTAATAGTTTTTTGACTCAAGATTTTCAGTAAGATTAATCATCAACAAATTTATCAAAATTTAGGATAGAAGCAGTTTTGGACAATTGTTAATTGATTCTTCCCACGTTTTAATGTATATTGACAATAAATAAACAATATGGAGGTTTTATCCTTGAATGATTTATTAAAGCTGACTGACTACGGTACTTAACAAGGTTCGACAAACTACTCAACTTTATTGGATTTGTTTGCACAATTGTATACTACTATCTGTTTTTTGGAATCTAATAGAATCCAATTAAAAAAATTACTGACAAAGTAAAATAGGTAATGATTTGAAATAATTATTTTCACTGTTGATATGTGACTTTCTATTTTCAAAAATATATATTATTTTACTCTTCTGTGCGAAACTATGTTTGTATTTCTGTTCTTTTCATAGCCCTATCAAATGTATCACCAATATTGTTAAGTTATATGAAGTTTTTCTCAATTTATTATGATATTAATATAATTTTATTATTGTAATATTTTCAGCATCCAATTACTAGATTCATTTCGAGATATATACGTACTAGTCCTCAACAAGAGTATGAGAAGCACATGCACTGGCTGTATGAATGTGATGAGAGAGCCAAAATTGGGTAAATATTTTCATTGTAAATTAGTTGTCTACGAAAAAATAGTAGTACTTATTTGAAATCTTTCTTAGTCATGCATTCTATTCTATTCTATTCATGGACTGAATCCCTATGTATACGATCAAATCCAGTAAAATAACTTTGAATAACAGGTAAAGCACCCATACACTAGACATGGACTGTTATAACGCGGCAAAATATGCTATGAATGACTTGTGTATGTGTGTGGGTACAGTAAATACTCGGTGAGCACTTTTTCATATCATAAGACACACAGGCACAGGCTCTCTATATGCACCGGTCCTAAGCTTTTCCTAACCTCGCTAGTAGGTAGCCCTAACCTCGCTAGGAGGTTAGCAGCATAGAGAGCCTGTGCCACTCCCGTCCCAGGATATGAAAAAGCTATCACCTAAATGATCAGCTGTCAGTTGAAAGTTATGCTGTTGGATGGAATTCGCTGAAACATTTCTTATACACACCGAATAAGAATGTTCTTTATTGTTGAATCTGGAATCTATGGTGCTATTGAAATATTCTGATATTGATGTGCGATGCAAGTAGTAGCCTATGACGAGCCGAAGCAACTCCAATGGTTGGAATTGGTAACGTGGATAGTATGTTGTAGTTTTTTGGTACAATAGATATTATTTTTGTTGATTATGGCCATATTTTGGGTTCCAAACTGATATGGCTTTCAAAGCGATAATCAGGCAATCGCAATGGAAAGATTAAGCCATGCTACTTTCAGCATACTATTTTTGTATAATTATTTAAAAGAGTATGATATAGGGCCATATTATAAGTCGTGGCGTCAACTTTCCTGCGCATGCGTCATTGACGTTGGACCAATCACAGAGCACTACTGTGTGCCTCTTATAATATGGCCAATTGACAGCTAGTTCGCCGTCTCAAATAACTTAATTGCTGAAAGAGTTTCTCATAATTCAATGTAGCTGCTCTCATGCAAATATCTTGGGTATTTGTATTTTGTTAAATGTATATCTTATTGACCCAATCTGTATCTTTGTTTTTTCTGAGGGTGATGCCCGCATGAGCTCTAGGATACATGTGGGTAATGAGAGGGTTGATGATGAGAGTTGGCGACTGTTTTTAGGCAGACGGGACCGTCGGCTTTTCGTCTCCTCCAAAAGACGGGAGTGGCCGTTTTTGTTGTCAAAATCCGTTCCGTCAACTGTATTTGATCCAGGAACTTTTGGATTATCATACGTGCACTTATCGTCCTTCGCTATGGACCATTTCAATTATTTTAGTAGCTGCATAATTACAGTAATATTCATTGTTGGCGGATGGCATTAGATAGATAGATAGATAGAGATATAATTTTTTGCCGTCCGACTCTAGGGTCATCAGCAGTGTCAAGAAAACATCAATATTTTTGCAAAACAATTTTTTAAAATATTTTCAAACAAAACAATTAAGTGTTTTGGACAAATATTTATGTTTTCTTGATATTGCTGATGACCGTAGAGTCCGATGGCAAAGAAATAGTATCTATCTACCTAATGAAAGTTATTCTCCATCCGCCAACTTGAATGAATATTACTATAATTAGCTTATCAATTTCTATTTATAATTAACTGTTATGAATCAGTTTTTACTTTTGTAATTAAGATTTTGTTCTCAATTTTTCAGACGGCTTGAAAACAAGGTCAAGGCTTTGATGCGAGATAGGTCCGATTATCAAGCATTCTACTATTTCCCTATCGATCCGAAATATGCTCGTATAGTTAAAGAAGACAAAGAAGAAATGGAGAAGTACATGTAAATAATATCAATGTAGTTGAAACGTGCTATTGCAGCATTATGTATAGAAATTTTTAAGAAATAAATGAATTTATGAATATTAGACATTTTTTATTATTATTCCAAACGTTTGTCATCAAGAGGTCATCCAGTGAACTTTCAGCTTCGTCATGTCAATATAGGCCTACATATTTTATTCTAATACTTGTCAATAGTAATCCTCAGTACGGTATAATTACCTGAAAATCTGTCCGCCCTGGGGTGTGTTGGTACAGTACTTGAGAAATGAATAAAATAATAGCTAAAGAAGTATTGAGATGGATTGGTTGATTACCTTACTTTTATCAAAGGTGGTGTTGGGGCTCTAGATCCTCTCTGTCGCACACCCTTTATAATATACCTATGCACAATATACAGAGTGGCCCAAAGGTGATCAATGAGGTAGTTTCACCTCATAGGCTCTACTCACACTTGGAAACACAAATCGCGGAAACTGAGTGACTCGGTTAACAAACATGTGTTTTCAAATGACGTTTAGACAGTACGGTTAAAGGATCATCTGAACGTCATCATTTGAAAACACAATTCATTATCAGAGTCGCTCAGTTTCCAAGTGTAAGTAGAACCTTAATTTGTCTTGTCTAGTATGAGTTAACGGTTTTTTACAGATTCATTAATTCGAACATTACATACTACCTTACATAAAATGTTATTGAACGTTGATGCTGATCCTAGGCCTCAATTGTACGGAACTATGTAAAATTAATGAACGAAAGTACTGAGTTGTTTTCTAAGATCATTTGGAGTGATGAGGCACGTTTTAAAGTATGGACATGTCAACAGACAGACCCAACTGACATATTGTTATACAGATAACCATTCTTTAATTGACCTTATGTTAATGTTTGGAGCAGTACCGGTATCTCATATAATATGCGGATATGCCGTGAATAATATGAAGTGAAACAGGAAAATTTAGTAACAGAAATTATTTTCTTTCTATCAGTCGTGATTGAATTTTAGTTATTTGTGTGAACACTTTCACATATTCAATTTTTAAACAAAATTGTTTAATAATTTTTAAAGTTGGACCATTAAAATATTAATGTACAGCAGCCTATCATGCTAATCGCTTTTAAATATTGGCGCCAACTTTTGAAATATCGATAATAAGATTATCGACTCTCATATTTAAATGAGCACATCGACATCTATTGATCGATAGTGAACACGTGGTCCGTGTTTTGAAACGAAAATTTTTAGGTTAATCGTTTTAGTGAGGTGAGGAATTAGCTGTATTTAGTTTGTACCAAAGCTAAAGAGAAAAAAGAAAAACTGTGAAAGAAATATAAGGTATGTACAGATTTAATCAAATAAATTTTTAATTGTAATAATTTTTACTATTTATCAGTTTGTTAGTTTCGAGGTAATGCTTTAAAGCATAAAAACTTTTGAGAAGTCTTTTGAGTGTTAAGAAAGTATGTTCATGGGTAATATAAGTAATGCGAATGAAGATGTATTTATTGACAATACAAATCAATCATTCATTACAAATCATACAAATCAATCATTTATTCACTAGGGCCTGGCCACTCTACTACTATGATTGACTTCACTTCACTTTACTTACTCGCAAAAGTATATCATACGATATCGGATATAAATATACTATGCGAGTAAGTGAAGCGAATAGTTAATCATTAGTATTAACATTACTTTATGTAGGCTACTGAAGTTATAAAATGATACCCATCAGCACATTCCCAAATATCCAATATCGTGATAGAAGACCAGGCTTCCCTGGATAGATTATATCAATTATATTATGTCATTTATTCGCTAGCCTACTGAAGTTATAAACTAAATAAGTTATTCATCAGCACATTATAAACTGAATACCCATGAGCAAATTACTTTATGTATTACAGTTATAAGCCGAATGATTTTTATTTGTGAAGTTTCGATCATATTTAAATCACTCGTAATTTACATTCAACTATTAATTAATTAATGAGTTAATATTTTGGTTTACTTGTCTGTCTTGTAGGATGGGTGACGACACAGAAGAGTTTGATGGCCCTCCAATGAAGAAAGCGATGATTGTAGACAATAATTCCTCGAATGATGGAAAGAGCCCATCTGTCAAAGCTCAAGATTCTGTAATCCAAGATGTTCGTAAGATGTTGAAAGAAGAAAATGCTCTTAAAGGTATACATTTTTAACTTCATATTATTATAAAATGATTTTTGTCTATTATTTTTCTCACTGATTTCATCAAGTTCCATTATAATTCAATAGTTGTTTTCGATTTTGCTAAAAAAATGAACAAATAATCTTGAAAGAAGGTTTTAAGAAATGAATTTATTATTGATTTTGAAGAAATAAGTAAAATGAAAATTTGTTTCAGCCGTCCATGTGCTGCTTAATGCAACCAGAAATAATCCTGGCGTGGATTACATCTATAATTACATAAAAGCTGGAGGTGGACCTTTGGAATTACTAAAAGTGCTACATCAATGTGAGAACAAGAAGGATTTGAGCTTTGTTTGTCCCATATTCTCTGCTGTGCATTTGGTTCTCATGAAGTGAGTATATTGTGGAAATGATTGTGTATTCTCCAATTTTATATCTTTTGAAATTGTAAAATTGTTTGGATTGTCAAACATATTTATTTTGACATAATTTGATGTTTTAGTGAAGATGTATTTTTATCTTGGAGTATTTGAGGTTGTTCCTAACACCGCAGTTCTTGAAAAATGAGCCAAATCCCAGTAGAAATTCTGGAAACAATAAATACGGAATTCTCACTAATTAGATAGGCCTAAGTGGCGAGCAATACTCCTGTTGACCGATTTCTGGGCAGCACCACTAAGATTCTGTGATGAGCTTTCAAAATCAAGTTCCGGCCAAATGTTAATGGAAAGGAAATTCTTGGGCTTTATTTTCCAAGAATTAACATTTACATGTTTAAACCTCGCCGTTTCGTGGTTAAGTGGTAGAGTGGACATTACTGTCCAAACTTCGGCACTTCAGAAAAATGAAGAAGTCATTCTATTCTATATCTCATAGTATCTACTACTCATAATATTGTCTTTTTCAATAACTTCATTTCAGAATTATGAGTGACTTTCCTCACTTGGAACAAAGCGCAGAAGAAGCTTGTATCTATCTTCTTCACGAGTGTACTCCTGTGCTTCATTTAATGATAAATTTCAAATCGCCCATGGAAAACAAGAAACTAGCACTGTCTGTCCTTACAGGTAAAGGAAAAATAACATTAAAATACATCACTTTCTTCTATATTTCATGGTTATAAACTGGTTTTATTTATAACAAGATTTGGTAATTTGTGAGTTCCTCTAGTTAGAACGTACTTTTCCATCATCATTCCACAGTGAATGATTCCAGCGTCTATGTATTCCTATTGAATTATTAAATCTTCTATTATTCGTTACATAAATTGTTTATGCACGGGTAAATTGTTTTGCCCTGGAAAATACTTGGATATGTTTGAATAAAAATTCAATGCTAAGATCTGTTCATAGAGAACTGATGAATATAATAAACCTGAATGCTCTGAGACTTTTTATTAAACATATTTGTGTTTGAATGAATTTCTCCAACTAGATGTTCTATTTTCAGTTGTAAATTTATATTTTTATTGCAGCTGTTGTGTCTCTGAGCTTTCGTCTTGCTCGTGATGTTTTGACATCTTTCGATCTGGACTTTAAAGCTGTGGAGCATTTAGCCGAGCAAGTCAACCCTACAGACATTAATAGTGTCCGCGTGAAGTTCATTCACTTTGTGATTGCTTTCATGGTTGAAGGTAACCCGCTCCTCATAAAGCAGTTGTTGCAGAATAAAGGTAGAGTATTATGTTCTTATGAAATTGTTCTGAAAATAATTGCATTATGTTTAATTTTTTTTAGTTAATTCATCTCTTCTATAAATCATAATACAGTTCTTCTTCATCACCTTTGAAACTAGAGCTGTCGTTGAAGCTGATGAATGAAAACTTGAAAAATCTGGGAGAAAGAGCTTTAACTAGAGAATAAAATAATTCTTCTTGATTGATCCTATAGGGTGAAAGCTTGTACTTGATACTTGTACCATACTTGTATTGTTTGTTAAATCTTGGAATAAAGATGGAAGGAAATTAGATATATTGGAATTTCAATGTAGATTGCTGAATTGGCGTTTGATTCTTAATCTCTGATCTATCATAGATAAATAATGTTTGTTTCATGGTATAACCTCTAATACTGATGGATGTTGAGACACCTCTCATTGATGATGAAGTATTTTTAAAAATCAGTTTCCAATCTCTTCACGTTTAAATTATTTCTATGATTTATTAAGGCCCTAATCTTTAGAACGTTTAGAAATTTTTACTGTGCTTCTGACAATGTATACAATATAAATTTGAAATTGTAACTTGTTTTCTTCACAGTATTTTTAATTATTGTTTTAGGTGTCCTTCGGTTGATTTTGAAAGATATGGTCTACGACCATAGCTCAACAGTTGAATTGTTCTTGACAACTTTGCATCAGAAAGTAGTTCTGAACTATTCAATTCCCAAGACAACAAAAATGCATGCCTTCAATACTGCTGTAATGATTCTCCTGATAGATTTGTACTCTTGGCGGGGACCAAAAAAATGGACACACAAACGTCAGTCAGCTGCGGAATTGAAATTTGTTGATTCCGAGGTAATTTTTTTCAAAAGTCAGACAATTTATTGAAATTTGAAAGATTTTAACGTGCAGTCATAGGTAATAAACGTTTCAATAGAAAAGCTTTCAATTTTTTATTAATTGGATGCACTATTGTCTCTAGGCTTTAGAGCCTAATGTGACATAGATTTTTCACAAACCTGTACGTAAATAATAAAAATGTGTCATGCTAATGCTGTGTTAGAATAATCAACATCTTAGTTCTCATTAGTTGCTTAAATTTTATGGCCATCGCTATAGAAATGCTTCGGGTTTGTAATACTAAAAATTAGGCTATTGTCTATAATTCATTATTTATCATATAGAATCACCTACAATCCTAATATTAGTGATTAGGCCTTTCTGTAAATTTATTTACTTACCTAATATACGCAAACAAACTTACAACAAATAGAGGTTTACAACTTTACGCAAAAAAAACTCATTGAAAACAATATAAATGAAACAAATGAGTTGAATTAAAATATAATCCAAACATTATACAACAATATAGGTATCTAAAAATATAATACATATTTAAATGATAAATTGAAATATTATTTGCATTAGCTGTGCGGAACTGAACCTTCATTATTTTTTAACTTGAATCACAGCTTCAATATTTCTTTTCGATTGCATATAAAATTATCTGTTGAATTACTGTCTAATAACATAAATCCAATGAAATGTATTCTTTTGGACTCTGATTGAATCGCATATGATTAAATTCAGCAATTCATTTTGATAGTGTTCTCAAAGAATCAGAGTAGTGAAAGAAGTCAAATGAAACGAAAGGTTTTCGTTGAAGTGTGTAGTGAAGACTACATTGGGGAAAATATTTATTTGATAAGATTTATATGCACTGTACATCATGCTTTAGTTACTCTGGACTTGGCTTATAGCTCTGTGTATGTTAAATAGTTGTGTTTTCTTGAATAGGCTATTAAATTGTTTCATCAATTCTCTATTATAAGCTATTGCTGTCGCAATCGAACCAACCAAATCGTATCGTTAGTGTTGTTAATTTGTATTTTCAGTGAAAAATTTTCAATTTTGAGATTTTTTGTTGCCTTGTTATGATGTGACATTAATTAAAACGCAATTAATTCTCTTTTAAAATGTTCAAGATCAGTTTTGTGTTTTTCCAGGGATTAGATGAAGAAAAAGGGAAGGTCCGACACTGTGTTCATGAACTGCTGTCCATTCTGTGTACCTCTCATAAACAAGGAGTTGTGTTTGAAGATAGATTATTGGGTACGAGTCAATGTCAAAACGTCATTGCTAGGACGCTATTTAAGGTATAGCCTACTCCTCAACTTTATGTGCATAATGCTGTATTTTATTTTCAATTTGAAATCACAATAGTCGGTTAAGCCATCACAATTTATTGGCAAACGTTATCAATTGTTCCTCATTGCTTTCTTCTTTAAAATTTGTCAGTAAACTTTCAGTATCAATGGGGAGTCCGATCTCACTAGACTTCAAATCTGTGATATAAGTAGAAAAAATACTTAAGAAAGAAACAATTCAGATTCTTGTTCATGATCACGTGTATTCCCCAATTTGAATGCAAATAATTCATTATTGGCATTATTGCCATTCTAAGAACAGAACTGAATATTTACTCAAATTTCAGAAATGGCTTTGTTTAATTTAGAATTCCAGCTCATTGTAATCAGAATCATCCTGGCAATAAGTTTTCCTTTTAGATTCAGTAATAGCTAACCGAATCAACTAAATTAAGGTGATAATGCTCTCTTTCAGAACCTTGAAATGGCTTGGAATGATGATCTTGCAAAAGATCTGACTTTGAAGATACTTACGACGAACCCTGATCTTATCAAACCGGCTTTAATATCAATTAAGTCAGCTTTCGAGCCATCTTCCACAACTGCTTGGTTATCTACATGCTCCTTTTTGAGAAAGGTATGCTATTTGTACAATTTTTTTATCTACCTCTTGTACGTTTACTATAGTTACATCACTGTAGACATCGTAATTTTGTTATACATTAAGTTTTAGGCTGTATAATTTTCTTTATTGATTCTATCTAGTAAAAGGATTTTTTGTTTGTTCGTTTTTACAAAAATATTGATTTGCTAATCTCCAACAGGATATGAATAAAAATTACCCTTTTTACTAGGCTTTCTAAGCTAATAACTGGAATTGCATGTCTTCTAATGATTCTTCATTAATAAATTATGTTACTAATATGGTCTTTAAACAGATTTTGTTCGAGTATAGATTGCATTCAATTTCCACTCTCAAGTATCGAGCGATATTACTATACTTGAAAAAATCGGTTCAAAATTTTGTCAACGGAAGTTAACTACTTTGCGCTTCACTCTTAAATTCATATTTTGCCTACTTTCTCTAGTCTATAGCAAGGTGGACCCAAATCAATTGCGAATTTCCTATTCTATTAATGAAATGTAGTCTTTTAAACGGGCAGAAATCATATTGCTGAATTAATTTAGTGTTGATAATGTTTAATTTTGTTAGTATGAGCTCTCTTACACTATTGCATCCGAATGAGCTAATTAGAAATTTTGCCTGACCATTCTGTGCAACTCATTCTTTGATAATACTTTGATCTCTTCCTTATTGTGTTACTTCATTTCAATAATGTTTTCATGTTCCAGCTTGTTGAATCCGTGCAAATAGATGTCAAATATCTGACCGACATGAATATCGAGCATTACATGAAAGTTGTAATGAGCCATTCGATGTCGCCGTTGGTTATCCAGCATATTTGCAGTGAAAAGGCTCTCAAGCATCCCGACGCTGCAGTCCGATTCTCATGCATTACATACCTTTACACTTGTCTGCAGAAGTTACAGTCTTGTATAAAGTACTTGAAAGATAATTCACCGCATGATGTCTCTTCGCTGGTTTCGAAGCATTTGAGTATGGTGAGTACTGAGTCGACTATACATCACTTATTATGCTATTAAATATCATACTGATAAGAATATCGAAAGATCATTACATTAAATTAATAATGAGTCATAATAATTTGATAAAGTAGAATTTTTTATGATAGAACCTAAATGGCACCTGAATCAAATGAGCGTAGTGGGGGGAACCCATTCAGCAGCCATCCTAAAAATAATTCACTCTAGTAGATTATTTACTTCAAGTATTCTTTCTTATTTTTAAAATATGGAAATGTAATTCAACCTTAGTATAAAAATGGAAATGTGCAAGATGTTAAAATTTGTGAAGCTTCAACATTCTATTAAGATGCTCGTATCTTTATGGTATATTCCGGTTGGATTAGATTGAGAATAATTAAATTAAGCTATAGTATATAATCATGTGTAATGTTCTTGGTTGTTGCTTGTATTATCTTTATCTTGTTTTTTTAGTATTGTATCATATTGACTTGCGTAAATGTCAAATTGTGATGTTCTGTTAGGGCTAATAAGATAATTTCATTTTTTCAGGTTGCCCCTAAAATTGAACTGCTATTGACTGCTTGGACTCTGAAAAATTCAACCGAAGTTGAGGAAACACCGCTTGAAAGTCCTTCTCTCCCCGAATATTTCTCTGTAGTTATTGATACCATTCTTTTGCTGCATCATATGGTGCCTGATTATCTTTATTTGGAGAATACGGAGATTATTGATACAACTTTATTATCAAGTTTAGATGATTCTGATGATTCGAATTCTGGGACGCTAAAATTGAAAATTATGAGAGTGGTTTCCATCTTGAAACCTCTTGATCCTATGACTGTGAGTATTCTTTATCAATTATCCATATCACCAAGATTTTTTAGAGCTACCTTAATTTCTCATATTTTTTCAACCATTGAAAAATTGTGTTAATCCTTTGTACAGTATAATAGATTTATATTTCTTCCAATTTTTTGCTATCGTATGAGTGCAATTATATTACCTGAATCGCGCTATTGTAATTCAAATATTCATTTCCAATTAGAAAATCATCAACCAATGCAAACATAAATTATAAAATATGTTTTAAAACTTTCTTTTAAGACTATTCATTTTGATTTCTATGGCGGTGGGTCATTGAAAAACAAATTATCATAAGCCGATTCCATAATTTCTTGTAACACAATTAGGATGCCGGAAACTGGGGCAATATTGGAACAGTCGTATTCATTGCCTATCTAGAGTGAAGTTCATTGGTAATTCTTCTTTATTGTAAAAGTTCTTTTTTCAGTAAACTTTACTTCTTAGTTGAATAGTTTTAGTGAAAATGAAAAATTCATTTACTTGAACCTGGTTACATTGCAGAAACCTGACCAATAAACTGCAAGAATAATATTTACATTGAAATAGAAGAAATTGTTTCCGAAATTCCTGAAAAAATACTAGTAGAAATGCAATGCAAGAATAATAGAGTAGCTTTCATGTAATAAAATTATAATTCATTCACGTTCAAATAATATTCCATTTTGATTTTCAGGAATCGTTTTCCATAGCACTTGATTTGCATATAAACCATTTGAGCAATCCGGAATCATGCTATGAAGCTAGGGAGGGCCTGGAGAAACTCTTGTTGAACACAGGACTCTTTGATAGTGCTGAAAATGAATTGGAAATTTGGCTATATTGCCTGGAATTGTTTGGAAGTGACGACAATGTGAAAGCTTTCTTTTTGAAAGTCATTAGACAGTCAATAAGAAATATTGGCTCCTACTTCAAATGCTTGGTTGAAGTGCATGATAGTGTAGCCTCGTCATCTCAGGGAAAATCAACGTCAACTATTGATGAAGTCATGGAAAGTAAGACAGTTATAAAACTAATTATATCTATTAATTATCAACTCTTACGGCCAGTTGCACGAAAATCCAATGAATTTAACCGACGTAAAATGGTACATGGTTTACGATGACATCAGTTTACGATGGTTAAATTCAAATGGATTTTCCTGCAACTGGTCGATACAATTCACATACTAGAAGGATTATTATTGGAATATTAGAAGGTTGTTATTATTTACAACAATCGAAGCATAATGTATTGTTAAAAAACTCAGAATCTGTTCTTGTAATAAGATAAGATGAATTCGAATTGAATTTTGAGTTATGATTTTAAACAAGATTTTATCATGGTTGTCATTTTAAACGAAAATAAAATTACTTTATAATTGTTGGAAGTGGAAGGAGATTTTCATGGGGGTCAGGACACCACCTAAGGCACAAATAAGAGGGCCCTCTGACGTTTGGGGACAAATTTAAACTTCTTAAGATGTCATTATACGGAGCTCAATAGAGATTTATTTGCATTGGATCCGTTAAATGACGTCATTTTACGGCGGTTAAATTCAATAACCTTTTCGTGCAAATAACTAAACATTGTGTGTGGAGCGTCTATTAGACATTGTACTTTCTAATTTTGAATTTCTGAATTAGTATTTGAATAGAATCTGTATGTAATTGATTTTTAGAAGTGGAATATTTAATTACTTTTTCTATTATCCGATTCAAAGTGAATTTCATTCTGTAATAGAAAATTATTTCAAGACATTCTTATCTTGTTGAAATCTATTAAATAATCTATTTTCATGTTCATTATAGTGTTGGAGAATGATGAAAGTTCAGAAGAAAAATGCCATAGTTTTTTTAAACATTCTCAAAACATCAGTCCCCTTATTCCTGCAATGCTCGATTTGCTGAATTCGAAAAAACAATCTAAATATGATCAAAATATTGTAAAGGACTTCAGCTCATTAGTCCTAATATATCTTCTACACTTCCAGGTGAGTGAATAAATTATTATTAGCAAATACGATTGTTTTTTGTGAACTCGACAAGAAAATAAATTTGTCAATTCTAGCTTGTATTGTTGGATTGGAATTTTCTCTTGAAATTTGATGAAACTGAATTCTCTGCTTGCATTCTTAAAAATTGGTTTGAGTGCTGTTTGAGTGTCGTCATGTAACAAGTATATGATGATGTTATCGAACTACAAAACCCTCTTTACTTAAGAAGAAAATTAGAATTTATGGTTATTATTTAATGGTATATTGGTCTTGTGTGGGTTCTGAACTTGTCAATGATTTTTATCCTTCAATGTATATTTTGCTTGTACAGAGCATTTTAAATAGGGTATTTATAATGATATTCTAAGTATTAATTTGATAGGTTGTCAATGGAAGCTTACTTTTGAAACATAATTCCTAAGCACAATTATGTAATCGCATTTCCTAGTCAAAGTATTTATAGGCAAGGGAATTTTGAATGTAATATAATTTATCGTTTTCTTTATTATACTTTTCAATATTATACAGAGCAATATCATACACCGTTCTAAAACCCTTCCGAAACAATTCACTTGTCTATCAAGTGTCATCTCAAAGATATTCACTAAAACTTATTTTCCATTCCAGGATTATCCAGAAAAGGTGCACCTACTGGTACAGAAATTTTCCAATCAGAATAAATCTGAAGTGAATGATTATATTGCAACTTGGTGTCATGGGGATATCAGATCCTGTGATTTTCCATCTTTGTCGTCAACGTCGAATAGCATTGATTCAAAACTCTCAAAAATTTTCCGAAATCCAGAAAAGTCATCCAAGTTAGCCAAAAAGGTATTTATAAATTATTTATAATAATCTTTTCTATATTTATATCTACTCAATCAAGCTGTGTTTACTAATTATTGAGTATTGAATTATAAATTAGTAGCCTATCATAGTTTTTTAAAAAAAAATATTGTTTGATTCTATGAACCTCATTAAATAAAATTAATAGAAAATTTGTTAATATTTTATTTCAATTTCAGGTTTTGGAGTGTATCGAAAAGCAAAATGTCAATTTTGTACTTCTATTAAGGTCTGTCTTGTTTTACATCACTCAGTTTCATCGACACGATATTCTCACCTTAGATCTTCTAGAAATTTCGCTTGAAATGATAAAAAGACTCACCTCTTGCACTTCCTCTGCAGGATCTCTTAGCTCAGTTATTGCTAGTGCTATACTTCATCCTGTAATAGTTAGTGGGTAAGCATGGTTTATGTATTGAGTTGGATAATGTGCATTAGGCTTCATGCATGAAGAAGTCGGTGAATGTCAGATCTTATCATATAACATCTCTCATATAAAGTCACTTTTCATTTGTTGTTTATCAACTGAAGTCGTTCAATTAAAAAAAACCGTTAATAGATGAGCAATTGTGGAGTAGAAACCCAAACAAAAAATCAATAAACGATTGGTTGAAAGATGGAAGGAATAATGAGATATATCAGTTATTCAATAGCTGGTGAATTCGTAATTGTTACATGAAACCATTCTTTTTATTAAATTGTTCATCAGTTATTCGATTCTGTTGATATTCGCGATTGCGGAAGTTTAGAATGGTTGATTGCACTAGAAGTAGATTAGTTTGATTCAATGAATGATAGGTAGATAGATAGATATATTTCTTGTTCCATGGGCATATGGATATGCTTACGATCACGTCAAAATAGTTTACGAATAACAGACAATGCAATAATAGAGTAAAAGGTAATCAACAGATGAAAACAAGGCTGCCTACTCGGTTTCAGCGGTTGCAGAAAATTCAAGTTGTATACAGTACTAGATTGTGATATAACATTATGAATAAACTGAAGGCTAATTCATGAAGAGTATACTAAAAATGAGGATTATAAAATTGAATAAGGTGTGAATTGTAATATTCTGTTACTATATATACTCTATTGTACTCTAAATAATAGGCATTCATAACACCACTTTGAATAAGATTTTTATCAGATTATCATGGATTTTTATCCTTATAAATTGTAGGGTACTTTTTGATGATATCGCCGTGATTTCGTGATGTCAATCTCAAGTATTATTTTACAGATTCAAACCAATACATCCTTATTCAAACTTCCTCTTTCAGTAGCAGTTCTAATAAAATTTAATTGATGATTGCTTTGATTTCAGGTTCCTTCCCTCGAAACCGAATACAAATGTAAACTTCTCAAACATTTTAATACATTTCATAAATGTTGCCAACAATACTATATCGGATCAAAATCAGTTGAAGGAGATGCTTTCACCATGCGTTGACAAGTAAGTGGATTCTGTCTTTTGTACGGTAACACAAAACAATATTATATAGTATCATAAATTTTTTAATTACTCAATCAAAGTATTGTATAGATAATTTAAAACCAATTTTTTCGTAATTTTAAGAATTTGATGTTGGAGGTTTCCAGTACAATCAAATTAATGAATTGGATATTGGGACATCTCAATTAAGATTAAAAACTATTAGAAGCACAAATTAATAATCTCAGCTGAAAATAATTTGTCTTTAATGCTTTTGAAAGCATAACGAGAACACAACGTAGTTTTTCAGTTATTTAATTGATACATGAAACCTCTTCAAATATTTATGTAATAGGTACAGTATTTTTACCCGTTCTTGAAAACAATGTTCTACCAATATTTGTATCAGTTCTGAAAAGTGTTTCATCTGGCTTTCGAAAAATAGTACCATATTCTTGATACTTCTTCTGATGTCCAAAGTCATATTTCCAAAGAAACTATTATTATTTAATTGTTAGAGTTGTCTGATTAATTTTCACTTGATTTTTTACAGACTATTTGAAAAGTTACTACCAGTTTTAAAGAAGAAGAAAGAGCTGAAGAATAGGGAGACAATACTATCTCTCATTGAAGCATTACCATTGTCTGCAGATGAAATTCAGCTCATTTTGAATAAGATTGTTGCCACAGAAGAAAGGTAATACATTTTTCAGTTGAATCTTCACCGTGGCAAAAAATATTTAAGGTTTGAGAAATTTTCAAATTAGGTGAAGTTAAAGAAGATTTTTTTCGGGATGACGCTTGAATCAATTGAGAATAGTACGAAAAACAGACACAGGATAGTTGGTTACGGGCACAGACGCAACTATAGGCCTGTCTACCGATTTCAAAAACATAAGACTATCTTATTGGATATACACGGTAATATCAGTTGCTATATTTTTCAAATCGTCTGCACTTGTCAGCTGGACCGATACATTCTTACAGACTGCGCCTACAGACTGGTGACAGAGTATGGAACCGTTATTATAACTATAAACACGTCATTCGCCAGGCGCCTTCCTAAAAAAATACTATTGATACAATCGGGTGCCTGACGATTGTTATGAACATTATTATGTATAAAAAATTGTTATGAACACTTGAAGCTTTCTAATCAATTTATGGCAAAGTATTATATTCACTATATATTTTTTGAATTTTGAATATTATTTGAATATGGTTCATAAACGTCTTTGAAATTCGAATTGGCCAATTCTTTTCAGGTAGCGATTCTGGAATTTCAATAAACTGCACTTGGAGTGGTCTGTCTAGTGTCTATCATCAAAACGAGTTCATTAATTTTAATTATAAAAAACCCCTACGAAATCGAGTTGAAAAAGTTTAGCATGATATAAAACTAGAATTGTTTTTGGAATCACTTTTGTTGAAATTCTCAAATTACTCAATTCTGATTTTTTTCAAATTCGTTTCAGATTTTCATGTTGTTCTCTTTTGTGAATATACTTCTGAATAATGTTTATTCCTAAATTTGATGATACTTAAGGGAGTTATTTTAAAAGTATGTTCGTAACATTATAATTATGTAACTTCGATGTCATAGTAAATTGACATGTACTCCCTTTTAATACTTTATCTGTTGTTCTAATTTATACTTTATGCTCATTTTCAGAGACTACGTTCTGGATAATTGGATTGATATTGAATCATTACTTTTGAAGAAATGCGAGGAGAAATCAATAATTCTATCAGACAGTATTGCATCTTTCATAGTAACGCAATTAGTTGACGAACGTTCAGAAATTAATGAGTTACATTCGAGCTTCCTGAAATACATTAAGCGATTTCCTCATTATTTGGAAAGGATATCTGATGGTAATCTTATTTATTTATTTTTTTGTTCTCGTTTGTGAGTACGTTTGTGATAAGAACTATTTTGCGATCGTATTCAGATAATGTGCCTGGCAAATTGTGTAGCACTGTCCTTTGTCTAATCAAGTATGATGTAGATTCATTTTAATGTTCAACCACTTTCATTATAATATTATATTCTCATCACAAACAAAATTTGAAGAATGCATTCAATGTAGAACTTGAGGTGTCAGTGCTTATTTATGTGGATGCAATTGATGTGGAATTGTGCATGTATAATTGCTGCTCTTATTTCAATTGATTATACTACTTCATGAATTTTAAAGATTCTTCAACAATTTATTATCACCCTATAATATTTTCTGTTTAAATTGAAATATTTTCTCCATTGAGTAATTTATTTAGAGGATTAGAACTAAACTAGCTTCCTCTCCCTGTTAATTAATGGAGACTCGATTATTTTCACAGGTGAATTCCAAAATATTTTGAAGTTGATCACGCCTAGTAAAGGTAATCTTCTGGAACTGTCACAGTTCTTGATATCGCGAAAAGAGTCATTCGTTTCCTGTTTATATGAGGAAGAAGCACTGCATACCATGCCTTCGGTTTTCTTTCCTCTGCTATCAAAAATCGATATGAAACACTGCAAGACGAAAAAAATTGGGAAAATTTTATCAAGACAAATTGAAAAGATCCATGATGCTGTCTTGAAGAAGGATGCTTGGCTGGTTGACAACTATCCTTTCGTGTCTACGTTGATAAGTAAATGCATGGGTAAGTGATTTTCATCTTTTTATTCTTAGATTTTTCAGGTTTAGTATAGTATACCTCCAAAATGTACTAGTAGATAGTAGTTTAATTAATTGCAGAATCTATAAATGTACTGGATTCGGGAGAATTATGTACTGTATTTTAAATCTATTTACACTCATATTCATTTTCATTTCATTTATTCACATATCATCTAAAAAAATACAAAATAAAAATAAAGATAAAATACAAAAAGGAAACAGTAGGTAGTTAGGTAGCCTCTTTGAAAAATTGTATTGTGGCACCATATTGCATATAATCAACTTCAAGCCGAACTATGTTTCTTTTGATTTATTTCAAAGAATATATTTTAGGGTGTTTAGAGAAGGTGATCTACATCGTGTCACCGCACCGGTCATCACCCCTAATATCCCTCTTACCAAAGACTGAAATAAGATTTATTTTTATCATCAAAAATTATTTCATCATTATTGGTGCTACACATTCAACGCATTTGGCGCTGTGATTCATGTTTTAAACCGTTATTTCATAACTGAATAAAGTTTGAAAAAATAATCCAGATTTGCAGACTAGTTAGGGTGAAGAATAATCAGAATTTTAACTCTAATTTTATTGAGCAACAAACCGATAAATGTTAGCTTACAGGAACTCTTGTGCCAGTGATCTACAGTAATCTATTACTATAAAACTAGGTAAAGCTATCTTATAATGGTATTCAGTTGCTTTATTTCTATTCAATTCTTATAAATATTAGTGAATAATCTTAGTTCAAATGTCTTCAATATATTATTATTTTTTAGGTACTGAATATAAAGAAACGTTTCAAGTAAATAACTACTTACTACTGTATTATCAAACTTGTTAGCATATTGATCCAATTTCGTTCTAGAAAAATGTGTTTTCAAATCCATTAACATTTTTTTAACAAAGTCTAGTTGATTGAATACTATTTGCATGAAATAATCTACCCCATTCAATTATCTACATAATTTTCTATCAAGATAATATATTATTTACTGATGTTGGTAACTCATTCTTGCATTGAAAGTTTTCTCATTGAATTTATCACTCATTTATTCGGTATCTCATATTATTCTAATACAAAAGTCCTTTCCCACTTGGAGTTGGCATATTTGCATTAATGCATGAACAACATGCAAAGTATGCATTTCCATGGTAATTTAATGCAAATATCATAATTTGAGTGCTTCCAAATTCCAACCAACACCTTATGTGATCGTTCCACCGTGGTTTATAAGAAACTGTACATTCATGTCGACGTACCATTAATGCCAACAAATATGAAATCCCTCTTCCTCCTCATCATAGTATGGTTGAGATTGTAAAAGTTTGATAGATATCATGCAGCTAGAAATAAACTACCCAATAGTTCCGGTTCTATTGGGAGAATAATAAAAGCAAGCCTATTTTCCAAGTGCAGAAAATACATAAATCCCTTATTCAAAGTAGATTGATGTGATTTTAAAAGTAAGTAGCATTCATATTTGAAATCTAGTTCACATGAAACAAATTTTATAATAATTTTAATGTTATTACTAACAATCCGTTTTTAGATTCAGCATTTCAGTCTGCATAATCTTTCTTCTATAATCTATTCCTAATTCTACCCCTATATCACATTTTTCCATTATCGCACCACTTTTCTTCTAAAATTAACAGAACATTGAATATCAACTAATGAAAATAATAATCCTAAAAAACAGTCCATAAAAATATATGAATCTTATATTGACTTATGCATATTATTGAATGATGTTACTCTTCTCTGGCCAAATAAAATTGTTTATAGATGGAAACTTTATTAAAGTTACTATAAAATTCATGATATACGTATACTAAAATTGGATCAACTACTTTATGGTATTTGTGCTTTTCGTTTATTCAATTCTTAATTCTAGCTTTACAATAGGTTTGCTACTTATTAGATACATCATTTTATTACGGTGGGATTCTTGAATTATATATTATGAAATATCTTGAATTTATACCTTTCTATGTATTTCTACTTTTTTTAAAAGGAACATTTTCCTGTTGATTGAGTTACGCTTCATGAATTATCTGGATTTTTCCATTGTCATGAATCTTGATTATTGTTAATTATCATATAAATTATAATTTTAATAATTACTGTACTTTTAAAGTTCCGTTCTTACTTATATTTTGTTCAAATTTCTATTTATTTTGTATCAATCAACTTTACATCATTAACAAAGAATAGTTGATTTTCTAAGTAGTACACGTTTCAAATCAAATAACATTCTTAAGCTACAATAAAACTAATCTAGTTTCAATTTTGATTATGTCTTTGAAATGAGTTTCATTGGTAAAATGCAACAATTAATTTAAACCGGCCCCACTTTTCCTCATGAACAATCTAAAAGAAACTATTCCTCTTGAATTATTTTCTGAACATATTACACATGTTGATGAACTATTGAAAATTGCATGGATTTGTAAAATTGATGTCACATCCTTTCAAATTTTCTACTTATTGTCTGATTTCTTGACTTGATTGGGTTTGAGATTATATTCTGAGGAAAAATTTTGAAGTAGGGTACAGAGATCCTTGGCCGGTTTAAAAATGGAGGAATGGTCAGAAGAGAAACCTTTCATACTTGATGAGGTATATATCGCCGGATAGCGATTTTATATAAAACTGCTTCGGTCTTTGTTTCATGTATTTCTCATCGACTAGGTAGAATGCCTGTCTTATTAGAGTCTGTTTGATTCTGTGCTGCTGAGGATGCACTGAGCGTCGTCTCGGCTCTTTTTTCACTGTTTGCTCCTGTGATTCCTCGCTGCTAGAATCATCGTCTTCCAAGTCTTTACCCATTTCTTCTTCACCTGTGCACCGACAAAAATTCCATTTCAGAAAACAATGTTCTCAAAACATTAATCAAATTACTAGATATTATCTCATAGTCTATTGAAGAAAATATTTGTAAATGAATGAATCCTAATTTATTTTTTAATGTTACTGCAGCTCCTAACATATATTACGAGAAATAAAGGAAGGAAGTCCTTCATCTGTGATATAACCAACTCATATAATCCATGAATGAACACTAATTCATAATCTCATAACAAATTGATGAAAATTTTGTTCTACTAACGCTACAGCTCAGCATATGTTTCAAGTGACTAAATTATTTTCCGGGGAGCCTTCCTGATGCTTATTACAGTTTAATTTTTTATATCTATATTTCTTGTTGTAGTACCGATTGTAATAATACTGAATTCGAAGCTGCTGCTTACCAATACAAATTAATATCTTCTCTAATATCCTCTCATGTTGCCAACTCTCTTTGAAGTGCACATACATTCCATAATATCAATACTGTCAAAGTTTTCAAAATCTCCTAAAGAAGTAACTCGAGATGGTATTTTCACAAAGTATAGATTTCTTTTCTTATAAAAATTCACAAACTTAATTTCTCTATATATTTTTTATAGTTATAATTATAACTATATAAGCATAACTATAACATATTATATAAGAATAATATTGAGTGTACCAAGCATTCATGGATTATACAAGTTATTGTTTGGATTTAGAATATAGCCATCATGAACTATTGGAAAAAGTACTAAAATAGGAACATAAGCAAGTGATTTGTGCTGCAGCAGATTACGAGTGAACTATGAAATTACTCTTTCATAAACATCCAAACTCTCAGTACTGTACTTATGATGTGATTCATTTCTTAAAACATTAATCATTATTTTTTTTAAAAATGCCAATGAACTTCTGTTGTATTTATTCATCCATTAAAAAGAGTTGCATAACTGACTTCAAAATCCAATAATTGTTACTCTTCAACTGACAAAATTAATAATTGATGTTGCTTATGCCCTTTCGAACCTTCGTTTTCTCGATAAGAGATAATGTAATTTTATAAAAGAGCTTGCCAAACAATTCATACAAGTCATAAATAATAATGAGTAATTCTATACTGTAAGAAATAGAAATATTGTTGAAAATTGTTTATGACTCATTCATAATGCACTTCTCAACTTTTTGCACTGATCTTATTCAACCTTACAGGGAAAATGAATATTTTTCTTTGTTCCCTATCTCACTGATGTATTAATTCATTCAAGTATTTCTCCGCTCCTTAGCTGCTACTATTGGAGCATTATTTTGAACGTTCATGCACATACTGTAAAGGATATACCGTTTTAAATCGATGTTTTACTTCTTACTTAACTAAGATGAATTGATATAAAAAGCTTGGTACAAATGTGTATCATTTGAAAAGTATACCTGTTTATGATTCTTGTTGCATCTATAGCAGGTATAAATTGAAATGTTGAGAAAAATCAAGATTTTTTAATAGAAAATTTGGTCATTTTCCTGTTCAACGGATGGATAGAAATCAGTCTAAAATTCATGCCGCAATCCTTGAACCTTTTTTTGAACTTTAATTTTTTTAAACTTTCTCACAGTGTCGTTAGTCGGCTTTTATTTCTTGCTGTAACCTTACCAAAATTTTAAAATAATGAAGTGAATGAGTGCAGTGGTTCAATCATTGTTGTTACTCTATTTTATGAAAATCTCAATTAAGTACTGATTCTTTCTTATTCTTTCTGATTATTATTTTTGGAAGCCTCTCTTTTCTCCATTATAAGTACTAATAAAACGCCAACTCATAGTAAACTTCTATATTTTCAATTTCATACACCTGTATTTGAAATTGTTGTTGCAAAAAAATTATAAACGAGTCATAATAGTTGGATTCAGATAAATTGACAACTAATATTGATAAAATTTCGTCGAGATATCAGTGAAACTGCTACATCTAAAGTGGAAGAGTGTTTGAGAGATAATGAGGTGAATGAGTGCAGTGGTTCAATCATTGTTGTTACTTTTGATTAAACGCTGGTTGGAGTTGGAGGTGTTGTCAGTGGCAAGTGACCAGTGAGGCAGCAATTTGAAACTGAGAGCGGCGGTCAGTGCTGTGCTCCTTCTATACAGAACCCGCCTGTCAGATATTGATTTTGTGTCTGCAAATGCATGACGTGCTCCTTGAAAGCTACTCTCCTCTCTCATCCACCCCACTAAATTGCATAATTTATTATTATTGATCTTCTGATTCTTCTCTATTTTATTTTTGCCAATTCAGGAATAGAATTTATCACACGGTCATAATTTTTTATTCGCTTTGTATTCATAAACCTTTCAAAGCTGTAATAAATTTAACTTGGAATGAGATATTCTGTCAGGAGAAAAGTAAGTTGAAGGTTTCTAAATTAAGAAGTTCTTGGGAATTCTAGAACAATAGAAGTTTGAAACTTGAGATTCTTTTGCTTCCCGAATTGAGGAAAAACGTCTTGACGAGAGTTTTCACTTTCTTTATATTTCTTTCTCTTTTTCCCTTATTTTTGAACATCAGGAATATTATTATGATATTCCGGGAATTAGATTTGTAATTTTCTTAAGAAGCCTGAAGATGATTCAGGAAATGACATTAGAATGAATAGAGAATTGAAAATTTCTCTAGTTATGAAGAAATCTATGTATTCTGAAAGGAATGTTTTTTTCAAATTTTATGTAAGTGCAAGTTCATTTAGCAATTAGGAAACACCATAGTCTGTAAATTTTTATCATACTAATCTACTACTTATTTCATTTATTTTTTAACTCATCGCTTTTAAATTTTTTCCAATTAGAAACTTACTGGGACTAGACCCCCAGCATGGGTCCCTCAATATTTTTCATTATAGGCAGTGCCCCTGGTGTCAGCTACATTTTTCATAACAGTTGTTTAGTTTGCTTAATATTTAGATTTTCCAATCCAATATTATTATCATTTTTAGTAAATCTTTGTGTTTGTTTATCATAATTGGAGATGCAGATTTGTGTAGGAAGCATGCCTGATCCAGCCAGGAACCGAGTATGAAGATTTAACTAATCAGGCACAACACACATCTGACAATTGACTTTTGTTTAGATTGTCAGTTTGTGTTTTTGATGAACGTTTTGATAAGCGATAATTGAATAGAATATTTCAAACAAATAATTTGGTCTCATATTTTCTTTCATCCACTTGTCTTATTATTGAATTAATCAATCATTTATTCAACCATTTACAAGGCACAGTACAACAGGCTTGTGCCCAAAGCTGTTCCAATTTACACAAATTCAGGGCTGTTTAAATTCAGAATGTTTAAATAAGTTGCTGTGGTTGTTGCTGTTATGAACCAACAAATCCAATGTAATTAACCAAAATATTATAAAACTTTGTTTTATCAAACACAAACTCTAAACAAGTATAAAATTTAAATTCTACTGTATTATAATATTATAATCTCTTGATTGGTACTAGCACAGATAAGAAAATAATCTGGTTAGTTTGTGCTAATAGCACTCTATTTCAAAGACACACAAGCATTGTACAATTTAATATAAATTCTATAGAAAATGTCTACTAAATAAAATTTTAACGTCTTCCACTTGTATAGAAATAAACATTTTGACATTTAACTGCAGTGTAAACAAAAAACAATATTATAGAATGTGGATGTAAACGTGATTTAAATACTTTGGAACTGTCTAATTGTATCTCACCTAGAAAATCCTCATGTATAATTTTTAATCGATTTGTGATATTCTCGCCCTGTCTCTCACTAAAAATTCATTTTCTGAAAATATGAAGGGACCAGCACACAACAAACATTCACAGTAGAGTAACCTATAAACAATCACAGGAACTTTATTATTAAATGAATATGTCTGTAAATATAGTTTTTATTGTAAATCAATGCAAAATACTGCTTGGAACTTGAATGTTAACAAAAATTCATTAGTAAATGTGATCAAACCTTTTGTGTATACTAGAAATTTCCGCTTTGTCCGACTAAGCACATGTTGATCACAGACTAGATAGCACTAATAGATTGACAGTGCGGTTTTTCAACCGTCTTAATGCGCTAACAATAGCCCAATAGCGAACGCGGTATCCTTGCCTTGACACTGAGAGATGGTTCGGCAGCTGCTGCCGCTGGGGATTAAGCACCGTTGTTTGCGAACTTTTGGCTTTTGGCCCGAAATTTTATTTTGTTTTTTGAATCCACGAGTAAACTGAAATTTATTTGCTGAGCAGCAGACAGCACCTTCAGAAAAGAACAAGAGAAAGTTCGAACGTGGATGAAAATAACAGTTCAAACTTTGTTCTCTCATGTGCAAGAAATTTCTAAAATTAGTCCAAACAAAATTGGTTCCTGAGATTTATTGATACTTATTCCACTTATCTTTGAACATGTATACTTTAGTCTGTTCAATATTTCAAAATTGTAATTTTCAAAATTTGTTATTTATTTACTGGATTATGTTTTTTTTGTACTAGGCTACTACATGTGAAAAAATTTTATTAATGGATATCAACACTTTTCTCTCTTCAAAACATGCAAATTATAATCAAGAACGTATTAATGCAATATTATTCCTTTCTGGGGTAGAAACTGAAAATAAAATTGAGTTAACTTTCAATAAGTTTTTGCTGAGTATATGTAATTAGTTTCATCAAACAAGAATATTACTTTTTAATTTAATAAGTTCCTAAAATATAGTTATGAAGTATTTCAATTGAGTGCGTCAGTGATTGATGTATTTTCCGATAAAATATTTTTCACGTACATAATGAACAAATCATGTATAGGTTAAATAATAATAATGTAACTGATCGATTGAGTGAATGATATTGGAAATTATGTAATAAAGCATTTATTGAATCCGTATAAGTTATAAGTACGAAAGTATCATTGATAATGATATTATTACTGCCTCTATAAGGGAATTCCAATATCTGGCTGTTAGCTATGCCTGCTTTTTGATTGAAATACAAATAATCTCCGGAAATCGTTTTAGGGATGCATTGAATGCATTACATCAGCAGTCTTTTTTTTTGGTCGAGTAAATCACAAAAAATACCATTAGTTATTGAAAAAGGCATAGCCTGATATCCAACAGAAAGTTGTACAAGGAATGATGTACTGGAAGGAAAATATATTATAAATGAAAAATATTAATGAAGGAAAATTGAATTGAATGTCGATCATGTGGTTTTGATTGAGTAAATTACAACAAATAACATTAGTAATTGGAAAAGGCATAATTAAAAGTTGAATTGAATGTTCTAAGTGTTGAATGCAATACATGCAAATGTTGTAGAAAATGTCTCATTCAAAACGTTTCACACATGTAGGCTTGCACGTTTTAATCGATAGTGATGATTGATGGCGGTTTTGGCTCAACCGTATAATCCAAATAATCAGTAGTCTGTCTTCGTTTGAGCTAGCTGATTACATAGGCCTACTAGTGCATAAACAATGTTATTCAATATTCAACAACTATTTAAACATAGAAACCCATGAAATTCTGTTGAAATATATTATTGAATGTTTACATTTGCTACTATAAAGTTGATTTTCGCATTTCAATTACCGTTCTAAAAAATTAATCAGTAGGCTACATCTATCATAATATTATTACCAATTAACACTCTTATCAGAGTGATAAGATTGTTATGTTTGTCAGTTCAACACAAATGGTCCTGACATCATAATAAAATACTATGATTTGATCAGAATCCTATTTTGACATTACTGAAACTGAACTTTTCAATTCTATGTTTTTATTATTAATATAAATACTGTATTTTAATAACAAGTGCGCCACGGTCATATTAATTTTGTATTAAGCTTTTAGTTGATAGATCTAGTCTGTATTTGGAGTTTTCCATTTGGATAAAAAGTTAATATAATATTGGATAAAAATCATATATATGACTGGATCATACTTAAACATCAATTTCAAGTTTTAAAACTTTGAAAACATTTGCATGTAAATAAATTACACCAATATGAAATGATTATCTCCAAATATTCTTATTTTTATTATCATAGGTACCCATTTTTATCGATTAAAAATATTGTGTAGTTCGAGAATGTGTAAATTACTAAATAAAAGCAATAGTTAATTAGAAATTCAAATTCAAATATGTTATTATTCCTAAAATGTTACAATTATTACAAAAATGAAAATGACAATACCTTCTTATGTATAATCCAAAATCCTTGCAAAGTTTCCTGCTATCAATGAAACCATTTCGTAAATGGGGAAATTATTGATCGGTCTACTAAGCTTCCTATTAAAGTGGAAATTCGACTTTGTTTACGTATTAGATAACTGAGAACATGTCTGTTGACCCATAGTAGTAGCGACCCCAGGGTTAGGATTGATAATCTGAATCAGATGGCCATAATTATGTGAAAAAGAGAAAATACCATCATGATAACAAGCTTTGTCTACAATCACACCACACATGCACACACTGACACGAAGGAGTATCCAAAAAATGTTTCAGTAGATTTGATAAGCTAATAATCTATTGATAAAGTTGGTTCACTAGTGTTTCTCATTTCAAACAATATCGAATTACTTTCTGAGCCTTGAAAAGTAGTCTGATGGTTCATCTTTATAAATAAGCAAATATGTACAAAATCGATCTCTCAAAGCTAATTTATCAAAAACTAGCAACTGTTGTTTTTTATGATACCAAACTAATAAAATTTGTTATGAACTCGTTCATTCAAAACTGCATTCCCATTTATGTAATTTCATTGTACTATCTTCCACATGTATGTCAGAATGTCAAATAGTTTACAACCATGTTATAGTGGGGAAAATATAATAACCTTTTGATAATTGTATGAGTTTTCCATATCAATTTTTTATTGCTGTTGAACTGTTTTAAGAACTGATATTGTTTGGGGAAGTTGAACTTCTACAATTTTTATTGAAATCCTTGGTGAACCTCATCAAATATACAATGGAAAACAAGTTTTATTGACTTATATAGACTTTAAAATTTATACTGGTTGTTGATGTCATGTAAACTGAAAACCTTTTAATGTTTTTTTTTGTTACAGATGATGCATCCAAATCTTCTCTTTACAAATCTTTGAAATCCGACTGGAATCGAGTTCCTCAAGAGCAATCGACTTTCTCGATTGTAAAATCGACAATTGAAGGGAAAAATGAGGCTGTTCAGTTTGTCTCAGACTTATTCCAAATACTATTGGAAACTATAAATTCGCAAGCTAAAGGGTAACAATTAATTTTATTCTCTAGTCGGCATGTAATTTAGGTAATGTTTTTTATTATTTATTTGCATAATTCGTGGATTACTCTCTACTTTTATCGATTTCTGTTGGCTATAGACAAATTAGAAAGTTTTTATCTTTAATACCACAATAATAGCCTACACTTTGCGGGCTCTACTTACAAACAAGGCTACATTAACATAAAAATGGATAGAAGAAGCTATCTGATTTCAAACCAATCACTGAGCCAGTAGTCTTCAATACTCAAGATTACCACTAAATTTTTCTTTTAATTGCACATGTGGTTTCCCCAAGGAAATGAAAGTTATTCTAAACAGATTACAATGTATAAGAGTAGAATGAACCGTGCTGAACAACGTTTCATTAATTTTAAAACCAATACAATCTTGATTACATAGTTGAACTGTGTTTACATACTATAAAAAATTCCCAACCATGGAGTTTCATCATGATTTCCTAATTTCTGGTAAATAAATGAAAATAAGTTATCAAGACTATTATACAATTTTCTTGACTGATTATTTAACGTATTGTTTTTTCTAATAAAGATGAGCAGCTTGTTCACTTCCTGTATTTTAATGAGCATAATAATCGCTGGCAAACTTCCCTATCTAATCGAAGAAATATATATTGCTATTGTGTTACAAATGTTGTAGTATTTCTTTTAATCCACGAAATTAAAAACTCTTTCCAATTTTCAAAACCTATATTATCAATATAATTCTCATAAATCGAAATGAAATTATTTTAGAAGTCATTATTCTCCAGACTTACCTCAAATCAGATAGAAGCTCCACTCTCTCGCCAATCATTTCTTGTATTGCACTTATAAATTTTCCAAATTAATATAATTAAATGTTTTCCTATGTTGGTTATGTGATATTCTTTGTACAAATGTATGATGTAATATACTTTATTGTCAGTTGATCCAGTTGACTCCACAGAGATGTTGGAACTTTATCTTTAAAGCATTATTGGATCAATATATCTGACCTATAGTATGAAACACATCCATGAAAAGTTTAGTTATTGACTACAATAATACACGTATGCTGTTTAGTATGAGAATTCCAATATTATATCATTTTTAATGATTCTAAATGTTCCATTATCATTTCAGATACGAATGGATCTGCCAAACTATCACTGAAACTATAAAGAGTAGCGAGAAAGTTAATTTCTCATCACTTGTAAATGACAATCTGTGGAATAAATTGGTGCAAGCGGCTCTAAAATGGGGCCTAGATGGACAAAAAATGTGCTCCAGCAGTATTTGGCTAATGAGAATGTTGAGAGAACTGTGCACGTCTGTGTTCAATGAGAGTGGCACAGATCAAGTGGCCGAAATTTTCGAATTAACTCTATCCCACTCAAATTTCATTAATATTCTACTAGATGCGTCATCTGAGTTGAAATGTAAGTTTCTGATACCTTAAGCTTTGATCCTTGATGCTTTATTTATAATTTATGTGTAGTCCTGAATCAAAATCAATTGTATTATAAATTGTTCATTAACATATTAAATTTTTTACTTTAAATGTTTCAATTTCCATTTATTCACAAAGCATTGTAAAAAATGCAATATTGTTCACATTACACAGAAATAACAAATTAGAAGATGAATAAAACCTATGGATCAGCAAAGCTAGACTTGTATCTTTCAAATGTATTTACTTTTCACCATTATTGCCTTCTGAAATTTGATCTATTCATATGATTTTAACTGCATTGATAAAATTTCTATTGAAGTGAGAAATTACTTAAATTCTACTAAAGATTTCTATAGTCTGTTCAGGGAAAGGAGAGACGATGTAAATAAACCTGTACGTGCGAGAGTCTAGCTAGGAGCAGCTAGACCGATTCACAGTAGAACTAATGAAATTATATTATTATCTGCAGTATGTGATTCCAGTCTGACCTTGAATGAACGTATTGTGAACTGGAATTGGACAGAAAATTTATCGAAAACAGCTGTGAGCCATCGCTTCTATACGCACACTAATGCAAACAGCTTGTTTTGGCCGTCTCTCGACTCCGTGAACAGATTATAGTCTGTATTTAAATAGTATATTGAAGTTATTCGACTGATATTGTGATGCCTTATTATTGTATTACCGTAGACTATGACAATTAAGTTTCTCTGTGAATAAAAAATTCAGTGATAATTTTCATAATAATGTACGTTCATATACTGAAGTACTACCAGTGAACTGTATTAGATTGATTCAGAAAAAAAGCATGTTTATGACACCAAGATTACTATGTTGACTCTCAATTTTGTAAGAAAAATCTCTTTTACATAAGTGATGAAGGATATTTATTCTGTATAAAAAGCTAATGGTAGAACCTGCTTGCATTATTCATTATTGCTACTAAAGAAACTGTCTGCTTCTTTTCAGATGAAACCGTCAGTCTCGTTCTATCACTTACGAACCTGAACCCAAAAGTAATATCCACATCACATGTTCCAATATTTCTTTCCAGTTATCAAGCAACACTGAGTAAAACGGATCAATCATTACTAGAGGTTTGTTACTGATTACTCTCATTCATTCTCAGAAGTTATGTAATATTTTTCTTCGTAACAGTAAATCTTCTATGTAGTGATTTTTACAAAGAACTTCATGTATTTTGCTGGTCCATTTCTACAAGATCTTAGTATCCAATACTGGATTTTTTTCTGTTCATTTACTCTGAAACTTTTGTAATTTTTTACATGAAAATTGATGAAAATTGGAGAATTCTATCACAAAGTTAAAGGTGAATTTTCCTGTCATTGATAACCATACGATGTTGTCTTGAACTTCCAGTTTCATTTAAAGAATTTTGAGAATCAGCCTAATTAACATACTTCAGAAGTCCATAATTTCATAATTATCAATTTTTCATTAACGAGAAGAGTACTTAAAAAACTGGCATGAGCTAATTCAAAAAGCGATGAATTTTATAATACACCCAATAAAAGTAGTATAAATTGAAGCAATCAAATATAATGTGATTCATTGTGTGTGATAATAATTTGCCTAGTCTTTGTTGAATCCTGTGCTTTTGAAACATTTACTTTACAGATATACTGTCTAAAATTCTACTGCAATGATCTCTTTTTCGAGGTATTTCACGGAAGACCATAGATAAAATTATTTTTTAATATTATATTAAAGTTTTATTTAATATTATACTTATCTTGTAATAATTATTTATCTAGTGATTAAATCCTATGTGTGATTAAAATATCAACTGCATAGATAGACTCTAAAATTCTATTGCAATGATCTCTTTTTCGAGGTCGTTCATGAAAGACCTTGCATAATATCATTGCTTTTTCTCTAGTTGTTGCAGTTGTATGAGCAAAATGGAGCCAGTGTGTGGGATTGGCGGCCCTGCCTGTGGGGAAGCACTGCTGCCAACTACTACAGCGTCCGTTCGAAATCGGTTCAGCCGCTGTGGAAGCAACCGAGGATGGCCCAAGTGCTCAATCTTCTTGAAGACGATATTGTCATGAACACCATCAAGAGATTTCCATTGGATAGGTCGTTACAGGTAAAATATCAAAAATTTGGAAATGTATCAATCAAACTCATCCTTTATTTATTCAATTCAATACTTTTCCCTTACCCTGACATCAAGATACTTGTGTAAAGGGTAAGTTTTAACAACACCCTTTATCCGGAAACGAATTACGACAAAAATCAGTAAAATATTATTCATATTTTAAAATATGGTGCAGTGTAATCTATAGTAGTCCTGAACTATGTAATTTTTAAATCATATTTCTTTCTTATCATCTATCTGACTATCTTTCTTATCATCTATCAAGATTATTATGTTAATGGTATGTTTTTCCAACACCGTTCATCCAGAAACAAATTTACGGAAAAATCACTAAAATATTTATTTATGCAGCATTGTACAATTGATACTTAATGAAAGGTCCAACAGGCTTACACACAAAACTGTACCATTGCCAACTTATAAAAATAGTATAAATACGTAGCATATCTCACAGAAAACAATTTTAACTCCGAAACCGAACACTATATAAAATATTATTAAATTTTTGGGATCACATGGCAAATTTTTGGTGTAGCTCAGTTCGCTGGAGCGTCACAACTTCAATCTGCTATCGCTTCACCGGTCTAGGGTTCGATTCCCGTTCCGTCTGGCACTTTTTCACCGTATCATCCTTCAACTCATTACCCACGCACAAGTAAAACACTAATGTGGGCATCATCCGCAGCAAAAAAAACATGCTGCATAATCTAGAAGTTCTGAACTATGGACGTTCTTTATCATATTTCTTCCTTATCATCCCTGAAATATTATGGAAACGTTTTTAAAGGAATCCCCAAGTCCACAGTGGTCGATTTTGTATGCGACTCAAGCATGCTGCATATGCTAAAGCATTGTCCGTCTGCTGTGCAGCTTACAAAAATCGACCAAGTGTGGACTTGAGGAATATCAAGCAAATTGATAGAAAGCTTCCTATGAAAGAAGCTTTATTTCAATAATATTGCATATGTGTTTCTACTATTACTTGAATACATTTAAAAGAGAATCAACTATGCAATTATTTGATGAATCGTTAAACCCATCTCCCGTTATCACCCTTCCCATTACCAACACACAGAAGGCATCCACACACTCATGAAGGCCTCACCCTAAAAACCACCTTGTTTCCTAAAAGAAACTAGCAACTCTGGTAGTGATTTTGTTTTCTTCCTTATCTTCCAAAAATAATTTTCCTCTTATTCTGTTATGCTTTTGCAGGCGTGTAGTCGATTGGAAATTGAAAATGGAGAGAAGGTTTACGATCCGGCGTTCCTTCTGCCATTGATAGCACATTTGCTGTCAGCTGGTGCTGATGTGCAGCATTGGTCAATGATCAAATCAGGCGCATTCGCCATTGCTCTGGCTTCGCTAGCATCACATTCAAGCGACACTCGATCGGCCGCTTACCTGGTTATTTCCAGATTTCATTCACATCTTTCAAGGTAGGCGGACAGTTGAATAAAAATCTGAATCATTTGTTATCATATATTTTGTAAGAATGTGATTTCCGTTCATCAATTATATGTAATCATAAATTTTGTGAGAATTATGATTGTTTGAACGGAAATCCAACTCTCATTGAAGTGTATGGAACTGGCTAATACGAAAGGGTAGCAAGCGTGAAGATTTTATGAAACAAACCATGTGATTCGTTGAAGCATAGACTAGACATATACCTATACATACTAGACTAGACTATAAAAGTATACATACTATACTACCGTATACTATACATACTATACTAGACTTCACATATATACTCTATGTATTAAAGAGATCATAGAGAATGGGAAAGACAAGCGTTATTTTTAGTTTTTCCTCAGGAACTAATAGAATGCGAAAACCAGCATTCAAAATTATTGTTTTTTCTTCCTTTGTTCAAAATAGTTCATTATTGAAAATTTATAGGCACACACCACACGCACCTAAGCTTCACAGATATGCATTTTAATTACTTTATAGAACATTGAAACAAATTAATTTCATAAATACTATACTATACTTTAATCATATTTGAACATCCATTCATTCATTAGTCTCCCTCAATTCAATCCCTAGTTTTCCATACAACCCTAGAACCATACAACAATTTATTTACGAATTTTCGTTATCTAGCTTTTCATAATATCTAGTACAGTACAGTAGAACGTTTTCATATTAGTCTTGCCTTATTCATATTCAGCAGTAGGCCTTGAGTAAGGGGATGTAAGGTTCCTGTCTTAATCTTACCTCGAAATTGATTTTTCAGCCAAGCCCAACTTAACCTACCCACCCAAACCTAACCTAACCTACCCACGAAAGCCTAACCTAATTACTACTACACCATTTCTAGCTGTAGGCAGATTTCTAGGTGTGGGAAACCTAGAAATATTTGTTTCAATCAATCAATTGAAAGTTGAGATGAGCAGTAGCCTCTGTGAAGTGTTGTTTCGGAGTAACTGGCGTTCAAAACTTTCAAATAGAATCTGGTTGTATTCTTGTTAAAATTGATTAAATAATTTTTTACTCACTATTGAGCTACGTCCTGATGGTATTTATAGAGCCCTAGATAGACCTATTACAATAAGCACATAGAACAATAATACAAGATTAAGAGACTTACTTTCAGAATTAATAATGAGCAGGTATAAAATTGTTTCTATCGGATTTTGCATTTACAGTGGCGATAAAGATCAGCAGCTATGGCAGAATTTCATCAATACAATTCGTGAGGGAGTGGTTGAGCTGGGCTCTGATTGCCCTCAACTGCCGACCCTCTGTACCACATTCCTCGCCCGCTCCACCTTGGCACTGTCCGAAGTGGAGCACCCGCTTTTCAGTCCGCTCTACAACTTTTTCCTGGCAAAACCATTCTTCAGCTTTTCTTCGGTTCCTGGATTCCTGGAATTGATTCACAGCAATGATGTCAAATATCAGTAAGTAAAAAAAATACCAGTCAATTAGTGATAGAGTATCATCAGTGGTCGCTCGGTGAGAGCGGTTGCTAAGTAATCATGTGGTTAAGTAACTAACATTCAAGACCGCTCTCGGATGGGTGACCGGCACAAAAAGTTGTGCAATTAGGCGAGGTGGAACCTACCCGTAAGGATCTCCCCACCGATAAAAAGCCATACGATAAAAAAAGTATCAGAATCAAGAATTAAGATCAATCACACATTAATTTATCAAAATACATATTACAATGTAGGAAGAATCAACAGACATTAGTCCAAAACTGCTTCCATCCTAAATTTAGATAAATAGTCCAGAAGCTATGTTGATGAGCCATCTTACTAAAAATATCCAAGTCCAAACATCTCAGTAATAATTATCTATCTTTTATAATAACAAGCATTTTTTGCATACTTATAATCGATAAATTTAATGGAGAATATGATTTGGTATGAATGTGATGTAATCTCATAATTAAATCCAATATGTGTTTGATAGTGATTAACAATATAACGAAGTGATGCAAGATGATGTATCGATCTAGTATCGAACTAGCTTTGTTGAAAAACTAATACTGGTATCCCTAGAAGCATTTGTTGTTCCCCACAATCATTGTAGTAAGGTTTTATACTATAAATTTTGATTTTCATTCTTCATGTCTATAATATGGTCTATTTGTTCAATTTGTAGAATCGGGTTCGAATTGTTCTCAAATTTAAAATTAATATTCATCACATATTCCAAGATATATATACGATTCAGATAATAACACTGCATCTCACACCCATTCGTTGATATAACTTGGTCTTAACGACCAAGATTTTTATATGTCGCCATTCAGGTCATTTTCTGTTTCTGTACTCGTTTTTCAACTTCAATTCTTTGAACCAATTCATCAAATGTACATTATTTATTATTTTCAATCTTAATAAATGTATCCACTTGTATATTGTATCAGGAAACATCTTGTATGAGCATGACCTGTTAAGTAGTACTCATTACTTTTTAATATGAAAATGAATGTTACTACAGTACTGTTCAGAGTTGTATCGATATACAGTAGTTTCATGCAAACAATACTCTATAGTGTGAATTCACATAACTCATGTAAAATAATTTCAAACTGAATCTCAATCCTTCAGTAGAAATCGATTCATTCGTCAACTGTCTTTTACTTCTTTTGTTTCATTCCGCTTATTTTTGTTTCCATTCAGAGATCATCAGGAATGGATTTTGGAAGTATTAAGAGATGGTACTCGTCGCAAACAGGATGCAGACTTGTTATTCAAATGCTTTGCGCTGAAAATCTTACTGAACCTCTATTCATTCGCATATGTTAGTTCAGCAGTCAAGGTAAAAAGTGATTTTTTTCCATTAGATAGCTCTTTAGTTAGTTTCCCTTCACTGACTTAGAATTAATACTGGAGTGAATGACTTGTTCAAATCTTCATACTGTATCACGACATTTTGTAGATTCATTTTAATTCTTTCAATTTATATTGTTGCTTCAACTACAGTCATCTCACAAAAATTATGGATCTGAATCACTGATTCAAGAAATAATATAATTTTTACATGTTTGATGTTTAGGAACCTAGCTTGGAAATGTTCAACTTGCACTTTGAAGCTGTTATTAAAATATATTGAATGCATTCACTCTGCCCTTGGTAGAAAAAAAAACTTTGATCAAGATTCTAAAATTTTCTAAATGTAATGTAAAGATTCTTTTACAAAATTTTATATGAAATTACGTTTACTTATTTTGTGAAGAGAACCAATCGAGGCATTCTTGAGCATTTATCATGAATTTCATGTAATGTAAGACCATTTTGATCAAGGCATTCGTGAGCATATAAATTCATGTTTTTTTTTTTTTTGAAAAAAATTTGAAAGTTTTCATAAGTAACACAATAGACGTTGAAAAATCAGTATGAAGCCAAACTTCCTGGAGAATTGATAAACTCGTTTAAGTTTCACTCATCATTATGATGATTAGAAATTACTTTCAAACATCTTTTTCTGCTCAGTTTCAAACTTGAACTCAATTATTTGTTATTATTCCTATTGTAATCTCAATTCTCAATTATTAAAATGTATTACAATATCTGCTGTATTGAAGCTCTGTGTTTTGGTGTGCTGATTTCGAATTGTAGGAGAATATAAGACAAACAGAAAACCATTTAAATAGTTGTAATTTTATTTTACAGATTTTGATACTTCAAGTGATTTCATCATTGGCGTTAGTTCGAGAACACGGCCACACCCTGGCAATCAGCTACGGTCTTATGCCTTGGATGAATCGCATCCTGGACAATGCTGATGGCAATGAAGTGTCCGAAATAATAAAACTACTGAATAAGTTCTCTCACTACAAATCGTGCTTGGTTCACATAAAACTGATACTTGTGTCTCTGGCTGAAAGAACAGTTTCCCCCAATGACATTTTGGTCATCCTGAAAACGTTGAATTCTAGTAAATTTTTGTATGCTGTGAACCGAACTGATATACAGGTGCTAATTGATACTGTTAGTTCTATACGAGGAACGAGTTCAGTGAGTCATGCCAAATACATGTTGGATTACGGTGCCTGTAATGTGACTGATGCTACTTCTACCGATGATATTGTATCAAACTTGAATAGTTTTATTTTTGAATGGTTAAGAATAAAATAGAATCATTTTATAATTTGACATCAAATTTTGTTATCTCAATTATTATTGTTACTGATACTCGAATATCAGCCCACAATTTAGAACCCCATTTAATAATCTATAGGTATTCACTGTGTTGAAATACATAGAAGAAAACTGATTACTAAGTGGACATCACTTGGAGGTAGTAAGATAAGAGCTCCATTATACGTGTAAATCAGAATGGCTGAATGCAGTAGGGCAGGGTTTCAAAGGTTTTTGTCAGGTAGACAAATTGTAGTTACGTTGTCAAATGATGGAAGGAAGCATATGCAACGGAGATTGTTGTCTCTAGAATCTCGTTAAAAATGTTGCTGTTTTGAAATCAATCAATTCAGTTCACCATCAGAGTTACCGTACCTATTAATACGATTAAATATCAAGCATATAAAAGTAATTTCAATTATTGTATTAGATGGCCTGTTACATGGAAATATAGGTCCTTTTAATAAAGGAAAAGGGGGGCACACACTAAACGAATGAATTTTGTATCAAGTATGCCGTGTTATTTATGTCTATTGTCTATCCTTCTTGTTCCTTGCTGTATTAAAGGACCTCTAAATTTTTAGGAACATGCCCCTGTTCAATAAGATGCTTTGAAAAACGTTTACATAACCAAAATTATGGAAATACTGAGATTATTTTGTTGCTGTTTTGACATGTATGTGTGTATTTTTGTATTGAGAATAAAATTCAATTGAAAAAAGATGCGAGTTTATCATCAGAATATCGTACAGTACAATCATTATTTTTGAAAATTCGCAGACAAAAATGGCTGAAAGGAAAAGGGAAAACGGAGGGAAAAAGTGAATTGCCATCTTCTGAGGGAAAATTTTGTACGCGCTGTTGGTACTTCTGACTCACGGTTTTGTTTTGTCCGAACTTGAACTGTTGAAGACGGACAGAAACAACAAAACAAACGTGAAAACAACACGAAGTATCCGGTCTGTGCTTATGAATGCGTCGTGATAAGTTTGATGTGTGAGGTTAGGAATGCGGTATTTATGTGATATTTTACTTTGATTTGTTGCACTTGCAAAAAACAAGTAAATAAATTTTGTTTGTGTTTAATGAAAAAGTGCGGTATTCTATCAACTGAACTCATATTCCATGAGTAGCAGTGGCTTGCTCAACGTGTTCTTTATAACCTGTTGCATATCGTACAATCTGTAAAATATAAGTGCATTGTGTATCTCAAGGAATTGTGCTAGAAGAGGATTCTTCTTACTCATTAATTTTGGAATCAATCAGTTGGTGAGTTGAAATTACTATGTCAAAGAAGTCATTCAATGAGCAAGGAAGAAACTTGGCTACCAATTTGCTACCCTGATAAAGTATTCATAATCATAAGCCTCAACTCAAATCGCGTCGCTCGGCAACTGGAATAACAAAACATGTGTTTTCAAATGATGACGTTCAGACAACGCGGTTGCAGGATGGTCTGAGCGTCATTATTTGAAAACACGTTTTGTTATTCCAGTCGCCGAGCGACGCGATTTGAGTTTCCAAGTGTGAGTAGAGCCTAACTCATGGCTCATACATTACTCTAACATTTGAGATATAGAATATTTTGGATATATAGTATAGTAATTCAGAAGCATAGATCTTTTGAAATTGTATAATAATTAATTCAAGAAATAACCATTTTATTCCACGGTATTATGTGTGCCAAATGAGGCTCACTAGCTTGTCTGTATTCTGCAGATCAGATCCCCTTTATCCCTCTAGACTCTGGAGACGATTTTTCTTGAACCTCTATGCTACAATGCTACTCAATGTGAAACTGTATTCCTCAATCTTGAAATTTGCAGATTTAAAGAACAACTATTCTACCAATTTAATAACTCGATGTTGTGACAATATAAATATTTATTAATTTTCAACTCTCCATTCAAGTTCTTGATGAATTGATTGTAATTCCATAGGTTCAAATTAATATGATTTAAAAAATTATTTATTGAATTTGATGAGATACATTTAATGGATGGAATGGGCTCAAAAATCAAAGGAATCTACTTCATACTTACTTCTTGATTTGGATTCTTGTATTACCTAGTTTAAGTTCTTTTAAATTGAGTACCAGTTTACAATGGTACTGCATTTATCAACAGCAGTCTTTCAACTCTTCAAAATATAAACTGTAAAGGTGGGTTTTCGTTACTGCGACCGATTGCTGCAGCGGAGCCCGACCCAGCGTTACCAGATGCAATTGATGGAAAATCCCCACTAAAAATAGTTGGGATTTTTCATCAATTGCATCTGGCAACGCTGGGTCGGGCTCCGCTGCGGCACTCGGTCGCAGTAACGAAAACCCACCTTTATGTGGGAAGCTCTCATGAATTCTTCAATTGAGTGTTATAATATTTTTAAATAATTGTATCAGTTGAGCGACCACTCAATTGGTTGAAAACTTCAATTTTGATGAAGTTGCTTTAAATGGGTTTTCAATCTTTACGGTATTGAACTCCATCCTTGTTTCATTGCTTATGATGTCATAAAAAATGCGGATATCATTATATGATGGAAAGTTTTATGATCATAGAGGTATTTAGTTTTTTTTAGTTATAATTTGAAATAAAGGATTATGCTCATTCTCCTTCTACAAATGTTGTATTAAATCTAGATTATTATCCTTGTAGAGTACTGCAGAGTTCACTAAACAGACTTTCAATGAAGGGAAAAATACCCCTTGACGACTGACTGTCGAGCTCTCAATGTCTGTGAAAGCCATTCAGGAAGAAAAGTTGAAGAGAGGTTTTGTTCTCTATTGTGCCTAGCTATTTCTACCCCGTCCTCACTAAAAGAAATTCCAAAAATCCTTGAATAGGCATCTCATAGCAAAGCAAAACAAATGCGTTGTCACGAATTAGTTAGATCCTCTATTATAGGTAGGCTTTGTCATGGCTTGAACAATCTGGGGGGTACACTGGTTTCAGGACGGTAAACAACTACAATATTCTACCCTGTGGGGGTCATAGAAATATATCTATCATTTTTTGTATATTGTACTATACCCAACCATAGAACTATATACATAAAATGTTAGATATATTCTATGGTTGGGGTAGGTACAGATTGTTTTCAGTAAAGTTCGTTGTCACTGAATTTGCACGACGCCTCCTCACCCTCCCGCTTGTCTTCATCAACCTGTCTGGTTCAAGTAGAGCTGAGTCACTGGAATGATGAGCATCGAAAAAATAAATCGAATCATCAAGATTGGAGAATCTAATATACTTTTTGTCGAGTTGATTAATTCGGCAGTAAAAACTTGCATCGGATACTATATTGGTTTCGTGATTTTGTGCCCAATCACTGTCTTCTTCCTAATGAAGTTATCGTTAGTTCTTCAACGGGAAGGCTAAAAGTGAATCACCAGATTTAATGTTGAGGAGAGCGCGCAGTAGTTAGCCGAAGAGGTCTAATTGATAAGCGGGTGGCCGGGCTCTGTACTCTACTGCTAGAAAAAGAGCCGCAATCAACTTGCATCGTCTGTCACTTTTCAACCTCAGTTCTCTGTCTCCGTCGCTCATCTCATTTCTTAGTTGGTCGTTTCCCCTCGGCCGTGGGAAGTTGTTGCTCATTTTTAAGGAAAGGAATTCAGCGACTGAGGTACATGGACACCGCACCGCAGAGTGCATCGACATCGACATTACACTATTGAAGCAAGCTCTTGCTTCAAAAGGCTTTCATTCATCAAGAGTTCAATTAAGCTGAGTTTTCCTAGCGGGGGGAATACTAGGAATAGTGTGATCGTAATGTCTTCGATTGGAAATTCGGAAGCTACAATCATGATATTCGAGTGAATGTACAACTTGCATTCGTTGAATAAAATAAATATTTCTTCTAAACTATTTATGCTGCATATGCTCAAGCATGCTGTGCAGCACACTAAAATCAACCAAGTGTGGACTACCCAATATATATCGGTTAGTTGTTCAGGTCGCTAGGAAAGTCATTTTTCTGTCTTTTGCTCTACATGGCCCAGGTTTCATGGTAAAGGGTTATTTTATGGTCACTTCTTCTTGTCGCAATACAGAAAGAAGGTTGTCCAATGTCTAAACAGCTCCTCCTTTCTGCCTTGGCGCCACTCTCATTGCACATATTTCTCAATAGATCACTGAGTCTCATGATTGAACAAGGAACAAAATACTCCCTGAAGATTCCATTCCACACATATGGACCTTGATTTTCACATTTTTATAAACCTTTACCTGGAGATAGGTGACCTAATCAAATCAGTTGGACTGGACCCTCCTTTGAAGAAACATCTTATTTGGTTGTTATGAGAACTATAAAAAATCAACATTATTTAGCAGATTTTAGGGATTTTAGGATAACTGGTTTTAATAAAATTCGGATGACACGAGAGTTTCACTGAATAGACCTATAAAAGAAAGCGAGCTATATTGATACTTGGATCGAGTTGATGATTACTGTAAATACTTTTATGTTATCGACAGTAGCAAGGTTTCCATTTATTCAACAGTTGCAGATAAAAAACCGGATAGCCAAGAAATCCAGTCGCTTTAATTGGATGTTTTTATTCCCGGCTGTTATTGCCCTAAAACCTGAATGTTTTTGACGCGTGTTAAGGTTTTACATTTTTGGGACTGTAAACGAACCCTATCTTATTCGAATTTCCTTTTTCAGCTGCGGTCTAATTGAGTGATTCAAATGTAGAAAGTTTTTTAAAATTTCTCTTTGGGAATTTTTTATGTAGTGATATTTATCTGAACCTAGTTCTTGGTGCCTATTAAATTAATTTAACTTTCATTAGGATGAAGTAAAAGGGAAAGGATTCTTAATTTTATTAATGTCCCAATCTGGAAGGAAAAGTTATGGTAACCGATAGCTCCATTTATTGAACTTCTGGAACCAACTCCATTGCATGAGTCTTATCTCAAAAAAAGAAACGATCATCGTAATTAAATTGGTGAAATTTCAATTGAACTGTATTACTCGTCCTTGCAACTCAGTACGGTAACGTTTTAATGTGGTTGATCGTAATTTCCGTTTACAATAATTAACTTCCCCATGTATTTTGTTAAAGAGCATGATAAAAATATTCATTTTCTAATAAATTTATCAGATATGTATACATCTTAAATACGAGCATTTTCCATTATGACTAATCTAATCAAACATTATTTTACTGGCATATTTATGAATCCTGTAGAAACTAAGATATCATTAACTATGAGTTCCTCAAGAGAGATCAGAAAAAGAAATACCACGTTTTAATTAAAAAATACATTAATTTTCTAAACGCCTTTTTAAAATTGCGTCTATAATGAATTTTGTTATTGTGGTTAGTCTTGATAGGAATAATTCGAAATGAGTAGGTCAGCAGTCGAAAATCTAGTGCCTAGCTGTTAGTAGAATCTAATCTAGGTTCATTGAATAACAGTTTTGCATAAGTAGTAAGGTTGATAAGAATTTAGAGACTCCCAAACAATAATTTACTTTGCGTCGTCTCCCTCGTGAAAACATGAGGTCTGATGAGTCACCACTCACGATGAAATTTTACATAGGCCTACGAAAAATATTAATTTGTATCATATTCTAACCGTGGTGGTTTGATGGATTTGTAGTATGATAATGAGGTGAAGAAAGGTAACGTAATTGTATTTAAAAAACAGTATTTTTAAGAAATTCAAGCCAAAAATACCTCCTAAGCTATTACAATAAATACAGTACATGAGTTTCCATGAACATTCTCCCTCAACTAAAACTTTCTTGATTCACTTTCAACTTTACAAAGATTGATTGAAATGTTTTCGCCCAAAAATTTTCAAGAAAATATGTTAACTCATATTTCTCTAATATAAATTTTAGTAAAAAATCGTATAAACAAAATATTCCATCAATTTCCAGCCAACAGTGATCTGTGATCCCCAAAGTGAGTGATAACAACGAGTTGGTTTGATTTGCTCTAGTAAACAGAGTAATTACCTATGTGGTAGGCCATAACAATCTATTATTTGTATGAGCGTGAGAGAATCGTCACAATAGCCATGGGATTGTATCTGCCTTGAACTCACTCCGTATCTTATTAACTCTCATTAACATTGCGGAAATCTGGCTCTAAAAGGGTTGGGTCGAACTGAATCAAATTGTTGTGAAGATCCTGTGAAGAAATATTCTTGGTTCGTTGTGGTTTTCTAGCTTCAACTATTGTGGTCATTGATTGACACTTGCTGGTGTATTACCTGAAACCAAAGCTTTATTTAGATTGTAACAAATATGCTATTCAATGTCCAATACCATTCAGGAAAGTAGTTTCCATCAACAACTTTTGAAAGATTTCTAAAGATTCTTTGAGTCTGACTAGAGAGTTTGGGCATTGAATATATATCCTTTGGATATAGGATATCGATATAGATTTGAATATATATTCAATGGTTTGGGTGGCATAAACTCGGCCGTTATTGATAAAAAGTTGTATCCGAAACTCCGAGGCGGATTTGACAAACAACGGAAATAATATAATGTTTTTGTTCAATTTAGTTTTATTAATTGGTGGCCAGATCTAACAAAAAGCAGGTCAGAAACGTGGCAACAATTTCCTGGAAACTCTGAAACTGGATTTTGTCAGGAAATTGTTTGAAAAAACCAGGTCCTTGCTCATTCATTGTTACTAGATTTTCCTTCTGAATAGTAAAATATTTCATTACTCTTTATGAAAGATCATAATCTTTCATAAAGATTATGAAATCATCATAATCTTTATAAAAGATTATATATCTTTAATCTTTATGAAAGATTTATCATAATCATCATAAATGATTATTGGTTCTTTATTTCATCAGAAAGAATAGTAAAATATGTCATTACTCTCATAGTACTGTGTTACAGAAATTCTTATACTCTCAGCTTGTTTCTTATTTTTCGCATAAGGTAAATGCGAAACAAATATAAGGGTCTAACAAATATTCAAAGACATACTCTGGTACATAATTATGCAATGGTAAATCTATCTATGGTCGTTCCTATACTTTCACGTCTTCCTGAAATCTGATGTATAACTTTTTAAGAGCTTTTCTCTCTTTCTCTCTCTCTATTCTTTTTGAAGATGACTCTACTCGACTTGCCTCACTTGAATTTCCTGTACGTGTAAGCGCAAGTCAACTTGACATTACTTTCAAGTCATTCACATACATTATCAAGCTAACATTTCTTCTAACAATAGTAACAATTACTAACAATATTTCATTAGTTTTGTTACTCCTATTCCATTTGAGAACTAGTAGGTAAGTAATAAAAAAATAAAAAGGTATTCCTTTTACTGTGTACCATGTTATTGATTGAATTAGCACCTGTGAGGAATTACTTAGTTGTAGGTCGTGTCTCAATCTGTAAAAGTGTTTCATATCACCATGTATCACTTCCATGTCAGGCCATCCTTCATGAAGATATGATATAACATCTAGCTCAAGACTAATTAACTACTCATTTCAACCTTATTTACTAATTACTTACTAAAATTACTCATTACAAATTATAGAAACGTTATCCACGCAATCTTTATTAGATAATTACAAACGTTAGCTCTTGATAAGGTCAGTTCATCTTCTCTCTTTTGTAATTTACTGTTCAAACGGCAATTGACGGAATACGTTTGTCTACGATTGTACCCATACATTTTTATGTGTGTGCTAATCAATTATTCATTAATATCCATATATAGATTGATAAAACATAGTTGAATTGTGGTTTTAATTGAAGGCATTTATTAAGTTGAATCGAAGGTGAATGCGGATTGTAGCCTACTACAACTTAACAAGATGAAATAAAGATAGAGGAAGTGGTTGTTTTTCTATCCAGGGCTTGGCTAGTATGTGAACGAAGTCCGTTTGAGATGAACAAAGTTAACATGTACTAATTATAGTATAGTCATGAGACTAGTGTGCAAGAAGTTCTGTGCTCGGTGAATCCTCTCGCAGGCAACCACATGGCTGTCAAGAGTACGGCAGTCGTTCTTGCTGAATTTATGGGTGCAATCCTGTACTGTTCATTTTATCGTATTGGACAAGCATAACAAATCATTGCATGATTGCGGACCAGAAGCAAGCAATTGATTTGTGTTGTGAACCGTATTGTAGTTTTTCTACATGTTGAATGATGTTCACGTTCCTCGCAAAGCTGGAAGGGGTACTTTAATAAGCGTTCTCATTGGTCTGAGCCATAGTGAATAAATTATGAGCAAGTGATTAGTGATCATGGGGAGTTTCATCAAGGAATGGGAAGAATTATTTATGCAACTTTTCAAGTAGTCTCTGTATAAGTCTAGTCAATAATTCTCTGTATAAAGAATATTGGTACAAACAAACATAACACATTTTCTACAGATGACAGGCTAATGTTTTTGGTAAATGTTAAATGTTTTTGCTCTCCTTATTCTGCCTATGACCTTTTGTAATTAAAGTGACGTTATGCCTGCGTCCAAAGACAATTCTATTTCTTTGCTAGAATTGTCTTGACAAAATGATTGTCAATACCGTACTATTTCTAAGATACAATTATTGTCTTTGCTGCTACCCTCTTAAGGATTGATTGTCACAGCAATATGCTTCATTTTGGTTCTTCAACATATTGGTTAATATTCTCTTGAAAGTTCGGGCTCATACTCTAATAAGGAATTGGATTAGCCAATAATAGTTGGCTAATTGTCCAATTTAATTCTTTGTTGAGTGGTTCACGGTTGTCTTGTATGCCCAAACTTTTCATGATATAGAGCAACTGTTCAGTCTTCTATAAATTACAATGAAAATATTGGAATATCTTTTATGTTCTCTCTGAACAGACTTGGGAAGTAAATAATTAGTTCACCTTGGTTTTGAAATGTGATCTGTAAAACTTCATATAAATGATGCATAATAATGATGTACAGGAAATCAAGTACAGTTGCAATAATGATGAATATTTGCTTGGTAGATTACGTTTATTCATTCTACTACTCCAACAATATTTCTTTGTACAGGTTGATGACAGGGCCACAAAACGATGTTTTGTGATTGTTTACCTTTTTGTCATTTTTTATCCACTCGTACACTGTAAAGAAACTTTACCACCCTAAATTGAATAGAATTGACTAATTTGAATGAAGAGTGTTATCCTTGAAACTCTTAAGTAGAAGCGAATTCCGTTGCCAGAAGGTATCCTAAAAAGTCGTCGTGTTGGCTTATCGTCTGCTAAACTCCTCTGGTGAAAAAACTGGTGATTTTTCTATACAACCATGTCGTGTCGTCCGAATTGTTGGAGCTGCGTGTCCCATTAGGAAATTATCAATCAGTCACGGTTTATCATCTCTAATAATAATCTGTTGGCGGCTTCAAACCATGTTTCCAAGAGATAAGTGAACGAAAATACCTTCTTACTGGCAGAATCGGCTATAGTTTTAGCAGAGTTATTGCCTGGGTGGAGGATTGATGTATTTTTGTTCTGATGGATCTTGGATACGTCTCCAAGTAGACAACCTATCTCTCTATGTAGGTTTTTATTCTAAGTTTTCGAATAATATTAAATACTGTATTTGGTTGCATTGAATTAGGGATTACTTACAATTGACTATTATTTCTCCCTTCTCTAGTTTTCACTATAGTCTTATCTAAAGATTGTTTACTACCCTACATGCCTATGTGTTGAGAGCTCGTATTCGTATTGCTGTTCATTGTTACATATTTTGTTCTTCATCTTTTCTAATAGTGAATAATTCATTAATGTTACGTGTTACTGATTTTGCCTGCTCATTGCCTTACTTTCATCGAAATCGCCTTCTCTCATTTTCACTCACTGTACTCTCTTATGTGTTGATCGATTGACTGCCTTTATTTCCTGGGAGGGCGAAGTTAGGGCACAACCGGGCCTCTCTCACACTTAACCCTCATGTGTTTTGTGTGTTACAGTATTTTATGAGTTTTTCATAACAAAACATGGTTTTCTCAATCCTCAATACACTATTCAATTTTATTAGATTAGGAGTACATCAGATGATTCATAAACATCTTCATGCTTAATTCCAGCTCCATGAAATGTATTCTAGTTGATCAGCTATATATATTGTATATTGTTATCTCGAGTGCAGATGATACCTTCTTTCAGTCCGTAAATCATTCTCATGAGTTATCTTCCTGCAAATTACATGCTCAACAACATGATACAACATTAATGAACAACAATACAACATCAACAACATTATTAGACAGCATAGATCATGAGCGGAATTTGTAATTATCACTGTATTGTGATTTGAATTGTTCCTTCATAATTACTGTATTGTGATCTGAATTTCTCCAGCCTGGAAACACCATCAAGCACCCTACGCAAATAGGTTTGCGTTGAGAATTTATATTTTGCTAAGATTGCTGTGAAACGAGGCTGTATCGTAGACAAAGACTTCCATCAGAGATAATCCATTCGTCTATTTGGTTAGTCTATGCTTCTATTCATAATTACAGTATTGTGATCGGATTTTCTCCAATCTGGTAACAACCTACCACCCTACGCAAATGAGGTTGCATTTAGAATTTAAATTCTATTAAGATTGCTGTAAAACGAGGCTGGACTGTAGACAAAGACTGATTGTGGGCATGAAGCCTGGACTAGGAGGACGGCACACCCACCTCTCTGCACTATAACGGTGCATATTCAAATGATGTGTGCTGAATGCGTTCGTATCGGGAGAAAGAATGTTTCTGATAATGAAATTCACATCGGGACTATCATATGATCACGATATCGTTGTTGTGGCAGATGTGTTGTACTCTTCAGTTTCCGGTTGGTCATTATTTCACGACTTGGAGCTGGTTGTTGAGAGGGTGGCTGGGGTGCGAGTTGAGTGACTCCTCGACGAGTTGACTCTTGACGCTCTGTGATCGTCTTGACTCTGTAAAGAGTTTGCTCTTGACTCTCTGTGACCGTCACCGCCACTGGCACTCAAGAGCAGTACTGCAGTTGCGTCTGCGTCTTGGCTAGGCCTACTCTTTGACTCAATTCATTTTTCAAGTGCTGCAGCTGTATGACACTCATAGCTTCTTGTCACATACATACTGTATGATCAAAGGCCTGGGAAACACACTTGTATTTAATATGATGTAACATTCCACTGTTCATTGTGCTGGTGGAAAATATTTTTCGTCAATTAGGCTCCCAATCTCTGTGAGTCAATACTGTATTTCGTTCTACAATATTTATATTTATGTTATACAAATTGAGACTGCTCTATATTTTTAATTGAATTTTTAGTTTTTTTAGCTTGATGAAGACACGATTGCCGAAACTTCAGAATTTTTGTTTTATAAACATTTTATTTTTGATTCAGTCATATTATCATCGAGTCTTGGCTATAATAAATATTTTAATCATTTAGCCTCCTGGACTGTCAATGAATAACCTTATTACAGCTTTTTACAATGATGATAGTGCACTAGAATTCTTCCACTGTGATGTGCAATAATAATTCATTTCCAGTCCAACTACCTTACTAGAAAAGTCATCTACAGTGTAAAGAGCTATTCAGACTAGGCCTATCTGAACACCATTAAAAATTTTAGTTTCTCATAGGTCACAATGTCACCAAGACTTGGTTATTATTGATATCTCATTATTACCACTTCAAAAACCGTACTATTTCTTTTAAATTACATTGACTTCTTAATTTATCGAAAATCAAAATACATATCTCACCTGTTGGAATTTCTTTGCTTCTTTATAGGGGTTCCTCTTACAAAAAATCCATGAACATAGGATATATTTTATAATTTATTATTTTCAATTACGATGTTCATGTATTTTATCTTGTGACAGGTACTATTTCGTGTTTAAGGTTCAAGTATTTCATTGAATCATTTCAGAGATAATATTATTTTACTGAAATGAGACAGATATTTTGTTGTGCTACCAGTTGAACAGGAGTTGTACTGGCAGAGATAAACATAAATGGTTACAGATATTTGGTCTGTGACCATATTTGTATGGTCTGTGATACTGGTACAGAGCGTGCCATCCAAATTGGCCTCTCACTGGAGCATGCGCGTTGATCGCTTTCTCCCACTACAGTGCCTGCTGACTCGCGGTACAGTAAATTTCAATAGTTCATTCAGCTGGCAAACTCAGCTTTATAAAAAAATTCATATTCGCTTCGGTTACCCAGCAGCTGTAGTATGATGTTATTTGCTTCACTGATGTTATCTTTCAATGAGAATTTTGGAGGTGACTGTACTAACCTTAGCGGCTGGAGGGGAAGCGTGATGGGAGAGATTATCCATCTCTCTCGCACACCCTCCCCTAGACGCCAATTTGGATGGCACGCTCTGTAGCTGAATCTGCATGCTTTTTATAATGAAGTCTTAAGTTGTAAAAATTACCTCAAATTGGCCATTATTAAAAAGTCACCAATTTGTATGCCGCTCAGCAATAATTTATTTAAAGTGTAATGACTTGGAATACATTACCTACACAAATTTCATTTCACATTCTCCCACCATTAGTTCGAAGGTTAATTTGCATGTCAAGATCTTTAGGTGCAAAAGTAAAGATTTGATTTTTTTTAAAAAGAGTGTAATAACAATAAGGATTTTGTTGAAGTTAACCATTTCTTGGCGTTGACCTTCATATGAATTGCTTCCAATTCAAACTTAGTCGTATTCTCCTCCCCAATTCTCATACTAGATCATATCATTATCATGTATATAATTTCATACCAGATTCCATAATAATCCGTCGTTTGAAAATTCTTGGACACTTGAAATTCGACATTCTCCATCATCTTGGCTGTTATACAGTATACAAGCTTAGAACTTGAAAAATAAACCCGAAAAAATGCAAGGCAAAAATATTGTCAATGTTAGATGTCTGAGCAGATTTTCAGTGCATTGGTCACTTCCAGCCGGCCATAAATTACTGGGAAATTGAAACCTTTTGCGGTTTTAAGCCTCTCGTCCTGTGCAAACCGGTTTCTTATTAGCATTTTAACACACGACTGTCGCTGTTTGTCGCCAGCTGCTTTTCTGAAATGGATCTGCGAAAGAAATTTGCTCTTGAATTGGCACTCCTTTCTCATCCCTCAACAACACTCACTGGTATCCTCCACAATTTCCGCGCTACAACTCAATCCCACGGCGAATGCGTGGACATCATTCAAGTGCTCAATCGCCCTGTAGAGGCTTGTCGAATAGAAAAAGGGGATTTATCAGAGTCAAGATGTTTTCAAAAAGCATTATTAACATGAACTCAATATACAGGATGCAGGATCATATAGTTCCTCAGCATTCGAATAAAATAAACTAACCCTGAAAGAATTGACTTAAGCACGGTCTAGACGCTAGGACTTGTTGTAGGACTTAAGTTGTACAACAAGTCCTAGCGTGTAGACGGCAAAAGTCCTAGGACTTGTAAAACACATACGTGTAGACGGTATGCAATTCATCCATAAGTCCTACAACAAGTCCTAGCGTGTAGACCGGGCTTTACGCAATACCATCGGTGACTTCTTTTTTAGTACACGTTTTTTATCACTCATTTGGAATGGAAGAGTAGTTGTGGAATAAACACAAGAGCTCCTTCACTAGGGGATGGGAATAGGATCAATTACTAGTACTTAGTTAAATCACACAGAACAGATTAGAAGACAGACTAGAGAGTATCGCTTCTCTATGGTTAAATTTAGAACAGCGTTTACGTAAAATTAGATTATGAAATGAAATTTTGATTCATGCACATGAGTGAGATAATGATACAGACGATTGAATAAATCTTCTACTGTAGCCTGTGTGGTTTGGTTACTAGTTCCTCTACTGGCAAGACTGATTTTTTGTGTACTATATTCTCACATACTTATCAAGTTCATCTAGGTTAGAATTCCTTTCTACTCATAAAACAGTATCTATATAGGTTGTATTACTGCAAGAATTAGGAAAATACTATATCGAAAATGAATAATGATGCATTTTTTGGGGTTAGGAATTATTCGATGCAATGGAGCTTCTTCAGTTACTGGATCTTTCCCCCTCATAGACTCGGTTTTCATCCTAATTTCTGTAGTCTCAACTTAGATTCTATCCAAATATTGGCGAGAATTAAAACAAAACATATACAATTTGAAAACTTATGTTGCAGCCAACTTAATTATTATCAAGCAAATAAAGGAAACTTGTTTCCAACTTCAGACAAAATAATTAGGCCAATCAATAAATTAATTCTTCAGCCTTATCCAATATTAGCAATTCATGCATAGGATACCATATAGGATGTCAATGTTGCTGTTTACGTGCTTTACCTTACGTCACTTTTATCTTTCATGCTGTCTTTTGAAACATTTACACTTGAAAAAATGTTGTCGAACCTCACTTGCAAGCCGAAGGACTTTGGATTCCTTTGCCTCTCACCTCTCACCTTTGTCAGCAACCGTGTGAGAGAAAAAGAGAGAGCATTAGTTGTAGTGTACTGTGTGTCTGTTGTGTTGTGCGGGTTATTTACAATGTGTCACTCCCACGACCCTCATTTAATTAGCAGCTTCTTTAGCGATAAATACGAGTGCTGGAGAGTCGAGTCTCTTGTCATCGCTCGTCTTCCTCTTACCAACCTTTGACCTCACACCTCACTCTTCTCTCCAATTCACTCATCTCCTCATTCATTCTATTCATCCTCGTTCATTCTTGTCACTGTGCACCTTCCAACAAATAACATAGTCCTCTGCCTTGGAGGTGGTACTGATTTCTTTAAAAAGCCATAAGCTATGGAGTTGTTCACGACTGCAGACAAATCATTATTATTTCAACTCTCACGAGTCTTATTAATTTCAAAAGTTTTACGTTCTCATCTCTATTCACGCTAACTTACTTGTCTAGTACTGTATTTTCACAAAATAAATTACCTAACTTTAGACTCCATTGCATTTCCATTGATGACATTTGTAATCACTTTTTAAATTCTCTGGTGTTATATTGTTCTTTGAGGTGAAGGCGGCTCTCACTTTCCTCTCTTTTCTTTCAATCGCTGTGGTTATTCACAAGTTTTATTACGAATGATTTCATAAGGCTCTGCAAGTCCTTGTGTCCTTCTTTTATATAGATTCCATTCCTTCGCTCAACTCACATCCATACATGTATTTACTAATTAGATTTTCAAATTCTTAACTACTTCATGATATCCAGAATTATTTTGATCATTTTTCTGTGAACCTTCAGCTCCACTTGCATTATAGCCAATAGCAATTTAGCTTACATGAAATGCTAACTTCTGTGACTTCCTTTAGGACTTCTGTGACTTCCTTTAGGACTTCTGTGACTTCTTCTTAGGTATTCTATCTAACCAAAATATTCCGCTAACTGAATGCTGTTTTTTGTGTTTTCTTTCACTAGTTTTTCGTTTTTCACTTCAATAATTAATCATTCGCACTCTGGATACTAGACCTTCATTCCATTGCATGGTTGTTTACCTTTCCAAGCCAAGAACGTCATTCTTGAGTTAATTCGCTTATAAAAAGACAACTTGAAATGATTAAACTTTTTCAGTCGAGTAGTAATAATAATTGTCATTGAGTGATAGTGCAGAAGCTGGCTGGTGACTGAGCTTTCAAGTTGCAGCAGTGGAGAGCAGACGCGTTTCTTATAGCTAGAGTATAAAAATAGTAGTTGCACGGCGTTCCGCGTCCGGCTATACCTGTGATAGAACTGTGAAAAAGTTATAATAACCGGTTTGGATGGTCGTCGAGTGGTTGGCTAGCGATAGTGAAGACTATCTTCCCTCTTCGTTAGAGATTTTGTCTCACTCCAAGAGGAATAGTGTGCTCCAGTGGATCTGGATGCTGCTGCACCTGGAGAGTCCCGGTCCCCTCCCCCCTGATCCCCCTTGTCCGTTTTCCAAGTCCGACTATACATCACGGCCATTATACTTTATAGGCTGCTCTCCGTACGTACTTTTACTGTCAGTTGCTTGAGCAAGACTATATAACCACGATTGCTGGACCCGGCTCTCCGGTCGGCTAACCGTCGCAATAAAAATAACTCCATCTGCAACATTCTTTTCATTATCACTTTCTATCGAGTTGGAATCAACTCTCATTACACCGATAAAGATAACTAATTAATGAAAGTACACACATTACTGTCTAAGATCTTAAGTAATGGATTCTTCATTGTAGATCCATCTCGCCATATAATAACACTGTTTCAAGCGGTGAGGTGGAACCAATATTATATTATCAATAAAGAATGATTAGTTTGTAATCCCCGTTCATCTACTTGAAAGGTACGAAATTATTTGGGATCACATTACTTTGATGAAATTATTTCAATAATCATGTGTATACGACGATATATTATACAGTAATAAATCTCAGATTGAGTTGTGTTTCGAAATTTGTAAGTTCGAATTTCGTTTTACAACGAGAGTATTTCATTGGAGTTTATTGATATGACATTTGGAAAGCAACCCATTGCGCTTATGATGATGGGACGTATTAGCCTAATGAAAAATAAGTTCTTGAGAAAGTTCCTACACAGTATTGTATTCCAATTTTCGAGAGCCCGGGTAATGGGAGAAATCCATGGTTAGGTGAGAGTAAACTCAACTGAGGATTTTTTATGAATAGCCGATCATAAGAAACGATTCTATCGTATTACAATCCTTGAGAGTAGGGTGATCCATGTAGGAGAGCGTTAATCAAACTGAGGGTTCTTATGTTTAGTTCTCAGTTACTTCAAAGGAAAATTAGGTTTGAGGTAACTCTGATAGGACTTTCAACAGCTTATTTTGACTTTGGTGTATTAAACACTACTCGATAAGCACTCCTGTCTTCGGTTCGGAATGTCTTATTCTATCCCTGCTGCACTTCTGGCAGTTTTCTCGACTTCAACTCGCCTTATTAAAACGCCCAAGCTCCGAGTATATAATCTATCCACATTATAAAAATGAAGTACTCTAAGATACCATTAAAAAATATTGTTCCCCAACAACGGTAACTCAGTATTCAAAGCGCCGACACCACTTACAAGTCTTTCTCAAATGGTCTGCTCTTTAGAGCAGTGAAACTCTCCCAACTCGTATAAACATTGTATGAGGGCCTTGTTCGAAGAATATTAAAGGCACTAACGAAAGAGTCGTTAGTTTCAGAACAAAAGAAGCCAATTCATGCCAGATTCCATAGTGAACGCGGTTTTTGTTTTGTCCATTGTTAATGTCAGGATACTGTACAAGTGTACAAGACGCTTGAAAGAGCATTTCGTGCAGTCTCTTCTGAAGTAATAATACCTTTGTATTTTTTACAATTCTCACACTATTCAGTAATACATTTAGTAAATTCCATCCTAATTTTACCAATTTAAGCATCCTCTGGTCACAGACCCAAGTTATCCATTTAAATTCCAAATCATTTAATTTTTTCTTTTTCACTTTTAACTAGTACCAATTCTCACACTATTCAGAAATTCATTTAGTAAATTCTTTACCATCAACACTTACAAGTCTTATATATTGGACCGCCATTTGGTGGGCGTGCAGACATGATGCAAGTGATTGATGGTTTGAGGTGTGCACGGGCTTTTGTTCGGCCATCTTGCTGTTGTCATTGCATGCTCTTGCACTGTTCCATACAGCCGTCATATAAGTAGATTACACACCTAAGTTATCCATTAAAATTTCAAATCATTTAATATTTTTCCATTTTTTCTTATTAATATTATTTTTTAGACTAGTTTATTCTCTGAGAATTGTGAGAAGCATTGCCTGCTTTTAGCAAGTGTGTCTTGTTTCATGGGAAATCATCTCATAATAACTGCGACAGCTTGTTCTAGATCATTATCGACGGCGATCGTCACATTGAATTGTCGCACCTTTGTGTGCTATTTTTTGTGCGACTGTTATTTTCTACTTGTTTATTTTCAGCGGAAAATCGAATCTACGATAACGAATCTATCTCCAGGAATAACTTAGTAGGCCAGCTACCATTTCATGTCAGTGAATTGGATCACAATCCATTCGTTCAAGTTAGTTAGTGGCCACAATTACCTGGATATGGGTTTCAACTAGAACGAAACGAACGAACCAAAGCGTAATTTATTTATTAATCTATTATTATACTAGTGATATAAGTTAATTATTCATTTATATGATTGAATAGAATTTGAATGTAATTATTCATTTATATGATTAAATGGAAATTGAATGTAATTTGTGTATTATTCTTTCTTGAAATAAATTTTCTAATTATTCATTTATATGATTAAATAAAAATTGAATGAAAATTATACAATTCAATAATTACCGGTATGTCACTGATTGGAACTACGGCATTATTAATATTCCAAGATTACTGTGATTTATTCTCATTGAAGTTTAATCATACAATATAATTATATAATTATACTATGTCTGTACCATAGACATAGTATAGACTAACCAAACATTGAATGGATTATACAAATAAATTTAATTTGATATTCAATCAATATTCAAAGTCTAGAGGATTTGAATTCCTTGTTTCTCGTTCCATTTAGAAAGTAACTCGGGAGTACCTTATTTCATTTAGCACTGTTGGAATTTCCTAGAGGTAACTGATACACCAATAGTGAAGCCATCTCATGACGTGAGAATGGATTAGCAGAAAATGATATACTCTACCTACAAGCTCTCTACCGTTACTGTATTGAATTACAGTACTGTTATTCAAATCAATATGACTTGAATCTTCAGCTTCTACTGAAGCTTCAAGTCGTAACGATGCCGTAACTAACGGCATTCATTAGTTAAGGGTACATCTTCTTGTTATACCAGTTGTCATGATGATTTCTCTAAGTTACATTAAAAATGCGTCATGAAAAATCATGAGTGCTAACTATTGTTGAAGTAAATTATTTTTTGGAGGATGATGCCCACCTGAGCTCTAGGCTTGTGCGTGGATTATGGGAGAGGAGATGACGAGAGATGAATTTAACGATAAATAACTAATGAAGCTTTAGAAATAAGTTGGGGCTGTAAAAAACAAGATATCACATTTTGAATGAGTTGAATCGAATTCTATAATAGAAGGACTACCAATATTAATGTAATCAGTTCAAGCATTACATATACTGCTCAGTGCGAAGTGGCTTTCAGCGGTGTATTCCATACGGTGTGTTACTCAGTACAAAATGTATGTAAAAAACTTATTTATTCCACTATTGAAGGAGACTATTATGTGGTTGCGAGAAGTGCACAGGACATTGAAGTAGAAGATTAAATGAGGTTTTTTCTGTGAAGATGCAAAACGATGCAGACGTGAAAAGAGATGCTGTGCCAATAAAGAAAAATAGGAGTAATGAAAAGGAGGAGGAGAAGTGGTCACGTATTTTTCATCTCCCTCGCTTTGCTGGCCATCACCTCGAAAAATGAACCTGTTGTCTGTCAGCTATTATTGATCCAATCTCATTTTATAATCCATCAGTGAAGACATCCATTTCAGAAATTAAGAGCCTGTAATACGCCAAAGGCCTGATACAGTAAATTGATTTTTATTCTTCCATCGACCGACCACCCGCTCTTATAGGTAGTCTCTTATCAAGGCTATTGATCTATTCAACTTGAAAAGCGAAAGCAAACTATTGCAACTAATATTTTCCACCACGATTTTCATTCGGCTCCCAAGTATTAAAAAGTTCAATATCATCGAAAAAAGTGGATCTTCATTTTTCTATGAACTCGTATTTGTATTATTCTGTAAACCAGTTTTTTCAGTTGATCTTAGTCAACTTTCTAGTGTCTAGTCCAGAGACTATTCAAAAAGCTACAACCAGCTTAATCGTTCAAATACAGTTTTTCTCAAACTTTTTCAAACCATTAAGCCTTTCATTAAATGCTCAAAAACTTGATTACACAATAATAAAACATTAATTACAAGGCATTAATCACGCTTGGTACCTATTTGATGTAAATCAAATTATATTGGATGGATTTGAAGAGTAATCTGTACGACTTATTCACTTCCTACTCTGCTCATCATACTCAACAATCTTATCGTACCGAAGAAAAATCGCATCGAGTATTATTTGTAAACAGAACCAGTAACCACACAGCCTCTCACAGAGTTTTTGAAGTGGATTTCATTAGTTAATTCTCATGCAGGCATTTCGGAGAACATCACGAGTTTTTGTTTCTTAAACCCCGATTGACGAGGAACTGAAAGTGAGAATTCGTGATTGAAAATAAAAGTCGTCGTTTTCAAATGTCTGATTGCAGCGCGCTATCATTGGAAGCATGGTCAGTAGTGGTCAATTATCTGCTGATTACAGTCTTGTCGAGCGAGTGACGAGCTGAGATCTGGTCAATGTGGTGGCGCGAAAATAAGACAGTAGGTGAATCTTTAGGTAACGAATCAGCACGCCATGGTCAGATCCAATCCTTCATTCGAATTGCTCGCTTGCTGCTTTTAACCTACTTATCCCGGGTTCAGCTTCTTCTGCCCACTCGTTGCCTTATTCCAGATAATAATACCTGTCGTCGCCACACACTCTCCAATCTCCGATTAGAAACTTTCGATTCAAGGATTGCAGCTTTTCACACAAATTGGTTTTCATTCCATACTTCGATGTTAGCTCCAGCTGTCAAATACTAGAAGATTGCCATAAATCGTTTTACAACCTTGAAATTAATTATTATTCTCACTTTCTGGTTCAGCTCTGCATGTCAACTCCATAAATGCAGATTCCACTCGTCTAGTTTGCAGCTTGTATTCGAGTCATCCTGTTGAATAAATAATGTTTTATTTGCAATATCATCCTGTTCAAATTTCTATAAATTTCCAAATCTGTATGTGGATCTTGTAAAATCTGAAGATGGAAGGAAATGAGATATTGCAACTATACAGTTGCAACTATACTAATTATATGGCATTAATTAGGAATTTCGTCCAAATTAATTACTGTAAAATCTGCTTGACATCTTACATACACTCAAATAATATCTACTTTAGAATTGTTTTTTCTCATCGACTCTGTTGTATCTATCGACTTCTGCTTCTGTTGTATTTTTAATTGAGTACTAACAAGATAGAAACATTCAGTTCAGAGGATTATTTTGGATTGCATCAAGCGAGATCAATTTTAGGACCAGCTAAATGCTAATTATGAACGATTAGCTGATTCGAAATGGTTGATCCCGGTTGGTGCAACCAAAGTTAGAAAATATAAAAATGTCGCCTTCTATAACTCAGTCACGAGGTACTGTAAATTCAACTGAGGAATCTACAAAACATTCACAAGTAATATTGCTTTACATTCTAAGCGGGCAACTCAAAAGATACACCGCAAAAAAATTATGATAGATGTTACAACTATATGTTATAATTATGTTATAATCGAATTCTCTTAGTTCGATAATGCTAATTCTGAAATGGCGAATTCATGGAATGAGCCATTTTTATTTCATTTCTTGAAGCAGCAGTAATATAAATTTAATGTAATGCAACAAAAACTAAGAGTAAGAAGGCAATATTTGTGGGTGCCAATTCAAAAGTTATCTACGATGCACTATTTTACAATTTGAATCAATTCCCATATCACAGAGATTTTTAAACATTTTTTTTCAGATGGTTGCTGATACATGAATGCAACACCTACGTCTCATCTGGTGAGTATTATAACCATATACTTATAGTTGAAGTCTCCCTGTTATTCTATTATAGACCTCTCTATATCAAGTATAATATCCACCTTAAGCGGATATATCCAACTTATTCAGCAGTAGCTTAGTAGGTCATGATATTGTAAATTGTAGGTCTTTTAAAGGAGACCACTCTTCATAACGTTTTAATTTATTAAGTGCTGAATGATAGAGTTTGGGAAAAAGAAACGGTGATTTTTATCAGAGATTGAAAGTCAATAAATAATAGAAAACTTGAAACTTGCCAGTGGCTATAGGCCTGGTGTAGCCGATGTTATAGTCTACTAATTTATGATGATCTTGAAGTGGTTTTAGACGAAAGTGTTCTAATGAAACTAGTAGAAAAGGTAAACAAGATTCGAGCACCACTTTCCTTCTATGGAAATGAGCCAATCAGAAATAACATAATTGCTGTGGTCAAGTTTGTGATGTTCAATTTGCTATTCATCAATGTAACTGGAACGCGAAACGTCAGTTGGCGTTTGAAAAATGCTGGGTAATTTCAATTGGAACTCGTGTGTTTGAAGGAAAAAATGGTGTTTAGTAACCCACTTTTATCGATCAAGTTGCTCGGAGCCTTGGAGTGGGCATTGTTGCTTTTTTCTCGACTTTTTCATGTTTGGTGGGTGTTTAAAACGACGGAAGACAAGCGGAACTGGTTTCTGCTCTCGTGATAAACCTCGCCCTTGATTCGCCGTCGACGTTGAGGCTAGGATGGGCGCACGGCCGATTACCATCGGCTTTGCAACTCATATACCTTGGAAAATGTTTCTTTTTTCAATGACCAAAAATATTCGAGGAGTGTGTGGAATTTTATGAAACACATTCCTCGGTGCTGTAAACCTCGTCTAATCCATGTGCAATAATCATGAAATGTCGCTTGAAGAGTGAACATGAAATTGATGATCGAGGAACAGCAATTTTATTGGAGTGTTGAAAATAGCATTTATATTTGTTTATTACACTTGATAAGAGCTGGCTTATAACACTGTTTTTGTGACTCGTAGTATCGTTTTTGCTTCTACGTATTCACGCAGATGTACCTTATACTGTTATTGACAACTAGTGGCCACTAGACTAGAGCTTCGCAACGGAGCTCCACAAAACAGAATCCACGAATTGTTGAGTTACATCAGTATAAAAGCATATATTATTACGAGTTAGTTCAGAAAATCCAACATAAGAGGTGAATGGTTACGAATGCGAATGATGTGAATGAAATGTGAGCATCAATTTTGAAAAATCTAGAAGGTAAGTTGAAATTTGGGCTTCGAGGTGCATAAGATTTATATTTTCAGAAGCTGAATGCAGAATTTCAAGCTCTAGATCACTCCCGGTTTTTTGGAACCAAATCCGCAATATTAGTCACACTGTCTCTTATTATTTAGTAGGTTACATTGTTTATTTGCATGGTTGTTACTGGTTTGGTAGAGTATTTAGTTAAAAACCAAAATTGTGATGTAATATTGTTGTTGAAAAATACGTGTTTTGGTACTGTTATACTCAGCGAGCGCTGATTTTTCTCCCTGCCTTGCTGGATTAGGTACCCCCGACCAGACTTTGGGTATGAATAAAATTCTGTATAAGACTATGAGTTGGAGACTAACCGTTGAATCACCAAAATTATTTTGGAAAGTGATTCAAGTAGGATTCTCTGTTGCAAGTTCGAAACGAAGATGGCAGACTTGAGACTTCTTTAGAAGTTAGGTTCGGATTTATGCTGTATATTAAGCTATTGTGGCTTCGGTGCAGACCGGTATTTGGAAAGCAGCGGTTTCGAGATGGCACTCTGTTATTATAGTAGAAGTATGTGGTAGTATCAGAAGATAGAGGAGCTCCAGAGTACGATATGCCCACGGTCCTTGGGCGAATAAAAAATATGGCTGTTTGTTCAGTATAAATAACTCTAATTATACCCCTTTGATAATATTGAACTTTTTCATCCTACGCTAGACTGTATTTTCATGGCAGCGAAATTCTATACACAGTCGATGTCCATAATATGCTAACAGCCCAATATTTTCGACGCGAAATTACTGTCTTATTCAATTGTGGCTCGATTACCATACTAAATTCCTATCCCCTTTCATCATTCTTCACTATTTATATCTTCTCAGGTAGCCGTACATCATAATTCCAAAAAGAACTGCTTCATAATTTACTATTATGCCATTCAACATCTCTTCACTTAACATAATATGAAATATGTGACTGCTGGTCCTAGCTTTCAGCATGTATTAGCATTAATCAGTGACAATAATTCATGTGATTAAACGAACAATATTTTGCGAACTTCAGATTACATAAGCTTTTGAATTAACAAATATTGTCATAAACACATTCAGAAATCATTTTGCCTATACGAGTACTATTCAATATTCTTCATTCAAGGATTTTGGGACATAACTCTTTGTGAAGGCGTATCTTTGCTCAAGTTGCCAAAACTCAATTTACAAAATCGTCTTTGTGTACGATGCTCATCAACATCTATCACTAAATCACTCATATCTATAAGATCCTACAGGTGTGATCTTCCATTTCACAATATTTCAGCTAAAGATTTCTTTATTATTGTGTTGCAGATTCAGTCAAATATTTTTTTTACCTTTACAGTTCGAAATTAGAGTTGAGCAATTCATTGTGTTTAGAAAGCAACAACTTGAGGAATTTCTAATTTTTGTTATTAATCAATCTTGATTCTAAAATCATAAAATCCAATAATAATGCTTTGTAGACTCATTTTATACTGTAATACAAGAAGTGGGTGGAGCAAGCTGACTGGGAGGCGTGTCTAGTGTATCAGCTGACTCCTGGCTACCAATCGTTGCTCAGTATCGTCAGCCAATCAGAGGCCTCTGTTTTGTTGAGTGTTGGCTTCATGAAAATGGGAGGAGTCTACAACAAAATGGCGGCTTTTAGCTGACGAGTTAGAGTTGATTAATGTTGAACTTGACATAGATTAAGTTAGAATTAATGAATGAACATGAATAATGAGAAGGATATTGAATCCAGGGCATAAAAACTTCGCATAAAACTCAATATTGGGATGATTTTTTCTTATTGTGTTCATTAACTGCCACTTCTCTATTGACCAAATGACGAACCATTGACTAATCAATTCTGTGTTACCTTTGATTAAGCTAAATAAATACGTTTTATAGGTTCTACTGAAATTATTGAATACTGAGCTGAATTTGTTGATTGAAATACTTCTTGGAAAAATCTTACTCTTCGCGACACCTCATGCGACTCGTGATAAAACGTTTTCCCTGACAAATGGCCACTCATCTGCTACAGCCCGACTAATAACTCTCGACAGATTACCAATTAACCACTACTGTACTTAAATCACAAATGAGGGAAATGAACCCAATTTTGATGATATCATTGATGAAATTTCTTCATGAAAAGCAAGTAAAGTTGATTTAATAATATTCGAGGGGAGCCGCAAGTTGACAAAAGGGTATAAATATATTGATATAACTTAAGTCCGCCACTGCACTAAATATTAAGATTTTCATTATTTAGATCACATAGATGGTGATCAATACAGTCGATTTTTGGTGAAGGATTGCTACTAATATCTGATTGTAAGTTTGGGTTTTTCCGTTATCCAATTGTTCAATATTTCAGGAGTACAGAAAATCCATTCTGTGCTCAGAATTCAATTTTTCTCCACGTTTCATATTTTCCAAGAAGCCAGTGGTAGAACGCTGCAGAAAAACCATCATACTTGTGGAATGGTTTTTCAATGTAGATTAGAAATCATCACTCTGCTCGGTCAATTTGCTCAAATTACATATTATTAAGCAGAAAGGTGGAAGGGACTTTAAACGTGGTCGATTTTCTCATCTTATTGATAGAGTATGCACTTGAGGCGTTTACTGCCCATTCAAGTGGGATGCATTCTCAAATGATGGCCGCATTATCTTACCTTTGCGTTGTATAGGTAACACCACCACTATTACGAATTATACAGTACCTATAAAATACCTTCAGCAATAACGGTCGACGTGGCTTTTGGCTCGAATAATTTGCCTACTGTTCAACCTTTCAGCCAGGTTTCTTTGTTATCCATTTCCATGCGAATTGACCACTCTAATTCCTGTCAAATAAACTGATTCTTTTGTCGACAGGCATGCTTATCGGTCTGAAATTTATCGTTTTGTACGCCAACTCAACTGGAACAGCTACCGGTCTGGAGTTAGCTTTTATGATTGAGAATCAACTACTAACTACAGGCGTTGTATAATATTTTAACCTCAAGTACGCTTCATGCCATTTAATGGAGCAAGTGTCACATACCGCAAACCAAAGATACCTAATAACAATTGATATTAAAGATATTGATAATAACATTGTCTTTGATGTACTTATCCTGTATCCGTTTTCTCTCTCAAAGAGAATTTCAATAATTTTGGCTCGAATTAATTCAATTTATTGAAGAATTTTTACTAATACTATTGGTAAAAATGTGTTTTTAAACGATCATCTGAATGTCACTACGTGGTGTAAACGTTGTTTGTGTATGCCAGGGCCGGATTTCAACCTATTGCCGCCCCTAGGCACTATTCTGGCTGCCGCCCCTTTGCATATCAATATATATTTTTTGTTATGTATATTATATAAGTTATTATGAAAATGAAATACCAATTTTATTTGATTTGATTTGTAGGCCAATACCGTTTGTAGTCCAATATCGTACTCTATTAATTTGATTAGCACGACCAAAGGTATTAGTACTATCAAATAGTGAGCAAATCATAAAACTGAATAAGATACAAAACTATTTACATAAAGTTACTACTGTACTATAATAATTTCAAAATGAAACTGAACTCGAAAAAAACGTTATCAGTATTCACAAAAAAGAATTCAGTTTTTATGATTGGGGTATTTGGAATATTCGACAAGTAGTCCAATATTAAACTACAAATTCGATTAATACAACCAACGGTATATGCACTATTAAATTTATAAAAATCATGTATGAATTAGAATAATCAAGTTAAAAATTAATTGTCCAGGTAAACTTGGGCCTACTATAGTAGAAAAATTGAAACATGAAAATTAAATACAAGAAAAATCTTGATCAATATTCGCAAAAAATAATTCATTTTTTATGATTAGAATATGTGGAATATTCGATTGGTATGCAGATGCAGAGTTCCAAAAAATTGAAACTATCAAATAACAAAACAAACTATCAAATTACAAAACTACCTAACTAAACCCACTACTAATACTCCAGTTATTTGAAAATTTTCTTGATACTTGAATAAAACGAAAAATTTACAAATATAAATTATAACTTAGCCGTGCCGCCCCTAGGACCTGCCGCCCCTAGGCAAGTGCCTAGTGTGCCTAGTGGGAAATCCAGGCCTGTGTGTATCTATCCCAAGCCCGAGAAGAAAACTGAAAATTAACACTCAAAGATGGGAGTCGATTATTGGATCATTGGAGATGAGAGTCGAATTGGTTATCAATATATTGTGTTGGTCCTGGAAGAAAAAATACACCGTATTTTTAATGAACCCTTTCTGAATATGATAGATTGTCTCAATAAATAACAATTATAAACCATCCTCTGCGATAAACAGTTGTTATTGGTCCAGTAAATAAGGAGAAAACTGGATAGAATCTCCACCTTGCATTCACACATTGTGAGGACACTTTGTCATGGGAGAGAAAAAAACAATGGATGGAACCTATTTCTACGTGAAATGTCTTCCATGCAATAAGTGTGGAAACTTTCTGTAGACAGAAATAATTATGAAGAGTACAGATATGGCGCGGGCAGAGAAAAGGATGTTTCCAATGAGAGGCACTATTATTTTATGTTGTGTCGATGTTGTTTGTGTTGTTGATGATTTAAACCCCCGGACACATCAAAGAGAAAAGTAATGGTTGTGAAAAGAGAAAGCCGTCTGATAATAGAGGAAGAAAAGCAAAACAACATGCACTGTTAACATTCCAGGCGATGTAGAAAATCTGAGCAGAAGAGTAAACGGAACTCTGAGAAATCTCAGCACTTGTAGGAAAAGGAACAAGCTATACGAATAAAGGCTAAGCGATGCTTAGCAAGTAGACTATTATTTCTATCAAAAATAACATGCATGATTCAGTAAATTTGCTGCAAACGGAACTCTGTTCCTCAGTTTCTTATTAATTTATAATTTTATGAAAAATTCGAAGTAATGTATCAAGTGAAAATTCAAAGTGAAACCTTTTACACTTACACCGACCCAAGTTCCCAAAAAATAACTATTTTTAATTTTTTCAACTATAGTTGTACGGCGATGTGGAACACATACTCGTTTAAGTTTCTTCACCAATATAAACAATAAGCATAAATAAATTTTGATTATTTCTTACAATTTGTAGTTTAAATTTGTTAAGCTACAGTTTTTTCACAAATAATTTGAATTATTCTTAAAATCAGCTTTTCAAGCAGTAATACGGTACTGTTGAATTGCAGTTTTTGTTGTAGCCAGAGCAGGAGACGTGCCTGATTGGTTCTGGCCTCATCGAATAATATGTGACGAGCAGTACTACAGTTGCAATGATTAAAACGGTACACCAACTTCATGCGACGGCGTGTAACATCTTCTATAACTAACTAGACAAATTTTCCTTCTCACAAATCGATTCGTCTCATGAAACTGCATTGAATCATTTTCTTGCCGATGGGATCCAGCCTAACAATTTTCAGAGTTCATCTTCTGGGTTCATATCTGGCCTTCGCCGCCACCACACCACGCCATATTCCGGGCAAATTGAACCGCAAATCACGTTGTGACTGAAAAGATTCTCGTTTTTTGCTATCTGAAATAGCGTTTAGAAGCACGCCATGCTTATCTGAGATTGCATATTGAAAGTGAATTCCATTGCGATAAGGTCTCCACTTAACATGATGTTCGATGAGTTTGATATTTACGTAATGGTGGATGATGATGTATCATTCGATTGCTTCCATCCTTGTCCATTGAACAGGCAAGAAGACCAGAACTCATCTTCAATGAAATTTGCTGAATAATATTAATTTCCTGTAGATTAATAAGGTAGCCGTAGGCCCATGCAATTGGATTGATACTTTTAATTGGATGTTTGTCAATCTTTTTCTAACTTATCCAATGATACACTTGGTATTACCATCTACTACCTTTTGATTTTCAGTTTGGATTTTCTGTTTCTCCATTGTTCAAAATATTGGGAGTACAGAAGTATTTTTTTTTTAAAGTACCAATTGAGAATGAACGTCTTCCGAAGACGTCGCTGACATGTCTCAATATTCTATCTAGCAGACAGACCTCTCAGTGCCGCATTAATACACGAAAAACGTATCAATGTCGTCGTCTGAAATGTCCTCAAGGAAAGACGTTTATCATAATTATTCAGCTACTTTAAGAAGTTTCTTGAACTGACCAGTATTGTATTCAATTAATGCATCTCAAAACTCGTATGTGTGTGAATGGAAATAAATATTTGTGAAACGGGTGACTAATAAAAAAGGCGAAAGTTGAAGGCAAACTATTTAGAGTGACTGATCATCTTTCAAAACCACGTAATAAGACCTTAGTTTTATGAAAACTTGGAGAAATTCATCAATATCTTGATCTTGAGTAGAAGCTTGTTATCACAGCACACTTGAGCACTGTCATATTGATAGTGATATTATCCAATCGCAATGATTTGTGATCCATAAAACTGATCTTGGACAAGAATTTGGCACTGCCGGAACTGACAGACCGACATTACAATACATACTTGGAACTAAACAAGACCGGTTTGCTTGCAGACACAAGAAAGCATGTAGGCAGCAGATCTGTCCGACCTCTCCCTTCATTATGCAGCCAGGCAACCAGCATTCAATGCATGCTGAACTTTCCATAATGGAACAGATGAGAATGTATGCAACATTCAAATACGCAGAGAGTAGCTCCTGATCTTTCCTACCAAGTGCATGTTCGCACCAAGAAACACGACGTTACTTTGTTGAATACTCCAACTGACTTATGCTTGCCATATTAGATTAGCTATCAAGTATTACAGTCATTTACAGAATTTACAGTCAACTACACTATAGATGTTCACTACAGGACCATTATTTTCGTATATCACTATTATCGGTAGATTTATAATGAAGAGTTGGCCTCGAAATTCCCTACAGAACCATGACTATATTTCTTCACCTACAGTATTAACCTTCATGTTTTCTACGATCTATGCTACTTATAAATTAACGTGTTTCCTCAAAAGAAAACAGTAAATCTATATTTATAAAAGGCTAAATCTGTTATAATTAGCTTGAAACCCAGAGCTTGATGGCCTTCTCTCCAGAATTTCCAGCTGAATATGAAATAATGAAGGTGCAATTAATCAGTTTGTAGGGTGTTCTATTCTATCCCAATTCTCACTGTGAGCCAATCTCAGACTATCCATATAGCGTGATTTTTCTCATTGTGACTCAGACTCCGATTGATATTGTTGTAACTTCTTATATTAGTATGTCATTGATTTATCATAATGGAGAATATTAAAATTGAATAAAATTTATCATGTTTTATTGATTATTATTATAGATTTCTACCACTAGCACAATAGCATCACCTATACACTATACCCATAGCATCACTCTTAGGGCCGGTTCATGAGCAAGTCCTAGACTAAAACGGGTGGCCAACTTAGCATCGACAAACGTTAGCCTCGACTCTATGTACTTAGGGCTATCTATGCTCCTAACCCACTAACCTATCGAAAGAAACGTTTGTCGATACTACGGTAGCCACCCGTTTTAGTCTAGGACTTTGCTAAATCACCTACATACTAAATTTTTGTTCTAGTGAAATACCTCTCACTATTGTTTAATGAGTAAAAATTTCAATAATTAACTCAGCTTGTCTAACCTGGATGAAATAATGTTACAATCATTCTAGTCTTTCATATTTATTTTGTAATATGCCGTAAATTTTTTCTCTGTTGTTAAACTGCGCTATCGTTTATGATCATTGGATTTAATCGTTGAATCGAACTCTATTATGGTCAATGGATTTGATAGTTCGAATAAATGTCACAATCCTTCTCACAGCTTTCGCAAGTTAATTCAGAGATATCGTCGATGAGCGACCGGTTCTGTGGTGTGCAGCTAGTGAAAAGATGATTCTCGCCTATGCTGCTTAGGAACTGAGAGATTATTATTGGTGTCCGGCTTGGGTTTATGTTACTCTGGCTGTCAGTTATGTGTTGTAAAGAAGAGGCGAGCTGACGATTTACTGTCTTGGAACTGCTGAGCGAAATGAAGTTGTGAGCAAGTAAAGTCGTAAAACGCCGCTTGCTCGCTCGCTGCAGCCAGCCCTACCTATTGCTTCAAACAGCTCAAATACGTCGCATCCAATGAATGCTCAGACATACATAGTCTCTCTTTTACTCGGGTTTAATAATCTTTGACCTTTGATGTCTACTTCAACCTTTTTGTAGCCACTCGCTTCCAATACACACCTACGCCTTTTTTGTTCTGCAAATTTGAGACCAAAACAAAAACTGCTTCTTATCTGTTCATTTAATGTAAATGTATCTCATGATTTTTATATAGTAGTGAAGGTGATATTGTGGTAGTTTACCCGCGATTGATAACGGTGTAACAACCAAAACCGGTATCTCGATATTATTATGAATTTGTGGTTATGACAACTTTTTATTCAGTATCTCATGATGAAAAGGATAATGGGTATGTCCTTCCAAGTGAATGAATGGACTATAACATTGAGGTTTGTCGTTTATGGAGCTATGACTTTGGTTCAGGGTTTGTGACAACCCTTTGTACCAGTTGCTCAAATGTCCGTTAAGATTAATCTGCAATCAAGAATGTCAATTCTTAACTTGAATAAACTTTCGTGCAACCGCCTTTTCAAATATTTGTTGAATAAATGAATGGAATTGTTCAGAAGCAGTTGAGTGCTCAGTAAATGAGTGATACGTGAAATTCTGTTGCAGATTATGGTAAAGAGAGAACTATCCTCGAGCCCTAATCTATCATTACTTCATTAGGAAAATTTTAGTACACCCTTTCACAAAAAATGTGGATACTATGTCGATCCCGCCAAATCCAACTGAGAAAAAGATAGGCCTTCGAAGAAAACTGCGTAAGAAGAAATTGATACCATATTCTAGGTAAAAAGTTTTTTAGTATATTAGAATTCAGGAGGAAAATGTATTGCGTATTCAAAAAACTTTATTGTAGTAGTTCAACAAGATTGTTATTCTTTTTGTTTTCAATTATCATCTCATCAAAATACATAGGTCATAACCATAACCGTTTTAAAAAAGTAGTACTAGTCCAAGGCAACCTGATACCGACAAATAGTTGTATATTATTTTATCTTGATGTAGATTTATTACTTCTCCAACCTTACCATTAAATTATGTTCGATCTTGAAAAACTAAGATTATTAAGCTATAGATCTGACTAGACTGATAGGCAGAAACTACAATCGTTATTAAAATTCTATATTCTATTAAAATAAAGTTTTCAAGGGAATGCGGTCCTAAAGCTTATGTCTTTGAATAGCGGCTTTCTGTATGATCTTGAATTCTATGTTATCCGAATAGACCTATTACAATCTTGATGCTAGAGAATGAGATAAATGATAAGCATCTACTGAAACTGGGAATTAGTCAAGCTAGATTGTGAGCGGCAGTCACGAGAGACTTGGAAAGCAGCAATGCTGTAAATTGGACAACTGCATACGGCTCTCCGGTTTGTGATAGGCTGTGGCCTTTGTCGTTTGAGGAGTTGTAGGAGGTATTAACGACTAGGGGTGCTTATGGTGCAGGGCTCCCCTTGGCCGCCACTCCTCCCACACCAAGGCACTCGAGTGCCTATTTCTATTACGTAGGCCTCTCAAAGGTCAACGGGTATGTACATTGACGTTTTTGCGTTCACTCAAACATCATGCATGCAAATAGTGTGAAATGGACAACCTTTGTGAGGTTGCTTTCTTTCTTATCAGGTTACTTTATTATCATCGTGGCTATGTCGCATGTTGACATGATCAACCATTGAGCACAGTTCTAAACATTGATTCCAGCTTTCGTAATGATTATCAAAGCGTGTGTCTGAATTTCCTCACAACATATTTTGTATTAGTTTATGTGGAACATCTTTTGCAAGAGGTCATCGTTGGTGCATTCTGTGTTCATTTCATGAGAAAATCACCTTATCTCTAGTCAGTTTGAGTTGAAATAGGCTTTTAAAATCTGCATCTTTTGTTCTCTTCGTTGTCATCGTTTCTTATAACACTTTCGTGCTCTGTTACTCTTTTATACACTCTTGTTGCTCGTGTGCAAACTTCTCCCTATTCTTCTCATATTGTTCTCAATGTAGATCTTTCTGTTATCGAACATATCTTCAATTTTTATTCTTACCATCCCAACCGCAACAAACTACGACTTTTTCAACAAATTTATCATCTGTTCTCAAATATATTATCAGTGAAAGTTCATTATATATTTTCATACTCTCATTTCAAAAAATTAACCTATGTCTGTATGTAAAGTTAATTTTATTTGTGATCAATAATAAATCTAGAACTCAATTGAAACCATAGATCTCTAGTTTCTTTCTGGGTAGATCTAACAATTGATTAGACCATTTCCTAATTGGGACAAGATAATTTGTGATAGGTCATCCTAGTCATGGCTATTGCCTGGTATCCGATTTGGTATAAAGAAATATCATTTGCCTGTGATTGGCTGCTCTGGTCACGATTGTCGTGTCAGATAAAAATCTATTAATCAGACAATCCGACAAATACTCTTGTTCCAGATCAATCGGGTCTAATAAAAAAGATCATTTCATTTTTTCATGACTTGCGTTTCCGCCCAATAGTCATGCTTATTTCCGTACTTGTTTTCATTTTGGAGCAAATTTTCATCATTGATTAGTAGAGTACGTAATTGGTAATTGGAAAATTCTTCAAATTCGTATGAATATCGGCTTATTCACGGCCAGTTTGATATTTTCCTGAAAGGTTATTGTCCAAACACACAACTATCGATATAAAGTGCTGTCTTTTAGAGAGTCTTCAAATCTAGATTTAAGTCTAGAAATTAAATAGATTCGTGTAGCAGAACCATGATTGCTCATAGTAGTCATAATTAGCTCTTATTTTTGAAATATCAGAAAGTCTTTGTTTTTTGGACACCTCAACCAGCTCGTAATAAAAAAATCAGTAATCAGATCTTCAACTTTCAACGACATCCTCGAAGTAATTACTACAGATTGCTTGACCCCACTCACATCAGTCAAAATGTAGGTTTGGTGTTTTTCTATGCTTGGCAAAGACAGTAAAATTCAAGAAAAGCGATTTAAAGTACATCTTGTTGCTGGACATTCAGACAAACAGCCTCGTTGCCTACAAAATGTTCCCTTCACTTTAATCTTCCTGTTTGAACGGAAACTGTGTAATAGATCTCTTCCATCGTTACTGTAACGGTATCCGGTCAACTTTGATGTTCTACTGATTTAGTCAACCTAAATTACAAAATTCAGATAATTCATTTTGTAACTCTCTTAAAAAAATAAAACATAATATTTCCAGATGTTGTATATAATGTCAACTCAATTATTCCTTATCCATATCCATTGAATTAATCGAAGTGAGAGGATAAATTATGGGATGATCGTACTTTCTTCCACATTATTCCTTGTGATTTGCGTCAAATAATGCAGAAACTTCTAGGTTGACGTGAAACCGTTCAGTATCAGCGATCAACTACTGAGTACAGTACTTATTGTAAAGTAGTTACTTTTCCTAGATCGTACTTTCAAGATCGACACAACCACTACCACATGATGTGCTGTATTTACATTGCCGTTCCGTACCAGCTGTTGTAGCAACATAGTTGGCAAGCGTGAACGTAGACCTACTTGTTTGAGTGAGCGTGAAACGTCTTCATAATCATGCTACAACCCTGTGAAAGAAAACTGTCTGGTCATTCAGCGTTACCTTATTGAGCATGCGCAGCGATTTATGGAAACTCCAAATTGGCGACATGGAATGCACTGAATCATGTCTGTCAATCACTAACTCGTTTTGGCTAAAAAAAGTAATCAGTTAATCACGATGATAAAACTGATAAGGATTGATGCGGAAGTATGAAGTGTATGTGAGCAGATTTCCAAACTTTCACATAAATATTGAAGAATGTCTTGATGCTAATTGATCCAAACTACGAACTTGGTGTAAAAAGTTGTTTTGTTTCACTTTTATACTGTTTTCCAATTTCGAATAAGGTTCGTTGTGGCTCTTGGTTCCTTTATAAATATGTGAGTCATAAGATACTCAGCTGCTGAGTTCAATGGATGAAAAATGATAATGTCCGTAACATTAATTAGAAATTCAATCTAATTATTATTGAAATTTATCAATTCTCAATTGAAATCTAAGAAGAAGGGCAAATAGTGAAAGAAAGAGAAAATGAAACTATTAATACAATCATAGGCATGTAGCAGGTAGCAAGAAAGTTAGAAAACCGAGAAAGATTCTTCTTATTTTTTATTGGAATCATGCACGCAAATTTGATAACAGACAAGCTTGAGACACCAGACAAGCAATGTCTGGTGTTTAACGTGATGCATATCTTGATCCTGCCTGAGCTTGGCGATAATATTACAGCTAAAAACACAATCGAACAACTTTTGAATTCAAGATGATTTGAATGTCTCATAATGTTATAACAACTAGAAATCATTCTGTTGAGTAATATGTATTGTCATATAATAATAATAATTCCGTGTAACCTGGCTGGCTCAGGTCTGGTGTCAGAGTTTTCATATTGTCATATGAAAGTACTATGTGTACTATAATTTGTGAAGTGCTTGATAATAATAGTTGTTTAATGGGTTAGGCTGTTGCCAAACAATGCTTTCTGAATAATAATGTCTGCACCAATAGGAAAGTCTTGAATATCAATAATTCAACTTTACATGTTGTAATGAGTTTGAATCTTTAGAATAATGTAATTGAGAAACTAGTTTGAGTAATGATAAGAGCCCATCTTGCTTTTATTAACCGGCTTCTTTAGAAAGAAGCAAGGTGTGCGCCCATTTAAAAAGAGAAAGCCAGTTAGGCTACTACAGTATATCAGTCATTTAGTATACTTATAACACATTGAACACGTACAAAATAATGTACCATAATATCAGGATAGCAGTTTCAAATCCTCTCATTCGCATGTTTGATTTCCAATCTCTTCTCAGAATTCATTCAGTGTAATGTAATGGTAGTTCAGTATGAAGATTACATTTTTATCTCCAGTGTAATGTCCAAACCCACGATGAGATTGGTGAAATGGTGATTGAATCTTTACTCTTATCGTGTAAGTTTTCGTTCGAAATAAATAGTAGGTTATATAAGATATATTCAGGATAATCCTCGCTTCCATTGGGGCCCTTGATAATATTAATATTACATTACAGTGTTGAATTTCAAATTGCTTTTGAGATTCTATCGAAGTATGAATTATCCAGAAATACAGTTCTAATTTTTTAAAGTGAGTCTTCAGTTACTAAAATCAATTCAACCATGAAATCGAAAATTAATTTTTGAAAACATAATAAAATGAAATATCTAATATAGAACTAATCAAAAAAGGGTTGAAATTGTTATGAATATATCAGAAAGCAAATGATGGAATCGTTTCATTTGCTTTGATCTACATTTCAATCTCATGTAATTGCCCTTCTGCAGGATTGCCTCGAAGTGATATGTATTTTCCTAATTGAACTTGAATTAGAATTGAGTTGTGAATAACTGAAACGTCACTGAATTGCCCGTGCGTTTTGTAAAATATTGCAGATGATACTTTTAATTTACTATTCAGCGCTTCTGTTATATTCATTACATCGATGGCCTACGCTATGATTTACGATTCAATTTAGGAAACCTGATTCAACACCTCGGGCTGGAAACTGTTCGACTTCTCTGGCCAAGATAGCTTCATAGGCTGTCTTCGTCTGGGGTGGGAAACTTGATTATATCTACTTGTCCAACATAATCTAGTCCCAGCTTAATTGAAAATCAATAGACAATGTTGCCAGCTATAGCATGCTGTTGTAGCTAGTGATTTATTTCCGCTTTCCTTCTTTATTATTGAAATTTTATATTAGGCCTAATTTATTGATTACTTTATTGAAAACAGGAAAAATTGAAAATAATTACATGACAGAGGAGTGCTAGACTTTAATTATTATTCCAGTGAGAATTAATCATATCAAATATTGCATAAAAATTTACGCTTGGAATTTCAGTTAGAAACTCGAAAATGACTTGAATCACATCATATTGATTGATTTTCACATTATCAATACTTTGACCAAACCATTTACTTTTAAAATCTCAAATTTCTTAAAAAGGAATAATTTATGATAGAATCTAAATTGAATGTAACTTTCTCTCAATTCCATACTATTCAGTACAGACTAGTGCTCCTAGCTTTATGATACGTGAATTATCCACCATTTTGTGTATTCGCCATTCGTATCCGCCATTTTGTATTCAGTTGCATTCAGCCAATCAGGTAACTGCAGGGATTTCGACCAATCACAGAATAGGATCACTCTTTTGAGTACTCGCAGCACTCTCCGCAACTTCTTTGACCAATCTGAAAGGCCAATCACAGAGCTATTAGAGGTAGATTTTATCAGTCCAAATGTGTTGAAATTAGTTTGAATGACGTATAGTTTTAGCATGATCCACTTATTTATTATTTTCTACAATCAAATTTTTTAAAAATATCAATTTTTTTAATTGTTACTATAGCACCTAGTCAAGGACTAATAAGCTATTCTATTTTAACTTAAAAAGATAATGATTGTTTAAGAAGGTGAGACCCATTGGTTCAACCTTCTACATTGAATAAGAACTAATTATTTTTCACACATTCACATATACCAAAATAATATCAAATAAGTTCACTTTTTTTGCAGCACGCAAATAAACATCAGATGCTAACTTGATTGTTTGACACCTTCACATTTTCTATTTAATAAGGTACATACGAATCAATTCAGATGTGATTTTACGCTAAAACTGGGGTTAACAGCTCACTGATTCTGAGTGTAGGAAGCATTTTGAGTTGATGATTTGAGTGAGGGTAAAGGCAAGAGTGAGAGGCGGTTGCGGTTAGAAATGGGTGCGTTCGGGTGATTGCTGGTTGGTCTCGTGAACCGTTCGTCTGATGATCGTTTAGTCGTTGACTGTCGTTTGCGGTCTGACGAGACGAGAGCGAGCAGCGAGCATTCATTGTGAAGTGAACGGTAAGTTCACTTGGATAGCCGAGGTCACGAGAGTTGGGTCCGTCCGTGCGCCATATGCCTGATTAATGAAGCCTCTCGTTACCATAACATAGCACAAACTCTGTACAGGCTGCAATCAAGTTGGCCATCGGACTGACTGCATTGAAAGAGAAAACTTGATGGCGAACTGACGATATCGGACCGGTAGTGAGGAAAAATGTCCAACATGCAAGTGACAATACTAGTCACTCTGGTTTGAACCGGATGAATGTTTGTTTTTGGTTGAGTGCTAAAATAAAGGCTCAAATTCGAATTTAAAGGAAGTGGAATTACTGGTAAGATAAGAGAAGGTATTATAATAATTGAGATCAATAATGCTTTATAATTAATATAATACTCATAATATAAGGTTGAAAACACAACCTTATATTATAGTGTAACTAAGTGCAACTAGTGTAACAACCTTATACCTAATTTTTGATAGTGTAACTAAGGTTAATCACAACTATATTATTTCAAAATAGATTCGAAAACTGTTAAGTCAGTGTGGTACTGAAAAGTTCAATTGAAGTGAGTCCTTGTAATTTGTGTTTTTTCATTGAAGTGCTTCCATGCTTGCTGAGGGACCATGTAAAATCTCTCAGCAAAAATCATGATTGGTAAAATTGTCAACCGTGGAAATTACTTACTGGAGAATTCTTGGCTTAAATCGACCCTTATAATTCAAGAACTGGAAATGTAACGAATTTCGTCCAGTTTAGTGGAAGAACCACAGAGAAACCCCTAGGAAGCAGGGAGGGAGGTATTGGTGACTGAAATGTATTTACTTCAAGTTACATTCAAACATTCTCAATTAATAATGCTCTTATTAAACGACTAGTTTGTGTTCATTAATTGTTTTTCCATTTATTTCCAGGATAAACCATTGCATACAAAAGTAGAAATATATCCACGTCTATGAGGAATTTGGATAAAAAGGTGAGTGAGTACAAATACAATCTAAATATTTTCATGGATGTCACTGTTCATTAATCATTAATGTTACAGGGATTGATTAATTTCAAAGAAGTAAACCCACTTGAAAATACATTTTCTATGTTAGGTTTTTCATCTAACCTTTCATCCACAGCCATCTATTGTACTCAACCTTTCGTGAATTACTGGGCAATGGGACACCTGATGAATATTTTCCTATATTGTTCCATTAATTTCGTATACCGTACGTCAAAGTGAATTTGAACCTTTTTTGATAAAACTTGTTGATATTATTAGAAGATCAAAACAGTATAAGAACTGTTGAGCTACATAACAAAGCTTGAATTATTATTGACTAATCAAGAGTATTGTAATTTTCATGTCATCATAATAAATTCATTCCTCGAACTAGGATATCCTGTGTTTGGACCATTATCCAATTCTACTTTCATTGTCCATCAAGTAGACAAAAACTATGCTCTTCAGATGGATTTATTAACAGCAATATGCCAGCATTTCTATTCATTATTCTTTCACTTACAATTATGTCAATCATGTCGCGCGTCTCCTCACCAACCCATGTCCATTCACTGTTTTGTGATTTAGTAATGAATTGTGTTGAAAGGAGAAACATGTCGGCAGATGTTGTCGCCCACCTGGGGGGTGAAGGGGGGGGATCGCCCACGCGTTGACTCGTGTTTGACAGCTGCTTGCTTGGTCGGTCCAGCTCGCCCTGTTCAATCTCCAGTCACCCAAATGAAAAACTATTCAAACCCACACACCGTCAATACTGTCATTGTTATCGGCTTCAGCAAACTTGTAATTCACATTTGATAGGATATGTTTTATAACCCTCTGCAAAATTCCTGAACTGATGTTTCAATTTCTGTTGTATGATTGAAGTTTATAGTGTTGCTAGCGTTGATAATTCTAATAATTGAATGTGTAGATCTTGTTGTTGAATGTTTTCGACCAATGTAATGCTCAGACAACGCCACCTCTAAATAATGACTCCGTCCAATAAGCAGGCCCACTCGTAGAGTTACATTGACATCTAACGAAGGAATATTGCAATTTACATTTGTACTTTTAATGATATATTGATTGTGTTTTAGAATTCAGAGTACATGAGCATAGAATAGCTTTTAGATCCTGTAATGTAGTTTTTTTTGTTAGTAGACTGTCTCATTGATTGATTTGTTAGTGCATTGCGAACATAGCTCCAAAGTGTGAATTCAGTATTCGCAGCAGGCGCAAAAATTGTGGACGGCTCGTTAATACAAATAATAGGCCTATGTGATATTTGTATTCTTCTTGAATATGTGGCAATTAGAGGAGACGCAAATTCGTCCGTTCCCGACTGCCTAAAAACATTCGTTATCTCTCATTGTTTCACATCTCATTACCCACGCGCAAGCCTAGCTCATGTGATGCTCATGTGGGCATCACCCTCAGAGAAAAAGGGGAAAAAAGGAAAAGTCACATTTTCTATAATGCTCCAAAGTGTCTGTAATTGGCAAACCCGCATTTTTTCTATAAAAAATAATAACATAAAAAGAATACTTTAACCGTAGAGCTTTCTAGAAAATCATTCTATCTATTCAAAACAATAGCATGTAGCCTACAGTAATTGGCTATCCGCATTTTTGTTCCAAAAATTGCATATTCAAGCCAGGGGGAATAAAATGTAACTACCCTGGTCATCCATGTGTTGCCAAGTGCCCGCATGCACAGAATATTGCTATGAATTTATGTTTTCGACAAAGTTAATGTACGATTGTTCTCCGCTGAATAGCTATAAAATTAGTGGTGAGTTTAATGCTTTTGCCGAAGGGGAAACGTTGGACTTGGCCACGCCTTTTTATGTTTTTTATACTCGACCAATTGAGCATGACTACTACAAGATAACTATTGCATCCCAGCAAACACTTGCAAATATTTTACAACAGGTATTAGAAGACGAGATCTTTTTTCTGAAGTTTCTGGCTGATTTAAACATTTGAATTATTAAGTTGATTCTGAACTGTCACTCGGTTTTTCCAACAACTTAGTATGTTGTCTCATAACATAATTCAGGTCCTTGCTGCAGGATAAACTAATGCCATGATCGGCCATCTGATAAGTCAAACCTATTTGTTATGCGGAGATAATTGCACGTATTGTGCAATGCTATAAGTTTCAAAAATATGTGTAGTTGAGAGTACGATTTGACACTAAATTCGCTGATCATTCAATGAAAAAATCAAATCAGTCATGTGTGAGAATATACATATAAATACTATGTAAAATCATGTACATATACATAATAGAAACCAAGCCTATCATATATAGCAGTTCTCATCTACTTTTTCACGATGTATAGTCATAACTTGAGTTTCAATTCAAGATTCAAGATCTTCACTCAAGATTTGAATCCAACCCTGGTAGCAAGGTAATTAGAATATCTTCTACTTCATAGTCGAAGTTTATAATGGAGAATAATATAGTTGAATATGGTTCAATATAGTTTGATAATAGAATAGAGAATGGATATATACAATTGAACGCATAACCAAATCCCGAAACATTTCCTATTCACTCTTTTTATTCAGTAATAGCAAATTTTTGACATTTAAATGGCTTATCTCCAAAATCCTTCCCATCTCACATCTCCGAGCCCTTTAGAACACGCTTTTCCTTCTTCGGAATATTGATTTTTAATTTTTAGAACTCTTATTTTTTAGTTTTTTTGCATACTTTGAACTTATCTTAGTTGTATTATCGTCTATCGTCCACGGGATTGATTTTAGTCTGAATAAGATTATATATTGATAATTGTCTAGCGCATTATTATTACAAGAGAGAAACTTGTATGATCTAACCTGGAAAAGTGAAAACGTTCATAGTTTACTGAGCACCTTGATGAGCTGACATAGTCCATGACTAAGTATGATATTCTGTAGTACATGAATTTCCTTTTCTATTGTGTTAGCTGCACGAGGATACAACATTCATATTAATCTATCTACTGTTGCATGAAAATCACTTTTTCTTCCTACTAGGCCTATGTCAGGAAATCATTCAATTTTATTAGGCCATAACGATAGACGAGCATTGCATTTTTGTAGGCTTTGATCAACGTAATAGGAAGCCAACCATGGAGAGCATAAAATATTGATATTCATAAGACAACTATCAATATTAGCAAAAAAAAGCATTCAAAAATATTTTCGAGTCTTTGCTAATTTGATGCCAGCCAACAAATTAAGATGGAATTCCAACAAATTAGAAACTGATCAAAGCAAGGCCGTTGATTCCGGCCAATAGTATGCTAGCAGTTTAGTATGCTTTACCACTGTAAAGTCAGGCATTCTGGGTAATAGGAAGGTAGCCAATGAGAGACAGGGAGACTTTGAATTTCAGCCAGTAAGAAGTTAGCCAATAGGCAGCTTGAGATCTCTGAAGATAGAAGGACATTGATTCGACTGTAAGTTTTATGAGATAACCAATAAAGTTTATAGTTTAGCTCTAAAAACAGAACATGAACATTCACAAAAGAAAACAGAACATTCAGTGCGTTTGGTTATTTCATTTACTCAGAAAGTGGATTTCAACTCGGATCACACATTTAAAACATGTATGGTGGATTGCAAATTGAAAATTAAATTTAACCGTCGTAAAGCATTCATTGGCATTGATTCTATTTTAGATTACGTCATCTATGGCTTCAATTCAACTGACTCACATAGAAGTGGCCGATAATGTTTCTGCTTGAAATTACTAGTCTTCACAGTCTTCATAAATTTTATGTCTTACATGAATTTATTTATGTTTATTTAAGTTTATTCAGTTTACATAAATATAATCGAACAATGATTTTTGAGGGGAAAAGCGTTGTTAACTATTTTCTGTTTAATGATCGTGATCAGTAGTGGAAGAACAGAATTGAGTGGCAACTTCAAATTTTTACATTAGAAATTCACTTTAGAACAACAAAAAAACATTATCAGTTGTTTAATCTTCTAATGTCTTAATAGATGGCCACTTCAAATTATTTAATAATAGGACCTGTGTCTGTCAGGTTCATCAGCTACTAGTTTGGTAGCTGGTTCATTAGTTTAGTTAGAAACATGAGATAATATGTTTTTAATAACTTAATTGAGATTCGTGTAGGTAACTAACTCTCAGCTTTTTGTTTTTTTTTCTCTACTACTTTTCCTACATCCCTCATGCCTCATGCCTTACCCACTATAATATTAATATCGCTCCTTACTTTCGCGCCACCTACATTATTGTAATATTTTTATTTGTAAATGAATTACTGTAAGCCACATTGTGAACTTGTATCATTGGGACTTTGGGAAAGTTGAAAATTCAGTGTTGGACTTAACCTATAATGTTTTCCATATTTCACATTAGGGAAAACTGGATTCGGCGAGGCGGAACACCCGAAAGGGTCTCTCCGCCAAAAAAAGCCATAAGCATAAATAAATAATAAAATAAATGGGTTCTAGTCTAATTCTTCGTTAAATTGTGAGATCATCCAATCTTGCTGGTGTAAAATTTTAATTACAAAAACACCAATATCTATCATTATTCTTATTGAAATAAGTTTATCACTTTTCTCACATTCTATTCTACCTACTGAGGTCGGAGATTCAAATTAAAAATTTCTGTTTTGATATTTTATACATAATTTTGATACATTTAGGCCTATTCTATTTGCAATCTCAACTATCCTAATTATGAGAAGTGGTTCTCTTTCACCTTTTAAAAGCACAATAAAGAATGCAAAAACAATTAATTCACAATGGAAGTTACATACTTTGGTATTTTCCTATCTGATATTGTAATTACATTGTAATTTGTTATGGTAGCCTACAGTCACTTTAACCATGTAGAATTTGCAGAGGATGTAAGGATGTTATACGAGTAGCCACGGAGAATCGGTTACATGAATAATCATTATTGCGGTATTCTCATTGTCCTTCACACTTGATTTCTATTTCCTACTCTGGACTATGTGAAAGGAAATGTGTTCAGGATGCACATATGCACGCACGTACAGAGCTACAGAGGCCTAAAATGTGTACATAACACAAATATTTCGTCATGCGTGTATTTTGTACATAGGCCAGCTTTATTTTGTACTATATTCTGATTGAAATTAACAAGGACAATTATTAAAAAGAGTTTTTAAAATATATCAAAATTCTGAGGAAATAATTGAAACAGTCACTCATCTTCAAGTTATATTTTACAGGCAGTAATAATCTCCATGCTGAATAATTTATTCATTTTCTAATGGAAAAAGTTGAGGTTTTGGCTAAACTGAGTGGCGTTTTTTTAAAAGGTTTTTTATCCTAATCACAGAAAACGAGACTACATCTTGTTGGTTAACTTGTAACAAAATTACTGTAGGCCTATTTCTTAAACTGATTTTAAAAACTTTTTAATTAGAAGAGCAAACTTGAATAATTGTAGTGACGTCCTGGTGTTGGACTGTTGGACATTATCAGATCCATGAATTTTTTCAGAACATTTTTTTAATATTAATTTTTCCCTGTAGAAATTAATAGAGGAGTATGTATAATATTTTACTAGCGTAGAACATTGTTTTCATTCCAACAGGCATCGAATACATTTTCTAATGAGTAGTAATGTTGTGGCTAGTGCTAGTAGGCGGTCGTGCACATTCTCCCAGATGACCTGTAGTTGAAGGTCCGTCCGTCTTGGTTATGTTATGTAGTTATGTTGGTGCTGTTTGGGGGGCACGGTCCCCGCCCCCCTAACACGCTAATGGCCAATCGATCCCTGGCTGCTATGCTCCGGTATGCGATGCATACTTGTATCCGATTTACCTGAAAAACATTCGGACTGAATCTACTTGAATGAACTTTTCTTGTTCGGGTCAGAAGGTTGACGACATACAGGCTTTAGAGGAGCAGGGTGGTCCAGTTACTTGATTGTTGGGACATCTGGGAGATCGATCAGTTTTAATGAATTCAGTTTAATCTTTCATTGCCCATTACCGTTGTTAATTGGAGATGAAGCTCAACAGACTATTACGCAACTGGAACTTTATTTGTTTGGAGGAGTTATTGCAAAATTTGTTATCGATTCAAGGAGATAAATTTTTAATCAATCTCTTATTGCCAGAACATGATGTATTAATAATTTTTTTCAGTTAGGATTTCTATTATTACTCGACAATATTTTCGTGGTGTTGAGTTAGTCTCTATATAACAGTTATCACTTGTGGGGATTGGTCATTTTCAATAGTTTTGGTATAAATACGATTGAGAGTTCTACTGGATATTGAGAATATAATGAGAAAATGTATTGTTGCATTAATATATCAATATTCTCCTGTAGAAGTCATTTCTGGCTTATCATTATCATATTTCAGGTGGTTCTTAATGTGAGTTATGCCATGGAGTGATTGCAGTGAAGATGGGTTGCTGCATTGGTTATGTTTTATTAAAACTTCGGATAAGATGTAGAAATTTCAATGATCTTTATAATCTTAATGAGGGGAGTTGTACCTATTTTAAAATACCTACTGTACGTTGTAACTAGAGCAGGAATTATGTACATCTATTAGAACTCCGTTATCTTAGCCTCCCTGGCCTCAACATATAAATAGTTGAATTCCTTTCGACTATTCAAAGTAGAGGACAACACTACTTTTCTCCAGCTGGAGAAATTACCCTAGGTCTAGTCTAGATTAAGCTTAAGACTAATGATATGGCTGTTCCTATTCTTCAAAGGAAACATAGCTCAGCTCATTGTAGGTGAAAGCAATACAGCTAATGTAGTTTGGATCGTGAACGCATGAGCTTTTTAATCTAATCCACAAAAGGCTCGCTCTAATAGGTGTCCGCTACAGATAGGTATCCTTTGCTATGTTGGTGTTGGTCATCAAGACTCGCTATCACAACAGCTACTGTTCAATTTACTACAATCATTCTGGAAGATTTTGCTGAAAGAGATTGCGTCGTGCTTTGCCTAATGGCTTTTCCATCAAACGTTAGCCTATTTAAAGCTAGTAATTGTAGTAGAGACTGGTAATAAATACTGTACAGTGAACATGGCACAAAAATGATACTGGAATTTGTTCAACTCTGGAAATATTCATTGTGATTCACATTTTTATCTTTTTTCAATTAATAACAGTAATCAGAGATATACATCTGAATTTAAATATTTTTTATCGTTGACTGCTAGTAACTCTATGTTAGGAAATTAAAAATTGTTTCCAAGTTCAAAAGAATGATTTTCCCTTTGGACAGAACCAGAGGTAATTCAGTGAGATAATTACCAAAGATAATCCAGCTCACTTTTTTTGTGACGGAACACAGCTTCTATAGATGTAAACATAAAAAATCAAAATACTATACTATGCTCAATAATTCCTAGTTGAACAAGAATTGAGAAATTTGAGAAGTTACTAATGAGTCCTATTATCTACTTGATAGTTCTAGTACATGGCTTTGGTTTTGTCCAATTGCAGTCCACACCTTAAAAGAAAGCATTCGAAATATCTTTTTCTCGAAACTGCTTTCACTGTGCCACAATTCCTATATATTTTTTGTAAAGATATTCTGTGTTCAGCAAGGAATATCAACTCTTGCTTCATTGATTTCTACTTATTTTTGTGTAATTCTATTCGGATATGCGATCGCCTGATCTGTTTGCTCCTAGTTCCAGTGAGTGATGCTGGAGTAACTAGACTACTTTCAACGGGATTGGCACCTGTATTTTTTGGAGCAAGTTATTCGCCTTAGGAAATATATGTCGGGTTTCGTGTCTAACTGTTGTCCCCCTTTACATGACATTCACTTCCGGTCATAAACTTCTTCAGGTTTCGAGAAAATTTCGGTCTAGTTATTTTGAACAACTAGAAAGCAAGTTTCTATGTTGTTATGTACACTATTTTACTTTCGAATAAGAGCATAGGCTACTTACTCATTCTCCAAGGATGTGAAAAGTTTGGTAAAAATTTCTCGTAAAAATACATTATTTTGATAGTTTTAAAGAATTTTTGGTATTCGGTAATAAAACTTGGAGATACGAAATTTTGCGTTCAGACAAATAAGCCAAAACGTGAGAATCCTTTTATTAAATGGATGCAATGAATAATAAAAGATCTATTAAATGAACCTAATTATTGTTTAGGTATTCCTATGTTGTAAATTACAATTACAGTATTAATTTGATCACTTGTTTGATCTTTGCTGAAGACCTGAGTTATTTTCTCTACTTCAGTTCTGAGTTTGATTTTATGTTTCTCCTATTCAAGATGATGGATTAGCTATTGATGAATGGTTTCAAACTTGATGACTTGAGGTATTATTTCAAACGTTCCCGTAATATGAGGTATTTTCTCTACTCAAGTTCTGAGTTTGATTTTATGTTTCTCCTATTCAAGTTGATGGATTAGCTATAGAAAGGTTTCAAATTTGATGACAGCTGAAGAATATCAATTCACTTTTTAAGCTCTCATTAAATTTCCAGTCGCAAAAATAATTCGTGAACCTCTTATCTGTTCGTTACATACGTGACTTGAATTGAAATCACACATTCAACTTGGAGTTCCATTCCTTGTAAAAATAGGTACATGTCCTTTATTTGTCTTTGAAGGTGTAATCTATGAATTTTCATCCATTATGATCCAATCCTTTGCTTGAGAGGTTCACATGCCTGTTTTATAAAATTTAGGAATTCTATACTTACTTACTTACTGTCCGTCGCTACAGTCCATCGTGAACCTTGGCCTCCATCACCCAGCCTCTCCAACAATCCCTGTCTGCAACTCTATCCTTCCATCCTCTCTTTCTCATGATGCGTAGGTCCTCCAACACATCATCAAGCCATCTCTTTTTGCGCCTACCTTTCTTTCTTCTTAGGAATTCTATAAAACAGGAAAAAGACGGAAACACGCTAGACATGAATTTATCGCGCCGTACTAAATGCAATGATCTTGAAAGTCTTGTGTGCGTACGCATTTTCCCTTTAATATTGGACTTCTAAATTTTTATGAAGCAGACCTGTAGTGAACTCTCCATCAAACAACAAAGACGAACAAAATATCAAGTTCAAAATATAATATAATACAAAGTTCAATATAGAAACACAAAAGAATCAGGACAGATCCTCAAAGCCAAAATATATAAAGTTGTCTGAAGATGACTCCTGCAAATTCCAGACTTGCAATTCTCGAATACAAAGGACCACATTCACAGTCTATACAGGACTATCTTTTATCTGGCAGACTACATTTTTAAGCTTTCCACGTGACAGTACAGTTATTTTGAGTTTGGAAAGTGTTTCACAACTTCTCTGTTGATCATCAGTTCGATCGAAATACATGTTTAAAGTTATCTACTGAGCCATAACTCTTTACCTTATTAGGAGTTCAGTGCGTGGTAACTTCTTTATCCTTGTTTTATGTTTACCCGAATGCCATATGTGCTTTTACGCGGTTATTGTTTTGAATGGCCAACTGCGATGACCCACTGAGATATACAGAGATCTATTGCGATACCTTTGTCCTCTGATGCCGCTCTCATTCAATATTTTACTCAAAATGTAATCACAAAAGGAATAATAGACTTCCAATGTGAAATGGTAAATCATTTCATGTTTTTTTCACAGAAATTTTACTCCAACTAAGCTATTTTGGTTTAAGTCGTTCAACATATATATATTTGCCTTTGTAAAATTATCTGTTCCGGTACTACAGTATTTATAATAGATTTTCGATCCTTCTTTCGAATCTGTAATCAAAAACAAATTAGTATAAATATTTATTTGTTATACAGAGGTGAGAATGTCATTCGTCGTTTGCACAAATTCAATGTAGAATACAGTCAGTACTTTATTTCATTCCACTATTGAGTTTCTTTCTTCAACGAGACCCAAACAAAGACAATACTGGAGTAACACTATGATGTGTATCCGCTCTTTTTATTTAAGACCATATGACTCATCTCATAGATCTGCTGTGTAACATAGTAGCTTGCGGTAGTTTTAAAAAACATGAAACAGATACGGTACCTCTAAATCTATATTAGGAAATTAAACGATTGTCGTGTAACGATTTAAACGTCGTTTACACAGTTTATACACTACACGTGTGTTAAATAGTCGAAGCGGATAGTTCAGGTGCATCTTCAGAGCTTACAAGGAAGACAGATGTTGTTGCTTCTAATGGTGAACTTTTCCAAATATAGCCGAGTTCAGTTGGAAGAATGGGTATGACCACACGTGGTCGATTTTGTGTGCTGCGCAGCATGCTACCAATACTTGAGCATATGCAGCACACAAAAATCCACCAAGTGTGGACATACCCTATGACTGCTAAAGCTACTACTGGAAGTCTGTCTAGTGGAATGGATAGTTTTTGTGTGGATGCGATGCAGAGTCGTTGGTAATCCATAATAGAATCGGGTGATGAGTTTTTCATGCGTCGTTTGCATAGAGATAAGACGGACGGTGAGGGAAATTGGCTAGCGGTGACCGAGGAACGCTTTTGTAGCCGCGGGGAGTCGTCTGCTTCCATTCCTCAGCATCCAGCTGGGTAATGATGCTGGCAATTTTCCTTACCTGTATTCCTTCCGTGTTGGACGACAGTCTCGATAAGTGGAGTTCTCCAGCGCTGGAATGCCAAGTGCCTCCTCCATATTGTGTACAGTTGACGAGATGATTGTTTCCTACGAAATCCGTCATCCGTTAAACCAACCTGGACATTGGCGATTATCTTCTGTCACGTGTCGCCTTTGCCCAAGTCCAACAATGATGTCCTTTCATACATGCACTATATAAAAAATTCTTACATTATCGTATGGAGGGAGCCTTGCTTTGCATGTATCCTAGAGCTTTTGTGTGTCCTTTGCTGTTTTGTTCATGTTGATCGAATTTACATTATTTGTTTGGTCGTTCATTGAAATAAACACAATAGGCCGAAAATGGATTGAGGTTAATCTTCGATTATTTATAATAGTAAACATTTTCAATTGGATTGAGCTGAGCAGACCTTTGGACAACTGAAAAGTGGATTAAAGTAATTAATCTCCGATTATTCATAATAATCAACATTATTAATTGGGGATTGAGCTGAGCTGATCTTTGTGCAACTGGGACAGTGAAGTTTGATAATAAATTGAATTTTTTATCAGTAACACAGTAGTGGTCTACTAGATTCACTCACCTTTTATTTTTTATGGATTTTAAGAATACTTTACTACTGTGGCTAAAATTGGCTGTTGATCAATCGCAATACATTTTTGCACTTTAATTGCCAAGTTGAAGCCTACCATAGAACTGGAATTTAATGCTGCTGTGATTAACCTAGCACCTCTGGATATCCTATCCAATACTGTACTTTTGTCTAAAAAATTTGTCTTCCATAAAGTTGATGGGAGAGTGCTTAGGTGTGAGAATAGGAATTTAGGCTACTCTTGTTTCAAGTACTGTACCTGTTTCAATGTACCTAACATTTGGAAAGAGTGAATATAAGATATTACACGAGGTAGTGCATATGCCACATATTAAACAACTGTATAGGACGATAAGGATGATAGAGTAGATATTATCTCCTCCTCAAATAGGATGATAGACCAGACAAAGATTATGAAATAGGTATCCCTTCCTTGAATAGCAACAAAGTAGTGAGGCTACTTATAGTTCAGTTGAGAAGCTAGATTTAGTGCTGGAAACTATTTTATAATTTCTACTGAACAAATTCTCGAGTGATTATGTAAGGAATAGAAATAATTGGAGAGACTCCTCTTGAATGTACAAACATTTCAATATTTCTTCAATTACCAAGTTTTAGGAGTAGATGAACGAAGACACCTGATAATCCCAACAAAACGTAAGCATCAGTTTTATATAGTTGAAAAATCAATGACTACCCAAAATGAGAGTAGTTGTAATCGTAAGAAGTTTTGTGTGTGTGACAAAGTCGTCCTGGAGGAGGTGTATAATCCCCAGACAAAGTTGAGCATCTGGGTTGTGTGATCAAAGGAATGCGCCAGACCTAGAACAGAAGTCAAAGGACTTAAAATTCGAAGCATATTCTTGCTTTGAAATCCTGCTCTCCCTATTTCTCTTTTGTTCCTATTAGTATTGTTATTCCAGACGCAAACGAAAGATGTTGGTCGCTGCTACTGTAGTACTGTACCTCTTATCGCTATATTGTATTGTACCCTCTATCTGTGAAAGGCCGGTCGAAGTATGCTGGAGAGATTCGTCTAAATCCCATAAGCCGGCGATGACGGAGGCGGCCGTTAATCAGTCTTCGGGATGGAGAAAAAAAAAGATGAAGAAGGAAGAAGATGAAGATGAGAAAACTCAGTTTGGTATAGTGGCGGCGCAAACCGGCCGGCCCACAATAGGCCGCGGTTATAAATATTCCAGTCACCCATTATCGCATCCTGCTGTTATTCACCAGGAGGCTACTATGCACTAAAAAGCTTTTGATTTATTTTCATAACTTTGTAAAGTGAACTGTGAAAATGTAGTAGAACGGGGTAGTATAGGGTTTATCAGAGATTGGGGTAAAAAGCGCAGGATGTAGAACTTTTGGAGAAAAGGGCGTAGATCTCTTGAGGAATGTTCCTTCTTCTTTGTTGCTATAATGTTATCATAGCATTGTGAAAAATTATAGTGAGATTGATGAATGGGAGGAGATTGAATCATTTATATGGCAACAATAATATAATACTTTTTGTTTTGCATGCTAACGTAAAAGTGATTTACAGCACAGTACGGTACTTCAATAGAACTGTCCAAACGAATAAAACAAGTTCTTTGAGAAATAGAATAAAGAGTCTTATGAGAATAATAGATTTCGTTAACATTAGAATACATTATATTTAAAAGTGGAGGTAGTTGTATATAAATAAATAGTAAGGAGTTATGCCGGGTTTCATCAACATTCGACAAAATGATAATATTGATAAAAGATTCATAGATTCATATAAATACGTAATAAGAGTATATTTATATCTGTGCAGGTAGATAAATAGCAATTATTAATTTATCAATTTGTGGCATTCTGTATAATGATTATCACGTTATCAATTTTCACATTTCTAATCTATTGTGGGTTTAGCTTGGGCATACAAGAAGGTCTCTATGTATAATTTATTTGTTCATGGTTCTCGTTTTGAGATTGAGTTATTCTAGTGGAGCTACATACTCTTATCTCGTATATTCTACGAGTATATTGATTATGCTTGTCATATTGATCATACTGATTATTTACTAATTTATTATATAATTACATTCATCATACTTGAACAAAGATAATTATTTGATTTGTTTTTGTTGTTGAAGTTTTAGAAAATTCGTTTTTTAATTAGTCTTTCAAAGTTCTTTTAATGTTTAGTTATTTATTAGCTATCGTTGGTTCCAGAGTTGAGAGCCACTTAAAAATAATATCTTCCTGAAATATCTTGAAACATTGTTCTACCTTTCAAATTTAAGATTTACATACAAACAAGTATGTACGAGTTTCAAGATCTAATGAGTCGGTACTTGTATAGGCGTTCAATGGAGTATAGAGTTCAATGGTAAGTTCAAGTGATTTGCATCAAGCGCTAATGCCTAGGCTCGATGGTAAAATGATACTTATTAAGTAAATTCCTGACAGTAGCTTGCCGTAAAGCCTGTGATTTACTCTACAGTTTCATACGAGTTTACAATACAAAACAAATTTTATCAACTGATTGTAATCTCTTGAATCCATTGAAAATTGATTGAATTTTATAAAATCTATAATAAATATATTTTTCCAATACTACTTGCATCACTGTCCTGAAATATTTGAGAAAATTTTATTCTGATAGATCTTTTTTCGTATTCATTCTCATATATTCTTTGTGATGTTTTAATGTTCAATCATTAAATTTCTGTTATAATACAAAACAAATTTTATTAACTTATTATATTTAATATGAAAGATGGATATGATTATTGGTTTCTTTTTTGTTCTTGTTATTGATTTAATTTTATAAAAATAAGACTTTTATTTGAAATGCAAGGAATTGTGAGTTGGAAATGATTAACTGATTTTTCATTCGATTTTCAACCTTCCGCTATTTTGATAGCATTATTATTATTTTTTTTTGTCAGTTATTTACTGTGAATAGAAACATGATGATGACCAGTAATACAACATTTCAATTTTTTTTAAATGAAGCGCAAAATGTGAGAAAAGCTGTGTAGGAAAAGAAATATAAAAATTATGTGTATTTGTATTTTGAATGTTGCTTGTAGAAGGTCTTCTAGAATGATTGTCCATTGCAAAATGGTCGCGTTAAAATTTGATCAATTCCATCAATCCGTTGAAGCTCTACTTTTCTATTCCTGTTCACTTCCGAATCAAATTTTATAAGTTGCCTCAACACGATTATTGATGAGTTAATCTAACCAATGTTTCCCATTGTATTGTACAGTTTCATTTATTTTAATGTATTGTATTATTTGTATTTTTAGAAATGGTACGGTATGTAAATAAATTGAATGAATTAATTGCAGATGTAATGTTGGGAGAGCAGTTACGAGAAGCTGCAGCTGAAGGGAACAACAGGGAGGTCGTTCGATTGCTGAGTGATGGAGCTAAGATCACGCCAGACAGGGTAAGTTCGAGCAAACTCATTTTCGCAACAGAATTATTCAAGCATAATTTCGGGGAAAACCCTTCTATGAATACATTTCAATGAAAAATATACAGATTGCGGCAATCATTAAGATACTTCTGGAATGCCAGGAAAGCAGGCGGAGCGAGTTTTAAAGATCACTGTATCATTTTTGAGCTCCTCAGTTTTCATGAGTAAGGTGGTGGAAAAAAACCGGGTATTAGCCGTGAGTGAGTTTCACGAAACCCATGCTGCAGTGCAGGTTCTAGATAGCTATGCTGCAGCTTGTCATTTCAAATCAATTGTTATCAATACATACTATGAACTTTATAAATTTGAGGGTGAAAAAGAAATGTGCTGGATACTTTGGTGCTGTCATGACTCAGGACTGAAACTTTATTGCGTGGAAAATCTCCATTCAACCAGCAACTCATATAAATATTTCCATGTAAATATTATTTATAATTATTTACATAATTATAGGCTTATAATTTTGATTGGAAATATTCTTTTATTGTAAACTGTTTTAAAAATTTGTTTCTTTTTTCCTTCAGAATGGAAGCACTGCCATTATACAATGACATGATATTTTCATGTCAATAAGAAAGCGTATAATTCTAATTGGAAATGTTCTTTTATGGTGACCTCTTTCAAAAATTTGATTTTTTCTCTTCAGAATGGTCGCACTGCTTTACATTTGGCCGCTGCTGGAGGGTTTGCTGAGGTAACAGCTGCACTTCTTCTCGCTAAAGCTGATCCCAATGCAGTTGATTCGGTGAGTTGAGTTCCAACATTCAATCAAACTATTCTCATCTCGATTCTTCGGGGGAAATCAACTCTGTTATTCAAATACTTTGCAGATAGAAAGTTGTTGGGACTTTTGCACTACAACTCCGCATTTGTTTATAATGATTCCATTTGACAACCAGAACCTATTTCAAAAACATAAGACACTGAGATAAACAATACACTGTAATATCAGCTGTCATGTTTTTCAAATAGACAGCATTTATCATCTAGATAAGTAAAAACTATCCCATATTCAATCAAACGTTTGGCTTGAATGCAGGGTTGTAGTGCAGAAGACCAAAATTTTCTTCAGAATATTTTTTGGTATGGTATTTATAGAATAGGCCAAACCATAACCATCTCCATTGAATAGAATAGATGATTTCTTTATTTTTCTGACGTTGCAAGTAATTTGGACAGTAGTGTCCACTTTGCCACTTGACCACAAAATTGATTATGCTAATAATGTAATAATCATTGATTATGGTAATGGCTGAACAGTAAGCTAGTGTTGCGAAACATTCGGTTTTTTTAGTGTTGATGGACGGTTGAAACTCTCTCAATCATCTTCAATTATATTTTAATTCTGTTGTACACATTATTATGGGTATAAAATACAGTATTAGCAGAAATAAACAGTACTGGAATGGTAATATTTTCAGTACTGGTACTAGGCTTTAGTAGCCTACTGTTTACTTTTGTTAATACTGTACATTCATGATAAGTTATTAATAAATAATATTGGTCGATCATTGTTATTTTTTAGTGTAACTGGTTCGAGCATAAGAAACTGATGTTTTTCTCTGTTATCGTTATTAGAAATAAACAATGGCAGTTTTCTAATCTTTCATCTTGGAAACTTTAAGTTTCAGCATTTAAACTCAATAATTTATAGAACGAAGGACAACGGACTAATAAACTATTCTAAAGGTAATTTCTTGTCTTGCCTGAGGAAGGACTCATGAGATAGAATTATAAATAATTCTCCTACCTGTTTGTTGGATATTATGAGAATTGGCTACCGTTATGAGATCAAATATTATTAATTCATGTTTAGATTTTCAATTTTTTCATACAGTAATATGTTACCGATTATTATTGTAATTCGACATTGTTTCGCAGGTTGGTTGTTCTCCTCTGCAAGTGGCTGCAGCTGAAGGTCATTTAGAAATAGCTAAACAACTCATAAAGTATGGAGCAGATGTCAATAAACAGGATACTGTGGTAGGTTAAACATTCAAATATAAATCATTAATAGCAATTCAATTGCACTTCACGTGGATAGCTTTAAATTTTCATTCCAATTCATTTTTTGACACAATTTCAATCAACACACAAAAATAAAAAATATACGTGTACAAAAGCCTACTAACAATGGGAAACAATGGTCAAGTAACTAATGAAAAATCGTGTTGAGTCATCATTATGCTGAAAAAAACGAGAATGTTACAGCAGTTCCAATCCAAATGGGAATTTAGGTGCACGTTTTATAAAATAAAATCATATCACTGAAGCCATTGGTGATATGATTGAAGCCATAAGTATGATTGAAATTAAATCTAGAGGAAATTGGAGATTAGGAATTTTTCAAATTTCTGACTCTCTTGATTGTTATTACTTGTTAAATCCCTCTGTGTTGAATCTCTCACAAGCATTATGTTTTCTATTACTATTCACTCCCAGTGTACTTTATGTAGCTTATTGTTAGATGAAAACGAGAATGTAATGATGCCCAGAAATTTGTTGCAATCTATGAATAATCATTTGAACAACAAACGGTAACTGAGGTCTCAATCTCAACAAAATATCTAAATCGCAATAAAAGTTGAATGAATTAAAAACTGTTTTTTCAATCTTTGGGAAAATATTTTTCAAATAGAAAGCAAAGTATCATGAGCGCAAGAAAGTGTGCAGATGTGAACAGTGAACAACTTTTCAAAAATTTTCGTTTGAAAGTAGAGTTTTAATGGAAAATTGAGTCGTTATGTTTACTGAGTATTGATTTAGTTGGATACTGGTATTGAACTGACTAAATGAAATTTAATTCATGTATCCATTTAATCTTTTTTGTTTTAGCATGGCAATACAGCATTGCACGAGGCAAGCTGGAAGGGATTCAGTCAGATGGTTGCCACCTTATGCAAGGTCAAAGCTAACATGAATATAAAAAACTATGGAGGCTTCGCCGCTCTTCACTTGTGCTGTCAGAACGGCCATAACCAAAGTTGTCGTGAACTATTAATTTATGGATGCAATCCAGACCTTCAAAATAATGTGAGTTGGTGTTACAATAATAATTTATTGGTTACAATAAAGTAGGTATGCCCTACTGATAAGGCCAAGAATCAATCACAATCTACAGTAGTATTTGAAATCTTGATAGATCAAGTCCATTCTCTCTATCGTATGAGTAGATAAAATCAACTTCGTTACTTAATTTAAAAATAACCCATCAGAAATCATTCATTTGCACAATCAGACAAAATAAATATTGTTTTCTCAATCTAACTAAATAAACTATATAAATATTTTTTCACAATTTTGTTTTCAGTATGGCGATACGCCGTTGCATACAAGCGCAAGATACGGTCATGCTGGAGTTACAAGAATTCTTATCAGCGCACAATGCCGTGTCTCTGATCAGAATAAGGTAATTGTATGACAAAATATCTGTGCATATATCCATGCATATCTATTCATATATTATATATCTTGTGTTTCATTTATATTCATTTACTGGATGATATAAAATTTCATGATATTACTGTAACCTACATTTACAATGATTATTGCAATAAATTCTTGTTTATTAATGATAGTCTATATATATTTGACAATTACACTGTTACTGACGATGTCCACGTATTTTGTGAATACTTATGACAAAAAGTTTTGATTCTCTGCAAGTCATAAATTTGTACAGAAACATACTAAAGTATTTAGAACACTTCACTTAATCTTTCTTAATCAATGGAGAAGATGATTCTATTCAAGATGAATATTCCAAACTGACAAAAATCTATGTTGACAAATTTGGTTATAATTGGATCGATTACTTTTGAGATATCGTAATTCAAAATCTGATAACTTCTGACTGACTTCTAGCAGAGATAATTGAGTAGATTTCTGCTACTTTTATAATATCCTTTTCTGTGCTTCTAGCTAACTTGATTTACATCAACTTTGTCTGATTTTTCTACCTTATCTGATTATCTACTGTCACAATGAATTATCTTCTTCTGAGTGAATAGATTCAGTATTTAATATTAATATCTTGTCATGATTTGTTGTAACTATATACAAAGTGTCATTAACTATAGTTTCTCTAATTCATTTCAGAACGGAGACTCAGCACTTCACATAGCTGCAGCAATGGGGCGACGTAAGCTGACAAGGATTCTTCTAGAAGCTGCATGTAATAAAAACATTCGAAATAAGGTATTTTTCATGTATATTTTTGAAATTTATTTTATAAAAAAAAGTCAAGCATAGAAACTTCATCTTACGAATTCATCGTATTGCAAGACTATCTTACTGAAAAACATTCCCAATAATTTCTATCACAGAGTAGGCCTACCGTATTTTACATTTTGAAATAATTTATTCAATATGCATTATTTGTTCAACATCAATGAAAACTATTTTCAACTTTATTGAGCCCTCTAACAAGGCTAATTGACGAATATAATACACAACTTGGTTATTTTGATTTTCACACATGAATTGTGTAATAATGATATAATAATAACCATTATAATAACTATTATATAATAATTTACCAGTATAGAATTTGGTGAGTTGTGGTACATTTATTTACTTGATAAGTTAGTATTTGTAAAGTTATTTCTTTTGTATAGTTCTCTATTCTGATCATATATAGACTGAATTCTCTTTTATTTTTGCAGCAACATGAGACTGCTAGAGATATTGCTGCAAGGAAGGAATTGACAGAAATATTGAAAATTATTGATGACGTTCCTGATGTGCCATCTTCGAAAAAGAGCAAGAAAAAAGAAAAGCCAGTGAAAGAGAACAAAACTAGTAAACATAAGCATGATAAGAAAAAGGTTAGACCTCACATATCTTACTTTTGTATTTATGTTGTTTACTTTTCTGCGTAGACAAATCACTTGGAATTTCCACTGCATTCCAATTGAATAAAATTGTCATTGTCATTGCGCAGCTCTGAAAAATTTTTACTAGACCGATCAAATTGAATTACTAGACTGATTAAGCAAGAGTTAGGTATCTAAAATTTAATCTCTAATCTTTAGAATTTTTATAGACTTAGTTTGGAATTCTCAGTTTGATTGAACATGACAATCATAATATTATTGGTTTAGAACATGAACTTCACGCCAGATTTAGAAGATTTTTGTAAATTGGAAAAAAGAACTGGACTTGACTAAACCTCCTTAATATTGCTTCGATTTTCGTCATGGATATTAATATTCATGGTAACTTCGGACTATAGTACCTGTCAAATTCTGTTTATCGTTTAAGCACATATTACTTGAACTATCTACACTTACTATTTATTTATTTTGAATAAGAAATTTAATTTTACTAAGATTCACTTTTCACCCTTTTTTTTAGCAAAAAGTACAATTCATGGAAGCTGCTTCTCTAGCAGGTGGCAAACAATGGTCTCCGTATGGATGTCATTACTATCCAGATCCTAAAGATTTTCCTCAACCAAATCTTGATTCGTTACCCAATGAGCCATTGAAGAAAGGCGAACAATATTTTTTGGATTTGGCCGGCAACATATGCAAGGTAAGACTCAATAATTATATAGAATGCGGCAGTCACTTTTGAAATGGCTGTGGTTGTCTAGAAAGCGGGCGGAGCGCAATTAGCAATTTGAATTATGTTGACCAGTATTATTATATTAGTAGCCAGTATTATTCTATTATTCAAATATTTAGTGTATCAGTATTATTCTATGAGAAAGCAGATTCTCCAAGTTAATGTTTTATTCGTTCCTTGTCTTGATTAGTAGTAAAAGTTTATAGCTAAAGTTCAGCTTTCTTGAAAGAAGCAATTTTGATGGACGAGTTGAATCCCGATAAATCACTATCATAAATATTTTTTCAATTGTTTTTTTTTTCAATCACAATGAGTTATAAATAATATTGTTCTGTTATCTTATTCACTCCAGGTTATTCTATCCCATTCCGCGGTTTTTCAACTAATTTACAGTGTTTCAAAAAGGACTTTACAACTTTAGTCTGTTGTTGCTAACTTTCATTCTTCAAGCCAGTTATCACTCTCGAGTCCATTGAAGACAATAATATTTAACGTAATTGCCGCTAGCGCTTGCTAGGGCGAGATTCTGTTCTGCACTTCCATAATATACTAGTCAAAACTTGAAGAGTGTTTTCATTTAAAAAACGACCAAATCCAGTTCTTTATCTTTTCTTAAAAGAATTAACTTATATATGCATTTTCAAAGTTGTTTAGTGCCATTTTGAAACACCCGGTATTGCTATAGCCTATCCACAGAGAAGAAAAATGGGATGCAAACCAACTGCGCGTCTGAGAGTCAGAATCGAGTTTGTACCACCGTTTAAACAATGCACTGTAGTGTAACTTATTGTTGCCAGTTTCAGAAATTATAGTACTTGTCTTTGCTCAAATCTGAACATACCATCACGTTGAGCGAAAAACGGAAATGACTCATGCAATACACCCAATAAAGGCTCACACAAGAACTCTGTTTGTTTTTAACTTGAAGCAGGCCCGCTCACAAACTCGCTCTTTGTTGACATCGACATTTCTTCTCGGTGAATGGACTTTAGTAATCTTCTGATTATTGTTAATTATCAATATTATTTAGTGGAAGCTTTTATAATTTTCATTTTAATTGATTTTATTTATGAAACTGTCTATAAATTTTGTTTTCATGTTTGTAAAATTATGTTACTGATTTGTCAGTTTCTTTCGTTTGTTTGTTTCTCAGTTTCATTTGCTTTCTTTCTGTGAATTCAAAGTTTGAGAAAATACTCAAAAAAGGAATGACATTGTGCATCTGTCTACAGGGTCCAGTTGGAGTGGGCTACACATGCTACTGTGCGCCTTTCTTCCGGCACGTCGAAGAGAAACTAGAGCGGGACAAGCAAGAGCTGAAAGAGCAGCTGACGTGTGCGGAGCAGAGGCTGGGCAAACGCGTCGAGAGTCTGGAGCGCAAAACGGAGAGCCGGCTGTCGCAAATCGCGCACTGGCTGGCGGACCGCGGCGGGGAGGCGGCGGCGGGGGCGGGGATGCAGCGGACCCGCAGCCTCGATGGAGAGCTCAGCATCAAGGTGGAAAACCTACAAGTGGATGTTCCCGATGCATCGTGGCACAGCAATGAGGATGTAGCCAACGAGTGTCAACAAACCAATGTTCCTAAGGATCCTCTCAACAGGTTTTGGAAGAGTCAATTCTTGAAGCCCGCGAGGACCGAACGCCCCGACCTGGTGTCGTCCCATCATTCCTACAGTCCCGCCAGCGATCACAACTACGCCAATCAACCACTGCCCGAATGGAGGAAGGACGAACTGAGGAAATCGGTGCAAGAGATCATGTCCAGAGTGAACTTGTCGTCACATTGGCAGGGCAGGGAGGAAGGGGAGGGTCGGGAGGAGGCGAGCAGTTGGCGAGAGGGGGGAGGTGTGAGCTCGGAGGAGGAGGAGGAGTCGAGTGGTGACGAGCGAGTGGTGTCGTGGCAGGAGGTGGAGAGGCTGCCCTATCGCAGCCGCAGTGCCGTCTACAGTCCCACTCTTGAGCGCGAGCCGCCCGACTCCGGTTACAGTACAAAAATTTGCAGCAACTCTCAAGGACCATCTCCTTCACTGTCAGGTCAGACATTTCATACAACAATACTTCTTCAGTTGAATCAATGCCAAGTAATTATCTAGCAGCATCGTATAAATGCGGCTGGGACTTCACATGGGATCTTTGGCCTATATTTACTCTTTCAATTACGATTAAAAGACTAATCGAATGTGAAGTCCCAGCCTAAAGCAAGGACCCCATACCAGTTTTTCTAGTTAACTGTCCTACCGTACTCAACTAGACTACTTACTAGCATCCTGTGAACTCAGCACAAAATCGTGTAGGCTAAACGATTCCTAATATTGTTTTGCATTTTCAGGAGTAACATTAATATGCATTGTATAAAATGCACTGATAAAATTACCAGAAATGTATAATTCTTGACTGTCGTAATTTTGAAATTCCAAGGGAAGGTGTTCTGCATTGCAGAACTTATAACAAGTGTGAACTTCATGAAAGTGCAGAAAGTGGTGAAATGTAAACCGAACGACATTCAAGGTGGATGTATTGCACTGTATGATCAAGAACAAAATTGTGTACTTGAGATTGAAATTCCTGTCAATTGATTAATATAATTTTAATGTTGTAGGCCGATTGGAATCAGATGGGCTGGCTGGGCCAGCGGGGGCGGGGGCGGGGGCTGGCGTATTCAAGTCGCAGCCGGCGGTCATCGATGCTGCTGATTATCACACGGAGCAGCTGCTGCCTTCCACACAGTTAACCAACAAATGCCAAAATATCTACACTGGAGAAGCAAGCTTAGTTTAAACATTTGTAAATAGTTATTTATTTGTAAAAATTATTGAAAACATGTGCATAATTTGTTTTTTTTTTAAATTATGATGCAGTATTAAGAATTATCTGTAATTATGTTTAATAAATCAAATGATTCAGTTTCGTCCTTGAAATCCTTCATCTACCCTAACGACCAAGTAATATTTATGAGCAAATAAAACGAAAAGGGACTGTTTCATAAAACTTAGAAACCAAGGAAAAATACAGGTGGAAAGGCGACTCACACTGAAAGTCTAAAGTTAGGTTATGTCCAACACATAATACTATATTATAGTGTGGTAGGTTGGAACCACACTTCCGGCCTACCGTTACTTATATACACATGACATTTGCCCTTTCCTCAAGCATGAATCAGATATTTAACAAGATGACCAACAGAGGAAAATCCCTGACATTGTTCACTGAAGAGACATATTTATTCAAATAAAAAAATGAGGGAATAAGGTGTGTCAGGTCTCAAGTACATAATCTACGCAAAGCTCTGCTTGTTCAAACACTGGTTTTATTTGCCGGTGTAGGTACTCACTTTTATTGTTCAAAACCAACTTCAAATTTTATAATTTTCTGCGTGATCAGTTTTCCTCAGACTGTTTAGGTTCAGTTGAAGAAGTTGATGGTTCAGCTGTTCTCGATACTCTCTGCTTTTTCTCCAATCCATTCACCATTATCATATTGTCAACATGTTCTCTCTGAAAGTTATAACATAAATTATTATATGAATTACATTAGAAGAATACACAGAAAACATTGGATAGGTACAACGTAAAGAATTTGATTGAAAAACTACTGCTTATCAGGGCAAACTAAGTTAAAAAGTGGCCCTTATTATACGAAAAACGGGTGTTTCAAAAACATCGCACGCACTCCAAAGTTGAACAGGATTTTTTTTCTGCATGGGGGATATTTTGCCACAACTCTTTTTCAACGCATTGTACATAACTTTCATGTACCAGTACTATTCCAGCATTCAACTGTGTCCTTTGTGTACTATAATAATGATGTAAAAATACGTAAGAAAGATAATAATATAGATAATCTCGAGAACTTATAGGTAATAGGAGACTTCAAAGTACCTATTGTTGAAGAAAACTAAGATCGGTATCAGACATATAAAATTCAAATATTCAATGTTATTCTCCTACAAGAACTGCGATACTTAATTCACTTCTTAAAATGAAATTAACAAACAGCTGTCATTTAGCTGAATCTGCAATTTATATACTTTTTAAGTGAACCTTTTAATACATCAACCAAGAAATTAAAATGTTTAAGGCTTATTTGGCTCCGCCAAATAAATGTTCATGTACTGGCAGCCTCTCTGCCTTCAAGCACCCTGAAACAGTGCTACACTAAACTTGATTCAATAAGCTAATATTTAAAACAGATAAAAACAAAACAGATTACTTTTTTACAGATATAAAAATGCTATATTAGAAAACGATGTGTATTCCACTAGTGATTAATATATTGGTTCAGTGATTGGATGATTAAGTTTCACTCCAGTAGTTAAGGAATAAAAGTTTTGCTTCACGGCCGATCGCATAAAATCCTTTAAAACCGTTGTAAAATGACGTCATTTGACGGATATCTTAACTGACTATGTAGCACTGGCTTCGTCAAATTAAGCCACTTTATTACGGTTAAATTTATCTAGATGCGTACAATATGAAGAGTTTCTATAATAACACCTATAAAAATAGAAAATAAACGCCAGCTTACCATGCTTGGATTCTTACGAACAAGCAGTCTAATGTCTTCAATATTGATTGTTGACTGTTTCCTATTCCTGTAACAGAAAGTAATAGAAAAGAGTAAAATAAATTGAAATTATGAAAATTAAATATCGTTAATAAAAAATCACGTGCAAGCTAGTTACAGTTACTAGCATGTTATATCCCTACTTCAATCATGAACATAAAATAGTAACACTCATGAGAATATCATAAATGAAAGACAGCAATTCAAGAGATACATCATTATTATTATATTTTTTAGCTATATAAATAATAAAAGTAGAGCCGAGAAGCTGGTAAGTAGTGCACTCTTCCAACACAGGCCCAGGACCAGATAAGTGGAAGTGGAGACAGAAGCCACATTTAATTAAACGATAAAAGCTATATTGCATTTAGAAAATATTCTCCTGAATAGATGTTTTAAAATGTTATTCTTTAAAATAATAGCTGATTTCAAGTATAATATCAAATTTTAACTTGATGACTTATGTCTACTAAGTTTATACAAATAAAATTACTGCTCCACTGTAACAATTTTTAGATTTACAAATGGATTATTCCCCATATTCCTCATTGAAATTGAAACAGAAATAAATAAAAAGCAGGAAAATAAAAAATCTTACTTGGCAAATAATTCTAAATCCAATGCAAAAGATTCAAGCTTTTTCCAAATTAACTCCGATATCAACTCATTGGCATCCTTCGAGAAAGTAAACTCTCCAACAACTGAATTATCCTGACCAGTCCGATGACAAATCTTCGACACTGTATGATACAGTGACAGTTTCAATTTCTGAAAGAGGAAGAATAATGTTTATAAACAAAGGTAAAAATGCAAAGAACACACAATATTCTACGTTATTTAGTAGTGTAACGAAAAGTAAACGGAAATTCTGTAAAAAAGATTACCTATTAGAAAAAGTATTTAGTATCCAAGAATAATAATAAGAAATTGATAAGAATAATTTCCTCATTCCATCTTACTAGCTGCTCCATCAAAAGTATTATTGCTGAAAGATCTGAAATAAAAAGTAAATGAAGAGGAATAAATATAATTCTAGTAGGACGACACACCTTTACAGTTATAAAAAACTTTGGCCATAATATCATGAACATACAAATAATATAATTAAAAAAGAGTTGGGCCTACTTCTTCATTACTGTATTAGTAATTCAACTATAGTGCGATTCACGTCAAGAAGTCAGCATTGCTTAGATGGGAGTTTGCTATCCTTGTTCAGCACAAGGTAGTTGCTGATGTCTCTATCCTATTCGCGCACTGCCTGTGCATGGTTACATTGTTATTGCATTGTTGTCGTACACAGTCTCAACAAACACGCTTGGTGCAGTTCTCTCTTTCTCTCTCAATGAAACTTGGCATCAATGCTCCTCATATAAACAATTCTGACTTCTTAACGTGAATCGGACTATAGCGAAGAAGTTTTGAAGTTATGACAATGATTTCAACAGAACTATAGTTTTGTCTTATATTTTTACTTTCGTTTCTGTGTGAAACAAATTCAATTTATAACTGAAACACATTATGGTAAAAGACATTTGGGCCTGGGCCTAAAATTAAACCTGGTAATGGGATATTTGATGTAGTTAATGTATGTGATAAATTCGATAGTTTACTCACCTCTTCAGTAGTCAATAGGTCCGGATTATCAGTCATATTGTGAAATATTTAATACTGGGCAATGATAATAATATTGAGCAACGATTATTTACCAAAACATCATTCAAAAAACTAGATGTACGGCTTTGATAAGGTACATTTCAAGAGAACGGATCGATAAAAAACTATTATACATTATGAAAATAAATGAGTACACTATTGCACATCCTAAAGAATAGCTACACTAATATTTAAATACAAATGAAATATTATTGAAAGTTCTATCTAGGCTACGCTAAACAGAAATAGAAAACCAAAATAACCTAGTCGTTCATTTCAAAGCCGGTGTGATCCACACATAGAGATGAGATACGAAAACGAACATAACCTTATCTTCATGACAGCTCCCTGATACACACTTGACATTCTAGAGCGACGACTCATATAGACTATAGGACCAAATGTTGTCGCTAGGTAGCGCTAGTTGCAACTTGAACCAGATTTCTAATACAACAAATTATTATTAACAAGCTGTCCCAGGCTTGAACTTCGTATCACCTCTTCCCCTCCAAATGTCCCCTCTTCTCCCCACAAATGTCCCCCTTCGCTTGCCATCCCCAAAATGTCATCCCACAAATGCCCCTCCATTTCCCCTCAATGCTCACCCCCACATATCCTCTTCATGTCAACCCCTCTTTCCCATCAAATGTCACCCCCCTTCTCCCTACCAATTATTTTTTCATATTTATTTATTTATTTCTTTTTTATTATTTTATTTTATTTTTTATTTTTATTTTTTTATTTATTTTTTTATTTATTTATTTTTTTATTTCCGTTCTTCAATTTGAATTTATCAGTCTATTCTAATTAAAATAATTTTTTTTCATATTTATTTATTTTAATTTTTTCATTTTTAATTTTATTTTATTTATTTTTTTAATTTTATTTCCGTTCTTCAATTTTTTTATCAGTCCTATTCTAATTAAAGAATTTTTTTCATATTTATTTCTTTCTTTTTTAATTTTTTATTTTATTCATTTTTTTTTTATTCCCGTTCTTCAATTTTATTATTAGAAACAATAAAAAATGCCATAATACGAACGATAACACCACATTCTTAATAATTGAAAATGATTGTAGCGTAAAAATAATTGGGGATAGCGAAAACCTATAGCAAAAAGAAACGTAGTCCAGGCAGGAGTTTGGAACCGCAACCTCTAGATTATCACGCAGAGACTCTTGCACTGAGCCACGGAGACTTAGGATATGTTTGCTAATTTATCTGATCTTAAATTTTGATCATCTCTTTCCGTTGTGGGCTACGCACGTTCTGCCACTGCCGGCAAGTTTGAACGTAGCTCTATGAAATATTGATAGGTTATGTCATTAATGTAATAACTATTTATTAATTATAAAGAAAAGTTTCTTATATTTTAATAGATATTATATTTATATTTTAGATGACCAGTGGTGGCAAGAATTCAAACGAATCCAAAATCATCTAAATCGGTTCAGCCGTTCTCGAGTTATAAGCGAGCGTACAGACACCAACTCTCTTTTATTAATATAGATAGATAATGCGCCTATTTAAATAAAAGTAATCCCTATTCAAAGTTCCTAGTTGCTCATAATGGGATGAATGAATGAATAAATGAATTTTATTTCCCTTACTTACTTTTTTTGTTCCATCTTCTCCACTGTCAGCGGAATTGTCTTGAAATCAACAACAAAAAACTGAGTTGATTTTTTTAATATTCATTTAACTCACCAAGACAATGGTGAGACATGCATAGTGAGGACGCAATAATAGGCTATGCAACTCAGTGAAAACACAATCATTATTTCAATATTTATTGGACAGAATGACTTCTATTTGAAGGCCTTGAAATATGAAATATATTTATTACTCTGAATAGAGCGCTTTCGGACTTCACGTCCACCATCAACATTTTGAGTTCAAAATTAAAGCTGCTATGTCGTATTCAAACAAGTTTAAAGTGAATTATTAACTAGAAGTACGTCATGGAGAATAAAATTGAATAGCTAAAGAATAAAATTTTATATGAAATGTAAATTATCAAAAACCTAATGAAGAAGACGAAATGAGACTACCAAGGTTACTAGAAGTTCTACCAGAATATCTTCTAGCCTTGGCATGTCCCAACTTCAACAACAATCATGGCCTTAAGCACCAGTCACTGTATGGTAACCCATCGTCCAGGGGATGTCTCAAACTAGATGTCAATAAAGATGTCATCAAACCGAGAGCACCCATGACGTACGTTTGCCAGCCCATTTCACGCGGTGAGTTACCGCAGCACGATTGATACTGAGAAGATATGGACATTATTCCTGTTATACCTTGCCGGATATACGGCCTGTTCGAGGACCAGCCAGGGCGTGAATTTGCCCACAGGAATACTGTTCCTGCTACACCCTACGACCCCGACGGAGGAGGTAGTATTGGAGTCGAGAGACAATCCATAGGTGCCGCCAAAGATCACCGCTCTCCTGCAAACACCAGGCAGTATTTAATTTGGAATAAGGGCCAAATTTTGAAAGGTAAACACACTTCCGCTGGGTCTTCTGCGGTACAAGAAGGCCCGGCAACAACAATGGCGGTTTATTTTAAAATCGTTAATATTTTTAATATTCATTTAAAATTGAGCTAATTGATATCTGAATGTTACAAAGGTCTACAATATTGAACTCAACTGATTTACAGTAATTCGATTATCCAACTGATTCTAGCTTAAAATGAAAATATTAAATAAGTTCTTAAAAGCTGTGTCCATGATCAATATTTTCAATTCAATTCCAATCAAAAAAATTACCTTGAACCAACTGATGAATATATTTAGTCTTTCTGATAATTTATTTAAATTTTAGTGTACCGGTAATTAGGGAGTAAATATTCAAATTTTTTTTGTAAATATTCAGTTGATTCGAAGGTAATCTGATAGTTTTGTGAGTGTGAATACTGCGTACGAAATATTTCACTTCAAAAGGCGCCTTAAGTGGGCGTCTAGCCGTAGGCCTTCCAGCTCATTACAAGACTGGACTGTAAATCTTTTACCTTATTGATGTATTTGATTATGAAACTTTAAAATTAATGTAAAGCAGTGATGGGAACAGAATACTATTAAGAGGTGTCGAGGGTTATTGTGTGCAATCACTGATAATTCTAAATTTATAAATAAATAAATTTATTTTTCTTTCATAATTCAGACAATACAAAATGAGAATAAAAACCAGTATGTTAATACAGAAAATCAAATTTAAAATCAAATCAAATTTAAATCAAATCAAATTTAATACAGAAAATCAAATGTATATAGAACTAAGACTAATGATATTTCAAAAGAGCTAAAAAAATTAATTAATATAATTATTATCCATGAATTTACAAAAAGAATTAACAAAAAGTTAGAAGAATATAGGTACCCTCCATAGACACTATATGGTCCGTTTTGAGAGTTACCATCACAATAAAAAATATAGTTGTGCTGTTTGTACTCCAAAACCACATCAATAAAAACAGAATAAATTTTTTTTCAAAATTTTCTGTAATAAGCAACTTTCCAAGCACTACCTTTCAATTAGCGGTTGACATCGGCCAATCGATAATCAATTACAGTAATATTTCCTGAAATTATTTCAATTTTTTATGTTTTTTAAACAAAGTGGATGACAGTTTTAAAAATGAATATCTACTCTGTTTTGAATTAGATCACTGTATGTTATGCATTGAAATGATGATAGTTTACGTGACATTATATTGATTGTGACAGGGATTTGGAGAGCTGTACTTCGCAAAAATTGATAAAAACTTCTGTATGAGTTTTTGACTGTTATATGTTATTTTTTACCTCGGAAAGTTAATTTATTTCTTTTTCTTTGCAGTGAGCAGAGTGAGATAGCAGCTGAGGCTCAAGCAGAAGCGAGACAAGACCACCACTAAAATTTAAATGATTCCTTACCACTGTAGGACGAAGTGATTAACTAGTTCTTAAACGGTACCTAGGTTAACTATTTGTTAGATTTTTTATTTTATTGTTTACTTTACGCTGAAACTATTTTCTTGCTTATTGAAATCATTGTTCCTCATTGAATGAGTTTTCTTATACATTTTGTACTTGAAATGTCAATTCAATTATAGTACCAATTATCCACCAATTAATGAGCTATTAGGCTTCTCTTGTAATTAAAATATATTTCCATGAAAGTGATGAAAGTTTTGAAGATTGATATCAACTCTGAATTGAATTAGATCACTATACGTGATGCATTGAAATTATTTTAGTCCCTCCATGTTGATTGTGACATGAATTTGTTATCTTATTTTGAGAACTGTAGTATACTAGAGAAAAATTGTAAAGAAAATTGCGCACTACTAGTTATTTTATTTCTTATTGGTAGTTTTGTACCTTGTTAATTTCAAAGTTGATTTATTTCGTTTTTCTTGCAGTGATCAGAGTGAGATGAAAGTTGAAGTAGAAGCATAAGTAGAGACCATTACAGCTCTCTCAATGATTGAACGAGCGAAGTGAGCCTGTCGCCGATTTACAAATATCTTACTCTGGATATAGCACGGCTACGGTAAGTGATCTATCTGATTAAGTTTTCAATTTCTTTAAACGCTATTATAAGTCTAGCATGAACAATGTATTTTTGCTGTACTAATTTTTCACTAGCCTTCCAGCTAATTGCAAGACTGGACTATAGTGGTGTGCTTGGGTGTAAGTCACTACGTGACAATCTCAAATTCAATCTATCACTAATTTCAAAGGCATTTTTCTAATAATTCATTAAGCCATAATTAGTGGCTTCACTCTTGAAACTACGAGCATTGAATACTCCCTACTCCCACTCCACTATTCCCTACTTACGTAGCTTTTTTCAAAATTCGGTGGCTAATAGAAGCAGAGATTCTCTTGCTCCTTTCTCCGAAACACATTTTCTTTCTATTCTGATCTAATGTTTAGTGCAAACATGTTAAATTTCTTTTTTAGACAACACATTAGAATAATATACCGCTGCCTTTTCAAAGTTCTCGGCTTGGCGATAATTGCCATTTGAATATACAGTAGGCTATATCGGAACCTTATTTAGATTGTAAACGAAACTATTAATAAAATTATAAAATCTACCTTCTACAGCTAAATCTACACTAAACCTATCCCTAGAAATGATTTTGGCATCACCCAATTGCTCACAGTGGTTCATCTACATCAAAGAACAATTTGGAAGCAGCCTCCTTAAGTCCACATCACTTTTTGGTATCACATCAGGGTTTTTTATTGAATCCGGAAATATTGTTTCAATTCTCATTCCTTTTGAGGTATTTTTTCTTTGATAAAGTACATGTTCTGCCCCAAGTCTGAGGCAGAGAAGTTTTTGACGAACTGTCTTCTGCATTAACATAGTGCACCACCGCTGCAATATGTTTGCACGCCCCTGAACCACCAGCTAGGCAGTCACACTTAGTTTCAAATTTTGAAACGGTCCTATCGTCGGATAACTGGAACAGAAAGGATAAGGACAGGTTGAAAAATGGGTTGGAGGTTGAAGGATGGGTTAGTGGGCGAAGGATGGGCTGTGGATAAGAAAACGAACTACTCATTTTATTACTGAAACTCGTTAATAAATTATTAATGAAGAATTTACTTGATTTTAAATTGTATCAAATTTTAATATTATTCAGTAGAAGCACAGAGTAGGTACATCTACTACAGACTCAGAGTAGATATACTTTCTCTGTGGTAGAAGTAAGGGAAATTGATTATTAGTTATAGTTGAGGTCAGTGGTGATCCCATACGCTACCTAATATTTCTGAAATTATAATGCAGTACCTACTGATAACTAATCGACTCATAACATGTAAAAAAGGCATTATTGTCAAACCAAAAATGAGTTTGAGGGCCTAGACATATTCAAGCTTTATCACAACCCTCTATCTAATCTTTTTGGTTGCTTTGGAGGAGAACCTCTCGTTCAAATCCAAGATTAAAGTGTATCACTGGGTTAAATTTATCAAATTTTTTACTTTATTTTTTTAAACGACCCTTCCCAATTTTTTGGTTTTGCCAATGAACCATCAGTTCATTTTATATTGTAAATTTTCTTTTTAAAATGCTTTGCTTAATTAAAACTTGCAAATGACAACTTGTTTTATTCAAACTGGTAGTAGTTCTTTGGTATACAACTAAGGACTTGGCGAGTCTGCGGCCTTGCTTAGACACGATATCTTATGAATTAGAAGATGTTGTCTATTAAAGATGAATAAAATATTTTTTCCAATTACATAACACTGAATATGGAATAATATTACGAATAATATGCGAATACCAATTTAGCACAATAACATTGAGGTTTACGAGGATGAATACATTTTCATACCTTTTCATACATTTTCATTTTCACCTACTAGTAAATGTTGAGTATATTCATTAAATACTTGAATACAGATGTACAACATTAGGTTTATTGTAATTTTTTCACTTATATTATCTTTCAAGCCAATATTATTTTTCAAAAATAAACTAACTATTGGTAAAGGCTATTTATCCACAACAAGAGTTATAATATGGAGTTTATTGAATGGGTTAAATACTGTAGAAACAATGGCGTAAAGTATCATTCTATTGGTTAAATTCATTGACATGGTGTTATTGGTGAGAATTACCAATGAAATAGATCACTGTTGTTTTGGGAGAAGATGCAATATTTGAGAATTCATTCTGTTTAAGTCTTCTTCGACGAGGGTTTTCCATCTGTAGTACCTCCTTTGCTGTTTGTTGTGGAGGAATAAGCGTTACTGCTCCACGTCGGAGAGGAACCACTCGCTTTTTTAGAAGAATCACATTTTTTAGGTTTATCACTACGTTTATTTTTACTTGTTTTCGTGGAAGAAGAAGGCTTAGCTTGTTTACCGTTGCAATTTTTCCCTTTCGATGACGGAGTTCTCCTTGAAAATGAGGTGATCACTTCTTTTGGATTGATAACACCAGTCTTGCGTGTTGTTTTAGTCATATGTAATTTCCAACGAGAGAAATTAATACAATGATACTGTATTGTTACTAGAGGAATGGGGCAAAGCAAGTGCTTGATTTCAGTTTGAATACATGCACTGGCAGTGTAGTTGGTTCGAAAAGTGAAGTCAAATGCTACTTGACAGAATCGAATTCCGGCAAGCTGAGGTATTGTTACACAAAATGGTGGACTTTCCTTCATGGTATTTCCTAGAACAAATGTAAAATTTGATTCTATTAACAAATAATTAATTCTTTCTAATGTTTTCATCCTTCTTGAACTAATGTTGGTCGATTATAATGTAACTGATATGTTTCTATTTTTCACTTTTTCAATAGTACCACTGAATACTGAACAGAAGTGTTCTGTATTCAAGTATAGCAGGATTAATTTAAATTGTCAGAAAACAGCTGTTTCAGCAATAAGTAAACAGTGATTTTGACACAATAATCCAAAGGCATAGAAGTCTTTAAAATCTTTAAAAAACCTTTTTTAAGTAGACCTTTCAAAGAATACCTTTTTAAAAGACTCAGCATTGTAGGTTAATTATTGTGATATTGATTTTCGAAACAGCTGTTTTCTGACAAGTTAAATTGATCCTGCTATACCAACATACGTTTGTTAGATACGAACGCGTTTCAAGACACTGGGCCCCATCTTCAGCGTAAAGAAAGTACCTTGACATCAAGGTACAAATATTACATTATATATTACATTGATATCCAGGTAGATACATATTAGTTACATTATAAAGAATAAATAGCTTAGGAATGCAATGCTGAGGATAATCCCAAAGAAACAGAAGAGATTATGTACTGTACATGACAGTCTTTCTCAGATGTCATTTCAAGTATTTCAAGTAAGATCAAAAGTTATGTCGATCAATAAATAATAACTTGAAATAATACGCCACTCTCAAAATATCAAATCCACAATGGCCGCTTCAAGGCTCCTTTTTGAGTTTGGCCTGAAGAGCGCCTGATACTCACTGAAATTGAAAATTTATTATAAAAATACGGTTATTAATATTCTACCTCAAGTTTTCAAAGCCATCACAAGAACGATTTTCAGTATTACTGTAGCTTCTCAGTCGGGGACAAAATTCCACAAACTGCTTCTAGGGATTATAAGTGATAAATAATTGATCATACATTTTACCACTCATTCACTATGAGTATTGATGATTGCAATGTTGCTATGCAAAGCTCTTTTATTCTTTGGTTTTGAGCTCACACATGGAAGCTTCCATGTTTGTTATTTTAGCTTAAATCTAAATCTGAGTAGAAAAATTAAGTACAGTCCATTTGAACAGCTTTGGTACTGGATTAGTAAAACTCACTGAAAAAATATGTTTTGATTTAAAATTACATTTTATGGTTCGAACTGCAATGAAATGCTTCTTTCACTCGAATTATACGAAGAGTTTATAAAACTCACTCATGGTGATCGAGTGCTAATTAAGTGATCATGACTTCAATGATAAATCAATGAATTATAAAATATCAATTACAAGTTTTATCGTTCCAATATATAGAATCCAAGAAACCATAGATTTTAAAACAAAATCATACTAAATTATATTTTTTCATCAAAATTAAGTAAAAATGAATAAATACAATGCAATACTGACCTATGCCTTCGTACTTTTCGTACTTTTTGCCAGGCCAGGCCACTTTGACTCCTGCCCCAATTCTGAATTCACCGTTTCCATGCTTTATTTCGAGGAAAATCTCACCTGTGTAATATTTTAAAGAAAATCAATCACATCAATCAATATCAGAAAATCTTAGAAATCTCATAAAAATGATGGATGGAAAATAGTTTCATTTATTTTCTACCTCTTCCAGTTCAATTTTATTGTATTCAATTAATGAAGTTTTGTAAGAAATTAATAAAGTTTTAGTAGGCCTAAAGTTCTAGTATGTATACTTCACATACTACAAATACAAGAGAAAAAGCATGCTACAAGCGTGTACATATTTCAATCTTTCAACTTCATTCAAACTAGAAATTTCATAATTCTTTGATGTCTTTTGCTCTATAACCCTGCTCTATAGCTAGAACCGATTTCGAAACATAAGACTAGAAATACACTGTAATGTCAGCAGTAATGTATTTCCATACATAGTCACGACACAAGACCTGTCATCTGGATAAGCAAAAACTAGTTTATTCAAGTGACAGAGACAGTAACTTATATGATTATACTGTCTCTGTAATTTTAAGTAAGTTTACAAAAAAATATAAGTGAGGTTCTAGTGCAAAAGACCCATTCTTTGAACAATGTTCTAAAGCATAAACGTGTTGGGTGATAGTAATATTTTGAGTCAGTGTTGTAGATATGATCGAGACTACCTGTTATTCCAAATGTGGTATTATCGTCCCTAACCAATCCAAATTCACCAATCAGAAATATTTTAATAGTGTCGTCTTCGTACGTAGTGATGCTTTCGAATTCTTCTGATCTGTGATGTGGAGTTATGAAACCAGCAGCAAGACCTCCTCGAAATCCTGAAGACAGATAGAAGATGTATCAAATTGTAAATAAGGATAGAGTTTGAAATATCACCATTAGAAAATGAAAATCAGAATCAGTTGTACTAAAATTTAAAATATCCATTAAGTAGAGCAGAACATAATCACCTTTCATATGAAATAATGGCTTTTTAAAATCGACCTCATATTTGAAAACAATTCCATTGCCATTTCTGATCATTCTCGGTTTTGGACTCACACTAATATGTTCTTCTTTCCCTGGAAAAAATGCAATTTTGTTAAACAGCAGAAATATGAATGAAATACATAAAGTTTTACACAGGAGCTTGGTTAAACGAGTAATGAGAGATACGGAATTTAGGAAGAGTATTCTGCCTCAAGAGAAGCATTGGTAATAAACATTCTAAAGAATCATCATGTCAGTGAAAGTAGCAAAGGAAGTCTTTGAATCGCTACCGTACTAACTCTAAAATAAATTAATTTTTAATAATTGTAAATCAAATGAAGAAAAGATATCAAGAACCTTGAATAACCCGATTGTTGATATTCATTATAATTTCACACAGAAAGATGTGTCAAAATTATTATCAGGCGCTTTGACAGCTTTTGAAAAAGCTTTGAAAAGCGTTTGAAAGCTTTTTTCAACAAAATTTAATTACCTAATTAAATTGATAATTGAAATAATTTAGCCTAATAATTTGATTGAATAATCTAATTAACCTGATTAAATTAATAATTGAAAAGAAACTTAGTTTCATTCGAGCACTGAATTTGGAGAATAAAATACTGAGAGAAAATTGAAGAGAAAATTTGTGGATTCTATGCATATTAGAAAATTACATTACATTACATATTAAAATTACATTAGTGTGCTTATTTATGAATACGACTCTGAAATTCAATTTATTTTTTCATAAACTGTAAAGAAAAAATTCTGAAAATAGAAAATTTTGAGTTATTTTGTTGAATATCTTACCCTCTTTGCCTTCATTAGAATCTGAGGTTGCTTTGTCTCCCTTAGAGTCAGAGGTTGGGTCTTTAGTAGAAGGTTGATCTTTAGGACATTTAGAGTCATCATGATGATCATGACCGTCTTTGTCATGGACACACTCACGAACCAACTCATCCTCCACTGGAACCACTTCTGGGCTCATGCGATTCATTATACTGAAAGCATCCATTTCCTCCGCACTAGGCACTACTTTAGTCAATTTATCATCTGAAGGTGTTTTAACATCATTGGGATTGGCAGCCCCATTTCCAGTTGTTCCAGGAGACTTGCAGTCAGCAGTTTTTGTGCCACTATTATCGCTTTTAGTTCCACTGGAATCGCCACTTTTCGGTCCACTGGAATCGCCACTTTTCGGTCCACTGGAATCGCCACTTTTCGGTGCATTGGAATCGCCACTTTTCGGTGCATTGGAATCGGCACTTTTCGGTACAATGGGATTGCTAGCTTTTGGCGGGAAAAGCCAAAACTCCATCCCATTGACGTTACCAATAATGCATACCATGATGAGCACAAAGCTCACTAATAATAGTTTCCTCATCTAGAAAAAATCAAACCAATTATTTAAAAAGAAGAATGAATTGAATATTAGGTGAAGATCAGAATAAGCTCTTCAACATAATAATTATTTCACTAGTAGGAAGCTCGAGTTTGAGCAATGAAAGCGCAACTTGCTGATTATAATCAGGATGATTTTCACATGTGAAGTGTCACAAAGAATACTTCAAGTCTTCTTTCTTACAGATTTAATATTTTATAAGTGCTGATGTAGAAATAAAGTCAGAAAAATCATTTGAATTCAATAGAAATACTTCTTGTTAGCCCACAGCCCATATGCTATACTATTTAATACACATTAACGAGTTTCCGGACCCTACAAAAAATCTAGCGAGAGCGACTGATCTAAGAATTATTAAGAATTATCCAATTTGATAAACTATTTTCCCCTCAATTAAAAGACTAGAAAAAAGTTACAAATTGGGAAAGTTGTCAAGTTCATATTTTTTATCAAATTTAACAACGTAAATCATTACATAATATAATGAATTTATTAAGCCTAATATTAAGCAATAATACTGAGGCTCACAGTATTGAATATTTTTATTAATAATGGATATCTTTGCTATTGAAAGCAATATACATGAAATAATGATGATACGTTAAAATTGATGATAAGAATAAAATTGATTTATAAATGTAATGTCGTTTACTTACTGAATTTATGACAGTATTCTACTCACTGTTATTATTTTCTATGAAAATTTTTAGATCTTCTTTGATTTAGAGATACAATAGTTTCCAAGCAACTAGTTTTAAGTAGTAACAATACAGCTATTTCTTAATTCGCTGTTAAAGCTCGATAGAAAGGTCTCTCAACTGAAAAATTATGTTTCAACCATAGCTAACGTAAAAAGAGCCTGTTCAAATATTTTCTGATTCCACAAGTGTGTCGAATAATTCTTAAAATGACGTTGATGACATTCATCAAATCCTGACACATTTTAATGACTTCATGTTTTGTGAGACTATTATAGATGGAATAAGCTTCGCTTTAATGACGATTTTTGCTTTGTTCACACAATTCTAACGATTTCAGCTCACATCAATAGGAATTCTATTCGATGAACCGTATGTTCAAAAATTTATAGTTTCAGAGAGTCCGATTCCAAATAAGAGCATTGTTCTCGTTCATTGAAATCCTACACTTCAAAAGCTATTTCCATCACATTATATATTTTACCATATAAAGCACTGATCATTGGAACAAGTACGCCAGACCTGTCCTTATAAGATGTACGCCCACCAAACGCTTAACTGAGATTGATCGTCATACCTATTCGAAGTATGGTTATAATGAAATTTACTGATACTGTTATTCTTCAGCAGGAGTTGAAGAATTTTTTGATTTGATATAGTTTGAGTTTCTGCCAAGGTAATTGGAATAGTATTCTATTCACCTTGGTTTCTGCTACTTGCAAAATATAATTTAAACGTGGTTGTAAGTATGGTTATCTAGAATGGACAAAATATTTTCTCAAAAGAATTCAACAAACCTTCAAGTTGGTTTCGGCTGGTTTCCAAATCCGAGAACACTTTCTCATAGAAGGAAATGAGAATTTCAACATTCATTCTCAGCAATTCTTTAGTGCACCACAACAAATGCATGAGACGGAAAAGAACGATTTCTTGCTTTTTTCAGGATGCATCTACAGCATGCAAAATCTGGAAAAGAGGGTGGATTAAAATAGTTGATGAATGAAAAATTGAAAAATGTATAGTGTTTCGTACGTATAGTGTTTCTGTAATAGGCAAGAATAATGAACAGTTTAATTAATTATTTATTGCTTAATTATGAAGCATTGCTGGGCGATGCATCTACTCGGTCTCATTAGCGGTACCTACACCACCAATAAGAGGGTCGGTTTTATAGGCCTACCCCGTTACCAATGGAGAGCGGGTTTTAATCGCCTACTTTTCGTGTCATTTACTATGGGGATAAGAATGAAACGATATTCAACTTTAAAAGAATACCGATTGCTTTACTAAAACAATTTTTCACGAATTAAGTTACAATACTGTCTATATAGTGGTGACGTTTCAAATATATCATTAAACGATATTTTGATGGATAATCTTGATATTTGTAACAAATCAACTCTCTCTGATGCTGCGTGCACAATCTATTGTAATAATGAAACTGGAATTAATCATTTATGTCACAATTTGCGTGATCGTTGGATTTAAAATTGTTTATTTTGAAAAAATGTAAACGCTGGATAAAGGTGTTTTATTCTAAGACGTTTATAACGATATTTTGAACTGGTTCCTGATATTGAGCACAGTTTTCTATTCTCGCTAAGCAGAATAGATGTGTCTACCGGTACTAGGGGCTTCATGTTAGCGTGCTAGCATTAGCATGCTAGCTTGAGCTGAAAATATCGATATTTTGGGAGATTTCCACAAATCGAATCAAGTTTTCTGTTCAAGCTAGCAGAATTGTGCTCCCAGGACAATCCACTTGACTGCGATTGACTTAAACGGAATATTTTCTTGTTTATTTATTTTCTATTCATACTATGGTAATATTTGAACTCCCCACACACAGACTTGTCTATGTGCGGAAAATTCACAACTTTTGTGTATTTTGTTTTTCTTGTAATGTATTCTTGTATTTGTGAATAAATTTAATTTGATTGAAATTGAAATTTATTGCCAAAAAACAAAATTAACATCACATTGCACAAATCAAACTTAGGTAATAAGATTCATCCATATCCATTACAAAACATAATATCACGTTTAATCTAATTTAAACCTTAGACTAAAATGAAAGGAAAAATTATATTGGCGACACCCAGCAAGGAAAATCCTGTCCACTGGGGGCGAGCATCAGCTCATATTTGACTGATAATGTCGTAACAACCAAAACCGGTATCTCGATATATTAATAAATTTGTGATTTTTACAACTTCCAGTCTTTTTATTCATTTTGGATAACTACCACAATATCACCTTCACTACTACACAAAAAACGACTATATCATCTTCACTACTAGGCTAAAAGTTGATTATTTTTATAAGTTGGCATCAAGAAAATACAAAACAGCTAACTCTTAGGCTAGGCGTACACCGGTTAGTCAAGACAAGACAAGATTAGTCACGTTTAGTCACAGTAATTCACATAGTTGCTTATGAAGCAGCACACACTGATGCAATGACTAACAGGTGTGTGTTGCTTAGTCAAGGTCGGTGTGTGGTTCCGGTTAGTCAAGACAAGACAAGACAAGATTAGTCACGTTTAGTCACAGTACTTCACATAGTTGCTTATGAAGCAGCACACACTGATGCAATGACTAATCGGTGTGTGTTGCTTCATAAGCAACTATGTGAAGTACTGTGACTAAACGTGACTAATCTTGTCTTGTCTTGTCTTGACTAACCTGTGTACGCCTAGCCTAAGCTTGTGCGTGGGTAATGGGAAGGATGATGATAATATTGAATATGATTATCATATTATTAAATGAGTTGAATTGATTGTCTAAATTATATCTATGAATGCGAAAGAAAATATAGCTTTATATAATATACTTTATAAAATATATTTTTAATAAAAAGCTAACTCGTAAAAAACCACAATATCATCTTCACCACTAGGCTAAAAATTAATTATTTTTATAAGTTGGCATTAACAAAATACAAAACAGCTAACTCTCAACACCAAACGGAACACAGGCAGTTGTGTGATGTTCGAATCTAGAGTGGGAGGGTTGCGAGCGAGAGCGCTAGGTAGGAGAGGGTGGGGCTGGCTGCATAACAGAGATGCAGAGAAGAGAAGACGATGGCACAGGCCAGTAGCCGAGTAGCCGCGAACGTGAGAGGTGAGTGGCGGTGGCGCGCTGGTCTATTAATAGTGGAGATGCGTGCCAGTGAGCTGGTGCCGGCGCCCGGCAGGTAGGATGGCGGAGGAGGCGCTTCCCGACGACCACTTTGCGGTGCGTTTCCGCGACGACCTGCGTTTCTGGATTCAGCGCGTCGCCGTGCCGCTGGTAGTTGCCGTCGGCGTGCTCGGCAACGCGGTGACCGTGGTTGTGTTGACGCGACGTCGCATGTCGTCGTCTACCAACACCTACCTGACCGCCCTCGCCGTCGCCGACCTGCTCTACCTGCTAGGCATCTTCTACCTCTCCGTCGAACACTACCCCGACGTCCACCTCTCCACCAACCTGACCGCCTGCTATTGGAACTACTATCGCTTCATCATCTGGTTCACCGATGTCGCCAGTGAGTCTATGTTTGTTCATTATCTTCAACGTGTCTTAAGCCCGGTCTAGACGCTACGATAAGTTTGTCAAACTTATCGTTCAAACTTATCAGGATTATTTTAAATTGTCATAAAACAGCTGATTTAACGTCAGTAAACAAGCTTACATCAATCAGCTGTTTTCTGACAATTTAAAATAATCCTGCTATATAGCAGGATCCATTTAACTTGTCAGAAAACAGCTGATTGATGTACGCTCGTTTACTAATGTTAAATCAGCTTTTTTATGACAATTGAAAATAATCCTGTCAAGTTTGAATGATAAGTTTGACAAACTTATCGTAGCGTCTAGACCGGGCTTTATGGTAACTTGGGCCCGATTCCACCAAAACGCGAAAACTTAGGGCCGGTTCATGAGCTCGGGATTCAGTTCAGTCCTAGACTAAAACGGGTGGCTACCTTAGCATCGACAAACGTTTGTCTCGACAGGTTAGTGGGTTAGCAGCATAGAGAGCCCCTAGTACAAAGTTTCGAGGCTAACGTTTGTCGATGCTACGGTGGCCACCCGTTTTAGTCTAGGACTTAGCTAAATCCCGAGCTCATGAACCGGCCCTTAGTTTTCGCCAATTTTAGTTTTAAGCCAGCTGACTTTTATATAATTGAAACCTAGACCAGCTAGCCCAAAACTAAGATTGGCGAAAACTAAGGGCCGGTTCATGAGCTCGGGATTCAGTTCAGTCCTAGACTAAAACGGGTGGCTACCTTAGCATCGACAAACGTTTGTCTCGACAGGTTAGTGGGCTCTGCTGCTAACCCACTAACCAGTCGAGACAAACGTTTGTGGATGCCACGATAGCCACCCGTTTTAGTCTAGGACTTGGCTGAATCCCGAGCTCATGAACCGGCCCTAAGTTTTCGCGTTTTGGTGGAATCGGGCCTAAGTCTCGGTTCCCAAGAGCGGTTTTTGAGCCTTGGCGGTTAAAAACGGTTCCATTTGTGAGAGACAGAGAGAGACAAGATTATGCTGTTTTTTGTCTTTCCCCCACATATCGAACCGCTACTAACCGCTATTAACTGCCGCTGCTCGTGAGAATTTAGACCTACACTGGGGTGGAAGTAGTCATGTTTCAGGTGTTTTAGACGGTGCGGAGAATAATTTATTATGGGAGCCACATTCAGAAAACATTGTAAGATATTATTTGGTTTCACCTATGTTGCCAGTAAGCCACCACTCTTTCATTCATTTATTTTATTTATTTAGCGTATGGCTTTTAATAGTGGGGAGACCCGAGTAGGGTTGTTCCACTTCACCAACATAACCAATTATCCCTTGATAGGGAACATGGTGAAAGTTTGTTTTCACTCAGGAACAGACATCAGCATTTATAAAAGTATTTTTGATGTTTTAGACGGTGCGAAATATATTATAACATAAACACAGAACACTTATTAAAGATCGAAAAATTTGGAATTTTGATAAAAATTTAGAGCACGAAACTTTCACCACTCTTTCATTCATCCATTTACTGGAAGCACACAAAAATCTTTCCCTCCATCTATAAATGTTTATCTTGTCCATTATTGAAACAATACTCGGCTACTCGGCTGTACCATCGTCTCCTCTGCATCTCTATTAGACAGCCAGCCCCACCCTTTGTAAATTTATACGTTTTGTAAACATTCAAGTTCACAAAAATACAGAAAAATTCATAATCCCACAACTACAAAAATCCCATCTAATCAGCTTATTGGAGCAAAAGTTTACAATAAGTAGCAGACATACTCAATGACAAATCTATTGTAGAAGTGAACACTGGGAGGAGAGTTCTCAATTAACCAAATTAATATCAAGTTGTGCAAAGAGTACCCTACTGAGTTTGAAAAGCTGTTTTATTATTATTAAAACAATTTGAAAGACCAAAAAGGAATGAATAAGAAGTAAGGTAGTTCTACAGACAGTTTCACAAAAAGCAATGATAACTGATTACTAATACAAAACTTAAAATTGAAAGTTTATGGAAGTGGCAACAAAGTGGTAAATACTTTATTTTCTCAAATTTAAAATCATATTCACTACAAAATGGATCATCCCGATGCGATCTCAAAAGCTATTTTTTACTCATTGTTTGAAAGTAGATGCTATAAAGCTGAACTATATGAAAAGAATTTAATTGTCGTAGCGAATCAGGAAATCGAGATGAGAAGTTTTTAGAAATAGTAAATTGGTGTTTTTCAAGGCCAAATCCACACCATAATGTCCTTTTCAGAGAGGATGGTATTTTCCTGATATCAATTTCATTTGATGATTGTATGAGATTATTATCCTCAATTATTACTATTATGATTTTTTATTCAGTTGAACATAATGTCACAACGATTGAACTGGTGATTTATAATGTGCTCGGTTTCTGTATGACATACACAGATCAAGGTTACGGAATTAGATTACCCATTGCATAACATCTAAAGCATGCAGGAATTACAAGAGTTCCTTAATCTACTCTAAAATTCTTATGAAAATTCTGTATAAGTTAATATTTGATTGAAGTCAACATTAAATACTATACATACATAATATGTTATATGTATACATATATATTACATATTAATACTACTGTATACCTATATACATACCGTACCTAATATTATTCCTTTATTTATTCATTATAACTCAATAATATCAAATACAATAAAATATATTTCTGAGATCTAAGATTTATCGTACGGTATAATAACAGTATTATAACAGTGAATATACAAACTCAACACCTGAACAGCGATGAAATCAGAAAACTTGCATTATAACTTTCATTATTTCATTGTAATAATAAGGCAGTTAGATTCTAAAAATACTCTAACGAGCGTTCTGCTGGGATAAGGACGACAAAAATGTGCTTCAAGGCCAAAAATAATTATATTAAAAAACTATAAATACAGTATATATATTTTTTGAAATTGAGGATGACTGGATAAATTGAGAATAAACTTCTGGATTTCAGCCCTATAATAAGAGAGACGTTTCGTGGAGAGGAGCTAAAAAAGCACCACTTGTTCCACAGGAAATGATGAATTATTTTAGTAGATTGACTCAACTTTCCCGTATGACAGAATTGAAAGTTCCGGTGTGGATGTCTCTAATTGGTAGAAGGTCAATTAACCAAGTTTATTTTCACTGCTCGTTGACATTAGAGTGAATTTACACATAGCTGCAATCAATAATTACACTTCAATCTGTTGCTTTCTCATGAAAAAAATGGAATAAATGTTCAATGTGAGAATAATGCACTTGAAACCGCCAATGGAGCGCATATCATAACTCATTGAATAGGGGATTTTTGTACAAAATGCACTATTGTAAAAAAAGAATCTACCAGTAGGCTACTCACAATAACTTACTATTGTTTTTCTCACATGTTGTTATTATTATCATCAAACTTTTACCAATGATATGTGTGTTCCATACTCTACTCAATTAAAACTATTTTATCAGTTATTTTTTTATAAAAATGCCAGATTATGATAATTGCACTACTTTATGTAAATTTTTAGCGTGAATAGGTTTGATCAATTTCCCAGATATTCATATTATTTTTTCCATAAATAGTTGAACCAATATTTATAATTCCATGATTGATACAAAAAAGCCCAAAGAATAAATTGTTATGGTCGTTAGAAACAGGTAACAAATTAAATCAATACCGCAAATCATTCACCTCATTAATAGTTTTTTAATTCATTTATGTATTCTCAATTTATTAAGACTTCTAAAGGAAATTCCTTAAATGACATTTCAATTGTAGGACCTAGGACACTTCTTTAATGAAGTGTGTTTTTGAATTAGGTATCTGTTATCATCAAATAAGTTGCAAGGTAATGAATTATACAATTATTCAAGTTCAACACCTTCTACAGAAGGCGAAGTTGAATTTAAATGAATGATAGAGCAAATCTTGTTTATTGAAAGAGAAGTGGATTAATATTGGTTTGCATACATCATAAGTTACTACTTCATTGAGATTTGTATGCCGGCTCAAATTAAAGCTATTGACACTGGAACGCGACCAACTGTTTGTTAAGTCAACTTGCAAGGCACCAACATCAATGTATTGAGAAAGTTTTTTTTCATCATCTCTGCATCATCTTATTTATTTATTCAGTCAGATAGCTACTTCAGTTCATGTTGAACAAACTTACAAGAGTATGTTTCATTCGCTTTGGTTTTACAAATAGAAGACTCAGTTCTACATTGAAGTCTCCGATTCAGTTTACAGATTCAGTGATCGCGCTACATGACTTCTTCCGATTTTTGAACCACCGCTGTTCCATTTCGGCTATCTGAATGTAAATTGCATTGGCAAAGCATTTCTTGCGTTAAGACATTTCGAACGGTAACAAACAATCTTTTACAACTTGTCTATTTTTAGGTCGAATCGGCAAAGTTATTCCAAGAGCAATTCCTCATCAATCTGGCAATACGAGAAAGTAGTGACTCTATTAAAAGATTGAAACAAATCAATACAGCTACCATGTTTACTTTGAGCAGAAAAAGAGTTAGATTTCAATTCTCTCATTATCTAAATAATGGATATAGAGTCTAACATTTTATCTTTATTCATGTGCCAAATTCATCTACTGAGTAAAATAATCTTAAATGTAGGCTACCTTCGAGAAATGTGCGTTTTTTGAGGTGTTTGATTTGGTTTGATATTCACATTTACGAGAAAGATACATTCATCCCTTGGTAGAAAGTTCGGAAAAGAGCCTATGAAAGAAGCAGAAATAGATTAGGTCAGGCGCGCACCCCAGGAGGGGGGGGGTTTAAAGGGGCAGTAGCCCCCCTTAAGAAAAAATAACATTCTGTTTCTGAATTTACCAATAGTGGACACATCGCATACTAAATACTGGTTTTTGGGAGTTACATTTCACTACAACCACGAAATAAATAGTTGCATAAATTGCTGCATTTCTTGGGAATAGAAATAAGGAAAAAATAAATAATGGATTTTGTCAAAATAAAACCTAAAATCTTAGGTTTGCTGGTTTTAATAATTCATTCCTATAATCAAAACTTGCATTCAAAGAGCTGAAATGAACTTAAAGTAATGCATTAAAATACCGGTTTTTGTAAGGAATATTAAAAAAAATCCGTTGTTTGGCCCGTTGTTTATCCCCCCCCCATAATTATTTTCTGAGTGCGCCACTGGGTAAGGTAGAAAGAGATAAAAGGAAGAAACGTAGGTGCTTGATCAAGAACCGCACAAAATAGAGCTATCAAGTCTCTTGAAATTTGAATGAACATCCCATCCCACCCGTTGCAAAATTTATGAATAAATTATGTTTCTAAATGGAATAATATGATAGAATTCACCAATTTCTCAGCTCTACTTGAAAGTACTGCCTGAACGCCCAAAAATAGTTTGTAGCCTATACCACAAGTTATCTATCTGTTAATCTTGCCAACACCCTATATATCAAGTAAGCTTTGATCTAAGATACTTTATGTTGGAAATCAGATGCGCGTAGGATCAAATGCGATCAAATATTCAGTCTTGCACTTTTGAGTTGTGCCACATGAAGAGACAACAAGTACTTGCTCTTAATAAACTTTGCGCCAGGAACTAACGAAAGTTGTTAATCGAAAGTTTGTTACGTGGAATAAAAAGTATACTTTTTTCAGAGTGATGCCCACATGACCCCTAGGCTTGTGCGTGGGTAATGAAAAAGTTGATGATGAGAGATGAATTAACAACTGCTTTTTGGCCAGCTGGGGCTCAACGTGTCCTCCTAAATAATTGGAAATTCTGTCAGAATTTGCGTCTTTCTAATAGTGAGCTTTTTAAATATTTCGGCCCATTTCCATGGCAATGAAGACCGGGAGCCTGTGCATAATGAATCATATTTGCTTTATAATAGAACTTTATAAAACAACTTTTAATTACTTTGGAAAATTATCACTTAAAATTCTATAGTAGCCTTCTCCAATAATGAGAACTTATCATCAATCTCTTTTTAAATTGATGGTAGGCTACATGGATAACTCTTCCAATAAAGCAGACAGTCAATAAACTAGAATATTATTTTGCTAGTCTAGACGAACGTAAATTTAGCAGTAAACATGAGCAATCAACATCAAATCTATGTCAACAAAACCCAGAAGCATGATAAAATACATATTTTAAGACCTAACAGGAAATAGTTATTGCCAGAGATGTAAAAGCTAACACTGAATTTTATGATTGTTGTCTGGATCAATTCAAGATGATTTTAATGGGAAATTAACCATCATCATGCTCCAATAAAGTCTTAAGGCTAAGTAATGAAGTCCAATAAACGCTTTCAATGTCAAGTGAAGCTGCAAGACTCAAATCTCACTAGGCATCAATAATTAGCAACATTTTAGAAAAAAATCTGATAGATTAAAAATAGTTTGAACAATCCACTGAATGGCATGTGTGATAACAAGCCATTCGTTAATAATTAGAATTATTCTAATTTCATTTGCTCCTGAATACTAAGTTATTCACGTGTATTATTGTAGGCAGTGTCAAACACTGTCTGGAATTTGGCAGGGGGCTTATCAACAATTCAAGAGAATAAAATTGCCAATTGAACCAGACCAAACCAGATCTATGAATTTTTTGACATCCAATTGCAGAGGCAATTGTAATCCATTCCAGAAAATAATATGACTAATCATGCTTATAATTATATTATGTAATAAAAGGATACTGGCACTCAGGACATAATCAAGCCCCAACCCCAAAAAACCAGCTGACGACTTTTATTGAACAAAATTAGATTTTTTCGAATCGAATTTAGTATTTTTACTAATTTATATTTTCTATTTTTACCAAAATATTTTTCTATTAGAATTTCGACTTTTTTATATATAATTATATGGTCACTAATCACTATGTTACCGTATTCAATAATAAATTATTACTCAATTCAATAAAATATTTCTGTATTTGAAATAGATAGAAAACTATCTAGTTTTGTTGGAATATTTTCATATTAAATAATACTGTAATAAGTGAACACATAAGCGACTTAATGTCAACATTAGCTGCCAATGATATATAATATTCGTTTCAAGTTTTTTATCATTAGAAAATGTCTTGGAGATGAAAGATAATGTCTTGGAAACTGAGAGAAATAAAAAGAGGCAGCCGTGCGTAGGTACATCATAATAATTATTTACCTTGAGTTTTATCAAATTGCTTCAAATTTGAAAACTGAATTGAATACCTCCAATCAAATTTTAATGTCAAGTATTGCTTATTTTGCTGTGAATATTATGAATACCATGAATAGTATCACTTTTTATACTATTAATATTATATTAACTCGATATTAATATATTATCAATATTATATCACTATTTAACATCTTACTTTACCAAAAACTACTCAAATACGGTAATGTAAATATTTCTTGATTTTAAACTCCAATTCGACTTGTTCACCCTGAAATTTTCCCATGCCTCTCTGTAGGTTCCCTAAAATCTGGCATTTTGTAGATAGTATTAAAAGCAAATTTTGTAAATGTTATCACATAAATCGTCAACTTTCAATTCAACCTCACGCAAAGGGTTTCAAGCAAATAGAATGCCAAAGATCTTGCCTTATTGGCAGCCTGCCAAACCAAGAGACCAGTTGATTGATTATAATTTTGTGATTGATAGATAAGTCAGAAGTCATCCAGATTGGTACGGCACCTGATGACTGCTCGTCTCAATCGAATCTGATGAGGTTACTGAAACTCCAAATGTAATTTTCAAGTTTTGTAGGTCTCGCTATTAAGGTCACATGGGCTACTGGCCAACAGCGTCTCAAAACTTATTTTCAACCACTAGTAAGAACCTACATTTTGATACAATGAATGCTTTCTGCGAGTATCTTCCAACTTCCTAATTCTAAACTTCATTTCACCTAAACGTAATTCATCACGTACGCATCCAAAACAAAACAAAAATGTAATGCATACAATTAAGCATATTTTGTTTTTAAATTTTCACATAAATGGGAGTCACAAGTGTGCGTTGAGACTGAAAAGAAGTTTTACATATTAAAGGATAATTATAGTAGGGATTGTAGAATAGTAGTAGGGATTGCCAAATCTTCTAAAGCCACCTACACACGTGTTGTCACAGCTCAAAGTTCTTTGATATAGGCTAATGCTCACATTAAAGTGCATGACAATCAGAAAGTTGTGTTGTAATTTCCAATAAGCAAATAACATTGTGGTGCCCGCATACAAGTTCATTCTATTCCTACTTTCCAACAATACTTCTTTTCATAAACAATGTTCACAAAACTACCCCCAATACGATTGATTACAGTACTATTTCTTACTGTTAAAGTTGTTCTTGGAGTGGATTGATTTTTATCTCTAAAATTATTGAATTAAGTATTATAGATTATTATTAATAACAAAGAAAACTATTATTCGAAATATATTTTTGAAAGAAAGCAGTAATGAATATTTGACTTGACAAATGAGTTTATTATATTTATTACTAATTCATAATTGAAGAAAAATTTAAGAATTAATATATAAATATAATTGAATAAGATATTAATATGTATTATAAACAATTACTGAAAATAGTTTACGATGGATCAAAAAAATTTATTCCTTGAATAAAAGTAAAGCATTTTTAAAACTCACATAACTAAAAAACAGAATACAGTGGGCCTACCGGTCAACTTGCAATGGTGATTATTATTATTATTATTATTTGAAATATTTCAACATCTTACAAAATAATTGACATAGCATATTTCTATTACACAATTATTTAAATAAAATCTATATTCATAGATTTGTAGATAAAAAACATCAATAATTCCCGACCTAATTGTAATTTTCTACCTTTGGAATTTGCCTGCAGTATTCAATTTCAGTCATCCTCTATTAATGTATAATGAAACCTAGCTTATAACCTAATGATTCTATAAATTTTGTCGGACCATAACGGTCTCTTCGACCCTCAAGTCCGTTGGATTTGGAGACTTTTATTCCACAACTGGATCTGTCACACAGTGGATTAATCAACAAGATGGATTGGGTAGTCTTTGTCACAAACGTTGACCTTATTTCAGGACAAGATAGATTTATTCAAGTATGTGATCCTTCATGGTCCTAACAAAATATTTCAGTATAGGCCTATAGGTAATAGTGTGATGTAACGATAGAAAGTCGAAATGTAGCCTAATATCTAAACCCACATGGGCTGTTCATATTTCATCTGTCTATGATAGAGATCGAATGATAGGTTCGCGGGGGTACTTATCTGGCACTTATAGCCCTATCCTTTCTCATGTTAAATCTCCATTCTTATTCTGTTCCGTTATCCATGTCCTCTATGTACTCAGTGAATAAGATACATATTGCACACGGTCTGCTATCCGCAGAATTGCCTCTACGTGAAAAAAGTTATCTTGAGGTTGTTATGTTATAAGTTATAATGTTCATGTATAATTATGTTATAATGAGGTTGTTATGGTATTTAGGCTTCCCAATAATTGAGTCAGCGCAAAACGGTCATTTATCTTCCTCATAGGTATATTGTTATAATGACAAACCGGTGGATTGTAACGATGGAAAAATACACAGACATGGTTTATTGTTTTGCCATGGAAGGACGTCTCACCAGGAATTTTTCAATACAATGAAATCTGCACATGTGCAGATTGCTCGCCTTGCTCTCTTACGGTTGAGTGATTATGGGAAGGTGTACTGGTATATCCTTCTCCAAGAATGGACATTTATATGTTCAAACTTCGCCGTTTCATGTACATACAGAGTAATCATATAATTGTTAGAAGGCTATATCAAATCTTATATACTTGTAAACAAATAATTTGCTTAAGTCTTTCATGATTTGTACAATAATTATTAGATACTATTTAATTAATTGTTTAATTCGATATTGTATAACTAATTCGACAAATGTAGAATTTTTCTATTAATAGTACATTATTATATTAACAACTTATCGACATCATGATATCCTTACCACACATGTCTAAACATTAACAATCAATACTACCGTATAATAATTATTCTATTCACTCCCATTATTCTAAATAACATCTGATCTTCCATCATAATCAATTAAGAAATTATTATTTTTCAGCTATTCCTCCGATTTACATTAAGTTTATTTATTTAATATATTTGTTTTTATTGTTTTATTAGTACTTATTTTGTCTTTTAAGGTTCCATAATTTTTAGTTCAGACAAGATAAATTTTTATCTAAATTGTAAATTTATAAGGTCAAGTGTTGATGAAAAGGATATCTTTGTAGCCATCATCTAGATAAATCACAATAGGAGTATTTCCGCATTATCATTGAAGCCGAGAGACACAACGAGTAGGCTACTACTGGGCTAGTAGTTCGTGCGTGAAATTTCGTTTTATTTGAGAAGCAAACTAGTTGTTTCAATGGACGGGACCGAATGAATGAGTAATGAGGCGCGAGTATTATCCGTCGACTGAATTGACAGCAAAACTACCATTAGCATAAGTATTCAGCAGCCGATACTGACATCTTTCCTTTTAAGAGGAAAGTGAAGTCAACCTAATTGATACGTGAACGAAACATGCTAGCGAAACAACATAATTGTGTTCATGGACGAATTGGTCATATTCAATTCGGCGGCTATTGTATCGATTTCAGCAGGTAGCTGCACACTAGAACGATGTGGTTTGCGTATGATATGCATTTGTTTATGATGTGGTTGGAGAAAGGAATTCAACGCATTTCAAGTTACTGAACCTGACAATCAACTTTCAAGATCTAAAATAAACATGTTTACACACATAAACTCTTCTGTTTTAGGTTTGTTTTGTGTTGTAAGAAATGTAAGAATGATTTTTTCCGACACTTAGTTTTGACGTAAATCGCAGTAAACGAGAAATGGAACCGAGATTTTGGACGCCATCCTGAATTACAAAAAATGCTCAACATTTACAGAGTGGCATCACTCGGATTTAGAATCTACACATTTAAATCTATCATAATCGATGAAAAAATCACCGACATACCTCAAAATTAGGTTCTACCCTCTGGTACTCTGACTATAAACATCTTGACTTAATTTCATATTCATAAATTTATAAAATATTCGCGTTTACTGGAGGTAGTAAATTTTTCATCAACTCGATTTCATGTGATTATAATAGTCTACATAACATGAAAGAATCATTAAGAACGTGGGAGCAAAGAATTCCGATGGGAATTCTCCTATTCACATGGGAATAGGAGATATTCATTCCACTTGACTGGGAACACGAGGGAAATATTTTGCCAGTATAATAAATTATCCACAACGTTAACTTGACACGATCAAAATGAAATTGAATACAATATGATCACTAAGTTACAAATGCAACTTATTAATAGATTGATGTTTTCATGAATGACAGCAATTTTCAGACTTTTGCTGACCTCATAACTAAGCTGGTATAGAGGCACAGATTTGGCAGAGTTCCTGCGTTAAATTAGACTTACGTTGTATCATACGTTTTCAGAAACGTCAGTTCATAACTGAGATTTCTCATCTTCAGACTTCACTCACATCAGAAAAGAAAAGGCCTTTTGTAAGCTTTTACAATAATTGTAATTTATCCTATAGACTATTCTGTATTTGAATTTATATGTGATCGATAAAATTGAGTTGGGCACCATGATTTTTAATTATTATTAATTTATTTTTTTAAATACTTTTTTCACCATTATAATCGAATGTGTGATGGAAAGAACTCGAAAACGCATGGTCATGATTTCTAACATTGACTAGTTGAGTGTAACAAACAAAATTTTATTCAGGCAAAATCCAACCACAAATTGCTATAATCTTACAACCTTTCGAATTCTTGATAAATATAACAAGAAACCATTGTCCTGTAAATATTGTGTTCTCTATCATTCGAATTCTCATCAAACACTTGAACATAGTTTCTTGGACTTCACCTGATAGTGATTTGTTCGCAACAGATTCGCCAACAATATTGGCATACAATCAAAAGTTGAACGGAGAAGCAATTAGGACTGATTGAGATCGGTGTGCGAGAAGGGTGCCGGTGCCGTGTCTGTTTGTTTGCCGTGTCACTGATTGAAGCACCTTGCAAACATTGCGGCCACTCAACTTAGTTGAAATTAATGTAAGTGATAAGGAAACACTTTGGCCACTGTACATCCTGTTTTAGGCCAGTTCACATCCATAGTTTTGCGCACGCACTGAACCGCAAGACTTCTTGGCAGAGATTTCTGGCAGAGCACACATTTCACCAGTGCGCTTTTCTTTCGAATTGATTTTGAACGTAGACTTCTGAAGATTATAGCCATTTTGAAGCCATAATGTTTATAAAGCATATTTCGATCGGTGATGGAGCTAGTAAAACATCCTTTATGTTTTGCATGGCTTCCAGATGCCCTCCCAGACTCAAATAAAAGTTTGTTTAGTACCGTAAGATTCAGGCACATTGGGGTTTGTAATGGAGTTCAAATTTAGAAGCGGTATGGCTCCTTTTCTTTTCAAATGGTTGTATCGAGAAAAATAACTACTAATTCGAATACAGAGTAAGAGTGAACTGAATAATATCCAATAATCTTATAATATTGAGCCTATCTCATTAGTACATTTTATAGCATGTGGAACTCATTCAATGAATTCTGCAAATAAAATATTAACAGTTGCATCAGAGATAAAAAATCGTTTATCTTTCTTAGTTACTAATTCTGCATATTTTAAAATTTTCAACTTTCGTAATCATAAAAATCATGGACCTGTTAGAATTAAGTGGCCATCAACAGAAGACAGAATTACTATGATAATAAAATAAATTATTGCTGATTGGGTAATTTTTTAGAAACTAATTTTTTGAGACCAAGAGTGGATCATTGAATACAAACAAGTATATGACATTATTGAATACATCATCCAATATATTTGTCATTGGAGGACATTTTTTCTAAAAATTGAGTAACTTCTTTGATTGATTGATTTAGAAACGCGATTGACACATTTATCAATTCTACAGCCTTACACGAGTACCTACCTACTTTTATTGTGTTTTCTTTATAATTATTATTATGTTTTAATTATACAGTGGCGGAATATGTAAAACTTATTTAATCACCAAGATCCTAAGTAAAGGATTTATTGAACTATAATTTAATTGAAACTTATAATATTCGAAAGTCTATGAATTATATACCAGCAAACATCTTCTCATCAAAGCAATCTTCAAATTCTTATTTTGAAAAGAAATATTTGGCTGCCTAAAAAGAATTCGTCATCTCCCATCATCACTCTCATATTACCCAAGCACAAGCCTAGAGATTAAGTGGGCATCATCATCACTATAAATATGTTATTATAGAATTTATAATTACAGTAAACTACGGTATATAATTGAATTAAAATTGGGGGGTTTCTGATATGCTCCTACATTGCAATGAAAAACAATATTATAAAAACGATTTATTAATAAATATGTCTACAATCATCTTAATTTATAGAGTATAAGAAAAAGATTTAGAAAAATAATCATCCCATGAGAATTAGGGTAGTTCCTCTAAATTATTCCAATAATGGTTCAATAGTTGTTTATAGTATTATCTGTGAATTTGTATTGCATTGTACAAATGACGAAAATAGATTGTTTCTGTTGTTTTGTTATCCCTGCTGTTGGTTATTCTTGGAGCGTTGTTTTGTTCCGTGCCAGTCAATGTTTTTTCAGCACTGATTCTCTATCCTCGAAAAAGTCAATTTAGATATTACCACCATATACTATAATAAACCAACTGAATTTGAGAGAAGATGGCATCCTATTAACACTACCCTGCACAAATATGTATTCTTCATTTTTATCTATCCTTTAAACCAAAAGGAAGACGTTTCCAAAAGAAAAAATCATAATATAGCATTCTTATGCTAGGCGTACACCGGTCAGTCAAGACAAGACAAGACGAGATTAGTCACGTTTAGTCACAGTACTTCACATAGTTGCTTATGAAGCAACACACACCGATTAGTCATTGCATCGGTGTGTGCTGCTTCGTAAGCAGCTATGTGAATTACTGTGACTAAACGTGACTAATGTCATCTTGTCTTGTCTTGACTAACCGAAGAACGCCTAGCCTAACCATTCATAGTAATATTGAATTCATAACCAACTTTACAAATTAATTGAAGCTATTTCAGGACGCATAAATTTATGTTTAATTAATTGCTGAGGCAATCATTTTGAGTTTAGATATGTTGATGGTAATAATTAAGAATAATATTACTATCAAATTGTTGGTAAAAACGGAAAAGTATAAGCATAGATCAATAAAAGAAGAATGCAGGCCGATTTTCCCCATTTTAGTGATTTCACTGCCTTCTTTTATATCTATCCTTTATTGCTACAACAATTATTATATTTATTAATACTCGTTCCAGATAACTACAGTACAATCTTTTCCATTAACATGAAAATGATATTTTTTCTTCAACTAATAATTGTTTCTTACACTTTTTTTACATACAATTAACCCGTAGGCCTATAATGCATTTCCTCATAACCGACATTCGGTCGCGATTTTTCTGCCCGTATTGTAAAGGCCTTTAAGTTTTTATAAAGGCCTTAACTAAATTATAATAAGTAAGTACAGTAAGGGCCGGTTCATGAGCTCGGGATTTAGCTAAGTCCTAGACTAAAACGGGTGGTCACCATAGCAACGACAAACTTTAGCCTCGATATTATGATCCAAGGGCTCTCTATGCTGCTAACCCAATAACCTGTCGAGACAAACGTTTGTCGATGCTACGGTAGCCACCCGTTTTAGTCTAGGACATGGGTGAATCCCGAGCTAATGAACCGGCTCTTAATGTTTTATTGTAAATATTATGTTGTGGCTAATAAACTATTCTATTCTAAATCCATTTTATTTATAAGAAGCATTACTATATATATATATTTTTTCATTTTTCAGTATTGCTATAGGCTACTTCGTACTGTTTGCTCTATGAACTCACAGCTAGCGCACAAGTTTAACTTTGCTGGCTGTGCCAAATCATTTGGATCTATTATAATTTACATTTTTATTATGCATCTTGTATGTATCATTCATGTTTTGTAATTATGTAATTTTGGCGAAATAAACATTCTTATTCTAAACCCATTTTAAAGGCGGTAAGAGGATGCTAACAAATGAATGAATGGGGTGGACAATGAACGGACCTACAGTTCTGATATTGTATTGAATGTTGTGCTTGCAGGCGCGGTGTCAGTGTGGCTGACAGTGTCGTTCACAGTGGAGCGCTACATAGCCGTGTGCCACCCGCTGCGCGGCAAGGTGATCTGCACGGAGAAGCGCGCGCGCCGCGTCATCCTCACCATCTTCGCGCTGTGCACCCTCGCCACGGCCACCACGCCCTTCGAGTACTTCGTGCGCACCGATCTCAACAGCCACAACCAGACCACCATTTCCATCGGCCACACAGACCTCGCCGACAACAACATCTACCGCGCCTTCTTCTACTGGTTCTGGGCGTTCGCCTTCGTCTTTGTGCCCCTCGTGCTGCTAGCCGTCTTCAACACCATACTCGTCGGCACTGTACGCCGCAGCATACGACAGCGCGGACTCACCGAGGTTGGTATTCACGTGAACATCTTATCTAAGTTTATTTCATTTATCAAGCTCATATTGAAGTGAGTAAGATAAGTATAGCAGGATCCTTTTCACTTGTCAGAAAACATATGTTTCGACGAGCAATATCACAATACTTAACCTACAAATGCTGAACCTCGCAGATTATTGAAAAGGTCTTTTAAAAAGTTATTCTTTGAAAGGTCTTCTTTAAAAAGGTCTTTTAAAGACTTTAAAGGTCTTTAAGACTTTTAAGCCTTTTGATTATTGTGTCGAAATCACTATTTAATTATTACCGAAACAGCTGATTTCTGACAAGTTAAAAGGATCCTGCTATAACATGTTTTTATTTGGCAATAAAAAATTATGAATTTATCCAAAATCACTAACCAAACTTTCTGTGTAGAAGTGAAGGTGTGATATTGTAGTAATTATCAATATTGAATAAAAATACTGGAAGTTGTCACAGCTACAAATTTATTAAAATATCGAGGTATCGATTTCAGTTGTTACACCATTATCAATCTCTAGAGAACTTCAGATTGAGATTAATCAATCTCAGTCTCTGGAAAACTCTAGATTGAGATTAATCATCCTCAGTCTCTGGAAAACTCTAGATTGAGATGGTGTAACAACTGAAACCAGTATCTCGATATTTTAATAAATTTGTAGTTGTGACAATAATTTTGATAGAAGACATGATATGTAATAAGTAAGTGTTTTGAAACACTCTCATGGAAAACTTTTCATATGTAATGCCAAAAACAAGTTACTTCAAGTTACAAGTTACACTCCCATTTATAAGAAAGGTTGAGGAACTATTTGCTGAATTATTAATAGAAGCCTCAAATTGTCTAGACCAAATCAATTTCCAACTGAAACCATTCAGCAGCTACATGTACGATACAGAAGTGATGACAAGTCGAAACAAATGAAATAATGACTGAATAGGCTGAAAATGTTCAGTTCAGTTTGAATGATGCTAGGAGGTTGCTTACTATTAGCTTGAAGAATGGAAGCCTCGGATAGGGTGAAGTCAAATCAATTTTCAATTTTATTTTTAGAAAAAAAAAAATAGAATAGACCTATTGCATGAAAGGCAATAGGTCTCTGCTCTATAGTAGTAAACCATCGTTATGAAATAAAACCTTATTTCTGATGGAAGTGTGTAATATTGTTTTATAAATATAATAATCAATTACTATTGTATGCCTGTCTTATCAAAATAAAAAATTCAATGCTGATCATTTCCAAGCGTTTCATTTAAAATATAGATAAAGTCTCCATAGTCATTCATTGCAATTCATTTAGAAATAATTTATAATACTGGACAATTGAATAAATGGTAATGGGTTTAGGTTTAGAAATAAACACATATATATATCAAAATTAACCTACACCGTACGATTTACTGAATGGAAAAGAATAGAAAATAAATCATTCAGTAGTAGACTATTAAACCTCAATGCTTGTATATTTATGTCAGTTCTAGAGCGAATAATTCAAAGTTCAAACAGGTAGTCTGCTCACAACAGCTGCATCATTTGAGCATGGAAAACTATTGTTCTAGTAAAGCAACAAATAATATTGTTACCTCTGATCAGACAAATGTATGATACCTATTATGATGTCTGCTAGCTATTGAGCCACTCGAAGTACTTCACAGACCATTTAACGTAGACCGAAATTATAAGTGACATTGAATTTTATGATTGAGTTTAATGAAATAAATATGGATTGGAATAGTCACATTCAACCCAATATTCCTTAATTTGAAACTAACTACTGTTACTGTGGCATAGAATAATTTTTATTTCTGAAATTTAAATATACATGTATTTTAAATTATTATATGTATTTTCATATGCTTCATTGTTACCATAATTATCAGCATTGTTATAATTTATTATGTATTGTACATGTATTCATTTCATAAATAGAAATATGTTTATTAAAATATTGCGTTCGAAACCTTGACTATATTATTAATTTATGAATTTGAATTAGGAATTAAATTTTTCAAGTATTGTATTTTAAAGCCAAGGTATGTATTTCTTGATTTTGTTTTTATGTGAAGTTGGTTTTTTGTTTCCCATACAGGTGTTTACCTTGGGCTTTATTGTTCATGCTTATTTTTTGTTAAATTGATGTGATTGTTATGTTTGTATGTATGTGATGAGCAATAAAGAAGTTTCAAAATAAAAAAAAATAAAAATCAATTTTCAATAAATCGAATGAATTACTCTAACAGGCTTCTTCAAGAACCTAAAGCTTGACAATACAAAAATGAAACGATATTAAAGTCAAAGCATTTAAACACAACTATAGCAATAATAACATAAACAACCAACAACCTCAAAAACAGAGTATTTATATTGGTATCGTGTAATGACTGTAGCCGACTTGGTTTATTGCGGGTCTGATAAGCCAAGAATCCCTGATTTGATATCAGTTGACAAGATATTTTTCTCGGACACGGAGGACCGTTGAGCCGTCGGTACCGGCAACCGGTAGCTCAAAAAGTAGTCGTAGTTTAATTCATCTCTCATCATCACCCTCCCAATACCTACGCACAGCTTAAACCTCAAGTTGGCATCACCCTAAATGACAGATGGTAAATGTAGAGCTCTTGATACTCCCGTTGAATCAGTTTCTTGAGAATTAGGCTAGCGTGAACTAAATAACTTAATGTATTTTTGTTTTAGGTGGAAACAAACTGCCGACAGAAGCAAGAGAACAAGATAACAATGACACTGATTGCGGTCGTGTTCCTGTTCATGGTCTGTCAGACGCCGCAGGCATTCCTGCTGATAGTGACTTACTTCTACAGTCCAAGTAGAAAAACGCTCGGACATTTTGTGCTCAGAGGACTTGGTAATATTGCCAATTTTCTAGTAGCCATCAATGCAGCGTCAAATTTCATTTTATACTGTGCTATGAGTGATAAGTACAAGAGAACTTTAATACTAACATTCTTCCCTTGCCTAGCCAGTAGGCATAGGAGATCACACACGTTCAATTCGAATGTCGCAAGCTATGAAAATTCATCGATAAGAATTGTCTCGAGGCATTCTTGATGTGAAATCAACTACTCTCTTGATGCCACTCTTTCCATCTATTTTGTTACACCTGTTCATTGATTCGATTTTGTTTAGGAATAGATTAATGTTAATAATAATGTTGTACTCTACAATTTGACTTTCTTTAACGAACTGCTTGTTAATAATTCACTTGACACTGATTTTTCACTCGACAAAGCAGTTGAATTGAAAAAAAAATTATTATCTTAATTCTTGTGAGAAATTATTCATTAGACTATTATTAAAAAGCAGACTGCTTCGCCGAGTGAAAAATCGGTTTAAAGTGGATAATATTGAATGTTATTGTAAATACAAAAAGAACTCAACTGAAACCATAGTAATTGATTTTTGATTTCCCCAAAGTTTGCCACAAACCAAATAGAATTGTAAATAATTTATAGAATAATTAGATAAATTATAACGTTCATCTCTGAAAATCATTGCATATTAGAAGAATTCATTTTTGAAAACATTGCATAAAGTAAGATTTAATTCAATTTATTAACAAAATTTCATTCAATTCTCAAACAAACTCAAGTAAATTGGCAACATTTTTAAAACCGCTTACAAAACAAACAAGAATGGAATCTTCGATTGAAATGTTTTGAGTAATTTACTTTTTACTTCTTGATCTATTTGATTTCGGCTTCTCAGGCGTATGAGATTTCGAATCAGAATGGTATAGTACGTTCTTGATATTAGTAGCCAATTCTTCGGAATGTTCTTCAGTAAAGTTCTAAGAAAACATGAGAAATATAGATAATACTGTCTGTTCCATTAATCACAGATGAAAGTTTTCCAAAGTTAATGAATGAAAATGAGTAATTCAACTATGCATAGTTCAGTCTGTGAGATAAAGTTAACGAATATTATAGGTAAATTGAATTAAGATAGATTAAATTAAGTAACGGAATTATATAGGATTGTCTTCTCTTTTGTGATCTTAGTATACAACAAGAAATTGAGCTAGCCAAAGAAACAAGTAATGATAGGAATCAATAGAAAACTCACCTCCTTGAATCCTTGCATCTTTATATACTCTTGGCCTCTGAGAATACTAAGGTCTATGGCTCTATAGGTCCTTTCGATTATATCTTCAGTTGAGAGGAGCGCTTCTTCACTTTTACAAGCATTCGTACCATCTTCAACCTTTAAAATGAAATAGATTGAAAATAAAAAATTAAAACCCTTTTTAAACTCAATTCAATTGAGGAAAACTACAATAAATGAAAAAAATAGGAACTCTGAGTTGATTGTATGCTCTTAATAATACAGCAGAGCATCCAGAACCTCTACACATTACTTATCTATTCAGGCACTACTCAGACCTGGAAACTTCAACATCGAAAAGCAACTCATCGCTCGGCGACTCAGCGACGCAGCATGTGTTTTCAAATGACGACGCTCAGACCAGGCGATGTCGCCTAGGCGATATCGCCTAGGTGAAATCGCCGCGCAACGAAGTTGCTTTTCGATGTGACATGCTGGTCGCCGAGCGATGTGTGTACTGATTCTATGTACAGAAAAGTGAGGTTAGGTGATATTCTAATCACATCAAACAGGTAAAGTAGGTTTATTTGCTTTAAAAAGTAGTATTTCATCATTTTTTGATCACTTCAACTTATAAAATATTGAACAAAAGTAATAAAATTCTCAAAATATTTACTTTTTGAGAATATTGTGATAGTAGTCGAACAGCAACTCTGGCAACTTGAGTAGCGGCTGTGAGTGCGACAAGCAACTGCTGCATCGCTGAGTAGCCGAGCGATGAGTTGCTTTTCGATGTCAAGTTTCCAGGTGTGAGTAGTGTGTCACTGATCACTGCGGATACAATGGTCACACTACGGATCATACTTATTTTATATAAGAGAATACATCTAAATCACCGCTATCATTCTAGTTTCACAGAACTACTTGAAAAGATTTGAAAGATTCTCAATATAGATATATAGGATAGATTAAGGTTGAACTATCAGGAACAATAAAATAATCAATAAGAAATATGACTTAATATAAGATATTGGTTAGAAAAATCGTACAATTCAAAACAGACTGCTGTATTCAAGTATAGGTATGAGGTATACGTATATTCATTTAATTCGATGGCGAATAACTTTCATTTAACATTTCTATGGTAACTGGTGATGTGCTGTTGATGTCTTTTTTAAAAACATGTAATGTTTTTTACATGTTAAACAGTATTTATGTGAAAAAAATCAACAGAACATCACCCGTTAACATAGAAATGTTAAATAAAACGTTATTCGTCATCCACCAAATTCGTCATACACCTTTAGAATGGAGTGTTTCAAATGTTTGATAGATGAAAACTCACTTTGCTGTATTCATCCAGGAGAGATTCAGTTAACACAGGTTTAATCACTACTTTCGCCGCTTCGTTATTACCACCTTCAACCACTTTATCTTTCACATCGTTTTGCAAAGGAGCTTGTTGATGATGTTTCCAGGCATTCGCGTAGTCTGAAGAAAAATGAATACAGGTTAAAATGTATAAACTGTAATGTATAAACATTAAAAATAATTTTAGTGAAAAATAAATGTTGTATAAAAAAAAATATCTTGCTTAAGCTGAAAATTCGCAATTTATTTGAATTGAATAGAGCTTTTAGTTGAAGTCTACCTTCAGGATAGTCTTCCAGAAACTTCTGTTGACACTCGAGGGCCTCCAACATCCTTGCTTCATCGCCAACGTCCACCCAATTCTCTTTCTGACGGCGCAGTTCATCTGCTGTCTGTGTGTCGGGGAGTAGCTGAGGTTCACCTGCCTGGAAATAACTTCATTTTAAAAGAAAATATTCACCAGACCTGAAAATTCAATCTATTATAATAATCCATTCACGGTTGAGTGTTTATGGGAATAAAGCTTTCCTTGAATATCCCTCTCCAAGAATGGAGATTAATACTGTATGCACAAAATCCACCGTTTCATGTGTAGATACATCACAATCATATTATCGTTAGCGTATTGTATCTCATATTCATATAGTTTAGTAATGCTTTAGTTTATCATGCTTTGTTCAATCGAAACGTCGAATAATTACTTTACTACATCCACAAACTATACTATAATATCTTCCACTGTCATATCTAGAATTTAAGCCGAAATATTTTTTAATGTAGGCTACATAAATAAAGTTCATTATTCAATCTCATCCTCCCCAGATGTATAATTATTATGAACTTTATCTAAGTGCTTTACAAAATATATCGGCTTAAATTCCAGATTTTGACAGTGTTGTACATGTACATTGTAAAATTTACATACAGATGAATTGCATTTAATCAATTCAAAGTGCATCGTACTTCAAGAATTGTAGACCTACGAACGTGTGTCTTACTTTGAGAATTTTAGATTTTTGTAAGCTTATGTGCATTCAAGTTTGAGAATTGTATTCTCATTTTTAAACAAAGAAAAAATATTTTAGAATAATGGCGAATCGGTTAGGTTTAACAAATAGTTATTACTCTTCAAAGAATGAAGTGTGTAGTAATGCAATAGCCATAAAGTCAAAAATAGTTATAAAACAACCAATCAATTATACAGCCAGTTATACAGCCAATAACTCACTTCTTGGTCAAAACAAGCTCTTAGAAGCCATGTAGGCATCTCATTTATTCCAGGAAAGTCGAGGAAAGACGATTTTTTCGCAGGTTTCTTCAGTCTTCTACTTATTTCAGAGTCTGTAAAAATATTTCATTATTCATTTTTACACGAAAAAAATTATAAGAATGTTTTCAGTTCTACCGGTGTTAAATCAGAAATTTTTGTTTAAACAAATCCAAATTAAATTAGAATTAATGATATACAAGTTATCAATCATCAATGGTTCACCATTCAATAAATGGTTAAAATAATGTACTGTATATTATTCTCTCGTCCGAGAGAATAATAATACGGTAGCAGTAGCAGAGTGGGCAGTAGAAAATCAAAATCTCAAAGTTGATACTAGCGCGGTTTCAGCAGCGGGAGACGGGTGAACTAAGTGCACTACGTTGAAATTATCATTTGATGCATGGAAAAATGAATAAAATGGAAAGGAAGTGTAGATCAGACAATAAATCGATTCCTTCAACTTCAGGCGGGTCTGAGTCAAACATTGCCTTAGTTCGCAATATAGCGGTAGTCATATAGGTATAGTCAGCTAGCAAAATGACAGCGAATTTTAGATATATTTTATAAACCTTGGGTTTGCTTTCTGTAAATGTAACTTGGTTAATGATTGTTAATAATAAAATTGTGCTTATTGTGAATGTTTAACTTTGACTTGTCAGGGCTTAATACATTGTAATCAATGGAATAATTAATGAAGAAATAGCATTAGAAAAGGTATCCCTGGAGATCTCTTGCCTAACGAGGGCGTGGCCTATCGCCCAATTCTCGTTTCACTGTTACAAACGTCTGGAGTCGGAGACGTTTCCATCTATTCATTGTTCCATGATTTGATGTGATTGAAACGGTTCATGTTTTTAGATTTGAAAAAAAAACAATGTCGCGGTCATGTTCATACCTTTGAAATTTTTCAATGCAGTCTTATTCTCTTCTGATAATAACCAAGAGTTTTTCTCAACTTGAGCCTCTATCAGAAACGTCCAGCCATCACCATCAACTGATTCAACTGTAACATTGATAATAGAAATAATCAACCGTTTGATCATAATAAAACTGTAATGATAAAATTGGAAACAAATCAACATTTGAATTCTTTATTCAAATGGCTATTTAATCAACTTGGATTACAATGTTTCATAATTCATAATTGTTTTATTGCAGAAACCTTTGAGATCATCAATGGCATTACAAAGTCAATACAAGTGAGAGTCAAACGGAGTACCATAATCAAAAATATCCAATATAACTTCATTGTAACTATTGGGTTTAAATATGAATTCAAAGAGAAATTCAATTGAATGATTGTCTTTATTTTCTTAGAGGCGCAGTTAAGGCGCAGCCGGCCCTCTCTTCCACTCAACCCTCTGTTACAATGTTAACAGTTGAACAAAAACATAATTTAAAATATAAACTTAGTTATGATATAATTAAATCTATATTAATAAAAGAGAGCAGCACTGGTTAACATAATATGTATTAAAATATAAGAAAATCACTTTGTAATTAATAAATAATTACTAAATTAACCTATCAAGCATATCACTAGGTTTTCTACTCTAATTATTTTTTACGCTAGAATCATTTAAATTAAGAATGAGTTATCGTTCGTATCATACATGTTTTATTGTTTCAAATAATAAAATTGAACGGAAAAAATAAAATAAATTTTTTAATGTATAAATATAAAATTGAGTTACTTTGAATAACTTAAAACTATACCTACCAAAAAATAATAAATCAGAGCTGTTGTGTAAAATTATTTCAAAGTTAGAGCTTATAAGAAATATTCACTACACTTCAAACACTTATTGTTATAATATCAATTCACTGTTTCAAATAATATAGAGAAATATAAAGTTAATATACTGTGATACTAGATTTCGGTCGCTTCCACAATCATCTGTAATCATACCAAGAGAAGAAAATTTATGGGACAAGTTTTAAAATTCACGCATCAATCTAATATGAAATTTCATTTCAATCATCACATTCATTGGTTCTCATTCACTACCGGATTAATACACAAAAGACTACTTGGTGTAGTCTTTGATGGGAATACAGCGAATACCTAACAGTTATTGGTGTGAGTGTGGGCTTTTTGCACAGTGCATCACAGCAAACAATCTACGCCACCTTCTAAGCACGTTCTCCGTTCACCGCGAATATAGGACGATATTAGACTGTCGTCTAAGCACTTTCTCCGCGAATGCGCCTTGACAACTGGATGTCTTTAGGCCCAATCCAACAATTGCATTGGATTACATAGGACGATCAGTATTTGAACTTTCTATACATTATTGGGTTTCCTAAATTTTTCAATCGTGTTGTCTTTAGGCCCTTGCCTGCTAGATAAGGTCAGGCCCAATCCAACAGTCAACATAGTCTTACTACTTTCAATTTAGGTACTAGATTCAACTATGAAACTTACCAAACCTAGAATAAGAATTATAGTGTATTGAGAATAACATACTTCCTTCTGATGAGTTGAGAATGACGATAGGCAGGTAAACTCTTTGAATATTTGTATTCTCAATTATAATTCTTCCCCCATGTCCTCTGATCTTCAATGTTAATTCAGCTAGAATGGACGATGAAAGCAAGGCCAAGGAAAGAGCACAAGTACCCTTCACTTTCAACATGCACCTGAAAAAAATAAAATAATTGAATATTATTCACTGAATCCTCAGTTTATCATTAGAAAATATGAGAAAATCTATTCAATAGATTCTATTGAAATGTGGAGTCTTTCACAATTTGAAAGTTTTATTTTATTGAGTAATTTTATATTATATATATTATACCCATATTTTTTGAGAAATTGGGATAATTCAGCGAGGCGTAACACCCTAGGACCTCTCCGCCAAAAAAGCCATATATATATTATGTTATATGACAGTTTAGCCATGATTTGAAAGATAATTTGCGATCTAAAGTTTTGTCTCTTCTCAAACAGTATTGTACATTAGATATATCAGTTACATCCATTGGATTTATTGACCAATAGATCAGAAATTATGGAGAATTTATGGGTTACGAGAAACCCGTTATTCTATTAGGATAATTTCTATTATGTGCGCTACTGACACTATGAGTGATTGAAGATTAAAAACGTTTGTGTTGCAGAAGGCGCAAAGACAGTATTTGAAGAGCTCAATAAAGAGCTGTGACCAAAATAAAAAAGCCTAAGGTAAAGTATGCTCCCTATTTTTTGCTTGTAACTTTTTTAAATTCAACCCCCCCATTGTTAAAAATCAATAGGCTTCTTACTTTATCTATGAAGGTAAAGTGTATGTGATAAGTGTACGATCTTCCATTCGTTAGATATCGTGCGTACAGACAGCCGGACGGACAGACGATTGCATTAAGGTCCTATCGGGTCCTTAATACTTATTTTGAATTAATTGGTCATTTGAAAAAATACTTTGCAATTACTTTCGATTGAAATACTTTTAATAATTCATAAGATTCTAAAATCATGATTGTAAGTTCTGCTGAGCTCAACTTACTTGCAAAAAATATTAGTTTCCTTGTCTGGTATGTATAAGCCTTCGAATATGCATCTAACTGGTGATAGTGGAGGAAGGTCAGTTCTGCCATGGATCGGTGAGAAAGAATAAGGAAGTGGGTAGTCTCTGGACCCAATTATCCTCAATTTCCAGGCAATATGTTCAGGGCATTTTCCTTCAGTTGTGAATACCAATAAAGTGTACCCTTTCTATAAAAAAGAAAGGAGATACATTTGAGTATATTTTCAATGGCACATGGTTATCGAAAAATATTTTATTTCAATTATATTTTTTGAACTTTATTTTTGAAATTTTATATGCTATCAATTTTTTTAGTCTACCAGCAATTCATAAATGGTTTTTAAAGATTTGATTTTCCTATCTAACTTGGTAAGCTTTCAAATAAATCCTGTATTTTTGTTGAATAAAAATGTTAAAAATTACTGTAATCATTTTATAACATCAGTATTATGTGAAAAACTTACTTCATTATGACATATTTGAAAATTTGCACTCTCGCTCAGAACAGAAGTAGTAACATCATTGGTATCATTATTGGCCAGTGCTATACCAACCGGGAAATTTGCAAACATTTGAAATACATAAGGCTTTTTCTGAAACAGATACAGAAGTTGGAAGGAAATGAGATATTGCAACTATTCAATTGCTTTTAAATCATAATAATATAAATGGCATTATACAGGAATTTCGTTCAATTAATTATTAGATACATAAGTGTTTAACATACCTCACACACTATAACAGTAATAAAACATTTCGATTGTAATTGAATTGGTAAACAATTGATTCTATAGATCAGATCTATTCTGTAGTAGATCAGGACAGAATAATTTTTTTCAGCCGTTCAAAAGTTTTCACTATTGCTTGCACTACAAAACTTTCCAATTTTCAATTGATTGAATAAATGTATTAAATTTATTATATTCGCATAGCAACATTGATTTGGTATACATTGATCAATTATTGTAAGCTTTCTCTTTGCATTATAAAAACTAGTAGATGCCTCCACACTACACTTATATAGGTTATTGCAATAAAAAACTGCATCATGGATTTGAAAAAGTATGAGATATTTTTGTAAATTACATTGCAAGTAGAAATTCATTGAGCTTACCTCAACATGATCAACATTAATTATGTACCGTAGTATCAATATTGCTGATTGTGGATCATCGACGGTGTAAGTTCCAGAGTGATCAACGTAAGACATTTCATACTCCTTACAGTCTGCGTAGGGATAGAAAGTTGAAATGTAGGTATTCTTTTCAAAAAATCTCCTGCAAGAATAATGTAATGAAAAGGAAAATCAGTTATTCTGATAATTTATAATGCTATAAGAATTGCACAGTTACAAAAAATTGAAAAACATTTCTCTGTAAGCACTACACTACAGTTATCGAGCCGCTCATTTATTTCTAATTCAAGTGCCAAAAGGTGAAATTTAATTTTTCTGAATTAAATATAATATAACCTATTTATAATTTCTATCAATAAAAATTCAATGTCATGATCAGTATAAAGTGATTATACTGTGAGTTTGACTGACACCACAGTTAACTCAAACACTCATTGAACATCATAGAATATTTTTCTGTAAAGCCAACTGTAGTTGTCCTTTTCCTAGAACAACTACCAACAGGTCTTCACCCAGGTATGTCCCCACCAATTAAAGCCATTCGCTAATAATAATAAAAACCACAACAACCATATTCTTTTCCTTCTTTACTGCCCTAGAATAATATTGAAAAGGACCAAAAAATTGATTACCGGTACACTAACCTATAAATGGCCATCATGTTCACAGGATCGTCGAACACTAAATCTGGACCCTTTCGGAGATGAGAATCTTTATTTCTAGAATCCTTATTTCTTGGCGTTTTCCTAATGAAAAATATCGAAAATTAGTTGATAAAAGTTTCAAGACAACGAAACATACATATCAAGCTAGACAATGTGATTAAGTGTAATGTTGTTATAAATATAATATAGTAGATATCATTAATTTAAAAAAAAAACATTCAATGTAGTTAATTAATGTCGTAAAATAGAAAAAAACCCAAGATCAAGATTACTGAATTGATTTATTAACATCAATTCCGCTTCTACAAGTTTTACTTTTCGTCTTAACTTCTACTGAAGTACGTCTACTAGTTTTCAGTGTGTTGTACTGAAATAAATAGGAACACTTATATTATTCTTATGATTGGTACCATAAGAGATATTATAATAATATAGAATTTCTTGTAATTTATTCATGAATACATCGAATGGCGATTTATAAAAATATGCCACTTGACTGGCATCGATCCAGTCTAAATTCATGGAGATTTGATGAAAATTATAATAATAAATATCAATTATGATACCGTAATGCCACTAATAAGAATAGATAAGCACTACCATAATTGAAATTTCAGAAACAATGCAGAAAACTAGGCGACTGTAAACGTTGGTGATCTGTCATCCTGTGTTCAGCATTAGCGTTAGTAAAACATGTTTTCAAAACAAAGAGCAATAATTATTGAAAATTTCCTTACGGTTTATTTTCTTTGGTTCGTTTATCCAATATATCGTGATTGAGTTGAGAAGTTTCCAATTGCTTACGAAGCTCCTTCTCTTTCAAATACTTTTCATACAGTTCTTCATTTTTTGTCATCAAATATTTAATACCAAACTAGAAAAAACAAATCTGAGATATTAAAAAAATTCAATTGCCAGATCATTGAAAACATCTTTGATGATTCAGAAAGTATAGAGTACGACGAGATTCGTTGAATATTAAATAAAAATTGATAATTTGTTTCTCTCGCCACTTGAACAGAGTGCTTAATTTTGTAGTCAATAAGATCAGATATGATGATGAAATAAAAATAAAAAATCAACTCTTTTGAGTTTTGGGTAATAGCATAAATCAGTTCAAGTCGTGATAATTATCAAAACAATGCTTAATAGAAAGCTTAGATAACTTACAAAATATTCAAACTTGGAACATATATTGGGGAGACCGGTAGCCAAGGTGGCTTATCGGTTGTCTAATAAACCAAAGGTTCCTGGTTCGATCCCAGAGGACTACACATCCTCGAGAGAAATAAAAAATAGAAAACTATAACAAAGAGATAGGCTACGTGGAATATTTAAATTTGTTTACCCCAGGATTGAGAAATAGTTTTTGAAATTCAAATAAGCACCGAATGAAGTCATCTGGATTGGGCTTCTTTTCTAGCAACAAATCAACCGCCAATTCCTCAAATGTCTGAAAATTATGCACATAATTAAATAAAACTCTTTTAAGGGTAATTGTTGGAAACCCATACTGTGCAATAAATCAATTATAAGTTCAACCCACCTGTATTATCTTCAGTCTTATCAAGGACCGATCATTTGGATTTGTCACCTGCTTGTTTAAGTATTTAGGTTCTAATGAATCGATGAACTTCTTATAAGCTTCTCCATGTGCGACTTCATCAGAAGCTTTATCTATCAAAGCTGCAAACAGATCACTTGAAGTACCTAAGAAACACATAAATCAAATAGTCAGAGACAACCAATTTCTTGAGCCAGAGAAACGTGAATACTAGAATTTTTGTATATTGAATTAAATATAGTTATACTGGCATTTATGGGCAATAAATTAAAAAATACAGAAAAAGATATATTTCATAGTAAGAATTTCAAATGTAACTTACTGACATTTCATACAATACAAACATCTCACACAAACCTCCAGAATACTTGTCAACCACTTTTTCCAATAGTACATTAAACAATATTGTAATAAAGAATCCAAGACAAGTATTGATCAATTGCGCAGAATTTGTAAATGAGTCATTCTAATTTCATAGAAAATTAATATTTCTATTCATTTTCTTTCTGAGAAGCCGTTGTCAGTTTGACAGGCTAATGATACAATTCAGTTTTTTAGTAAGTGCTGGAACAACAATACATCAACTTATTACCATCAGTTTCTAAATGTTCAATACTGTTTGTTACAAACCTGCAAAATACTTTACTGCGATTGAGGGTAATGCCATAATTTGGTAAACTTTCTCTCGACTGCAAAGTGTAAATTCACTGTATGAAAATATTCTGAGAGCATAATGTTTCGGCAAATTACACCAAATCCTCAAAATCTGTAATCTGAACAAGAATAACACCATAAATTGTAAATTTGTTAGCCTAAGCAATAGAGTATTCGTCAGAAGCTACTATTATAAACTGGACCAATGGGTTCCAATATCACTTCTGAGAATACAAGTCTGTAGACTTGAGGCATAAATTTAGAGAACTATCTTATCATTGTATAGAATTTCGCTCGCAAGAAGTTTCATTTTATGGGAAGAAAGTGAAATCATTTTAGGCTTCCTCTTCCAACTTAAGATTAGGATTTTGAAGCAATGTCACAAGAGAGATAATATAGGTTGAAGCAGAAATATGAAATCATAGCATTACCGTACCTTATTTGAATATAATAATACTATATTACCCAGAGCCCAGAAGTCTTGTAATAGTTTGAGGACTATGGAGATGAATTGAGAAAAGAACTTTTCCAATTCTCTGCCTTTCCCAAGTGAATTTCTCTCCAATAATTGAATATCCTTCTGAGATGTCTATATTTTTATTGAATCCATCAAAACTGATGAAAAATACTTTGCAGTACAGCGTATCACATACTGATCACGTTTATTAAGGAAATTTCAATGAGTAACTAAAATATAATTCTATAAACAAAATTTACACTTTCTCCAGATATATTGTGGAACTTCTCCATAATGAGGTGAATCAGTAAAAGAATAAAGTTACCAATTCCATAAAAACTAAGCTTATTTTAAACCATACTGGAGTTTCAATGCCCAGCATGGCATTATCTTCAGTGGGAGTTGGAAGCTGAGTATTAGAAAAAATACTGTATTTTTTCAATACAGTATTATAGATATTTTTCAATACAAGATTAGAAAATACTGTATTTTTCATGGTTTAAAATAAACTAAATTTTTCTGGAATTGACAACATTTATTCTTTAACTGATTCACCTCATTCTATAAACCTCATTCATTGTACATGCATTGTAGGCTCTTAGCTCTGATATAGATCATCATACAATTTCCAAGCTAACTCTGAAATGAATCAAACGTCAAACGGTTCAAATTAAATAAACTGTGCCACTGAAACTTCAGGTCTGTAAGTGTCCTTAGCGGACATGTTGGAGCATGAAAATCAAGTGTGGTTGTGCGGTGAGATTTATATCAGAAAATTATAAAATAATCATAAGGCCTTCTAAAACTATAAAAAAATACTTTACTTAGCCAGAAAATAACAAAGCCAATCAACTTATGTAACTGATGTTTTTTCAACTTTTAAAAGGATACCCAAATAGAAAGAATTCATACTGTTATCGATAACCGGTTGGAACAAAGTATTTTTGACTTCTTTTTCGAGTTTTTTTGACGCTTCTTTTGACTTCTTTTTGGGCGCTGGTTCAGCAGATTCTTTAGGATTCAATTCCTTGGTTAGGAATTCTTGAAAATTGTCAATAACTTTGCAATGTTTGAAATCTGAAGGTTTATAGTAGAAACTCAGTTTCCTGTAGGAAAGGAATGCTTTTTACTATCAAGGTAAAGTTTTATGTAGCAGGATCCTTCCAACTTGTCAGAAAACATATGTTTTACTCGGCCACCAGTACAATACTTGACCTACAAATGTTGAATCTCGCAGATTATTGAAAAGGTCTTTTAAAAAGTTATTCCGTGAAAGGTCTTCTTTAAAAAGGTCTTTTTAAGACTTTAAAGGTCTTTTAAACTTTTAAGCCTTTTGATTATTTTGTCGAAATCACTGTTTGATTATTACCGGATCAGCTGATTTCTGACAAGTTAAATGGATCCTGCTATACTAATTGAAGTTTTTCGAATAGACTATGCCGCAAATATGAATAATCTTGACATACCTGACGAATAATTTTTCAATTAAGGAGATATTAATAAGTTGAACAAATTCCAAGTTGCAATAATAGCAAAAGAGCAATCAATATATCATTTGTATTCATGAGAAATTATTTCATATGAGTATAAGCATGAACTTTTGAAACACACAATAATTTTTTTTCTTGCAGTTGAATAGCCGACTAGAATGCTGTACTTTATTTTACCTTATGGAGCTGACAAGGGTATCCATTTTAACCCACATTAGAAGATTCAAAGCTGGTTCATCCTATAAAAGAATGATCCAAACTTAGAATGATTGGAAAAATAATTGGATTTAGTCTTATCGTCTACTTGGCATAAATGAGTGTAGTATGTCATGAGATGACCTTAGTAGTTCGTTATGGACAATCAAATAGTTGATTTTTTTGCTAGAGATTATGCCCACATAAGCTCTAAGCTTGTGCGTGGGTAATGGGAAGGATGATGATCATATTGAATATGATTATCATATTATTAAATGAGTTGAATTGATTGTCTAAATTATATCTATGAATGCGAAAGAAAATATAAGCTTGAATTGAAACAATGAATTATTGGTAGGCCTACTGAATCACATCAAGAGTAAAGTTTATTATGATGAGATTTTATGTACGGTAGAGAAATACATAAAAAATAGCCTAATTGAGAAATATGATACCTTTTCTCAACAACAAAGATTAAAATAGTTGTCGAAGATAGAATAAATGTTCGCAGTATTTTGTGTAGGCTATTTAAATTAGTCGGCTAAATATTCTATTTAAAATGCTGATAACGGACTCAACGGATCCAAAAGTTATTATGTAATAACGGATCTTCCTTGTTATTAATACAGTATATTATTACTATTTTATGTTATATCTATTGTATTATTAATTCTATTATTTTTCATTGTACTTCTTGAGTTTGCTGTATTTTGTTTCAAGGATAAATAAATGATTTGATTTATTGATTGAAAAGCAAGATCATTCAGCCTAGTGAGTAGATTTCATATTTTCTTTAAAAACTGTAAGTCTTTACTGATGAAAGCATATTTGCGCTTTCTTCATATTTAGGTACATCAACAACTAAAAAAGTTTTTTTTTCTAATAAAGATAGATTAATCATCAAAATATCTGAAAAACTGCTTACCTTATCAGTCTCATGGGAAACTCTGTCTCCTGGAATCAAAAACTGCACCTTTCTCACGTTGTTTGGGGTAAAAATGAGTACTTTTCTGCCAGGATTGTTTACAGAATCTACAAAATGTTCATTAGATAATTGAGATAAAAAATAAGAATTGCTGAATATTTTTCAGAAAAATTCATCAGACATGTTATTTTTGCAGTGGAAGATAACTCACCTCCATACGGAAAAGATTCACAGGAAAATTAGAGGGATACTTTTTCGCAAAATATTTTACATGAATTAAGGGGAAATATTTGGAGGGCATCAGGGGAGCTTTTGCCCAAATCGGAAAAATAATGGAAAAAATGGACAAATGGTGTGTTAAAAAACCTCCTAGCATTAGCATACATCATCATAAAAACTTATTATTAGTTGTAAGCAAGTTGTGAAGAGATGTGAAACGATTGAATAAGAATTTCAAATATTATTTTCTTTTATAAACTCACTTGAGCTTTTACTAACTTCACCCTACCATAGGATTATACAGTGCCTAATCTAGCAACCCATGTGTTCATTTACAAATAAATTTCTGCACAAAAGAAAATTATAGATGAATGTAATGATTTCTGCGACAAAAATATCTTATCAGAATAATTTAAAATAGTTATAGTTCTACAGATCACAATTCAGTTGAACCTCATTAGTACGAATCTCAATAAAACTAATTCCTCGATAAGACAAATTTTTTCATACCACCTTGAACCTCTTTTATCATGAAAAACGAACCTCTTTATCGTGAATACCTCGTTAAGAAATTTTTTTCAAATCCCCTTGAAATTTGTCTTATCGAGTTTCGACTGTAATTCACCTTTCAGAATTCGATTTTCAATAGCCCATTTTTTCCAGCGATATTCTTTCCACCTTTCCAAAACAATTTTTTCTTCATTCAAAAGCTCATCGTCATCATCCTTGAAGTCGATTATTGAAGCAAAATTGATGGAACCTTCACGATTAAATGATGGCGAGGTCTGGGGGATTCGATCATTATTATCAACTGATACACAGTTTTATAGAAATAAGATTGAATATGAGATTATAATACACAGTATAAGTAGACCTAAATTAATAAGATAACATTTCATCAATTTTTTGAAGATGAGTTAATCATTACAAGAATAAAACAGCTCAACCTTCAACCATAGTATCCAGAAGTACTGCTTAATTCTTGTAGCCTAAGTAACCTCTTTTAGTTTGAAATCTCGAATTTTTATTCAAGCTTTATAATGTAAAACCAGGAGTGTATTCAATTGGATGGACTTCGAATATTATTCAACGCTTTAAATGAATAATAGTGATCTGAGCTGTCTTAATTAATATGAAATAATTACATACATTTATTTAAAGCCTAGAAATGTTGAAAAGCTCCATTACAAGCCTTGTTAACTCTTTCAAGCAATCCAGGATACTTATAGCAATAATGAAAAGACTGTGAAATGTCTTACACTGAAATGTGCCACAATTAATGGAGAATAAGGGTAGTGATTCGGAGTTTTTAAATCTTGATGTAAGCAATATGGTGGCTCAGTAATACACATCTCAATGTCGTTTTCTCCAACATCACTTATTTCATTTTCATTTCTCAAGAGTCTTTCAAATGATTTCCAAAGTAGGTTTCTGTCTATGTTACTAGAATGAAAACCAGTTAAAATACAAAATTAAAAGTTGAAACGCAAAATCTGAAGAGCAATTATTGTCAAATACGAAGAGCAATTATTCATATACGAGTAAGTAAACATATACTCGTATTTTTCAAGGTATGTTGAAATGTTTACTAAAATTCCTTCAGGTTAAAATAATACATTGAGTTCTTCATTTGAGTAACACTTGAGTAATTTGCTTTGCCAAAAATCAGATGAATTTATAGCCAATAATTGAAAGGGCAAATGAGCTATACAAAAGAGATATTACAGTACCGCATAGTTTCACAGACCCCACTGAAATTTGGGAACAAACATGTTTAATAAGAAAATGACTCAATCGACGTAAGGCGTATCCTTGTTCATCCAAAACATTAAAAACACAGAGTGTGTGGAAGTTCAATGTAACTACAGATATTAGGAAAATTAGTATTACTAACAATAAAAATGACTGCATATCTCAACAAAAGTAAACATGAATTAGATCTGTCTTGGAAGGTTTTGAAGAAGATATACATTTGTACAACTTGAACCATGACTACTTGAATAACTATTCAAGCCCACAAAGACCGCGAGAAGTTTGGCGCATGCGCTGTGACTATTCTTAATTTCGCTAAGTTATACGAACATTTTCGCGTTCTTTGTAAAACACTTGAATATTTTTGTTTCAAATGGAAACGGACTTGATATTGTTAGATTAGTTGAATGCAAGAACTCACGCGCAAATCACTGGCATTTCTACCCAGCCAGTTAACAAAGGTACAACCTTGATAATGACTGATTTGGAGCTAAGAACTACTCGCAATAAAGCTTTTGTCAAGAGTGGAAGCCACAAATCTTCGCGACGTTTAGTTAGTGGCAGCAAATTTCTTCCTTCGCTATCAAGAGGCAAGAAATCGTCTATGATCATCCTACGCCAGCGACCCTAAAAAAGTTCAATTTGTTCACAATTATTAAAAACAAAAAATTCTTGAGTGAAACTTTTGCTAACGAACTTATTTCCAAGAATTCATTCAAGAAAGTAATTATTATTTGAAAAATAATCAACCACTTACGGCCAAATCATGAAGGCCAATCAAATTCAACTATCGTAAAACTCTGTTAAAGTAACGACTTGTATTTCACTGTAAATAATTAATGCTATTACTTACATTATTCAATATGTAACTTACAATAATGTAAGTAATAGCATTAATTATTTACAGTGAAATAAAAGTCGTTACTTTAACAGAATTTTCTATAAGTATTTCGTCATGGAAAACAACATTGATATAGTAAAACGTCGCCATCGACGACGACATCGAGCCTTGACGAGGTGAGTTGAGAGGAAATTATCTAATTCAAAAATAACGAGTAATGCTTTTTAAGATTATACAACAAATGTATAATCAAGAATTTTTGTTGAAAGTGTCGAAAAATAACACTTTTGAAAAAATGGCTAAAGAATACGATAAAACCAGTTTCGCGCTTGCAAATCCAATATTCATTGCCTTAATATGTGTCAAAAATGCTTCAACAGTAGACCTACAGAAAAATTCTTTTTAGCACTATTTCAACAAAATTTTTAAAACTGATGAATTTACAGGCATTCAACTTGTTCTATGCTTGCTTACTGTGTACTACAATTTCGTTAAACTATGTTATAATTTTTTTAAAGCCAGAACGTTGGAATGGATTGGAAGGATTTATTTTAAAACTGATTACTCACCAATAAGTAAAATCTGATAACGTATTTTCCATAAGGATTCCAGATAGGTTTGTGGGTGCTACCTTTTCCCGCTTTACACAAAGAATAAACATGATACCATGGCTTCCAAAACTTATCGAATGTAGGAACAAATCTCGAATTTGTATACTCCGTTGGAAATGGACATTTCTGAGCAGCATTGTCCAAATAGATATAAGCAAGCAAAATTCTCTGTAACAGCTGGAAAATTAAGAGTGAAAATTCAATAAAAGATATACATTTAATGGGACTTGGACATTGTAGCGATTTGGAATAAATACTGCCAATACCCTACAGAGAAACAAAAGATTATTTACAGAAAATTTATTACAAAGATTGATAAAATGGAACAACGCATCATAGCATTTACTACTTGAATGCAATAAACTTAAGTAGGCAACACAATAAGATTTATAATTATTAGCTCCCAGAGCGAATAGTTCCTCTTTCCTTCTGCTAGTTCAGATTGTCTAATTGGAGTTTTATGAAACCTTAGTTTCAAGGAAACTAAAAATCATCGCTTCTGTTTCTCATTTGTTTTGCAGTGACTGCAATACTTGATAAAATTATTTGTATCAATGATGAGTGGGCATTAAAAAAAATACCAAATTAGTTTTTGTCATTCAGTTTATTATGGCAAAAACTAGCTTAAAGGTTAATACAGTCTTTTTTTTCTATTTACTGTACTACTTAAAGACATAGACAATTTATTGATTCTCCCATTATGAATTATAATCTGAGAGCAATATGAATTGATAATAAATAGGCCTACAGTATTTACTTCGTTCTTGTGGAAAATCAGCATAATTTCATCAACAGCAAATGAAAACTGACAGATATAGGTCCCAATTTGATAAAAAAATTACGATAAAACATAGAAATTTTTGTCAATCAGCAAAAATAAAAGATTAAAATCCTGATTTTCTTTCATTAGAAATGGGAGTAACGTTTATCGTTTAGAGCAAGATATAAATTATTAGGATTTCGAATAATATCATCGTAAAAACAGTAAACGAATTTGATATTTCAGTCAGTAACACTGTTAAACAGTAAAATGCAGAACCTACACAATCATTGATCATAATCTATTCCATGACGATTGAATTTGCAAATTAAATGTAGATTGAACAGAAACTCACATCTGAACGGAATAAATGTGTATTGTTGGAAATATATTCTTCAATATTGGGCGATTGTGGAGTAACACTGAAGTTTAAACTCGGGTCAATATCTTGAGGACGTTTCCAACAAGCCACTTCCAACTCAGGAGGCATCTCGCCATGTCCAGACGGATCAATGAAGCTGCCAACATCCTAAACAACGGAAAACACTTGAATTAAATCAATTTGTTCCAGAATTACTAATAAAAAAGATTTATGAAAGGAATTAATTGCAACTTCTTTTAAATAAGTCACAGCTTCCAGAAAATTTTTCAATATATGTCTGAACAAAATCCCTTCATCAAACGTCCTTCATGATGAGGAATACTTTTTCTATCCTATGTAAAAATGATTGTATATCTATGAATGAATGTAATAGTTAAACTATTGATCAGAGAAGTGATAATATGTATTGTAATTGAGTAATATGATAATGTATTATTTTAGAACTACATTTTTTTTTTTAAATGGCTGCTATTTCAATGTAACATGTTATTGTAGACTTCTTATTGTTATTTTGTGGTAGCAGTAGTTTGTAGTACTTCAATATACTTGCTTATTGCACACATTGGTGATAATTTTTTCCCTTATCTATTGTTAAGTTTGTGTTTTGAAATAGACCTGGTGAGAACTATTACTCTCATCACTTGAATTTATCAAGTATTTCTTTTTATAAAATAGTTGAATTGACGCAAAGAGAAACGGAATTGGAATTCACACAACTTGGATTATGCGAGCGATTTAGATTTTGAATATCATTACTCATATCAAGAACTAAACTAGCCAAACTAAAAACTAGTAAGTTACTACCACCATAAATGAATGAACAATAGAAAGTCTTCAAAAAAATATAACAGATTTAAATAGCAGTCATTATAAAAGAATCCTCTCACTGAAATGGCTGACTATTGGAAATCACTCAAAAGTCGATTTCTTGAGATCCCCACAATGGAATATTTTTACACTAATTTCTTGTCTACTGTTTCAATTACCTTTTCAGATCTTCCTTTTTTTGAAGAAACAGGAGTTTCTTTTTTCTGTTTTGAACCAGGTGTCGCTCCATGCCAATTCTCTTTATTCAAGGAAGAATCGTCCCACTCTTGCCAAATAAAATCGGATTCAGGCGTGGTATTAGTATTCATTCTATCTGAAAATGAATGTAAGGGTAAAACAAGAGAGGGTTATTTGCACAACAAACCCACATTTCTTGAGATGTATTGATTTCATTACAAGCCAAACTTACTTGAATGACAAAGATTTTGCTTATCCAAATGACAAGTGCAGACTATTTGAAAAATATAGCAGCTGATAATTATTACAGTAAATGATAAATTGAAATTCAGTGTTTAGGTCTACTAATCTTGAACTATAGGCTAGGTTCCATATTTCCCTTTAGGGAAAATTGGATGATTCAGCGAGGCGAAACACCCGAGAGGGTCTCCCCGCCAAATAAGCATAAGCTTAATAATAATTACACTGTATTTTAAGTAAGATAAGTAAAACTTAAGCCTTAAGTTCTGAAATCAGTACCTATGAACTAGTAGGCTACAGTATGTATGTTAGAGTTAGGGAGTGGCCATAGCCGAGTGGGTTAAGTGCTGGCTTTGTAACCTAGAGGTCCCGGGTTCAAACCCAGGTGAGACCGTGAGATTTTAGCTCGAGCCACTCTTCGGGCTGCATAAAAAACAGTCGTTAAGTCACGTCAGAGACCCTGAACTGATCAGGAGTGACCTGAAAACTCTGACACCAGACCTGAGCCAGCCAGGTTACACGGAATTATTATTATTAGTACAGTATGTTGTGAAATCATTACAAAGCAAAGGCGGGATTATAGTGCAAAAAATCCCATAAGGGGTAGCTCAATTGATCACTACACTAACCGACAATACAAAAAATAAAAGTGTATACTGAGGAATTCCAGTGCTAACCATCCATATAACATAGAGCACTGCATTAATAGCACATTTTTAATTGAATAAAATTACAAGTAGCTGAACTATGACCAACTTAGTGTAACTTAGCAACTACTAACTTACTACCTAATAAATAGCCAAGAATAATGTTCAAATATTGACAAAAATTCAGTAATTCACACTCAAGTAGAGTTCAAATATAGGATAAGTTTTTATAAGTGTTGTTAACTTAATTTTTATTAATCTGTTATTATATTCATATTAGAGCCCAACAGAATAAATCATTTCTACAGAAGTGAGTACCTTAGTTAGGCTAGATAACTTACATCTTTCTACAACAGGCTAGTTCAATCCTGATTCTCCTGAGATTTCTGCAAATCACTTAGCTTTTGCATCAAACTATTTCCAAATAACAAACAGTATTGAGGACTGATTGTTGACAATAACGAATACGGCGTTTCATACCATATGTCTGAGTTATCAGTTACTTCATCATATGAATGACCGGCAACTCGAAATCCTTGAGAACAAAACTCCACACAGAACTTTTCATTCTCTTCTGTAGTCACGTTGATAAAAATACCTGTTCGGAGTGGTTGAATCCTTTCAGAGATAACAATTTCTTTCACAAATTGTTTTACATCTTCTATCACAGCTTCAGCCTCAGCTGTCCAGTCAATAACTCCATCGTCTTCTGTTCCAGCCATTACAATACCTTTATGCTATGTCTGTTATATTCGAAGAAAGCTTAACAATCATAATTAATTGACACGGGAATTATTTAAAGTTCAAACTATTCATAATTCATAACCTTCACATACTTTTCTAGGTTAGAAATTTTGAGTGTTGATCCAGAAATGAGGACAGCTGATTTCTGGTTTCAAGTGGTGGTATCGAATATCGATACTTTGCAAATATCGGTGTTTTTGGACCGATATTTTTGACATCGATGGAATTCACCGATATTTTTTCCCATCCATGTTTTTGATCGATACTGTCAGTATCGATGTTTTACTAATAAGAAATCAAGAATTTATGACTCAAATCTTACCCAACCAAAATTTTTAAACTTGACATACAGTAAAAGTAAGACACAATTTGAAAGAATAATCATTGAAAAAATTGGGATCCAGTTTCAGATATATATCGGTAATATCGATGTTTTTACTGTAAAAATATCAATAGTTTTGCAGCGATATTTTTCTGCCAACGATGTTTTGGGATGATATTAGATGTTATCGATTGTATTGTCATATCGATGTTGAAGGTCCAATGACCAAAACTAATTTCTGTAAACTACTACCTTTGCAAAAATGAATACATTCACCTTGGGCCACTCCCTGTGACAGCACCACCGGCATTGATTTTGTGAAATACAAAGCTTTCTTTCATGCAGAAGTTTGGATTGAGACGAAGACTGTTAAGATGCTTACAAAGTGCCGTTGCTCACACACCGATATTGGATGGTCGGTTTTCTTTAGGCCGTTCATATTCCAATAGTAGCGCACTGGATAGAATGGGTCCTTGCACACACGCTGACTCCGGCATAGCGCCATAACTTGCACACACACGATTTCAGTTTTTGGTCATCAGAACTCCATGCGTGGGACAGAGACAGAAAAGCAGCTGGCATAATCTTGTCTCTCCCACGCAAGGAGTCCAATATCGGTATGTGTGCAACGGAAATTACGCGCTGACTCCAATATCTATAACAGTTCAGTCACATTTACGTTTCAGTTTAGCTTGATCTGCACACGCATCAATGCGCCAGTGCTCTGTGATTTTATATTCAACATTTATAAATTTTCTGTTCTAATATTTTCTTTTTTAATATTGTTATGCCCCGTTTCAAGAGAAAAGGAATAATGATTAATTCAATTCGATCCTGTTATAGAGTGGCTATCAAAGGACAATAGACTTGAGAATATATAAAATTTAATGTAATATCGGACATAAAATACAGTTTACCCATAATAATGTAAATCTGGGCCTTCTGGTTCCATTGAATTTCTCAGCAAATTTTAAATTACACCATACCATTTATATACCGTAGAAGGACACAAACATCATGTTAAATCTGTTTCGCTATCTTAATCTCAGATAACAGAGCATTTCCGGAACTTCTCTCCTTATTTTTATGTGTATAACAATTATTATTAAAAGTATTATCAAAGTTAGAGACACTCTGATCACCGCCAAAATCAATACTCAAGTCTAAATTGGCAAATTAATCCAACCGCCGTAAAATGCCATTCGACAAGCCAATATGAAGAAACCCCTATTGACCTCCGTCAAATGGTAGCATTTCACGGCGGTTAAATGGCTTTCTATGCTAGTGAGAGTTTGCAAAATACCATTTACGTCAACATTTTCATTGTAATCTATTATTCAAATATAAAATTGTTGCAGTATCTGCATAATCCAATTTGTGAAGTTAGAATGCATCGTACGCAAAGTGCATGGGCTTAGGGCGAGCATAATGCTTTGGTATCATATATATACCCTTCAAAATATAATATTGATTACAAGTGCTATACCGTATCATAGAGGAAGCATACGCCAAGCATTTAAAGCAAATGCTTTCTCTAGGACCGAACTTAATAATACTGTATTTAGTTGATTCTTGGCTTCACTCAATTTGGTAAAAAAATTATCTTCTGGTTGAAGATCTCCATAAAAACACCTAGCGTAACAGATTTCAGAAAGGAAATAGGATGCAGTTGGTGGCTTTCTCGAATGACAAAACCGAACACAGTGCATAAAGATATATATTTCAAGTCTTCATGTACAAGCAATATTACATATAATTCCCATTTGTCCGGTTCTATTCAAGAGGAGAGTGACAGTTGGCTAACGAACGCATAACTGTGCAGGCAATTGGTTCGTGTAACTGGCCGGCCGCCACTCTACAACTCCAGAGCAGAGCAGAGCATTGCATTCTCATTGCGCTCTCTTTCTCCATCCACCTGAATGCCTAGCATGCATCAACATGTACATGTCTTCTTCTTCACAGATAACGCCCAGACTGGTCTGGATGATCATAACCCGCCATTCCCTGGCTAACCTACAGCGCAGCCAAAACTACTACGGTATAATATATTATTAATGTATCACTTTAGTTTACAATCGAATTAAGCTAGTTCTTCAATGTAGTTACCAATAACTGCAATACTTTTCTGTATGTAACGTTTTATAGAAAAACTGAAGACCTTATGATCCCATGCTTAGAAAATATTAACACAGAAGCTTATACACACAACTACCAGAAAAGAGAGATAAAATAAAAAATTGTCATATTTCTGGATGAGAATTGTTCTTTTGATCATAGAGATGCATTGCCAGCCAGCAAGCCGTGCTGTACACGCTTTACACCATATCCAAGAGAACGCTGCTAATGATAAATATAATAACAATAAGTAATTAATAATATATTTGTAGTAGTAATAATAATAATCATGATAACCGTGACGGTACAATTCTTCAAATCATATTCGATTTTCAATATATGAGGGATTTCTTTACAGCGAGAAAATTGGAAACATTGATATCAAGGTCATACTACGCCAACAAAACAAACGAACAAGCCAGTGTTCTATTAAATGTGCCTGTTTAAAACGATGCTAAAAGATGTTCATGTCTTCTTCATCCATATTAGTGACTCCACTTCGCCGCCCATCCCTGAAATTGACACAATACATCAATTAAAACTAATGCAATGAGTTACAATAAGAAGAATTATAAAAAGATATAATGATCACATTTAGTTCCACAACCCAATTAATAATTCAGTAATCAGACTGATTTGTGGGAACTAGACACTCGGGGATACTTTGAAGTATAGCAGGAGCCAATTAACTTGTCATAAATCAGCTGATCGACGAGCATGTGATCACAATACTTAACCTACAAATGCTGAATCTCGCAGATTATTGAAAAGGTCTTTTAAAAAGTTATTCTTTGAAAGGTCTTTTTTAAAAAGGTCTTTTAAAGACTTTAAAGGTCTTTAAGACTTTCAAGCCTTTTGATTATTGTGTCGAAATCACTGTTTAATTATTACTGGAGCAGCTGATTTATGACAAGTTAATTGCATCCTGCTATAAGTCTCAATTACTTGAAATTCGATCTCTCAAAATAATCGGTTGCACACTGTACCCGAGATATTCTCATTTTTCATTCATAAACTGTTTTCCTATATTATTTAGTTCTACTTGATTACTACTATTATTACTACTTGACCTTTGGAACTTCATCGACTTTTTCTCTACTATTCCCTGTCCACACTTTGTCAATTTTCTGTGTTGCACAGCATACTATCAACGTTTAAACATATGCAGCATACAAAAATCTACCAAGAGTGAACATGGAGATTGTTTGAGCTGTGCCACTACTGTTACATCGACTGGAAATGTCCTGTAAGCAACAGGAAGGGCCACACAGGCATAGGTAATTTCCAACTCATGTATAAAATGGGCTGTGATGTGTAGAAGCAATAAGAAAGTAATAAAGCGAGTCAGGTAGCAGCATACAGCAACTCAACATGTTTGAAATGGTTGAATTGAAATAATACTCACTTGTTGTTTATCTGGAAGTTCTGGTAGGGGTATGCGCGAGGGATCCCATCCAGGTGTTGAGTCGAGCTTGAGAGCGTCGGGTGGTCCGACCTCTGCGCCGCTGTAAGCTGGCAGTGAGTGCAGCGGCAGCGAGTGCATCACGTTCAAAGCTGGTCCGCCGCCATTGAACTGCTGCTGCTGCTGACTTGCATCTGGCAAATCGTAAACCTGCAATACATACACACACCAATCAAGATCACTTGTTTCAAATTCAACAATATTGACTCACATAATATAAATTCAACTTATAAAGTGAACCAAGCTCAGTACCTCTATAAAGTTCCAAAAAGTTGAATTGAAAATTTATTGAATGAAATACAAACTTCTAAATTAATAAGAAATACTGTATTCAAATTTGAAATACAGTAACATGAATTTAAGAACTTTAATGTTGAGGTCAAAGTGAATATCTAGATATTAAAAAAGTGGTTCCTAGATTATGTTTCAAAAATTCGATTCAATAAACTATAAAATTGTAAACAAATTAATGTAAAAGAACATGAAATGATATCTTCAACGGTTGTTCATACATAACCTATTAGAGAATTGAAACATCCTAAAATTATTGCCACGAATTAAAAAAAATCAGGTAATGTAAAATTACATTTACTTTTCCTTTTAACCACATCGAGGAATTGTTTTGTTTTGAGTTTCTATCAATATGCCTATGCATGAAATCATTGTCAAGACGTGTAAACTTGATATATGGGAAATCTTTATTGAAAAGCTATCGAGTTTCATCATTGGAATTCAATTTTAGCCTACTTCATAATCTATCAAATATAAACTTTCTAAAACATTAATTCTACGGACAGTTGATCGAATCATTGTCAAGACGTGTAAACTTGATACATTGAAAAGCTATCGAGTTCCATCATTGGAATTCAATTTTAGCCTACTTCATAATCTATCAAATATTAACTTTCTAATACAAACAATTCTACGGACAGTTGATCGAAAATCCAACTGAATTTTCGTGCAACAGACGTATAGTCTAATTAGATAACCATTGGATTGATTCAACTTGAAAAAAATCAATCAAGTAGACTAAAAATATATCTGTTACCGGAAAGGTGGATGAGTCGAGCATTTGCAGATCGTCGTGCATGTGCAGGCGGGTGGAGTAGGGCGGCGGGGGCGGGGGCGGATTGGCCCTGAACAGGTGATGGCGGTCGGGAGCCGTGTTCCAGGCGGGCAACTTGGGGTCCATCATCCACGACGTGTTCATGTCGAGTTCAGCGGCCGCACCCAGCCCGCCAAACTGCTTCCAGGCGCGTTCAGTGCCGATGGGCCGCGGCGGCACCTTGCGGTCGTCGAGTGCGGCTGCGGCGGCGGCGGCTGGGCACTGCGGCGAGGAGGGCGACACGTCGCGGGGCGACCCGGCGCCGTTCTCGAGGCCAGCCAGCAGGTCGGCAGCCGCACTGCCGGCGCCGTGGCTCATCGCGTTCAGGGCGGCCAGCGTCGGGTAGTTGGCAGCCAGCATCTCCGTCTGGTAGGGGTGGCTTGCCGCCATGAACGGCCACCTCGTCTGGCCGTTGGGTCGCGGCGGCTGCGGGTACTTGCCCACCGGAAACGAAATCACGTTGTTGTTGGCGAGCAGGGCGGCGGCGGCTGCCTGCGGTGGAGGCGGCGGCATGTAGCTGGTGGGCGGCGGCACCGGACTGTAGTGCGCACTTTGCTGCTGCTGCTGCTGCTGTTGAGCCTGCTGCTGCTGCTGCTGTTGTTGAGCCGCCTGCTGTTGTTGTTGCGGCTTCATAGTGCTTGAAAAGTCGGGCGCTCGAGGATTTAGCCTTGACATAGTTACGGTGGTGGTTACGGGGGGCTGGGAATAGCTGATCTGATGGTAGGGCGAGTCAGCGGGCACCATTTTCAACAGTTGATTAGAATGTTCGGGAGGAAAGAGAGTGGGCATGTTGTAGGGCGAGGGCGGCTGTTGTTGCCCCCCACCACCCTCTCCTCCACCGTAGTTGGAGTAGGCAGCCTGCTGCTGTTGTTGCTGCTGCTGCATGGATGGTGGCGAGGATGAGCTGCTGCTGCTACTGCACTGAGCAGTCGACTTGGACACGGGCGAGCACACCGACGCTCCACGGTAGCCGGGCGCCTTCGATGCGTCCACCTGCAATCAAAATACACTCAATTAATATTTAATACTTTTTAGAATCATAAAATATATGAACGACGTACTTCATACGATCATACATTCAAGACATACTTTCTCAAATACTTACTGATTACTTACTCGTTGCCAGTGCACTATTTTTTTTTGGCAACGCCAATATAAATCTATACTATTATAAAAATGAGTTAGTGTCTGTCTCAACATCCATCACGCCTAGAATACTTGACTGATAAAGCTGACATTTTGCATAAAGATTGTCTGTATACCAAGGAAGGACATAGGAAGCACAAATTCTAACCTGTAATCTCACTTTCTAATTATTTTCTGAAAATTCAGTTGAAAGAGCTCAGTAGAAAATACACTTTATTTTTTTTCATCTCGATAAAATTGTGAGTAAAGCAGATAAATTCATTTGAACCAAACCATAGTTATTAGCCATGTGTAGTAGACTAAAATGAATTTGGCCTACAAAAAATGAATTCATAGAGAAGTATTAAATTTAATTACGAGTTTAATTATATAAATCCGTCTACACTCACCTTTTTTCCGGTGCAAAGCACGGGCTTAGCTACTAGTCATTAATATTATTTGGTGGAAGGTTTTATATTTTCATTGTAATTGTATGAAACTGTCTTTTGTTTTGTTTGTAATTTTTTTTCTTTCTTTGTTACTGTAACTAAAAATGAGCCATTAAATCAGAATCAATTTGTCAGAATACTCGGACGATCGGATCACTCGATTCTTACAATCTTGATTTATAATCAATCAAATTAGTATAGAACTTTAATCCACTTTAAACGAAAATAACACTCAATGCAATGTATATTGCAAATAATTTTTTCAAGAATAACACGAAACAACAAATGTTTCTCCTGGTCCCTTGAGTAACATTACATCGGGGTACGACTGTATGACTGACATACATTTATATATTCATTTTGAATTCTAGGCTCCTATTCCTCTTATCTTGATTTATTCAAGCACATCAAGAGATGATGATATTGATAGATTTTTCGAAATTCATTTTTTTTTCAATTACTTTCATTTTATTCTTATTTATTTTTGAATCATAACTACCAGAACTCTAATATGCATTAGGAAAATTGGCCTATTGATTTGATTTTTCGAGAAAGAGCAGCAGAGAAAATTACTGGACAGAAATATTATTTATATGAGATCCTACAAGACGGGTCCAGTCGAGGTCAAATTTCAACGATTACCACATATTAATAGAATAGAATCGTTATCAGGACTAATCAATCACTATAGAAACGGTTAAGTAATCTATTTGGGTTGTTTTTCAAATACCTGAGGAGGATTGTCAAGGAACTTGTTGGTTGCTGGTCCGACAGCTGCACTGGGAACTCCATTGGCCGCTACACTGGCAAAGTTCATGCCTTTCTGCGACATCTCGTTCTCCCTTCCCCACATCGACTGCTGTGCAACCTAATTAACACAATGCAATTTCCGTTATCACTTTGCCACGCACACCACTTTTTCACTAAATAATTGGATAATTTCGAAAGAGCAGACTGTATAAATAGATATTTTATTCAAAGAGCCGAGAAGTTCTTGAATAAATGAGTCCTACAAATATCATCATAGAGAGGTATGCAAAAATAAGCTGAATAATACGTATTTTCATGAACGTCATCAAAATCCAACAGAAATTCCATCTATTTACTCTTCTACTTCATATACAAGTATAAAATTAACTAACATGCTGGACACATATCAGAAACTTACAATGAATACTCAAGAGCTAAGAATACACTTAATATATCAATATAGTAAATAAAACCTTATTGAATGTGGCCATAAAATAGTGGAATTGACAATATCTCTTATGCCCGGTTTCTCAGTTGTTCAATAAACTATTGAATCAATAATTTTTTTGCATTTGAAAACACATGGTTATTGTTTCAATACTGCTATTGGATCCATAAACTATTTATTGAACGACTGAGAAACCGGGCATTAGTGATTTATTTCAAAACGTATAGAGTTGAACACTTTTATTTTTTTATAGTTGTCAAGTTGAACCTATAATACTTCACATGAACAGTTTATTTTACCTGAGTCATTTTTAGTTGAGGTAAGATTTTCAAGTTAAGGCTAATTCAGTTACTTTGGAGATAGACACATAGTTTAGGGCAGGGAGAAACCCGATTCAATGTCTACATCTCACAGAAATCATAAGACAGATTCTATGTTCATTCCAGAAAGGTTTCAAAGCTAGTGACTGAAGTAATTTTTGCTACAGTACTTGACCATAGTCATGAAATATTTCAAGTTACAGTGATTAGTCAACTGAGTTTCATGCAGTAACAGTTTAGAGGCATATTATTGCACTTACGCAGGATGATATAATCAACCACGGTATTATGATATATTCCTGTAAGGTACATAAGGAATATTTCTAGTAAATATTGGGCACATACAAAGAATTAAGTAATGTGTAGATAGATATATATTATAACACGGTCCTGAGAACTTTAGTACTGACTTATTTTTCAAACAAACCTGATTGGGCAAGCAAAACTGCTCCGCTTTGGTACAGACCTAAAGAGTGAGAGAGTTGATTACACTATTCATTCGACAGGTTTTCATTAAACTTGACAATGTAAGGGCAAAACTTTTTTTAAATATGAAGCGCAACTACGATACAAAATGGCAGGAATGTATGTTTTTTTGAAGACAGGACAAGCGAGTTAGCAGTACTGAGAGTTCAATTCTGAGTTTTTAGAAAAATAGCAAATAAATAAAGAAATCCAACAATAAAACAACAGTCAATTGTCAAGACGGTAAAAAGAGGAATAGAATGCTTGAAGGCGATACATAGACGTGTTAATGAACATCCGAAAGTTCTCTACAATTAGAATTGAAAAAATCACTAAATAACAACTCAATAAGCCTACTTGAGAGAGAAAGTATTATTGAATAATCACATCTTGAGAACTTTTAAAATCACAAACGAATTGATGAAATTTTGATAAAAGAGTAATTGAACACCCAAAAAAATCCATGAACATGAGATAAACAGTAAATAAGTAGATGCACTGTGAGCATGGTGAACGTGTACGAGAGTAAGTATCATTGAGTGTGAAATATTCAAAAGTTGAGTGTTACTGAGACGGACCAGGAAGATAATAATTATTAAGTTGATAAGTTGATGTAGCTTTTGTAAAGTGTAAATGAATTCTCGAGTATTTTGTATAAGGTATGAGTAGTATTATTGAATAAGTGTGAATTGATTGATTGAAATCCATTGGCAAAGAAATTCTTTACAAAGTTGATCATACAAGCAGCAAAAACAAGGCATTAACAATGACAGATTGAGAGGAATGTGTAGGGTACCTTGGTGAATGTGTCATTGAAGAGCGAGTACTCGAGAGCCGTGTTGACGTTGGAGACAGGTGGCGAGGGGGTGGAGGGAGGAGCAGCCGGCTGCTGCTGCGGCGGGGGCTGCTGGTGCAGCTGTGGCTGCGGAGAAGCAGCTGCAGCTGGCACCTGCTGCGGCTGCTGTTGCTGCTGCTTGGCAACCGACGGAGACAGTTGTTGCTGCTGCTGCTGTTGCTGCGGTGCGGCCGCTGCGGGCTGTAACTGTGCACTGTTCGACGCAGCTGCAGTTGCAGCAGCAGCAGCTGTTTCGGCCGTCTGCAGCTTGGCAGCAAAGGTCTGGCTGGCGATGATGGGGCCGCTGCTGCTGCTGCTGGATGCAGCCGGGGTGGTGGCCTTGGACGCGCCGCGGCTCGGCGTCATTATCACCGACGTGTACGACATGGTGGTTTTCGTGCTCAAGGCAGCTGCCGCCATTTGTGCCGCCGCTGCCGCCCTCTTCTCAGCTGCAAAACAAAACCATGTACTATTTATTATTCCATTCGAAATACTACACTACGAAATGCTGCTCAGATGAATCACAACAGTCACTACAACTAAAAAACCAAATAACGTTGCTATAAGCATTTATAAGTGCAATGAATCATTTGCAACCTCAGCTGTCACCAATGAGGTAGGAGAGTCACCCTATATGGTTTTTGAGTCATTGAAATAATTGGCGACAGCTGATACTGTTGCAAGTTAATCATTGCACGTCATATAAAACCTTTTTAATAACAACAAGATTTGAGAGTACTGACTTTGTATGTCTGTTAGCTCATTATATAGTAGACAATCAATAGAAATTAATCAATTTTGACTGCAAGAGATATGCATAATTTATCCTACATTCATCTTGACTTACATCAACAATTTAAATGGTGGTATACCCTACTCTAAGGGTTGGTTTAACCCAAGGTTAGTAGATTTATACTTGTCTCTCTACATACCTTGGGGTTTAAGCTGACCGTTTAGGTCTAGTTAAGGTAAACAAGTTATAGTTACTGTGCCTAGTATTCAAGTTATGGTTTAAAAGGTTCTTTATGCTAGGACACCTTGATTGGCAATGAATTACAACGTTTACAATTGTTCAAATTGAATACGAGTTCATCCACTGTGACGCAGCCGTGTTAATATCGTATAGTGGATCAATTCTCATACTCTTTGGAAATTGTAAAATATTGTTATGACGAAATTAATTGTCAATTGAGGCGCCTTAGCAAAATAAACCAACTATACCATGAACTCTTATTTTTATACTTAATTTGGATTATTATTCTTGATAATAATGGTGCGGATATATGAATAATTTCTATCCAATCCAATGGGAGATGTCGGTCCACACGATTTACAGTATGCATGCATACTATGCAACGTGTATCCGCGCCTTAATGACATAATGTAATTTTAATAATTTGGAATAGATTTCTGTTGACACTTATTGGATTTTGAATATATCATAGCTAAATCAGAGATTCAATAACAGAATCTGAGAACGAGATAAAAATCCATCAAATTTTCATTACAGGACAGTAGCGTAGTAAAAACAACAGGAACAGCTCATTGAATTTAGAAATGATTTTGAATTGTTCAAACAATTTCAACATTTAGGAAAGTAAATGTATTCCATTTCTTAAATTTGAAACTTACTTCCATTTCAGTTCATGGTAAAATGTTAGGAGTTAGCAAGGAGCAAAAGAAGCGAGCCAAGCAACACAAAAGCGGAGGCATTACAACAGTAGAAGACAAGAATACTAACCGGCTGCAACCAGACGGGGTGCAGTTACTCTAGAAGGAGCTGTTGAAGAGCGGGTGGATGTCATTAATGAAGCTGCGGACACATTTGTGCCAGCTGCAAGTTAAAGTTTAGTTTATTAATTTGATTACATCTAAAAGAAAACTAGGGAGGGATGAAAATGATTAAATGTAAGAACTGGGAGGAATTACCACTACTTGTAATATCATTCCATAACTAAATTTCGATAAAACATCAATTGTAAAAAACGTTAGTTCATAACCAATCGTCTAATTTACATTCTAGAAACATATTCTAATTAAAAGCTTCAAGAATACGATGGAAGGCTCTTCTGAATCTTCATAAATTGGGGTAAAGCTCAACAGTGAATAAATAAGAAAAGATATTATTGTTTTCAACGCTCCTTCGTTCTAATGATTTTCTACAAGATCAGTTCAGCAATTTTAAAATTGGAAAATATAGAAGTTACAAATAATTCAGATAGATTTCCATTAGTTCACACTAGAAAAAATATCGACTAGTATATTATTTAGTGTATCTATTGGAAAAGGTTTGGTTAGTAATAATACAAAATAGGCATTAAAAAGTGGCTGCGACAACCGCAAGTCAATATTTTCAGGTGCAAATTGGATTTCTATAAAAACAGTTCGAACATTAGATATTACTGTATATTAATGAAATGGTAAAAAAATGTTAACTGAAATTGAATAGTGCTCTTACCAGAAGGAACAGGAACTTTGCTAGCAGTAGTGGTGACTGGTCCAAATCCACTAGTTGATGGTTGGGAGGTACTTGCTGTACTTCTGGCAGATGATGAATTCTTTGCCTTAGCCTGCAATTGCCAAGATGGATTTCAATAAAATAATGCATTACAAAATAAATGGAAATGCAAGATGAGATAGGGAAAACGAGAAGTAATCTACTTAGACTACAATAGAAAAATTCTGTTAATTTTTCAAGAGTCTCAATTATTATTACTTGACAGAAAATATAAGCTCACAACTAGAAGCTCGATTAGCTACACTCACATTATGCTAACAGAGGAGCACAATTTATGCGTCTGTATAATAGAATACAGTGACTTCTTTATTTTTCTGACGTAGTACAGTTCGAACAGTAGTTTCCACTCTACCACTTAAGTGGTGGTGAGTGACACATGGATTGGCATGTGTATTAATTGGTATACAGAATACACATTCCATTACGTTGAATACACCTACAACTTATACTCAACACATTCAATTCTAGAATAAGACTGAAAATAGTATAAGGAATAAATTATTAGTACATATTTTACTGCATCTTCCATGATTTATTATAGACTGAAGGAAATCTTCACATCATTGAAACCTTATTCTATTTATAACGGATGGCTAACATAGCTGCGACACGATACAGCATCGCTGTGTAGGTACTATATGGTAGGCTCTCTATGCTTTATCTCTCTATGCACAAGTCCTAACCACAATCCTCACTGGTCCTAACCATTTTACTAACACTAACCTAGGACTACTCTCCTAGGTAGCATAGAGTGGAGTATCAAAGTTGTTAGTCGATGCCAAAGTGGTTTCCCATTGATAACACAGGATAGAATGAACACTAATCATCATAGATTTACAAAGAGAAACGACCTGTGAGACTCACCTGTGACTTTTCCCAAGCGGCAGCTGCTTGCTTATTGGCTGGTTTTGGCAGTGTTTGCATGTCGAACTCTGGATCTTTGATTAGAGAAGCTATCAGAGAGTGAGCTTGCTTGGTAGCTTCGGCAGAGCCCCTACAAAGAAGAAAACAGTCATTTTCATGCGTGTTACTATAAAAGTAATTATTGATTCATTGACAGATTCAGAATCCCCGAATCCTGAGTTCAAATAGTTCAGATAGAATCTTTCTTATCCTATCTGAAGTATAGATATTATTATTATGCTGATGGTTTTTTTTGGCGTAGACCCTCTCGGGTGTTCCGCCTCGCTGAATTATCCCATGTTCCTCAACTATTATTATCATTAGTGTATGGCTTTCTTCGGTGGGGAGACTCGAAGGTTGTTCCACCTGTCCTCGCCGTGTATAACGGCAAATCTGGCGAACTTATACGTTAAATAGGTCCAACACCTAGTAAGTAGGTTAAAGGATAGATACTATGAGTTGAGAATCTTGTAAGGAATGAACACAACAAACAATTCTGTTGAATGTGATATACTCACTTGATAGTTATAATCCTCTCGCCCTGTCCCTTGCTCTGTTTTTCCACCTCGATGTGAGCACCAGTGGCTCCCCGGATGGCATTGATGTTACTGCCACCACGACCGATTACTCGACTAATTGCATTCAACGGAACAGAAACCTTCTTGGACCTATACGGCGAGTTGAGGTACCTGAAAACATTTCATCATTCAGAAATAACTCTGTGAAATATTCGAGTAATTATTTTTATATTATTGTCAAATATTTGGAATTCTTGCTATCGAATTGAATCTCATTTCCCTCCATCTTCTTAAATGTAGGGGAGTTTATGACTCACAAACAACGTATTACGGTTGAGTGGTAGACTTTCTAGTCCTAACTTCGCCTAATAAAGAATATTTCAATTTTCATATAAAAGACAGAGAGAACAACGTTGTTAATGCAACTTTTTTTTAAAATTATGGTACAAAGTTGATGGGGGTTATTCATTCAAGAGAAAATTGTACATGAAATAATGATTTATTCAACAGAAAAATCATCATATTTAAGTTCAATGAAAAACAATAAAATGATCATAAGTACGAGAAAAACTCAATTGTTTATTATGATATGAGATGAGCATTCCAGTGTATTGGAACACAAAATTTCAGAATGTTACTCGCAACTTGATGGAAGAGAATAGAGCAATACAATGCTGAGTTGAAGTACTAAATTGAACTGAGTGAAGAGTTGAGTACTCACTTTCTGACAACTTCCTTCCAGCCTTCTTCTCTTTTACTAGCTTGCTTTGGACTAGTTGCAGGACCAGATTTACTGGAACTGCTTACGACATCTTCTGGGTACATGTTCCTGCAAATACAAAAATAAATTATAAAAAATACAATATCAATGAATAACTTATAAATCGAAACAGATATTCAAATTCCAACAAGTTTGTACAAGCATAGTAATTCAGTTATGGAATATTGTTAGAATCAAATAAAAATTCATTTTGCATTTGAATAACAAAATGATAATAAAAGTACGATCTAGATTTTCCAATTATTTTTCTTCATAAAGATTATGTACAGAATGGCACATTCCTGTAAGTCAAATGTCACAATTGAATGAAGTGTTTGATTATGCTAGTCAAAAGAAGGTCCAAGAATTGCTAGTGACAACTGAGGGATAATTTAATACGGCCAGCCGGAATATTAATTTCTATGAAATGTAATGTAATACATATTTTAATTGTAGAATAAGGAATTGCAGTGACAAAGTGAATTTTCACTGTACTTTGTCCAATGCACTTATTTAGTTTTTATAGATAAGTTACTCCATAACATGTCATGAAACTCATATATTACTACTATAGCAGGATGCATTTAATTTGGCGGTTGGCGATCAGTAAAAAGCTAATGTTACGCAGCTTTGTCAGAATACTCAACCTACAAATGCTGAATCTCGCAGATTATTGCAAGGACTATAAAAACGTCTTTTAAAAACGTATTCTTTGAAAGGTCTTCTTTAAAAAGGTATTTCAAAGTCTTAAAGGTCTTTGGATTATAGTGTCAAAGCTGCGTAACATCAGCTGTTTACTGATCGCCAACCGCCAAATTAAATTCATCCTGCTATAACTATAAAATTAATAATTAGTTATTACTTGATCGTTTTAACCAATCGAACAACACAGTGTTCATCTATTATTTTGAATTGAATCAACAGGCGGAGAATCAAACATGAATAAAATAAATCCAAATACAGAAAAAGATTGAAATGAGTCTAATACGATAGTTAGAAGAAGATCCATAGACTTGATGTTTAGTGATAAATATTTTGATGTATTTTATTAATTTTTGGAATCAACTTACATGTAATTGTTTTTCTTTCCCTTGACAGCTGGCACATAGGTCTCATTGCCAGTTGCTTCGAAGTCTTCACGATCAGCCGGGTGCCTAGAAGACTCGAAGATGAGTTGTTTTGGTTTGGCAGTCTGCCTGCTGACTTTGGAGGAGGTGTTCTCGTTAGAGCTGTGGTAAGAGTTCGTTTTAGAAGGAGGCGTTGACTTGGTAGATGATGGCGCTGATTCTGACGAGCCTTTGGCTAAATTATTTTGACTATTGGTGCTTGGCTGGGCAGCAGGACTTCTCCTCTCCTGTAAACATAACATTTCAAAATTAAGTACACATATGTAAAATATAAACCATTAATAAAATAACCATTGATAAAATAACAATATAATGTAAAGTTGATGATAATAAAAATTTGATTGGTCTTGGTGACCAATTTACCTAGTAAAACTTCATCTTTTAATTTAGACAGAACCGACGAAATTGTTTACCTTATTCTGATGTAGCAAATATCTAATCAAAAGGTATAAAATTATTTATTAATAAATTAGTAAAACAGCAAGCAAAGTTTCTTTAATGTATCAAGGAAATATCCTCAAACTTCGAAGCATATTCAAATACTGAGCACGGTTCAAAGCACAATTTTACAATTATTTTATGAAAAACTCAACTTATTTTATTTTTAAACTTCAACTAATGTAGGTTGATTGAATTGATATTAATAGAATTGATTTATTAGAAACATTAAGGTTGAAGGATAGAGAACTTGTAGGTCCAATTGACTATCAATAGAATATAACATAAAAACCTAACAAAAAAGGTTAATAAAGAAAAAAGATCTACTCTATTGAACCATGTGATTGAGATGAAATTTCACGTTTCAGATGTTTGATCATAAACAAATTTCAAGTTAATTATCTTGATAAGATTCAAGTTAAAGTCTACAAGTTATTTCTTTAACTTAAATCACAGTTATGTGGACGGACATACAAAACTTCACACGTGGCGTAGAGAAAAATACAAACCTATAAAATTTGTACCTAATGAAACTGCAAAGATTTCGATTCAATTTATAAAACCCATCAATTCAAACCGTAATGATAACCTGTTGATTAAAAATATAATCAAGTGTTTGCAATCGTACCTCTCCAGTTGACTTGGTGGGGATGGTGGAGGGTAGCCGTGACTCAGGCTGAGCAACTGCACAACTAGAGGTGCCACTACCAACACCAACAACGCCGCTGCTGCTGCCACTACTGGACGCATTAGCCGGCTTTTTCTTCTTCTTATCTTTTCTCCTATCTTTGGCAGCAGCTTTGACTTCGTTACTACTACAGCTTCCCTGGCTGTTAGCATCGATTCCACTATCACCTTCCTCGCCCTCAACGCCGCCGCCACTCAGTCCTCTCGACGGCGAATCTCCACCCGCTACTTCCTCGATACTCTTCTGTCTGGTTCTCTCTGCAACACGAAAATGATCATTTTACAACAAATCTACAGCATTATTTCAATATGCGTATGATAAATTATTATTGAAAAATTCATTTCTAGCACTTTGATTCAGCCTTAGTGCACTACAGTGTAAAACTACCAGAATTAAGAACTACTTAATAAACTCAATAAGGTTTGACCAAAGTACCATCAATCTAATGTAAAACAAAACCAAGTAGAACAGAATTAGTACAAGAGTTCCAACAATATTAGAATGTGGTAAGAATTCTCGTTTTAACAAGTTTCTTGAACCAAGCATAAATTTTAGAATAAATATTAAGAATTTTCAACAAAGAATGGACTTTAAAAAATAAATATAATTCAAAACTATGAATACAGAGGATTAATACAAATAAGGATATGATTAGATAATATTTCAAAATGTATCAATCTTTGGAAACGAATATTGAGTTAATCCAATCATGCACATTGAAAATGTTCATTCTCAACGGAAAAAACTATAATTGAATAAAAGATTCAAGTTATTTAATTTAGAAAAGATTATTTTGAAGATAGATATTCAATATAGCCTAGCCTATAATTGAGACAAAATTACAGAACCTTCACTATCACACAAAAAAAATTATACAATTTCATTTGTAAAAAATGAGAGATAAGGTAAATATCAAGATCAGTAAGTAAAATACAGGTAAGTAAATAAAATAGTATTGTTTGCAATAGTCAATGAAGGAAAATAGAGTAGCCTACAGGTATTTTGCAGAAAACCCCTACATTTGTTTAAATGAAATATTTTTTGCCCATCCAGATCGCAAGTATAAACTATTTGAAAAACATAACAGCTGCTATCACAGTGCATTTCTATTAAGATGCAGGCTTATGTTTTTTTTTATAATAGGTTCTAGTTATGTATTGAAATCACATAAATAAATAATTTATTTCTCTGCAGAAAAATATGTGAGTGTTTTTTGCATAAAATATAACCTAAAATACTAAATTTAAAAAAAATTACGCATCCATACCTGGCTCTAGTTCTTCTTTTTCCTCCTCTTCCTCATCTTCGTCGTCATCGTCATCATCGTTGGCATTGATGCTACTACTACATATCATTTCGTTTTTCTGATTTTCTTCTTGCAGTTTTCGCTTCTCCTCCTTCTTCTCGAGCTTCTTCTTCTTCTTGCGTTCGCGGCGCCGGGCGGCGGCCGCCTTCTTGCTCTCCTCGCGCGTCTTCTCCATGTCCAGCTCCTCGAGCAGGATCGACGCATTCTTATTGGCCTTGGCCGCTTGCATGTCTTTCGCCGCTCGAATCATCTTCACGCACTCCTGGCATTTCTCCAATAGCTCCTGAAACACAACACAATCATATATTACATCGTACATTTTATCACCAATAAGCATTTCAAACAAATTTAATGAATATATTAATTTTCGTTACTGCGAGACCAGCGTTGCCAGATGTAATGGATGAAAAATTTCAACTATTTATAATGGGGATTTTCCATCAATTGCATCTGGCAAAGTAACGAAAACCCACCTTAACAAAAATACAATATAAATTTCGAAAACAAATCTATGAAATGAAATAGCCACTACCAGTTAACACCCATCCATAACTTGAAAAAGCTCCGGAAACATCATATCATAATATATCTTTATTATCTCCTATAAGCTTGCCTTAGGCCCAATTCATACATAAGAGACGTGGCGCAGACATGGATCATTAAGATCGACAACTCTGTACAATCAAATAGTAGGCTACAATGCACACCTAAAGCAGCTGTTTTGGTGGGCGTTCATATGATCATGTCCGCGTCACGTCTCCACCTCATGTCTCTTCTGCTTGAATTGAGCGTTAGTGAACATAAAACGATTCCTTTCTAATAAAATGTTGAACACTACAATGACGGTGTTGAAAGAAAATTTCATACATAATATCCACGGTGATTTAAATTTATAGATTATATATTATTCATTAAACTTACATAAGCGTATTAAACATGAACATATTATCTAGAACATTATAATGTTGTGTGAATTGAATACTGAAGTTTGCAAGAATATTCACACACTTTAACCTTTCATAGAAAACTATTTTCAACACGGTTAGCTCTCAGAAAAATAAAAGCAAACGTCAAATAACACGGAAAATACTAATTTATAATCAGGGCGGCATATTAAAGCAATTTTTAGGTTAGTACCACTATCCTTATCACTGATTTAGAAAAATTTCAAGGTTCTACTCATAAAAATTTGTTAAAGACGCATATCAAACATGGAATTGATTATTGAAGTATGGACTTACATGAAAAATTAAAACTAATGTTGCACAGAAATTGGAATGAATTGACATCATCAAGTGCTAAAACCTAGCCTACCTCTTGAAATCAAAACAATGACAAGATTGAAAGCTACAAAGTTATACTGAATGGTAAGTATAGTAGATGTTGGATGAATATGTCTTACTTGAACTTCTTTCATTCCCAGTCGAATCGTTTAATGATAAAAGCAATAGATGTTAAAATAACCTGATTAAATAAATTGAAATCATTACAATGTTTGATAATAATGTTTACGATGTCATATAAGGTGATATTTTGTTGAGCAGAAATAAAACTGTTTCATTCAAGACATGTGTTATTTTTCATGTCATACTCATGGTTACACGTTTTTTCGATCAGAACTTCTGTAAATTCTCAATGTTTTTATGCTTGCATTTGTAAAAACAGATGATTGACAGATTGAACCAGTTTTTTTTGTGTTTGACAATGGGTTTAGACACGGCCACCTAAGAACATGTTCTTAGAGCATGTTCTACGGTGGCCATGTTTAGAGTCAAGGTTAGTAGATTTATAGAGGTTGGCCAGTCCCAAAAGAGCACCGGAGTCCACTTTTCATAGAGTGGTCTTGCTATAATAACGTCAAGAAATGACTCAGCTAACCTAAATTTAAGATTCAACATGTATTTTTAGGATTCCAATTTTTTAGCTGTTTTACTGAGAATATTGGAAAAATATTCTCTGTTTCCGTGAGGATAACATCTAGGGCTGTATTTATAAACGTTCCTTACATAGAATGACTTGAGTAAGAAAATGGCGAACTCACACTAAAGAGAGACTAGCATATGAAAAAATATAGTAAATACTAAGTTTGTCAAGTTTTATTTAATCCTTGTGAATACTTTGAAAAGTTTATTGTTTATATTAACAAATATTGAATTCAACTTGAAAATGTTGGTCAAAACAATTTCCATGATTACTTTGAATAACTACAGTTTAGAGTGAGCTCGCCATTTTCTCACTTTTTTGAGAGCTCATAAATACGGCCCTAAATTCAAACGACTACATCTTGAAGCTCGCGCTCCCCCTCATGATTTTAAAATTAGAGGAAAGTGTTCAATAATTACCTTATCACTTATTGTTGAAATATATCTGGTCATTTCTTGATCACTAGGGAATTGCGTTACATGGTTAACCATCCACTTGATAACTTTAGTATGTCCCTTTCTGAATGCCGCCATCAAACAGGAAACCTAGAACATTTGAATAGCACTTTAATACAAATTATATTCGTCTCTGACACAAGTCAGTGTTTCATTCCTAGTGTTTTCATTATGAATTATATTCGGAAGCACATGTTATTAAATAGTTTTTCTAGTTAATTTTGGAAATAGCAGTAGGCATATTTATTAATTTTATTAATCAATATCTATTATAATTTGAATTTGTATAATTTGCAATTTATTATAATTTGAATAATATACTCAATTTAGAAAAAAACACATACAAGCTCAATTCATGGATATGAAAATAAATTGCAATTGTTTACCCAACACGTGATTTAAAAAAATCATTATAATAAACTCTTCTTTTAAATGAATAAGCTTACTAGTACAACAATTAGACTGAATCTACTTGATAGAATTTATAGTCTGAATTAATCAATAATAGTATTCACCTTCCTGTTGTCTTGAGAGTCAATGTCTGCACCGACATTGTACAGCAACTCGACAACATTAAGGTGTCCTCCGTTAGCGGCCAGCCACAAAGGTGAATTCCCTTTCTTGTTCTTGACCTCCACTTGAGCACACCTAGAAAAAAATACGCACAATATTAATTTATTGAAATCATGAATGAATAACTCATAGTTTTTCAATTTTCAATTCAATTTCAATTTATTGCCAAAAAACAAACAATTCACTCATACAATATACATACATGTGCAAAAAATAAAAATAAGATGAACACAATATTATACATGTTTACCCAAAACCTCTCTTCCGAAGTCCACCAAATAGTCCCTATGTCCACACTTCGTCGATTTTCGTTCCGACTTCCGTTTTTCGTCTTGCGCTTCATGCATTCTAAAAACGAATGGAAAACTAAAGGCGGAATAACGAATTCTTCACCGCATGCTGTGCAGCACACAAAAATCGACCAAGTGTAGACATAGGGATGAGTCCGAACCAAGGCTAAGTTTACTTTTACACAAATAATAAGATTGACAAAGCCAAGAAAATAGAAAAGCAATCCATGATTAAAAAAATATCAGAGGAGACGTTAAGCCGTCGGTCCCGACTGCCTACAATGTAGTAGTCATTTCTCATTATCCTAGCCTAAAGATTATCGCCATCAGCAAAAAAAATCAGAACAGAATAAAAAGCTATAAAAGCCTTTTCCACAATAACAAAGACAAATCTGTAGTAATAAGGGAAATAGGAAGGAGAAGGAAGTAGGTTCAAGGGTAATGAAAAGGAGTAGGAGTAAGGCCTAGTGACAAGGTGAAAGGAGGAAATTACCAAATTGGTAATAAATAGGAAAGGAAATAACTGGAATCTAGATGAATACCTTGATAGTAGAAGTTCAACAAAGCGGCAGTGACCCTTGTCAGCAGCGATGGTTAGGGCAGTGTCTCGAGAAGAAGGGACAGGAGGAGCATTTACATCGGCTCCTTTATCTAGAAGCACTCTACCAACTTCAACATATCCTCCACTGGCTGCTTCCATTAATGGCGTTAATCCGGTCTGTGAAAACCACCACGTCAGCTAATTATTCATTACCAAAAGGGGGCTTCTTATACATTTCTCACATGAATGGAATGCTTCTAAAATATTTTATAGTATACTTACAAAATATACTATATCGTATTTACTCTAGAAACATAAGTCGGGCATGTTTATTAAATAACCTTCTGTATGTGATAGGCTCATATACAGGTAGAAACAACTTACTCTTAACTCGATTATTTTCACATCATGAGAATCTTAGATTCAGCAACCCAGATTTGAATTCAATGCATACATATTCAAAAGCAACTGTTCCTTCCTTCAATTTAATACTGGGTAGTATAAACAGATTCCTAATTTTCTTACTTAATCTCTTCAATTTGAATTTCCTCAAATTAGCGAACAATTCTACTTTGGATTCCACAACAATCATTCAACCACAAAATTCAACGAGTTTTCTCCAACCCATCGATATTTTGATTCATGTTAAATGTTATCAAGTTTTCTTTTAAGGTACGATTTAAAATACTTATATGGTTCATGTTGGTGACAAATTGTCAGCCTTCTCGAGATACTTATGGAAACATGACGATTAAAAAAACAGTTACAGTATTGAGATTACCTTGGCTCTATGCTCCACATTGGCCTTCCTATCGAGAAGCAGACTGACGACTTCATGGCGGCCTTGGAAGCAGGCGAGGGTTAAAGCTGTATTCCTATTTGTCTCTATCTGTGCATTGATATCACTTCCCATATCCAGTAATAGTTTCACAGCACCTAAATTCGAACAAAATCAAATATTATCATGCTAATGCTATTATTCAGACTAAGAGTGATCAAAACAAATTATAAGAAATGAGCTACAAATGCATGATTGATATTAAAAATTATCATTTTCAACCGTATCCAATAGAATTTCCAAAATATGGTTGAGTATGATTAGTGCCTAACACTATGCTCAATGCATACTTTGTATGCTTTTAATGCTTTTTTCCAGAGCTCAAGCATTAGCTTTTCTGGGAGAGCCCATAAAATAATATAAAACTTTCTTTGATTATATTTTTCAATTCTACATAAAGATCAAATTTGTTTATAAGAATGTTTTCTTTCAATTGTTTGTAAAAAAAAGAATGGCAATAAATTTGATTTGTTTCGTTTCAACATTAAATGAATATTATTCTCATTCTTTGCAAAAGGAGAGCTTGATTGGTAAATTATGAAGAGAGCAAATGAAAGTGCTTATCAAGATTTAGTTCTTACCAGTATGGCCATTCATTGCGGCAAGCATGAGAGGTGAAATTCCCAACTTGGAACCGGTGCGGGAATTGATCTCTGCTCCGTGAGTGAGGAGCAGTTTAATGATGTTGCCATAGCCGCCTGAGGCAGCAAGACTGAGAGGTGTGTAATCAGAAACATTCCTATGCTCCTTATTCGCTCCCCTAGACAACAGCAACTCAACAACCTAGGAAGACAAAACATAATCCATCAATGGTCAATTGACAACCATGGAAATTTGAAAACAGATCGAGACCTGTGGTGCATTACTTGCACTTTTTCAAACTAACTCAACTTTCGATATGTATCAAGCAGTCTAATCAATATGGGTCTTCAAATATTTATCGGAGGTTCCAAGGAATAAACCAAGAACGTTCTCCGCCATTAAAAATGATTACTCCCACTGCAAGTGTTCATAACGGCCAAAGCTTATTATGATTGATTGAATTCACTCATTACCAACATCATGCAAATCAAACAATAAATTTGATACCAAAATTTAACATAAGCATAGTCATTCCTTCACATTAATTTCAATAGAGGCAAATGTACTTTTAAATTTTAGCAACTTCAAGCTGTCATTGATTGGTTCAAGATGAAAAATGACAATTCCTAGCTATTAGATAGATACATACGACACAAGTAGACAAATTTCAATGCAAAACTGTACAGTACTACATACTTTTCAAACTTTGTACTACTAATCCGAGATTGAGTTATTGAAATACTATAATGTTCGAAAAAAAGCTTTCAACATATTATATAGAATAGATACTGCTTTTTAGAATGATTTATTGAGTTGTCACTTACCAAGCAACTCATTCACCCATAAATCTTCCAATGTTCAATTTCGTGTTACTATTTGACATCAACTCATAAATTATCAGAAAGAGAAAATATCAATACTGTGTACAATGATGATTTGATTGTCAAACACATCGAGACAGATAAAGATAGATAGATGGCTTTATTTTTCACTATTTGGAATAGGCCTACAGAAGTAAAGAAAATCCTGAAGATGGTACTATATTGATGATTCTCTTGTCATTTGGTTATTACCTCATAGCGGCCGCCTGAACAGGCGAGGGAAAGGGGTGTGTCCTTTGTGCGCTCTGACTGAGCTTCCATGTCAGCCGAATGGTTCATCAGTATCTCGACCACTTTCTCATGTCCGGCAGTTGCAGCTAGAATCAGCGGTGTAAAGCCCTTCTTGTCTCGGTGCTCTGAAAACGTATCAACAATCATTACGTAACAACTATTTCATTTTGGAAACACAAATTTCAAAGTATATGGAATAGCGCCTAACAGCAAAAAAACTGTTAGATTAACAAATAAAAAATTCATTTCAAAAATAGAGTTGGAAGGAGAGCTATGTGAATAATATTTAGTTGTAATGGACAAGTTGTTCTGATCTGTTCTATCTATAATAATAATACATTATTGCGGCCATTTCAAAGCATAATTGCTCGAATAATTGCAAAATAATGGAAAGACCGTTCTAATGTAAAAACACCTAAAGTGGAGTGTTAGTGTTACCTAATGTAACCAATGAAAGGATAATCTGTAAACGCAATGACGGTTATCGGTAACGGTTTTTACAGCGGTCAAATTCAATTAAAATTATTATGTTAACTAGCGTAACCAATGAAACAATAACCAGTCAAAGCAATGACGGTTATCAATGACGTTCATCAGTGACGGTTTTAACGGTGGTTAAATTCAATTGAATTTACAACAGGCCGTTTATCTACTTGTTACAACAATTATGTTACAATTTCAGTGTATTTTGATGGTTTATGAGCTTTTGCTTGGGAATCTATCATCAAGTTGAACATTTGAATGGGAAGAATAGTATTTCCTTACCGATATCGGCTCCTCTAGACAGTAGCAGTTCGACAAGCTCGTCGTGGCCGCCTGCACAGGCCAGGGTGAGAGCCGTGTCGTGGTTGCTGTCCGTCTCCGAGTCGACATCCATGCAAGAGAACGCCGACGCCGCCGCCGCGGCACCGCTGCCGTTGTAGTTGGCCACTGCCGAATCGGCGCCGCCAAAGCCTCCCACTGCAAACAAAGCTAGCATTTACAAAACATAATTCAGGACAAAAACGGTTTTTGCCTATGGGAATCATTAGAGGCTTTAACATTCGTTAACCCAAATTCATATTTGGGTTTATTTAAAACAATATTAATAATTGATGACATATAAATATTGTTGTCATGAATTTCAATAGTTGGGTGTTGATATCATTCATAAATACGAATTTCCCAATTGATGACATTCCATCACCTTGGAGTGCTCCCCAAAGAGGCCAAAGTTGGAAAAAAGTGGCATGAAGAGAAAATTGCTACTAAACATGCGTGGCTCTTCTTTAAAATGTGTTTCGCGAGTTTACTATTTGTAATCACATTTATATAACTAGGGAGTAGCCTATTTTCATGTGAAATGTTGGGAGCATTGGAGCAGACGCCATCCAGAGCAGATCTCTGTCCACTTTTTTGCAACTTTGTTCTCTTTGTGGGAGCACTATAGTAACTTACAGGTTAATAGGAAATTGAGCGCAATTAAGCAAGGATGAATTATATTATTTACCTTATAAACAAAAGTGCATTATTTCGTTCCATTAAATTGTATCTTTAAAATACTTCTGATGTCTATCATTCATATTTATCTATGTATATACTTATGTTATAAATGAAAGTGCAGTATTTGGGCTGTTTGTATAAATTGGGAGAGGAACAGTTTTGGGCATAAGCCTGTTGTACTCTCCTTTGTAAATGGTTGAATACATGAATGATTGATTATTTCGTTCTATTACTTTGTATCTTTACAATATTTCTCATGTCTACAATTCTTTATTTTATCATTAGTATTTTTCTTCTTTTTTGTTTCATTACTTTATTCGAAATCCTTCAAATCTCTTTAATGTTATTTAATTAACAACTCAACTCGAGCTTACGCACAGGCAATTTTTGCCCATGTAAGCTCTTCCATTTACTACAAAAATAAAAATAAAATACTTTATTCTTATATGTATTATATTATTAATTCTATTATTTTTCAGTTGTAATTTTTATACTTTTCAAGTTTTATATTATATTATTCATTCTATTATTTTTTAGTTGTAATTTTTATACTTTTTAAGTTTCATATGTTATTATTTTGTTTCAAGGATAAATAAATGATTTGATTTGATTCATATTTCTCGATGTATATTTCATGTAACAAAATGATTTGGTTGGCTGACCGGCATTGGGCGGAGCAGTGGCCCGCTGTCCATTGGGAGTGAGCTGATAGCGCGCCTTCTTGCCTTTGCCGGCCTGCATCTGACTGGGCGACGGAATCTGGCTGGGCGCGGGCGGCGTCGGCACCGTTGCCGGGATGGTCACCGTGGCTGTCGAAACCGGCGCACAGTTCACAGCTGCAGCTGCAGCCGGTGCAGCGCTCGATTGCGGCTGCTGCTGCTTCTTGTCTGCTGGAGGAGCTGCACCATCTTTACTGCATGGCACCTCTCCTTTACGCACTGTCAGCCGGGTGTCGTTACAAGCTCCTCTACCTTCCTTATCTGTAATGCAAAATGCAACCACTCTCAATCACTTATTTCAAATAAAGTAATCAATTAACAGGAATTCGCCCAAAACCGTTTACATTACAATTAAAATTATAATTTGTCTCTTGAAGAATTACTAAACATTCTATACATTTCACACTAGGGCTTAGTATATTAAATTTTATTTATAAATCAATTTAAAATGTTTAATATTTCTTATTTATAATTATTATTTTTTAATATTTTTTCAATGGGGTATAAATGCTGATTAAAGAAGGTTATTGTCTGTATTAGATTGAAGGTCTACTACTAATAACATATATTAACATATATATTTCACACTAGGGCTTAGTATAATAAATTTTATTTATAAATCAATTTAAAATGTTAATAGGCTATTTCTTATTTATAATTATTATTTTTTAAATATTTTTTTCAAAGGGGTATAAATGCTGATTAAAGAAGGTTATTGTCTGTATTAGATTGAAGGTCTACTACTATTAATATATATATTAACATTTTCAAAATATCCATTCAACAAATTCTATTTGAATAGCAATATGTAGTAGTTTAATTCAAAGGTAGAAACAAGATGGATCTTCAAAGTCGTAATTAAAATCAATTTCAAGTACTTATTCGTTTGTAATAACAACTCTTTTTGTAATTCTTACAAAATTTGCCTAAATACTGTTGCTTGTATAGTTGCTTCATTATGCTAAGGCACCTGCATTGACAATGTGTGACCTCTTTACATCTACAACCAATACAATACATACTGTTTACTATGTTCTAAGTGTAGGCCTATAAGAATTCATCCACTAAGATCATGGTTCTTAAAGGCCATACTTTGACCATTGTAAAAACTTGTGATGAGGTAATGAGTAAAATGGATTATGATTATTTTATAACATTTGAGCCTTTGTTTTGGCATTCTCCAGTTTATAGTCATAATTTATAATTATTTATCTGGTTGATATATTCTTTATTACTAAATAACAATGAATAGTTAGCAAGCAGTCACAGAAACTACAGTACTAGGTAGTTCATTTAGGAAATTGAAAAAACCACTCGCAGTTCTACATCATGAAAAGATTGGCCACAAAAGTTTGAAATGCCAGAATTGAGCTACCAGTTTGAAGGAAAGTAATAAGACTGGAAAATAGTCCATGATCGATGATGTTTTTCATTTGTTGTTGAACAACAACATTGTTCTATTCCATATTGTCAGTAAAATAAGCATTACAAACTCGAAAATTAGACATCACTCCTCCACATCTAGCCCAAAATAGTTACAAAAGGCTAATAACTTATGTCCTTTCCCACCCATGTAAGCAACATAGCACATACATACTGTAGTTTACAATTTAGGAATACCAACAACTTACAAACTATTAGGAGAAAATAAGCAAGGAAAAAGTTCAAGTATTTATGGTGCAATTTTTTAGCTTTGGCATACTTTCTGGATAAAGCTGATATTTTTTTGGTTTATTAATTTGGTATTGTCTTTGAATTTAACTTTCAAAATGATCATTTTCAAATTCTATTTGGATTTTGAGTTTAGTACTGTCTCTGAATTTGACTTTCAAATTTTTTCTTCTCCTTATTCCATTTTATTTTTAGATTATTCGGGAAAAATCTTTGGATTTTGAATTTATTACTGTCTGAATTTGACTATTTGACTTTCAAATTTTATTTTTAGATTCTTCGAGTGAAACAGATTGGATGATTCATAGACATAAAATGGCGTCTATGGTGGAACATCATAAATAAATGGAAAGCATTTCGTGCGACAAGCTCTCGTTTTCTTTTTAATAAGTAATGCATTAGTGCTAATCTGACTACAAAAATAAATACAGTAATAATATAATCACCCGTGCACCGACCAAGAACCGCAAAAAGTTTTTAAACCAACGAAATCAATCATAAGGTAGGCGCTGTTGAATGGAATGTGCAAGTGAAAGTGGACACTAGAAGCAAACAGGGTTAGCCAGGGTTTGCGATATTAAGGGAGGGGGGGGTGAGAATTGCTTTTGCAACCAGCTGACCTAGTTGAGGCGACTGAAGGAGCAGCTGCTGCGACTGAAATGAGGAGGAATTAGCTGCAGTAGCTGCAGTGGCAGTGGCAGCCGAGTGCACATTGAGCTGGTATTGCAGTTGGAAACTGTTGTTGGACCCCTGTTGCACTTGCACGGGCCCGTTGGGCGAGGGCACAGTGAAGTACTGCACCCCCTGGCCCCCCTGACTCGGGTCAGCCAGCATCAGCTGTTGCGGCGTTGGCCCTGTTACACCCAGCATTTGCATTGCATCCTCAACCCCGGCCGCGTAGTTAGCGGCCTCTGATTGCATTTTCGCCCGCTCCCGATCTGCAACTGCACAACACTCTCAAAGCAACTACACTATGCAAACCGGGCGGCGACTGCTGCACATTGGTGCAACCATTACAATACAATTCATTGCTCCGTATTTGTCATATTTTGCCTGAAGAGCTTGAATGTTGTGATACCATTGTTCAATCTGGAGAGAAATGATTTGTGATTAGCTTGATCAGAGGCTGTTATGTTTGAATGATTTTTTCCATGTAACTTGATGTACCTTGACTTTCAAATGCCTTTGTTGGTTTACGACAGTGAAATTAATTTATTTGTTCGATTGTTGCGCATTTTCAAAGATAGTAATAATCAATTCAACAATCAATACAGACAGATTGCTCTATTTCAGATTAAGCTCGCCTTTATCCTTTATTCTACGATAACATTGATCACTACTATCGTGAATAATACCTCCCTCTCAAAAAATAATTTCCTATGCAACAAATTCTTTACGTTCAACAAAAGGATAGAACTCAATCAAACCTTTCTTGGTCCAAGAAATCAGTTTGGTCAATGACAAGTTTGATTATTTAATTGAGGACGATTATTTGATGAGTATTTTTTCAGTAGGTAACTTAATTTTACAAGAAAATGTTTTATTTTATTGATATCATCTACTATTCGAGGAAAGTGATTTCAAAATTCATTCAAGGTATTATGATTTCATTATTTTCATCTTCTTTTCAGAATATTACTTTTTATTTCGGGGTTTTACATAATTTTACAGTACACTTATTACCTTATAATTCAATTCATACAACTTCTGTTTTGCTGCATAGATATTATGACAATTATTAATATATTCAATTTGATCTTCGTAAACTTACAGTTGTTTTACACTCTATTGATGGCAACTCCCATATAGATTTTTCTCGGGAGTGCCTTATTTCTGTGAATATACCAATTAATTTTGTACTTTGAATATATTGTCTTGTATTGTATTTACTGAGAAATAAACATTCATTTATTATTAATATTATTATTATTTAATGGAAGTATATTTTTATCATGAAAGCATTGTCATTTTTGGAAAGTGGAACGAATATTCAATTTATCGATTTCGTAAATTATTCACTGGAATAATTTCCAGTGAGCGCGATTCAATTCCATAATTAGTTCGTGTGAAGTGTAGATGTTGAAATCAATAAATTTCCTGTAAGAACGTCTCATCATCAACACATTAATAGTATATTACCACATTAACGATGCAACATGTCATTTTCGGTTTTTGAAAGAATATAACCCAAATCGGAGGAAGAAAGTAAAGCAATTGAATTGAATAGTGTAATTCAAACTGAACTTACCACTAGCCACATCTTCCAGGCCGAGATTTTCCAAAGTTTCCAGTAACTGCGACTCATCCACATGCACTTTGGGTGCATCCTTCAACAATGCCTCCACTGTAGCTGTATCTAGCAGCTGACTCCGCTGCTGAGGTGTGGGCACTACATCGCACGATGGGCAGCAGACAGCATCCTAATAAAAAAGTATTCAAAATTCAATAATTTACAGCAATCGATCAATCAAGTAAGGATATCACAAACATGAAGAGAGTGAGACATTTTCAACCTTAAATCATGACAAAAAATAGTTTTCACGTTGCATCATTTGATTATTGAACCAGCTGAAAGAGCTAGCTCAGAGTCCCTCTTCACCACTACCGACGTCTTGGGTAATAAGGAAATTTTAGAAAATAATGAGATTTTTCTAAAATCATCAATACTTTCGTACCTTGACACTATTCACGATCTGCGCGGGTAGCATGCGATGACGAATCATATCAAGTATATGAATAAAAAAGGAAGATGATAATCCATATCATATTGAATTGAATTTTTATTCTCAATACAAGATATACAAATACTAATACACACAAACATGTCAGAAAATCAACCATACACTATTGTACAAAATAATAAACAAAACAAAATTAAACTGAATGAGAATATACAATCCAGCACGTAATATTAACTTACGGACCGCTGGAGGGAGTCTTACAAATGGAAAAAAAGAGAGAAAAAAACAAATATAGATACCCTATACCGTACCGATATTAAAAATAAACCTCTTTCGCTAAAAAGGATCAACTCTAATCCAGCATTTATTCTTTATTCAGCAATTCACAATGATTCTTGATTGATGGTCCAACAGGGTTACGCCCAAAACTGTTTCAATTTCAAATAGCCAGACAAGAAATTGTATATTTCTCAGAGTTATTCTATGATGAACTAGATTTTCATTTGTGCAAAATGAAAAGAAAAAACAACTGCTATTTTAGTTACCTGCTGCTGCCGCTTCTGTTTCTCGTGAATAGCTTTGAGAACGTGGTTTCTGATGCGTTGAGGCGTGGCCAACTGATGCGTTGAAATATTGGGATCGAGTTTCTTGTAATGCTTCATTGTACAATGATAGCCGGCATTGTATGCGGCCATATTGTCTCGCACTAGGGAATTGTATGGCACGGGCGACGGTGCCCCGGACATGGCGGCTGCAGCTGCTGCAGCTTGAGACTGCTGCTGCTGTTGCTGCTGCAGAATCTGTTGATGTTGCTGGTGGAGCTGTTGAGCCTGCTGCTGTTGGTGGGCCTGCTGTTGAGCTTGTAGTTGCTGTAATTGCTGCGATTGCTGAAGTTGTTGTTGTTGAGATTGTTGGGCTTGTAATTGTTGTTGCTGCTGTGGCGGTATAAGTTGTTGAACTCCCTGCAATTAAGAGTCCAATGTTTTAGATTGAAGTTTTCAGGAGCACACTGGACCATCCAAGTAATTGAAAAATCATAATTTCATAAAGATTCTTTCCAATTTTAGTTATCTATCCTTATTACTAGTTATCTATCACAATTTTCCTTCTTATAATTTCATGAACTGAATCTATAAGTTGAAGTAAAACATCGAAACTCTCATGCTTCTTTCCAAGAATTTTATTAAACTGATAGTAAATTGGATTATTTAAATTTGAAAAAAGTGAATGAAGTGAGTAATGAAAACACTTAGATCTTGTCAAATGTGATATCGTTTAAATATCACAACATCTCACCAGACACTGTCTGAAGTGACAATAGGACAAGAAAACACATTGAATCAATGGCTGTTAATAATAAGAAAGAATAGCAAATGCGATTAGAATAAATTAATGCTTTTATAACAAATAATTCAACCTAAGCTGTCTAGTAGCAGCAAAATGCATTAACTGTATCGAAACTGACTGGAGCAATAATGTTGATTTTATTCAACTTTTTTATCAAACTGCCAGATTGATAAATAAAGGTCTATGAGAAAAGTGTAGATATTCTCAAACTAGTATAGTTATTTAGTAGTTTTAGTTGTTCTTATATGTAAAACCAGGTCAACTGCTACTTTGACAAAAGCTACATTTCCTTGAAACACTAAAAGGAAACTAGTGTTCGATTTTTTTGGGATTATGAGGCACAGCTTCTAGATATGTTGCCAAAGACGTTCTAACTGCTGATGGGTCTAGCTTACTACACTCAAAATGTTTTCAATAATTTTATGCCATGAAGAGACAAGTGGTGCCAATTTACCTGCTGTAATGTTTCATTGAATTGGGCAAGTTGAAGTTGGGAAAGTTGAACGGAGGAAGCTTTGTTCGGTCGATTTTGAAGAACGACATTTGGGTAGCCTCCTGCTGTCTGCTTCCGCAGATTTTTCCCTTCTTTCTTAGAGAATGGTTTAGCCTTAGGACGATCGCTGATGGCAGTCGACTGCAAAGAAAACATGAAATGACAATAAGAAAATATTGAACTGATCATATCTTGATGTTAAGTAACAAAAAATCATTTGTCAAACTTTCGTTGCTGTGATAACAGAATCTCTATATTCACCTTTCCATTTTCTAATTCGATACTATTCTCGTCTTAGCGCATTTGAATGTTTTTCACTTCTGAGCTACTTCCTAAATTGTAGTCATTACTCAATATAAAGTTTTAGATAGATAAGAAGTTGAATAATAATTTTTTCTAATAGTCAAAATGATTATTTTTCACCTCTGGGCTATGTCCTAATTCGAAGTTATTACTCAATGGCTCAATAAAAATTTAGAAAATTAAATTTGTCCTAATAGTCAAAATAATCAAGTGATTATTTTTCACATCTGGGCTACTTCCTGAGTTGGAAACATTATTACTGTACTCAATAAAAAGGTTCAGAATTGGTTCAAACATTAAATTTGTCTTTACGGTGAAAATGATTGAGCTTGTATCATCCAAGTTTACCTGCACAGCATCAGCACCAGCACTAATAGGCTGAGATGTTGAGGGTGTGGCTCCAGGTCCTGAAGTGGGAATGACGGGATCCGTCTTACAGAATGGAATAGGTATACCATTATGATACAGCGCTGAATTGCACACCATACCTGAAACATCAAACAAATAATTGTTTTACACAGTCAACTCAGTGAGCTTCGACTCAGAATTGATTAGAAAGATACAGGTATAGCTAATTTATAGCCATAGAAAATTCAATACTTTAAAATTATACCCATGAAAAAAGGGAAATGAGAATTTATTGGTCTTGCCTGAACCACAGACAACAATAGAGTATAGTTACTCTACGCCTGAACTATTATCTTATAACAAAGAACGTATCTAGAAGAGAACTTGAATAATCTACAAGAGATTACAAAACCAATCATCATTTGACATTTGAAAGAGAGTGATGATTACATTCAGATGATAATGCAAATCGCATGAGATTTTTTTCCACACCTCATATTGCGATCTTAACTAAGAAGACTAATGAGCAATTTTTTTCTAATCTACTATTATTCAAATTGATAAGTTTAGCAGCTCTCACTAGGACTACTACTTTTAAATACTAACAAATAACATAGCTTAATAATCATAATCACATAACATAGCCATAATAATAAAGATTAATAATCATAATCATATAACATAAATGATAAACTATTTGCGCACTAAGATCACATTAGGATTTACACTATAAACACTGCTCTGCTAAATCGCATGAGATGAGCGGTGAATTATTAAAACCTTCGAACTCTTTCTTCAATCAATTTTATGCCATATGTGTTGTGATAGGATTATTTCTTATTACTGAATAATTTTTTTGAACAGCTCTCACTGTATAAGAGGCACTATTGAGGAGTAGCTGATGGACATCAGCGCGCTCAAGTGAGAATAATAATATTCAAAATAATATTAAATTTATTGATAAGTTTCTGCTTTCCCATTAAACTAGCCATGGTATAATTCTAATTCAATCAGAAAAAGCAAGTATGGATAGAAAAGGATTACAATATTACAACGAAAAAATATAATTTTGGAAAGTACTAACCTTGTGCAGAGATGTTTTGGTCTACTGGTAGAGAAAGAGGAATAACAGAGCTGCTACAGGAAACAGGAGTAGGAGGTATGGGTGATGTGGGATTAGGAACAGAGGATTCGGCCTTGTCATTCAGCTCCTGTTCCACCCTCTGTTCAACAAACAAACAACCATTCATTGAATTAAACATCAAGATAGTCTTCGGATAGGAAAACAAATAAATCAATGGAAACAGATTGTTCCCGCCACCCAGAATCAATGGATATAAATTAGGACATAAATTTTACAAATTTAATGAACTTTATTTAAAATGATAACTAATCATAATAAGTCATCTCCATGACTTTTTACATTTTAAGACTTGTAGTGAGAGTTCGCCAATTTAATCATACACTTTACAATTGAAGAATTACTGTATATGGAATGGATGTATAATTGTCATTATTCTATTATATTTAGTAACTTCAAAACACCGTATCTTTCCAATGCTTACAATTCAATTCAATGTTTAATGAAGAAGCAAGCATCGAAGTAATGTGGATATATTTTTCAATTGGATTGATTTTATTCATAAATATTATACAGTGAATAGGATGAATTAATTTTGTTAAAAAACTATGGAACAAAAATATAATTAACTCTCACCTGCAACTCTTCAACAATCAATTGTTTTTGAAGGAATTGCTGTTCAATGACCTGCTTGTGTCTATTGGCAGCTGTACTACCCTTATCCACTATGTTGGGATCGGCTTCAGCACCGGGTGGATTGCGAACCTAGTAACAAAGAAAATGTTTGAGATTAATAAATTTGAAAATAAAAATGAAGATGCTATGAATGCAAACAATAATCAATAAGTTTCCCAAGCTGATGAAGATTGAAATGATATAAAGAGCCAACAGGCTCTGTTACTGATATGGCAATTTGCACGAAATTCTAATTTAATTTAATTGAATTTTCCATCGTAAGTGATGTCATTGCAATGAAATCAGATTGATTCATTGGTTCCTTTAGATAACATCATTTTACGGCGGTTAACTTATATTGGATTTTCGTGCAAACAGCCGATATTCTTCTAAATTATACAGGGCTACGAATTAATTAGAAAAGTAAATGCAAGTTTATTATAATTGGACGGTCTCCGGGTAAAAGGGAATAAGTCAAAAATAGACTTATTACCTTTTACCCACACAAAGTTATCTACTAAATACTTATTACAATATTCACATGGGCCATTACAGCTGTTATAAAGGGTGCGGCACGGCATTTTACTTATTTGAATTACGCGCTACGCAGCGGCCATCGGTCGTAGGAGTTTGGGGCCATTTGCAATCAGATGGGTGGAATTTAAAATTTTACTCAGTCTAGGTTAGTTGCGGCCATGCAGTGGTCAAGAGGGGAGCGAGCGTTCGCAGTGTCTGCATACTTTTCCAACAGCCGTTTGATCATTGCAACCCAGCGTGCGTTTAGGAACCAGTTTAATGTCGCGCCCAAAGGACGTGTTCCTGGTCGAACATCAATCATTCAGTGGGTGGATATTTTTAAGAATACCGGTAATGTTTGGCAACCAAATCCAGGTCCGTCAAAAATCACTAGAACGCCAGAAAACGTAGAGAGAGTAAGGCAGGCGGTTTTGCAGATAGGGCGGTACGGAGACGATAGTAGGGCAGTTACAGTCACTTCGGAACGGTACACGCGGATGATTGAAGAGTTTTTCCTTCCAAAACTTGATGAACTGGGCGTAGAAAATGTGTGGTTTCAGCAAGATGGTGCCACTTCTCACACGGCACGGGCGTCAATGGATCTCTTGCGCTAACACTTTCCACGACGGTCAAAGGGGTGATCTCCAGTGGCCAGCACGCTCGCCGGATTTAGCCCCCTGTGACTATTTTTTTGTGGGGATATCTGAAATCCGTAGTTTACGCCAATCGTCCGAGGACCCGAGCTGAGCTAAAGAACAACATTCGCGCTGCAATTGTCGACATTGGTCCAGATATGCTTGAAAAGGTAGAGCAAAGCTTCCGATCTCGTCTTACAAAATGCATTGAAAACGTGGAGGTCACCTAAATGACATTATATTCAAGAAATAAGCTTGTAAGTGAACCAAACAAAACTTTAAAAGTAGTATTTTGTGAAAATAAAAAAATTAAGTTGCTATCTTTAATACTTTTCGACTTGTGGTTCTTTAAAATAAGTAAAATGCCGCGCCGCACCCTTTATTAGAGTATGGACTTATTGCCTTTTACTCAAAGATAAAGCTGTCAAAGAAGTTGTTTTTTAATAATAAAAAAATTTGGAAAAAATGACTTATTCCCTTTTACCCGAAGACCGTCCAATTGATAGATTCCATTAAAATTTCAAGATATGGTAATTACAGAAATCATGATATTTTAAAAAATCATCAATATTTTAACGTTTGTAAACAGTGTACAACTTTACTTGCAAAAACATTCTCATATTTTTAAAGCTAGAAGTCCATCCTTTACTATACAGTGATAAACATGAATAAGATAATTTCTAGCTTCCTTTTCTGAAGCTTTGTGCACATGCTTACCTGCTGGACTTCAGGAGATGTGAGGTTATCGTTTGAAGTGAGGAGTCGATTTTTGCGCAAAAGAGACTTTTGGGCTGGATTGTTGGTATGTTTGCTCACTCCAGTTGGGCCCAGGTGTTCAATGATTCTCCCTGTAAATCGATTATCAATTATTATTATAGGAAAGATTAAGGATATGTTGATAAAATCAAATCAACAATAGCCTACTGTTAGATGAAAGAAGAAATGAATTACACCAATCCCAAGTAAATAAATAAGAGTGGTTAAATAAGATGTACTGTTGAATGAGATAATACGAGTTTAAAGAATATTATATTATATGAAACATTAGTGAAATTCATTGATAATACAAAACGTGATATTCAAATAAACAATAATATGTTGGATGTATAAATGAAATATCACATGAAACCCAATTGCAACAATAAATCTGTTCACGATTATCAACAATGTCTTGTTATTGAGTGAAAAATATTTTTAAAATATTGTTCAAGTAATAAATCAAATCTAACACAAACACCAGAAAAATATGGACAATTGACCTGATTCACATCGACAATATTTTCAGATAAGTTTAAAAGCATTACATGAACCCAAGTACTGAAATGAATACGGTTCATGGATGATAATAAAATATATAAATAAAAAAAAATTGCTAGAGGCGTTAAAAAAGTAACTTTTATCAACTAAATTTCAGTTATAAACCTTGATTACTCAAATCATGCTCGCTTGTAGTTGATTGCTTTGCAAGTGAAAATCTCAATCATCTCAAGGTTGAGTGGTAAAGAGGACATCACTCCTAACTGATCAAATCAAAATAAATGAATTATTATCCCTTTTTATTCCTTTTTTCAAATAGTTTTTAATGAATTGAATCCATATTTAATGATCAATATCAATCTATTAATTAATTTATTTAGCAATGGAGACAACGGGTTACCCCAAATCTGTCTCCTTTACACAACAGTTTACAATAGAATATAATAATTTATAGTACCTAGAAAAAATAAAATGAACGGGTGGCTACCGAAGCATCGACAAACGTTTGTCATCAAATACATAATTATGAAAATGAAAAAAATAAAATAAAGCATATAGGGCCCTTGGATAAAACAATAGAGTCGAGGCTAACGTTTGTCGATGCTACGGTGGCCACCCGTTTTAGTCTAGGACTTGGCTAAATCCCGAGCTCATGAACCGGCCCTAAATGAATTGAATCCATATTTAATAATCAATATCAATCTATTAAATCAAATCAATTAAAATAGATAAATTAAATCCCAATTTAGAGGTGAACTACTAACCGGCAATGGCAGCTGCTTTGGCGTTGACCTGCAGGTCGTCCTGAGGATGGGCGGTGGCGGTGGCGGCCCTGACCGCTTCGGGCACCTCGTGCAGGCCGGACGACGGCTGCGCAGTCGGGCCGCCCACAGCCGCCGGCGGTGTCATCATGATCGAGTGCGGGTAGTCGAGCAGCAGCTGCACCACCGTCGTGTGACCGCCCTTGGCTGCCTCTATCAGCATCGTAGAATTATCCTAAAAACACACAAACAAACATTCATTCAACTACAACAAAAAGAGATTATTTCAAACGTAATTTATTAGTGTGGGGTTTCGATTTTTCCCAGATTGGTTATTATGATAGTATTAGTATTAGCTGCTTATTTTATTTGTTATTATGTAATACTCGGCCCCTGCGCTCAGGCTGTTGCCTTTGCAGGGACCTTCCTTGTTATTAATACAGTATATTAATACTATTTTATGTTATATCTATTGTATTATTAATTCTATTATTTTTCATTGTACTTTTTAAGTTTGCTGTATTTTGTTTCAAGGATAAATAAAAAAATAATATTGACTATTAATATATTAGTGTAGTTTGTATTTTTTTCAAATTGTTTAGTAAGATGTTGCATAATTTATACAAACTTCGTTACAATTTTGCAATATTGTATCCGAAACACAGCCATGTATTTGTATTTATACAATTCATTTACAATATTTGTATAACTTCAATAACAATTCTTGATTAACTTTTACTAAACTTTTGTTTAAAATACAGGTTTTTGATGTTTTGCCGCTTAATCCAAGGTACCAAGTCTGTACTGGATATACTACTCATTCTGATTCAGTCTAGAATTTACAGTTTAAAAATACGAATATAAATGTATGAAGATACTTTGTTAATGAAGAAATATAGAATTTTTTCCAACTTGGCGGATGACAAATGACTGTTATTTAACGTTTCCATGGTAACAGTTGGTAACATGGCATAATCCTGAGGACGCTATGATAAGTTATGATGGACTATGACAAGGTTATTAGGTAGAAGGTTGAACGTTCGCTAGTGTAGGGCATTAAGTGGAGAGAGAAGTCTGATTTTTTCTATTCTTGTAACGTCACGCTGGTGTTCGTTCAATTATCACCAGCTGATATAAACAATATAAGGCAGCTCGTACACCGGAGCAATAAGCAATAGGCAACTAGCAACATGTCTACTCATGTAACGTCTACTCTATAGAAACAAATAGTCCAATGCACACCTAAAGCAGCTGTTTCAGTGTGCATTGAACTATTTGTTTGTATAGAGTAGACGATCATATGATCCAAATGTTGCTAGTTACCTATTGCTTATTGCTTTCGGTGTACGAGCCCACTAAAGTATCAAAATGACGCCAGCCGAAGCAGTCCCCCACTGCAACGGCTTGTGAATGCATATAGCACTAGCAAGCGTCTAATGACGAATGTAACGTTATGTTAGGACGGAGCTGAGCACAACATCACCCGTTGCCATGGAAACGTTGAATAACAGTCATTCGCTATCCGCCAAATAAAAACATTGGGCCGTATGAATAAAAACTGAGGATATGCTCATAAGCACGAGCATGAAGCATAAGGTTTTGCTTTGAGCATTAGGTAGAACCATAAGCATTTGCTCATTTTTATATGAATAATCTCTACCTTATACTCTTACCTCATGCTTCTGAAATCTGGAGCAAATGCTTATCTATTTTAAAGATTTTTCATCAGCTGATTCATCTTACTTTGTTATTATAGTAAAAGGTTAGAATTCCAGATCATTTAGAATTTTACAGCTCATTTCAATGACATAGTTTATTCATACAATTTTGACCATAACCTCTATTTTTGAGGAAATGCTCAAACTAATTTTTGGATGAGCATGAGCATAAGATTTTGCTCGCTTTTATTCATATAAAATGAAGCATATGCTCAATATTTTAGAAGTATAAGCAAATGCTCAACTTTATTCATACGGCCCATTAACTATACTTTTTATTCGTGTTGACTGGGCGTGCTGTTACCTTGAGTTTGTGAAAAGGGTCAGCATTGTGTGTGAGCAGGAGCTCGACGACGGAGAGGTGGCCGCCGGCGCTGGCGAGCGAGAGGGGGGTGTGGTCGTTGTTGGTGGTCTGGCGGTTGACGTCGGCCTGCTTGGTGATGAGGAACTGCACGGTGCACAGGTGGCCGGCGCGGCACGCCTTCATCAGCGGCGTCCGGCCGCCCTCCGACTCGTGCTCCAGGTCGGCGCCGTACTGCAGCAGCAGGTCGGCCACGTCCGTGTGCCCGTTCTCGCACGCGTACGTCAGCGCCGTGTCGCCCGTCTGCGTCTGCGCGTGCACGTCCGCTGCCGCGTCCAGCAGGTATCTGCACACAAACACAAGTGAATGTTATACGCACTGAGCCTCAAGTTCTATCTTGCCACAAGGTAGTACTTAGCCTCAAGTTCTATCTTGCCACAAGGTAGTACTTAGCCTCAAGTTCTATCTTGCCACAAGGTAGTACTTAGCCTCAAGTTCTATCTTGCCACAAGGTAGTACTTAGCCTCAAGTTCTATCTTGCCACAAGGTAGTACTTAGCCTCAAGTTCTATCTTGCCACAAGGTAGAGTTCCCTCAAGTTCTATCTTGCCACCAAGTAGTACTTAGTATCAAGTACTATCTTGCCACAAGGTAGTAGTTAGCCTCTAGTGTTAACTCTACTAATGAAAACCAGGCTTAAGTTCTATTGCCATATGCCAGACAACAATAATAACCGCTGGTCGCATATGGTTATTATGAGGTAAAATATAATCTTCTTAACGATATTATGTTATGTGCGTGAATAAATGTAATGGATTGGTAAAAAATAATTTTTTGTCTTAAAAGAATACAATATTTCAGCAGAATGAGTGCCCACTGTCATAAATCACTGTTTAGCACAGCGGTTATCCAATAAATAATAAAAAAAAAAATACATCTGAGATGTTTGTTTCTGGTCAAACGTCATCTCAACAAAACTTTCATTTCATTATAAATATCACTTAGTTTTTTTTTATTATAATTTTATTTATTTCTCATAAAATTACAAATACAACTTTTCAAACAAACAGAAAAAAGAATCAATAACAATACAGTATTATACAAATGAGAACATAAGAAACTACTTCCCAAAAAGAGCAAGCTCGAGCTTGGGGAAGGAGCAGCCGTGCTACAATAGCAACTAAAAACTATATCCTTCTACGAAACATATAAAATCAGTAATAATATAGTAAGCCATTCATTCAATTCTTAAAATTATAATCATATTGTAATACATTGATTTGTAATAATAAATGATGAATGAATTAGATCACACTACAAAGTTATATCAATATTTCTTAACGTGTGATCAATTTCTCTAAAAAGTAAAGAATAGCCGCCGAGAAGATTGATTTTATGATTACCTGACAAGCTCTAAGTGTCCCTCTTGTGCGGCCTCCATTAGAGGCGTGGATGCTCCCAATTCGAGCTCAGCTCCATTCTTAATCAGGTAGTCCGCCACATCCATGAAGCCACCACAACAAGCCAACGTTAGAGCTGTCTCCTGCGTTTCTTCTGTCTGAGCGTTGATGTTAGCACCTGAGAAAGAAAAAAGACAAAATAAATCAACAAAAAATCCATTTTCAACTACAGTTCGATCTAAAAGATACATCATAATGACGTTGCAGATGACCGTATGGCAAAATATGTTTGTCTATCTCTATATTTATCACACTACAAAGAGCTATGGGCAAACGTCATCTTAACAAAACTTCTATTTCATTATAAATATCACTTACTTATATCAAGATTTCTTATCGTGTGATCAATTTCTCTGAAAATTAAAGAAGAGCCGCCGAGAGGACTGATTTGCCATCGATAATTATTGCACATCATAACTAATAATTATTATTGTGGAAAATTAAAAAATTGCTTGAACTAAGAATATTTTCAAATGCCAGCAAGAAATTAGTCACAAACCTCGATTCAGAAGAACGGACACCATTTCTTCATGGCCTTCCCTAGCCGCCTCCATCAAAGGAGTGTATCCCTCGTCGTTGACTTCCTCAATGTTTGCACCTCTTTCAATCAAAAGAAGGGCTAATTCCACGTGCCCACCACAGGCCGCCAGGGTCAAAGGAGACTCGAAACTATCAGTTGGCATGTTCACCTGAGAAAATTAATACACAAATATTGATACAAAATTTTACAGCAATTTCAAAAATGCTTGATTATTAAAGTTGTAATTTTGTCGATAATTATTATTATCAAACCCTTGAAAGATATTCGATGTCAAAACAAAAACGCCTATCTTTTGTCAAGTACTTTGGCTAAACTTATTTTAGCTTCAATTTTGATTTGATAATACAATCGAGAATTTTGTTCACAATCGGTATAGCTTATATTAACGAGAAATGTAACACCTAGGAGTTTCAATTATCGAGGAGATAATCAAGTGAATTTGATAAAAGATAGCCTCATTGAAATCCTCAATAAAAATAGATAGCTATTAATTAGTTGTAGGTTTACATACAGAGTCGTTGGATATTATATCTTATATAATACATCATATTATAATCATGTTTGTGTACTTTTACCTATGTAAATTTGACTTTGTCTATGTTCTCTGAATTTGATGGCAATAAAATCATATATATTTATTTATTTATATTATCTATTATATACTATGAAAATATTTCATCTCAAATATTGATTGCTGTGAATAGGTTATAGGTTCACATTAAAACAAACGATTGAAATTAATAAGAATAACCTTACCTGTGCTCCGGAATCTAATAGCAACTTTGCAACTTCCACATGGCCATCCATTGAAGCTTCCATCAAAGCGGTATGCATTTCATCAGTTTTATGCTCCTGTAAATGCACGATTTGATTAGAAACAGAATTGAAAAAAGAAGAAAATATTACAAATCTGCTTCAAATTTAGTCAACAATTTGTTTCAGTTGTCCAGTTAGAGCAAAATTATTGCACAGAGTTGAATTGAAATACTGAATATTGCAAGCTCAAAAAATATTTGAAAATTTGATGGTTCATCAAGTATAGATTAATTTAGAACAGACCAGTAGGCTCTACAACTCATTTAATTCAAACTAAAATTTAATTTCGATTATATTTTTCATTTTCATTTGAATTTAAAATAAGGAAAAATAGATACGTAGGTCAAAGCCATTATTATTGACTTCCAATACGTAATTGAATTTCAAGAGAAGTAAATTACCTGATCAGCGCCAGCTTCCAACAAAAACCGAACCATGTCCAGATGACCTTTGTAGCAAGCCAGAGTGAGAGCCGATTCTTTGAACTCATTGGAATGAGTGTTAATGCCCGCACCGTGCTCCAACAATATCTGAGAAATGATGAGAAAACTTCAATCATACACATGTTTCAAATCAAATCCTTGACCAATAAATAATTATTGCATTCAAGTGAGAAACATTCCATTCCAGTTAATTCGCAAGAAAGCAAAGATTACTTCGAAAGATCTTGTGCTGGTGTAGCTGTCTCAATATTTTTGAGTCAGGTTGAATTTTTATCATTACTTTAGTAGGTACCAAAACTATACTATTCATTTCTACAACTTTGGAAAAAATACGGGTTTTCAAATACGTATTTTTAAAACCAGCAAATGTTTCTAAAACCTGCAAATCAAGGACCCCAAACCTTTCTTTTGGCGCAAACCGCATCTAAATTGGCCCAATATAACGGTCACAGTTGCTGTCATCAGTATTGCAAAACTCTTTTCATATAATTATGAGGATAGTTAAAATAGTTAATTTAGGCCCGATTTCACCAAAAACGAAAACCAGGTTTGAGCGACTGTTAGTTCTAGTCAGTTTTTTTATCAAATAAGTGTACAACATGATTTTTTGTTGGTTTAGAACTAATAGTCACTTAAAACTGGTTTTCATTTTGATGAAATCGAGCCTTGAGAAAATTCAGAGGACTATTAAAGAGGCTGTTGCTTGAAAGGGCATACTATTCTGTGGATGAATTCCTGCAGGAATGAATTAGGCACTTTCACTCACTTTCGACGACTACATCTTTTATTTGTTTTTCTTCTATGTGTATTTAGATATATGTCTTATTTGTATTTGTATTGAGAACCTTCTCAGGTTTCTCTTTTCTGACTCATCCTCTGATCACCAGATGTTTAGGATGTAACTATTAATTGAATTGAATTGAAAGGAGTAATTGCTATTCGCATTTTGTCTTGAGAAAAAAAAGGAAAATAGAAGCAATTTGAGGAAGACAATACAAAGATGGCATTCAAGTTTGCAAACAAGAGATAATAATTTAGTACCGACCTTGGCTACATTGACATGGCCAGCACTGGCGGCCTCCATGAGCGGCGTGTGCCCGTTCTCGTTGTGATCCTCGACATTGGCACCAGCCTCCAGCAGCACACGCACCGCATCCTCGTGGCCACCCGCGCACGCGTACATCAGCGGCGTGTTGCCTGCCACACACACACAACAACAAGTTTTCAAGAGCCAATCCACTATTAAGACTCACTTTTTCAGTGGATTTAACTTCAAATTTATATCATCTGTTTCGAGGGAGGTCGGATTTATTCATCATTCCCTATGTTTCTCATCATTCCCTATGCTTGAAAATAATACCCATCATACTGCATATGCTTGAGCATTGGTAGCATGCTGTGCTGCAGACAGGGGGCTGTCATTAGAAGGAGTAGAAGTATCGTATCTTCCCTATGTTAAAAAGGGGTGTAGGCTGAGTCTCGATCACGCTAGTTTCCGGACGGAGTTTTGGCGCTGTATTTGAATTCAGAGACTTTATGTTAAGTTTCATTTTCATAAAGACTTTTAAAAGTTTATGGTATCTTTTGCGGTATAAATAAAAACTGTTGAGAGAATATGGTTAACGGCAAAATATAAAATTTTTGTTAGATTCTTTGTTTTTTAGGTTGGTTTGAGTAGAAGTAGGTGTGATTCTCTACTACAGGTTAGAATGGTTATTCACTAATTCACTAATAATGGTTAACTTCTAATATCGTTACGCGTGTATCAAACTTTTGGATTATTCTCCAATATCATTGATCTAATATCGTTATGCGTGTATCAAGCTTTTGAACCATCCGCTATTCAATCAGAATCAGCTGCAATTATTATCAATTTACGATGTTTTCAAATACACCGCTAAAAGTACGTCCACAAAATGGCCGACATCCTACTCCCCTTATTTCTCTTACTTCCAGTCCCCTAGATGTCAGGTCCCTGGCTGCAGAACACAAAAGCCTACAAGGTAAGAACATAGTGTTTGTACATTCTAATCGTATATTCTGGAGAATCATACAGAGTATCAAATCAAATATTGCCAATTAACAAGATCAATGGAACAAAGCATGGAAACCTTATACAGGTTCATATGAATTAATAAAACATTTCAATTTTAATAAGTTTCAACGGCGCCTGTCCAGCAAGGAAAATATTGTCCGCTTGGAGTGAGCGTTAAAATTCATATTAGTAATATTCCAAGAAACTATTGAGTAATTAGTATACTATGAGTATTAGTACTAGTAACTATGAGCAACAAAAAGACAAAACGGCTGAACTTTCAACATCAAAAATTATTATAAAGTTTTAATATCAAATTTTAGTATTTTCCGTGATAGTAAATACAGTAGCATGTTATAGAAACAAGTTAAATCAAACGCATGTTATCAAACGTTTAATATCAAAGTTTATAATAAAATTTTAATATACAATATTCTGTGGCATGGATAGACTATGAATAGTATTGGTTAATATTTCCAATGATGTTTTTAGGTTTATCAGTCAGATAAATAGTTGATGGACTTTCAGCTAACGAACGATTTGTAGACCGACTGAGATACCCATCCCCGAATACCCGAAAATGTCCATTCATCGAATAAGCCTAATATCATGTTTTTCAGATTCTGTTCTATGTCAAAGTTAACATGCAAAATTAATATAGCGGTTTTGAGTTTTATGTATCTTTAGAATTCACTCTAATAACGTGCACGCAGTGATTATCACACAAATATCCTTAACCTCAACGAGATTTGAGACCCCGTAGCGAAGCACGGGTGAACTGCTACTTAGTTATATATTTGAGGGTTAGAAGAGATTTTACCAAAATAGGGCTCATTATAGCTCTAGAGCTCTTCAATGATACTATGATCTTCTAAAATTATTAAAAACTGTTATTCAAAATACAGACAAATAAGCACACTTTATTAATGTGAAATAGCAATAGTAATTAAAATAGAAGCAATAAAAGCACTAGTAAAGAAGGAAGAACACAGTTTTTTCTTGTGTTGTAGAGCCAAGGAGGATGGAATATTTATTATAACCAACATGGATGGAACATGCAACAGAAATTAAGTAATCCAATAAGTTAGTCAAGACAAGAGATTTCACATATATCGTCTTGTTTGACTGTGTACTTCTAATAGCGAAATTTTCGCTAAAGAAAATTCGTTAACGTGTGCTGCACAGTTGAAGGTTATTGGTTACTTATAAGAAGGAGAATAAAAAAGAGAATACGAAGAGGATGAAATATGATAACTTGGATGAACATAAACTTGAGGAGAAACAAAAACAGCAAACCAGACAAGCAATAAGAAATGTAAAAACTAAGTACCTATACCTGATGAAGACTGAGCATTGACATCCGCTCTGTGCTCAATGAGGAGCTGGACGATCTGAGTGAACCCAGCCGATGCTGCTTCCATCAACGGAGTACAATCGCCCTTGATACCTCTGTCTTCAACATTGGCATTCATTGCTAACAGAACCTGAAATCAAGACCAAAAAATTATTGAATTTCCACATTCAAGAAAAATTATTACCAACAATATAAATATGAATTTGCTGAAGAGATTATCATTTGCTTTATGGAATGAACTGAATAAAATTCAAGGGTTGAGTCATAGTTGATTCAATTTTTTTCATCAATATAATATGATTATGAGCCTTATGTTTACTGGAATGGATAGAAATGTTTGAGAGCCTAATAATAGACACACGTTAATTATAGTTTGTGAGTCTTATGGAGATGCAAACCTGTAACACTTGCTTCTTTGATTCAACTTCACAATGCGATTAAATTCATGAATGTAAATTACAAAATTTGTGTTTAATCTTGCTAGTCAATCACTTATATATTCAATAGTGTTGTAAATCAAATGAATTAAATTTTATTGAAAAAAAAAACAAATGTGAAATGAAATTTTACAATACAGAAACAAGTCATATTTTATATTGTGAAGGTAAATGTTGTATAATACACAAAGCTTAATAGATTCAAAATTTTCATTAAAAAATACAATGGTAGTTGCTTTGGTAACGTATTTCATATTCTTTCACAAACAAAAATGTCCTCTTGAGGATAGTCAAATGAATTATAGACATCATTATTGAACAATTAGGAGAAAGTAATAAATGAAATAATAGATTCATATTACTCAAGTTGATTTCAATAAACTATCGCTTTGTGTGTAAATGATATCAATGTATTACCTGAGCCAGCTCGTAATATCCAGCTGAACAAGCCAGCGATAACAGACTTTCTCCTTCCTCGGTTGTTTCATGGACACTGCGACCCTCAGTCAACAGCTTCCGGACCGTTCCAACATCACCATCGGTGCATGCTTCCACCAGCGACCTGCAACATATTACAAGCCGAGTTTGATCGAAATTCACAAATCAACTTCCTATTTGTGACTATTACTATCAATGTACAGAAGAGTCACAATAATGACAGAACTCACACAAGATTATAAAAAAAAATTGAAAAAAATTATTGAAACTAATTTTCAACATTACAAAACTCTGCATTTCCTCTGATTAAGTTCATTTTGACCAGCCAAAAACGCTCACTTCTTGAGCAACATTGGCTCTGGTTCCAGAGCGAGTAAACAAGATCGGCATTTGGGCGGTTCCCCCTGGAATCGCTCGGGAACAGCCCTGAGCCACTCAGTTCCAATTTTGTGAGAAGTGGGCCTTACCCAAAAGAAGTCCTTTCCAAAAAAAAAACGTATGCTACACCTTTTACATTAAATTCTTTTTTATTTCACAATTTTTAGTTTTCACAATAATTAATTTACAAAAGAAAGAAAACAAATAATAATAGCATTGTATTTTTAAAAAAAGCGTTGTTTCTACTTATATTCTATTAGTAAATATGACTTCACCCACTTTTCACTAGGAAAAAGAGATAATTTCGAAATAAATTATCCAATTGCAATAATAGTGATTCGACTCTTTTGTTTGTGAGGTACAAATTTTCTTCCGTTGAGATTTAATTTTATTTAAGTTGAAAACATAAAAATTTAATGACACAATACGTTTATTTCTAAACTTTCATATTCTCATTTCATTTTCTTGGAAAACTCAAACATCTTACATTACATCGTCTATTTTCCAAATTTCTATTTTTTCCCCTAAAAACTGGTAGAGGCGGTTTTATTGCAATGAAGATTTTTGATATGGTAATTGAATGAATTGATCAATACCAAACGATACGAATAGTCTGTGGATCAATTCATTTGGTTGTTCTTATTAAGATCCCAACTGTCAAAATGACGGACGCCTAACCGTAAGAAAACGAAGAGTAATCGAATTTCAATCTTTCAAGTAGGTAACAGGCATTGGAGCTCATTTTTGTATACTTCAACTAGAATTAGTATCTATTGAAATAACACACGCCAGACCTTCTCATTTCAATAGATAACTGATATTAATTAACAACAGACATTCACTTGTACATACAATCAATACACTGGATTTGTTAACTTCAAAATTAAATAAATTAATATTAATTAAAGTAAATAAAAATAATAATTCAAGTTATATACATGAGTTATAGGATCTTGTATATTCAATATAATTTTCTATAGAAGTATTGTTTTTACGCCGTAGACAACTACTGTGTTTGTTCAGTTAATAAGATACAGTATTCATTTTCATATTTGAATAGGTACACGAAAATAAAATGAAATTTTTCTACAAGATCCGTTAACTCATGCAAAGTGAGCAGTCGATAACATGATATCTTTTAATACAAATTGCTTTTGAATTCTCGCAATGGAATGACATGCTATCATTATAGTTGAAGACAAACAAGTTTTAGTAAGCGAGAGAAGTGAATACAGTTAAAAAACTACAGGATAGATCATAAGGGACCTGTTACTGAACATAAAAGTTGAGCAATGAAAAACGTACAATATTAAAAGGTTTTTCAATAATATGTTGAGTTAGTTCCGTCTTATAAATATTACATAGTTCCTATAACAACAGGTTTCAAAACAGATATGATGCTGTTAACTTAATAGTAACTATTCTAATGAATGCTTTCATCAATGATACACCACTCATCGAATCATCAATATGGAATGGAGATAATGTCATCGAATATCGATGTTCACAATTACGAGTCAAATCAAGTTCTAAAATAATTTTATTGAACTCAACCAGGGGAATATTTCTCTCAACAACGGCTACAAAATTGAAAATTTTCTATTTATTCTCAATTCATCAATTTAAATAATTACGATATTAATTTTTTCTATTGATATGGGGTAATGTTAGTAGGCGGCAAACAAGAATAGCATTTATAGCTTTATTAATTAGGAATTTTGTTCAATAAAATTATTATGAGGCAATAAATCTATAAGGAACAAATTTAGGAAGCAAACGACTGGTTGCAGTCGTCAATCAAATTTGATCTCCGATCACACGTGAGGTTTATAAAGCCTATATTATTCAATTATTGAATGTTATGAGTAATTGGAAATCAAATTTTGATTGAAGTTTATAAAACTGATTAAACAAACATACATCAGTTGATCAGTAAGTTTTGCCTTCAAGTCGGTAACATAATATTTATGTATTGATGAGAATCAGAGACTTGACGAATTGTTGAGATTCATTAACATTCAAAGTAAAGTCCTCTTTTCAAAAAGTAAGTCATTTTTCGGTTTTGAGACACAGTCCTCATTGAGACTGATCTTTCCACCACAATGATTTACTAGAGTTTCTATACTGTCGTTGAAAAATAAGGTTGAAAATCAGCGTTAACGATCTTGTCTTCATACCTAAACATCGTTCACTTAAGGTGCTCTTCAAGTTTGGGGAACAACGTTCCCTAACGTTCTCAAAATTGCAGCCTTTCTAACGCGACAGTTGCCTCACGATTTGTCTGTGTATTCTGTGGGCTAGATAGATAAATGACTTTATTTTTCCACTTTTTACATTACATAAGTGCTGTGGACAAAGTTGAAGAGCCCCTCTTCCACTAGTATAGTATTAGAAAAAATCTTCATTCAAGATTAGCACTAGCATTGTTATACTGTGTGCTACGCAGACATGTACTTTGACGTTTGAAATAGCAAGTTCAAGTTTTATGTTGAATGTCACAACTTTGATATTCATCAATATATAAGTTACCTTATTTGTAGAATTTCTGTGAAAGTGGAATGGACAACATCAAACAGTTTTTTAAATAAATTACCGACTAGTAGGCAAACCATATTTAGCATCCCTCAAAACGCAAACTGCTTAAACTAACGTGCAGACGACACAGTGGAATGAATCTACAAAAAAAATATGTTTTAGACAAAATTGTTAACGAGTATTGCAAATCGTTTGGTTAGAACACAGAGATTGTTGTTTGTGGGTGGTATTGGACCTGATGTGAGTGATGTAACATATAATGCAGCAAATGTGGTCGGGTGATGCTGACCTAGTTTCGGGCTGAGGCCGTTGCTGCGGGTTCTCGCTGCGCATGCGCGTGAGTGCGGCGGCCGCCTCGTCCAGGGCGCACGACACGCTCGACGTCAGTCGCCGCAGAACCTCAGGGTCGGCCAGGTGCTTGCCGTCGCCTGTCGCCAGCTTACCTATGCCTGCAGCACACAACACAACATTATAATACAAACTGATAGAAAATGTATTTAAAAAAAAAACGAAAAGAAAAACAAGAAAGTACCTACTGTAGCTAAAGACATTAAGCAAAAACGTGAGTGTTTGTGTACGGTAGCTGAGAAAATTGGAACTTTTTAGTTGAAAAGCCTTAATAGAAAAAAGCATGGAAACTGGCACTACCATGTTCACTCCTCCGGTCGTTATTTTTAAAACTAGAAATGTATGGATATTTTTGATTTGAGAATAAACATTGTTAGAATAATTCTAATTATAATCATTGTTTCTGTAACTTGAAATTTTATCATCAGTAATCACATTATTTCAATTGAAGGTTAAAATGAGTGAAATATGCTCCATGTTAATCGACTTATACTGCCATTTCAAAGCCTACAACAATTCTACAGATCTTTCTGAAAAAATTTGTTCCATTCTCATGATTTATCGGTTGGAAAATAGCGTCCGTAAGAGGCTAACCTCGTTTTGAACCCCATTTCACCCGCTTATGGCTAAAATCACCTCGTATAAATTCAGTCGATCCATAAGTCCACAATTGGTCAATTTTTGTCTGTGTTTTGATTTTCGTCATAGCATTACATGAAACATGCGGTGCAGCATTCGTCTTCCCGTCTAATTTAAATTTGATGCGTGAAGCGCAAGACGAGCAGCAAGACGACAATCATGACGAAACGAAAGTCGAACCGAAAACCGACAACGTGTGGACATAACTAATGGTAGAGGCCGCGAGGTATAACATAGACCTTGGATTCCCTTTACATGAGACCGACACTGAAACTTTTAGGGTGGTGGTAATTTTTTGGTCAGTTTGTTCTCGGCAGCCGATACCGTAGTTTCCAGTCCGGGCGTGTTTTATTGTCTGCAGTGAAAACATAGTTGAGAAGACGGCAGTGACCTGAGTGTCTCGATTCCAACAACAGCTGAGGGGATGGCTAGTCGAAAGTTTCTACATTGACCATATGCATGCAAAGTGAAAGGGAATGATTTGTGAAAGAGACATCCGTATCCCTACCATGCCAGCCACTCTTCAATCGTTTGAGGGGTTGAGGTCCATTTTATACCTCGCGGCCTCTATTAGGCTGGGCGTACACCGGTTAGTCAAGACAAGACGAAATTAGTCGCGTTTAGTCACAGTAATTCACATAGCTGCTTATGAAGCAGCACACACCAATGCAATGACTAATCGGTGTGTGTTGCTTCATAAGCACCTATGTGAAGTACTGTGCCTAAAGGTGACTAATCTCATCTTGTCTTGTCTTGACTAACCAGGGTAAGCCTAGCCTTAAGGGCTCTCAAGTTTAGAGTTGTTCTGTTGAGTTCTTGACTCTTGCTTGCAGACAAGATTTCTTCAGCAAGCAATATTGTATTATACAGTAGTAGGGTGTATATCATTATTCATCTATATTCATTCTATATTTGAAATGATTCAAAGCATAATATTTTCTTTGTATAATTTGTATTTTCTGTAATTAATATTCACAGTGTATTGTAAATGATTTTTTGATTAATAAAACTTTGATTCAATGACACATGAAAGTTTGTTGGAATTTAATATTGTCTAATGTTTAAACTGATGTCTCTGAAAACTTGATTGATAAACGTTACGTTCTCAACATCACCGGCATGTATTGCCATGCATATACCATACATGTTCTTCAATGTATGGTGTAAGCGGTTTTACATCTCCAAGATAATGAACCTACGGATACGGAAGGCAACGATCAATGACAACCGCAATACAAGGAGAGAATACTTTAAAGATTGTCATTGGTTATTTTTCGCTAGAAATGACCTATATATCTTTATCTATTGAAAACTGGAGGTTTTGACGAAGCTGTGTATAAAAAGTTCAAACAATTTCATCACTTCCTTTTGACCTTTTTGAAGAATATAATACATTTATTTGGGTTGAAAATTAAAAATTTAGCTAATGGATTGGAAATGATAATATAATTTAGCATGAATACAAGTTAAAATAAGTTGGTTTTGTTACAAACTTACAAGTTGATTTAGAAGAGCTGTAATTCTATAAAAAGATAATAGGTTACAAGAAAATATTCAGTTTACTTAAATGTTATAAACAGGCAAGAGAGTAGTTAAGACGTGTTATCAAAAAAGAAAAGTCCTGAATTGAGAAAATAAGTACTATTCAATATAATAATGATAAAAAACAGAGTAACAGTTATAAATAACATAAAACTTCTATTGAAACATGAGAAAGTAGATAACAACGCAAATTTACAGAAAAAACTTCCTTCCAAGTCCTTCCCTCTTTTTTCAACCTTTAAACAGAAATATATATAATGTTGCAGATAACGATCAGAGATAGGAAATTCCTTAATAATAATTGTGGAGTACTAAATGTTATGAAATGGTTCTGTAAATAATAAAGACTTGATAGTAATAGAAGTTGATTGATAAAAAATGATAATTTTACCAGCAGCTTCCAGTAGAGCCTCTAGCCTGGCTTGGGTCTCAGGATCTACTGAGTGGTCTGACTCTTCTGGTGACAAAAGGAACTTGGATGTTTGCAGACGAGCCTCTTCAACTAAATCGTCCTGGTCGATGACGAATGACTCCACCTGAAAACATGCTCATCATTAGACATTTCGATAAAATACATTGTCACAATGTTGAATAATCATCACGGATGAATAAATATACAACAGTCATCATAGATACAAAACTGAAAATCATCATAAACATGAAAACCCCGGCAAATAAATATCATGACACATAGGTGTGTTATTATCCCAGCAGCAAACATAGCTTTGATTCTAGTTGATAGGACAACACAGCTTCGACGCAGACTGCTGCTCTTATGCAGCCAGTACAGCAAACATTTACCAAAATTTATCAAATAGATTAAAATATATTCATTCATTTAAAATTTATCAATGTATACTAGTCAGAAAAGTGAAAAAAGGTCAAGGATATGAACCATACAGGAGATAGGAGGGTAGAGGGATGAAGAAGTAAAGTATCGACCATAAATTAGAAAATTGTTTCAAATTAGTTTCCATTTATTCACTTTCCATTCAAGTGTTGCAGAACATTTAGAGCCAAACTATTTGTAACTCTCCAACTTATGACTGTGCTATTTGAAAGAATAAGAACTAGAAGTATAAAACCTAAAAAAATATGAATAGTAGAATCAGAGTTATGGTATAATCCTCGGATAGCACAACATAGATGAGACCTTATTCTGAAGAAAATAAAAGTAATAAAAATAGGTGAATTAATCATGTTGATTCCAATATCATCTGAATACTCATTCCTGGTTGTACATGAAGAGAACTACAGCTTCCACGTTACTGTTAACCAATAATTGATATTTCTTGGGACCGCAGAATTGTATTGAATGTCAAGAGACATTCCATAAAGCTGGAGTGCGGGTTAGGTACTAATTCATGGATGCATAGGAGTCACCTGAACTTCTATTATGTCAACACTCCAAAATAACAGTTGAATGTTGCTAGTGTGAACGCAACCACCAGCGTTTGTTTCGACGAAGACATCCAAGGTTTCATAAGAAATGGCAAAGGTTCATTCTTTACAAAATGATATTTGACGACAATGAAATCGTGGAACTGCTGTACCTTACTTTCTTTCAAGAATATTTTCCCAACTTACAGAATGTGAAAGTGTCTTTATTCTGTAACTCATGTAAAACCTGTAAACCATGATTTTGACCATTAAATAGAAAAATTGTTAAGGATTTTTCAACTTTGAAAAGTACACAAATTTTAAAACAAGTTTTATTCCTTGAACCCATCCGTCGAACAAAGACTTTTAAAAAGATTGAAAAGTTTTCTAGTTGCATTTTTTCAAATTTTCATTTGCATTGACTGAGATGTGAATGTGATACATTTGTGATTGAGGAGTTTTTCCTAATACTTTATGGCGCTCAGGCAATAGAATCAAGACTAGTAGCTGTTGTCAAGTATATCCTAAAAGATTAATTTAATGGATTCAATTCTTCTTATAACAAGTGCTCATAGTTTTATTATTATGAGTAAGAGTGAAAAATCGAATTAAAAGTTGTTGGAGTAATAGGAGTGATACAGCATGTATTTTTTTCTTATTAGGTATAAAACCTATGAGTTCCGATGTGATGCATCTGTGAAGAAAACTTCACAAATTCTCTGATGAAAACTTGTTATGGTGAAAGAATGCTTCGGTAGCGTGAAAGTAAACATTGGGTCGTGCAAGGTATTACTGAACATTTTAAAGCGCCAAAAATACACCAAAATTGGAGATCAAGTAGCATAAATTATTATGTTTGGAATTTTAATATTATACATTTAGGTATTTCGCTTTGTAATCTCTGGCTTTTTAATTAATGTATATAAAAATTACTAGTTGCATCAACCCGAATCATGACACTCCATGGACGTGTATCATAAAAATTTAAATTTCTGCAATACAGTAACAGCTACCCTTAACTCTAAAATCCCCACATGATAAACACCTACTAATTATCATACAGACGATATACTAAGGTCGTGCAGTGTGAAGGCGTCTTACTGTTCGCTGTTTCTGTTTTACAAGACTTCAACATTTTAATGAAACATTCAATTGTTATATTTTTTGCTGTCAGGACCAACTTGATTGCCGCCCCATTCAAAGAATCTTCAGTTCCCGATGAGCAATTTTGCCAGATTGGAAAAATTAGGAATATGACAATTTTTTTTCAGTGTCTATTGCATTTGAATAAAGAATATTACTGAGTTTCTTCCATTCACTTGAAGCACACACCACATCTCATTGTAATGTAATGAGTCAACCAATAATAAACATATATTCAGGAAGTTTTACAAGCTCGTAACGATTATGATTTCCATCTAATCAGATGTCATACAAGCTTCGCAAAACACGTATTTATAGATTGAAGAATAGAACTAGAACTCCTATTCAGTTACCAATGAATGATAACCCAATCAGCAATTTGAAATTGGCCATGTCCATTATAGAAGGAATATTTATTGTATAACCAAAAGATGTTGGTTGGGGCATTGCCGTCTCTCTGTTAGAGACGGCAATAGTTGGGGGGGGGGGGAACTTTTGATATTTCAACAGCATCCAATTCCACTGTGTCAAACAACTCAGCAGTGGCGAAGACATACGTCATTTATGAAACAATGAAACGTTTTGTAAAATGGAAGTACAGTAGTTCTAGAGGAGTGACGTCAATATCTCTAGAATCTGTTATAAAATAATTCAACCTTACAATCCAAAAATTCAACCGTACATCCAGAGAATTTTTCAATGTAAGATATTCAAAGGGAATAATTAATGTGGTTCAACTACCTGACCGTTGACAAGAAAACACAAAACGTCAGACTTCTATTTAAAAAAAAAAGAATAAGATATAGCCTAAAGCTAAAAATTTGAGTGATTGAATGTATAGTGATTACGGGAAACGCATGTTTTTGTATTGGGTTGTACATGGCAAGAAGTGGAGGATGGCTGCTGGAAACGTCATATGGTGTGGAGAAATATGTGTTGGAAATTTCATTTACAATCAATATGTGGGATCTTGAATATCGCTTCTTTGTTATTAGACTGATCTACGTCAAAAATGAGACCGCGTGTCACAGACCCAGCGAGACTTTCTCCGGCCCTTCGAAGTTCCGCCGCGTGGCCCGATTCCGGACGTAACACTATTTGAGGTTGATGCGTAATGTGAACAAAAAGGAATCATTAATGAAAAATAAATTCAAGCCATTCCTCGAGCAATTCAACGAAATGCAAAGCGTAACTTCAGGGAACATCTGGAAACAAGCGTTTAATCGGAAGGACGCCATGTATGTGATGTTATTTTTTCGACTAAATTTTTTGTAATATCCTAAAAATTCCAAGTTTGTAGATTACATTACATGTAAGAAATGTAGTTTTGTAGTTACATGAAGTTTTTGTTCAACATTAAAAAACTTGTGGCCATTTTAAAATCATGCGGTTCCCAGTAAACACCCTATATTAAAAAGAAGGAATTAGAAGTTGATAAAGAATAGGCTACTTGTATGTCAAATATTGGCAATTCTTTTTCAATATTCTGTTTGGTTTTCTCCAGTCAAGGATCTATTAAAGTTCCTCTCATTCACACAATATCAATTCATCAACTAAAATACAAAAACCACTCATCAAACACTTTAATAGAACAATAAATAGCATTAAATGGCGAACAAAACAACAAACTGGAAACTTTGTGCTTCGACTAAGCACACCTGTTTACTTACCTGTCAACTTCACTAGATTTAGATCTGGGACCTGTTCTTGAAAAATTTAGAAGTTGTATATTATAGAATAAAGCCGGTCGTAACTTACACTATACTTTCACGTTTACTACATAGTACGCCGTGCTATTCATGTCTAATATGTATCCGCCTTTTTTATATTTCACAAAACTCCTTTAAATCTTATGAAGTTCCCTCAAGTTAATAACTTACTTATAGTAATCTATCATATTGAAAAACTTTTGGCGCATTCCTTTCTACTGTGCTTCCACCACTGCTAGATTTGATGTGAAATCTAGAGGAAACTCACACTGATACAAGTATGTTGCAATGATACTGTATTCCCAGACAATACAGTACTGAGCAAACAAGCGGCGCCTTGCGCTGCACAGGGTACAAAAACTACTTGGATTTAGGTGAACTCGTATTCATTTAATTTGGCGGATGAAGAATAACTTTCATTCAACATTTCTAATTTGGCGGATGGCGAATAACTTTCATTTAACATTTCTATGGTAACGGGTGATGTTCTGTTAATTTCTTTTTTAAATATGTTTTTACATGTTATATGAATTTTTTTGTTACATGTCAAATTTTTTTGTACTGTGTAATTTTTTCAATAAAATTTCTGATTTCTGAAAATTTCTGATAACTTACAGTATTTATGTGAAAAAAATTCAACGAAACAACACTTGTTACCATAGAAATGTCAAATGAAAGTTATTCGCCATCCGCCAAACTGAATGAATATTTTCCAAACTTTTCAGGCAGAAAATTTCGGAGCTTTCTTAGTTTATTTTACCGTATAGATATACATGATTGTACATTGATGAACTATCAAGGGCACCCAATAGTACGCATAATTAAAGGAAGACAGATTTCATGTTGAAAGAATACAACTAATTTCTTGTAATGATGATAAAGGTAGTAAGTTTAATCAAAATTTATTCAAGCTCAGAAGCTATTCAACAATGCTTCAATAAAAGAAATGACCTCTTGTTTTTTGTAAAGCAAGCAATAAGGATATAAGGAATGATCACTAAATACAGTATATAATTTTTTTAATGGTATTTCTCAACTTTACTCATCACGACAGCAATGAATAATAACAAGCAAAGTAGGATTTTTATTCATGGTAGTCACAGTCTTATAGATAGACTACACAGTCGCGATACTCCCATGCTACATGAGTGATCTCTTAATGCGATCCTAGAGCTTTACAACGCAGGCATGCAAAGTCACAATGCCAACAGCGCCAGCATTCAAATAATAATTTTCATTTTTAAAAGCTAACCATTGAAAAGCTAACCAGTTTTTGATGAAAAGAGAGATTCTAAAATTATAATTATGTTGTATATAAAACTAGTTTTGCATGCCGGCCACCAGGATTGCTGCTCGCAACTGCAGGACACTTTTTGTGCATGACTGATTGATTAGACTATAGTAGTGTCTGGACGAGTTAGGTTAGGTTGGAAATGATAATATTATAACGGTCTATTTATAGGAACATGCTATTATAAACTGCTCTGATAATACTGTAGCCGTACACATTACTTTTAGTTTCTAAGAAGATAACTGAAACAGTTAATTCAAACAAAAACTTAACCGTTCACACAATACATCAACTCAATAAATATTGAATACATGACTTACCGGAACTTCAAAAACAATATTGTTTCAACCAAAACTATTCTGTGATTACTACTTTTGAAAATATAAAATGAAAAGATAAATGACTGAAATTGAAAATATAAAATGACAACGAAACACATTCCTTCAGTAGACTAAATGGCAAAGGACTGTGCCATTGTGCTATGTAAAATGTTGATATAATGATATAAAGATCATAACCGCTTTGTATTGAAAGAGATCCTTACAATAAATGGTAGCCCAATCATACAAAGTCAATTTGAAAATCAATACAGGATTTGATCAACAATATTACTCTCAATTTTATTTAATACATCAACGGTTTGTCTACTAATCAACGTCAAAGCAGCGGATCACCAACATTATGCAAAGTTAGATTCAACCATGTGATAACACAAATAATAAATATATGTCATGATAAGCAAAATAAACTAGAAGAATAAAACATTCAAAATTAAATTATCATCAGGAATAAAACATTTGCAATAAGGCGAACGTTCCAGGTTAGAGAATAGTAAAAACCAATGAAACTCTAGAAAACTCATAACGACAGTAACTTATCTAGCTCATCTAGAATCAAACTCAAGTATCTGCAGGTTCAATTATTTACTGAATCAAATTTAATAACAGAGTAATTTATACGTAACTCATATTAACTATTTCAAGTTTTCAAGTAAATAAAACAACAAAAATTTGAATAACAACAAAAGATTCAACCAACACCTAATATCATGTCAGGTTAACTATGGAAATCTAGGGTGGATGAATTGAATATTAGCGATTAGTTGTTTCTGTTCAAGCAAAATGTAAACAAAATTGATAATGGACACACATTTTAATGTTTATTGATGGAAATAATCGATTAGAATTGAACTAGATCATCAACGTCATAGCAATTTCACAAACGAGAAAAATTGTGCCTAGGCTTACATTGTCTCGGGCATAGCTAGGTTCCTTCACAAGATGTCTCCATAAAGTTCAATGAATGCATTTAATGGACAAACCAAATTAATAATTTGATATTTACCTCTGAGACGTCATCGTCTTCGCTTTCTGATGAGTCCGTCATGAATCTAGGTTGTAACTCTGGAAAAGTATCCGTTTCAGACTTCGTAGGACTTGAGTTGGAAGATTGGGGAGTCGACGATTTCCCTGCTTCATGGGCATTCACTTTTTCAAGTTTTTGATTATCTGCAGACGACCCTTGTGCTACATTCTGCATTTTTGATATATCTATGGATTATATTGTTTTAAAAAACTAAGCTACTTTACAAAACACTTAGCACATAACTTGTTAAATAAACTTCCAGCACGATAGTCATTACACCAAATTAATACTCGGCCATGTCTACTACAGTGAATTCATTCTCCTACCCCTACCATAATCCCGGATGTTTCCGCTATATGAATGTGCTGCTACCTAGCGAAGAGAAGCGCAAAGCCACACTTTATATCAACTTGAATATTTAGATAATAAATTCAAATAAAACAAATTACAGCATATTATCTCATTCTCGTACGATGCAAATGCTAAATTGACTATTCAACCAGAATTTAAAACACTTTATTCCTTAAAAATTAACATTTCTCATCTCACGGACTCTTGGTAGAGAAGTGAACTAGAATGTTTCAAGCTTCTACTGAAAGGTGGTACTTCCAGTAATCTACTCAACTATGTTTCGGTGAAAATATTGGTCCTGGGAAAATTGACAAAAAAATGGAATAAAGAAAAAATGAATCACTTGCTGATAATGATTGTCTCGCCCGTTGAATGAATTTGGAATTTATGATGATTCGTAGTGATCTATTTCCTTCAAAAGTAAAGTACAAGCTTACTTCCTTGAATGATGGAGAGGTCAGGGCGATTCCAACTTGAAAACGGATCGATCATTATCAGAAAATTCATTTGATTTTAGAATTCTTAACACAAAAAGATTCTCTCTCTTTATTTTGATAAGTTATGGAATCATATTATATAAATTTTCAAAAAAGAAACTATAACTATCTACCTAGTACGGATGTTTAAATTCAGCGCCACTAGCTTATTTCTATTTGGCGCGAACGTTACAGTGATTCAAAATGGAATACAGTATGCCTACTCTCATTTTTGACTAATTTAGTGATTCATTATTTGAAATGTGTGTGACAAAAATTAAATTTTTAAATATTGTATATGATTATGATTTTAAACATGATATAGACTAACGTACAATAAATATTCTTACAATAGGAAAAGGAAAGCAAACTAAGATAATTTCTCTTGAAGAAAGTAATATTCAGATTGGACATTTCTAAACTACTAACACACATCTAAAAACTAGAACATTTACCCTAGAATGTTAGCTTTATTCCAAAAAACAAATTATACAATGTATACAACATTGTCCTGCTACATTTGGAATACATTTTTTTCTTATATTCATTACGGCATATCAGTTTTCTGAAAAAAATCTAGTTTTTCTCAACACTGGCATAAAAATGTTCCTCATTGCTTCTAAAAATGATTTATCCATGGCATAGTAAGTTCAAATCGAAAATAGTTTATAATGCATAAGTAATGAGCCAAGAACAAGAACAACCAACTGAGGCTTAGTTCCATTGCATACAATCAGTGATGTCAGATGTGTAAATACAGTAGTGCCAGTGTTGAAAACCTTCTGAGACGATTCCAACGTTGGGAGATTGGCTTGCGTTGAAATTCAACAATTCAAGGCAGCAGATTGTTGCTTATGATAATAAAGCATTTTTTGGGACAAAATCTAATTAACGAAGGTTTATAACAAGGTAGAGGGAAAATCAATTGCTGTTAGGTTGTGGAGCCAAAATTGACAACTACAATCTCTGGCAGGCGGCAACTCATGATCTGTAATAATTTATTATTCATTTAGGTCGCTACAAGAAAGGTTCAATATTGATCTCAATAGCAGAGCATGGTAGAGTCAATTCAAATTGAGTGATGACTTCAGGATGCAAAACTCCCATTTTGCCGATAACTTGTCCTTTCAAACATATTTCAGCACACCGTTGTGGAAAGAACGTAGGATCTGTGAACAGAAAATAAAAATATAAGAAGTATCCTAAAATCAGAATTATACCTAAGGGATTTTAGTCAGGGCAACTTGAAAAATATCTAAGGCTCAGTTCCATCCTATATTGATTTTTCTCGCGACAGATATTACCAGACATGTACTTTACTCATTTATGTTTCACTAAATTATTTCTTGGAATGCTGAAGTCGAGGGAAAATATTTACACAGTATTATTACAGCAGTTAACTCAAAACTGAAACAAGATTTAAAAACTTGAATATGAAAGTCATAAAATTAATTTGTGATAGGCAAATATATTTAAATTTGCAACATTGAATGAATAAGGAAAATTTGTGACAACACAAAGATTGACAAGATCTAAATATAATCTCATAGACATAGAATATACACTCAATTAGAAATAAGGATTAATTCTTAATTCGTCTGAAATTTTTATAATTATGCATTTGATTGATTCATGGAAAAATGCTGAATCATTACCATCACAAGCCCGAATACTGTAGCCATCAGCCGATTTCCAAGGCACCTGAAGAAGCTGCATCAATCTATCAAGCAAACCATGAACCACTTCGAATCCTGGAGATTTGTTGTAGTACACAGCTGAAAAATGTCTCTCATTCCGAGCTCCAGCCTCTGTGAAAAAATCAAAATGTTTTGTATCCTGGTAAGTGCATTAGGAAAGAAGCGTCTGAAACTGAAAAGTAATTTGGAACAAATGAGCCTTTAAATTCAATTTTAAATAGTTTTCTTATTTAGTATATAGAGTTATATACTTATTGGTTGAGCATAAGGATCACGAGCTGTAGTTATTTTAAATATTTCAAGATACAGTATATTAGAATAATGGAATGAATGATAATTCTGTATCAAAATTATGGTGGTTCATGAGTATAGAATTCACATTTACACTTGTTAGCGTTGATGTAAAATTTTATAACATCATTAAGGGTCGTGTTTGTTAAAACGCTAGTTGAGAAAATATACAACTAAACGCATGTTATTAAAAAATCAATTTCAATTCTTATTTGTAACATCGAACTATTAAAATAAAATATAATATGAAAATTACTTTCTTAAAATTTCCAAAACTAACCTTTCTCTTTGTCTTTGAATACTACATCCGAAACTTCAAATAATTTCATGGGAAGTGGCATATTTTTATTGGCGGAAATGGTTTTCAATAGTCCTGGAATTAGTGAAGTTCGAGCAACTTGAAATTCCAAAGTTTTAGGGTTTCCAATGTGAACTGCTGGCAGATCATCAATCTTCTTTCTCAGTTTTGTGGAAATGTCATCACGAGAACACTAAAATAAACAAATAAATCATCTTTTATGTGAAGGTACATTTTATTAGTTTTAAAATTAGAGGAATAAACCATTAACTATTCAATGTATATACAGTATGTTTCAAAATTGTTAGAGTTCAAAAGTTGAATGAAAACCATTTTGATTTTTGAAATTGTAAGAATGAAACAAATAATGTACAGAACACAGTTTTGTTAGAATTTCATAGGTATGAACACACATAGGTATGATTGCTTCAAAGGCTTTATTTCTGATAAAGTGAGTTATAAGAATAATCTTGCCAATAAGTAGGACCTTGTTGTTATGATAATCAAGAGTTCTCTACGAAACACTTCTTTCATTTGCTTGATTTTCTCTTGATTTGCTTGTCATCTATCATCATCACCCCTCTCATTACCCACGCACAAGCCTAGAGCTCATGTGGGCATCACCCAAAAAAAATAATGAAGAAATGGTACTTACCAGAGCAAAAGTCAAGGTTTCAGTGAAGCCGGCTTGAGCAATTGAATTTCTGATCTGATCAGTCAATTTATTTAGAGGAAACTGTAATACAAACAACATTATTTTTAAAGCGATAGATTTCAAATTGAACTATGGTATAGATAGGTTGTTGAGACACCACTAATAATACCCAATCTAAAACCTCTAATAACAATGAAAAAATCAATAACACGATTCATAAATGAGTTTCAATGTTTGAGCATTCTGTCCGATTTTCCTGTTCTACAAATATTTGCTATTACGATAAATTCAAGTATTCTTAGTTCTATCGTCGTTTATAGAATCTATGAAAGTTTTAAGAAATCAGATTTATGACACTGATGAGTGACTCAATCCACCGAATGAACAGTGAAAGAGGTATTACCAAAAATATGCTGAGGATCCCAAATGATTACAACTTTTCTTTCAAAAATCTTCTGCCTTTTTAGGTCCAAAATGTTTCAATAATTTGTCCGTTTATAGTAAACACTTACTGAATGACCTATTTGATTTCAATTTTTTCCTTTCGGAAGATTTGGTAAAGAAATTAAACAAAAGTAGACTCCAACTTGGATGAAGAGCAGTTACACTTAATGGAATGTCGCGTTTACACGTAGTCAGTGAATCAAATAACCAATTTTTTTCTAACCTTTTCTATAAAATATTTCATTACTGTAAACTACCTTTACACCTTTCTGTATAATATCTCAGAAATAAAGTACTGGCAACCTGTCGAATGTACAGTCCAATGGAAACGTGTGAACCCAGCATTAGTCTTCAAATTACGTATAGATTACATATTTAAGGCATAAATTAAGGATAAAATACAAATTACTATACCTGATCGCCAATAGTGCTAGTAGGTGGGATTGTTTTGACGATGTTATTGTATCCAAAAGCAATGGCAGCATCCTCGTAAATATCAACTGGATGGATGATGTCATGACGAGATGGTGGAACTTCAACTAGCAATTCACTACCTGCATTCACGTGAGATGCTTTAAGGCACATTTTGGTAAGGAGCTTAGCTAGTTTATCAGATTTCTCACTAGAAAAAACACATGAAATAATTCAATTCTCCAAGTTACAAGTCACATGAATTCAACAATCAAAAAACTAGTTTTAAGATTTACAACAGAAAATATTGTTAGGAATTTGTATTGATAATTTGAGAAGAGCAATAAAATAGCTCGAAAGGCTTTTTATAATCATAATAAGTTAGATACTAAGATTACAATCGTAGTATATTACTACAAACCAAGTAAATCATAACCAAAGAGAATTCAAAGAATTATAACTATGAATATTTTCCCTATTTTATTACAGTATCACTAAAGTAAAATCTTTAGCCTACAACTGTAAATCAAGTAACTAACTTTGATGTCTGACTTGATTTTGAATAAAGTAAGATGCAATTGGACTCTTAGAAAAAAGAATATTTGTTTTATATTGCAAATATACGTATAGTTGAAATTATTTTTGACAATTCAACTGAAAGTTCTAAATCAAGAGACTTTAAAAAGATCCTCAATTTCGAAAAAAGTATACAGTATAACAGAAATACAGTGAATTACCAGAGAATGTTACACGATGTAATAGAATATGATACATATAATAATACTTACTTGATACCTATCTTTTTATTAAGAATTTTAGTTGAGATGTTCTCTTTTCTATAGGCCAATTCAGGGTATTTTTGTCTTGAACCGTCAGGCCTTACAATAACAACACTTTCTGCTGTATACTTTTTAGAACAGTATTGCGAGAAAGCGCAAACTAATGTATCAAGAACAATTTTTGCCTGTGAAACAAATAATTACTTCATTAATCGAAATATGAAAGATTAATAACGTAGAACAAATTACTGCATATCATTTTTTTCAAAACTACAGTAATAATTGATAGTTGTTTAATAGGAAAAAGAACATGACATAGAAAGAGGCGAAGCAGCTTAGATTGCTGAGAAAAGCTTAACGTCCACAGAACCGCTTTCGTTCGAATCATACTGCTCAATATAAAATCAAATGACCGGCAGTTCGGCCAAACGTATGATTCGGACAAAAATGGTTCCAGTGGGCCTAGGCTTAAATTACTCATCACAGATCCAAAAATATATCGTTGAACAACTATTATATGTTGTTCTACTAACATTAGACTGACAAAGTGTACCCTAATATTACTTTTGAAATATTATAATAATAAGGACTAATCAATTCTTACTTGATGCAGTTCACAAAAATTCATGAATCAATACTGATAGAAACGGATGGTTGTATTAAAAGGTTTTCATTGTTCAATATTCGATTCTTTGCTTTCTTTTATAATTTAAAAACCACCCAAAGTGAAAAAGGTATTGTTTGAGAATTGTCTCAATTTGTGAAGTCTAGTTCATTAATGTATCATGATGTCATTATCTTGATCATTTTCATGCAGCTAGCTCTACATCAACAACAATGAGTGAACGGGTCATCAAAGTTATAAGCTTTTACCTTTGATAAGTCAGTTGCGGTACATTCGATGAAAACATTCTTTGTATTCAATGTTATACGGCTATGATCACCATTGATTATTGGCGGGAGGGAGAGTACAATGCCATTAGCATCCCTTATCACTGGATAAACAGGGCTGTCCTTGATTATGTGAAGGTACTGTTTTAGCTGAGCATGACTCTGCAAAAAAATCATAAGGATCAGATAAGGATTCACATAAAAACATTTTATTATTTTCGTATAAATACAATTTACAAAAAAATAATTGGAACAGATTTTATTGACATTTGTTGAGATTGTGTAATGTTTAATTTTTGAAATACTGGAGTGGTGACAGCCTTTGTTGAAATACAATAAAATAGTATAGAATAGTATACCTAAAATAGTTAACCGAACAACTTCATTCTAATTTTTAAAAATCAGTCAACTAAAACGAAGGCAAGATAAGATTAAGTTTGTTGTCGTGTAAATAGGAAAATATTGAATAAATCATAAATTATATTGGATCATACTAGAATGGATGGACATCCAGAAAGAAAAATACATTCTATGAACTTTTTACTTGATACGGTTGTGACGCAGAAATACCTTTCTACTCTATTTCTAATTTGAGAAAACTAACCAGTGATTGAATTATAGAAGTTCCAAACTTGTAACAAGAAACATTCATCGTGAACTACTTTAGACTCTAGCAGAGATAATTTCCCTCCTTTTCTGTGCTCTAGGTGCTCCTATTTACTGTAAATGTAAAGTGAGGAACTTCAAATTTTTATGAAGTGTAGGTACTGAAATAATGGGTACCTATAGCTCAAAAGTCAATATCCACCAGGATAGAGCTGGAGCGCAAGCTTAGTTCAATAATTAAAAACTTTCTATGATGTTAGTACCTCATTTAACGTTTTACTCAGTGAATACGATTTAATATAATTATATTTAATATTTAATATATTTTCCCTCATCGGACAGTAGTATCGAATGAATAATATTGAATCATTGAAAAATCAATAATACTGACAGCACAGCGACATTGAAATTTCTTTTCTAATTTCATTGACAACAAAGAAAGGATACACTTATTAGGAAACAATGCAAAATATTGAAACTTACAGAATATAGATCCATGAGCTCTACTGCCGTATATTCTTTGGACTGATTGAGAGGCTTGAACTTAATAGTATCGGGCGGACAAGCATCATAAATGAATGGGCCTTGTATCGTATCCAAATCATGGGTTCCAATTGCAACCAAGGTTCTTTTGCGAGCAATGTTCTGATGTAGTTTGTCCTGCAGGTCGATGAAACTAGCATAGCTTTCAGCAGTGAATGACAGATTCCTCAAAATTGCAGCAACGGCAAAAGGACGTATTGACTGCGTCTAAAATAAAGCACATATATCTATCTATACTATTACAAAAATGAGATGGTGTCTGTCTGTCTGCAGGTCCATCACGCCTAGAATACTTGACTGATGAAGCCGAGGAGTGGCATAGGCATATTTACATATTTCAAGAGTTTTTATAATTTTTTTCCCTATTTTTTTCTTTTTTTTCTCTGAGGATGATGCCCACATGAGCTCTAGGCTTGTGCGTGGGTAATGAGTGGGGTGATGATGAGATATGACGACTACTTTTTAGGCAGTCGGGACCGACGGCTTAACGTCTCCTCCGAAAGACGGGAGTGGCCGTATTTGTCAAAAATCCTTCCGTCAACCAGGCTCGAACCCTGGCCCAATGGATTTTATCTGACTGCTGATAACTTAATCAGTCTGACGCCTTAGCCGCCTCGGCTACGAACCACTCCTTCTAAATTAATCACTCCTTCTAAAAAATAAATTATAATTATTAATAAAATGATAGTAAACTTGTAGACCTAACCTATAAACTTGGTACCATGTTTAGTTCAACACACTAAAACATTGGTACTCCAGTAGAACGGTTCATTGTTCTACATCTCTATTGATTAGAGAGTCTGCCTTCGACTACAGAGTTTTTGGGTTCGATCCCGTGACGGGTGAAAATGTCTTGACAACTTTCAGCATTGATTAATATCCATACGCTTTAAAACGTAGTATGTTGTAGATTTCTTTTAATTTCCATCAATAAATCAGTTACCTTACTTTATTGACAACCTTGCAATATTTATGTAATTAGTAATAGTACATTATAAAAAAAGGGGTTTCAATTGAATTTGAAGTATTAAAGTATTAGGTGATGAATAGATGAATATGAAGAATATTGATAGTGACACAACTAATTTTTAAATCTTCAACAACAAAACTATGTTTTAATAACATAGCATGCCTCACCCTCAATCGTATTGTAATAGAAATGTTATGACAATTAAAATATTCTTCACAGTAATTCAGGAAAGTATCACATCAATTTCATCTCTCACAACTGAGTTTAATAAATTGGAAAATGTTCATACCTGAGGTGTGATGAACATGGATTGTTGAGGAGCATTCCCATCAGGCTGAAGAGCTTTATAAAGTGGCGGAGGAATCCTGAAAAATACAACACATAAGTTAGCCTATTAATTTAAGTTTAAAAACGTTTCTGAAACAGATTTATTGTTTCAGAAACAATTATGAAAAGATTCCACAACTTCAACATTATTGTTCTAAAAATATCATTGAAAAAAGATCATTTATACTCACTTTTCTAGAAAAACCAGTAGCCCAGTCACTAAACCTTCAAGGCAAAGGAGATCATATCGATTCGCTGGTATATCTATTCTATAGATAATCTCCTCAGATGCACCTTTCGAGCTTTCTTCACCTTGCTCCTTGGATAGCATTTGCTTTTCCGTAGTCTGTAGGAACATGAATCAGTAAATTAAACTATGAAACACAAGTTTCAGAGATGATGAAAATAATAAAAAATTATTTATGTTTCCAGAGTAAATCTAGGAGTCATTACAAGATATCATTAGAAAAATTCTCCTTTTTATTTGTTAGTGTTACCATTAACTATTAAAAGAGAGCAAGCATTGATTTATTTGTTCTGAAGTTAATACCTCAGATATTCAGGATGAGAGTAGCGTACAATGCTACAATCAAAAGGATAGCATCAAGTGATCATTACTCTTTGAAATGATGATTAATTGAAAAGTGATAATTTTGCTATTGTAAATTATTTTCTCAATTTATGAATGAAATTCCCAATGTGTAATTGTAATAAATATTTGTTTTATATCCGAATTAAATTTGTATTAGCCTTCACTTGAGCAACTTATTTTGTAATACCTAATACCTTCTTCTTCATCAATTACCCACAATTGCGGGATCGATGGCGTCAAGTTATCCATACTATATTATACATATTACACATAACACACTACACAATCAAGATGGCAGTGGAAATCATGAACCTCAATCAAAATTTAAGACATCCCCCATTAACTCACTGATGCTATAATAAGCCTTTTGCCTCAGCAACTTCTTCATGGCTCTCTCAAAGGCGACACCATCCAACTGCTTCACACCAACAGGCAGCTTGTTGTAAAATTTTAGGGCTGAAATCCTGTAGCTGGCCTGTGATCTGTGGAGGCGCCTCCTGGGAATGTCAAACAGCTCGCGATGCCTGGTCAAGTGGTGATGCACATCATTTCGGGTTGCCAGAGTGTGCTGGTTTTTCTTGTTGTGCTTCAGGCATAGGAGAATGTAATGACTGATGACCGTCAGGATACCAAAGCGTGCAAAGATGGGCTTACAGTGGGAAAGGTGATCGCTGGCTGTAATAGTCCTTACCGCCCTCTTCTGCATCCTCCGAACATCAGTAGCCTTCGCTGAATGACCCCACAGGAGCAATCCATAAGAAATTTGGCAGTGGAACAGTGCATGGTACATCATCACAAGATACCTCTCAGTCACCAGGCCCCTCATCCTGAGCAGCAAGAAGCAAATGCGGGGTAGTCTGCTAGTCACGTGCTGTATATGACTGCTCCAGCTGAGTTTACAGTCCATGACAAAACCCAACAGCTTCACAGGATCCTGAACTTTACGCAGGCTGCGTGAAAAACTGCAGATGATCCTTTGGGTCTTGTTTTCATTCAGCTGAAATCGATTTGCAAGGAACCATGAAGTAGCAGACCGAAGATGCTCCTCAGAAGCCTCCACAACTTGCTCCAATACGGCACCCGACGACAGAAGAGATGCATCATCCGCAAACATCAGAGTAGAGACATGGTCATTAATCATAATCAGGAACAGTGTAGGCCCCAGCATTGACCCCTGAGGAACCCCAACGGGTAGAGTAGAGGAGTTGGCACCACCAACAGAGACAAGCTGAGTCCTTCCTAACAGGTATGAGCCCAAGGTGGAAAGGGTAGAATCCCTGACACCGTAGAAGCTCAGCTTCCTGAGCAGAATATGGTGATCCACGCAGACGAAAGCTCTGCTCCGATCACACAGAGTAAGAGCAAGGGACTTGCCATCCTCAAAAGCAGCACCAATCCTCTCAGCCACGTGGTCAACTGCACCAACGGTAGACCTCCCACCACGGAAACCAAACTGCATCTCGGAAAAGAGGCTGTTACCTTCAAAGAAAGCCTCAAGTTGAGGTTTTATCACCGCCTCAACCACCTTTCCGAATACTGAAGTAATCGAAATCTGTCTGTTATGAAGACATGGACAGTTCTTCATGTCTTCAGGAAATCAGGGAAAACTCCAGGCCTTAATGGATCTTTAATCCAGCCTACATGAATAAAGTAAATTTTATAAAAATAATAATTAATGATTAACAAAGAAAAGACATTTTCAATTAATTGGTTACAAGAGGATTAGTTTTTAATGCATAAATGCCATTGAAATTATATTTATACATGTTAGTGATGAATGAAAGTAAATAGGCTTACAACTTCATCCAGTTCAAGGCCATAATCGAAGCACAATTGATTGAATTCCTCTTCAGCTGGAAAAGGATAAATAATCATTAGAACATTATGCCAGAGATATAATGGGGCGATTTTCTCTGATAGTAAATGTTAATAATAATTCAAGGAAAAATCATAGAAAGATTCAACTAAAAACTATTTTCTAACTACTTACTTTCAAATTAGGTACCCTTTCAAATTTAGGAATGGGAAGATGAGTGTGTGAATAACCTTAGCGTAGAGAATAAATAAAAAAATGTTGTTTCCAAATTTTATTTCTGCTATTCTTCAAGCAGAGACTCAACTCATCATAATGTTATTATAAATCATAGTTAACTTATTTGATAGATTATGGTGATGGCCTACGTATACCTAAACGGATATCACTGATAAACAGTGAACTAATGATGATCGTTTTCAACTGAACATGTTATACAAGAGCTCTTGCAGGTGAAAGAACAATGTTATTCGCAAACAAAAATCGGATTCAATATGAAGTGAATTTCAATAATTCTAGGTACTTACTGTAATCTCTTCCCAGAGCCCTGAATAGGACATCTCTCTTTATCCCGATTGTCGGCATTTCAAGCAACTTTGAACAATACTTCGTATTTTCCACTCACCATATATCGCACATCTAATGCAACAGTTCTGTAAAAATCCACGTCTTTAATCCTCCTAATTAAATATTTAGTAAAGATTTATTATTTTGACAAATAATAGATTGAGGTTATGATCAAACCACGCAGCACCGAACTGAACAGAGAAGTGAACAGCGAACACTCGAACAGCCACACTTGACATTCTACAACGACGACTCCTACAGACTAGAGTACCAAATATTATCGCTAGATGGCGCTAGTCGCGACTAAAAAAGAAATTCAAGTGAATTTGAACCAGAATTTTTAACTCAACTAATTATTTTTATAATGCGCCTTACTTAAATAAGAGTAATCCCTATTCAAAATTCCTAGTTGCTCATAATGGGTTGAATGAATGAATAAATGAATTTTATATCCCTTAGGCTAGGCCACAGAATTGGAGAGATAAATAAATCGATAAGACTTTAATGTTTATAAAACCGCATAATTATTATCTTGAATACAATAATAGTTTAAATAATATATAAATAACAATAATGTACAAAATACAAAAATAAAAATAACAAATGAGTTATTGTATCGCTGTGTTCCAATAAATAGCAGTTCTCCCTGTTGATTTCGTTATGAACAGAAAGTTATTTCACAGTTGTTTCCCTAACAAATCAATTGTAATAAATGTATGAAAACCGTAGTAAATATATGTTTAAAAATCTGATACAGCCTAATAGGTGAAATAAAACTCAAAAGAAAGTTGTAAGGGTTCTGAAGTCCTCTGCAATGGGAAACATTGCTGATTTAATATAACAGGAAAAAATAGCAAGAGGAGATTCGATAAAGACTACTGCACAAAAAATAGCCACCATGGTTACAGTACAAAATACTACTCAGCTTTAATAAAATTACAAGATCATATTACTCTATTACTACTTCATGAAGTAATTGAAAGCAGAAAATTGCACTTGATATAGCCGAGAACAAAACAGTTTTTGCATTGAAATTACTATAATTTTCGCTGTAACCGGTTTGAATAATAAAATTGTTGCAAATACACGAGTGTTCACCACGGTGTTGATCACACAAGTGATCTTGATCACCACGGGAATTAAAGTTTATCTTGATCGCAACATATTGCAGAACTTTCAGCACCAAGAGTTACGGTGAAACAAGTTTGGCCCAGGACTAATAGTCGTGATGAGTGTGGGGAAGGGATGTTGGACTGGTGAGGTAACTGTAGAAGCGTGGAAGCAAGCGAGCCTTCTTTATCAAGCTCAGTCGGCAACTGATTCCTCTACCGCTTGCAGCATCAGACTTTGCTGCACTAAAATTAACTCTCTGGAATTATAACTGTATGCTACTCATTTCATAACGTAAGTAAAAACTGTTATCCAATTAATATAATTTATACAACAAACTTTATACAAGTTGGTAAGTCACTGATTACGTTTACTTGAAAATTGATCTATATGAAAATTCACACCCTTATACACTTTGAATCTATTACATCCTCATCTAAAAAACTCTAGCACTTCTAGTCGTAGAGAAGAACTTTTTTTTAAGAATAAAAACTGCTCTATCCACTTTTATAAATGTAAAGTAACTGGCCGTTATAGTCTGCATGTCATTCAACCTTTCTCATGTTGATTGCTTTTGAGTTCATCAATCGTTCAACTGCCTTAGCTGATAAATTACAGGTCAGTAATTCAATTAATTCCATTTTACTTGAACCCCCTCACCCCTCTCTTATATTATATTTACATCGACAAGCTTATAATATTCAAGAGTATTCAATGGTGCATTGTGCTAAAAAAAATGAAACAATAATACGTTACTTATTGATAAATATTGGATCATACAATGATATGCATAATATATAATTATATTGTATGCGTTATTCAATGAAGAAAATAATAATACCTCAGTAAAAGTGATCGAATGAATTGTTTGTCATGGAAATAAAGTTCCTATTTGTTTATACTATAATATATGGAGTTTCAGCATTGAACAGTGGGTATATAAGGAAAAATGTTTTTAAATCATAACATAATCAATATGTAACGTACCGGTATTTATCATTACACATATAGTATATGGAGAGGTCACTATTTTGATAACAGGTTGAAAGGTCATATTTTACGCGTCAAAATGATATACTGTACAATTTAGTTTGCATAACATTCAATGTAGTCTGACTTAATAATGATTTGTTAGTTGAAGAGAATATTCAAATGATAGCAGTATTTAATAAGCGAACTCTATCTTGATCTATACCTAGGTATTTCCATTTTTATAAAAACGAAAATAATTTACTAGACTTTTATTTGTACTCCCTCCCATGTATACTATTACTTAATTAATTCCATTAGAATTGATGCAATCTACAGCCAATAAAAGACCAAAAATTTATAGATCCAGTAATTGGGAGAAGATTCCTATTAATATTTGTGAAATATCAATTGAATTAAAATAGTGGGGTGTACACGCTAGCTCTAAATAATAATGTCAGGAGGTTCTGAATCTTACAAAAAATTGTTTGCTATAGAGTGTCTGTTGAATATTCTTTCAATACCATTTGAATATTCAATATATCCAACATTCGATTCAAATTTAGTTTTTATCCAATTTATATAACTATTTCAAATGATTGGGTCCGTGTGTTGCCTTTTGCTAGGCCTGCCATACATCACTTTATAGTCTCTACAGTATATTACTGGATACAAATATACGTTGATAGCCCTATATAGTAGGCATTGTCAACTATTTCTATATTATTTTACTGATCAGAATTGCATTTCAGACCACAGAGTCATTACCCTAATCAGAGGCTAATTTCATTGATGAAGGCTCACTGATGTATACATGAATGATTGTGGCATCAATTGGCTATAAAGGATGTTGCATTCTCATCAATAGAAATTACGTTTTAAAAAGGTATTAAACTCGCATCAGCGATGCAGTAAACGACAGCACATGTAATGGCGAAGGCCTATTATATTAGATAGTTATTTTCAACAAGAGAAGCTCTCATGAAAGAACACGATTTTCGAGCTAATTTATTAGGACACGTTTCAGTAATAAAGTTCTTACTGAAAGTACAAATCAAATTCTATTCTTTAGCTTCTTGTTTAGTATCTATATTTGTATTGACACTGATTCTACAGTCTCTGCTATACTAATATAATAGACTACTATAAATTTGTATTATGCAACGTGGTATGGCAATTAAATCTGTCTAGAATCAAAACTGACAGTGATACGGTAATGATATAGTAGGTATATAATAGTAGGTCTATCTTAATTATGTTAAAAGAGAAATAATGGGATAAACATGGTCGAACTTATGTATAATTATTTTATAATTATAGTGCAAATTTTTTTATAAATAATAGTGCAGTGGTAGAGAATAATGGAAAGTAAAGCCATAATAAATTATATTATTATACACTGTAGGCTACGTGTAAAAGGACTTTCAAATATGTTGTTAAATTAAATTATGGAGTTTAAGACGCCGTATTTTTATCAAGTTAGTTATCATAAATTTTCACATAACTACATAATGTTCCATGAAAACAAGGCCCGCGGCCTATATTTACTGTAGGCCTATATATGATTTTTCTTTTTCATAGCATTCTATCCCACGAATAAAGTGTTACCGGTATTTGTTTAAGTGACCGTGAAAGAGGCATTTTGTGCTTTATTTAAATGCCTATTCTGAATAGTATTAACCAAATTAATTTGTCATACAAGAAGATAATAGAGCGATAGTGGACAGATATGCGTCGTAACATCATCCTACTAAATACTAAATCCGGTCTTGGGTTCGATTCCCATTCCGTATGGCATTTCTGTGTATCATCCTTCACCTCATTACCCACAACTTCACATCTCATGCAGCCACTCGTACAAAAATCCAATTGAATTCAACTATTGTGAAAAAAAATGACATCATTGCATTGCCGTCCGATACGTTCATTGGTTCTCGTTGCATTGATTCCATAGATTTTATGGCGGTAAAATTCAATTGAATGCCAATGCAATATTGTCCGATACACTTACGCATGAGCATCATGAGCAGCAAAAAAGTTATTTGGCAGAGTAAAATCAACGAAAACATATAAACTTTCCTCTGAGTTTTCTGGGGATTACCATGCATATGCTTATAAGTAAAACCAAACAGGCGGATTTATTAAGCGTGACTAATTTGGTGATTCAGGATAAATTTCACGTCATTTAGCAAGCTTCAAAAATAAAACTCAGAATTCCCCACTTATATACCTGCTACCTTATTTAGATGCTAATAAATTTATATAAACTAATTTGAATAAATTATTGGTTTCTATAAACGTATAAACTATCCATAATACCTATTCACATATGTTTAGTACATTCTTAGGAGGCAAGTTATTTGATTGGAAAACCAGTTGAATTAGGTCAGGTTTCTGATTGAATAACACACTGTTAATACAGAGATAAATATAAAACTTTCTTGCCAATAACTAGAATTTGGACCCTGAAATTGAATTTATATTTTGAATGCCATTCCATTGAACCTAATTTATTAATGAAAAAACACTCTCCCTCGAATAAAGAGAACATAATATGCACTAAAAATGAATGGCTTCTTATAATTTTAAAATTGCTTCCATAAAAATTATTATCCCAAGCACTTTCAATGCAAGTTTGAAATGGCATGGAGTTCATGAGTTTAATCGGAGTTCGAGTTTTCTAGAGAAGAATGTGCAAGTAAAATCGTAAATTTTAGTTGGGCATTTGCAAATACGAGTAGCCTATTTCTTTCAAATGCATGCGGAGGAGTTTGATAACAGGTTTGGAAGCTGAACTGGTTTCTCCGTGGCAAACTTCGAGAGAGCAACTGCTTCTCAATTTCAATGTCAAGTCCAACTTCGTCATTACAGATGAACTGTTAAACTAAACTTTTAGGCTACTTTACATTTAAGCTACATTCTTGATTCGAATAAAGATTTCTGTTTAAGTTTGAAAAATCTCCTTAAATAAGGCTATTCATCTCGATTGAATATTGAGATGTACCGGTAATCAATGGGTGCGGTAGCAAACATTTTTTATTGGCAATAATGAATGTTGTCCGAAACAGAAAACAACAGGCTTTTTTCGCGATTAGAGCTCTAACAACTCGATTCCTTAACGGTCTCCAAAATCGTCGAAATTATGCTGTCCTTGGTCATAGAACCATATTCTGCATGAAGTTAATTGTTAGTGAAACTGAAAGGTCGATTAAAGCCTCAAGAATCAAGAAATGTTTGCAAATAGTAGCCTTTGTTGGTGGGGATTGTGAAGAAGCCCGAAAGAGCTCTAGAGATAAATTACGAAAATGCAGTAATAATTTTTCGTGGAACATGTCTTCTGAAAATGTTTAGCAAGTAGTAATTAGGCTTACCAGCTACCAACCACATTTTTCAATGAACTCCTTTATTGCTGAGTATAAAAAAACTATGATTAGAAGAAAAATATTCAATTTAATATGAAGAACCCTGTATTTTTAGACAAAAGATTTCGAATTACCATTGAAGTCATTATACCTCTATATAATATTAGGCTATTTAGATTATAGAGTGGCACTGTATAGGTGTCATAAATACTGTATTTAACTAGTTAAACTACTATTTAACTATGTAACTATTATTTTACTAGGCAGCTGCCTGTAATGAACGATTAAATAAAGAAAGAAATTTTTCTCTCGTTTCTCCATTATTATAATTTGCTAGCTCATTTTATCTACATTTACCTTTATATATTGATATTGAGAGGAAAAGAGTAAATCAAAAGACTGCCGGGTACAGCAAGATCAAGCTCAAATGTCAATGCAGATTTCTCTTACTTTTTTTACTTACAGTACTTCTTTTGTAGAAATTGAATAATAAAAAGAAAAGCGATCGCATTTAATCAAAATAATTATCATAAATTAAATAAATAATGAATAAATCTTTATAAAAACATTAGAGTCCAGCCCCTTCTCATCATAAGATGAACTTCGCTGAGGAAATAATTAATTATAATTATCGAGGAGTGGCTTTTTCAATAACATAATAGTTTGAAAAGTAAAGACCTTGATGCGGTTTTTATTCTAAAATTATTAACAAGCTTCCAAACTAGCAGCTATTGTTTTTCTCTCTGTTAATCTCTGTTAACTACATGCCAAACTGATTATACAGTATTTTAATCATTTAATGACTTGTCATATGCAAAAATAAATATCTTAAAATACCGAGGAAGTGGTTATTGTAATTAATTGCGTTAACTATATAAGTTACTGGTATTTTAATGGATATTTTTGAGTTGATTATTCTAATTGACTGAGCTCAATCGAATTAAATAATTTATTTGAAAACTGTAATTTTCAACGTCTGAAATAAAAATTTTGAAAATATCATTAAGTAATTCATTTTATCGTGGGAATATTCGCTATATCATTCTCTACCATTCAACATCTTCAACCTATAATAATTGATAACATCAACACAATTTGAAATTGCTGTTATCTTTTTCTAAGTCTATTTATAATACAAGTATTAGCATAATTAAAAGGAGTGGAATAGAAAATAAATTTGATTTCCCAGAAGAGTCTTAAACTTTAGAAGTGATTAAGAAGTCATTAGCTCGTATCTATCTATGGCTGAAAAGTTTCCACTGAGTTATAATCGTGTTTATTTCAATTTTCTTCATTGGGCTCTATTATAAAAAACGAATGGTTCAATTATAAGAGAGCTATTAATAAATAGAAATATTCCCTGAATGAATTTTGATCAAGAAAACTTATACAAGGCAATTTGATATGCTGTGGTTTTTATGTCAAATAAAAAAGGGAATTTGCATTCCAGTATCCGGCAAGCCATTAGGATTATTTACTCAATAGAATAACGAGAGGGGTTTCAACATTCTCTTTGGTATATGGAAAAGTATTCTTGGTATTATAAGCAATCATTAACAAATTTTATTACGATAAGAGCACTGTTAATGTTGGACAAGTGATGATGTATTGTATTGGTTTTTCATGGCCATGATTTATCTAAATAAAAATAGTAGGTAGTGAAGGATAATGTGACTTCAGTAATGTTGTGTGAAGCAATATTGTCTTAGCGCAGAGAGTTTACAGCCAAGTAATATTAGTTTCTCTATTAGCATACACATACAAAATGAGTCAGTGAAGAAAGAGTTATGTCTATAGCAACTAGCCTATTGCTGAATGATTTTGCAGAAAATTTCATCTCTTGAATAATATTTACCAGCTTGTATTTACTCAAAAGAAAATCAACAAGGAAAGTTGTTGCATAAATCGAAATTTTGTGACTGGCAGAAAATAAATAATGAATAAATTATTGCACACCAATACAGAATAATTTTTTGGTCCAGTCTGAAGGAATAAAACTTTTCAAAGGGAACTAGCAAAAACAATCAATACTTTATAAGAATGAGAAAATGTCCTCGTATTTGAATCATTTTGTAACTTATAAAATTATCATTATCAATATTATAATTATAATAGTATTATAGAAGATATAGCATTAATTATTTGAAATGGTTATTAAAAAAGTGATAATTACGGTTTAGTGGATTATTACCAGTTTATTATTGCTGGGCATAGTTGAACGAAAATAAGGGCTAAAACCGACCATATTGAATCAGTAAACTGCAGCAGTGAATATTAATTTATAGATCAAAGACTGTTAGATTCGTTAGATATGTTATTTAATTTTTGATTTCGTCACTCTGTTGGCTTGAATAAAATGTTACGAATTATTTTCATCTTGAACATAATTTTCTTATCGTAAATGCAGCAGTGTGATTCCAATATCTTCTTCAAGTGTATAGTGTTAGTGTATATACGTACTTTGAAAAGTGTGTGAATTTTCATAGATCAATTTTCAAGTAAAGGTAATCGGTGACTTACCAGCTTGTATAAAAGAGCCTGAAATCTCTCAATAACTTCTTAATATGCCTATACAGTTTCCAAGTGGAGGAAATCATTGTATTTCCTCTACCAAGTGTATAGCATAGAGAGTAAAGACCTTGACATTTTTTTGTGGAATTTTGTATTACGATTCCAAAGTATTATTGTTGAAGACTTTTTAGAACGGGTTAAAGACGGCCTTCGGGAAGAATAAATTATCAATTTTTAGGTTCCGGTACATGCTTCTACAGATTCAAATTATTTCTGATGATTTGATGGAAATCCAAGTTAATGAACACTAAATTTTTCAAGAAAATACCATTTTAAAATCTCATACTGAGCGCATGCATTAAGAATAATGAATATTATTACTGTATTATGATATGAATATAATGAATGAAGCAAATAATGAATTTCAGAGCAAATGATGGCTCATCAAATAATAGAGATTCACCAAGCACTATAATGACAGTTTTTCAAGTATCAGAATATAATATTATTGTACCCCTTTCATACATTGTATTATTTAGAACAGAGGAAGTTCAAAAATTAATCAATTTCCACATGTCATTAAACAAGGTTATTGTGGTTTTTCTCCTGTTACAGTAGATATTATCTTACATTAAACAACATGAGGAACCAAACATTCAATACAGTGTACAAAATGAATACAAAAAAATGATAAGTTGAAATTCAGTGACTTCATGTTTTCCATAATTCCCATATACGGGAATATTGGATGATTCGGTGAGGCGGAACCCCAGAGAGGGTCTCCCCGCCAAAAAAGACGTAAGCTTAATTAATTACTGTACAGAATATTATTATAAATGATTATAGGCTACTATGAAAATAATCAGTCATTCATAGATATGATTGAACGAATATCCTTATTATAACATTAGCAGTTGCGGAAGTCTAAAGAGATATCGAAAGAAATATATACGCGTATACGATAGGGTACCTATTCTCTTCCGAGTCCGTTAAACTCTTCTTCCGTTAAACAGACAATTTCTATTACAGAGATTTGAATCGAAGGTATGCTCGCACATTTATTGGAACATTGGAAGACTGAATAAATTATTTTTCTTGCTTTGATTAATTTTCGCCTTTTTTTATTATGGATATTTATTATCAATTCATTGCTACTTAGAACCCTTCTCTTGAGTGAAATACACAAGCTATAAAGTGTAATGAAATTCAGTTGCGAGCAAACAAAATAATCTCGAACCGTGAAGTGTTTCTTCTCATTTCCGTAAGATTATAATAAAATAACGAACATGCATACTTTAATAAATTTGGAAAAAAGAGGATCTTTGAATAAAGCTACTTAAGGCCGTAACGATTTTAAAACGACTATAGGCCTACACATCATGTTTAATGGAAAAAATTCTATGGTCAAATCGAGATAAAAATAAAATTACTCTCTATCCAAAAGATCCAGTTTCCCAATTAAGTTCTTTTTTTATACGTCTAATCATATTAGCGCAGCGGCTGCTGATTAAAATTAATTTCGGAGGAAGCCTGCACTTTTTCAGGAAAACAAAAACAGGCATAGTTGTTTGTGGGAAAGAATAACTCTTATCATGCCTGAATCCGAATCTCGTTTATAAATTAAATTGAATGCGTGAGGACATGTTGAAACGAAATTGATATGCAGCAGAAAAGGATAATGAGAAGAATACGCAACGAAGGTCAATACCGTGACGATGACTGCATTTTCGCACTGCTAACAATCTCAAATGTAAAACATAAGTTCAACTGCAAAGCGTCGCCTCAAATTTCATTATAAAAGCTATTTTTAGGAATACTCTATCGTATATCATATCAATCTTCACTTTTAATACAAATCTATCAATGTAGGTGGTACTACTACAGTTTCTCTATATGATTTAGGCCTAATAATGTGAGCAGTTATCTGATCCCTTCACTTTGATAAGGTGTGAACAAATAACAATAAATAAAAATAAGAATAAATAAAAGCAGTACAGCCATAGAGAAGCAATACTCTCTAGTCTGCTTTCTAAGTATTTACTGAGTCTAGTCAATTACTAATTCTGTTCTCTGTGGTATGTATAACTATATCAACTAATCACACAGAACACACTTTGAAGTTTTGTTCTATTCACTGACCAAGTTATTTTTACAATTTTTCCAGGATACCCACCATGGAAATCGGAGTGAGAATTTTTGGCGCTGTAATGCTCATTCTGTCTTGGTTGACAGCTCCAATTTTCTACTTTTTAGGCAGAAAGAAAGCGAACATTTTTCTTCCACCTATTTCTAATCCTATTCTGAAATTGAGTATCACACAGCTTGCTCGCAAAATTCGAAGAAGAGAGGTAATACCAGGCTTCGCTCATGGCTTATATGAGGTTCAATTTAAATTGTTTTATTATATTAATATTGAGGTTCAATTTCATTATTATTATTATATATATGCGATTAGGGTTTTTTAAGAATAAGTGCTCTACTTCTCCTCTTACTTCTATTTCTCCTTATTTTCCTGTTACGTTTCCATTACCCAATCATTAAACTTGTTTCAATTCAAACTTTCTCTCATTTTAAACATTTTTCTTCCCTTAAAATTTTCTTGACTTTCTGTCGCTTTTGGTTTTTATCACTTTGTAAGACTCCCTCCAGCGGTCTGTAAGTTATTATCTTACATGCTGGAATGTATGTTCTCAATCAGTTTAATTTTTTTTAAATTATTTTGTACAATAAATATCGTTATTATTTTGTTGATTTTCTAACACGAATGTGTGTGTATTTCTTTGTATTGAGATTCAAAAAATTCAAATTCAATTCAGTAATATATTGATATTTTTACATCTGCAGCTAACCTCAGAGCAAGTAGTCAAAGCATACGTGGATCGTTGTAAAGAAGTGAACCCTCTGCTGAATGCGGTTGTGGAGGACAGGTTCGAAGCTGCATTGAAGGAAGCCAAAGAAGTTGATCAACTTATAGCTTCTCGATCGAAAACACAAGATGAATTGGAAAAAGAAACTCCTCTTCTGGGCGTTCCTATCACAGTCAAGGAGAGCATTGGAATTAAAGGTGAAAAAATCATTTTCAGCTACTCAATTAACATAGAGAATGAGCTTGTTGAGAATGCTAATCCAAAATTAGTTGTTATTCAAAATTACGTAGTAAATTATCATGTTCAAATAAAATCTATTCAAATATACCGACAAAAAAGAACGTGAGCAAAAATTCCTACCTCCAAAACTAACAATGTTTTTATGAGCAGATCAAGGACAACATCGTCACTATATACATATTTGATGGCTGATACTGATAAATAGGAAATATACACCCTAAGACACAGCACTTATCCTACATTATATAACATATCAATTTTTGAAAGAAGTAGACATAAGTTCAAGAGACACATGACACCAGGGATAATTAAATTATAATTTTTTAATCAATTCAATAATTGTTGAATTAATTTTTCTAAAAAAGTATGTTAACAAATAATTGCTTCACTATTCCAGAAAATACTATACAATATTTGTACAATAAATTAATGCTGTACAAATACGTTGTACAATATTTAAACAACAAATATTGGTATGAGACAAAAAATAATTACCGAAATATATAGATATTATCTAAATATTTCATATGTATGGATAATGTCTTCATAATAGATTCTATTGGAAAATTCCAACACAAACTCTCACCGGTACTAGAATGGTCCATGAAAAAGCAAAATTTGAAACAGAGGTTGAATTTAGTTTTTTTTTACAAGATTGTTGTTCTATGCTCATAATTCATTTTTAAATCAATATACTGTACTAAGTACAGTATTATGAAGTCTTCATAATCTACTCACTGCTTGTTTTAACTCCAATCAACATAATTTAATAAACTTGTTTTATTAACTCACTTTGTAAGATTCTTAAATCACTTTGTAGGATTGAAATCATACGAAGATTGGTTGATGCTAGGACACAAAATTCTCTTTCAATTTTTTTTAATCGTGTTATTTTGATACGGGATTAAAAATTTGTGCGATAATATTCTGATATTAGACTAGATTAGAAATACAATTATCAGCACAGCACAATCGTCTACTTATTGACACTGACACTGTATAAGATCTCACTTAAATATACTCACAAAATATGGTTTTTCTAGGTATGAGTTTGAGCGTTGGTAGTAAATTAAGAGAGAATATCAAAGCACAAATTGATGGAGACTCAGTAAGAAATCTGAAGAGCGCAGGAGCAATACCAATCGCGGTGACGAATACACCTGAGTTGTGTCTCTGTTGGGAAACAATGAATCTGATAACGGGATGCACCAACAATCCTTACAACCTTTCAAGAACTCCTGGTGGCTCATCTGGAGGAGAGGTCAGTTCATATCAGTATTATTTATATATTTTTATATTTATATGTATGATTTATTTGTTTCCATCAATCACAACTAAATTTTTTTAATCCCAACCATAATTCGGAACTCTATAATTTTATGAAGATGGAAGGAAATGAGATATTGCAACTATGCAGTTGCTGTTAAATCATAAAATAAATCCTTTAATAACATATACGTAATAAATTCATAAAAGTCTCTCCGCTGTAGTTGCGAGGTGGTGTTATCGTGTTCTGGTTAGAAACAGTACACAAACTGAATTGTGTAGTATTGAACTACTTAAAGAAGGCACTTTCAAAATAGTTACTGTAATGGATTTCAGGCAAATTTTAATAACTTGTTGTTTAATAATTAACTTATTTTCGATTGATTGAGTGTTTCATTGTATAAATTATACAATGAAACAGTGAAATATTATTTCACTGCAGAGGGACTTTTTGATCACCATAAATTTTAATCAATAATATTGATTATTATTATTATTTTAATTATTATCATTTGCGAGAAAAATGTAAAAATGGAGGGAATTCAGAAGACATTATGGTATATAAATCTGTAATGGGAAAAACCCCTTATGTGCCACAGCCAAAATATAATCTAGATAGAAAATAAGCAGAATGACTGTGCTTCATCTCAGTTTTGAATAGGCTACTTGAATTGGCTGAACTTTTATGTTCATAATACCTAGTACGTTGTGCAATTAGGATGTGAATCTGTGCAATATACCTAGATAATGAGAAATATATTTTTATTTGAAGGCGGCGTTGATAAGTTGTGGAGCGTCGATAGCAGGAGTTGGTTCAGACTTGGCTGGATCCATTCGCATACCGTCCATGTTCACTGGAATATTCGGACACAAACCAACGCCTGGTGAGTTATAGTATTCAATTATAAGATTAAGTTATTGAATTACAGTCTAACACTATAACATTCTTTAATGTTAATCAATGAGTGGACCAAGGGTTTTGGCACTTGAAGTATAATATGCAGTACCTAATAGAAACATTCATGGTAAAATATTAATAATATACCTAAACCAAAAGGTGTGGTATTATTATCATGTAACTGTGTTTAGAAGTCATGAGCCAACATAAAAAAACTGCTTCTCTCCAGAATTTGAACTACCACACCAAATCTGATTATGCTTACATTCTCCAAAGTCTACATAGGTAGGTTTATATTCCCAAAAATCATTATGTTTATTCAAATCATTGAGGAAAGTTTCGGGCTCTAAATTTCTATCAAAATTCAATATTTTTCGATCATTGATAAGTGCTCTGTGCTGTGTTCTAGTTTTATGTTTTTCGGACTTAATAAAATGAAAATACGAGGGGGTAGCGCGGGTACTTTTTTGAAAACATCGGGCTACTGCACGCACCGATCAGCTGTGAGCATGATCACAGTTAGGGGGATTTTAAAAATAGAGCAGCAGGCAATGTTTTTAATGCGGTTAGTGGTAACTACAGAGAGTGTACTATACCGTACGCTCTCTGTAGTGGTAACCAGCCTTCCAAGTGCCAAGAAATTTTGGCCCATCTATAGATATATTATAGCAGGATGTGCTCCAACTTTACCATATCAGAACATAAATAAAATATCCTATTCTTATTTTTCAGGATATGTGAGTCTAAATGGACACTATCCTGAGGCAATTGGTGAGGACTTTGAAAAATTCCTTACAATAGGTCCTATGGCCCGCTATGCAGATGATTTGAAATGCATGTTCAAAGTCATGTGCGGAAAGGCGGCCCCAGCTCTAAGACTAGATGAAGAGGTGAGTTTTCGATAAATCGTTAACTTTCAAGTCATTATTAAAACGATTAAAAGTGTTTTGTCCATAAAAAAAGGAAGGTGTTAGCTCCATTCGGGAGACCTCTATATAATATCAGTTCATAATTCATAGCTGCATGCACCATATTATTATAATATTATAGTATACATGCGAATAATATTGTGTGTGATACGGTAATGTAAAACGAAGATCGTGAGTCTCATGAGAGATGCTTAGTTCCCTAAAAATTTCCGTAACTTACTACTAATCTATTTATATCTATATTAGTACTAGAGGTTTTTTTTAAAAATAATTTGAAACCCTATATCATATTTCTTATATTAACAGAACACAACATACCCGGCACATATTTTATTTTGGGAGTATTCATTCTAGAAAATTTTAGATTGTTCTTGTGAGCGAGCAGAATAATTTGATCTAATCCATTAAAATAAAAAAAATACTAGTCATAAATGCTATTGTTTGTGTTAATAATTCCCTCCAATGAATAATGAGATGAGGATTTTTACTCTATAGTAATTTGGAGATAACATACTGAGGCATACATAAAATAAAGATTTATTTTGATGAATTCTATGGAATGAATAACATTGATAGCATTCCAATGATTCAAGACTAATTAACTGATTTTCAATCAAGGCATTTCTTTGAAGTCATTGTTTAAAATCCTTACAATTGATATTATCTACTTCATATTTATCATTGCTTACAAGTGACTTGTAACATGATTTTACTTAAATAATAATCATCTTTACTTACAAGTAATTTCTCTATCTCCTTTATATTTTAATGAGGCTCAAATATTATTAGAACACTATTTAAATATTATTATACACTATTTTCGTATTCAACAGAGAAAAAGCTCTACAACTATAGTATCAAGCTTTACATTTATATTCATATTGCACTCGGTTACAGGTTGATCTAAAGAAGCTGAAAGTATACTACATGGAAAATGCTGGGTTTTCCTTTGTCGACGTGAAAGTTCATAGTTCAGTTCGTGATGCTATAAGGAAAGGAGTTAAGCACCTGGGATCGGTTGCAGGATGCTCAGTCAAAAAGGTAGAAGTATGCTCGGTCATTAGGCTTGTCAATATGTTTCCAATTCAACAGAAGTTCAAACTATTCTCAACTGGACAAAAATTTGAAACATTTTCAATTGAAACTTATTTCTATTCTGTTATAGCTGATGATAGCTGTTATAGCTGATTTCTGTTATAGCTGATGATCCAATCTTTTCAATAAAAAACTTCACAAGGCTATATTATACATTTAAGCTAGATAAATTATAAGAAGTTATATAGTATAATAATCAACTAAATATAAATTACAATAAAAGTTGAATTATGAGAGCTTTGAAAATAGACAGTTGAGGGCCGGTTTCTCCAACGTCAGTTACACCAATTTTTAGTTTAAACTTGAGTTTCACCACTCACTAGAAACTTTTTTGTCAGAAAGTCCGATGTTCAAACAGCTGACCATTTGTTTCAATGTTAGCATCATTGAATCAAATGGTCAGCTGTTCGGACATCGAACTTTCTGACAAAAAAGTTTCTAGTGAGTGGTAAAACCTAAGTTTAAACTAAACTGTCGTTGGAGAAACCGGCCCTGAAAGTGATAACTCTGCCAGGTAGGCCTATAGCCCGGTGGACAAGAATATTTCATTAATGAAAACTAAAAAGAAAACTAAAGGCTACTACTACAGACACTTCTTGGATACAGTATTATATGTGACACACAGAATTTACAGAGACACACAAGAAGTAGCATCTTCATTGATACAAAATAAAAACTACATTTTATTATGTGGTTTTCAGAGCATTTGTGAATTAGGATTTTTTGTTTTTGTCTTGCTGAATGTATATGTAGAGTTGTATATGAACAAGTATGATAGAGGATACTGTTTTCTTCCAGGTTTGCATAAATGAATTGGAAGGTACAGCTGAATCCTGCGCATCTACATTTTTTAATATGAAAAATATTCCAGATTTGATGAGCATGGCAAATCCAGATAACCCAAAAGTAAGTAGATAAAAATAATTGATTTTTGTATCAGAATTAATGTTTAGCCTCATGACAATTTCAAGAATTGAAATTGATCTTACAAACATTTCTTGTGAATTATTAATATTGACATTGGTTATCATAAAAAGATGACATAAATATAAGACTGTCCGATCGGATCTTTGTTGAGAATATCGACACAGACTGAGTTGCTTTATCTTGAAAAGTATTTGTACTGCATTTAAATTTCTGTAATTTTATTTATAGATAACTTCTTCATTAATAATAGCTTTAGACACTTGCAACTAACATATTTTTAGTACAAAACATACTTTTTATTCAAAATTGCATTTTTGCTTTTTCTTATTTTCAGGAAAAAAAGAATGTTTATGTAGAGCTTGTGAAATCGATATTTGGATTATCCAATATTTCCAATGCAGGCATATTATTCACACTACTGCATAACTCCAACTGCTTTATACCTCGCTCAAAGAAAGATTACTATTTGAAGGAGAATGACGATAATTTAAAAGTATTCCAGGTCAGTCTATATCTAATTATGATTATAAACATATACCTTTATGATTTATTATATTTTGTTTGATATATATTTCTTAATTTCATATTTGCAAACAGAAATAATTGAGATGAAGAAAATAAGTGATGAATGAATATAATTAGGTCTATTATTGATTATAAAAACAGAAAGATGTCAGATTCTATTGAAATGAATTTGTTGAATTAAAATTTCATATTAGGCTATTAAATATAGGCATATTCTTAAATTAGATCAGTCAAAACGCTAACTAAGGAACGAAATAAGCTATTATTAGTAAAAATTTGATATAATATTTATTCATGATGGAATTAAGTATACCGTATTAATAAAGAGATGATCAGCAACTAAGTGTGCCAAGCAACTAATTTCCCTGCACTTGAACTAGGCTAAAATTTCAAGTTTGCATTACATGTTTTAATGCCTGTATTCTTGTAGTTTTGCTTCTAACTACAAATTCGATTTTTGGCAATGTTATCAAATTCTCCAATAAGACTTCACTATCTTGTAATTGGTGCTCTGAGAATTTCCAAAATATTTTACCTTAATTTTCTCCTTAAAAGTTTACCTAAACAGTTGAAAACTTGATTGGAAACCAGAGATTAGTTTGTGTAAACCAGTAAATCTGTTTAACATTGTGATTTAGCAGTTACCAAACATTTTCCAGAATTTGCTGCAAAATGATGGTGTATTCATTTACCCGACCCACCCGATTCCTGCCTACTATCATGGACAATTCAGGGTGAAAACTGCGGGGGTGATGTACACGATGGTCTTCAACACCCTTGGCATGCCCTCCACTCACATTCCAATGGGGCTCAACAGTGAAGGGCTACCCGTTGGCTTTCAGGTGAGCTCACATCAGTAACCCATCTTCTTGAGTGATAATAATACATTCTTATAGAAAAAGGATCCTCGTTGATAAGCAGTGAAATATTTGCTTGAGTTCACTTGATAACTTTCAAATGTGATTTTATTTTTCTTTAAAATTAATATTATCATTTACCAATTGATAAAAAGTTTCAAAACTGATAAGATGCTTAAAATTAATCAACATCAAGGTCAAGCATTATTTGAATATACATTACAACCAACGTATTTGATTGAATATAAGTCAAGATTCTTCACATTATAGATATCAAAATAATATTTGTTCGTTCTCCTTTCTTCAAATAATGATAAGACCTGATGTTGTTTACATCCAAGCAACACATTCAACTTTGTGAAAATTTCATTGTACGAATAAATCGATGGATAAAATAATTTAAGCATTCCTTTGAAGTTGGAAATCTTATATATAAGTAATTCTTAACAACCTTAATTCTCAATTAAGCTTACTAATCTTCACCTTTCATCATCTTCATCCTTCCCATTACCCACGCACAAGCCAAGAGCTTCTGTGGGCATCACCAGAGACAATTGGAGTACTAAGTACTTCTAGTTCCAATTGTCTCTGGCATCACCAAAGCAAAAAAAACCTACTACTAGACGTAACTTGATTGCTAAATAAATTTCACATTAGGCTAGGCGTACACCAGTTAGGCTAGGCGTACACCGGTTAGTCAAGACAAGACAAGATGAGATTAGTCACGTTTAGTCACAGTACTTCACATTATTGCTTATGAAGCAACACACACCGATTAGTCATTGCATCGGTGTGTGCTGCTTCATAAGCAGCTATGTGAATTACTGTGACTAAACGTGACTAATCTCGTTTTGTCTTGTCTTGACTAACCGGTGTACGCCTAGCCTAAGCCAAGACAAGACAAGACGAGATTAGTCACGTTTAGTCACAATACTTCACATAGTTGCTTATGAAGCAACACACACCGATTAGTCATTGCATCAGTGTGTGCTGCAAGAGAGAAATAACACAACTTGAGATGTTTTCATTAGGTACTAATAACAAACATCCTCAACTGATTGTGTTCTATTAACTTATTTACTTTTGCTTATGCTGCTGCCCACATGAGTGCTATAGCTTGTAAGTGATGAGGTAATTCCATATTTTTTATTAATAGTTTTTTCTTGAATTCTAGGTCGCTGCGGCACCCAATAACGATCGTCTTTGTCTAGCGGTAGCCAAAGAGTTGGAAACTGCCTTCAAAGGATGGGTCCCACCACCATCTAAATAACCTTATTAAGGATTCTTTACTGAAAATGTGACTCTGTGATATTCCTTATTAATGTATGAGAGTGTTTTTACGAATGAGATAAGAAAAGTTGTGTATTATTAGCATTATTTTTACTTTTATTAGCATTAAAAGAGTTCAGAAAATGAATAATGTTGGAATTCAGGTAAGAATTTGGTCAACGGGAATGGGAAGTGGGAATTTTGTAAACTTCATTGGGCTCAAAATGAATTTTGAAATAACTGAATGAGGAAAGGCTGAATGAATACAGTATTGATTTTAATTTTTGTCTGGAATTTTCATTTTTTTATTTAGTTTTGGATTTAATGAAATATTTAAAAATAACGATCCCACATTGTATTATACATCAGTTATTTCTAAATAAGCCAAAGTCACTTGATGAACGTCAGTTTATCTTCTATACAAAACTGATTTTATCCAACGAACATGAAACGAAATTTCAAGACAATATAATTATATACTTTATGGTTTATGATGATAAACGTTTTGTTTAGCTACAGGCAAAGTTTCCTTGAGCTACATTCAGTATTATAGAAGAAATAACAATTAAAAGAAAATCCTCTTCAAAAAAATAATTATGGATCATTTACAAGCTGATATGATTTTGTACCAAAATATAAAAATTGTAAAACATTGATTATGAAATAATGTAATGATCATGTTACAATTAAAAAACATTAGAATATTAAGCGAGTGTAACAAATAAATGTAAGTTTTGTCTACAAAAACTGCGTTTCAAATTCATTTCAAAATAAATACACATTTTTAGAACGAACCGCTAATATTCTATTGCATAACATACTTCCCAGAGCTTGAATTATGAAGGGGCATTTTACTTCAAATGGAAATCAATAATCTCCTCAGCCATATTTGAAGAGAAGCAGCAGTGGACAATATCTTTATTCAATTATCAACCCATACGACTAAATTATTAGTTTCAAGCCTAGTAACTCTGTACCATCGAATTGAAATTTATATTTTCCTGAACAATGACCACAGGTAGGCCAGTCTGTTGATAAAGTGGCAATGTAAATTATTTATTCACATCAGAAATACATTATGAAATCTTGCTGATTAAGTTTTCTTCCGAATTATCTACATCTGCACCATAAACAAGTGAGTAAACCAGCCAAAAACGTATAGTTGTGATGAAATGAAAATATCTGTTGCTAAGAATATGACTTATGATTATGATAATGTTACGAGATAGATTATTTTTCATGTATTAGTATTTTCGAAAAATGAGGTCCATATGGGTAGAGGAACTGTCATTAGTATGATGTATTGTGAACTTTATTATAGAACTGTGAAGTTTTTAATGTTTGACCGAGCCTATTTCTTTTGATGTTCAAAGATATACTAAAACATTTTATGGGACGAGTATTTTATATTGTACTGGTGGCCTAGTTTTTATTTTATGGGTAGATTCTGTTATCAGATTACTTGAGTGGACCGCCACTCAGAATCATGGACATTTTCCCACAATATCAACGGCTTTTCAACAAAGATGCTTTTAGGCATCCACTGTTCATGAAGCACTTTGAAATTCTAAATTTTCCATTTAGCCTCTATTCTGTAATAAAAACATATTGACATAATAACATTGTTGAAGAATATGAATAATGGACTACTACAAAAATATTTGAAATAGAAATTGATGGAATTTGCAAGAGATTGATGTTTATTGAGATACCTTGTCTTGGAAACCCATAACAATAACAAAAATAATGAAACTGTAAAAAAACTGTAGATTACAAAATGATTGAAAAGGAATGGAGAGAGGGAGAAAAAGGGAGAGAGAGAAATTTGGAATTTGAATCAACTCACCATCATGAACTATCATATAAAGTGAACTACATCATTTTTGTTGTAAATAACATTATTATTGAAACCAATTAATAATATTCATATGAGACAGTTCTTAAAAACGTTCTGCATAAAAAAGACGGAAACAGAATTGGGAAAATCCACGGTTATCACTGACTTACCAGTAGGTATGCCATTATATAGGACAATAGACCAGTTTGTACCGTAGTACTCAATTACCTATGGGAAAATGCTAAACGACATTCATGATTATTATAGGAGACAAAAGAATTATAGATACTCCAATGACAAACATATCACACTCACATTTATTGTGATGACCACATATCATTAAAATTGGGATACATCATCAATAACGTTTACTCCTGATTGTAAACTTACCGTCATCATTTCAATTTTCCTTCTTGTTTCTAGCAGATTGTTGAGAAATTCGCTCAGTACAGTAGAAGTATACACGCTACTTGGAAATGTTGTGGCATGTTTATGTTTCAATTTACCATTTCGTGATAATGCTACTTGGTTTCAAACAAGTAGCCAATTCTTGGAACGTGTCAGTGAAATCAACGTTTTTTGAGCATGGCAGAAGCAATTTATGGAAATTTCTGAGCGTATGGGTACAGGTGAGCTTTTGACTAGAACATTATTAATTATTAGAAGTGTGAAATTATTTTATCATCATTATAAGGAAATTTAAAAAACTGCAGATTGTTTTTGCTATTTCATTAGCAATAAGTTGATAAATTATGTTAATGACAGATGTCACCCTACAGGAAAAAAATTACAATTATTGTCAGTTCTTATTCGATTGATTTTATTAATAAGGGATGATAAAAACATGGGAAATATGAAATGAATTATTATCTAATGCTTTCGCGTATTTTAGAAACGACACTGAAAATAGATCGAGTTAATGCTCTGCCAAACTTGATTGGATAGCTCTCAATCAAGGGTGGGATTCATAAAAATGTTATTTCAATAATTTAAATAGAGAAATTTCAAGACAGTAACTATATTCAACTGAAAAATTATTATTATTATTTTCTTTAATAATATTAATTGTTCTGGCAATGAATGATTTTGATTTATGATAGGCTAAATTGCGGGTCTGTAGTACGGTATTCACATTGCATATTAAATGAGATAAATTTGAGGAATTTATTGAAATCAATTTGTTTGAACTTCAAGTACAGTGTTATCATTTTAGTCGTTAAAATTCCATTAATTCATTATTATTTTTCAATTGAATTTTTTATTTGTTCAAATTAAACAAAATTAAATTAAATTTTAATTAGCCTATAGTGATTAATGTGATAGCATACAGATTAAGCACGCCAAACTGTATCTATTTACAAACCTAAATTATCAAGTTTTCATGATACAGGCCTATTCATAATGCTAGTCTGCTTCGTGTTTTTATTTTTGACAATTTATTAATTTTATTTGATTTGACAACTAGGCTAATAAAATTTATTATAAATGTATTTCTCATAGTTGCTTCTGTTTAGTATAATCGATATATATGATTATTTCCAACAGGTTCTCACTCAATTATATTACCTTACACATGCCATCATCTACGTGAGGAAGAAAAATAATACAAGAAAGAAACCGGAAGAGCTGAACTTACAACTATTTTTGAACAATACCTACTTTTCTCTTATATTTCCCCTGACAATGGTGAGTATGATAATGAAAATATCCAATGAAAACAACATCAAAATTATTCCACAACGCATGACTGGTCTAGACGACTTCATAGAATTACCATGTTTTATTTATAATAATTCAGTTTTTGACAAGAGCCACAATGATGCACTCTTAAAATTCTGGGTTAGAGATAGAGAGATGTCTAATTCTTAGCTGTTATCTTCCATATAAGTCTAATAATTCTGTATTCAACATAAATGGAAGGAATAATGAGATAATGCAATTCTTTTATTTCTAATGAACTAAAAATAATTGATAGTTTAGTTATCTATCAGACTCCCATTTCATCCAAATAAAATAATTAAATTTAATACAGTACCGTATATGCATCAGATTGATGTTGTGAGAAGTCTGCTTTTTAATAAACAATCATCACTAATTTACTTACTAGTCTTGAATGAAACAACAAACAGTTTCTCAATACAAGTAATAGCCTACAATGTATGGGAAGTAAAAATAAGGAACATAGAAAGTACCTTACGGTATGAAATAGAAATGAGGTTAATAGAAATTATTGTTTAGATTTAGATATAGAGATAAGCAATCTTATCTGATATAAAAAGGACACTCAGTAATATGGCAACCTCTCTAATAAGAATGAGAACCAACTAATTGCACATAATAATCATAATAACAGCTCTACATAAAGAGGAATAATTGATTGTAGATGGAGTAAGGTTTGTAAAATATTCTTTGTGAATGATTTGATGACAGAAGGCCCTCTAATTACTAACAAGAACAATTAATTGGCGAAGATGACATTGAAGTGAGGGCCTACTTTGTGAAACCTTAGTCAAATAATAACCTATTCAACTCTACAATAATTAACAACGTTCTCCAGAATATCAGTCGCAACAAAATTATTTCGGTGAATTAATCAAATTGTTAATTATTAATATAGTCTCAGCTATAATGTTGGAAGAACATTATAATTATAGTTTTGATAATTGTAGCAATATAATTGTTCACTGTCACTGATGAAAGGACTTTCTAGGAAATATCAAAACATGAAAATACTGTAATAAATTTCTACCTATAACTGATTAATAATTCCGCAGCTCATCTGCTTCGGATTTTGGGGCCTTTTCATAATTGACAGAAAAATAATCTACCCAGAGGAAATGGATGATTACTTCCCGTTCTTCTACTGTCATATCTATCACACAATACCTGCAGTCATTGTTTTCATAGAGCTTCTTAGAGGATATCTGAAGACACCCACTTACTCAAGTACAATAAGGCCCCTGGCAATTGCTACAACAGTCTACATTTCTATGTGAGTACCGGTAATCATTTTCAATTCTGGAATAATTTATTACTATTGATGACCACTAACAAAATTAAATATTTCTTTTATATTTTTCAAATCAAGCTCAACTGTCTTTACTAAGCTTAGAAACGTTTGCTACTTAGCTCCTAAATAGCTGCTACTCTGTCCACTTCAAAAAAATCATTTTAGTAGCAATCAAAATTTTCAAACTTCTATTATAATTTGAAATTAACAAATCAATTTATGTCACGCTATCCCATCAAGGAATTCCCATTTTTTCCAAAATTATTAATTGTTGAATTAATTGTTTCAGTCTCTTCAAGACCTATGCCGAGGAGAAAAAATGGATGTACTTGGTTTTCTACAAATTAACATTATTGCAATCTATAGCAGGTCATGTCTTTTTCTTCAGCATAGTTCCTATGATATTACTTCAAGTCGGAATCTATCTGAACAACTGTGTGATAACCATGAGTGAGTATTGAAATAAATTAAATTGAATGCTTAAATTTTTCATATTGTTGATTAAACTACACATTCATCAACCATCTACAATTATAAATATTCATCAATCATTTCTCTTATTTGTTCAATTTTTTCACACTTTATTCTCTGGCAGTACAATATTAAGAATCTTTGTAATTGAAAAGTTGATAAGAAATGCTTTTTGAAATCCTTAATCAATTTAGAAAAGGAGATTTTTAATTAATGCTTTTCCTGGGAGAAAGAGTGGAGACAATTTTTGAATACATTGAATTAATTCTTCATAAGGAAAAGTTGTGATTATTCAGTTGGTCAGACTTAATGTTATTGTTACTGAACATACCTTCTGTTGTCATTATAAGTTTTTAATCTTAAAATAATTATATTATCTTTTGTTTTCTTTAATATCACTATTCATGAGACTATCATCCTGATTATTATCTATTAATTGTATTGTATACTTTTTTCTCTGTCCGTCAAGTAAAATTTCTTATGTAATATTAAAAACTACACCAACAACATCTTTATAACAAAGGAATAATTATTGACTAGTGGACTAATAATTTCTACTTTGTAAGAGTTGTGCCAAAGTGGACTATTTTTTGGTAAGGTAGCTTAGATTATAAGTACGAATAAAAATGACCCTCCTCACACACAGACTCGTTCTAGGTGAGGAGTATATTCATTATTTCTTTGAAATGTATGTATTTTGTTTTGTTTTTTGAAAATAAATATATTTCAATTCAATTCAGTTGGTAATGAAATTGTATGGAATACTGATGAAGAGAGTTCCTGGAAACTTCAATTTCTCATCTCTCACTCGCTAATAATTTTTTTCCAAAACAGGAAAGCTGATGGAGAACAATGACGAGAAAACCTCCAACGGAAAGTTTTTGAAAAGGATACCATTCTTGATTTTCGAAATTTTCAAGTGAAAAATGTTATCTTATAGAATAGAAATTTATCAATGTGACCTGGAAGCTACACCAACAACATCTTTATAACAAAGGAATAATTATTGGTTAGTGGACTAATAATGTCTACTTTGTAAGAGTTGTGCCAAAGTGGACTATTTTTTTGGTAAGCTAGACTATAAGTACTAATAAGCTGGCGTCCTAAATAATCAAGTAATAGTGAGTTTTGGAAAATTTAAAACCTAAAATTGAAAGTTACACTGAAAACCATTATTTTACTTGTGAATTTTTCATTCATTTCCCTAACCAATTCTAGTGTATCCTACACTAAATCTTGAAAATTATAAATCTTGAAAATCTTGAAGATTGGAAATAAATTAATTTATTCGGAGGACACGCTAAGCCGTCGGTCCCGGCTGCCTAAAAAACAGTCGTCAAGTCACGTCAGAGACCCTGAACTGATCAGGAGTGACCTGAAAACTCTGACACCAGACCTGAGCCAGCCAGGTTACACGGAATTATTATTATTTAATTATTAAGAACTAGAGGATTAATATTTCATTGAAAAATCTATGCCGAACACATTTTGGGTATTTGCACAAACAGCATGGAAATCAAGAAAGAGACGTGGTTGTCAACTCGGATTTTGCCACAACAATAGCATAGACAATATGAGCGTCCATTTCATTTGCTGATGGTGTTCATACACTTGAGATGAAAGATGAGCGCACGATACTCCCTTTGGATGGGTGTTACCATCATTAACTTTCAGTACGGTAATGCAGAAATCACTTCCAAGTAGTTCAGAACCCATCTAGAACTGTAGGCCCAATATCATTCTTCATCATCCTTTCCATTAACCACGCACAAGTCCAAAATTAAAATTGGCATCATGTTTTGGAAACAAGAGTTTCTATTTTCTAATCTAACCATGGTATTAAGTTTTGATGAGGGGAAGAGTACAAACTTACACTAATAAATTGAGTATTAACGACTAAAGTATGTAGAAAATCATGAATATTGTGGAAAATAATCCCTTTACTATTGACTATCTAAACCAAGGTTGATAGAAATGGGAGCAGAATAAATACATAGGCTACACTTTAAAAACATTCAACATTATATTTAAAAAAATACTAAAAATATTCTATATCTTAGTAGAGATTCTCTTAACGTGATGAGCAATAGACCAGTGGCGAGCGGTCAGATGAAGCAAGTGAAGCACTGCTTCGGTAATGAAAATCCAATAAATTCTTATTTTATTAATATTTATCAAAATAGTAAGAATCAATAACTTTATAAATTATCGGAAATTATTTTGTTATAATCAAATCAGAGAGTATCAATTCTCAACTATTTAGAGGGTTTATGCCTCGCTACATTGCATTGGTGACATGCAAATGTGAGCCCAGCCGCCTTTGAGTCTGCAAATTCCGCTCCCAGTCGATCGGACTTCAACAGAAGCATAGTTGAGAATGCTTCACCTATAGTGGTTGCGCGCAGCAGCTATACGTAGCGATGGTTGAGGGAATGGGTGTGGGAATGGGAGAGAATCATCAAATAAGCTGTTGGAGAAGCTAGCTTCCGTTGACCACGAAGATAGCCGATCTTTGCCGAACGTCATTTCAAATTTTTAATATTGCCAACCTTACAAGTCAACAAATAAATCGAACAAATAATAAATCCCAATGGGAAGATTGACATCACCAAAGACAATTAGAATACTATAAACTCTAATACTTAATAGTTAATTAATTTTAATTAATTAAAACTAATTTTGATAAATTAATATTTTTAAAATCAATATTTTAAAAATAATTAATTTCTAATACTTCATAGTTTCCTATCGTCTTTGACATCACTGATATTTTTGTTGACTCTGCTCTGTGTTGGATATTATTTTATTTATTATATTATATTTTATTATATTATATTTCATTATATTATATTATTTTCCGTCAAGTAAAAAAACACTGCTCTATTTGCATTGTTGAACAACAATTCACCCACAGTAACAGTTGAACGGTTCGGTACGGGATTTCCGTTGAACGTGAACTTTTGTGAATGTGAGCGTTTTTATATCGGGTATAGAAATAATGCAATTTGTTGTGTTGGTGTTAACTTGAATTATAATTGTTACGGCTTCTTGTAGAGAAGTACAGTATATCCTAAGTAAGTTGAATTAGAAATCAATGGTATAAGTAGGGTATATTTTAAGTACCTGGTAGGCCTATAATTGAAATCAACAAAAACCTAACCTAACCTTCATATAGGGAAATGAATCCCCCCCCCTTCATATATCGAGCTAACTTCTGCTTCACTAACTTTTCACAGCACCGCTCGCCACTGCAATAGACTTCCAACAATAACAATAACAACGACACTTGGAATGTTTAATATAGTAACTTACTGAAAAATCAGTAATGTGATGAATCGCACTTCAATCAATTTTTCTTCTTATTCTTCTTTTGTTTCTTTGATACCGTTTGCTGCTTAGTACCTGAAAAACAAACAATTGAAGTTGAAAAAAGTGGAGATTTTAGGGGAAATTGAAAAAAAAACAACAAAGACTTGAAGGTGGAAGTTGTTTCTGACAGACACTCATAATTTCATTAACAAATTTGGACAAGAGGTTCTGATTTTCCATGAACCAGAGATGTATCCGCAGAAAAATGTGATTTTTTGAAACTGATGATAATCACGAAAATAATATTGTTATACAACGCTACTGATTTGGATATGCCAACCAATTTTTCAGAAAGATTAATCAAAAGGATAGGGATTTGTGCACGCATGATTTTTTGCAGAAATTTACAGAAGCTTCAGAAAATTTATGCAACTTCAGTGGACTGGAAATGACAAGAAACCCATATTCTATCCAAATACTTAATCCAAAACAGAGTGAAAAATTATTCGTTTGCGCCCAGAACTCGTCATACACACATTTTTACAGAATGAATATAAACCTGTATGTGTTCAATCTCCGTCACGACTTATCTTAGCTCGTTCTGGGCATGTGTCTATTCAACCAGTGCTATATGTGATTGGTCCGTCTTTATTGACGCATGCGCAGAACAAGCTAAAATAAGACGTGACGGAGACTGACCGATATGCGGGAATAGTCCTTGAAGGTTGCTGTATGAAGAATCATGATGAACTGATGGAGCAATATAGAAAGAGTTCATTATAAGCCGTGGCGAAGCGTGGTATACTTATTTGGTCCTATAGGAAATACAGTATACCCGGCGATGACCAAATAATTATACCACGCTTCGCCACTAATTATAAGATAGGATCTTCTTACTGGTGCTTAAAAGGGGTGAGAATAAAGTTGAACTGATTGTAAAGAAGCTTATTATAAGTTACTATTACTTGATTAACTCCTGACAGGAAACATTACTTGATGATTACATGCAGCTTTTACGATAAAATCATGTAAAACTTACCCCAAACCAATGAGCAGGTGAACTTGTTCAAAACGAATAATCCAAGGGTTACCACGTAGACAGTTAGGAACATCACTATTTTCAAGTTCCAAGTTAGATCTTTAAGAATTGGGTAGAGCCAAAATCCGCTTTGGAAGTAAGTTCCAAGAAGGCTGAAATAGAATCAAAATAATGATCAAATTTCTGAAATATGAGAAACTTTAATGAATTTCAATAGCACTTTGCGTTTGAAGATGATAAAACACAGTTCAAATTATTGGTTACTGCCAGTAGCAGTTTTTAGTTTGAGTTCCAGTTTATTCAAGACCGTTCTTAAATTGCAGGAAAAATATGAATGAGTTATCTGACTTGCAGTATAAAACAATATCCTTCCTTCGCGAGTGTCAATCTCAAAGTATTGCTGGAATTTGATTCATGAACTTGAGTAGGCATATTGATTAAGAATGAACGATCAATTTCATGGATTTAATTCCATCCAAGTACAAGATGGATTCCGAATTCGGCTATCTTATGTATAATAATAATTAACAACATACCTACTTCTAAGAAATTATTTGTAGAAATTACTTTTACAGTGCAACAGAGCTACAGTTTGCAGTTAATCATATACTTTGGCAAAATTACAAATTAATTTCTATATTCGGTTCAATTAGTATGTACAGCTCATTGGAAATGAATAGTATCAATAAATTTTATGAAAATAATAACATTGTTGGTTCCTGCTAAACCAGTATGTTTTTCAGCAAGTGTCATTTCAATACAATTATCATACAATGTTACAATACAGTACAAAAAGTAATTGTAAAAAAACCAATGATATTAATTCAACCACTCACCAAATGACGTATAATGTTAAGTAGACGGTTATGCCCAGCAAACCTTGCTTGAAACTTGGAAAACTATGCTGGCAAAGGAACAATTCAGCGATAACAAAAAGAGTAGTCGTCGTGTGTAGCGAATGATTAACCCAAACAGGTAGAAACGTATCCATGTGTGTGGGATATATCAGCTCTCTATCAACCGCCCAAATTGACCAGAAAACAAGCGAAACAATCTGCAAATTAAAAAAATATATAACAGACTTTCCAATATAATGTGACTAAATACTATACCGGGTTATCATGAAAGAATGGTGCGGTTTCAAGAGAATTGGGGCGATTTTCTGACAAACATTTGACGCGGATCAGTTCATGATTCCTGTCTAATTTATGTTGTTTGGCTTGAACGCTGGTTTCTATAAAAATTCAATCTTCGCACCATTCTTTTATGATAACCCTGTATAATAGAAATACATTTTTGATAGTTTGTCATGGTAAAAAGTAGAAAATTAAATTTGTTCATCCCAGACAGTTTCCAACACAACCGGGCTAGCGATTAATTATATTCAGAGACAGTTATTAATAAAGTTTTGAAGAATTACTTCAGTTGTATTTTGTTGAATTATTTTCAGTTGCAAATGAGATTGTTTCTTTTTTTTCAAAAGAAAAGCTTGCTGAAAATCAATAGCTTCAACAGAAAAAATACTACTGTAGCAGAAATCGACTATAGTCATGAAAATAAAATGGAGAGTAGTTTATACTAAAGGCGCGACTACACGATGACAGTCGACTATAGTGAGTCAACTAGTTTTTAGAGTTATTTCTAAAATTTCAAGCAAGAAAACACTTGAAATTTCATAAAAAATTGTATTATAAGTGACATTAGAGTATTATGGTACCACAAATTACATTCATTCTTATAAATTATTCAAATATAATTCTTATAAATCAGTAAACTGGGGTCTCAGCAAACTGGCGTCCCCAGCTGACAGGCATCAATTAGTAAATTTATAAGAATTATGTAAATAATTTATAAGAATGAATGGAATTTATGATACAATCATATTCAAATGTCACTTATAAATTATAATACAATTTTTAATCGAAAAAAGCGTATCCTTACATGAAATTTTAGTAATAACCCTAAAAAGCAGTTGACTGTCACCTTTATGGTCATTCCAAAGCTCATAAATTACTGTATATTTGAGAATTTTCATTATCGAATCAAAATATTTTATTATCCCTCATAAAATACATTACAAAAATGAAAATTAACAGGAATCCCTCTATGAAGACTATACATCAATAAATAGGGGGAACTATATAGCCTAATTATGCTTCTTGAGGATGTCAAGAACAAAATATAAAATAATTCTCTTCAACGAAAAAATGAAGATGTAGACGGTATTAGAGGTTTTTCACAATTTCAAATTTTTAAATTAGTGGACTTGAATACAATACAAACCTTTTGATGAAATACTATATTTATAATAAAGGTATTGTTGGAGGTAAATATCAATTAGGTAACTTACTATTACAGAAGGAGCTGCTAACACAGTAGAAATATAAATCTTAAAATTTGAAATACAGGATTAATAAATTCAACATTTTTATTAAGATTGGTGAGTGAAATGGAACACAAAACTTTTGATGAAGACTATACAATAAAGGTATTGATGAAGGTAATATCGATCAACTTACCATTGCAGAAGGAGCTGCTAGTACAGTAAAAATATAAGTCTTAAAATTTCTTGTCCGCTCTCTCAGTCTTTCAGCTTTTATAAATAAACTAGTGAGATCAAATATCGCACTTGTGATGAAGAAAACATTTTGTAATACCTGAGAAAGAAGAATTAATAATGTTGTTATGAGCAATAACAATAAAAGTTATATTTATCGGAGTTTTGGAACAAGTAATCTAGGAAATTTTGTCAAGATGGGTAGGAGGTTGATTTAATAATTTTATTAGAATATCTAGCTTGAAACGGATGAGGTTTTTGAGAAGATTGATTTTTTTTAATATTCCAAAGCCATTACAATATTTTAAAGTTTCAAGTTATGTTTCATCAAATAACGTTATTACTATAGTATTCCTAATGAATTAAAAACATGCGAGCCTTATTTTAGCATAACATATCATACTGGTTCAAGTGTATGTTATTAAATTTTTCCACCTGCCTATAAGCATTCAATGCACAAGCAATGACGTTTGGCTTGGGTACAACAAATGAATTCAGAAACAATACGGTACTTGTGTATTAATTGATTGAATTTGAATGTAACACATGCTACTGTACTATTACTTTTCATTGGGATAAACATTTCCAAAGTGCTGTTCACTTTATAGGTTTCTACCACAGTACAACTGCTGTAAACGCACTAAAGTGAAATAAATTATTTTAGTAAATATTATTTACTAATGACACAATGATATTACTTGTTAAAGAAAAACATTTTTAACCCTAATGATATTGTTAATGTAATGTATAGGACTTGCATGGTTTAATAAAATATTCTTCTACAATACTATAACAATAATTCTCTTCCAAATTCAATTCTGAATAATATTCTCAATATCAATGATATATGATTATGAGAATCTATATCAATGATTGAGTATTATTATGATACATGCAATTTATTTACATGCAATTTTGAATTATATTTCAGCTGTGAGGCTTTAAAGTAATTTACTATAATAAAAAAATTAGTTACTTACAAAAGTCCAATTGGTTAAGTATCGCAATGAGAATTTTTGCATAATCTTGACATGAGGATGCAAGTTAGGATTGTTGCCTCCTTTGACGACATGTTCATACATCCAAAGACTAACAAAAATATAGAATGCAGCTACAGCTGTATGGAAAGCTCCTATTAGCATCTGAAATTTAACAGTATAATAATACATCATTAATAATTAAAAACTAGTCAATATTGTTAATGGTTAAAGTCACAAGGTATCCATTCAAAATCTAGATTTTAAAAATTTTCAAATTGAATCAATTGAAATTAATGGAAAATTATGCCGGAAAAACATTTCTGATAAGAAACTCATCCGCCTCTGATTTTGCTGTTAGTTAACAGGCCTATTTAATACATTTTATTATTTAAATAAGATCACGGAACAGGTATGAATGGGAAAATATTTATTGCTATTTATGACATAGATTTACACTATTATAAGAACAGTCTTCAATTTCTTCAAGATACAGTAATTGACTAGCTTGCAATTGTGAAAGCTACTAGGTGAGTACTTGCAGAACAACTTCTACTAGCTTTAAAAGTAGTAACTCAGAAACAACGAACGGTAATCTTAATATGGAGTGGCGAGTAACAAAACCTATTAATTTAATTGCTAATAATTCATCTTGAGATGACAAACCATCTTAATACCGCAAAATTGATACCAGTATTTTTGATGGAGCTAATCTTATAACCAAGCGTTACATGTTACATTTAATTATAGCCTGAACGATAAAGTTTGATAATTATACTATAATTGGACATAGTAGTCCGTGGACCATAGTGCGATAGTAATATCATGAAAAAGATCTTCAAATTGTGCTGAGTACCGTAAATAGAATCTGGCACTTTTTATAAATATGATAATGATAATGGTAATGGTCGATAATAATCATAAGCGTCATTTCAGTTCTTGAAATGGGGTGGCAAGGTCTGCCAGGGATCTGGGGGGCTTGGAGGCCGTGGCGAAGCGTGGTATACTTATTTGGTCATCACCGGGTATATTTCCTAATTATTTCCAAATAAGTATACCACGCTTCGCCACTACTTGGAGGATATCACATTGATGTTAAATGCACGAGAATCTATGATTTGGGGCTAATGTCCAGTATAAAAATTGTTATGGAATAGGGGAGAAATGTGGAGTCACAACCTTCCGACTTTCCACTTTCGCGAATAATGGAATAAACCACTCGACTTCGACTCTACTTTAGCGCATTCTAGCGGCAGAACTATCATGTCTCAACCTTCCTTTTTGTTTTTGAACATGAAAGCTATTATTGTGTGCCAGTGAAAATGTTAAATGAAAAATCAAGATTGTGCCACGTTTATAAACTGTAATTTTTCACTTGTTTGCAAATAACTGAAATTATTACTGCCTGATTACTAATTGATAATACGATTTTTGGGGTAGCAAAAAAAGAGGTTTGGGAATTTTGGGGTGGCAACTGCCACCCCTTGCAACCCCCCAAATGACGCTTATGATAATAATATTATAAATCAATACTGTCTTCACTGTGCTGTTAATTAATATTCAAATTACATTATAGCGTAGTTATTTGACTAAGTTTAATGATTTAGTATAATCTGACATGATGGGTGTAGAATGTAGAATATTCTAATAACTATTTGTACTAATTCAGAGGTCCCGGTTTGATTCCTGCTTCATACCTGGCATTTTTTGTACCATCAGTAAACTCAATTATCCGCTATAGCATGAATTATTACAATAAGAGTTAACTAAATAACTCGTTAGTAATAATGATAATCGTGAGGCTTTTATTGATAGATTATTTAAAACGTGGAAAGAAACCAAAATAAAAATTGATTGTAACGGAAATTAAAGTTTACAATCTATTATGTAACACGCTATCGACAATCTAAATCAGTAAATCCTTTTCACATGTTTATCAGCTGTAAGAAACCGGTATATCCTGTAAGCCTACCAAATACTACAGAATAAGAAAAAGGCAACTGTACCTATAAGGACCACCTGTTGCCTATGTGCAAAATATATTGATTTATTTTCAATCAGACTTTAGCAAGAAAACTATGCCTACCAATTTTACAATAAAAAAAGCTTAAAACTAATAGTAAAAAATCATGTAGGCTTAGCTAACATTGTGAATGCATTATGAATACAGCTATATTTCAGTGAAATTGTTGAGACCTGTAGCTGGAACGTTAATTATTTGCTCTAAATGTACCATACCGGTATAAAACAATAATCGGAGTCTAATTTTTGAGAATAAATACTAGAAAAGAAAGATGACAAACATGATCGCTATAGGTTAGTTACAGTATTTCTGTATCTTTTGTTACCTTGTTTTTTCCTTTAACAGCGAATTGTAATAATGAAATAAACACTAGTTAGCTGTTCAATGAAACTGTCAATTGAGATTATTCTGCCGGCTTGATCAAATGTCAGAGATAATGAGCAATAAAACTGAGGTTAAACATTTAGTAATTTCGTACAGGGGAAACGTAGATAAGCACGAACAATACAAATGTAATAAGAATGAATGAGCATGGCTATCGATTTCTCCTACCAAGCCAAACTAGAAAAGTGAGAGTAGCGAGTCGCTGTGTGAGGAAAGTAGTGGGGGATCATTAGTAGTGGAAAGGCTGAACCTTGCACTTGCTTCCTTTCTAGCGTAGCGTAGCATGTCTATAGATATTATATATACAGTGATAGTCCTGTAGCTGTAGTAATGAGAAGTCTGATGTCCAGAGTAGTGGGAGTTGAAAAAACTTTCATTGCATTCAATTTTATTATTGTTGCTTTCGCTTACATCAGTTAGGAATTATTTAAGAAGTTATTCCTGTTTTTACAACGTTTCACCTCAGGTCTTCATCGTCAGTGAACATCTTTCCATTTCCTCTGGTCAATTACAGTTGGAAGTGGTAGAGTAATGTTCATTAATAATTTAACTGAAATACGGTACGGTACCGTTCCATATTATGAAAAGTTTAAAATAGAACAAAGGCTAAATGATTGATCAGTATTCGACAAGCGTAAAATGAAGATTTTGTACAACTGTAGTGGCACTAGACCGTTAAAAAGAGCAAATATCGGTACAAAAAACTTTGTACATTACAGCAATGAACATTATTTTGTTACATGAAGCTAAAATTTCGACATTAAATATAAAATTAATTTAAAAAAATAATTATAATGAATTGAAAGAAAAAATTGAAGTTATTGAGATGGTACACACAGTAGCCTATTAATTGAAATACTCATGATATTATGTGATCCATATTAATTTTTAATATTTTGATCCATTTAAACATCAGAAAAAAAGCGTTCAGCTCAATTAGATTTGAAAAGGATTTTTTTTTAATTTTCATTTGGTGTGAAATCTCCTATTGATTCAATTTATAACTGAACTGAATCAATCCGCTTCAAAACTGACTTAACTCTCTTATTTCAAATATTACTAAACGCGCTCAAGTAAAAAATTTAATTACCTCTCTTGTGGTGTGCCAGTTGTAACTGCTGTGCTAATAATAAACATTACAGAGAATAAAATATATATTAATGATATGCTGGCGATAAAAGTAAAATAAGTATAAACAGTACATCCGATAAAGACAGAGTAAAATAAAAACATAACAAATAATGGCTATAGATTTGACACCTGATTTAGGCCTGGCATTCCTGCATGATCCTATTTATTCACCCAATTTTCTATTCATCAATCTAGCTTATGAAGGATATTAATCAGAAAAAAATACCAGCAATAGGATAATTATTGCAATAGGGATTCTCGTTCTAAATTGGCATATTTATAAGCTGATAAAATCATAATTATGATATTGATATAGATCAATCAGAATAAATGCTAATAAAAAAAGGGATAAATAGAAACTTTCCTTTGAATAGCTAAACATTTGGAGCCGTGATCTAAATTATGACTGTGACGGGGTGGATATATTTCAACTATAATACAATAATAAAATAATTGAAAAATATATTGACTCTCAAAGTGCCCGCAGGACAATTTTCACTCAAGAATGGTGAATAGGTGAGAGTGGAGAGAAATATTTTTCAATTTTATTATTGCATTGTTGAGAATGTACTGTAAATCAATGTTATTTCAACCTCAACATTCATCAGTCAACTTCATTCAGTTTTTAAGCAATAGATATTTCAAAATATTATCATTATGATATACTGCGGGTATCAAATCCTGAGCAGCACGAATTCATACAAATTCATTATAATAGCCTACTTCGATTGAAACTGAAAGAATCATTATTTTGGTCACAGTTGTCAGTGTTTGAGTCTTCAACTGCTTATTTTCAATTTAAAGTATTAAGATCGAATGTATTATATTAAACAACTTTTGGCCTATTCCTTTCTGCTGTGCTTCCACCACTGCGAAATTTGATGTGAAATCTAGAGGAAACTCACACTGATAGGCCTACAAGTCTGTAATGGTACTTATTCCCAAACGATTCAGTACTGGGCAGGCAAGCAGCGCTTTGCGCTTGCTTATAAATTTGTTAAATATCAATTAAAAAATCGAGTTTTCGGTTTCTGTATAGTTACATTATCATTTAAAATTTCAGTTAAACCAGTTTACTATCATCTCGATATTTTAATAAATACTTGGCTGTAACAATTTTTATTTTTATTTGATCCGGATACTACCATTTTCACTAAGACACAAAAAGTAAAAAAATATTAGAGAAGAAATCTAGTTGAATCTGTAAGTAATTAAATTTCTAAGTCGGCCGATATGTTCTCAAAGAAAACATTGCAATATTGTGTTCATATTCTTTCAAGAAATAGCATTGCAATGGAACTCCTAAACTCCTAACAGCATTCTAAGGCTTGCACAGACTAGAAAATATATCCAAGCAAGAGCCCTTATTACCATTGACTAAATTTCCACACGAACGGTGGAATTTTAGGGATTGTATATCAGTCACAAATAATTATAAATGTGAATCAATGGATAGCGTTATGCGACCATTAATTACATATTTATAAATTTGAACCAACAATAAATAAACTATAGGAAATCTCTACAGTCTCAAATAATTCCACCGAAAACTGAGTAAATAGAAATTAATGTAACATACGATGATAAAAATTTCGCGGTTCCATAATGATGAACAAATTTAAACTACAAATCGATTGGAAAAATCATAATATTTAGTTTTTATCTTGAAGATAAAGAATACAATAAAAAATTGATACAAATATTTTTTATGATAACCGCGAGCTGTCATGTCTATTATGAAATAGAGTTCAACATAGAAATAGAAATGTTCAAACACATACCCAAGCTTTGATTTTCAGTCTTCAAGAGAAACACCAAAATATTAATTAAAACCTTTTTTTAATTTGAAGAAATTTTATACTCATTGAGATTTAAATATGGGAAAGACAGTACATGAAGAAACTTAAACCAAGATGTAACATAATTAATGTTTATAGAAGCACTGAATGTAAAAATGACGATCAATTGTAACATATTCTTCTATTTCACAATGAAAAACATGTCTTATATTCATTGAGTTTTAAACCGTTTAAACTAACACAATGGAAGTTCCTAAGAATAAATTTTTCAAATTCAATCTTATCGAACACCGAATTGTAACCATTCATCAACTATTTGTTTCTTGACTAGTTTCTATTTTTCAAGAATCAATTGAACAAATTAGCATGTTGATCAGAATTCGATTTGAAATTATTCAACATCCGATTCAAAATTGGTTGTTGTGGAGATACACAGTCTGGTCTCATGCGCACAGTAGAACTGCTAAATTTGTGTGGACCAGCACAATCACCCATATTTCTCTTCTTAGCCACAAGACCATTTTCGAAGGCATTCTTCTTGAGGTAAGATTGTGGAGGAATACTTGACTTCTTGAATGCTGGCGTTCCCTCTACGTTCTCAATATGCTTCAAAGATTTATAATGCTGGAACATAATTACATAATAATTCACACTACGTTCTAACAAGACTCAACATTTTAATACTTATTTTCCCATCTTAATCTATTTACAGTACGGTACATAACTTATTACAATGTGGAAAGATATAACAGACATTTGCTCAAAACCGCCACAAATTCAAATTTAAACAAAAAGGTTCTATTACATTCTATTACCGCCTTATTCAATACTCTATTTAGCACTAAGTCCTAGAAGTTTCATCAAAACAACGAGGGATGGCGACATGTAAACTTGAAGTCCATTTAAATCTTTTTATCCATTAAAAGGTATTTTTTCCAAAATACGAATGAAACCTGCACATCGATAAACTTTGTTTTGGCGCAAAGAGCATCTAAATTGGCCCAATATAACGGTCACACTGGCTGTCATTAGTTTTGCAAGTATTTTTATACATAAGGTTGAGAAAAAATATTTTTTAATCATCTTGTAAAATATGGGCGTCTGATTTCATACTTTGCCGAAATGAAGATCAGAGTCTCGAAAGTTATATACTGTATTCGGAAAATTGAATTAAAATAAATTACTCCGGAAAATTCATCAAGTTCTTGAAATATTTGTAAGTAGTCTATTTGAAAACTTGATCATTTTCCAGACATTGGAATTGTATTTCAACCATTATAATTACTAAAAAGAGCCTTGGGATGATGTAAATTGTAAACAAACGTACCTGTTGAAGTTGAAGCATGGAATTTGCATTGAGATTACAAGCGTCACATTTGAAAATTTTCACCCCACCCCCACGTATGCTTTTGGCACCTGAAGTTGTGGAAGAAATACGTTCATTAGTTTTAGCCAAGAAAACTTTCAAAATAGGGATACTTCTTAATTCTATATTCTAGAGTATGAAGTGAATCATTTTTTAAAATCAACATAATAGATTTGATTCATTGTGATTGGGATTGTGATTTTGAACAGAATATCATTCATTGAAAAATATTGACAAGAAATGGTTTTAAACAAATTCTCAACGCTGTTGCTGTTGCACTATTTTACCCAGCATATCTTTACAATCACATTATTATTTTTTAAAAATGTTTCAGTTCATTGACAACATGTTTACAAATTTGTTCAAAAATTTACTAATTCACATTTGTATTTTCTCTATCTTCTCATTATTTTTGTACTTGCTGTATCTTTAATTTTTTCCGCATAATTGATAATAATATTGATAATAATATTAAGGTCTACAACTCATGTCCACGCTCAGACTCTATGTCTTGTGGGTATACTGTCTCTTTCCATTGAATTTGTGTTATCTGCTTTTTGTAACATCATGCTTACGTTTGTTAGATTAGTTAATATGCTTATGTATTTTCTTTGTAATGGATTGACAATAAATTTGATTTGAATTTGTTCTACTAAATACTGTAAATACTCAAACTACTTGAATGAAATGAATAATGAACTACTTTTCATTATACCTGTCAAGGGTGGTCTTTCTCGTACGTCAGCAAACAAAATTTGGTCACTTTCTTCGGTCACACTAGTGCTTTTTGCTGGAAAATAATTAGAATTATTTAATAAAATAACAAGAAACAAGAAATACAATCAGATGGAATTATGTGAAATTCATTTAAAAAGAAACTAATTACTAAAGATAATACAGAACCAAGATGAGAACAATTGAAATTGCTTTACAATTTGATTTATATCTGAACTTTTCAAAGTTTTAAATTTAAAAAGTTTTTAAAATTTCTTTTGTGAATGATTAATTCAATTTTTCAGCGAGGTATTAGAAGTAGATTGATAAATTGAAATATGAAATACTCAAAAATAGGAGTGAAAGATTTGTGAATTGTATATTATTTGAGAAAAAATGTATTGTAAAAATTCTGGAGACTAAATAAAGACTTTATTTATTAATTTAATGAATTGAAATATAGATTAGATCTTGAATTATAGATTGTTTCAATTTTTCTTCCACAAAATGAAATGAGTAATGACTTTTTATCATACCTTTTAAAGGTGGTCTTTCTCGTAAGTCAGCAAACAAAATTTGGTCACTTTCTTTGCTCGCAGAAGTGCTGTTTGCTGGAAAAAAATTAAAATGAGTTAATGAATTGAAAAATCCACTAATTCTAAAATGTATGGAACGTATTGTATCACTAATTGGGATTGAAGTAAATTCTTTGTAACTATAAAACTAGATACAGTACTTCGAACCAGGCATAATTTTTTATACAAATCTAATGCAAATAAGTGATAATAGTGTGAATATTATGTAGTGCACACATTATATAGTTGATCTTTTTTATATTATAATGTTATCATTATTAAGAGAGTACTGTAATTAGAAGTAGTAGTCAGGGTGAGAGCTACTAGACTTATCTATATAATCTAATATTCATCAGATTGAAAATAAATTGCTTCTAAAACAAAATTGCAATATTCGAAGAGGCGAAAAATATAATTGTTGTCCAACGAAAATTATACCTTCTGATGGTGGCCTTTTTCGTAAGTCAGCAAAAAAATATGTTTGGTCACTTTCGTTGCTCGCAACAGAGCTTTTTGCTGGAAAAAAGTTCAAATTAGTCGATTAATTAACAAAAACCACAATTTTTAATGAAATTTACTATAACGCAAACTAGAAACGAATCTAGTTCTTTTACAGCAATTCAAAGAGTTCGCTGTAGTAGTAATTTTTTTATATTAGGTTGAGAAACGCTTCATAACATGACTTAAAAGAACTCTTAGTACGACACGATAAATTATTGACACGACAGCCGTCAATGAGATGAAATTTTCATCATTTATTGCAAATCTAAAAAATATTTATTATTGTTTGCCCTCATACTGTCCAAAAAATCTACTAGTCTACTGTCAATACAAATATATTGAAATTATATACATTCTCAGATTCCCGAATCCTAAGATTAGGATAATTATAATCTCAGGATAATTCTTATCCTAAGCTTCTCGAATCTTAGGATAAGTATTTCACGATAGAATGGATATTCGTATTACTTAACTATAAAAATAATATATCTATTATTAAAAAGCGTTAATAATAAATGATAATGAATTGAAATAGAATAGTTACCATTTGGAATTTCCATTTTTTCAACATAATTACTATGACGAGCAAAAACAGAAACTTTCTCAGCGTGTTTCTTTGATGCTTCATGCTGGAAACAATAATACAATGACTGATCAATACAAATGTCAGGTGTTGGTTAACCAGTAAAAAGACACAAATTTTGGGATTTTTAAAAATAAAATTGAAGATTTAATTCTATAGGATTCCAACAATTGAAATGGGGTTCTCTTTACTTCATTCATTAAAAACTTTGATTTTTATTACAACTAGGTAATAATTTTGATTGGTGTGGGAGGTTCAAGTAGGAAGTTCAGTTGAGAAAGTGTGAAGCTTAATAGAGATAAAAGATACTGAAAAAGTTTAGACAAGCGTAACGTACTTCACGGTGCTATGACCCCTGGACTGAAAATGAATTACCCCATTATTTGGGTAATATATAGCCCTATAATTGGGCCATAAAAAGCTTTAAAATGATGAAAGTTACAAGAATTCATCCACTATGAAGCAGCCATATCAACATTGAATAGTAGTTGAGATCCTTTACACTTTGAACGTGATAAAGACTGTAATAAGTTGTCATCAAAATAATTTGTTTCCAGTCAAGGGGCCTTAGCAATTTGAACGAGCTATAAATGAAAACTCAATGGAAAATTATTGGAAAAGATAGTTCCAAATTTAATTAGAATTCTATTATTGTTGACCAAATTGTTGATTTTTGTGTAGTAGTAAATGTTATATTGTGTTAGTTATCCATAATGAATAAAAAGACTGGAAGTTGTCAAAATCACAATGAGTGATCGATATTTTAATAACTTTATGGTTTTGACAACTTCCATTTTTTTTCATTATTTTTTGATAGCTAAAATTTAGTACTTACAATAAAATATTCTTGACGGTGGAAGTATTATACTTATTATCACATCAAGAATGAATGTTTCCCATTATAATTATTATACATTATGATGGAAATTCGTTCATTCGAAAATGTGATAATGTATTTGTTGATCTTCAGTGTTGTCCAATACATTGTATTCAAATATTAAATGGGAAACATTGTGAAATTGTGTTTGGACAACATAATTGAATTACAGTATTTCCCTAAGTACTTCTCGCGGTTGATGAGAAGCATGCCAAGTTAATGCATTCACAGCTCCATCGCCGTTGATAATTACTTCACAAAGAAGAGTGCTCGATATAACTCAAATAAAGTACAGTATAATAAACACCACTATCGTAGATACAGAAAAATGAGAATCTATTATCAGAAGCAATTATCAAGCAAAAACAATCAATTCTGATAAAGCATCAATAGAACATCATCGTTAGATGATGTTTTTATCAATACATTAATTATTAATTGATTTTATTAATTACATGAACCGATTTACCTGCTGGAGTTGGATAGCAGAGTTGAGGTTTATGTTACAGACTGAACAGGAAAATTTGGCATCAGCAGCACCTGAATCATGTCATCAATACTATTTTTTAATCACATCACTTGATGCTGATTAAATAAATCAGTTTGATCAACATGCATACCAATTTATGGAATCGAATGAATTAGTGAAGTCTATCATATCAAGAAGTTGACAGAAGGAAATCAATTGACTAAAGATTCTACAGCTACTAAAATAAACTGCCTTATAGAACACAGCATTTTCATTCCCAGAATCAAATATCAGAACCATTAGGTTGAATAAAAGGTTTCTTCTATGTTGAATTATAGTGTTGAAAATAGTGTGGCATTGAGAAGGATGTTTTAGGTAAACATTGAATAATAATAAATGAAGTTGTTGCAACCTCATATTTAAATAAGTAAATAATATGTGCTTGTGACAACTTCAAGTATTTTTATTCAAAATAAAATAGTTTCTTTAAAATAAAAAATCATCATTACTCAATAAATTATATTATATCATTATGAAATGCAATAATGTAACGTTGAAATAGTGATTAAAGAACAATTATTACATTTTACTCTACCTAATCAATATATTATGTTTATTTATTCAATTTATATAAATACACATGTTTTATAGCAGTTTAAAATTCGTCCCTAATCTAGAAATAATAGTGTTGAGAACTATTATGGAGAAGTATTCTATCGGAAATATACCCAGCGATGACCAAATAAGTATATTTGGTATATTTCCTATCGGAAATATACCCAGCGATGACCAAATAAGTATACCAAGCTTCGCCACGGCTGTAAACATAATTATGAAGAATGCGGTATGTTGATTTTGGAGTAAAATATCAAGACAATGTTCAGGAATCTATTATCGAGACCTAATAATAATAGATTATGACTTAAACAGCTATTAAAAACTGAAAAAGTGCAAAAAACGCTGTTTTTTATTCCTTAAAAATGTATGCACAGTGAATATACTGCAAATCTCATGCCAGATCAAACCTTTTGCATGTAAGATTTGGCTGAACTAACTAATATTAATGAGAATGATTATTTTTCAATTACCTGTTGGGGTTTTCAGATGAAAGGCTTGTTCTCTAGAGTACGGGTTGAATCTGTTGTGGCTACTAGAAGACACATTACTATTCACATTTTGAACAAAGTTTCTTGAAATATGTGACTCGGTTTCTTCTGCTCTCGAATAAGACTGAAATCGGTCAATAGTAACGCTCGACACATTACCGGAGATCTTTCCTAAATGTTTTCTTGATGATTGATGCTGAAAAAATGAGATTATTAAATTATACTGAACAGTTGAACACAATTAGAATTGAATGAGATTTATGAAAAAATCAAAATTTACAGTACAGGTTAGAGACACGTTGAACATCCCTGATTTGTGATTAATTACTAAAAATTGTATATCATGAAATAAAAAATAGATTGAATAACAAAAAGCTTTCCTAGTAACGGTTGTTTCAAAAGGAACGCACACAATGTACATCACTTACAAAATATGTACCAGTGCTATCCCAGTATTCATTTGTGTCTGTATATTGAGTAAGGAAAAGTACGGAAAACCACTCGACTATGGGGTTTTCCAAATGATGTATTTTTTAATATTGAAATCTTACTAACGAGTGAAAGACAAGTTCCAGTTTAAAGACAAAATACTGCAAAATTGAGAAATCCCAACTGTAACATGTGTAACTGTTCGTAAGATTTGTAATTATGCTAGATAACTTTCAATTATCTATAAGCACACTTTCATCATTTGAAAAACCCATAGCCAAACATTAAAACATTAAACATAGACATTACAGGCACAAATAAATACTGCAATAGCACTGGTATATGTAAGTGATGGACAATGCGTTAATAAAAAGTATATTAGTGCTCACTATATTATATTTTGGGGAGAAAATATTTCCAATGCAGAAAATATTCTCCATCATACTTTGAAGTGCATGCTTTCATGCTTATTGAGAAATAAGCTTCAAGAACTTTTATCAAGATCAAATAAGTTTGAAACAAGAATGTGTTTGGATGAAGCTTGAAGGAAATATAAAAATAGCATAAACCTAAATCATCAATGATGAGTTTATGTAATTGCTAATGTTTTCTTACTCAAGAAAAACAAAAAATATTTTTTCCCAAGTCAAGCAAATAAGTCTGAGTCTAATAAACACGCATGAGAGAAATCAATGTATGATGCATCACACTTCCAAAAAATTAATTATCAAACATTATTGGAATTTATAACTTTTCATTCATTTTATCATAAGAGTTCATAGCACATTAAAATATTTACCTGTTCGAGTTGGTAAGCAGAGTTGACATGTATGTTACATGATGAACAGAAAAGTTTGTTTACAGCAACACCTAAATAAAACGATCAAAATAGAATATTTCAAAAGAAAAGGAAAATAAATTCAAAAGAAAGAATAAATTAGAAATTTAATTTCTTCTCTACAATTTGGATTTTCATTATGAACAGCTTACTAACAACTAAACACTATAGTCTGTTCTCGGAAACAAGTAAATGCGCGTGAAGAAAGTGTGCGTGCGTGTATCGGAAAACAGCTGGACGACCGAGTCAAAGGCATGTTATAACTAAATTTCTTTCGCTCTCAATCCGTATCAGCTGAATACGCGATTATTTGCATACGCTGAAATGTGAACATGCCGTCATGCAATTTACTCACAAAACACACACACACAAACACACAAGCTCACTCAGCTGTTACATTTACTGACTGGTTGGACAGAGTTATCGCTGTGTGCACGTAGGTGGTGGGGATAATAAAATCGACCCCTGCGCTCACGCGGAATTTTTGTGAACGAAAGCGAGTATTTTAACATGAAAAAGGATTTTACTTTAAAGCATTTACAATGCATTTAAAGTATTATCGGATTCCTAATTGTATAAATACTGTTCACAATAGTCATTGCGTCTTCTATTACTTCCATATTTCTAAACGTAAATTGATTCAACAAAGAAATCGGATCTCAGTTTTAAATTAATCGAGTGAAAAATCCAGTTCAAAAGCATATGATTGATTTGAAGTCTCGCGCCCATAATCCATTTCGAAATAATAACCAATGGGAATGAACTCAGCTGTGGATAAACTACTTCGTCTGCTCAGCCAGCTTGAAACATAACCTTCAAAGTTGATTTTAAAACTGAAATTGAATATTATAATAATGATTAAAAACATGCGATATGTTAATTTTATCATTCTAAATATAATTCCACAATCGATAAGTAGGAAAAATAGCAACAGGGAATTATATTTCAATTATAAACTAACTTTTACGTACATAAGCCTATCCTTTCCCATGTTAATCTTTTTGGAAAGATTAATACGATTATCCGCCAGAGCGCAACACCGTAGATGCTCACAGCGAATAGCAGGATCCTTTTAACTTGTCATAAATCAGCTGTTTCGGTAATAATTAAACAGTGATTTCGACACAATACTCAAAAGACTTGAAAGTCTTAAAGACCTTTAAAGTCTTAAAAGACCTTTTTAAAGAAGACCTTTCAAAGAATAACTTTTTAAAAGACCTTTTCAATAATCTGCGAGATTCGGCATTTGTAGGTTAAGTATTGTGATATTGCTCGTTGAATCATATGTTTTCTGACAAGTTAAAAGGATCCTGCTATACCTGTCAGGTGACCTGATAGTGTATGGTCGGCCTTAGACCTCAGCTATCGCTTCGGTCAATCAAGTTGCTACATCCCGAATACATTAATGTTATCAAGGTATTATGAACATGGCGTTAAAGATTGAACTTCATACAATATGTAATACCAACGCTTGAATGAAAATTACCGTTTTCAAAATGTATCTATAAATTAGAACTGATATATTTTAATATTCAAAACTCTGTACTAAAATACAGCGAGAACTCACCGGATTGGGCGGGATAACAGCGCAAAGGTTCTTGTTCCATAGGTTTATTCTGTATGTGTGAAACATTATTCTTATGCTCTGTGCCTGTAAAAATAGAAATGACGAAATTGAATTAGAACTAAAATCTCTTAATACGAATAATATTGTTATGTTTTGTGCCTGTAAAAATAGAGTTGAAATAGGGATGATGAAGTTGAATTGATGAATTCGAAATAATTCTTTATATATTATATCATAATATGAAAAACTTCTGTACTAAAATACAGCGAAAACTTACCAGATTGGGCTGGATGACAGCACAAAGGTTCTTGTTCCAAACGTTTATTCTGTTTTTGTGAAAGATTTGCAACATTATTCTTGTGTTTTGCGCCTGTAAAAATAGAGATGAACAATATTATATTATGGAAAACGGGTAAAATTCATTGAAAGAGTAAAATTACCTCATCAATTAATTCAATGAATGCTTCAATTACAAATAATAATTTCATGACTCATATTCTTTCATTAGCTTTTAGAAGGAATGAAATTAATTTTTAGAAAAGAGAACCCAAGACGATGTATATAAGTGACTCATGACCACTAAGTGTAGACTACATTGCAATTACAACTGTGTAAGAGCTCACTAGTTAGTGGTAGAGTGACTGTAGGCCTATTATCTTTCTTTATATAAAATAGGCGAATATGTTTTATTGTAATCAGAATTCCTCCGTGGTTTCTCAGCCGATTACAAAATTGAACGAACAATCGTTCACGTCTCATTTGAAAGATCTCATTGAGTAGATGTTTGATAAGGTCTTAAATTTTGAAAAAAGTCATCCTGGAGAAAGATTGGTGAGCTGAAAATTTTCACATTCTAATTTATGATTTGATGATCAGCTGTTTTGGAATAAAAATTTCATCTTTAATTATTATTCATTGATCAAGGGCATTTGTGCAAACAGAGGAAGATAGAGAATGAGAAGGAGAAGAACGAGAAGAAGAAGGGGGAGGAGGAGGAGAAGAAGAAAGAGAAGAAGGAGGAGGAAAGAAAAAAGGAAAGAAAAAGATGGAAAGAAGATTGAAAAAAAGGAGAAGAAGGAGGAGTATTGGAAAATATTTCAAATATTTCATTTAGTTCAATAGTCGCAGCTTTATGCGACCTGGGATGTCCTATGCCCGGTTTTTCAGTCGTTCAATAAACTTATTGAATCAATTACTTTTTTTTTGCATTTGAAAACACATGCTTATTGATTCAATAGTGCTATTGGATCCATAAACTGTCTATTGAGCGACTAAAAAACCGGGCACTAGTCTTATAAAGTTACTGTAGTTGGTGGAGATAATATTACTGTATAAAAAGCAATAATACACATTAGTTGTAACTGGATTTTTGTTCATTTGAAAATATAGTATCGAAAGAGCTCTAGGCAAAAATACAACAATGAATCTCACCTTGACTGTGTATTTGTAACTGCTGAATAGAGTTGACAGAAACATTGCACACTTCACACTTGAAGCACAGCAGAGGGTTCGGGGGAGATGATTTGTCTAGCTCTGCTTGTTCTTTGCTTTTGGCCAACGATTCAATCAATTTCATCTAGAAGTAAATGTAAACTATAAGTTTTAAAAACCATAGATTTTGGCGCCTGAAATGAATATTTAAAAAAAGAATGAACAGAGAAACACTACTTTAATTTTATTGAACTTATAATTGAAATTTAATCGAAAGGCGATAAAGTAAATGTAAGATAAACTCCTGAAATTGTCTCTAATCGAAGAAGTACATAATAGTATTTTTCTATAACACAACGACCGTGATTAAGGGAAGAAAACCAGAGCTTCCCAAAGAGAAGCAAGGCCAAAACAAGGAATACTTTGCTGAAAATGTACAAGTTCTCATAAAAATATGAATAGCAAATTGATGAGAAGGTGGAAAAGATCAGAAGAATATTGCATTGTATATGCGTTTCAACCATAAATCTATACAACACTAATGTACCAAAATCAATTTTGTAAGACTTGAAAGATATTTCAATTTCAAGCCTTTCATTATGTTGGCATACACTGTGAAGTACAAAGAAGTATGAGTAAAGAGTACTTTCCTACAAATCGTGAAAGTTTCAATGCTTATAATAGGTTTGATAATAACTTTTAATAGACCGTTTTGATCATTAAGAAACATTCTATCACTGATTAAACCTTAAAAAACAAACCTTTTTAAAATGTTTCACTCCAGCAAGATGCAATTCAAGAACAGCTTTTCCAAAAACTTCGATGTTACAAATATCACACCTCAGTTTTTCCTACAAGAATAGAGAATAAAAATCATACATTAAAGGATTTACAAGGTAATATACACATTTTGCCAATCATAATATGATAATGTACTTTTCGCTAATCAAAGTTGAATAATTCGTATGACTTTCAGTAGTGAGAACAAATCCACTGGTAGTTCCACCCAGCTATTATGTACCATGTTATGACCATAGGTCCTATGTTTGAAAACAATTTAAGCCACCGAGTGATAATACAGCAGAATAATCCATTCAACCTATATAATTATTAACATGCTAAGCGTGCAACAATGCTCATAAATAAACTGAAAAATCTCAAATATTAATTCAACTTGCTGGTTAATATTGGATATCAATATAAATACAAGAAGGATGCATTCAATTTTGGTGAGCAGATTTTTTACTAGAATTCATTTAAAATTTTTACTATAATTCAGATAGAATTCATTCAGACCAACTAAATGCTACTATGAATATACAATTATAAGGACTAAATAATTGAAGAAAAAACAAACTAGTCAATAAAGGTACTCACGACTGGCTTTTTTGTAGGTAAATTGCCAACAATATTATCAACAAGAGCTTTAGTTACAGGATCATTACTTTCAATGTGGATTGTTTCATTAATGTTGGCAGTAGGGGACTCATGACCAGCAGCAGGTATCTCCACTTCTTCACTAGCTATGGGACAGGCAAGTGTGGCCACTAAAGGTCCACTGTCTGAGTCTGGTCTGGAAAGGACAAATAAATAACAGTATAGTGGTTGTTGGTTGTGTTCTACTTTGATATATGGGGAAGATAAGATGGATTCTGCCTATTATCCTGATAGGCAGCTAGGTATTACAATATTCTTACAAATTTAAAGTAATTACAGATTTGAACGTCAAGTTACAGAAAAATTATACTTGTTATACTCTGTAGGTTGTTTCTATAAGTATCTTTTCCAAGTAGGCTATTAAGAATGGGAAAAACCATTTCTGACACAACGTAACGAAATGACAGATAAGATAAAGCAACATCAATGGAAGACTAGCTCTTTTTAACTAAAGCCCGGTCTAGACGCTACGACTTGTCATACCTCAATAGTTCCAAGTCGTAAGCAAAGTTGTAGCGTCTAGATGGCAAAATTAAGCAAGTCATAACGTGTAGACGCGATGCAACTCATCCAACTTTGCTTGCGACTATTGTTGTATGACAAGTCGTAGCGTCTAGACCGGGCTTAACACTTGCATTTGGCCTTCAATATACTATTGCCATCATACAAGTTTGGGGACCTAAAAATTTCTTATACATTACTACTATCTTCCTAAACTATGGTTTGCGTCCTTAATGAAACACCCGTTACTTTGATTTAAACTGCTTTAGAACCGGTCTAACACTCAGGTCAAGCGAGTCACAATCCTAAAGCAGTTTTAATGAGAGGATAGTGCAGAATCATGAATCAAGTTTTGCAGATTAAACCATTTAAAAATTAATATAAAAATTAAATCAAGGACTTTAATCTTTAGGAAACCACGATAGGTTTATAAACACTTATATACTTTGACTTTTCACAGAAATTTCATTACAGAATGGAGATAACGTAGGTTAGGCTACGCCGATTTGGTACCGGTATCCACTTGCCCAATTTAAATCAACTCACACTCATCGGGACAATGCCTTTTGTTGGAAATATTAAATTTTTGTTTGTTGTGCTAGTATGACCTATTTACAATTGAATCAAGACTAATGAAAAATCAACAATATAGCAAATTTCAAAAAGAAACTATCTTACGTGAATCCAATTACAGTAGCAACTGTTGGAAATGCAGACGGATCCATTATTTGTACAATTTATATGAAGTCACAAGCCTCAAATTAAAGATGAATATTTCGTACTAAACTTTTCTGAAATGTTTAGGTTTAATTCAAGATTATAATCAAAGGATCAGCAAAATATAAACATCAAATATTACTCTGCCTCTGCACGCTTCGGTCTTCAATGTTTTGTTTTGACAATTGACACATGATCTGAAGGTTTTGCAAATGGCTGTGGCAGTTGTGACGGAGGGGAGGCCACTTTGGAAGTGTTGCTGAAACCCTGTCAAAGCGCGTCGGCGACAAATACGTGTCCCACTGACAGACCATGTCATTTGACATGGCTGAACACACACTGACGATTCAATACGCGACTTCTACAATGGTTACCTATAATATTACACACCACTAAAATGACTCGATGGTGTGCGTTCAGCCCAGGCTCAGTTCAACGTTGATAAAACCTTGTGTATCACCATAGCCCCCTTTAAACTACAAGGGGGCTAACTGTAGTTTAAAGGGGGCTATGGTATCACCCATTCTATTGGGAAGTATTTCGAGAATTAATTAGTAGGACCTGATTGACTGTTTGACCGGACTGCCATCTTGATGTTTATTTTTGCATGTATATTTAAAAAATTATGACGCAACCTATCCGGCTCTGATGGCTTCGGTGAAGGAGGTTATTCAGGTAAAAATTACTGTTCTTTTCACCTTGTCCTCAGGCCTGGATTTCCCACTAGGCACACTAGGCACTTGCCTAGGGGCGGCACGTTCTAGGGGCGGCACGACTATCGGGAGCTAAGTTAGTTTATATTTGTAAATTTTTCGTTTTATCCAAGTATTAAGAAAATTTTCAAACTACTGGAGTTTATTCAGGTAGTTTTGTAATTATTTGATAGTTTGTTTTGTTATTTTGATAGTTTTTTTATTTTTTTGGACCTCTGCATCTGCATACCAATAGAATATTCCACATATTCTAATCATAAAAAATGAATTATTTTTTGCGAATATTGATTAAGATTCCTCTTGTGTTCAATTTTCATGTTTCAATTATTTTATTACTAGGCCTAAATTTTGTTCTAACAACTAGAATATTCCAAATACCCCATTTATAATAAAACTAAATATTTTTTGTGATTGATGATTAAGTTTGTTTATGAGTTTCATTTTTCATTGTCAGTTATTTTTTACTTTGAATGAGCATAGGTACATTTTAAAATAATTATAATAAAAATCTAAAAGTAACCGATTGTTGTATTAAAACCATCATTATTGACTGGTAAATTTGGTTTTTTATTATCATAATAACTTATATAATATACATAAATAATATATAGCCCAATAACATACATAATATATAATATCTAATATGCCAAGGGGCGGCAGCCGGAATAGTGCCTAGGGGCGGCAATAGGTTGAAATCCGGCCCTGCTTGTCCTAGTATGTAGATAGTGAAAAGCAATGAATTATTGCAATTTGAGCAAACAAAAATATTAGCAATTTTTGTTTCCAGTGATCGAACAGCTGGCATTTAATTCAATGTTAACATTTCGGATGATCGGTCGCGTTTTGAAAAAAAACGGTTTCAAATGGATGTGATAAGTTGATACAATTATCGCAGCGTTTGGCTGCTTAATACAGTTTATCACATTCTGGAGTGCCAATTCTGGAATTGATTTGGCACTAAAAAGGTATAGATAAAATAAAAAGGTATAAAGAAACAATTTATAAAAAAGTTTATTCGGAAAATTATTCACATTGCAATAATTACAAAGGTAGCAAACAATTAAGCTATTCATAATCTTTACTAAGTAAGTGCGCTTACTAAGAAAATTCACTGGTCGTGAACAACAGCGAGTAAAGCCAGGTAGTACAGTTCCCGGCGTCTAGGATTGCCCGCCACTGGCAGAGGGCTACGATAGTTCAACACTACACAATCAAAAACATTGACAATTTTCTGAATTAGTCATTTTTAGAATAAAGTGAATCCTAACAAGCTAACCAAAACACAACTTTTTAGTCATTTGAACTTTCAACGTAATCAAACCAAAGATAATTGGATTCAAAGAAAAGGGCTTAATTATAAATAGGAGTAGTGTTCCCATTCCATTTTCAACTTATAGTTACTCTCAAACCATTCATCAGAAATTTATGTAACTTAGGCAAACTCAGAAGAATAGGTGGAAAATGCCATCAAGTGCAAATTCGATAATCGATTTTCTGTAAACAAGGTAATTGAGAAGAAGAAAAATAAAACTTCAAATCGCTATGACACGAAAAAGTTATACATGAAGAAACATTTTTGTTCTTGATGTTTTCTATAAACATATTGCGCAAAAAAAGGAGAGAGTTAATTGAATTTATTCTCCAAGTAACAATATTCCGTAAATATATACCTGTATATATAAATATATTTTTTTCCAGATTCTTCACATCGTTATACATACACGTGCATCTACGTTTGCAAGGCCAACATAAAATCACTACCTATCATTGAAACACAAATCGTCGCTCGTGAGAACCGAGACTAATTTAGCTACTATTAAAACAGTTAATAAATCAGAGTTCAACATTCTGAATGTATTGAGAAGCACTTTCAAATTCATATTCAGTTTATTGCCATCAAAATATACATTAATATTTTGTGCTATACGTTTTCGGTCTATTGAAGGAAAATTGTACAGGAGAAACCGAACCGTCATCAATGATCGTCTTTTCAAATAGACTGGAGTAGAAGAGTTACGCGTCCAATATTTTTAAATGCATCGACATCATCCCGCGAACCATACTTCGTCATCATGCTGTCACAAGGACACGTCGGCTGTCCTATACGCCGGGAACTGTGCAGCGAGTGTACGCCAACAAGTGGAGGACATCTTCAGGTGCCGTTATGTGAATTAATAAAAAATCTTCATATGCCCTGTTGAAGATAAGGGTCTACAAACATGTTATTTGGTTTACATACGAACCAAAGGTTGAATTGACCGTTTCATTATACGAAGTCGTGATGAAATGTCCGTGCCTTTGTTTTGATATACTGATTTGACTCTATAAATAAATAAAAAATAGGTATCTTACAAATTAAAGTAATAAAATTCCACCACGCTATGATGAGCAGTTCAATTGTTCAATACTCTTCTCAATCTATTGAATTAAGAGCTCAATTGTTAATCATTTTTATAGTGGATGAAACTCAAGATACTTGTTTGAGAGACATGTTTCTGAGTAGACATAGATCCCGAGCGGCTGCCTTCCTGCCCAGAATAGTTTCCAGATCATACAGACGCAGTACCAAGTCATTAGTGAACAGATCTGGAAGCGAACGAACCAGACATGGAACCAATGTGTTTGGCATATCCTGCAGTACCAGTCTAGCCTGATCTTTCCCACAACGAACAATAAACTCCAGAAAGCGGAAAACAAAATGAGTCTGCTGCGATATGTAAGACGAATGTTCAGCTATTACGGACAGATCTTTGAAAACAGCTTTTAGCGCTGAGAGGAGAGGCTCTTGGAGAGTGGGAGTAGAGGATAAACTTGATCCAAGTCCCATGAAAACAGCCAGAGATGAATCAGCTGCTGCAGCCGGGTCCAGCCGCATCATTTTGTTGGACGGACAGTAGTCGTCCAACTCATCCGTGAACTCAGACTCTCTCTGCGGGTACTTTTGAGAATTGGTTTGGGCTTGTGATGCAGCGAACACACAGTAAGCACACAGTTTTGCCACAGCTGACGATTGCGGCTCAACAAGATCAGTGCTCTGGAGTTTGTTGTGTAGATACTGGGGTAGTACCATGGTGAGAAGGGCTAGAGTGCATTTTTCTATGTCTAAATGGAATATAGCAAACACTAGATCAACTGCTTGATCTAGATTGTCTCTATACCTGAATTTGAGAACCTCTTTAACGAGGTTGATTGTGAACCAAGTAGCACCACCAGTGTTTAATAGACTTTCTAGCAGATGGGTAGCTTCAATGTTTAACCAGCCACGTTTCTGTATACTATTCCAAACAGCTTCGAGTTGTTCGCTGATCGGTTGTTTGGAGACAATGCTGTGGGACAGGGTCATAACTTTGACTTTGGAGAGCGTGAGTGGATGAACGTCGTATTGCATTTTTCTGATGATTTGGAACATGAGGCTGGACCGTTCTTTGTAGTTGTCTTGCTGGGCGATTTCTTCGTTGGTTAGGTTGGTGAGGAATTGCTGGACCATGTTCATGGGCTTGAGAAGGGCGTCCTGATGCAGGACCTGCATGTAGCTGCAGAGCCAGGCGGCGGCGCAGACGGGCAGGCAGCACATGCGCGCTCGCATCGCGTCCAGGATGCGCTTGACGTCGGTGGGTGACAGAGCGCCGTACTCCCAGGCGACAAGTACCTCGCGAATGGCGCCCGGCACGTTGACACACACCTCGTGCCACTTCAGCTGGCTGTTCTTCAGGTCGACGTCGGCACAGTTGAACTGCGTCAGCAGGGTTTCCACTTTGGCGGCGTCGCACTGCTGCAGCATTGCATCCGGCGACTTCGGCTTTCCCCTCTCCACAATGCACTCTTTCACCCACTGGCCGAAAAACGAGTCACCCTGCTCTTCTTCACACAGTACCACCTAAAATTCAATACAATATTCGTTGAATGTCTGCATTTTATTCCCTATAAATTCATATTTATAATTTTCAATTAATTTGTTTAAAATATTTCATTAAAACTAATAATTCAACACCAACAACTTCGGAACTAAAATTCATATTTAATGCTTGCAGTTCCAGTATAATACTGTTTCTGTTTTTCTGTGATACGAGTTTCTGCATTACACATTTTGTTATCCTAATTCTCAAAAAATTAATTCAATATTTTTTCCTAATTAAAAATTGAAAACTAATTTTCCAGTCCTCACTAACGACTTATAACTTTGATATAAATAAATTTTTCAAATAATAGAAGAAGAGATAATGTGAATAAGCAATTTAAATGGATTCGACGAGCAAATATGATGATAATATTATAGAATGAGTTGAGTTTTTGAAACATTAGGGAACCCTCAGATTGGTGTACCATCATAGGTTTATTGATATTGAATGAATTTTTTGAAAAAAAATTATACCACTATAAAATAATATTCAAAGAACAAATTTCACGGCCAGTTGCACAAAGAAATTTAACCGACGTAAAATTACGTCATGTAACCGAACCGATGGAACAAAAACTAGGGCTCTATAAACACGTCTTTAAAGAGCCTTAACAAGAACCAATAAATGAGTCTAACATCAATACAATGACATCATTTCAAGTTAGTTAAATTCAATTGGATTTTCATGCAACTGGCAGGTTAATAAATTCAGAGCTAACGAATGATGCTAATCAGATATTCCATTTCTCTTTTGTTGGATTGAACTTAATCTGAGACATTCTATTCAACTTTCAATGAGTGCGACGTCATTGGACGTCATACTCATTCACAAATTATAAAACAATGAGAAATATTTGCAAATACAGTAGAATCCTTTTAATCCGCCTTCGGGTGGTCCGTCGCTCCGGACGTTTTATGGATCAAGAGATGGAGGGACACTGCAGCTAAGTCTAGAATTTCATCTGCCAAACAAAAACCTATAACTGACTTTTTTGCTAAGTAATTTGTTTCTTGGTTTTATCGTCAAAACAATGAATTTTTTAAAACCTTTTGTTAACTTTAAAAATCACTTATTTCAGTAACTATATCACTTATTTTATGTATCTTTGTATGTTTAATGTTTAGATTAATAAATACAGTACTGTATTGGTTTCTTTGGATAGTCCAACCTTTTTTGCGATCCGACCATGCCCCCGGTCCCAAAGGTGACGGATTGGAGGGGTTCTACTGTATAGATGTTTTTATAAAATATTGTTTATGGATATTTTGAATGGTTCGAAATACCTCAGAGCCATACGTTTGTACAATGGAGCACAACATCAGAAAAGTGAGATCGAATAGCATGGCTCTCGTTTGAGACGCTCGTCCTGTATCTCCAACCGCCTGCTGTTTACTGCATTCGTTGAATTTAATCAGTTTTGTCACGAACGTTTGCAGCTTGCCTTCAACTGTTGCCACAGCCAGAATCAACTCAAAACTTGTACCTGTTAAAACCTGACAGAGCATACTAAGGAGAGCTTCCTGAAAATCAAAATAAGGAAGAGAGACATTATTTGGCTGAATTAAATATAATTGTTATTCAATTAAAAAAAATGGACAGGAAGATATTATATAGATCATTGAACAAAAAATAGATTTTCTTTCATAGAGTTTCTTGATTATCTTGACAACCTTAATTGAAGTAATTGAATTACAACCTTTAATGAAGAAGTAAAAATATTATTTGATAAGGAGATGTATTGTTCAGAGGAAATTATCGAACATTGAATTATATTCATTGAACTTTGAATGTGAAAAGTGTTCATCAGTACAGCTGAGGATGTGGTAGGTTATGCCATGAAACCATGCTACTGTTATTTTTAATTTGTAAATAAATTAGTGTTTTGACAATATCTTTGGATAAATATCGATAAATACCGCAACATCACATCATAAGCAACAAATTTCTGAACTTTGAATTATTACAGTACAAGAGATTTCAATTGCAATGAATTCATGTTCAAAAAACTGGTGAAGTATTTCAATCCGCATCTAAAATCTGTCTAATTTTATTCCCGTATAAACTATTCAAGCATAAAATAAAGATAAAGTCATCATCTAATAAATTATTAAACTTTCAGAGGAAAATTCAAAATACAGAGTAAGATGAGATTAATTTATTCAACCGAAAGCAGTTCAAATAAAAGAACTCAACTAGAGTTCTTTGAATATCTCACCTGTATCTTTCCATAATCGGCATCCAATGTTTTCAACAGTCTAGTTAGGGTCGGTTCAGCTTTTATGATTATTTTTGGTATTGAAGCAGGTTGCGAAGCGGGCTCAGTCTTGTGAAGATTTACGCTGGCGCCTTCCCTGTTAACAAAATTTGATACTGATTTATTGAGTACTACGCTTCTACAGGTAAGAAAACTACGGTAATGAGTTTTCTCAATAACATTGAGAAATTTTTTCTCAGGCTAAGACGACACTACAAGGAGCTTTGCTTTTTTTTTTTTTTTTCCAATTGGGTTGGGCTTTGTAACCCTTAGCCACCGCGACCGCTATTCGATCTTTTGTGGCATCCCCTCTTTGGCTTATGCCATGTTCTATAATCCAAGGCCAGAGCAGAATTTACTCAGGGCCTTGAAGTCCAGTTCTCTTGCCTCCTCTGGTAGGAGGGTTGCCTTTCCAAGAAGTCTCCTCCTCATTTGCAAGAGTGCTGGACATTCCAGCAGCAAATATGCTGCTGATTCTGCTATGGACCCACCCTTCCGAAGCTGTTCAACTTCTATCAGGGATGGGTCTGCACACTCCTCAGATTCCATTGCGGAATCTTCAGTTGTAGTGCCTTCCTCTACATGTACCGTTTCCCGGCAGGTTTGAGTCAGCAAACTCTGAAACCTGTTCCAGGTCGGTAGAGTTTGGGGGAGAACACCTATACTCGTTAGATGTTTGAGACTGTTCAGCCTCTTTTACTCTTATTGGTATCCATAAGATTCCCACGAGTAGCTGGAGACTTATCCAGTCACCCTGGGCAGAGCTCCGCGTTCACCCAGGGAAGGCTTCTTGAAACTGGAGGTCGCCTGGTATCCAGAGTTCGCATACTCGATGTCAGGCACTCCCCTGACCATGCAGCCGTCGGCGTATGCTGTTCCACCATATGTTGGCTTGGCTTGCGCAGTTGATGCTTCAGGTGTTCCTACTTGAACACCCTACTTTAGCTGGGACGCAACGGTGTTAGTTGCCAGCCAGTCTACATCAACCACTTGCTCAGGAACCCGGGGGATCGCCACACCCGACAGAATAAATTCTGTCCCCCTGCGGGGAGGAGCTTTGCTTGGTGCTAAGAGCCAAGCGACTCAATTCAATTCAATTCAATTTCAATTTATTCATATATATAAACAAATTACAATATAGCAGTGTTACAATATTTATTGAATATACTCCCTGCATGGATGATTTGTCCGTGTGCAGGGAGGAGTCATCATTAAACAAGCAGAGAAAAAACACAAGTAGAATGAATAAAATGATACAATAGTTCAGATAATAGTAATAACATAAAGAAAATTAAAAAATAAAATGAAATTATAAAAACAGTTTTTAACATAGTACCATTGATGATGGTTAATATGAGTTCCGACTCGACGGCGCCCATAGGGTACACCAGACGTTAATGTTACAACTATTTTTAACTGGCTATTATGGTAGGTCAGCTTTAGCGTCAAGGTGTAAGTTGAAAAAAATATATAGAAAAAAATCGCATAGTGACTGATCCTAGAGAACGAACACATTGCGTACTATTGCAGTTCGCACACTGCGAGCGACGTGCTATGGCAGGAGCTTCATTAGTCACCAAGCTAGTCGCGTAGAGAACAGACGTCGGTCAAACCGTTTTAAAAGTCACATAGTGCTTTGCCCGCTTTTGCATTAGAAAAGTGACAGATCAGCTGATATTGCAGTAAGACAGAATGGCGCCGTGTAACCTAGCAATCGTGCTGCTGTATTAACAAAAACCATAGTATTTATGGATCTATACTACCATAGCCCCCTTTAAACTACATGGCCGCGGCCTTCAATGTGACAACCTCGCAGTCCCGGCTGGTTTCATTATAAAATCATACTTATAAAAAACACTACAAACACATGACTTATAAAACACATGACCGATTTGCATTGCTCATGCAAGCCGATGCAGCGACGTTGTCACATTGAAGGCCGCGGCCATGTAGTTAAAGGGGGCTATGATACTACTGTATTGAATATTGAAGCAAGTTAACTAAAATTCAGTTTATCAGGATCCTTAATAATAGTATTCGAATGCAATGAGTGGGAGCCACAATACTTGTAAATAAAAATTGAAATGATACTATTAATGGAAGTTGAAACTGTGATTTTACCTGTTTACAATGAAATGTTTGATATGCATTTCAGTCAATAAGTTGAGTTTTATCAACTCGTTGAGCAGACACTCGAGAGTATTACAAGCACATCGAGCATCCATTATGTCCAGGAGTGGTCGGAATTGGAGAAGCAATTCCAAGGCATCAGCTACATCTTGACTGAATTCTTCTCCTGTAGCTGTGGAAGAATACATTTCTCAATGAATGATCTACCAAGTATCTGCAGGGTATAAATTTACAGTTGATGAATAATTAAATAAGTAATTAAACTTCAAATTACATTTCAATTTCAACAAAGTATTACATGAGAACTTGAGTATGACATTGTTTTCTTAAAACGTGGAACTGCCAGTGTTTTTGTTGTAAGCAGGTGGTTTCTTGAGCCGAAATGAAATGAAAATATTTTTAATTGGGCGGAATTTGGACTAAATTTTGCTAATTTATTCATAGTATATTTAAAAAATCAATTGCAATAAGAAAAAGACGGAGATTCTAGCAATTATCTTCAAACAACATTTTCAGCCGAAATAAGCTTAAAAAGATGCAATATTAAATGAATGTTGAAGGTAAATTCTATGGCTGAAGGTAAAATCGATGAATTGAGAGTAGACCTCTTTTATAAGATAAGCTATAAGAATAAGTACTATGGAGTTACTAATAATTAGAAAGTATTGTTCATCTGCAAAACAAAATATTAATACGTGATGCATTTCAATTCAATTGTAATGTAAATATCTGGCTTTTTTGTAAATGATCGATAATAGAGAACCTACTAGAATCTAGAATCTCAATACAAGAACATAGATTAATAAATATGTATAGCAATATTCATTCAATTTGACGGATGGCAAATAACTTTCATTTAACATTTCTATGGTAACGGATGCTGTTCAGTTGATTTCATTTCAAATATGTTTCTTACAAGTTATATACAGTATTTATGTGAAAAAATTCAACATAACATCACCCCGTTACTACACCTTCTCAACCTATGTTGATACAGATAATATTTCATTCTATTCAATAATATAGATAATAATTATATCGATTTCAGCCTGTATATCAACTATTAATCTCATGATACAATTGAAATTCCCAAAATAAGGTAGGCCTTCTGCAAAACCAATAGAAGATATAAAAAACAAACCTCTTGTGTTACTGGTATGTAACTGATGGAGTACATGAGGCAGTTTGAGGAAAGTGAACGCTCCCCATTGAGATTCTTCACTGGTTTCCAAAACATCATTGAGACTCATCAGACAGCCTCTAATTAGCTCACAATAGAGTCGTACATTACTATATCCCTGCGGAAAAATGGGTAACATTGAGTTCACTTAAGCGATCACATGTACTAATCAGTCGGACATAGTGGATACATTTATGGATTACACAAAAGTTATTAAATGTAGCCTATGTAAAAAATAATAATAATTTTGAAACTGACATGTACGAATATAGATGTCACAAATGAAGAGTTTATTTTTGGTTATTGAGTCGTCTTCATAACATCACAGCTATAAAATAAGGCAAAAAATACTGGATTATGATGAGGAAATGCTGAGATATTGGTAGGCCTATTATTTATTATGTTACATTTAATTGAAAAAACTGTTTTGCCTTACTAAACATCACAAGAGTTTCAGGTCACTATTCTTATCTCAAAGATAATTTTGAAATGGAAGTTTGATATTTATATTTCAACTAATGAAATGATAAAAAATAATGATTTATAATATAGGCCTATAAGTTTATTGTATTTTAAGGCCCGGGTAAGTGTGTATTTCTTGAGTTTGTTATTAAAGTTGGATTTTGTATCACATTCAGGTACCTTGGGCTTTATTGTTCATGTATGTGAGTAAATAGCCGCGAATACTTGGTAAGGCAAGAAAACAGTTTCCAAAATGCAAAACTTTGAAAATGATCACCTTCAATCTCTGAACCATCAACAACTTGTTGACAAGAGTAGTCGTGTCGGCACTTGGATTCAAAAGCACTTCAACAGCTAATAACGCCTGTACAACATACGTCAGAGCTTCACTCGAGTCATCTTTTTCCAATCCTAGGAGTCCATCAGTGCCCAATTCCAAGTTGCATAGGTTACTGAAATAATAATTAGAACAATGAATAACTACAATTTCCACTTTCAAGGTAGGCTATATATTTTTGTTGAGTTGAGAATAAGAACATTGGTTGAGAAGCATTCAATTAAAAGAGAGTTCACGTAACTCAAAAACCTACATATCAGAAATAAATATTAATTTCATTCAAAATATTAAACAGACTGCCAATTAATTTCAACTTGAAAAATCAGTAACTGGAACTGACAGTGATTTATATTTTCTAATTTTCACAGTACAAATTGTGTACTACTGTACAATTAACATGGAAAGCTACGAAATGGGTTGAAATTTTACTTTATATTTGAAAATTGTTTACGTTTCACATGCATCATTTCATCACATGCTTATTGACTACCAAAAAATGATATTAATTTCATCGAATAAATCCGGCTTTATCAAGAGTTTTGATTATTGTTGTTTTTTTATAATATTTGAACGATATAAAAACAGTGTCCTTAGTGAAGGAGTTTGGACTATTGATAGAGAAATCTTTTAACGATCCTCTAACAATACATTTTCTTCATGAACATGTTTCTGAGGTTCAAGATTTCTATATCTGATTCTTAGTATTTCTCGAAACATACAGACACAAGATTTGTGTCATCACAAGATTTCTTCATAGGATTTCACTGAAAATTTTATTGTTTTGGACTCATAATGACACTTACCCAAGGGTTTCTTTTATTGAAGAGTCCACGTTTTGACCAACAGAGTTCTGGCACAAAGCCAATTCAATCTCACGACATTTTTTCGCTACATCACCATACAGATCTGAAAAAGAAAATATAAATGGGTAAAATTCCACTTTCGACTATATATATAGTCAAAATACACAAACCAGATTCTAACCAGACCAGAAAAATAAATAACAATTTATGGATTAGTTTTCCCTTTAGTGTCTATCTATTGATGGAGTATATTTCGTATAATATCGGAGAATAAACCAGACATAAAATCGATTACTCGATTCAAATCCAATATGGAATGAGTTTAGATACTGCACCAAAAAATAATAAACTAGCTTTTTGTAACAAAAATTGAAAACTGAACCATACTTTTCCAACCAAATTAATTTTTCTCCAATAAATCTACATACCGTATATAAAACAATTCATACTCTTAGCAGGTACGGTAAATTAACAGACAAAAAAAAATGTTAAAAATTAATTTGTACATGAAATTATGTGTAACACACCTTTCTCCTCATGTTTGGCTATGTAAAGCATGGCTGTTATAAAGTCACACTCTAGCATTTGTCTGAGAATGGCAGCAGGCTTTTCCATCAACTGCATTGAACTGTCAGTGCTGTTTTTCAGACCATGGTGAAAGCACTGAAGTAGCCAATTCGTCAACGAAAGTATCGCTCCGGATAGAATACCCTCTTCAGGCTTACCCCGACATGTCACACCAGGCTGAAACAGTTCATCAAACACATGTAAAACTAATTTTAGGTGAAGAATATGAAGAACGTCAACAACTAAATAGCCCAGACAATATTTATATATAATGACGCTTGAATACGCTCGATAAAGCATTTTAACATAAAAATATCCGTATGCAATCATTTGCAATCACACTTTGAAAAAGTGTTAAAATTTTCACAAGCCTGATCAGAAAAATGCTCTTTTGCCAAGCAAACAACCAAAAATATTACATTCCCTTTCACTGCCTATTCATGAACTACAGTTCACAAAATTGAATAAAATCCACATATTTTTTTGGAAAATTACTGCCAGTTGCACGAAAATCCAATGTACTCTAATCGACGTTAAATGATGTCATTTAACGGAACAAATGCCACGAGAACCAATGAACGAATCGAACGTCAATGAAATTTTTACGGTGGTTAAAGTCTATTGAATTTTAGTGCAACTGACCTCTAGTAAATAGTAGGTATAATGCTCTGACAGCGATATTATTGAAATAAAAAACTTACAAGGATAGTTTCCAGAAACTCCAGAAGACTGATTATACAGTGAGGTTTATGGAACCCTTCATACTTGCTTATCCTTTGCAAAACTGCCGCATATGACACCAACTGCAAATAAAATGTGAATTCATGTATTGATGGATAAGGAAAACACCAAAAATATAGATTCAAGTGTTCTTAGATATGATAGAAATGAATAGAAGAGAGGTGTTTCTGTTAGTCATGATGGAATTACGATTTGATATTTTTTTATTGCAATCTGATCTGATGATTTGAAGGCTGAAATAGGAATGAATGTTCAATACTGATGAGTGAGCGGTGAGTTATGAACCAACTTTAAAAAGTGAAAAAGTTTCCTGAGGGATTCTACCTAGAGACAAACCATTAATTGTAGTTGACACGAGAATCTCAGTTGATACGTCATGAGTATCGATGTTGTACGTTTTCAAAGATATCATTATTCAGTACCAGATATCTTGCACATTAATGAAAATCAGTTATTCCAAGGATTTCTTCTTTTGAAAATTAGTTGAAGTTTTGAAAAAAAATTGTCGAGTAAACAAAGAGCGACGGTGCGACATTTTCGCAGAACGGGCAGTCCGGCGCGCATCCCATAATATAAATTAATTTTATTTTCCTTTTTCTCATCAATAAACAGATCTCTAGCTTTAGCCTCTAAGCTCTTTAGAATTATTATGTCAAGTGACCAAAGAACAAAGCTAAGCAGCTCTGCAGCTACCATGTAAAAATACACTCTAATATTGCTTATTAAACTAATTCGTGAATTAAAGTTTAGCAACTGAACGTAAATAATTTATATTTACTGTAAATATTGACAGAAAATTTGCATAAAATTATTCATTTTAATTACAAATTAAAATGATTTGCAATAGAATTGCTTTTAATTTTGCGGTAAACGTCAAATAATTAGTGAGAAAAAGTTAATTCCCGCAGAAAGATTTCAACATATTCATGGTCCGTCGCAGAAAGATCAAACAGTTTCTGCTTTGAGGTTCAGATCAACAAATAGATCCAATTAGAAGGTGAAATTACCGGTCGATTGCACAAATAACAATCAAGGTCGTTTTTCACTGATAATTTTACAATGCTGGAATGATTAAACAGAGACCACTACTAGTTGGCATTGGGCAACTGACCACAACTTTGTGTGTAACTATCTATCGAGTGTAGAATACCCGGAGCTCTTAAATATTATTGTAAGTTTGTGATAACAATGTTTCGAATAGGAATAAATTAAGTCATTTTAATTGAATTAATGGGTATACTAACCTGGGAGCTCAAGGAATGTTTCAGATAGGAGAGGACAAGCTGATTTGGTCCTGGACCAACCAGAGCCTGTTGCAAAATACAATCAGCCAAGTTATACACGTCGCCACTTACTCCTCTTGGAAGGATCTGGAAAAAGAAATTAAGAGTGGGCAGTAGTAGTCAGCCATATTGGAAATGGTCCCATAAGATCAATGTAATCTTATGAAACATGTAGCGCCGTTATTTTTGGACAGAAAATTACGTTTGAAGTGTCATTGGAAAGGGAATAAAATTCTTCAAGTTTTCTTTTTGTTACTTTTTTAATTAGAAAATTACTACAATAATTACAGCAAAAATAAACTTGTTTAAGTTTGAACATTTTTGGAGGTTTTTTGGAAGAAATATTCAAAATTTGAAAAAGACATTCCCCTGTAACATTTAATAATTTATCAAATAAATTTTTTTCAAGAAGATCCGACCTAAACTGTAGACGTGATATGTTACAGAAAAATGCATGTTTTAGCTTAAAATGACATCTTATCATCTTATGGGACTTCAATCCAATATGGCCGCCTACTACTGCCCACTCTTGAAACAAGGTTTCTTGAAACACACTATTTGAAAATAACTCAATACATTATCCAATTATTTTAAATGAAGCGCATATTCGAACAAACTGGCGAGCCGGTGTAACTCAGTTGGCTGGAGCGTCACACCTTCAGTCTGCTATCTCTTCACCAGTCTCGGGTTCGATTCCCGTTCCGTCTGGCACTTTTTCACCGTATCATCCTTCATCTCATTACCCACGACCAAAACGTTACGTTGAACATTAGTAACATTGAGCAACATAAGTAAAACACTAACACAAGTGGGCATCATCTAACTTACATCAAAAAAATCAAATCATATTCTTTTTCTTATGGCAAATAAATTCGATTCGAGTACGAACCAACATTTAATAGTATCTAGGTTCTAGGACAAAGCATTGTTAGTGGACCTTCTAGAAACGAATAGGTTTCAACAGCTATGAATTTCTGGCTCACCCCCGAATGCATTAACAGACAACTTGTATGCCTAAATTCAAATTTCGTATTTTTAATAAGCTGAATTAAATCATTATCCTAATGAGTTTTGTTTTTCCAGCCTAATATTTTACAACTGGAAGTGCATTGTTTTATTCAATTTTGTATTCATTTCTCAAATTAAAAATTTCCCTCTTCGTGGTATATTTTTGAAAATAAATTAATATACAATATAATGTTGAAATAAAATTGAAAAATTAATTGAATTTTGATCAAACTAAGTTTATCTACCAAGATAGAAAACAGATAAGTAGCATCGGGCTCAATTATTCAGCTCGTTTCTTTCCCTAAATCCAAATCAAACTGTCTCAATTGTGTCTGCATTAATGTATAAATAAATGTTTAAACTTACTGTTTTGATGTGAATACCCCACTGAAGGTCAGACCATCGCTCTCTCCATGCTTTGAGCAGCAGAGCTTTCAAGCTACTCGTTTTACTGGTTACTTTACTAGTTTCCATAGCACCTCCAATGGTATTCAGTTTCCTCATCTCATGGTTTGCTGAACAAATTCTGAAAGTTATGAATGAGAAAACATTAGGTTTCTGGTCTAAAGCGTTTAAGTCGATTACTTTTCTATTTAGCATGATATTTAGTTTATTAAATTACGAAAAACTATCTTTTAGGAAATATCGCAATTAGGGATGGGTCGGTTCCATGTTTTTTTGGTTCCGGTTCTGTAACCGGTTCCGTGATTTCGGTTCTCGGTTCCCGTTCTTCCCCCTCCCTCAAAAAATGATAATTATAGTACGTATTTAAACATAATCAAACAACAAAATAAATACAAGTAGAACAATTTTTATTACTGAATACAACAAGAAAAGAGATCTTATAAAATAAACAAAACCCTTTAAATTACAATATTCTTTAGTCTTTGCCAACATTTGACATAAGTTAGTTAACCATGATGACAAAAATGTATTAATACAATGTTTACGTTATCTTTGTTTTAAGCTCAAAAACATAAAATTTTCAGTTAAAACAATGTGAGTGGAAATATTTGCAGTAAATATGGTTTCAAGCTATTATTTACTTATAACTTATAAGATATATTTATGGGCTTAAGTTTACATTACACTCACTATTTGCGATTTAATTTGGGGACTAAGTTATTACTTCTGCGCTTGAGTTTTTCACTGTCTGAGTCAGACCGTTTTGTTTTGGCAATATTAACTGGAGTAACAAGCACCAAGTAAATGTAAAATAATTTCAACATATTTTATACAGCGCTGAAACAAATAATAAATGCATGACAAACAGAATATCATTTTTAAGCTAATATCCGTCGTCGTCGGTACCGTACTGGAAACCGACTTTTGACCTCGCCGGTTCTCTGTTCTGCCAAGAACCGGTGGAACCGAGAACCAGAACCGACCCATCCCTAATCGCAATGTTAAAGATTTTTTGATACTTACGGTAATTCATAAAAGAGTTATTACAATGATTTCAAAGTCTGATGGACTGACCGAGACCGTTAAGACTGACTTACTATGTTAGTTTGTAGAAAATTCTACCTTTCTAAACCTATACATTTTCACTCACGATTTAGCTAAATTTAAAAATAATTGTCAGAACTCTGGTTTAGTCTAATCAACTCATAGTAGAGACGAAATTGGCCTACACACTCATTGATAAAAATCTTATTCTAGCATGAATTTTAGATTTGATCTTTTTAGAACATCTCAGTATAACTTAGGTAATGAATTTCACATTAAAATTGAAGCATAGTATTTTGACTGACTCAGTCAGTCAGTTTTGAAGAAAACCAATATGAAAAGAATAAGCTTATACTAAAATTTTTGATAAGGCTCAGTAAATAAGCATCTATGATACAGTAAGCTAATGGCAAAGTTCATAGCCGATTCTGCTTCATCAACTCACCAAAGAAATATTCGGTTTATGAATTACACGGTGGCGCGATAAATCACTGAATTATGTGTGAAAGAACATAATTATCCATGAACAACAGACTAATAAAACTATTCGAAAAGGATAGTAAAAGTAAAACACGTAGCATTCAGGAAAGAATTTTTAGGTTATCTCTGAATTTTATGAATATTGACATTTTTGTTGGGAGTTTGGATGGGTATCGATAGTCGATACATCGATGTTTACTCTTTGATGTTTTTCTAGACATCGATGTTTTTCCCAAATGAAAATATTTTACATATTATTATTTTAGTTTTGAAACACCGATGATTTCAATTCTTTGATAAGAATAGAAAGCAACTAATATGAAAATAAACAGTTTACTAGACCTGTAAACGTTTTACTGAACTAAAAAATCGGGCATTTAGAAATAAGCCCTTAAACTTCGCTCAAGTGGTTCAACAACAAAGTGACCTAACATTTCAACTTTTTTCTACCTAACATTGATAACTTTTTTTTGTAAATTTAATTACAAATCGATTGAAACCTTATTTGTAAAGATTGGACCAATATTGACTGAGATATGGCAGTTTTAGTGGTAGGTGACCGCTGGAGGCTGATTGCAGTGCATCCTGGGCTTGCGGCTAAAGTCTGTTACAACAATGTAACAGTCTCCGTCTGTATTGCATGTTATTTTTGAGCGATTTTAGATTATTTTGTGTAAATTTTGAAGACAGTAAAAAAGGGTGCAAGTAACCTCCAGCGGTCACCTATCACTAAAGCTGCCATATTTTAGTCAATATTGGTCCAATCTCAACAAATAAGGTTTCAATCGTTTTGTAATTAGATTTACAAAAACAAGTTATTCTTGTAAAATTTTCGTAATATCAACGGTTTTCGAGTTATTCAAGAAACAAAATTTTAAATGGCCGCCATTTTGTTTTATGAATTTGAAAAATTGACATAATTTTTTTGTAGCTTAGTCCAGTTGTCATAAATGTTGGTGCAAAGTTCTATATGTTCACTATTATTGAAATAAAAAATAATAAGTGAAAAAACAAAATTGCATCTGTGTAACTAAGGACTTCTGGACAATTTAAATATGATATTTAGATATGGTTTTTACCCAGGAACAATGCCCTAGAATATTGGTAGGGAGTTCTGAAACACCCTGTATAATACTTTCACTATTTGAGCAGCTCCAAAACAGAAGCAATAATAAACATAGTGTAGGAATTTAAAACATACATAATTCTTTCTTTTGATTTATTAAACAATAATTCTTCATGAATAATAATTTTCAGTGCTAAAAAACATAACATTTTATCATAAATACTGTAACACATTCTGCATTCACAATCATGGATCTGAATCTCTTGGCTTGAATTTACAATAAAATTGGCTTCATTATAAAATTTACAATAAAATGAGTATTTACCAATCTTTAAAGGATTTACAACAATTATAGAATTTACAATCAAATATGAAATTATCATTACTAGAAACTAACTATATACAAATCCTTTCATACACTCACATTCATACAGTTGAGTCAAATTAGCAGTTGAGTGGATGAGATAAGAACATGTTCACATTCAATTACCTCAGTTAATGTCACAGTGATCAAAGTAATTAGAAGCACTTTTTAGTCGCCTTGACAATACTGCTGCTGGTATAGTCATAGTGGCACTTCAACCACTGTTCAAATAACTAATACATAGTTCCATAGTGGTTTCTATTGATAAGTCATCAGACATTCAATCGATTCATACCACAGTCAAATCAATCATTTCAATGGTATCGTGTTCGCTTCAAACCGAACTGACATCATGTCACAAAGCATTATCAGGCAGAGAGTTGGAAATTCTTCAGACATTTTGTTCAACAAATACTTCCATATGAATAATTCCCGTTTCATTAATATTCTTAATTGGTACAATATTTGGATTTGATAATGCGACTTCTTTTGTTTCAGCTTCAACCCATGGAAAATCCTGCAACAAAAATCAATTCATTGTTAATTTGATAAAAATACATTACGGTTAATAAAAGAGATTGAAGCAATCTTTGATCTACAATCAAGATCTTCGCGAATAGTCAATTATTTAGAAGTTAATATTGATGTCTTTGAACATAATTACTTGAAAGAAGCATCCGGTTCTAGCATGATGCATGTATTTTCGACTATTCCATAATTAATTATTTATAATGTATTTTTAATAATAAAAACACTAAAATCTTCAAGCACTATCAACATCAATGGAATTGGCGTAAGAATAGTTGCTATTAAAAGTTTAAGAAAACTGACATTCGTTCTTATTTACTCATTAACGTAGATTTTTTAAAAAAGCTGATTACATTTTCTATAAACTGACAAATAAAATGAATGAGCAGCTTGATAAAATATTGAAAACTCTCACCTGTTGCATTTCAGACTGCTGTACTTCGATCATGGCACTTTCAGTAGTGCGAACTTCAATAATAAACGTACAGTTTTCAGGCAATCTCTTCAAACTAGCAACCGTTGTAGACATTCTCATTATGAGAGACCTCAGAACCGAGTAAGCTTTATTTATTGCAGCATCACTGAAATAGAATAGAAATATTGTTATTTTGGCTATCAAAATCAAGATGGTTATGAACAATATTTTATAATCAATTTTCTAATCTTTCCCTGCTTCAACTACGGTACGAAGTTGAATTTCTTATTGAATGAATTGAGGATTTATGATTGGTTTTCCATTGATTACATTATCGAACACAAAGGATTTTAGAAGTGATCGAATTTAAAAGCATGACATGGAAAACTGCTTTCAAATCATGATAACAATTATAAAATCAATTCTTGGAAATGAGGAATGGCTAATGAAAAATAATAGCTATAATAAAGCTATTTTCATCTTTATTGATTAAATATTTGAAAAATCCACGTCGATAACATAAGTTTTTCAAGCATGAGAAAAATTAAATCCTTGTACTCATTTCCATTGAGACGAGGATCATAAATAGAATTCATAAATCGAGAAAAAAACTAGGGAAGAAGGAAAATGAATAATGTACTTGCCTTTTTGGATTACAAAGATCACTCCGAGACTGGAGTAGGATTACGAATTTTTCTATAGGGACTGAATCCCTATTCAAGATGACAACACTCACTTGCCCGAGCTTTTTAGCCTCTAGAAGACACTTCATGGTTTTCAAACATTGACAAATATAGGCATTTATCTCTGGATGCTGACTTATCTGAAAATTGAAATGTTGTAATATTAAAGAGAAATAAACATATATTAGATTAATATCTCAATATTCAACTATTATAACAGTTTGTACTGTCACTTCCAACTGACAAGTTTTCTTACATTGAATTTGCTAAACTTTTGTTGAGATCCCTAGTATTTTCATCTATAATTTCTTTTTGAAATAAATTGTAGCCCATCATACATCATGTCGTTTAGTTTTTGACAAAAATAACTTTCAAATTCTTGCAAGAATAAAAACTCTTTCCTCTGAAGTTGATTAAGGTTGAGTGGAAGAGAGAACTCTCTAGTTCTAAACTTAATAAAGGATATTTTCATTTCATTTTGGAGTAATAAGAATTTTAGTTTCGATTGTTATTCTAATTTCTATGTTCCGTCCCAAGGAAGTTCCTTACACTTACTTCATGTATTACTTTTCTGACTCATGCAACAAGCAATGCATGAAATTGAAAAATTCAATTGTCAAGTGTTATGTGGTTTGCTGCAAGTGCAGTAAGGTGGACTATAACGGGTGGACGGTGGAACAACAGTATACAGAAAATTAAAAGGAAGCAAAAAAGATACAACTGTATTAAACTGTGCCTACAGAAGCAAGTGCTTTCCGTTTTACCTAGAAGTAATCAATATAATTGAAGATTATACCAAGATTAAAAAATATACCAATATATAATAACTGATGATTATACCAAAGTTAGAGCTACTGCCCACAAGGCGGTCCGTTTTCCGAGATCAAACCTTATGATACGGTAAACTGAATATCGACTGTTGAAGTAAAAAAGAGGATTACTGTATAATGAAATTACAATTATTATAAACAAACGTACATTGACTTACATGAACAGGAACTTCAAATTTCTTCATCAGTTTGAAAACACCTTCTGGATAGAGTTTTCGCATGAATAAAATATTGTGTACTACAACTTCAATAACTTCTAACAATATGTTATGCGACTCTGGAAAAAATAATTTATGAATGAGTGGAGAGGTACTTTTTATTCATTATAACATTTCAAAATACAAAAATACAGGTAACCATATAACTTACTTACACAAATAATATTTAGTAGACTAAAGTCCAGTTTTAATAGAAAAAGAATAGTCTATTGTGAATTGGCTACAGTAGTAAAACAAGCTGCATCAGAAAATGGGATCTGAATAATTATCACTCCCTAATAATCTCCTAGAAGTTCAATTTCGACATATCTGTTCAGTCTCAATTCTAAATGAAAAACAAGTGTGAATGATGAAAAAAAGGCGGTGCAATGACAGATAACGAAGAGGATAGATGAGTACAATAAGAATTTATATGAAAATGGTCTGCTGGTCTGTATGAGCTAGTGCCTGTGCGCAGACCAGAGTTACTAATTCATTATACAGTATTTTAACGAAAGAAGAGATTCCCACCCCCCAAGTTGATGCATTCAGAAGTAATCAAATTTTAACGATTCCTAATCAGATATAAATCTTTTGGTAGATTAAAGTGAGTAGAACATTAGTTCCAATGCATCTAAACCTGAAAAGAAACACACCATTGATAGTTGCATCGGCTGCAAGTTGCAATGTTGCAGGCGTGCCAGGTGATGAGTTTAGCAGTACACAAAAATGGGGACACTTCGCGTAGGTAGGCCTACGGCTGTACAGCTAGATGAGCTAGAGCGGCAAAGAAGACCCTGGAGGCTGCACTGCGCAGCATCGCCTTCCGTACCGCTTCAGCAAACTGCAAGTGTGTATTATAATAGTATTCATTTAATTTGGCGGATGGCATTAGATAGATATCATTTCTTAGCCATCGGACTCTACGGTCATCAGCAACGTCAAGGAATCTATCTATCAATGCCATCCGCCAAATTAAATGAATACCAATACCATTATACTTCCTCATTCTTGTATCTGTTGTTGTCAGGGTTATGAGTATGAGACGCAGATGCGCAGATCTGGGGCCGCTGCAATTATCGGTTAGTGTGTAACAAAGCTTAATCAGATAGGCAGACGGCTGTCACATAATAGTGTGACTGACAACTTCAAATTATGGATTTACTACAACCTATAGCCGTCACACTCTTGTCAATCAGAAGAATGTTTCAAAAGAACAGAAAATTTTAATATGCTCATATGGATATGAAATTGATACTGCGATTGAGGAAAATTATATTGTTATTGATGGCAGTTGCGGTGTTTTATTGGTGCTCATTTCTGGTAAATAGCTTAGGACCTAGGTACTTACTTTTGAATAGTCGGTATGAGAGAAAACTCACCTAGTTTTAATGATTCATGCGGAAACATATTATCACATGTTCTCTGATCTGATTCAAGCATTTCTTATACAGTATTTTAAAATAAAACAGCAACCCTAAAACTGAACTATATCTGAACTGAGAAGTTCTTTACTTCTGTTCTCTGTGACTGGGAGAATCTATTTGAAGGTGGACAGTGAGCGGAAAAATTGAGTCAAAAGTAACACCTGTTGAAATCCCACTTGAAAAACAAAATCAAATTCAGTGAAACACCAAAAAACGTTCTTGGAAAGTGGAAACTCCTCGGCCTCCAACCTCCAAGAAAAACACGCGCTTCAAGCTTCAAACTATCAATATCAACATCAGCTGTTTTCTGTTTCCGAAATACACTGTCGATTCATAATATGTCGATGTATTAATGAAGATGTCGATAAGTTAATAGTTGATAGCGGGCAAATTTAAACTGGAAGAGTGAATCAACATCAAGAAATACAAAATCAAACTAATATTTTTTGGAGAATCGAATTTTAAAAAAACGTAAAACTGTTTATTAGAAAAATCTGATATTTTATCCTTGTTTTTCAGCTATGATCAGTAGAGTATCAATATTATCGACAGCTACTTTGGGTAGTCACTATCGATATCCGCTATCGGTATCGAGAGCTAAAATGCAGACGATTAGACACACTCACACACTGTGCTGTGGCATTTAAAAATTTAGGTTAAATTGGATAGAGTTATGCATAAGATAAATATTAATGTTGACGGATTCCAAAATTGATTTTATTGACTTATTCAACGGTTGAAATGTCAGTGGATGCTGTAGCAGCCAGACGAGAGGCTAGAAGACGTAAAATTTTAGAGAACTCTTCGAACCGATTAACAAAAATATTGGGACAGTCTGATGCAAGCTTAACAGGTAATTTCATATTTAAAATGTTTTTTTTTCAAGTACCAGTTGTTTTCAATGTGTAAGTGACCGATAGATACTAGGTAGGAGTGTTCGATAGCCTATTCAAGTTAGGTATTTGAATTTTTAGGTCCAATCGAATCTTCACCGCCTTACCATTGACACAACTGTATCACCGTATAAAATGTGTTAAGGTCCAGCACAAGACTAAATAACATTTTTTTTATAGACAAATTCTAGAATCTCAAGTGTTTTAAGATTGAATTATTTCTCCAATATATGAGTTTCACCAAACTGATTCCTTGAATTGGTTACTTTGTTACTTTTTCTTCGCTAAGTATTTATTAACTTTGCCATCATACTCGACGGTCATCAGCAATTTCAAGAAATAGTATCTCTCTACTTATCTATCTAGCTAATGTCAAGCGTCAAATTAAATTAATCTGATTATTCTTTCTGCCATGAAGTTCATTTTGAGAAGCTTGTATTTTAATTTTAATGAAATGCCGGCATTCGAATAACTTTTCATATAGATTCAACATAAAAAGTTTCTATTGCTATTGAACATTGAAGATAGTTATTATATTTCCTATTTCATTCATGATTCTTAAACTGGAAATGATGTTTGGTTTTCAGATGATTCAGGTAATGATATTCCAGCCAGCTTTATCACCAGAAGTTCAGATCCTCAGCCTTGCAATGGATTAGCATTCCATGAAGAACCAAGTATTATTCCAAATGGAACAAATACTCAAAATAACTTCACCAATTTCTTAACTGAAGAATTGCTTCCCAGAACTCAAGGCATTGGAGCACAAGAATCTGCATCAAAAGAGCATTCCAATCGTTCAGATAATAAAACTTGGTGGATCATATTCCATATCCTCTTCGGTCTTGTTATAAGACTTATGTTCGAGTTCAATCTTGGAGTCCTCTTCGCAGATGTAAGTAGATTGAAACATTTAAAGTTCAATATAAAAAACATACTCCCTATTTTCATCTCATTAATAACTCATTAGCATACCAGTTTTTCTTGGAAGCTCTATCTTCATTAAGAGAATATTTTTTAAATGTGTTTCCAAGTCTCTTCCTCAATTTTTTATTATTATAAATACATTTTTACAAAATTTATCATGAATATATATTTTTAGTACGGTAATATTTATTTACAATATTGAAAAAATACAAAATAAAAGAAAAATACTTTAGCTTTAAGCTACTTCAAAAAATTAGCAGTAACTTAGTATTCAATTTTTCTAAATCTGATCTGGACGAAATTAACGGTGCTGATAATCGGACTTTACTGTACTAATACGTTATCAATGCGATGTTTGATGATTTTGAAATGTGTTTCAGTCACTATGTATGCCTTTCGTAACGATGTTGGTGGCAAAATACGTGTCAAATCCAGATCTGATTGGAGGAGCTCATGATGCCAGTGGACAAGGACTTATCAAATTGGCTTTGATGATGTGTGGCATACGTCAGACAGCACTCGACAAAATATTTCTATGTCAGTCTCTTCTTACAAAAGTCGTATTCGATTTCTCATTGTATTTCTTCTCATTCACTTTGACCCATGAATTATTGAGTATTTTCTCTTCTCGGTGAATTTTTTTTTCGCTGTTCTATAAAATTCCATGTTAACAAGCTTTATGTTCTTTATGTATTCTAGTTGATTTAATCGAAAATTAAATGATTATGCTTTAGTTTCTTAGATTATAGAAATATGGGAACCATTTCAAATAATTATGTTAATAATAATTATTTTGTTTCTTGGTGGAAAGACATTTATTCTATCAATCTTTATTGTAAATTTCGGATACACGTCTAAAACTCCCAATATTGATTTGAATTAGGTATTGCTAATAATTACCCCTTTTGTTTGAAGAAGATTTTGTTTGAGTTGGTTTCATTTTTGTTGGCGTTGAATCAGTTTCATCTTCTCCCCAACTCATACATCAGTAATGGGTTGCTCTTGGAAAAATGTGCTATTGTAATTATTATTTAATTACTAATTATTATAATTATTATTTTTAATTATTTATTTAAAAAAATTTTGAAGTAGGTAGTAATATTCTATGTAAAGAAAATTCAATAGTAGATACTATACAAAGGAAATACTAAGTACTTAGATATTAATCATAGAGATTAAAAACTACCGTTTGCATATTATTTATTTTGAATATATAGGGTCCGGCACAAAAACTACCTGATTTGGAATGCGCGTTATTCAGGCGGTATGGTTTATAGCGTTCTGGGACCTATTTCATTTGAAAGGTATGATTTTGAAGTTTTATTTCCGCCCGTTTCAGACGCCATCATATCTCACAACAATGGACAAAGTGCGTTTGTCGTCAAGTAGTCCCTTTATCGTCAAGTATGGGACCCTTTACTATACTCAATTAGTTACTTTACAACGAATTCAATCAAATTTATGTAGTATTTTTTGAAGGATATACACAATATTCTTTTTCCCATTGAATGTATTATTCAATTGATTGTTAAATGAAACTTTGAAATTAATGGATTGATATGGATTATCATGTTCAAGTTTGGTGTCGATTATACTATATTAAAATACAGATGTAAAGTTTTTGTTTTAACGTGAATGTAAGATTGGGGAAACTATTTCCCTTCTAGAAGTTCTTCCATAGAATTAGCTAAAATATTAGTGGGTAAGGTATTAGATGTGAATAAATCAATCATAATACTTTTTCTTGCTTCGCTCTGTAAGTAGAATTAATATCGGGCAAACCTCACATCATTGTAATTGTAATTATCTTTTTATAAAAATAGTATTGTATGCCTATTTTTATAATTCATTTTGAAAGTGATTATAAGTTGAAAGATTAGATAGACTGTAGATTAGTTTGAGAAATAATGAAATTTTTCCAAATATTTTGTGGAAATTATAAAATATTGTACCTAAATGGGATAATTATTCCTACTGTACAAAAAACTCTATTGTGAACGTTCCTGTTGAATTCCAGTTGGAAAATAATCAAGAATTGGATTGAAGCAGAATAGAATTAAATTTTATTGAATTTCTTAAAGCCTTACAATCATAGGCTACTTACATGCCTTATCCAGTTGTCTTATTGAATGGGTTATTTCTACCATTACAATATATTTTCAATTTTCTGTCTCTCTTGCATTCTTTGTCTTCATTCTTTTGTATGCTATTTGATTTTCAATGTAGTTAATACTTTGGGTGCCGATTTCAATCATGCAATACAGTAACATGTACGTATGTGTAACATAACATGTATATGATTTAACTTATATCAGTAGGCTATCATTTAAGAACAGTAACACATATTCATTTAGTCTTTTTGAAATGTCCACAACTTTGCAAATCGTAGATTATAATCTTCTCAAGTGTCTGTAATTCAATATTCAGCAATAAACGAAGACTGATATAGATTTATTCGTGATAATTGTCTGTGTACGTCTCTAGCTGTTGATAGTGATTCTTTCATTAAGACTTTATTGTTTTATAAGCTTTGATTCATCATTCTAAACTACAAAAAAATATTTGAAAAATTGTACTTTTTTTGAAACGTCTATTGTTTTTGTACAGGTTGTTAATGTTTGCAGTCTTATTAATATTGTAATATGCTACTGAAGTGGAAACATGTAGTTAAGTTTCTTATATTATCATAATCCTCGAGTAATGCTTTAAATATTCAATACTCAAGATTATTGCTTCAATTATTCATTTATTGATACAATCACAAAATCATAATATTATAATCTGGGAGAGAAAAACTAAGCTGAGTTTGAACTATTTCTCTTCCGAATTTTGATAATTAATGCTGTCTAAAAGTTATTTATTTTCACACACTTGACACAAGAATCTCTGGTCCATGAGAATAATCCAAGAGTAAATAAAGAAAATTTGATTTGAAATTCAATATGAAGACATTATTGAATAATAAAAGGAAACCATAATTTTCTGTGGTAAAAAATTATTTCATTCTGACACATTTCTGCGTCATTCTTTAAAAATTATAATTGAAATTTTTAAGGTGTTTTCCTTCGAGGATCAAATATAATGAATTCAAAGTAGTTTGCCAATGTCAATTTTTTGATAAACCTGACATACATTTTCTGCTACAAACTGTTGTACTGTATGATATCATTAAGAATTAAATTTGTAATTTCAATACACGAAGTTATACTTAATGTATGAGTAATACTTTTTACGTCTAATTTTTAAAACGTTGTAATAGTTGCTCCATTAATTCATCGAATATAAAACAGGAGATAAATTAGGATCAAAAATATAACAAACACTAAATTTAAATAATTGAAAGATGGACACCTACGTACATATTCTAGTTCTTGAAAATAATTCAAAGAAATATTTCAAATAATTTAGTAGGAATTCAGCACAGCAAGAAACTTAATACTGTACTTTTTTGACTTATTTCTCCTATTTGATAAGCTCATAGGTTTCATATAGGATAAGATATACTTACTCCAATACAAAATGTTTCGTCTTGTGAACAGTACAAAATGGTGAACTGTGTTATTTTTTATTCTCATCAAAGAACAATCTGACGATTAATCGCCAAGAAAAGTCATGTTAAATATTGTAGTCTTTCAAAATAAATGAAAATTGTTGAATAAAATTTCTATTTTTTCCATCTGTCCCTTATTATGATCATCAACACTAGAATAGATCTAGACTATTAAACCTATAGTTGAATAGGAATTTGAAATAATATTCCCAGCAATAACTTATGTATTCTGGAATCAACACAGAATATTATTATCAGAATTTCTGCCACAGAACTTTTTGGCAGAAAGTCAATAGTAGGTAATCTGCGTATGTCGTTAATTTTTTGACAGATGAAAATGATCTAGAATATTTTTCAACATATAATTCATCACAAACATTCGATTCATTAATATTAAATATTTATTTAATCAGACAAGAAACACTGTCTTCTATTAAAATTTCCAACTATATAATGAAAAATTAAATAAATTGACATTTTCTCTTTGAAAAATAGGCAGCAGTATAGGATCTCAAGCCACATCAATATCTTTAAATTCAGTGATGTTAATAAATCGGATATTAAAAAATAGATGGCTAGAGAAAGCATTTATAATGCTTGGGGTCTAATCTACTAATATCACCAGCGGGTGACATGGATTTCAATTCCTTCTCAAGTTTGTGCTCTCCAATTGAAGCATCATGTCGGAAATCAAACAGGACATCTCTCTCAAGGCCAATTTCTGATTGCGATGTCTCTGGATAAGTCGTTTGTCTTACTTTTCCAGTATCTGATTTCAGCTTTTGTGGATTGCATTCCCCGTTTGGAAAGGATTGATACATACTTTTGCGACCAGCAGTCATCTGTGAGTGCATAATATCACTTCATTTACATCTTATTGAATACCGCACCTTGATAGCAATATTATTAAAACTGTAATATTTATAGTCTTCTACAAAAACAAATAGATTAGCTTATATTATTTTGTATTTGATTTTAGTTGATCAAAAGTAATACGACAGATTTTCTTGCAATATACATTTGAAACGCAGACGCGTTCCGAACAATGCTGATGTTCATTCTCGAGTTCGAGGCTGTTTGCTAAGACTGATAACAATAACAACCATGATCAATAGAATCAATCACTAAACTTTTAATTTTCCACCTTATATGCAATAGATTTATTTAGTGCAGGCATGAATATGAATGTGTTCTATTAATTCATCGTTTATAAAACTATTTATGGCTTCATTTTAACAGATTTTTAAATTCCAGTAATTCTCACAGTTTTAAAACTGCTCTTTTTTCTAGTAGAAACGCTTTTTGCGTTGTGAAATTTCTAATAAAGGCTTGTTTTGTGCTAGGTGTGGTACCCCTTACCGTACATTACTTTTACAGAAGAAAATTACTGAATCGATAAAGAATGAACTCACAGTTGTGATGAGGAGATTCTTCGGGTAAGTATCAATCACGTCCTCTTTTCCTTCTCGTTTTCTGCACTCTTCTATCTGTTCTATTTGTTTGGTTTTCTCTTGTAAAAGCAGCTCTCTGCTTCCAATTCTAGCATTCAAACATAACTCGGCCAATGCTTTGAGGGTAGGAGCTAATTTGCAACTATTATCTAGAGATCTTATCTCCTCTTCTTTTTTAACCACCTGGAAAATTATCTTGGTGAGTTCGACAGGATACGGTAGGCATTATCTATAATTTATTATCATTTTCCTTCTATAGTAGATGATATACTGCAGTATATTTCAAACTACAATATTATCATTCTGCGTAAACTATTTAAGTTATACTTCTTCTAACTAAAATTTTTAGATATCATTTGCGATTGATAATTATATAAATTAAGGATGATATCGGCATTAACTTTTTCTCTGGGGTTTCTGCTCGAACCCAGAGAATGAAGACAAACATTGAAAAAAGTAGAAATTAAACGTTTTTTTTTATTATGACTTGAGTGGTCCAACCCAGGCCTTACGAGGAAAACCCCAAATCTGTTCTTACCTCGTTATCTCGCTGTTCAATAATTTCTTTTTGGGCACACTTGAGCGTCTGTGAAAAAGTATCATGTTCCTCAGCTAGACTTTGAACTACATTTCTGTAAATTGGAGACATTTGATCAATCGGTCTATAAGGAACATTATCTTTAGCCAGCTCTTTCCAAATTCCCCCTACACTTAATTTGAAATAATTTTCTATCAATTTCATTGTTATCTGAAAAAAAAGATTTTAATTATAGTTGAATTGAGCCTGGTAACATGGAGATGAAGATTAACAAGGAAATGGATTGTGTGTTTAAGTATTTCACCGGTAACAATTTTCAGTGGAAGGGTATAGTAGAAATGAACATTAAAGAACGGTGTTATAAAATACTTGGAAGTAAACATTCTGGGCTGAAGTTATTCTTAATAAAATAGTTATTATTAAAAATAAGAAAATTCAAGTACAGTTTATAATTTGCCAAGTGGTTTTCACCTTATCATGAGAATCTAGAGGTAAATAATTCAATTTATATTGATTTTCAGCAATTGTTGTAATGTCTTTGTAACGAACAGTCAAATATTGAACGATAATATAAATTTTGATTCTCATATCTGTAAACATCGTAAACATTTCAGTATCATCATCTTCCATTTGTTTATTAAGTTCTCTTTGAACTCCTCCCATTAATGGTTCTTGCCAGTCTGAAATAAAAGAGAGAAATCTTTTGATAGTGTTATAATTTCATTAGGTATAAAACTTGCAGGTAAGAATACAGTTTTATAACATTCATGCTAGAACTTTCTTCATTTCAATAAAAAGGCCTGAACAGTAATTGTGTTGCCAATTTTTATAGAAAAACCACCAAGTCGCCAGTGATTGAAGTTCAATACTATTTATATCTTACAATCTGCCTGATTTATAACGATCTACCTGTGTTAGCACGTTGTTTTCTAAGATTATTCCTACTATCCTACTCATACTCAAGCTGCAATAATGAACTGCGGAATGTCAAATTATAATTATCATGATTACATTAAATAGCAGTACCTTCAATACATCCGTGTTCATCTCTTTTCACTCCAATAAATTCTTCCTCTTGTCTCCAAAGATGACAAAGTAATCTCATTATTCCAGAGCCGATTGGCACTTCTTCCACCTTTCTTTTAGTTCTCCATGTTATGAGGTAAGGAACACTGATAGGATCCTCACACAAGTCAGCCAATAATGTGAGGTACTTTATCTTCAACATACGAGGCACAATCTGTTGAAACCATTCACATATTTATGGGCACAAAAAGTTAGCTTTGGATGTTTAATCAGATAATAAGAGTGCATATTGAAAGCAGATACATCGATTACGGTACTCTATATTTTTCATCGAAACAATTTGCATGGGCTATATTGTCTATTAAATTTCATAAAACATTCAACTAAGTACCTACGATAAATAGAAGGTAGAAAGAAATACATGTTAAATTGATATATGTTGTAATTTGGAAGTTACAACAGGCTTTGGCATTAGATAATTAATAAAGCACAAATAAACTCTATTCTATAAATATTTGAGAATATTATGCAGCTTTAAAATTTTCAACATGAATTCTTGGTAGGCCTATTGAGCATGATGTTCATTTATTTTTGTCATTGTCATTATTACAGTTGTTCACATTATTGCTCATTACGTCATGAGGCTGTTATTAAAAAAAATCAATACAAGATGATTAATTGCAACTGTAAGTACTCGTACAAGTCTTGGAGATAATATTCACCTGAATTAAATCCAAAACTAAATATATTCCATTAGAGTGGATGAATCTCTCGGAATTTTCTGGAAACTGTATTATACATCTCCATAAAATGTCACTTACTGCCACATTCAATCTGAAATACAAAATTAAACACAGTATTTATGCCTGTGTCTGAGTTGTAATAGTTATCTATCATAGAACAAAATGTAAATTTGAATCAATTCATAAAACGTTTATTCAAATAAAAGGTAATATTTTAATTATGAACCAGATACTAGCAAAAAAGAAGTATAAATTTTCCAGTCCCATAATGCATACGGTACCTGTTGCTTAATACTGAATCCACTTTTCTTGGGAACAGAATACGCTTGAGAGAATCAAATGCAATTGTGAACAATGAATCCTGAATAGGCGGAAGTTCAAAGTTGTCTTGAGAAAGCAGGCTATTTATTATGCAGAGCAAATTGGTCAGTGTATCTTGAAAATATGTAGACATCACTTCCATTTCCAAACACCTTCTAGCCAACTCTAAAAACAAAAATTATTCTTTAATTAGAAGGAAATTTTTGGAATAACTAAGATAATTATAGTTGAATACATTAAAACATGTAATTAGGTACTGTAGTATATTATACATTTTGAAAATATTTTTAGAATAATACTCACTTATCATGATGTAAACATCGATTTGCTTCACTAAAGTGGGGAAACTATTGTGTTTTTCGTTATACTTCAATATTTTCAATAAGCATAGAGTAGCTTCAAATAACACAGTCACGCCAATCATCTCATGTCGAAATAATTCCAATATCTGCATAAGTCTAAAATTATGGACAGGAAATAATAATTGAAATTTCATTAAAAATGTTTATCACATTCAAATTTGTAATGTATTTAATTATAAAGCATAATGTAATCAAGCATAGAGTAGCTTCAAATAACACAGTCACGCAAATCATTTCATGTCGAAATAGTTCCAATATCTGCATAAGTCTATAATTATGGACAGAAAATAATAATTTAAATTTCATTAAAAATGTTTATCACATTCAAATTTGTAATGTAATACTGTAAAATAATGTAATAAAAGTAATCTAATGTAATAAATGTACATTTTAATGTAAATTGTACATTTTACTTGGTTCAAGAGTACCAAATTAAAATGCTACTTTTATGAAGATATATTTATTTATTCAGCAATAATGTACAATTGATAATAATGGATGGCCCAACAGGTAATAGGTAATCAATAATATTATTGATAACAGTATGTAAATGCGGTATAATAAATTCTTTGAGAAATTATGTATATGATGTATGATTTAACAAATAAAACTAAGTCTTGAAACCTTTTCTGAAAAATTACAAAAAATACTAGTTATATTCTATGAATGTAAATGTGATAGTACAATCATTCCCCATAGAAAAAATATGTTAGAATGAGTACGAGTAGGCTACGATTGAAGAGCACGTGTAATTGAGCAACAAATAATGAATAAGGATATACTTAAGAGAAGATGCCTCCCTACGAATACAGACAGGAGCCGAATGTTAGAAAATTCATTCCAGTTTATTATGCATGACATTTACCTATTTGGACCATTCCTCGAGAGAAAGTCGTCCAATAACTTTGATGAAATTGGTGGCAATAGTTTAAAAGCCATTAATAGTTGAGAGGATTGTACAGAAGACCATAGAATATAATCTTTTGGGCTTGACCAGGAAGACAAGTATCCAAGCAGCAATTCCATAACTTCCGTTGAGAAATGATAATCCTAAAATTATAAGGAAATTATTGGCATGTGAGGAGCAAAATTATTGACATGTAGCCTAAGCTATAATAGAAGTTTAGTTGTATTACAATTTTCATCTGTATCTTTAAATACAGCAACTACTAGTTCTTGTAATTAACAGGAAAGGCTCACCAGAATAGTTTTTGCTGCTTATACTTAATTCTTGAAAAAAACTTTGTCTAAAAAAGGAGTATGAAGATTCAGAATCAAAATGGGACTTCAAGATTTTATTTTTGGAAAGGAGAACTAAACTGTAATTGTTTTACTTGAAGCTTGAGTTATTATTGTGAATGATAAAGAATCACCTCATTATTTGATGGACTGGTGACCAAGTATTTCAGAGTAGACAAGAAAATTCTCTCGAAATGTATATCATGCTGCTCCAATTTGGAGATGAATTCTTTATTTCCATCTCCAAATTCGCATACAGAGGCTTCTTTCCTCCGACATCTTACAATTTCCATGAAATCTGAAAATAAACGGTGTTTACGGGATTTAATTAGTAACGTAAGGTAAGCATTTTTTTCTGTGGTGATGCCCACATAAGCTCTGTGCGTGGGTAATGGGAATGGATGATGATGAGATGAGTGGACCTACAGCTTTAGGTGTGTTCCGAACCACCTAACGTTTCTTACTGTTGAGAAACTTCTAATCTATCATAATAAATTATATTTAATATCATATACAGGGTGACTATAGTCTCTCCGCAGTAGCTTTGTGGTGGCTTATCGTGGTTAGAAAATCATTGATAGGTTACGGTACTCCCCTTTACCTGGATTTATCCAACATATTGTTGTATTATCTCAACCAGTGACAGATCCACAGTGTAGTTTCATTATTACTTGAGTGGTGAGTGTTTCCTTGTATAGTCCACTGCGGTCTGCGGAGGGACGACTATTTGAGAACTAACACAGCATGTGTAATACAACATAAAATATGAACTTACAACTTTTTGCTATTGAAATATCCATGTCTGGAAAAGTTTGAATCAAGTCCAACATTAGTGAAAACATGTTATTTCGATAAACTTTTGAAGACTTTAAACCATTTCCCTCTTGAGTTATTTTTGTCAAAACCATCATGAAATCTCTGTAAAAATTTAAAGCGGGATTACAAAATTAAAGTTTTAGAATTATTTTACAAATTTGTTTAAAAGATTCCGCCCCGTCTTGCATGTCACTAGGGTTTTGGTGCATACAAGTTTTTTTATCTCATGACAAACGTAAAAGAATGATTGTGAAATGTAAATATTGATCAATTCAACGAATAAGTATTACCGTACTAAAAATTGGAACGCTTGATTCAATAAATTATCACAAGCTAAATGAAAGCTAGAAATGGTCATGTACACCTGAAGTAATATTTCTCATAGTTACGATATTTCTTTTACTAATTCTGAAATTGAGAAAAATTAGTAAATATAAGATGAATATATAGTATAAGTTCTATTTCATTTCATGAAAAATATAACAAATAAATGAAAGTGGAATATGAAAGTACTTGAAAGTCGTAGATGAAATAGTTTCAATGTGTTTGCTGTAATCTTCAGTTTTACATGTTTCCATTAAGCGCCAAAGAATGATCAAATTAATATTCAAGAATTGATTATCACTGATATGAGTTCTCTCAACATTTGTATCTATTGTGGCAAGACTTGACAGAAGAATATTTATCAAGCCGGAATCCATCAGTTTCAAACCTGTACAAGTTGATAGAAATTATGTCAGTTCAACACCTTAAGAGATGAACTTATTTATTTCTAGTTTCAAGTATGAATATTTTCTATTGATAATTTGTTACTATTCAAAATCATATAGGCATATCAACTCATTGAAGATGATTTAAAATAGGCATCATATTGAAAAAACTGCTATATTTGAAACTTATGTATTGGCAGAATTTGAGAAAATTTTCCAGATTTTTTACTACTTTCAAGAGCTACCACTTTAATGCAGATTGTTAATTTTGTTGCGCACGGCTGCATGCACATAAAATTGAATAGAACGATATTAACATCGAACAAAAAATGTTATTTACTCACAACAATGTCTTGAAAGTTCAGAAATGGCATCGATGACAATAAAAAATTCATGGCGATTGTAATGCATGTCCAATTTCAAGACATTAGCAATCTCTTGTGGTAGAGAACTCAATTCAAGTGCTTCCACACACCACGGAACGCCTATCACTGAAGGGCACGTTTTCCTTGCATCTTCAGTGAACAAATTGTATATTATTGTGAGAATCATTTTCTGGAATGTCTCCTCAGCCACCAACTTTAATAACAGTCCACCTGAGAATGTAGAAAAATCAGATCTGTATCAATTTTATTACTATTTATCACCTTCAGTATGTTAAGAGGTGGTTAAGTGAAATAAGAAAAGTTATTTACGTTATTTAAGTTAAAAATCATTGGGTCATTAGAAATAAAGTTATCAAAGAGTTGAATAATATTTCGGTATCGTTAGAAACCGAAACCGAATTGAAGCATCAACAGGATACAAAATAATACAAATATAATAGTAGGCTATAGTACTACCTATATACGAGTATTTTCATGTAAATAGTAGAAATGACTTACCGTAATTCTACTACTTCTGTGATATACTGACATGATATGTATACAGAAGAATATTTTCTTTTAATAACATACTAATTGAATATTTTCTTCAAACATACTTTAACTAGTTGTTTGTGTACTAGTTTTTGTTTATACAAAGTATGTTTGAAGGATCAACATTAGATAATTGAAGGATAATACATTGGGCTACTCACCAGTATTATATAATTATAAGTATTTTCATTTGAATAGTAGAAATAATGATTACTACTACAGTAATAAACTGACATGATATATCAGATTTAATATGACATTCAAGTGAAATAAACTGGCAATAACTTACCAAGAATATTTAAATAGTCTTTCAATATATGTACAGACTGGATAGTATCAGAAACTTTGCTCATATGAGGTGGATTGGAAATCATTGTAAGCAGACATTGCAGAGGAGCCAAATATAATTTACTTTCTTCCAAACAAGCAAATAAATTATCCACCACCAGTGCCACATTCCGGATATCATGAACCATCTGAGAAGTTCATGTCAAGAATAATGATTTTATACTTGAAAAAGTGCACCCTCCGCACTAAAAAGAATAGCATAAACCTTTTTGCACCAATAGCAAAGTTTTTCTAATATTATTAGTATGTTTCAACTAAATGTAATAATGTTATGCTAACACTATAAATTTAATTAGTGTGAAATGTTAATGTAAGTTACTTCAATAAACATAGGAGTTTGGTGCATGAATATGGGATGTGAATCTGTAAAGATGAAAGTGGTGGAATAGGCTACATTTAGATTTAACTCGAACAAAGTGATATTCAATGGAAAAGGATACAATTTTTTTGTTAGTAATTTTGATAAAATCCTTGAACAGTCGAATATTCCTTTCTACCAGTGATCTGGATAGAGAATCACTTAAATTATTGCGTAGCATCAAAATTAATTCAGATGCGCGCATAAGATCAGTATTTTCGTTTTCAACCATAGCTGGAATAAATAATAATCTGAAAAAATTTGAGAACAGTGATAGGTTGATAATGTAAAACAATGATATACACAAAAAAGTATTTTCAAATAGTGAATATTATTTTAGTTGCTCTTTATATATATAGTATTTAGTATTCTATATATTATAGTATTTTAGTTTAAGTACCGGTACAAGATTGTAGTTTTCAAGATTATGTACGGTACCTATTTTAAATCATGTTCATAAAGAGGATATGGTATGGCAGGAGGAAAATTGATAAGGGGGCTTATTTGGAAGAGGGGTTTACATGTTATTGAATAACATTCAAAGTAATATTATATAATGTTGTTTTATTTACAAAAATAACAGGAAAAATTATAAACGAACAAGATACCTACAATGGTCAAATTCCCTGAAACGGATAAATTCAAGAGATTCACATGAAACTTTACTATAATTATAAGAAACATGTTCATGTGAACCAAAACTTTCAGTTTAAAAAATAAGCCTATATTTTAAAATAATATCAGTATTTTTGTTTGAGATCTTGTTTCAACAATTTTACGAGCTTGCAATCACCAAAGGTTGAACAAAAGAAACCAATATTCAACTTTTAAATAGTGAAGGATTTTTATTATTGTGCTATAGTTTAAGCACTTCTAGACTTGAAATCTTATATTTAAATATAAATTATACCAAATAATGAAGAAAATAAATTCACCAGACGTAAATTAATATCGGACCATTATTTTAAAGTATACAGCAGTATATTAACAGATCTCTTGACAGGAGAGTCAAAATCTTTCTAAAGCTAAGAAGTAGCAGAACATAGATGACTGATAAATGTTAATTATTACTTACATCGTGATATAGTGGCATAATTAATATAATTAAATAATACAGTTGAACGTCATGAAGTTGGAATTATTTTTGGAAAATCTTTTACCTTGAAGATAGTTCCCTGGTTTAACCAAAAATAAATAGATGAGAAAGATAAGTAAATATTTAACATGAGATGATGCTCTACTAATATCATAACAATATTACTGTAGAGACGGTCATACAGCACTAATACTATTGCACATACTGATATTCATATCTTATAACAGCTGAAATAAAAGCAGAGAGGAAGTGATGGTGAAACATATTTTTTTTAAATGCTTGACTTCCAAAGTTATATTATACAAGAGTGAAAACAGACAATAATATGCAAGTCTCCAAAAAAGGTAATCATATTTTCAAGTTAGGTATATAAATAGAAAAGAGAAAATTTTCATCTTTTCTTATAATAACAGTTCAAAAATTGCTTGAATATACAGAATTTTGAGATGTATAAACTTAGTTTTACATTGAGCTATTTATCTTATAAAACGATACTTTCTAAATTTGTTCTCAATTCAAATCAAACTCACATCCTTCTGATAAAGAAGCAAAAATTGATTTTTAGTTACAGTGTTTTACACTAGTTATTGAAGTTACGTTTTTGTTATTTTGACAAAAATTATTGCAAACAGATCATAATTGGGAAGTTACATAACAATGAATTTCACAAGTGAAAGTTCAGACAATAAAAAAGTGAAATATATTAAATGAAACCTCAGTTTTTGAAAAACTATTTTCAGGATATAGTTTAAAAAAAATACATCTTTCAGATTTCAACAAACTCAACAACAATTTGACAAAGAATAATAGCGCAGCTAAAAAAAGTTATCATAATAATATCAGTGTTTCAAGGATAATCCTCAACTAAAACGTCAATTAAAAATTAATATGACATAAGAAAAACATTTGTAGATGACTCTTAATATAAACCTAGATATAGTTAAGTGCAATAGTTTACAAAAATAAGTATCCAATAGAATACGATTCGAGCTAACTAAAATATCAATATAGTATACAAAAAGATTAGATTACATTGTAACAAAAAAAAAGAAGATTAATCACAACAATGCGGCAAGCCACTATAATAATAAATAGATAATGAAATTGTTCAGAACAAAGTGTGAAAATCTGGCCCAAAATAATGGGATGGGTTAATATTATTGTCTCATTGTTACCAAGGGCTTCTTTCCAAGAAGGTGCATCATCATTCAATTTTCAATACATTAATGTCGGAAATCAGTAGATCACTTCATCCAGACAATCATCGTTTCATTTTTAGAATATTAATGCCAGAAATCATTAGATCAGCGACTTTATCAACACCAACCTTTTCTAAAATCTTCTCACCCACCTCTGAGTTTCTTCTGAGATGAGAAGCAATTTCTTCAGCCAAGTCTTCCGCTTCAATCTTACTGCAAACCTTTTTCAACAATTTCGGATCAGAACTCACGTCATCTGATAGAATAGATACTCTCATTTCAGGAGAGATGTCTCCTAATAGTTTCATTTTAACCGATTCATCGACATTTTTCATCAACCCGAGTTGCGATTCCTCATCTAGTTTACAAATGTTGTCGCTCAGAGATTCAATATCTTGCGTGATGCAGCGCGCAACAGAATTATCTTTTGAGATCAGAGATACAAATTCAGGATCATTACACATAATCTCTACCAATAATTTTCTTGTATCACAACTGACGTTGCCCAGTGCACTACCAAGCAGTTCTTTATTCTCCAAAATTGAGTGTGAGATAAATTCTAGTTTTTCCCTTTCATTGACATCATTCCAAAGAGTTACTAATGAAGCTGAGCTGGAAGGCAAGGTAGAATCGACGTCAACAGGAGAGCTACTGGATGTTTGCTTGCAATTCATCACGGTTTGATTGGCGCTACATGACGATTCGGCCGGTTCGACTGGGGTAGCAGGGACGTCTGTGACAGTTTCTTGAACGGAGCTTTTAGGATCCGGCTCTGGAGAAAGAAAATTGCTCTTGAGAAAATCATTATTCAAGCAGGTAGCTTATTAATATGAAGCGTCAAATAATTCTATTGCTAGAGTTGTTCTATCTAATTTTTTTATCCACATTAAATTGTAAGAAAATATTATTACCATGCAATGTATATGTATATTAATTTAATTTGGCGGATGGCGAATAACTTTCATTAAACATTTCTATGGTAACGGGTGATATTCTGTTGACTTTTCCACATAATACTGTATATAACATGTAAAAACATATTTAAAAAAGAAATCAAGAGAACATCAACCGTTAAGCCTACCATAGAAATGTTAAATGAAAGTTATTCACCATCCGCCAAATTAAATGAATATTACTATATAGTTCACACAATTATAATTTTTTTCATTGATCATTTCTATTTAATTTTAGCTTGACAAGTTTGTTGTCATTTTTTATATTTTTCTTTTTTGGACATCATATTTTTCTCTTATATCTTTAATTTCACTATTTAAATACTTCATATCTTTGTAGACAAATTTGTGTATTGTGTAAAATATAGAATTCAAAGTATACCTATCATTATTCCTTGCTCACAGGCTATTCATGCAACATATTTGAATATTATTTTGGATTCATAAGTTTATTGAATATATTGTAATGAATATATCAATAAAACTGTTATAATTTCAGAACATGTTCTGATACAAATTTGTGCTGATATGACCTTTGATTTTAAGATAATCATTTTCTTATGAGTTTTTTACATGTTCAAGATTTATGAATATGGAATACGGGTAATGAACGCAAAACACTGCAATTATATTTATCCAAAAATATTCCATCATCACTATCATTTTAATAGTCTAACCAGTCGAAAATGGAATTTGAAAATATCTGCAAGAATTAAGGCATAATTAAGAAGCAACAAAATGTTAGTCATTTGCTGATGAAATATTTTCGAGAATGAAAAGCATGAAATTAAAAATTAATCTTTGAAGCTGTCAACAACTTGTTGGTTGAAAACACTGCTTTGAAACATAATATTATTGAAATGTAGAAATATATGTTTACCTGAGGACTTTCCCTGTGAAACGACCTTTCCTGATCCAGTTTTAAAGAAAAACAATTTCTGCGTCAAAGGAGGGTCATGGAAGTTGACTCTCTTTTTCTAAAAAAAAGGAAAAACGTAAAATATTAGGAAATTGTAGTAAAAAATGTCACGTCTTATGTGCAGTAATTTGAGGGAACAACTGTATCTTAGCATGATATTGTATATTGCAATCAATTTTTTTGTTCTTTATAATCTCATTGCCATCATAATTTGTTATGAATTATATCAAACAATGTGTTCACAATGCAAATGTTTAGAAAAATTGATAAATTTAATGAAGCATAGAAGGAATAAAACACTACAAGATATTGTCAATTCCACTGTTTTGACAATTCCAAAACAGTGGAATTGACAATATCCTCTAGTGTTTTATTTCATTATGGAGTTCCACAACATCAACCAGATTTCTACAAATAAATTGAAAGCATAGAAGGGTTGAAGTTCACGTTAAATAAAACCCGGTGGTAACTTGAGCTGTAGGTCCATTCATCTCACATTATCTTCATCATTCGAATTAACCACTAGGTAACAATTCCTTCTTGGCGGATATTGTAGTGCAGTGCACTCTAGCAATGCTCTCATTCTTCGGCAAAGCGAGTTTCTAAATTGATAATGATTAAAAATTCTGTTTGTAATAATATTAATCTGTAGTAATAGTTCAAGACCAGCTATTTAAAATATAGAAACCATTGTTACACTTTTATAGAAGGTCTTTTAATCTGATAGGCAGAATAATGTACCTTAGTCGGAGGTGAAATTTCACTTGGATCATCTGATAACCTGGTCCTGGTTACGCTTGGGCTAGATTGTGGCGATACATCATCGGTTCTCATCCTAGTTTTCAATATGCTAGGTGATGGTACAGCACAAGGTGAGTACGTTTTGCATACCCAATCCTCTCCTTCATGCGTTTCACTAAAGAAAAAACAACAAAACCCATAATTAGCAAACTATTCATCATCCATAACACCAAGGATGTTATATCTCGATAATCTGAGTTCTATAATTAATATTTCTGTTTCAAGAGCTAACCTCCTACTTGACTTTACTAATTTATGAGAGTTGTTTCATCAAACTGATGCCACAAGCTTCAAAATCGAAAATTCACAGTTTCAGGTTTCAAATACTGTAAATACAGTCATAAACGCACAGTTTAATTCACTATTTACTAATTCTCATCAAACTTCTTTCAGATAGTTATTTATCATGTAGAATTGGAAAGAGGGGCCTGTTTCAAATCTCGAGTTTTGTGGAATATGAAAAAGGCGGACTCACACTAGACTTGACCGTTTACTGTATAGTAAGCATGGAATATTAATGTCTAATATGTTTTTCTTTTTTCCTGTTCTATACAGCTTCTAAACTTTTATGAAACATGTTCCAGAATGCCATCTCCAAACCCACTAAACCATTGTGAAAAGAGTGTAGAGACTAAACAAAGTGAAGCTTTGGATTGTGAAGTATGATTGATAAAGGCCTATAAAATTAAATTTTAATATAATACAGCAACCTTAATAATTATATATCATTTGAAACTGAGGCTCAACACGTCTCGCTCAAAATGCCGATTTCTAATCAAAAAGGTAAATTTGAGTTAACTGAATTCCTGCTCTACTACGAATAAACTGAGTTTGCGTTTTGATGCCGTAAAGAATTTATTTATTCAATCTGTAATGAAAATTCAACAACCACAGAACCAATAATATTCATGGTAAAAACTAATGATTGAAATATTGTTAGACGATGATGAGAACGTTGAAAAATCAGGCTCTAGCATAAGCAAAAACTTACTTATCAGAAGCAGCGATAATCCTGATTGGTCGAATGCGCTTGGGCGTTTGCTGGTGACGTCTGAATTGTGCAGCAGGCGAGTCTCCGTTGACAAGGCCCATGAGCTGAGCAGTTCTCCCCCTAGCTGACTGAGGACTGCTGGCCACAGAACAGTTTCCTTCCATTCCATTCTTTTCTTGATTGTCGAAACTAATAGATTTCTCAGGCGACCGCATCGAGCTACCAGCCAACGCCTTATCAATCCTTGAAACTGGTGGCGCAGCGCTGATGCCATTTTCAATTGATACTTTACTTGGAGAAGAAAACGCTGACTTTTTAGGACTTGAACAAGCGGAAATGGTTTCTTCTGTTGATGATTTGCTCTCAATTAGGCGTTTTATTTTCAATGCTCTGGACGGAGAAGGAGGACAGACACTGGTTGATCTCGGCTTCGAACTGGAAGACTGCTCTGGAGAAACAGACTGTTTATTTTTGAAGGCCGTCGGTGGTGAAACTACTTTGATAAATTCATCTTTGTTCAGTTCTCTTTCAGGAGAAGTGAGCTCTTCTTTGATTTTTGACTCAGTAAGGTCAAATACTTCATTTTTCTTAGGCGATTCTCTGGCACTTTCCAACACCATCCTCTTAATTCTTGTAGCCCTGAATGGTGACATGACTATCTTACTTCTATCAGGAGACGATAGTTTAGCTGGCTTTTCATCTTTGTGATTATTCTTTGATGCCAATGAAGCAGGATCGTCCTTTTTATTTGGCATTTCATCAATTATCTTTGAACTCTTGTTGGCAGGTACTTGTTCATCAATTACAGAGTTAACAGTCGGCTCATCCGTTGACTTATTAGAGCTTTGACAAGCATCAACTGTTATGGCAGCAGCTTCACTATTCGAATTCATTGATGAGAATTTATCGGTTTTAGAATTTTGTTTTCTACTAGGAGAAACGTAGTCATGATCTGAGGATATATGACTAATGATATCTGTTTCTTCTTTTACGGTGATTTGATTGGTGTTATCTGTTTCTTCTTGTGAGAGCAGTTGACAATATACATTATCATTGATAAAAGATAAATCGGACTCATTTTCACTCTGATGCTGATTTTCATCTGGAATTTTATCTCCTGTATTGATTTCAATGTTATCTAAAAGACGCCGACAAACATGTGATTTTGAAAAGGATTCAGATTTTTTCTCAGTCTCAGTATTACTTCCTACAGCACTCTCCGTTTCCACAAGTTGCTCGGAGCTTTCTTTGGATGTATTGCATTTTTCATTTTCGGTACAAGTAAGGACAGTATCTTCAGAAGGCAATGGTTTCTTTGCAAAACTATTGCTCTGCCTCTTGATTTTGATAACTGAGTCGGTTGGTTGTTGAGAGCTAACAATGAAGCTTTCGTCAGAGTCGGATATTCCCTGACCTTCAATGTGATTGGAAATATTCGATTCGTTGAGTTCAGGATTCTCTTCAGTTACAGATTCATTGTGACTGTCCTTGTTTCTGTCGACTCTCGGAGATCTTATAACCCACGAATCTAAACCTTTGTGTTTATTTTTTGATTTTTGAACATCAGTATTACTTTTCAAGTCTTTCTCCTCATCTAAGTTTTGATCAATCTTAGGCATGCTTTCTTCGACTTTCTCGGCAGCTTCATCTTTGTTTTTGATCTCCTCATTGCTCTCTGAAACTGGACAGATGATATCAGACTCTAACGTTGCCTTCAAATCCGGAATTGATTCTACACTGAGAGATTCATCTGGAATAACCTTTTTAGAAACGTGATTCAGTTTCTGATTTTCTTTTCCAACGCCATTTTCAATCAGGGTACAGTTTTCGAATTCCATTTTTTCTTTATCCGAGATATGAATGTCAATTACTCCACTATCATTCAATGTTGGCGATCCGATTTCTGGCTTTTTGTCGGTCACAACCGATTGCGAGACTTCGTCCTTTTTTGACGGCAGCACTGTATTACTGCCAGAAGATGCCTGTAAACAATCCAACTCTGACAATACGCTGAATTCTTTCTCTGCATTTTTATCGATTGATTGTTCATTATTCTTTCTTTTCTTTTGGGTCGGAGTCAACTGATCAAAGAGAGTTCTTGAAAGTCTCTCTTTCCGTTCGCCTTTGGGCGACACAGAGCTCTCATCGCAGCACGCACAAGAGCTTTTCTTTTTTGAATGGCTTCTAGGAGTCAGTCTTCTGGTTTCTATAGGTTTGTTTGATACCTTACGAGTTGGTGTATCAACTATTGCATTTGATTGGGATTTTGAACTATTTTTATCAGTAACGTTTTCTGAGTTGGTAAGCACATCATTCTTTATTTTTTCCACCACTACTATAGGTTTTGAATGACCTGCCTGTTCACCGGAATCTTCAACTTCAACGATCTTATTTTGTTTTTCATTTAAAGCCACGACTGGTTCTTCCATTTCACTATTGACAGTTGATTGTTTTTCATTCTTACTAGCATCCACTTCAGTTTTTTCATCTTCTTGAACATTTTGAGAACCAAGTTTTGATTTCGATTTTCTATTGGCGGTTTTCTTGTTTACAATTCCTGGAGAATCTAAGTTATTGGTAGCGCCCATAGATCTTCGCAGCCTTTTCTTTAAAGTTGGACTCTTCTCTTCAAAGTTGTTTGATTTTGAAGTTGATGATTCAAGAGCTCTTTTTCTCTGTTTGGTGGTACTTTTGCCACCTTCACCAATAGCATTGTTTGTTTCAACAGGCTTGGGGTCTTCAACATTTTCTGTTTCGGAACCTTTATTGTCACAAGACTTTTTGGATACATCCTTAGCTGAGTTATTCTTGAGCTCAGATGTTTCTATTTTGTCAGAAGATTCTTCAACATCTTTCTTCAATGCATCCGAGTGGGATTGCACCACTGCAATCGACTTTCTTGATTGGAGCTTAGTTCTTTTTGGAGTAGCGGGTGACTTTGTAACATCAATACAAGTTGCATTCAGGCTTCGTCTTTTACCCAGCAATTGAGGTTTGATGGGCGAGACTCTATTTTTGCTTTTTCTAACACTTTTTCGTAAAGGCGTTGCCGACTTTCTAGTTTTGATTTTATCTTTGCCGATAGCTTGATCAGATTCAGTATTGTTTTGGATTTCCTGTTTTTCATCTGGGTTTTCTACTTCAACATCAAGTTTCGGTTCAGCAGTAGCAGCAACGACATCTTCGGTTTCCATTTGTTCTATTGGTGGAGATACAGTCGCTTCTTTTCTCTCAACAATTGCTGGTGACTCCTCTACTGCTTTAATAGGAGATTTGACTTTGGAGTCATCATCTTTGTTGACGTCATCTGATTTTTGGTTGATAACTTCATCAGTGCTCTTGGTGGGAATATCCAAGACATTTTCTAGTGATTCCTTGCATTGATCCTCAGGAACTGCGACATTATTTGAATTTCCAGTCGAACTAGTGACTCCACTCTTTGTGCTATCATCTTGTTGCTCCTCAGTTGATTGACAATTTGATTTGTTTTCAATTACATCAACAGCTTTCTCGAGAACTTGGGTGTCTTCAATGATTTCTTCATCTTCTTTCCCATCATTCCCGTTCACTGTGATTTCTTCTTCAACAGCTGGTTTGGTGCAATCAAAACTTACTGCATCCTCGCATAAAGATTGAATAACTTCATTCTTAATATTCGGATCATCTTTCTTGTTCAGAGCAGTTTTATTTGGTCCATCAACGGCTCCCGCATTGAGAATACTGAAAAAATGAAGAAAATAAAATACATTGGGTTTGATGAAGGACAAACTGTGATTTATTGGTTGCTTTTTTTAGAAAAAAGTAATATTTCAAAAGAACAAACGAGATTCAATAAAACAAAAAGTAACTCGTTAAATCACGGGCCTATTTGATGAAATTCTAGTATATCATAAGTAAATTTCAATATCATGAGTCTTATAAAACAGGGAAAAGGCAACAGTCACTAGAAATTCAAGTTAATTTTATAGCCATGCTGTCAACGTGTAGTGTCTTTTTTCTGTTTTACAGGACTTCCAATATTTCAAGAAGCAGGCTACTGATCAAGATTTTGATATATACGAAAACCATGAATGAAGAAATAAAGTAGTTATCTTTAAATGGGGGAAACATTCATCACTTTCATGCTTAAATTGAAGGAAAAAACTTCTCCGCTACAAAAATGTTGAAATGTCACAAATAAAAAACTGGGAAGTAATGAATAGTTTGATAATTTCAATAGACGTTGAATAAATTTGATAGAAAGTTGGAAAAATGATATGCAGTATTTGATTTACTCAAAATGTAAATCTTACCTGTCCATGGACATTGTATCCTGAGATAAATCTTGATACAGGGCAGGTATATCACACCGTCTGGTGGAAAGCTTTTCCTTTTGATGATTGGTCAGAACAGTTTTCTTGGGCTTTGGTGGAACCATGACAAAGTCCTAGAATAAATAAATTTGAACCACAACACTAGTGTTAATATTTTTACAAACTGTATAAAACTTTTTTCAATACAGAGAATTATCAGTAGGTATTTAAAAAATTCGAGTGAAATCATGATCAGTATAAAACTCAAACTAAAGATACTCGTTTAGTATTTGAGCTAATCTTATAATGCAATAATTGAATTACTGTTAATTTCAGAATTTTAATTACTGTTAATAAAATGACTTCAATGTCGGAAAAGAGAATATCATAAACAGAAAAAGTTGAGAGAAACTTTACTAGGCTATTAGTAGAAAATACTTTAGAGCCTCTTCTAACTTGAAAAATCAGGTTTCAGAACATCATGTCAAATACTGTGTACTAGAGTTACAAACTTTGTGAACCCTCATTCTTGAAGTAACCTCATTGGCCTACAATAATTCAAAGAATAATTGCAATTTTTTGCTATCTTCATCTCACTAACAAATCATGTACTTTGTTAATAGGAGAGTTTTTGGTAATTTGATGAGTGAAATCTGCTCTAAACTCTATGCGAAACATCCAGTATAAAATCATGCAATTTATATACGGAATAATCTAGTTTACAGAGAACCCAATTGCATTGAAATCGATAAGACAATTTCGATAGTAGCTAATGTTCTAAGTAAGTAGTAAAATTAAAAATCTAACGACAAAAAATAATTACCTGAGATGATTCCTCATCGATAGTTTTTTTGGCAGTTTTAACCGAAGGTGAAGACTTTGACAAGGGTGACGACTTCTTTTCAACACTGTTCAAATGGAATAGACCAACGGGAGAAGAAGAGGGAGACCGATTATTATTCTGCGATTGGATTTCCTTAGCTTTTGCCAATCTGAAATACAAGAGAAAATTCAAATTTATTTTATTAAAAACAAATACAAGAAAAAACGTTTGTTGGATGAAATTAATATGAATTGACTCTCTGCTTGGATGACTTCTCCGTGAGCAGGGATTTTTTAATAATTATATAAAGTTAATTGTAATAAAGTTCACGATTATTTTTCACCCTGGATTCCTATTAATAAATTATAATTCAAGATTTTGAACCTTAGTTTGTTACAAAACAAGGGAATCACACTTAGTACACATTACAATAAAGTAGTGTAGGCCTACCCAAGTATTGGTTGAAGAGACTCAAACATAAAAATGAATAATTGAAAATAATGCAATAATCCAATTTTAAAAGACGTTGATAAAAAGTAGTTGAACTCACCTATGTAAGAATTTACTGCTTTTCTCAGGCGTAGTGTTTTCCATCACTACCATATTATTGAGAAACTTGGAGAGCTGAAAAATAAAAATAATTCTTAAAACATTTCAGATTTCGTAAATTCTGGGGAGGGTCCGAAAAATAGGTAGTTTTGAAGTTTTTTTTTGTAAGGGGAGGGGGCGATGTTAAAAACGAGTAGTAAAGAGGTAATATTTTATATCCAAGGATAAGCTATTAGACCCATAACAAAGATCTGTAATATTGGAATCTGACTAGATTAAACTGGAATTTGAGGGGAGCAATTGAGGGAGCTTGAAATCTAAGCTGTGTATGATATTGAAGGAAATGTCAAATAGGGTTTTAACACAAACTTTTTTTCTACAAAGTTTAAAGGAGTATGTGATAGATTTGATATGAACAGGCGTAGATCCCCCCAAATCGGGGTTTATCTTACACTAGATAGATGCACTTTAGATGAGTTTTCCTATTTTCCCATTATTTAGTGGTGTTAGTGCGCCATACGCTCTGGGGGGGCTGCTTACCCCTGTATTACAAAATTCTATTTTGCGTAATACAGTTCTACAGACTAATCAAACGGTGTTTGAAATAACTTTTTAAACCGTTAGTGTTTATGAGTACTGTGAATTAGTAAAGACAGAAAGTAAAGTTTCTCAAGAATTCCTCAATTCATTCGGTGAACTATCTACAATTTACAAAGTGGCTGATAAAAAAAATGCTAAATCGAGTTGAGCTTATTGATAGTGCAAATTATTCAATCAAGAATTGAGAAAAATTAAAGGCATCACATAGGCCTACTTCTATTATGCTGCAACTCCCTGGACTTACTAAATAAGTATTAATAGGTTTAATAATAAGTTCAATTAAAGTTGATATATATAAATCTAAATAAATAAATATATACTGTATAAGAATCAAAGATGGCTCAGTATTCTCAAGTGGACTTACATTTTTCCTCACCGGGGAGGCTGGAACATCATGTTTCGACTTGGACAGTTTATTCACAATTTCCATCAGCTTGGAAGCTTCCTTATTGTTTTTCTTTGCATACTTCAGCATTGATTCAAAAAGTGACTGGATGATAGGATTCAAGCTATCAGAATTCGAATTTTTCAGAAGACTATCCATGACACCAGAGTAATATGGAATGGCATCGAATGATTCTGGAAAACAATCACAAAATTTAAAACAAATTTAAAGTCAATAACAACGATAAAAAGAGAAAATTGTCGAAAAATTAATATAAAACCTTAAAAATTCGAAAGCTACAATATGTCGTATGGATCTCAAGATTATTGAAAAATTTTGCAAACTGCATCAATTAAGTTTATAGTAACCAAGCAGTGTAAATTAATTAAAGCAGTAATTAATTTTGAAATCTTTAAAATGATTTCATTAACCATTGAAGTATTTTCAATGGTTGATAAAATCATTGTAGAAAATTTCAAAATTAATTACTGCTCATGAAATCGACAGAATATCAATTCCGGAGAAAGCATGCACTTTTATGAGATGCTCAATGTAATATTTCAATTTTATCTTGAATGCTAACGAATGTATTTCAAATATATTCAAATTGAATAATGAATATTATTTATCGCCTCAATCAACAACAGTAAGATGACATGAAAATTTAGACTCAAGCCTTGGTATGAATAATTAAACTATTCTTCTAAGATCAATAATACAAAATTATTCAATAGATTTATTTTTTCAGTCAAGTATAGTCCATACAGTTTATCAATGGTTATGCTAATTATTAAAATATACTCAAAAGCTACTTACCACACATATCACTTATCATGTTCATAACCTCCAGACTGGCAGGGTACGATTCAGTGTCCAATGATGCCAAATGTTTGATCAGTTCATTAATAAAATTCTTCTTATTAGAATCCGAAGTCTTTATACAAGCACTGAGAAGGTTCTTCCAAGACATCGGAGATTTTGAATCGCACTGGAATACAGAGAAGACTTATCCTCAATCATGATCCATGTTGCATACAAATATCATATTTGCAAACATAATTGTAACGAGGCAAATTGTTTTCAACTAAAAGTAATCCCAGTTGATATTTTTGATATTGTGGTATATCAATCAGTTATTTGCAAAACGTCTTTTCAAACGTGTGTGGTATCTTCACTTTAGTTGTGGAGTACACTAATTATTTCATATTATTCAATCTGCGGATTAACAGAAAAATCAATGTTTGAATTTGTAAGTAATACTTAGGCTACATAATAAAAGTTTTGAAAAACTAATGACAGCCACTGTGACAGTTTGCACCAAAACAAAAGGTTAGCGGACCTTGATATGCAGGTTTCATTTGTATTTGGAAAAATTCAAGTTAAAGGGGTAAGAAATGTAAAATTAACTCAGCGCCATCTCTTGGCCTTTGTATGCTAGATAAAATTGAATAGGTTGGCGTCATATTTGAATAAATCAAGCGGCGTTTTGCGCTGTGGGCTACTCTACTAGGTAATGCAAGAGGAGTTGCACTTTTGAAAGTAATGATATTCATTATTTCTAAAAATATTCACCCTACAAAGGTATAATAGAAAATTCCATAATTTATTTGAGGAGGATCACTATTAGAGATCTATTCAGGTCAAATAAATTTGACCTATTTCATACTGTTGTTGAAAATATTCTTTGAGAAGTCGTAAAACTATTAATTCATTGCTATTCACGACGTATCCAACTTACCTTCAAGATATTTTTCACTAGAGGAAACAAAATGAAAGGGCAGATGAACTGAGCTGACAGATCAATCCACTGGATTGACTCAATCAAGGAACCAACAATCGCTCTCCATGCGTCACCCAAAACGCTCACCATATTTGTTTTCTCGTCACTAAAAGAAACGTAAGTAATTATCACAATGGTAAATAAGTAATTGTCACAAGTAATTATCACTTCAATTCAGATCGATGTTCATCGTATGGAGGCTCAGAGTAAATAAATGAAAATGTTATCACGTCACTCAACTAATAAATTAATTATTCATCATCAAATTCAGGATCTGATTTTAAAAGCTAAAACTTTATTCATCTTCACTCCACTTCTTTCTCCACTAACATTAACTTTTCTCTTCCATTCTCGAAAAACAATATAATCTCGAAGTCTTGCTTCAAACACATAACTGTTTTTTTTTAAATTCCTAGTGATGTGGGCCGGGTAAATACCCAGTGGGAAGGTAAATATAAATTGGGTATTCACCCCAGGCCCGGGTAAATACCCAAAAACTGGGTATTTTCAATTTCTATTGAATTTAGAGAAGATTGAGTTGTCTTTTTGCAATTACTATCCATTAAGGATAGTAAAATGACAATAAAATGAATTCAACAATTTTTCATATAGTCTCAAATAGAATTTTACTTCTGTGCATGATTGACATAAATACCCAGGCCCTGGGTATTTATGATTTTCTTTGTTTTTGTGGTGTTAAATCTTATTGTAAATTACAAAAAGAGTTTTTAAAAATAATAATAATTATTTAGAGTTCAAAGAGAGTAAAATTTGACCTAGTATGTGTAAACTAACCCAAGGAAATAACTGAGTCTTCAAAATGGTAAGATTCAATAATAATTTTATAAGGATTTTTGTTCATGATATTTTGTTTAGTACTAAGATAAAACATACTTTTATAAACTCTATGACACAAAGCATTAAAGTTATATCAAAAAAAGAGAAAGGAGTTTTTCAAAAAAGGTTTATCCATATTGGAGAGAAATACATTCCCACTAGCTAGAATGAAGTCTTGCTTACGATTGTCTATGCATGGCAACAATTATTATAGATTACAATATAAAATTACTGTAATAATGTCTGAGAAAATACGACGGTAATAAATAATGTAGTTTAATACTCACTTGTTTTCAGTGTCAGCTGCAGCTACTTGAAGGGCGTCTAAAGCAACTGTAAATATTTTCTCAGTTCTTTCCTTAGGCATATACAGACGAAGAAATGCTTGAATCACATTGTGAACTTTTCTGAAAAAAATTATAGCACCAATAAATCATCAATAACATATTAAATTAGATGGGAGAACAATTGCATGTGTGTTTATCCATAATACAGCAGCTTAGAGAGCTTCTCGAAAATAAAAATATTTCCACAAGGGAAACCGTACAGTGCTCAGTCAAAAGACTGATTATCTCTTTACAGTTATTTGTCCATATAGTTTATTTGTGATCTTGGGTAGGATAGAATTTGTTATTGATGTTTGTTTCGGGTCTATATCTCATGCATAGTGTATTTTCCAATTAAATGAACTTTATTCTCTGATTGCATGTAAATTGAACTATATATTATATTACATAACTTTTTTTATATTGTATAAATATCTAAATATTCTCAAACTCAACTCTATTTGTATGTTTAACACGAACAAATAAATTTATTTATTTATTTACTTATGGGAGATTATACGAGTACTTCGAAAAGCACAAATATCAAATACTGTGGTCAATTTGACGTTGGTAGGATTTGAATACTTACGGAGATTGTAGTTGACTCAAGTTCTTCGGCTTCATTGTGATATCAATCAGCATTTGAAATTTAGATTTCAGAGGAAGAAGCTTGTGCTTGCCTTGGATGCACATCATCAACAAATCGGCGAATTCTGCGCTTGGCAGACTGGAAGCCAGCTTATCAATGACTGAGATCAACTCAGTGAGCAGCGCATCGGTCTTAGGGTCATCAATACCAATACTTTCTATGTGCTTCTTTATAGCATCTGCAATACAAACAAATGTTGATAAAATTTTTCCAAAAAAAGAGATTGGGAGAAGATGAAAGCTTGGAAAATAATCATATTGTTTTATATTCACTTGTTAGCAATTCACAGTTACTTTGGATCAAATAAAATATATTGTTTACATCATAACATAGCTTACTAAGTAGCAAACTGAACAATTTTATAAGCTAATAATTAACACTGAAGATGGCACAATGATGCCGAAACATGTTAGTGAATTACTTTACTATAGTTTGAATAAAACAAGTTGTCACTTGGCCTAGTCACTCACTAGAACCGTTTTTGTGAGTGGTTTTGAGCACCAGGCCAAGTGACAACTTGTTTTATTCAAACTGTAAACAATTCCAGCCAGTAGCACAAGAATTTAACCGCCGTAAAATTATGTCATTTAAAAGAAACAATGAACGACGTTGATGACAATTCAATGACGTCATTTCACGGTGATTAAATCCAATTGATTTTTCATACAACTGGCCATATGTCTCAACTCATGAAGTCATCATCCCCCGTAAATTTACTTTATGAATCTTTCCTAAAAACCAAAGTTCTCAAAGGGAACTTTTTAGGGTGAAATGAAAACATTGTAATGATTTAACGGTTCATCATTTTAAACTATAATATGGAATTTGTAATATGCTCTTTGTATTTTGTTTGTTACTTTTTGCTCTTTGTGTTTTACATTTGTACAGAAATAGTCTGGCGTCAATCTTAAATAACTCTTTACACAAATATTTTCGTAATTTATCTCTTGAATAATGAGAAAACAACTTTCAAGCTAATCGTACAACATTAATGAAAAGTGCTCACCTAAAGCAGTCATCCAAACTATTTGTGAAAGCTGTTTATTATCTTTGATGGTCTCGATACATATTGCAGTTGAACTAGTCAGCAATACTGCTTGCCGTTTGAAGATGCTCGGCATTTTCAATAAGCCAATAAACTCATCAGCACATCGACTGGCGGATATGAATTTGAAGGCAGCTTTATTGCCCACAAACATGTAATCAATGAGCGGCGGAAGTACGCAATCAATGAAGGCTTCGTCAGACGCACTCAGCTTCGACAGCGTATGCAACCAGGCCTGAAATTAATTTCGACGACAGATAAAAAACTTGAAAAACAACATTCAACAATTTAAAAATAATACGAATTATTTGTTACGATATGGATGTAATTTCTGTAGCAGTGGCGGCCGATTTTCTAAATTGGAGGGGCGACAGATTGGTATTTGATATGAAAACTTTTCCATTATAAAGAACGTTGAAGCCTATCTAGCTAAAATAGAATCACGTTAATTCAACAAAAGATAATTTTATCTAATAAATCTGATTATCAACGTATAATATTCTTAATGCATTGCTAAATAAACATTAATTTGATGCAACTGTTGACCGATCGACAAGATTCTAAAAACAAAGTGCAAACAACTAGAAGATAATTCAAATTGAATAAGTCGCTTGTCACAATTGTCAAGATGGTGATAATGCTCATGTCATAGAATCGTGGTAAATTTTAATACCTAATGTTGCAAACCTTGCTTAGCGGCCCTCTACAACGGAAAGGACAAGCCACCACTGATATGTAGGCACATTCTTGAGAAAATCACCTGAGTTCCAGATGTGTGTCCATTATCATCTCTAATTTATATTCATCTTCTATATACTTACCCTTAGTCATATACTATACCCTTATTGTAATTCCATGTACCCCAAAACCACACATGTTTCACACATCAACAAGAATTTTGAGAGCTGGATGAATTACAGCACTTTCTCTGCAATCAATTCTAGATTTAAACTATCCTAGAAAGAACGTATTGAAATTTAAGTACGATAACTAATAAAATTACCAAATTACCGTTTGAAAATGATAATGTTATGGGAAAAACTTAAATTCCATGTTTTTGTCGGAATAGTTTTGAAGTCTAGCGATGAATCGATGAATTGGTATTTCGTTAATGAATAAAGGACCAATCTTATACGATACATCTACATGAAAAATAAATAATTGAGCAAACCTCCAACGCAACTTTGATGTCTTACCTCCAATTTTACTTCGCAAATAGATTTCGATTGAGGGATGGAAGGTGACTTGAAGGGCATCAACAGAAATTCAGCTCGGCTTTTTTTCAAAGGTTCTTTGGCCATAGTGAAACCATCCACTATCGCCTTCCAACAATAGTAACCATTCTGGATTTCTTCGTCTTTATTTTCAGTCTTATTCTGTAATTTAAAAATTTAATCACATTAAAAAATGTAAAAGACATAATGAAAGACAAAATTCACAGAATTATTGTTGTTAAAGGGCAGATGTATTCTGTAAGAAAACCCTGATTCGATTAATCCAAACATCTATCATTCACTACAAAATTTTTTTTTTGTCCAGAATTTTAAACTCACTGCAACAAGTCGTTTTTGCAGCAGAGAAATCTGATCACTCAAGAGAGTCTGAACTCGTTGTTTCTTCAAAGAAATCCTTTTCATAAATTAGATTTACACAGAATAATATGCTAAAAAAACAAGCAATTGTTTCCTGTTTGGATGTTGATTTGATTTTTCAGTTTTATGCAATGGAAAATCTTGATTTCGGGTTGAAACCACAAGAAATTACCGTTTTGAAATTGAAGACACTTGGTGGATTTCATAAAAACAAATATTCTCAAGAAATCTTAACAGTGAAAGTTTGATAACATAGTCCTTTGCTGACATGGAATTGGGAATGACAATTAATATATTGTAGCAAAAGTTGAGAAAAGTGATAGGATTACCTTGAATGCTTTTTCAACGATTTTACACAAACTATTGGTGAGTGTAACAGATGAATGCAGTTCATCACCCAACAATCTAGTCATAGTGGACCAAATATCAGGCCATTCAGCACATCCATTGTCCTTCAACGAGGCCAATTTTTTACAACTAGAATGAAAAGTGACATGCGAAATAGATTAAAAAACAAATCGACTAAAAAATGATAGAAAAAACTTTTTGAAATTGTCAAACTCCACTTTTTTCTATTATGGAAAGATTCCGCAACATCAATATTTGTTCTACAAATTTTATAAATAATAGCAATGATTAGATTATAATCATTGAGATAACATTTTCAGACTAAAAACAGAGGCCTATAGTTTTCAACATAGGGTTTTTAATATATTTGAACTCTTTTTATAAAACGATAAAAGATAATAAGTCAACTAGCCTATAAAGAACAATATTGATCTAACAAAAGGATGAAAGTAACTCGGATAAATGCCAATTTGCAAGTTTTAGATTTTACCGAAAAACATCAAGAAGACTGGAAGCGGATGGAACGTGAGCCTAAGATCTAAAATAGCAGCTTATAGACAAATGAATTTTAAAGCCATAGGCTAGACTGTTGTCTGAACTATAAAAAGTTTTCGTAAAAGGATTTTTCTATAACGGGATGAATTTTAAAATCGATACACATGGGAATTGGATGCTCTTAAAATGCGCCGTACTCAGATTGTTCTAATTTGCGAAAACATGTTTCTAAATAATAAACTGTACTAAATCTGCTTTATTTGAACGAGTACGGAGTGATTTGCAGATGGATAACAGAGGCGTGAATCAATTGACATGAGTCATGATTGATGGATATGATGGATTGAAAGTATCAAGTTTTTGCTTCCAATAGACAAGAACGAAGATACAGACCATTTGAAACACCCTTGTAAATAAATATCTCGATAAAAAAAACATTGCATTGTGTTGGAGAATTATTGTTTTACAAGCAGAATTAAATGCCCCTAACTAATTGAGTGACACATCCCTATCTCATCCATGTAGTATTGTACGTTTCAAAAGTATTCGACTCCCGCGTGTCACTCTGAAAATTACAAAAGATTGAATCAATGTTATTGAGAAAGTATGATGGATGACAACTCATCATTATACTTACTTTCCTTCGAATGATTTCTTGTATACTTTCCACCAATCCGATTGTTTCAATGTTAAATTTTCGGTCAATATGATCTGCAGTTTCTCAAACACAGGCACTGAAGCTTGTCGTATTCTTATGTTATTAGATAAGACATATTTGTTGAATAGCGGTATGAGGACAGCCAGGTCATTTCGAGCAGCCGATACAGCGTTGTCTGAAGTATTCAAAATATCGTGGAATTCAGAAATTGATTGTGAAAGAGTAACTTCATTCTTTTCCTCGATTACATCACCTGCTATGGAAGCGACGATTTTATTTTTCACTTCTGTGTACCTGTAAAAAATGAATTGTGATGGTAATCATGATGATGAACTCACTTATTGCCATTGAAATAAAACGAAATAGTTTTAAATAATTAAAAAAAAATCAAATTAATTATAAAGATGTTATTGTTGCATTTTATTGATTATCCATTTCTCTGGTAGTAAATATTAAAGGAGGAAATGCAGTATACTACATGACTTCTGTTATAATTATAATCTTCAATCTAAACAGCTGAACTATATAAAACAGAAGTCCATATACTGCACTCCTAATAGAGTGCAATATATCGGCTTCTATCGATCGATTAAAATAGGCTCTCTAGACTATGCACAGGTCATAAGCTTTTCCTAACCTAGCTAGTAAGTAGCCCTAAACTCGCTAGTAGGTACCAGTATAGAGAGCCCTATGCCTCTTATGTCCCAGGATGGGAGTTTATTGTTATTTCGAACTTTTTAACACCGAAGTCCATATACTGCACTTCTGTTATAAATTGCCGAAATTTGAACTGACGTGATTAATTGAAATAATCTTAAATCATATGCCCACATGTTCTTATATCATCCATATTATTCAATTCATAAACTATATTAAGAAAAGTCCATATACTGCACTACAGCATATCAAAAAATTCATAGTTCAGTAGAGTAATATTCTTCGCCGATCTGGATTACCGACACGATAATTATCAGTTTAATAAATAGCTTACTTTTGAAATGAGGATAAACATTGTACAAACCTCTCCATTCTCCGCTTCAGGTCTATGTGGCAGTCTATGAAACGTCAAAACCCCCTTTCAAAGCAACAGGTAGTCTGGAAAACAAAAATAAGCACCAATGATTAATTGCTATTAGTCAATAACATTCTAATTAATAGTTTCTTTTGGTTTTTATCTTTATAACATTTCTTTTGTCTGTACGGTAATGCATAAATCAAATAAATTGAAGAAATATAAAACACATCTGAACTGGCGGCCACGAAATAAGGTGGCTGAGACATTTTGAGCAGTTGTCAAGTCTTGCCTGTAGACTATCCCAATCATGCTCCAATTGACTCAGATGTTCAAAAAACAGGCAACGCTGGACAGGGTTGCCACAGAATTTTTGAGGCTATTTTTCCTGACTATTCCTGATCAATCTGAGATTTTTTTCCTGACGTTTTGTATTTGTGGGATTCCATAAATTAAGACATATTTTATGTTGTTTTTTTATGCAACCTCCTAAATTAAAAAAAAAATTAAACTAAGTGCTACAATAGCACAAAATTTCATAGACGCTACTTTACTAACTTTAGTGATGTTACAATAAAATATTTACAGTTTACTATAAAACATACAAAATTTATTATTTTAAAACTTAATATTGAATCAATTGAGGAAACAAAAGAAGAATATTCAAAGAAGTATGATTTTTCTTCAAAGAATATAAGAAAAATGAAATTTGATGACGTAGGCCAATGGAAAAAGAAATTTTATAGAATAAGCCTACGAATTGTTTCAAGGGATTAATTGAAAATGATAGCAGTTAAAATGTGGAAGTTAATTAATGTGGAAAAAACTTTATTATAGAAGGTTTGTCCAATTAAGTAGTTAATTCTTGATACTTACATAACAATGATTAAATAACCTTAACTAGCGGCATTACATTTGGGGCTCTGTGTACCGGTACTATAAAGCAACATTTAGGCTACTTAGTTCTTTCTGTGTAGCCGAAAGCATAAATTCATTTTTTTTAGGGTGATGCCCACATGAGCTCTAGGCTTGTGCGTGGGTAATGAGAGGGGTGGTGATGAGAGATGACGACTATTTTTAGGCAGTCGGGACCGACGGCTTTTCGTCTCCTCCGAAAGACGGGAGTGGCCGTTTCTGTCAAAATCCGTTCCGGCAACTGTATTCGATCTTGGAACCTTTGGATTATCAGACAGGCGCTTATCGCCCTCGGCTACGGACCACTCCATTAAAACGAGATATCGGTTTCGGTTGTTGAAACATTGTCAATCTCTGGTAAACTGAGTTATTAGATTAGTATGAGTTTACCAGAGATTGTCAATGTGTAACAACCGAAAACTGTATCTCGTTGTTTTAATAAATTTGTGGTTTTGACAACTTCAAGTCTTTTTATTCAGTTGGCTTAGTTCAATAGTAATGGTTTGGGAAGGGTAGCTTAAAAATCTGCAAATTTCCCAATTATCTAGCAAAATTAAAGACAAAATATTAGATTATGAAAATGTTAATAACAATATCATAATTTTAAACAGTAGGCTAGTGATGCTCAAAGAAAGTTCAACAATTAATGAATGGATCATGAAAAACCTGTTTCTAAAAATTGATTTGCTTCTCTACTCCATTCTAAAATAAATTGTAGACTGAATTAATTACAGAATGTGAAATACTATTCTGTATGAAATAATAAAAATAGCTGTGTTGCAGTAGGCCTATATGGACTTCTGTGTTAAACAATTAACTTATTCAGCTCTTTAGATTGAAGATTACAATTTATTGACAGAAGTCCATATACTGCACTTTCTCCATAGAAATACCCTATTTCAATATTCGAGAGCTCAAGTCAATGAATAAGGCTTAATTTGTTTACCTTACATGTACCCTAGGTACAAAGTTGGAAATGCGATACCCTAACCTATTTATTACACTTCCATACGTAATACACTTCAAATTGTTCTACTTTTGTTCTCAAAACAAATAAGAATCGCCTAAAATTAGAAATCATAGTGTCAGCAGAACGACAAGTCTATTGTAGCCTACACTCACCAAACACACTCCGAAATCTGACGTGAAGTCTTTCTTCGTCTAGAACACTACTTCAATACCAAAATTCCAACAGTTGAGTTATTGGACTGAACTGGAAAAATAGGGACCATCCTGGAATTCAATAAAAAAGAAAAGCCCAAGCAAGTGAAATAGAAATTATTTTCTCAACATTTCCGCTCTAACATGATGCACATAAACGTAGGCTACTAAAGATATTTCGACACACATAACCTAACTAACACGTTCATCTACCGCCGAAAAATGTTTTGGCGGCAATACACGGTTTTGGCGCTAGGCAGTGCTGACAACAGTAATAAAATATCAATAAACTATCGGAGTTTTATCAGGATATTTATACAGAAAGCTTATTTCCTGGATTAAAATCTTGAGAATGAATGTTATTTAGATTGATTCTAAGAATAATATTGATTCGGAACGAAACTGTACCAAAGTAGAACGACGAACAATTTGTGGCGGTACCATGCAAATATTGGATTATCGCTTACCCACCACCCGCACCAACAATCTTTTATAAAAATGTTTCAATTCTACCAAAAATTCTGTTTTTCCATAAACAATAGGCCTACCATTAATACCACAAATCCAGAAATGTTGTTTTCCAATAAACAAGAGTATTAATACAAAATTTATGTGAAGTATAGAAGAAAGCATAGTAAACCCCAATTTTACTTAAATCAAGGGACCAAGAGAAACGTTCGTTGTATCGGGATATTACATTATTAAAAACCTAGTTGCAAGTAGGTACACTAGGTACATTGAGTGTAATTAATAAAAAATATTTTTTTAAATACTTATATATTAGGTAGGCTACAGTAGTATATTGGGGCATTTGTTAAATCGAGGTTCCACTACACCTTTTATAGGAAAATTTGGGGTCTACATCTCATACAAAAATCAAATTCTCCTCTGTAATAACAACCAGACTGAACAAAGATTGAATGATTTGAATGTAACAATGCTAATAGGTACCGTAACAAAATATTCAGAAAATAGTAGATTATTGCTTGATGGTACTCTTCTTATTTGTCCTTGCCTTTTTCCCATTATTTGGGGTCGGCTCTCCTAGATCTTAATCGCCAGCATGCTCGATTCTGGGTCGTCTCTGGTGGTATGTCTAGGTGTTTCATATTTCTATGAACTAAAGCTATCCATATAGAGGGTCTGCCTCTGCTCCGCGGCTGTGTCTCCATATCTATAGTTCGATTCACGTGAAGAAGTCAGCATTGTTTATATGAGGAGCATTGATGCCAAGTTTTATTGAGAGAGAAAGAGAAAACTGCACCAGACGTATTTTTTGGAACTGTGTGCGACAACAATGCACAGTGCGAATAGGATAGAGACATCAGCAACTGCCTTGTGCTGAACAAGGATAGCAAACTCCCATCTAAGCAATGCTGACTTCTTGACGAGAATCGCACTATAGAACTTTTCTTGTCATGTGATGCGGTGGGCGTCTGCTGACATGACCATACCAGCGCAGTCTTCCCTCAGTCATTTTCTCAGCAATAGGTGCTACAAATGGACATGTGAAACTGGCAACCAGCTGGTAGGCCTAAGCCCACATAGGGCTGTTGAGCCATTGACAAACAAGAAAACAAATGGACATATTACTATAAAAGGCATATTTTACTTTGATGCTCTGTGATTAGTTCTGCGTTCTTGACGCATGCGCAGAAAAATTTAGCTCTCATCAATGCCGATCGTATGATATAATGATATTGACCTTTTTTGACATGCTCTTGTTAAAACCAGGAAGCAGAAAAACATTACAGTATGGCTATATTATGGTCTTCAGGTAAACCTGATCAGTATTGTTCGTTGTGGCATTTTTGTCCAATCCACGAACTAGTCTCAAATTATTCAACTACTGTATAATGAAACGATCTAGAATTTTAGGGTTTGAAAATACAATATTGCAAAACATTAATACTGTACTATATTTACACACTTATAATTCGATCTACAGAACTTCAAGTTTTGGAAAATTGAGCTGATTTTCCAACCAATGACTAGCAGATAGGAGTAACTGTTCTTGGAAGTTGGGTGCCATCAATTGCAAACTGATTGGTAGACTGCTAGCTGATAAACAAACAGGAATAGAAATAGCCGGGCAACCTGAAACAATTTGAAGGGCTTTTATACATCACCGCTCAAAATGATATTTTAGTTAATTCAAATTGAAGAAAAACAAGATTATGATATTCCGATAATTTTGATAGATTGGATTACCAGTATTACAATCATATTGATGCAAATTTATCTATTCATCAAATCAAGCACCATCAATTAATTAGCAAATTGAAGCCTGTCAAACCCCTATTTTATAATTCCTTTTCCATCTACAACAGTTTATAAAAATAGACAATGAATAACAATGTAGAAGTAGATTGTAGGCAGGGCTATTCAACAAGCCAATTTGAAGTAGGCCTACCAATTCCAGTTTTATTTTCAGTAATTTAAGGATGAATGATGTTGAGAATCTCACACATCCATTTGCATTGAATGATTAATCATTATTATTATTATTAGCATATGGCGTTAATCGGTGGGGAGATCCATAGGTCTGACAGTGAATCTGGGTGATAGGCTATCAGGTTATTCAAAGATCATAACTCAAAAATGATTGTATTTAATTTTGATTGCTACCACCAGAGATTGGCAATGGATGAACTGTTTTCCGATATTGATTAGTTCGCATTCACTTGATAGTTTAATCCAAGCTCTGAAACATTTTTTGGAATAATTTTTTAAATCAATTTTTGGGAATAAATAATTGAAAAATGAAAATAAGAATCAATAAGATGATAGATTAAAATTTAAAAATAAAAAGATGAAAAATCAGTGTTTCTATAAAGCAATATACTGACCAGACATGTTGGCTGGTTGCGTGCAGTAGTCCTGAGTTGAGCACTGTTCTCTGTTGTCAAGTTTTATGAATTCTTTCAAGAGGGGAGGCTCGGAAAGGGTCACGGGCGTAAGCAGAACGTCAACTTTCGACCAGACATTTTTGAAATCGTTGGCTATCAGTCTTCTCACTTTCATAGCTTTCATGAAATATTTCTCATAATTACTGCAAAATAAAATTTTACCAGTAAATAAAATGAAAGAATTCTAGACAGTCTACATTAAACTTGGAAATAAGAATATTATAGCACGTCAATTTCTACAACGATAACTGTTGAATAAGTAGCCGTTACAATAAATTCAAGTTATTATTAATTTATTGTAGTTGTTTCAGTTTATGAGACAGAAAAATTTGACACCTTGTAAGATGGACTTTAAAAGTTACAAGATTCATTTTTATTGTAGTGTGATCGAAGCTTGAAAGGTAGGCTACTGTAGTATTAGTGGATTATTTAACATGCTAAGTGAAATCGTTTGAAAGAGTTATACTAAAAGCAGGAAGAATACTGAAAATTTCAATCTCATGAAATTTATTCACCCCCCCCCCAAATATACAATATACTGTACAAGCAAAAAAGAACAAGAAAGTCAAGAAAAGTACAAAATACATAATGCTCAACAAATATTAGTAAATTAACAATATTGCATTACAATGCTATGAGAAATGTTACACTTTTTTTTACAGAGAATCTGAGGTATGCATCCCACACATTTCAGTTTGCAAGTTTACTTTGATTTTAAAAAGATTTAATTTCTAGAATATATATTATTTGAACTATATTTTTCAAGAGGTTTCAAATAATTCTATGCATGATAATGACAATAGTATTTCTGGGTTCAGCGATATTTTAGAAACTCGTGTGACTTCACCTTTGGATGAGAAAATAGTTGCCAGCCAGTATTCGGCCCCTGACAACATCATTGAATCCGTGCTTTCTAGAGTCAGCGTACAACTGTTCAGTGGACTTGGTCTGCTCGGGTCGCAATCCATACTCCAGGCCATCATATCGAGCCATATTGCTGGCCACTTCACACTGGTTAAGCACTGAGTAGCACGCTATAGAATAGCCAGTATGTGGTAAGGATACCTGAAAATACATAACACGTAAAAGAATGAGATCAATGCTGTCTATTCCACAATGAATTTATTTGAAAATTCACCTTATTCTTTCAACTACTATGGAGAAATTCTACAATATCTCGTAAATTACATATAAAACATATTCATTATGGCTAAGATATACTACAGATCAGAACAGACTTTTTTGCTTAAGTAAATCATTCAATGCAAAACATGAGCCTATTCTGGAGCTTCCAAATTATTTTTTATAATTTCAACCAGATCATTAAATTCAATAATAAACCAATCTGCTACTAATGACTGCTATTATTGTCATCATATAGTCAACACTCTATCAATGTTAATTTGGAAATGATAAAATGTCATCTAATCTTCAATTATATAAATCTTACTGTATTATTTTAGAGAATTTATTCATTATTTAAGAGTTATTATTATTTACATGTACCGTTTTGAATAAACACATTTCCGCGCACTCATTTCATGCCCATGCGGGTCTTATAGATTTATTTCAATGTTTGTATTGAGTACCTATTGTATATCTTTGTAAAACTTGAAACAAGTGAATTTGAATTACAACATTAAAAAGAGAAAATAAATAATAACATTTTCAGCAGACTCTCATTGACAAAAACAAAAAAAATGTGAAGAAAACTTCTTTTCTACTTAATTTAACAGTATTAGTCCGAGGTAATATTGTCACACGCCTAGTACAGGAAAAGTGTAATACAGTACTAATAAGATTCATATTGAACTTGATCAAAGTTTTGCGACAAATGGAGCATTAATACCTGAGAAACAGTTGCACCGGCTTCCTCTAAGAGATTGGCCACTCGCTTCCAGGCATCTATGACCACTGGCGACATTCCTGGACAGTGATATTCTTTTGGGATACCCACCTTTATGCTACTTATATTGAAACTGTCATTCAAAACAACTGCTGATTTGTCCCTTTCAAGTGTAGTAGAATCATTCTCATCGAATCCAGATATAACATCTACAAATATAAAAGTCTCAAAATAATCTTCATTATAAAAGAGGGTGTCACAAATTTATTGAAAGTATTTAAAATTGTGCTACTCTAATTTTAGAGTAAGTATTGGTGTCGATATAACATGTTTCATGGGTTTTTTTGGCAATAAGCTAATTGATTCGATTTGTTATAAAAATAAATTTAAAGATGAGTATTGCAAGTTTGAGTGAGATTCAAGAAATGTATTGTTATACAGTTTGTACATAATAATTAATTGAACGAAATTCCTAATTAATGTCATATTTCTGTTGTCAATATTTGCAGTAGCAGAAGTCTTCAGAATATTATATGGCATTAATTAGGAATTTCGTTCAATTAATTATTATAAATGTTTGTTTCATCTGAATCTTGTCTATATTCAGAAACATAAGCTCGGCATAATTCGGAGCTTGGAAGTTAATCACAAAAAGGTAATCAAGTTTCCAATAATTTTAATATTAATAAAAATCTTATGACTTAACAAGACAAAATGAGACTTGGAAGTATTGGATGAGCTTCAGGGGTTTCTAGATAAATTAAATTTGTTAGGTTCGTTATTATTTTTCCTTTCATATACAGAAACTGGTGCTCTGAATAAAGCTGACTGTAATAAAGAAAATTCCAGGGCGGCTGAATTTTTTCACAATTTTTTGCTAGAAATGCAGTACTTCTACTCCATCTCTTTTCAACGAAAGAGGACTTTGGGCAACTATTAATATTTTCTCAGTAGACTCAACTCAGTTTATTCAATTTGCTATTTTTGAGAGCAGCATAAAAGCTTGTAACGATAAAATTTCAGAAAACATAAGCTCTTGAATATCTCAAGTTTAATATAACATGATCTTGAGTACCTTGAATAATCTTATTTTTCATTCTACCTTGAATTTTATATTGGTAATAATCAAAGGAACTCACTAAAAACATCGGCTACATCACTAACTGATCTAGCCATTATTCCAGGCACATCCATTGAATTGACTAATGGGATCAGTCCGAACCTAGATACACTTCCGTATGTTGGTTTCAAACCAACGATTCCACAATACGCTGCTGGATTCCTAGTTGATCCACCAGTATCCGAACCAAGGGCACTATGAATAAAACAAAATACACACATACAGTACTATTTTATGGATTGAATTTTGTTAGGTGACATTACACCCTCTGAAAACTTTAATAATGGCAGTGTGATGTATTTTATGTTCATTCTCTTTCTTAGAAGTTTCTCAAAATTAACTTGATACATATAAGTTAAGTTATTATTCAGATATCAGTTATAGTGGATATCAATCATAAGCAATCTGTTTAAATTTATTTATAAACATGAATATATCATTATATAGCCTGTAATGATAGAAAAGTATTGATACTGACGCAAAGCAGGAGCCAGTGGCAACCGCCACAGCACTTCCCCCAGAACTTCCTCCCGCTACCCTTTCAAAAGTGCCTCCTTTTGACGGAATTCCATCATTGACTGATTTGTTACCTAGCATGTAAGGGATATCAGAGCCCCAAATATTCTTGGTTACTCCGTGAATGGAATCAACAGTCCCTGACCTGTAACAGAATCGAATGAAATTCTTCAATATGGGGAAAAAGAAATATTTGATGTAAAAATAGCGCATTATTAAAAAATAAAATCTCTGATAAATATCATGCTTTATAAATATTAGATTGTTTGATTTTGCAATAGTTTTTTATATTATGGCTTTTTATCGGTGGGGAGACCCTTACGGGTAGGTTCCACCTCGCCTTATTTTTTGTATAGGTCACCCATCCGAGAGCAGTCTTGAATGTTTGTTACTTAACCACATGATCACTTAGCAACCGCTCTCACCGAGTGACCGAGTATAGTGACAAAAGTGGAAACTCTATAACTCTAATACATAATAATATACAAAAAATGAAACAAATATACAAAACAAATCCTCTTGAAAGTTGTATAACATAATATCTTATAATTCAGAATTTATTGCTATTGACACTTTTCTTCATCATATATTTGTATTGACAATAACTCGAATACATGAATATACAGATTGTGGATAACATAGAAAAAAATAGAAACATACAATTATAAAAATGGTGAGTAGTAAGTAAAACATTCTGAATTATAACAGTATCAACAGGCAAACTAAATAAATGTTATGTAACTTTCAAGAGGATTTTTTGTTTCTGTCTATGAGATAGATCATATCATGCGATCCGATAGATGTTTTCTTTACCCCATGGCAAATTCATCCATGTTGGTTTTTCCAATAAGAATAGAACCAGCGTCTTTTAGTCTCTGAACGACTGTAGCATTATAAGTTGGTACAAAATCATTTAACATTTTTGACGAACAAGTTGTCGTGATACCTTTAGTACAAAAGTTATCTTTCACAGCGATTGCCACACCTTCGATTTTACTTCTTACTTTACCTGAAACAAAGGTTGAATCAATATTTCACTGTTTCTTCCGACCATACTAATTGATATAGTTCAGAGCAGATTTACTCTAACTCATGTTGTGGAAATTAGAAGTTTTCAAACAGACCTAATTTTATAGCTAAGTTTTGGAAGATTCATGAGCATGAGCAGAGTAAAGATTTTTGGTCAAGTTATGAAGAATAAATAGATTTATTTTATCAAATGATAGCCTAATGCATCTTAAAGTATAGTATACCATGCATTCTACACTAGAATGCAAAGCGCTTCACACCTCTCATCTACTTGCTAGATAAAAAAGCTTTCAACAATGTTTCAGTAGTTTCAAAATAGCCGAGAAAAAATTGTGCCAAGTAACTGCACTTCAGCCGAGAATAGAGACTGAGAATTTAAAAAAACTTGAATCAAAGAAGTCTAAAAGGATAAATTTGTAATAGCAGGCCTACACAACTTACCATGCTGAAACTTGAGCTGGCTCTCTGAGGCACAATTTAGAGCTTCATTTTTCAGTATTCTAACGAAAGCATTCAATTTTTTCACCTTATCCGCCCTACTAAGACATTTCTCGCATAAATCTATGGGTGATATTTTACCGTCACGAAGAGTGGAGGCCACCTGAAATAAAATAGATCAGAGATTTTATATAAAATAGGAAGGTTAGGACTATCGCAAATGATGAATTCAGGAGTTGATTGAAAATAATTCATTCAAAAGTAGCCTACTTAAAAGCCGGGTAATCAAATGTACCGTATCGTAAAGATTTCAAAAATAAACTTATAATTATTTCATAGACAATATCAAATAATCCAATTGAAACATTCACTTGTCTGCTAATTTGAATACATTAACATACCTCAGAAATACTCAATTTCAACATGATTGAAGATAATCCAACATAAATAACACTTAAAAATACAGATCACTCTTTATTTTCTTACAATTTTATTTTTGAGGTTAGGAAAAATTCTGTCATCGGAGAAGTATCGATCTATCGAGGCATCAAAACATCGAGATCTCGTTTGTGCTAGAATCGATTCTTTATAACATCGATCTACACTTGACCTGCTATCGACTACCATGAGGAATCCTAGATTCAATGAATTTTGAATTTCCTTTTTCTCTACCAGGAGCGCCATTTCACCAAACTGTTAGGAAGGGGGGACACCAGGGTGTATGGAAATACCCACCATGGAAAGGGGGTCCAGGGGTCTAACATTTTTTGAAATATTACGTTTAAAAATGTAATTTTAAGCTTCATTTTGTCTTTCTAAAGTCTAATACAATAATATTATTGATAGGCCCGCTATTTCAAATATTTCAAATTATTTATCCGATCTTTGAGGGGGGCCTAGGCCCCCCCTGCTCCCCAAATGGCGCCCCTGTCCTCTGCTACTTTTAATATCTAGGCATAACTTACATCTAAACGAAACTATAAAAAGATTCATTAAATAGCCTACTTGAAAATTTCTATCACACACTTTGGGTGATTCGACTTACTGCAAAAAATTTAAAAAGTTGCCGGTGCTCGTGCAAGGTCATCAAGGACGCAATGGTCATCATATAGAGAGTAATATAATTTATTATTGTCTGTCTTCCTGTACTATATGTATTGGACCTTTTTTACAATAAACTTGTAGAGCTTCACTAATATTTCTATAAATATTGTGTGTTTGTCATAGGTGTGAATCTCGAGCATTATCAGAATGATGGTAGAGTAATGTAAAGTTATGTAATCAGGGCCGCATTAAAAACCCTTGGCGCCCTGGGCTGAATAATACGCAGCGGCGCGCAGCGCCCGCAGTCCCTACCGCATCCCCTACTACCCGTGAAACTGTGCCGCTGTCTATCATTCAGCCCAGGGCGCCAAGGGTTTTTAATGCGTAAGTCTTGGGTGTTGTAAAAATCCTCTGTTGACACTCCTTTTGGGAGTAGCCCAACGTTTTTCGAAGCTAACATTACTGTATTAGCCAAAAAATAGTATTCAGTTAGTATTTAGTAGCCCAACGTTTCTCAAAGCTAACATTATTAGCCAAAAAGTAGACTAGTATCCAGTTTGCTAGTCTGGATTGCTCCAGTCTGTAGGCTACCTAAAGATGATCAGCCCCCAGTACAGTCAATGATAGGGCAATTCACTGACACGCTCACTTTCGCCTCAAGAACACTATTGAACCAAGTCCCCTATTTATTCCCCAAGACAAAACAAGACAGTGCGTGTGTAATTAGCTTTTGAATGACACAATAGTAGGTTTCTTGGCCTCAATGGGTTATGTTGTACGGTAGCATGACTTGGAGTAAGTTACAGTTGAAATTACAGTGTTTACAAATAACACTGAGTATCAGTATCAGTTCTTCAGGCCAGTATGTACGTAATCGTAAAGCAGAAAGCAAAAATGGGTTAGAAAATTATCTTAGTGGATAATCTTCAATCGAATGCATTACAAGTTCTGTATACAAAATATATAATATATAATGAAAACACTAGGATGTAGTCAAAAACTACTGTATTTAGTAGAGAAATTCACAATCATGATTCGCAACTGAAGATGGCTCAATGATGCCGAAACATGATTGTGAATTCTACTAAATACAGTGATATTGTTGACTGCATCCTAGTGTTTTCATTATGTATTATAAATACCACAACATCTCGCCAGACTTGTGTCAGATGTTTCGGTATTCAAGTTGAAAAATTGAGCTATTCCCAAATAAGTAAGGTGTAGGTCATTTCTGAAGATGTAAAAAACAAGAATGGGTTTAACAAGAAGGCAATAAGGGGTTATTGTAAATGAATGATTTTGTGCTGAGCTGTGATTTGTAGTTGATCATAGGAAAAATTAATAGTACCTGTTATAAAAATGTAACATTTTAATCTTCAACAATCACAACATATTTAATACATGTACAGATGTACTATGAGAATCGCGAGTTTCCCTGATAGAATATTCTGAATTACTTAGGCCTACATCAATTCTCACAGAAAAATTTACGTTCAATTATAGAAAATGTTGATTATGCATGTTGATTAGGTTATTTCCTTTTCAATAAAAATTGGTTACCAAAAAGTTGAAAATACATACGGTACTGATCTTGATATTTTTCTCAGTATTCTAGTGCTTACTTATCGAGAAACATGTAATTGCTGTAATCACGATTCAAGAATCAAGAATAATAAATGTTTTTCGCCGTTAAAATTATCGACATCAAAATCAAAAATCTATCCTGCTTTCCTCTTGTTCATTCATTTCATTTCATAATAATTATCAGTTTTCATTTTGAGTTACATATTATTTTATTGATTATTCAACCTGAAAATTAATTTTCCTGGAAAGCAAATTGTTTTTCGACTGACCGTGGAAACTATAATAAGCGATTGGTTGAGTGTTGGTTCTATCACTTACACTACCTCCAGTTGCACGAACAATTAATTGAATATAACGGCCGTAAAATGATGTCATCTTCATCATTGCAACGAAAACCAATTAATGAAAAACTAAATGAGCGATTCTTAGGACAATGCGTCAATCAATTAATTGGATTTTCGTGCTGGCCGTTAAGCAGTTTAATCTGAAAAACGCCGGAGATCTGGATCATTTTGTTATCATTCATATTATAAAAAATCCATGTAATTTGAAACTATATTATTGATCCTATTATATAGCCTCTCTTACATTGATTGTTTTTGCTTGATTTCAGCTGTTGACTCAGATATCAGATCTAGATGAACATTATTTAGTAGGCCTATTGAAATTTTCTATAATTATTATAATTTTCAAAAGAGCTAACGTACAATAATTTCTGAAGTGATGAACTACAGTAGTTGTAGTATTATTGTGAAATTCACCGTCAAAAAATGAATTTTTGTGAAGTGTTATATTACACTCTTATTTTAAAGTATTTACACTAAGTGTTATTTTTAATCGCGAAATGAATGAAAGTAAGTTATACAGGGTGTTTCAGAACTCCCTACCAATACTCTAGGGCATTGTTCCTGGGTAAAAACCATATCGAAATATCATATTTAAATTGTCCAGAAGTCCTTAGTTACTCACACAGCTGCCATTTTGTTTTTTCACTTATTATTTTTTATCTCAATAATGGTGGAACATATGGAATTGAAACTTTGCACCAACATTTATGACAACTAGACAAAGCTACAAAAAAAAAATCATGACAATTTTTCAAATCCATAAAAAAAATGGCGGTCATTCAAAATTATGTTTCTTGAATAACTCGGAAACCGTTGATGTTACGAAAATTTTAGAAGAATAACTTTTTTTAGTAAATTTGATTAGAAATCGATTGAAACCTTATTCGTCAAGATTGGACCAATATTGACTGAGATATGGCAGCTTTAGTGATAGGTAACCGCTGTAGGTTAGTTGCACCCATTTTTAATATCTTTGAAATTCACACGAAATACTCTAAAATCGCTCACAAATAACATGCAAATCATACAGAGGCTCTTGCATTGTTGTGGCAGACTTTAGCCGCATGCCCAGGATGCACTGCAACTAGCCTCCAGCGGTTACCTATCACTAAAGCTGCCATATCTCAGTCAATATTGGTCCAATCTTGACGAATAAGGTTTCAATCGATTTCTAATCAAATTTACTAAAAAAAGTTATTCTTCTAAAATTTTCGTAACATCAACGGTTTCCGAGTTATTCAAGAAACATAATTTTGAATGACCGCCATTTTTTTTATGGATTTGAAAAATTGTCATGATTTTTTTTTGTAGCTTTGTCTAGTTGTCATAAATGTTGGTGCAAAGTTTCAATTCCATATGTTTCACCATTATTGAGATAAAAAATAGTAAGTGAAAAAAACAAAATGGCAGCTGTGTGAGTAACCAAGGACTTCTGGACAATTTGAATATGATATTTAGATATGGTTTCTACCCAGGAACAATGCCCTAGAGTATTGGTAGGGAGTTCTGAAACACTCTGTATATTTTATTCAAAGTTCATGCCTTGATTCAGAAACAGGTGATTCGTAACCCATCCTTATTGATTGTCAGATTAGTTTCTACTTATATCACAGATTTGACGTCTAGTGAGATCGGACGTCCCCATCTCAATTGCCAATCAAGACCATCATTGTTTTTCTCCTGAGAACCTAATCTAATAACGAGTTGATGCCCTATAACTCGTGGGCATTTTTCATAGTTCTCACAATCTCAAATGGCGAGTTGTGTCCTAGTCAATCAATTACCGGATCAACGGAAGGGTAATAGGAGAAGAATGGTAGCAGAAGAATGAGAGTAGCAGTGTGGGCGTAGGAGAAGCAGGAGTGGAGGCTATTCAGTTTGATGCATGAATAAGTTAGTGAGTGAGCTTGGCAATAATAAGAGGTGTGCGCTGTAGCTCAGACACTCCACTTGGGCAATTTCCTCAATGAAACGGCACTGACGCGAAAAGAAGAGAATGTCAGCACCTAGGCCAGTATTTCCTCTCATCCGCTCCTTGCGATACAGTGCATTGTCGACTGTAGTAGAGGATACTTGCAAGGGATTGACCGTTTATCAGTGCTGCAGTCAAGCTTCATTTGTGGAAATATTGTAGAAAATTTGGTCTGCGCATGCGCATCGGAAGCATGTGATGAAGGGTATTCCTCCCTCCAACGTGAGTGGCAAGGGGCTGTGCGCAAGGCCTAGCTTGCCCCTTCAACTGAGATCTCATCTCATCTCATCTCACGCCGTGCCGTCTGCCTCTACAACGTGCATTTCCACAGCTCTCATGCTTTAAGGTAAGCCAAGTGCACATTAACACTATCCATGATACCTTTTCTGATGCAACTAACTACCGGAACACAACACTAGTATTAAAAGCTCATTTCCAAGCTTCCCAATTTGAACGCTAGGTTATTGCGGACTTTCATGTTTGGTTTCCCTCTTTGATGACATATCGTGCGTCTTCTTCGAGTAGTAATAACTATTAATTCAAGTGACCATTGATATCGATGTAATGCTTCAATTATTGTTTCATGACAGTTCCTCATTGAATTGATCCACATTCCTCTAGTCGATTGAATCATCACAAATGAATCAGCATCATTAAATGAAAAACATTGTTGCTTATCAAAACATTATATTTATACTTTTTCAATTACCATACGGTACCAGAGTTATGTGAATGTCTAATTACTTGGTTTAATTGGTTTTTAATGAGATTCGAATCGAGATCCATTGGAATACGGATTATCTGTTCATTTTCTAATCACATTTTCTGATAGAATAACACACTGTAATTAACTTCATTCAATATAATATACATATTATGGTATGTACCGTATTGCTTCCAGTAACTCCTCTGTAGAGATAGTACAAATAATAATAAGTAGTATATTGCTCAGATCAAATCTCCCGTAGTGGAACTCACGAGTGCTTGGATCTCACTTCAGAATTAAATGATGTGGGGCATCAGTCTTGATAACCTTATCAGGATTCTGAATCGAAATATCTCCTGAAATAAATATAAAATGTTTTCATTATTTTCTTTGTAGCCTACACAAAACGGATTTATTTCAACCTCATTCATTTGAATGCTCCCTTTCCATAACTTGTGGAATTGAGTTCAAAACGCGATTTTCAACACACTTCTTCCAACTCTCATTTTTGAATCATTTCTATCTACATCTTGGGGGAATTTTATTGACCAAAAACGACGTTGGGAGGTTTTGGGCGGGTCACGGTTTCACACGTGTAGCAACAGTACTCTGCGTTGCCAGCAGAGTACACTGGTGTCGTGGGGAGGGAACTGTTCATGAATGGAATTGTTGGCGTGATATTTTATTATTCTACACTACTGATTACTATAGAATACTCTACATGTATATGAGTGCTCTCATATTTGTAAACATTGTGGAAAGTTCTGCATAATTCTCTCATCACCCTAATCTCTACTCAGAAAACATAGAGGTCAATCTATAACCTATCTTAATTTCATTATCGAGACTGTTTTGTTCCTAGAATATGTCTCAGTCTTTCCAAGACTGATAAGTACAGGTCTTTCCAAGAGATAGATGAAGAATGATATTGGAAGAATAAATATATTTCATTAAAAATGGAAAAAATAATGAGCTAAGGTATTAATCCATCATTATGCTTCGGCTGAAGAGTTTATAACAAATGATTGAGTATCTTTCGATTATACTCTTACTAGTAGACTTGCTCATTTCGTTTTTTTAAAACTTGGCAATGACCAAACGTGAAAATTGAAATAATACGCACATTTTCTCCACGAATAGAAAATGATCATTCCATCTAAATACTCGGGATCAGTCGTATGTCCTATCTCAGTCCTATATGACTCAGGATAGTAATATGAGATTCTCATTCCAGATGGTGCTTTTCATTTTTCTTGCTTATCTAAAAATCCAACTATTTGATTTCACTGTCCACTGTTTCACATAAACCTTCCGCCAAGATCAAAAATAACATTGGAGAGTATCCTTGGCTCTCCAACCTTTCAATCTAATCTCCCATTTTCTCGTCAATGACGGTGTTACACAACGAATCGCCGATCACGTAGAACGTAAACTCAAAGTTTAATGTGCTGCGTGAAGTTAATAATCCAATCCACCTTAATGATTTCTTCCCGCTAATGATTTGCTGATAGGACGAGATCGCTTGATGATCTTTCAAATAGTGATGATGTATATTCACTGTTCTTTTCTTTTACTGCAACCATCAGTGAATAACTTATATTTATACGATATCATAAAATATTATGAACGATGAAGTTGATGAACATTGTAATTGATATGGTGATTGTAGATTATAAATACAAAGTTGTCTATAAATACAATAAATACAAGTTATCTATCTTGGTATATTATACTGTGATTATACTTTAGAAACTTGAGTACGTAAGAAAGTAATTGATATCTGTTTGGATAATGTAGATTCCATGGAAGTAATTTATAAATTTATGAGTAATATTGATAGGCTTCATTGGATTTATAAAGAATACTACTGTTGTCTTCCAGACCCATAATAAATTAGTCTTTAAATACAGAAATATGTGTTATAATGGGATCATTCACATCAAAATAAGAATAAGAAGTTTTAAAAAATTTATTACTGTACATTGAATGATAAAGGATCGCTTGTGAGGAATGTGTTCAATGATTTATTATTAAGTCATAAACGGGCAATTTCAATTTACAGTAATAAAATAATAAACTTTCTTTATTGAGAGTTGACATTGTTGATATTGAGAGAACAATATCATTTTATGTCACATTCCGTGTAGACGTTTTCATGAAATTCTTCTCCATTTTCCCATCTACTAGACGTTATCACTTCCTTGCTATTCCGTCACATATTATTCATTATTTCCAAGAGTCTCCGATCAATAATTCATGAGAATCTCGCAGAATATAAACTGGTTGAGACGCCTCGATCATAACCAACCTAGATTATTAGAAAACGACTATTTTCTTGTAAAATATATAGTATTGCCAACATTTTTTCGAGTAAATAATTCCAATCATTGGATCTAGCCTTCCAAGTATTGGAAAAGAGCAGTGAATTTATCATTAATAATACTCTATAATTATGTAGCATAATTATTTGAAATAGTTGCAGTTCATATTTGCATCTAAAATAATTTCTCAGTTATGATGATGTATCACAACAAGTAGTTTGTTAGATCACTCAATCCTTCTATTTTGAAACAACCTTTACCTGTGGAAGCGATCATGTGTTGCAATTGGTCTCGATCACGGTAGATCAGATTCTATAAAAATACAATAGTCTGCGGCTAAGCTTGAACAAAAGTGGAAGCTATTTATTAAATTTGTTCAATACACCCTTCCCACTGACGGTTCTGCAACTGAATAATTTATTATTGAAAAGTTTATAATCGAAATTTGAACTAGTTTAATTTAGCTAATTTAGTATCGATAACCACGACCACCACTTATCAGCTGATATCCTTTTTAAAACAAAGTAGAAAAAACTTTCCATGTTATAGAATAAAGTAAAATAAATAAATTTCGTTTTTGAAGAAAAAATGTGTTTTTTATTATCATTTGAAAATAGGGAGGTTATTTTGCCGCACTCTGTATAATGCTAGGTCCAAACCCTGCGATAATCTGATAACACTGCGAATTGATCTGATTGATCAAACAGATTGATGCGATAAATTGGACATCGATGTTCTGTCCAAACGCAACATTCTTTTGTCTCAAATTTCATTGCAAGTTGGCAATGCCACCTATATGGCTTTGGTGTTCGGAAAACATAAAAAGCATCAAATAAACATTAAAAACCTTATTTTTTATAGAATTTTAGCCATAAAAAGTTACAATTTTGCTACTCATTCGTTGGCTTTTCAATCAAACGACCAAAAAATGCAAGTTCCCTGATGTGAAAAACGATTTAAACTCAATATTATTGATAATAATATGTAACAAATTTCAGGACTAAAACTCCCGTAAAAACGAGATTCCTGATTGAAATTCTTTATTTATTCAATTGTTATTCAAATTTGACACTAAAAATCCGGCGATCGCAACAATAAATTGAAGCACCGTCCAGATGTTCCAATTTATCGGTGCAACCACGCCAGATTATCAAATTTCCGTTCAACCTTCCAACCGCGACATATCGCAGCGATCTCTCGTCTAAACGCTGCGATCACTGACACAATTTGGTTGGTTCGATCAGATCGATTCAATTTATCGCAGCGTTTGGACATGGCTTAAGACAAGGATATAAGGAACTATAGTATATAGAAGTACTCATGCATTAAAAAAGAATAACGAAAATAACTTTCAAAAAATACATTCTTTGAAATGTTTGACCAAATGCTTATGAATGTTTGTGAATACCACTGTATGTTTTGTAAATAAGATAGATTGGCTTATGCCCGGTTTTTCAGTCGCTCAATTGACAGTTTATGGATCCAATAGCACTATTGAATCAATAACGATGTGTTTTCAAATGCAAAAAAAAGTTATTGATTCAATAAGTTTATTGAACGACTGAAAACCCGGGCATTAAACTTATAAAAATAAAAAATATTGTAAAACAACTGTGAAAAAGTGTAAATTTCAGTAATCTAAGTTCATTGGATTCATTACTTGAATAAGATGTTAGGTGGCAGTATTGTTATACACACTATTATGAATATCTTACAAAATGTCAGTTATCTTCAATATTTTTATGGCGTGTCATGAACAGTCTGTCAACGATAAAAGGATAAAATTCCCATTCAAAATCACTGCTGAAGTGGATTCATCATGCCCCTCTTAGACATTTACGATATACACGTACAATAAACTCTGATTATTTCTTGATCACATCATGCTTGAGATTTAAGGAATGAATGAGTCTGTTATTACCGGTTATCGTAGTGAGCATTACAGCGTGTAATAGAAAAGTAGCAATTTAGAATAAACATTGTATCATTATAGTAGAAGTGTGAGATTTGTGCCAGCCTCTCCTTCAATCAGTTGATACTTGTGTGAGTGATGGTATTTTGTTCTCAATCTAAAGGTATGATAGAACTTTTTATAATATAAGTATAATATAAGATATATATAGGCTTTATAATAAGATAGAAACTTCATCCACTTCACTACCATTGAAATTTGCAGTAGATTCACAATGATTAGCATGAATGAATTCAGTTTTCAAGAGAATTTCTATTGGTCACGAACTAATTAAATTTGAAAATAATGATTGACAGCGTTTGCTTTAAAATACGTTATTATTGTACACAACAGAGAAGATAATCTATTGTTTACTTCTTTTGCATTTTGCTTCATTTATGAATTTATTCATTCACATATACATACAAAAGCTTACAGACACATACCTGTAGTCCATTACAAGCCTTATTGACTTAATTGTTTACATATCTAGTAGAAAAAGGAGAAATACAAAAGAAACACACCAGTTGAGTGAATTTCATTAATCTCTACTGATTAATTAAACGATAATTTTTCTAACGCTATCGATTAATATTACATCAGTCTTCATAACAAGGTTGAATGAATTTGAGAATTATTTAATGAGGTTGGAAATCTTGTGGAAATTCTCTCAATTCATTTTTATTCGCCTACAAAATGTTTTTCGTTAATGAATTTTAATTCTAAAAGTTGAAGAAACACATTAAAAACACCACATTTTTAAAAAACTATGAATCCTTATCCTAAGAATCGAGTGTCGTTTCTTAAAAAAAGAGCGGCTAAATCAAAAGTGGGTCAAGGCATTGTGCCTGTGCTGACGGTCTGTTACTCAAGACTATACACTGCAGGCGCACTCACTCATGTCTCCACATTTTCTTGTCTCACCCAAAAGCTTTCCATCAATCCTTTTTTTATACTTATTCTTCTTATAAGGAAAACCACGAAGAAGGTAAATGATAAAGGGGTTGAAAACTGTTTTGAGAAAGATTGAGTGAGTGTGTTTGTGAGAAATAGCAAGAGAGTGTCATGACAAATGTTAGGCAGGTAGTATCCAGCGCCGGAAATTGAAGCATTTTTGTTTCACTTATACTGTAATATGTACTGTACTTGTACTGTATCTGTATACTGTGTACTATTGTTTGTGTTGTGTGTTCTCTCTTGTGCATAGATAGACCTCGATACCATAGAATCTTGATTATTATTAATTAGTCTATCACCGATATAGATAAGTGATCAATGATTCTGAAATTCCCACGTGGATTGGAGTTTAATCGTCTATGAGTGCCATTTACTCATTTCAGTCTGAAGCTATTTTCTGCTGCAATGATCACAGACGATCTTCACTAGAAATATCGAACAATGAGATTTGAGAAACTTTTCTATCCAATGCATTTAATTCATAGAAATGAATAAAGTAGACATTTATGCTTGGTGTTTTTATTCATGTACACGAGGAATAATTTGTGATTTGTGTATTGTTTGACAATTGAAAAGTCAATAATATTCCCAAAACTTGTAAATATAAAAGAATAGTATTGATTTATTTCTTTTCTTTTGCTGCGGATAATTCCCACATAAGTTTATTACTTGTGCGTGGGTTACGGGAAAATGCCAGACGGAAACGGGAATCAAACCCGTAGCAGACTGAAGGTGTATGTGACGCTCCAGCTAACTAGGCTACGGCTGCTCGCCAAAGATTTGAAGGAATTGCTTCGTGATAAAATCCAATAAATAAAATTAAACAAAATTATAAATAGAATATATTCTAAACAGAATAAATCAAAGAAAAACGTGATGAATTGAAGAAACATCACTATCGAAGAGAAATATTGTTTTTAGTTACCTACCTTGAGTCTTTAGTCAAGAATTTTATGGATAAAACCGATCGAATGATTGGTATTTTGAATTGCGTTGAACATGTTTTGGAGACTATGTAGTTGACATGAATAAATCCGCATTGAAAGACATTGTTGTCATAAATAATATGAAAGTTAGGTAATTGTGAGTGAAGTAACAAAAACTTACTCGTGCTTCAATAGTTTGAAGTGACAGGCCTCTCACCTCAATTTTCCTTATTATAGAAAACAGTACTTTGCTTTATATCCGTACTTTTCTTCTAAGCTACGCAATAGACTTCTAATAGGACTAGTTTTTGTTTCGGATTCACGTCAACTCACAAGTAGTGGGCTGAAGGACAGGCAGCCTTAATGGCACTCCACGTTACTCAAACGAACCCTCAGGTTGCAGTCCTTGTAAAAACGCTGCTATTAAGTTGTTTCTTCAAAACAAGAGTTTCGTATTGGCACCTTGCAAATTGAGGTGTGAATTACTTACACATGCAACATTCTTCTCACGGGTTTCAATTCGAGTTTTCAAGAAGGGATAGTTCCAGAATTTGAATTGCTAATAGTTCAGTCTAAATATCTTGAAATTTGTGAATCTATTACAAACTATTGCACTGGAAACATGGAATGCAGTCACAAAAGAGATGTTGAATGAAATTGATTACACAATAATAATGGTTCTGATCATGAAACTATGACTTTGAATGGAGCATTGCTGAGTTCTCGATATTTTCACGTCATTAATTCATAATAACATCCTGATGATTTTTTCTCGATCGGAAAACTTCATCACTTCTTCATAATTTCTTCAAGATATTCCATTAATAATTTGCTATTTCCTCCAACGATAAAAACTCCTTTTACGAGTAGTTACTCGTAGTAGTTACTCCTTACTCGTAGTTAGAAATTCTTCTTCGTTACCAGGTGGAACTGGATTTTCTTCTGCCATACTGGAGAACCAAAGAACATTTGTTCCCATATTGTTGACTTTGAAGTTAATTAAGTTTTAGATTTTTGACACTTTTTTTTGACATTTTTGACAATTGAGTCCATAGATTTTTGACACTCTCGTCAAAACAGTGAACTTTCAATTTGATGTGAAAAAAATCACACCAAGCATTGGGTGTACCAATTTCCACGCCGAATTTGAATTACGTGGCTTTTCCTTCCCATTATTATTATTAAGCTTGATGATAAAATGTAATATATAATTATAACTATAGTGTTATAAAAATGAGATGGTGTCTGTCTGTTTGTCTATAGATCCATCACGCCTAGAATACTTGACTGATAAAGCTGAAATTTTGCATAATAGAATATTTTGCATTGAAAGAATTGTCTGTGGTGATATACTATTTTATTATCATTATAGGCTATATAATAGACTATAGACTACTATATTATATATTATAAATTGTGTGTGATGAATGTGTTTCAGTGAGTAGAATCAAGTGAGTGCGAGAGGAGTGAGAGAGAGAGAGTAGCGGAGATGACGATAACGTCGCGAAGTGTGTCGGCGGAGAAGCTGCGCTCTCCAGAGGAGGTTCCGCTGCAGCCATCGGCTGCGCAGTCGAGCAATGCAGCCGGCGGCGACGACCAAGGAGATGGCGTCTGCCTCAAGGCCAAAATGAGCCTTCTCAACGGCATCACCGTCATCGTAGGCAGCATCATCGGATCGGGAATTTTCGTCTCGCCGACCGGAGTGCTCGTGTCAACCGGCTCTGTTAACATGGCACTTATCGTGTGGACAGCTTCCGGCATTTTCTCAATGGTAGGTCATTGTTAACTCTTCCTAAATACACCATTGTCCACTATTATCCTACAGAAAACTGTCGGTTGAACACTTAATTAATCAGTTTCATTCAAACCATAGCCTAACCATAGATTAACCATATAAGGTTAGACTATGAATGGTCAACCATGAATGGATTATTTCTGATTCAAACAATATCTGATTAGATTTCATTTTATTGAACGTTTACAAACAAAACTTACAGATTCTCGTACATTTAATACAAGATTAAATATTATATAAAAATTAAAGTTAAAAGTAGGTGTTGAATGAAGCTATTTTAGGTACCCCAAAATTCATTCTTTCCAATTTTCATGGAAAAATAAGGCACAAATTATTATTGATTGCTTGGATAGCTTTTAAAATTTTAAAACTGTGTTCATTCTCTCTCTTTGATTATTATTATTTTGCCAAGATTCCCCAAGTATATTACTTGGGCGTGGGGAATTAGGTGAAGGATGCTACGGGGGAAAATGCCAGGCAGTAACAGGAATCGAACCTGTGAGCGGTGCAGCTATAGCAGACTGAAGGTGTGATGCTCCAGCCAACTAGGCCACGAACACAACAGGACAACTTTACACAACCCGAACTTACTGAAAGAATTGAATCAATTAATGAGGTCTATTAATTGGTATTTTGTTTGGACCAACGCATGTGAAATTCTTCTGAATTGATAAAAATGGTTTATCATTTGAGCTTTGGGCTATGACTTGGATTTACGAGAGTAAACTTCTCACATCAATCAGTCTTATAGTCAAGACTTATATAATTCATTTCTATAAAGAATAGTATCAAATGAATCTCCTTTAACATGGGTGAGGAAAAGAAAATTCTCACTGCTCACGAGTTGGCATTGGAATAAACACAGGTTTTAACAGTTTAGTAGATGTCAAGCAATAGTGTAGAATTAAACAATGTATAACAGAAAATGATTTATTGATATGAAAAACTATCAACAGACACACAGGAATTTATTTCCGATCGTTTTATTACGAAATTTATTACAAAATAAAGATTGATTGAGCTGTTAACCTTCAATACTGTCGAGACTACTTTAATGACGTTTTGGTGAATAGTTTTCCGTTTATTCTTGCAAATAGTTGCCTTATGTTGAAACAATCACAGGACTTATCGCACAATATAGCTGGCCAATCAGAAGCCTTCAAACTCCCATTTCATCAGCCAATAATGTATTTAGGTCCTGTAGCGTTTCGTCCGAGTAGCGATTCGTCCGACAGCGATGTCTCAGGTAGTTTTGGGATTAGGCAGGATACCTGGAGGAGTAGTGTTTCGTCCGACAAAACTTTTGACAAATAATAACAAAAACAAGAATGTCTGCATTGGCATAATGCATAATAGAAACGATTTAGTGAATGGAGATTGAAAATACGATTTATAAATTAATAATAGAACTTCAAAGGTGAAACTATAACTCAACTTGAAAATTAATAGTCTCAGCACACTATATAATAAACTATATAGTGCAGCTCAAGTATACAAAAATAGTTGAGGACTTTAAAGGTGTGATTATGGACTAAAATGTGATTATGGGGTCTAAGATTTCTCCACAAAATTATATACAATTACAAGAAACGTATTATCAGCAGTTTTGAGTCAAAGGGAAGATGAAGGGAAGGAACAGGAAGCCTATTTTTGCATCACTAAAATAATATGAACTAAGTGATTTTGAATTGGATTCGTGCATGTGAAAAAACTTTGAGGTGAATCCAAAAATACTTTCATGGAAAATGTCTTATTTTTTGATAGGCCATTTTGTTTTTGAAGCACATGAATCGTTGGAAAGGAATTGGAGGGGTTTGGAGTTATGATCAGAGAATTGGAATACAACTGCATCAACTTCAACTTCAACAACATCTGATAGAAGATAATTATGTTAATGGGGTTCAATCATTTCATTATGATAACAATTCAAACATATTTCGGAAACGGTGATTCAATCATTTATTGTGTTTTCCAATACAATTTTTTTTCTATTTATTTATTCAGCAATAAAAATACTTGAACAATGCTTGACTGTGTCTAAAATTCTTCCATGAATCGTAGCCTAATTTGTAAATTATGTAGCCTCCATACTCCGCCTACTATCTCTTGATAAGCCAGAAATGAATGACTCAGCTAGTTCTGAATTCGACCGGTATATGGCTGCAGTTACTGGGTGATTTACAGCTTCAATTTTTACAGACACGCCTCCAAGCTCCGCCTCTCTCCCCTGATTGGTCGGCAATGCACAACGCAGCTAGTTCTGAATTCTGTCGTACGATGGTAGCAGTTACTGGGTCATTCAAGTTACAACTACATTATTCAGTCGTCTAGATGTTAGAGGTGTTCTACCCAAAGTGAATCCCCCAAGTTAAGCCGAAAGTAGATTAAATTACTTCATTCAAGCAACCATTTTTAAAATGTACTCATCCACAATTCATTGCTATTATTGGATTGATTCAACTTCTGCCAATGTTTATGAATTGGCATACATTTCTATAATATGAGCTTCTTCTGGATACAGTTTTATAGGGAGGAAAACTTGTAATTACATCCAAATAAATAGGCTTTGACTTCGAATCAGTGGCTTTGATAGAAATAATTTACATGAAGCAATACTAATAGCCAACTATAATTGCAGCTATAGAATCTGAAGAAGCAGATTTTAAATGTTATTTGATACTGATTATTTACTACAGTAATTAGCCAGTAATAGAAGGGTTTCTGAAGTCAGAAGACGAACTCATTGGTAATACATTCAAGCGTGAAAACCAGTCGGACGAAACGCTACTTATTTCCAAGAATTTGGGTGTCGGAAAAAACGCTACATATTCATGTATTTACAGGTAGAAGATTCTCCGTTCTATTTTTGCAGTCGTAAAGTCGTGTACCATTATAGTAAAGCTAAAGCTCCGTTTCATTTGATTTTTAAATGATGATTGTTTATGGAGTGACTATCAAATCAATCATTCCGAAGTTCATGATGGAAGAAATAAAAATGGACTAAAAAAATTGAGCAGTACTTCAGGTAAGGGTGGATTCTTCGATGTTATTGCACTTCGTTCACATTCAATGTTTTCGTTCAACCTGTTAATTGTGTCCGTCGATCAAAAATAAAATAATATATTCATAGGTTCATGCATATGAATCGAACTTCGCGATTGTTGGCTCTCGTCGTCCTTGCCTATGGAAAAGCAATTATTGAATGATTTTCCTTCTATAAGGCTTGAACATCAGAACTAGTGATAGGTTTGTCATTTTATAGGAATAGAATTCCTATTATTCTAGAGTAGAGTATTGATTCCTTGTTTTCTGCCTCCATTTCTCTAATATACTCTTTCGTCTTGATTTGTTAAGCTGCGTTTACACCGGAGTTAATATCAAAAGTTTTTAACAAAAGTTATTAGAGGCCGTGTGCCCACGGAGCAACTGCTATCTGACTTCTGTCAGCAGCCCTGCATTGCCAGATGACATTGGCTGATAGGTTAGATTACCCGATTACCCGAAAAACAGCCAAATGTCATCTGGCAACGCTGGGTTGCTGACTAAGTATAACGGTTGCTCCGTGTTCTTTGTTCCGTAACGAACGTGGTACATTTCCGGGATTTTGTACAAGCCAGATATTGAACCTCACTGAGCAAATCGAGAATGGGTTTGAGGAAGGTGTCGTCACAGGCATGGCTCTAATAGACCTAACAGCAGCATACGACACGGTCAACCATAATCTTCTGCTTTCCGGCGATGACCAAATAAGTATACCACGCTTCGCCATGGCTTTTGTTATTAACTCTGGTGTAAACGCAGCTTTACTCTCCTAATTAATTATTACACTTCTGAATCATAATTCCAGCGCGTTCTCCCAATCTTTTCTCATCAGAGGCCAGCCTGCAGAATCGACGATGGGATAACTCTAAATTTTCCATCCTTTAGCCTCAAATGATTGATAAAATGAAGTGTTTTAAAAAAATTGTGATTTAATTTGCAGGTGGGAGCCTATTGTTACGCTGAGTTGGGATGCATGATATCAAAGTCAGGCGCTGACTACGCCTATATTATGGAGACATTCGGACCATTTCTTGCGTTCATGCGCCTGTGGGTGGAGTGCATGATTGTGCGACCCTGCTCACAGGCCATAGTCGCCCTCACGTTCAGCATCTACGTTCTGAAGCCCTTCTTTCCTGATTGCCAACCGCCTGAGGAGTCTTTGAGGCTGCTTGCTGTCTGCTGTATATGTAAGTTATCAAGCAATTTCCTCTCTCAAATTAACAAGAAATCTAAACTACTGAAGATGCATGTTTGTTCATTCTTCAATTCAAGCTTTATTCTCCCAAATTAACTAGAAATCCAAACTGCTCAAGATGCATGTTTGTAATGAATGAGCTCCTTATTGATTCTTTTAAAAGCCCTCTAGAAGATAAGCGATCTGACTGACGAGAATGAGATTAGAAAGAAGATTGTCTGAATAAACTCTGGACTGATAAATCTCAATTGGGAATAGGAGTATACAAATCTTTGGACGAAAACCTGTTGTTGGTTCCCTCTTGGTAATGTGTATAAAATGGACGAATAAATACTGTTGAAAAACGTTGATTTTACCCACCCACGTGAGTGTCACTGCGATTATTGTATTCATATCATATTATACAAGATATAATATCATTTATATATCGTAATAAGACAAGATCATTCAACTTCTGATTATACTTATGCTGTTAATCGAATGTGATGATTCTTCCAAAAACATTTATAAATTAATTAATGATTGACAACAATATTTGAAATTAGAGTTGAGTAGTAACATCTTAAAATTCTATTGGTGTTTACAATAAAAACATGAAACGATAATTGACAACAGATTCGAGTAGAGTTGAGTCTTAGCAACTTCTGTGTTAAGTCGAAATTTACCGACTATAAAGAACGTAGTCGAATAGCTTCCGATTAAACTCAAATTAAAGTATTAACAATAACATTTCTACTCTTATCCTGTCATTAATTTTAGTTTGTTCGACTGGATAGTATCATAGCTTCATTAAGGTAGAAGATTCGTGATTCGCGTATTATATCCATGTTTTATTGTAAAAAGCTGCCCTTCTTTCAGATGTATTTCCTTCTGCCGGGCACCACACAAGGTGATAATCTTTTTATTGTTATCCATTCGCTTGTCTACTTGAATAGAACTTCGAAGGATGGATCAAATTACTTTAGAGAAAGAGTAAATCGGTCAAGGCTGAGCTAGGTTTTTCTTCCTTTGAACATGAATCAAGAAAATAACGTTTTACCAGGTAAACGTTTTGTCAATCACTGTATATGTTCGAGTGGATTGATAGTCTCATGAATCAGTTGAAAATTACATTGGAAAGTTCAATGTGACTCTCGGAATCTTAGACGCGGAATATAAATCACTTTCATTGATGGTTATGAAATAGAAATTTATGTCCGAGACCCTATTCTGCTGTCCCATTTAATTATAGCATTATAGGTATCATAAAGGCTGCGTAATGACTAGATATTGTTGCAGGTATTTGTGCGTCTAGAGGAAAAATATAGTTATTAGTAGACAAATTTAGCCTTGCTTTGACTTTTATATTCTTCCTCTGACAATATTATTAATGTTCCAATCATTTAAGTGAGCATGGTTTTTATACTTAGTATGGTTTAGAAATAATAATGATTATTGTCATTTCTCAATTTTGTGCATGGACCAAGACGAGTGGCCTAAGATTTTTAGATCTTACAAACATCAAATTTATGACGCCTGATAACATAGATGTAGGGATGAATCATGAGAGGATGTATATTATGTGAATGTGAATTGGAAAAAAGATTTTGCTCTAAATTCCAGATTCCGTACTTCATTCAATAAATGATCAATATTTCTGTCTATTCGCATTTCTTCGAATAATTTATACATTTATTTTTTGTGAAGCGGGTTTTCGTTCTTTGAATAGTTCTTCTCACTATTTCTCTCTTAGAAACATCTCACTATGATTTGAATTGCATGGATAGGATAGAGTTAATAAAGGAATTTTTCTGAATAGTTTGCAATTGAAGGTTTGGGGAAAGCCTATTCAAAAGCTTTGAAAGAAAATTTTTCTAAAATATTCGCCAAGAAAAGTGGTAGATGTTTGAATAGAGCGTGCTTTGTTATCTAGGTTCCTTTGTGGGATAAAACTCAAATTTCCTCTGGCAGAGAGAGCATTGAACTCTAATCGAATAAAAGAATTACCCTGCCAAAATCACTCACTGAATATAGTGGTCTGTTTGTCCCATGAACAATGTGATCGTTTACGTTGGTGTTAGAGAAGTTTAATTAAAACTCGATTAACGGTCATGACCGGGCTTTCCAGAAACTTTCAGTCCAGTGCTAACTAACAAATTTATTGTTAAGCTGCAACTGCAAACACTCTGTGTAATTGAATCCTCCCCACGTTATTCCAGTTTTTGCTCCTAATGGTTCTATTTAGATTCTATTAGCTAATATCAATCCATCAGCTAATGCGAGGTGATTTATGCTTTTTTCGCTGATGCACTAAAGCGTTCTACTTTTTGTGAGCGTATATTTCAATTCAGAGTTCAAGAGAGAAAAGGAATCACTTTCTAACAACAAGGGAGCAGAATATTAACAATCTAGAGGTCCAGTAGCCTAGAATTTCTTTTTTGACTCTTCTACAAAAAAAAAATATATATATATAATGATGATGATGATGATGATGGAAAAATGTACTAATTCTTTGCAAAATAAAGAGTGATAAGGATTTTAACTTTTGAAATCATATCAGAGAACATTCCTTCACCCAGTGTCCTATTAATTGCCCACTGCTCGTTCACTCACTGTAGGCTACATATACCTCGAGAGGTTTATTGGTTTGCTTTTTCACATTTCATCCATTGAAGCCATAAAATCAAATTAACTTATCATAAACTCCAAAATGTCGCCAGTGTAACAAATTCAAGTTCTCAATATTGATACTGTATTTCCATATTTCATCTTCATTGCTAAGTTTTATGTTTTAAATCCAATTTATCATCCTACCCAGACTCGGAATACATTTCCTCTTTTGTATTCAACTGTGAAAAAACAAAAATGTCTTTGTTGTATTATCTAAATGCATTTATAATCTATCATTATAATTATTATACATATTATTTATATTGATTTATAATTATATTTTTCTGTCTACAATCTGTTTACATTTTTAATCTTCGACAATATTCAAATGCAAGAAATGATTAGAAAACGAACGATTACTGGTAATAGGACTTGAGTCCTGCAGTACAATAGAACTCGAGAATCTGTACTGATCCATGGATGACTAAATTTACATTATTACAGTTTATTTTTCCATTGTATATATTTTTGGCAATAAGTCGATTCAGTCCAGTTTATTTCAATTCATATTTGTCATAGTTCATTTCATAATGTCTTATTTTCACGAATAAATTGATATGGATGTCCAGTAATTGATTTTGGAAACATACGTTTCCACCACTGCACGGATGCCCGTCCTTGAACTGGAGCAATGAATGAGGGAGGAAGCCGGCCTACTTAATGCGTCTACCGAAGGGGTGGTTGGGGAGGGTGACCAGTAGTTGGGTTCGCACACATAACGCATTTTTCGTGTCGCGAGAGACAGAGATGGTGGTGCGTCGCATATTACAGCATCCCAAATAGTGACGTCACAGGCTCTCGATCGATAGCTTGGGTGACGTCTGCATCCTCCCGTCTCACTCGCTCGTTTTGCGACTCCTTATACCGTCTCGATTTCAGAAGAGCCCACGCAGTCTAGGGTGCTTTCGGAAAATCAGGAAAATCGTCTTTCATCTCGATTGTGACTTGAAATTTCAACTGAACCAATGTTATGACTCACAGGACCTTGACATACAGGATCTTTGATTCTGATAGAATGTGAATGTAATTGAAGAATCAAATCCATCAAAAATACTCATAGGAAAATCATATAATTAGAGTAAATCCCAGCTCTGTCACTGTTGCAATTCACTATTGTGTATTTATGTCTATATAAACTTATAGTTTCTATATGACAATATAATTTCTCGGGTATAATATATTATTATTGTCCCTTGAGAGCAATTTCTTGATGTATTTCTCCCTAATTTTTGGAGTTATGAACATGCCAGAGAATCCAAGTAATAATTCCTGAGAGCCCATGGAAAGGAGTGGTAGAGTTCATTCAAGACTCCACTCTCGTAATTGGCTTTTTCTTCGATAGTTGGGAGCAGTTGCTATCCAGTTGTGACACAGGTGCAAAGATGGATTCAATCTCAAATCCAATGGCCATTATTCATGAAATATTGAAGAGTCAAAATGATACTCTTGGTAATATGGACTTTCAATTAGCAAATATCAGATATAAAGCTTCTTCCTTAATTCATATGAGAAATTGATTTGATTGATTTATAATTTCTCATGATTCGAATGGGGTTTTGAAGATTGAATGAGACTTTGAGGATTGAATGATACAAGAATCCTTTATCTTCAATGTTTGTCGTTCAGCTGGACATCTCAAATTCAATTTCGTCTATCAACAAGCCGTATTAACTTGGATGAGATTGGAAGAAACGCCAATTATTTTGTTGTCTGCAAACAATGAAGATGATTTAAGGAGCTTACTGTCGTCGCTGGCAGCTTGGGAATTATAGTCCGAACAACTCTCTTCTGTTCATTATCAATTTATTATTTCTCCTCTAACCTAAACAAGAGAATATACTCCTCTTCTGTTGTGGGGCAAATAATTCATAGGGAAAAGATGTCAAAAATAACATCTTTGAAACGCTTTCTATGTTGTTCTTGGAGGTTCTCAAATTTATTAAAGTTCTTGAGGACCAAATAAAAAGAGAATTTTCCAGATTGTCTTGTGTAAAATTACTGACAGATCAAACGTGAAAATTCAAATCGTTATACGGTAGAAAACCGGGAAATGAATACTTAATAATCAAGCCGAAAAGTCAATAATCAAATTAGTTCAGGAAAGCAACTAAAATATCCCGTACAGGTGTTTGATGAATACAAGCAAGCTGCATACTACGTTTCCAGTAGGTCAGACTCAACTATTAGTAGTGTAGGCCTGAATCTCTCTCAGCTTGAATCCATTGACAATTCAGAGGCATAGAAAAAGTGAAACTACTAAAAGTAGTGGATGAAGGTTATAGTTCACTAAAATCTAACCAAAGCAAGAGAAATAAATTATGAAATTAATCCTTGAGAATTCATTCTTCAAATAAATGCTTTGAGGCCTACAACATCTGTTTCGCCCAAACTCATGTTGCACAATAGAGTTCAAAATATAGTTCATTGTCATAGTTGGTTCATAGTTACTATTGGAGTGGGTTGCAACCAAAAATAAGTGGGTTTACTGTTGTAAGACATTGTAACTTCATGATTATTGTCGTAACTTCATGATTATTGAAATTGAAAGTGATTATTGAAGTGATATTGATCTGTAAGAAAACATGCAAAGAAAATTACCCAAATAAAGAACTGATAATGTTGATGACAAAATATTTGTGTACATTCTATGTTATGAATAATATTGTTCAAAAGTGATGATGTTCAGTTCCAGTCACACATTCTTGTGAATGACTTATTTTCTTGAGCATAGAGATTACTAATTCAAAGGGATATTCGCTCAATTCCATAAAGTAAGGAATCAATATTGGAAGTAGATCGAAGAGCTTGGAAAGAGTGATATTATATCGCTTATATGATATTTTATTGATTCTATTTAAACTTTGTTTCAGTGATCTTGACATTTGTGAATTGCTGGGATGTTAAATGGGCCACGAGAGTACAAGATACGTTCACTTATGCTAAGCTACTGGCTCTTTGCATCATTATTGGAGCTGGAGTTATCAAATTATTCGAAGGTAAATGTAAATTTCATCTATAACACTATGGCTTGTATCCAACTACCTGGAAAGAATGAATTTTCCAAGAATACATCATAAAGATAATGATGAGAGAAGAGTATGGAGTAATTCCACTCTATACCCCCACTACTCTAACCTTACATATTCCTGTATGTGAGGAGAATTTTAGATTCAGATGAATATGTTAAAAGTAATACGTAATGTATCTGGAATAAAGTTAGTAGATAAGAATAAAAATACTTTATCCAACAAATGCAAGAAAAATATTCAGTAGCATGTTCAGTTTGTGAAGTTTAAGCCCATTCACACTTTATTTCCAATGGAATAATAACTAGAATAGATCATAAGAGGATAGGAGTAATTGAAGAATTCACTGCATAATTTAGTTCGATGATGGCTCATGGCACAGAAAATTCTATCAATAGAAGAGGTAGAATTGTCTGTGCTCATAGGCTTTTGTTAATCTGATAAAAATTCAAATGATCTCTTGCATGCAATCTCAAGCGTGAATTAAGGGAAAACTATAAACTTACTGGCTCATTCATACTTGTATTATAATACTTCATGTACTTATATTTTTTCTCAGACTTGATTACCATAATACACCTTACTTGATAACAACCTTCATGTCTGTAAACATTTTTTTTAACTCTTGTATTGGCTACGGTATCGCTTCAGCTCATCATTCTGCCTACGCTTCTACCAAGCAGTCCTCGTGTTTGCTATGCATGTTTTATGATAACAAGATAAATTATGAATAATATGAATAAATTTCTTGAAACTGCAACACTATCCAAAGAATGCGATTAGTTTTTCGTATGCCAACTGCAGTTAAATACACTACTAGGTTGGATCTGTTATTGCAGTATCTTTAAACAACACGGTAAATTTATTATTCTTTAAGACAAAATACATGATAATTCAAGATAGTTCATTTTTTCCGACGGTAATATCCTTGATGTTCCACACCATGAAGCGATAATAGATTTCAGAATAGTGAGCTCATAGCTATAAAAATAGACTGATTTTAATACTTTAATAGATTCATTCCTTTTCAAAACTAATTTATTTTCTATTAGATAACGTGTGTTCATTGAAAAATTTATATTGCACGTGGAATATGAACTTGGAACTTAGTTTCCATCTTACTATTAAAATGTACTATGGAAAATAGAAATAGCATGTGTCACTTTACACATCTAGATAGAACTATATATCCTAGTGGAAGCTCAAATTGAAACTCACTTCATAATCAGAATTAGATCACTACTATACAGTAAAGTAGGCTTTACTACAACCAGTATACTATAAAACCTTTATACTTATCACTCAGTTTAATGAACTTTGAATGTACTCTTATAGGCTCTACTCACACCTGGAAACTCAAATCGCGGAGACTGAGCGACTCTGATAACAAACATGAGTTTTCAAATGATGACGTTCAGACAGTACGGTTGCAGGATCGTCTGAGCGTCATCATTTGAAAACAAGTTTGTTATCCGAGTCGCTCAGTTTCCGCGATTTGAGTTTCCAAGTGTGAATAATATTTTCAAAGAATCAACATGTTCTTATTGGATTCAGGTTGAATTTATTGGATTCAATTTCTAGACACGATATTATTCAAATCATATATTATAATAATTAGTTTGAGAATTATAAAAATGTTCGTTTGCCAGACATGAAATGCAACTTAACGGTGATTACAACTCGTTATGACAGCATTTAGCAGTAGTTCTATAATTCAGTTAGCTTCCTTCACTTATGAAATGTAAACACTAGGAATAGTATTTTCTATTCAAGCTCCAGTTCACTCATCAATTGATAGTTTTGAGTCAGTTAGGTAAGAGTTTCAACATTAGCTACCGGAACTGACCACTAGTCTCTGCTCACACACTTCTATAAATCACTGTGATGCTTGACCATTCTGGCCCTCTGGCCAATCTAGGCTAGGAAACACTTACGTAATAGAATTAGGGCTTTGAATAATTGGGTTGACTGCTTCCGTAAGGTGGAAAATAGTGCTTTGTCATATTCTATTACTGTTTCTATATATTCTAGATTGTTTCTTGTTAATTTATAGATATGCTTATTAATTTAATGAACTGCATGTGAGAGCTCTCTATTTCCATCGTGGGTTGTTGATCTGCAACCTACAAATAGCTCACCACATTATAAAACACTAGTTCCTTCAAAATCCATCAATGCTCTCTACTTCGAATAATGACACTCAATAAATTATCATAATAGTCCTGCAGGTATCCGCCTAGCTGTTAGAAAGTGAATGTCTAAATTAAACTATCAAAACATAGAAACTAGAAGTGGACAATTATCGAAGAAAAATATGGAGCATTTTATCCATATGAAAATGACCAGATCCTGTTTTATTTGACTACGTGACATGCGGAAATAGGAGAAAGAGAGAAAAAGAGAGAGTGATAGGGCGCGAAAGAGAGAGAGAGAGGGTGAGTGAAAGAGAGATACGAACTCGTTAATTTGCTAAAATCGAAAACTATCAGGCTCTTAGTGGCACGAAATTATCAGTAAATTAATTGGTGTGATTAGTATCTCTTCTCTTGACGTTCGAATAGTGTTAACTACTCTTTTACTATGTAACGTATCTGTTAGATAACCAGTTCTTCAGGTCTTTTCTAAATCTAATGCTTTTCTAAGCATTTCTCTCCCTCTCAGTTTTTACGGTTAAGTTCAGATGAGAAGTATATATTATATTCTTGAATATCTTTCTTCAAGAATGGACGTTTATATGCTCACTTCGACGTTTCATTTAGATACAGTACATCACATCGCATCTCATCTCCATCATAGCTAAACAATTTTTCAGTTCATGCTTTCTACAATTCCGTCGAATAATGAAATTATACTCTGTAACGTAAATTACAGAGTATTAAATTATACAGAGTAATACAGAAAACAGAGTTCAAATTATACTCTGTAAACAGAATTTAACTTACATTTTTCAACTATCATAAACTAGATTTAAGATTATATTTTAATTTACAAGAATAAAGTAAATAATCTAATATAACGTTAATTACGTACTGTTCTCCAGTAACGCGTGTTAGTGATTTTTAAATAACATCACACTACTAGTTATCCTCTAGTAGTTTTATTAAAAAATACCACATTCAAGTAGTATGATATTCACGTATTATGGTTATAAGTACAAAAATCTACAGAATCTAATCTGAGTCAACTTATGGTGGTGGACAATATAATAGAAAGATGGATATGATTCAATTTTGAACATGGAAGGGGATGGCTCCTTGGCTCGTGGAGTGGTTATTGAGCTGAGAAAAAGATGCTCGAGAAGGAATGTCTGCTGCACTAGAAAGAAGACGCTTTGTCATGTCAATCGCGAGTTTAATAGCGAACGGGGTCTGAATGAGACTTGGCTAAATAGAAGATAAGAATGAACTGGAGTGAGAGCGAGCATTTCCTTTGCGGCGTGTAGGCGGAGCGGAGCGTCTTGTTATGGCTCACGCAGTTTCAGGCTCAATAAGATGAGAACTGCTGCAGCGTCCTATATAAGTGGCTGGTTCCTCTTCTGTTTTGCTAATTGATTTCTTCGGACGAACTTCGGCATCTGACTCGATCTATTGAGCTATAGCTAATCAGAAAAAAGTTACGAAGCCTGCAACTGCAACCTGCAAAATGTAGTTTGAGGTTCATCTGATTTCTCAATCTGTGAATTTATTCCATCTGATCATCCATCACGTTTACCTTTTTTATCTTAATTTCATTTAAATCCTGTATCCTATAAGTTGGATATGTTCTGAACAACTTATTGGTTGTTTGAACTATTTTAGGGTCAAACACGGTCGTGTACCCACCGAATAGAGAAAAAACTGAAGCTCAAGTTTGTATCCTGGCTACACAATAAAGATTTTATTAACTGGTTTTTAAATCGTTTGAAAGTTCTAACCAGCACTAATCATAATTCATGTCATTCATTCCAAATTGAGACTGTATCAAAAATATTTGTCATAAGTAAATTATCACAGTTCAGTTTTTCATGGAACAATCCAACTTTCAATACATAATTCCATTAGTTGTGTTACAATGTATCTTTGTAAAGAGCGATCTATCATCTCGAATGTCAACTATCTTCCACATTTATTTTTAATTTGACATCTCATTTTTCTGAAATAGTTGAGAGCGTTAGAGAGAAAGAGAGTTTGCTTGGTTCATTACGTCATTATAATGTCCACTGTCAGCGCATTGAAGAGTTATTTACCGGTATTAAAAAAATTCTAATCACTGTGATCTTCGCATCATCATCAAAGTTTAAATTACCATTTTTGCAATTACTCAATTACTGCAGAGGTTTTCAGTTACTCATTAGAGAAAGTTATCTTGAATCAATTTCTTCACAATTTATATTCTATCCTTATTAGAATATGTCATGAACAAGATTTCTCAATAGATTTCTTAATAAAGCTTTCGAAGAGCTAAATCAAACGAAACATAAGGCGAAAACATTTTTAACTTATACTGTACAAATGTTATTGTGATGAAAAAATGAAGGTAAGAAGGAAAGTTGACATTAGATAGGCAGTCATTAAATATTCAAAGTATCCAAAACTAAAAACTAGTTTGGCATAGAGTGATGGGACTCCTACTACTTTCCTACTACTCTGTATGACTAAACTCCCGAATGCCTAAAATAAAATCATTACACCGGCACTACTCGTATTTTGAACAGGGACTACGCTACTGTGTGGGAGTGAGAATATATTAGTCGTGCCTAGTAATGGATATGATCATTTGTCTCCAGAGAGAAAAATGGTAGAGAATATCAATAAAGTTGTCAATTTATTGATCCATGGCGAACTGAAACGTCAACACTATTGATTTTTCATATGGTGAAATTTTACGTTTATTCACGTAGCAAAAATGTCAGTAGTTCAAATCAAAAAACGAAAATCATTTGCATCTTTGTAAACTTCCATGACGTCTGGTTCTAGAACTCTTTCACAATCCTGTTCAAAATTTGTCTGTTGTTTTGTGTCATTGATTTTTGCAAACAGTGAGTTTTGAATTACGTTGGACAGATGTTCCCCTGAGATTTCAGAATCACGTGTGTGATAACCGGTTTCATTGTTCAACGTACAAAAATCCCCACACTATTCAAAGGGGAGAATAATACAAAGGGGGAAATTTTGCGCAATATGCCCTCCTCATTGAATGGATGAGTGTTTACGAACTAGCATTCTCCCCTTCACCGCCTCTTTGTCGTTTGAGCTTTGGGCTGCGGGTTGTCAATGCCCTCATTCATTCCAGTTTCAAGAACCGCAATATGTACCTCAAAAAACAAGCTCCAAATAATTTTAATTAAACTTACATTTTCTGTGTTGATTTCTATCAAAGTGAGATTCCTTATCATTTCCAATACAAATAACAATTTAAAAAAAATCGCAGCCCGAAAATCAGATTTTAACACTAAACTATTGAAAATTGTGTAATATTCCACAAGCGTTTTCCACAAATGATGCGAAACTACGATATATATATATATATATATATATATATATATATATATATATATATATTATTATTATGAAATAATGTGCTACTTTTAAATCCGAATAAACCTGATGAATACTTCGTTTTTCAATCGCATAGTTATTTTCATTATTGAATCTGTTGTCCTACACCACAAATTTCCCATTCACTTCTTTGTGATAGCAGACAAGGCAGATCAATTTCCAGAGCAGAGGAAAGAGTATACTTCCGCTAAACAACTATGTTGACTCTTTCAATATCACATTCAGAAGTGGAGCAATCACATAATCTGTCCGTGAGATCAAATTCATTCACTATTACCAAATTGCTTCTCATTTCATAAAAATAATTATAAATTCTTCAGTACAGGAAAAAGCAGGCACATACTAGACCTTGACTTATCAATAAATTTAACACATAGTACGCCGTGCTATACATTTATGTCTACATACTTATGTCTGGTGTGAGCCCATCATTTTCCTGTAATACAGTACTACCAAATTTTTATGAAACAGGCCCCTGGATGCATTATTTTGTTTGCGTATAGTATCGGATATGTGTACAATCATGATATACAGTACAGATATGTGTACAATATGATGTGTACAGTAGGTTCCTTTATAGAAACCTATAGCTATAACTGAACCTATGGGTTTTCTTGGAAGGAATTATGGAATATGCGCTAAATCCCTTTAATTGAATATTATTAATTCAGCCTTATTTTGTGTGAACGGAATAATATTTGTTAATTTGTCTGAGATTAAAACAAAACCAATCATGATAGTTTTGTTTTGAATGTGATTGGTGAGCACAACTAGTAGCTTTCGGTAATTGTGTGGCCGGATTCAGGTCTGGAAAAGTGTCCAACGTAGTAGCGATCGAGTTTCACAACGCTTTTCGCCGCGTGTCTCCTGCTTGTGACAGTGACTGCTGGGGGTCGGACCAGACCACTTGCATCGAACCACCGACTTCCTCGTCTATAAGAGACCGTTCTCTGGACTTCGACTCCATTCCTGACCAGTAGCGGAACCCGGCGACGAGTTGTGTAACAACGGGCCTCAGGCGATTCGTGTTTTATGTGCTCTGATAGTTATTTGACAAGTGCCGATTGCTAGTCGATATCGAAACGCTGTGTTGAGTGCACCCGAAATATTTTATCAGTCGGAGAGTTGATTAGTTCAGTGCGCGAGTTTTTTACTTAATTCATCAATATGATCGTGATATCGGTGTGTGGATTCGAATGTACCAATTTCTTTTGAAAAATTCTAAAGTGATCATCGTCAATCAATACCTGCTGTATGGTTTACTCTCATCATAAGTATGCTTTTCCCATAGCTTTCAGATCAATAGAGCACCTTCAAACTTTATGTAATTAGCTCTGCGCCCACCAATAAAAAATAGAGTAGGATGAGACCAATAGTACTTGAAGGGTAAAAGTAGCCATAGAATATCAATAGTGAAGAGTTTATCAAAAATACATAATATAATGTGTATCAATTATTATAAATACATGTAAAAATACAATGTATTATGGGAGAGGTGAGTGACTTTTAATAGAGCTATTATTATTGCTTTGAATAGAGCATATCAAAAGAATGTATAATAATAATAAATGCTGTCCATCAATAGAAAACAGAGTAGAATGACACCAAGAGCAAAGATAAGTGTAGGAGTTCTTTGAGAATCAAGAAAGCAATAGAATAGTATTTGTGATGGGTTAGAAAAATATTGAAGATGCAGAAGATCATAGGGTATTTGAAATAATCACACGTTATAGCTCACATACAAACTTGTAATATGATTTCATTCTGATTGATTAAGTTAATGTTATTAATTGATAAAATTACGTAATTTTGGAGGAAGAAAATTAAATAAATCTAACTTGATTCGAACAATTGATATTCTATTGAGTAGAATGATATTTGTATTGCTCAATCGAATTAGACTTCCCATAGAATGATCATTACCAGAGAGATGCAATTGATTCCCTTTAAAATCTTCACAAAAATTTATATTCAGTAATCCCTATTGACAGTAAAAAACAACAGTAATACCTAAAATTCAAAATAATAAATATGACAATGGAGATCATTAAAGGCCTATTAAAAAATAATAAGTCTATTATAATTTCATTACAATAAAAATTAATTTTATAATATGATTGTTAATAATATACAGGCTTTAAATAACTCTCCCATTAGCCTAATGATATCCGGATAATGTTTAGACCGAATATTTTCACTTTAATTAAAAATTTAAATAATATTCATTTATATTCAAAATATTTCTAAATAACTGCTGAGCAAGAGTTTTTTGAATGAAATAATTAATTTTAGTTCAGTTGAGAGTCTAGATAAAGCTTCCTCAATGGATTCATTGGCAATCATGAGGATGAGAGATTTGAGAGACAGTCTTCTCTTGCGATTACTCGGTCCTATTAAAATTACACCTTCACTAGTTTTTTGTAAGGCTATTGTTTGCAACCAATCCAGCGGAAACTCGTTGAAGTTTTTCTCAGTGTGAACTTCAATTTCCTTGATCTTGCAGATTTCTCTATTCACGACTTTTAAAACGTCGGCGGAATTGGAATTGTGTGAAGGGAACCATGAAAATGTTGTCACACTGCAATAAAAACACTGTCACGTTCTCCACTCTCTCATAATATGTAATTTCATTCGAAGTGTAGTTTGAGCAAAAATCTAGCTAACCAATTTGATCCGGCTGCTTTTCAATGTGACCGTTCCATATATAGAAGATTGATTCATATTCTTATCACAATAAAATTTCAAAAGAATAAAATTCCTTGACAGGCGTTTCTCATGATACGATATATCATAATTATTACATAGTTGAAGCGGGATTACTGGAAAGGATATTAATTTGTTAGTACAATAACAATTAGAACTGTTTTAAAGTTTCTCTTCCATCAATTTTATGATGTACTCAAAGATAACTCATTTGAATTAATTGTATAGTTCTCTTTCTATCAAATTCATCGAGTCTATTAATCATTATAAAGAAATCAAGTATTTTTGATAGCACTTCAAATCAATGAGAATTGTACATTATTTACGCATTTAATGGAAAAAGTGATCATATAATCTTTCTCAATTCTTACCCCATGCACAGTCGAAGACATAACATTTAAAGACTATTTCATCTGTATTAGGACTTTCCATTTATAGGAGTAATTTTTAATGCTGGGAATTGTAATTCTGTCAGTACTCTACTGCTCATTATTATTCATACCTTACTATAAAAGCATTTAAATGATTAATCCTTGATAGATCAGCAAAACATTTACAACTCATCATAAAGTTTCTCACTGAAAGGTTTTCACACTTGATGGGTCAGAACATTTGAAAAATCATGTTACTACCACAATTTCATGTGAGTTTCTTATTTCAGGTCGTGAATTATACCAGTACAAATATCTGTGATGAAATCAAAAACAGTTGAAAATGTACTCATACAATCTTTTAAAAACATTCTGCTTATTTTCTGTGTTCGTAACGGTGCTAAGTGATCGCACAGATAATGTGAAAAATCGCTCAAAACGGACTGTTGGTCTGCTGTTATCAGGACTTTCCAATTTTCTAAATGTGCACGATGAACTGCAAGTAACAACACCTATATCTATCACAACATCAGCACCTCCAAACTACAATAAACGGCCTCCGCCTCCAAAAGTGCAGAAGTGGCCTCCCTTGGACTTTGAAATCACTCCGTATGTGCTGTCTCTCATCAGTGCCAAAAAGCCACAACCAACAGAAGCCCCCACTTATGTGCCAGCTACAGAAGAACCCTACTACCAAGCACAAGTATTTTTCGTGCCACTCAGAGATTTAGAAAATCATCTCAACCATCAGCATGAGCAAAAAATAAACTCAAACTCCTATGCGTACAACACCGTCGGCCAACAATTTCAACAGTCGCTTCCGAATCTACTCTACGCCGATCCAGTCTCCCGAAACAGATTGATACCGGAAAGATACGCACAAAAACATGTACAACAATCACCCGCTCTACAATCCAACCATCAAACAAATAACAGACTACACTCAGGCAACCGACAATCAACAAATTCAACAACTAAGAAAAAACCCACTCTCCAACAAAAAGAAATAGACGAGATTCTGGAGAAGTTGAGTTCAATCTTTGCTAATCCTCACGACGGAGAACTAACAAGAATCGCTGGAAATGATGTTAGTAATGACAAAACACAATACATGTCATTCATAGATCAAGAGCCAAGATTAGGCTTCACAAGACAACAGGTTCCTGAGAAGAATAAAGATTTGTTGAACCTCTATCTCTTAGAACGGATGCAGAGACTTCAAAACAGTGTCAATAATATCAGAATTCCAACAAGCATCAACAATGTAGTCAAAAAACCGAAATCAAATCCACCTGAGGAGACCAAGGTGGAGATTATTAAGAGTGTGGAGCCAGAAATGAGATTCTCAACTGATTCAGATACACAATCACACAAAACCAATTTGGACACGGATCCTGCCATCGGTGATAGTGATGAAAGCAATAAGAATTATGCCAAGGAAGCGAGAGATGACGATGAAACTTCAGTATCTTATGATATTGCACGGAGTTTAGAATTTCCAATTCTGAATAGCTCATCAAGGCCTAACTATATAACAAGATCAAATGTTGAAGCAGATAATCTTTATCATCCAATCAAAAGGCCTAGTTCTATCTCAACGGAGAATGGCGGAGAAACGGATGAACGGAGAATCTCAACTCCTCAAATTGAAAGATTTAGAAAAGTGGAAAATCATGAAAACTCTCCAATACAGATTCATTTCTCCCCCAGCATAGAAGCTGTCAAGAATTATGACAATGAAGATGAAATCCATGTGACAAGAAGCTTTCCAAAAACAGCTACAGAGAGTTATGATGGAGCAGACACCCCTAGTAACTTTCAGCAGACTAGATTTCTAGGACATCCAGCAGACGATGTCCCGCCCAGGAGCGAATTTAGATACCCTGTGCCATTAAGCAGTCCATACAACGTTTTCAGACAGAACCCAAAAACAGCTCAAAATGTAGATGGTTCCGGTATTTTTAAAGAAAGAATTAGACAATTGACGAGAACACAAAATAGTAAGATTAAATCTTTGCCTGATTCAAATTATCCGTTCTCAACGTCAGCAAATGGGCCAGAAAATCAGTATGATAGATTCCACTCACAACGCCCCAAACAAGAAACACAATTACACTTTTTTCTACCAGATGAAGACAGTCTCCGTAGGCCAGAACAATTCTCGAAGCCGAATAATCATTACGAGGACCCCAGGCCAGTGGACGATTATCAATATCAGCGGGATGATTTCTACCAAAGCAGCCGAGAAGACTTCGGGAACTTTCCTTACCAGTTGGGAAGTAGAGAAGTGGATTCAAGGTTTCCAATTCCAAAAGCTCTCCATTCTCCGAAACTTCCTGATGACATTCATGATGAGCTGTATAATAGCATTTCAAGATCGCATCTTGGGCCGCCTCCTGCCTTTGATCAAGACATCGCTAAGAGCGAGCTCCGTACCAAATCAGTTCCGATTCGAAGAGGAAGAGAGTTGTTTCAGCCACTGCACACACATAATAAGAATTCGCCAAAATTAAATATCAATGAACTGTAGATTCAATCCTTAAATGTTTTCTTCACAATAAATTAATAAGAATCTATAAGTAGCTCATTTAGCACTTCCTTCTCTCTTTCAACAGAGGTTACAATAAACTTTCAAATAACTCCTTCATTTAATAAAAATTAATTCTCTTTGAATTTGTTCATGATATTATGGTAAAATATTAAAGAGTTGTAGTTTAAACAGGTCCATGAACGAATAATTTTTTTTAAATCTTCGGAAAAATTCAAAAATATTGAAATGACGCTCTTGCTCTACAATTATTCGGTGTCCATGAAAATTGATTTTCGGCCTCTTAGATATGATTGGCAGAAGCACTCAACAGCAAATAGTAGTGACCTGTGTTGTCTCATACTAACGAATAACATTTCTCATTGAAGTAGGGAATATTCAAAAATCATCAACTTAATTTCATTAAAATTTCAGAAATCAAAATTGTATTAATTTCATAAATATAACTTTGGAAACGAATTGTCAATAGTTTCTCAGACAATCCAAAGTGGAACGTAGCAGGGGTTTTCAACAATTCTCTCGACATTGGTCTGGGACACTAAACTTATTGGATTTCTACCGTTTATTCCATCTATGAGAAAGTAACTATGATAGAATGCAAAGAAATTTTAGTGTACAAAATTGGTAAAATAATTTAAAAATTCTTTTAGGTTGTCCCCTTATTTTTGCATGTTTTGTCATCTCTGCAAATTTATGTGATTCCTGCATCATTTGAGGCGAAAATTCTAAAGCATTAAAATTATTCTCGTGATTTTTGCTGTTAATTTCGCAGGAAAGACTCAGTATTTCACTTTCGATAACACTACTTATGAACCGACATCAATAGCCCTCTCATTTTATTCTGGACTATTTGCTTACAACGGATGGTGAGTATTAAAATGCTAAGTTCAAATATGTTTTACAATATTTCATTCATTTTATTGTCTCTGTAGAACAAGGAATACAAAAAATAGATTTCGAGAAGCATGATAATCACAGAATGGGTGATCCATAAAATTAAAAGGAATTTCTTCCTCTTACGGTACGGTACAGCTTGGGTGAAGCTTGGAAATTATCATATTCCAATTAAAATTTGAAGTTTGAATCAAAAGTAGTAAAAGTAGTAATAGTAAGAGCGTTTAATGTTGCACAACCTATTAAGGATGAGTTTTCAATCGTAGTAACACAATTCTTACACAATAGTAAGTATCTACTACAGATCAAATTATCATTGTTTCATTCAACTAACAATAGATTATTTCATGAATCTAACACTCAATAAATTATATGCACTAAACTGCATGAAACCATACTCTAAAGCTTAACATAATGTATTGCTAATTTATAAAGAAAACACTCCAATTCAAATTCTCCGATTGCTATCAATGATTTTTCAAATGATTTCTAAGAGAAATCAAGACCAATAATAATTGATGGATAAATATTATTGAAGATCTGATTTTATGTTTCAGGAACTACTTAAATTTTATAATAGAGGAGCTCAAGGATCCAATCAAGTGAGTAGGTATAATACTTTAATTTCATAAGAGAATATTGTTCTATGATTGAATAAACATGAACGAAAAATTGTACCATAATCAAAGTATCTGGTCATTAATGGACCAATCTGATAAATAAGTAATTGATACAAATATCTTTATATTTCTATCTGTAATATATTTGTAGAATTTTCTTAATGTATGGAAAGATTCTTTTCTCATTCTTATCTCATTCGCAAAATATTCTCACATAATAAAAAGCATGAATTCTCAGATAAAGGTTGAATAATCAATGTAATCTCTTCTAAGATACCTCAATCTAAAAACCATTCTGAGGCTATACCATCGAGAACTTTATTGATGAAGATCCATAGCTCACCACCATCTTGTTCATCATATATTTTTAAATTTTTAATCCACTCCTCAATTTAAATTTTCTTTTTCTAGTTTTTGAAATGCTCTACACTTATAATTCACATAATGTAAGATTGAATGCTCAATTTAGATTTGAATGCAATTGATTGATAAATTTTGCGATCGGAATTTAGGCTGTTATTTCTTGTATATTACCATAGAGAAGCGATAGGCCTACTCTGTGATTCTCTGTGGTTCTCTGTGATGTTACTTACTCGAAACTTGTGACTAATAATTTGTAAGAATTATACATTCCATAGGGTAAAAATTGAACTTTAATTAATGCAATAAAATTTATAAATTATATACTTGTATTTATTGGAATGGAGCATTCCAAAGGTAAGACTATTAAATTAACATTTTTATTGTCACATTAATTTTTGCAAATTATAGCTGTTTTATGAACAATTTTCGATTTGATATGAATAGAAAATGAAAACACTATGTCAAAATAATTCTTTCCGACAGGAATTTACCAAGAGCCATTGCCATATCTTGTACTCTGGTTACAATAGTTTATGTGATGACAAACGTTGCATTCTACACAACGTTATCGCCGGAAGAAGTATTGAAGTCAGAAGCTGTGGCTGTGGTGAGTACACGCAACAAATTGAAAAATATTTTTCTTATAGCCTAACATTCTTATAGCATCTTATAGCATCTATAAATAAAATTGTCAAGGGAAGGTAAATCATCTGACAATATGCGCCTATTGCATAAACTCTCAAAACTTCAATTCCTGAGAGCTTGATGAAGATGGTTTCTCATGAGAAATAAGTAAAACTGAAGTTATTTCAAAACAGTTTATTCATCTGGGTCTTATTATTCAAAATCCAATTGCATGAGACTAGAACAAAATCATTGTCACTAGTCATCTCATCATTGCTCGTGACTGATTCTCTTATAGATTAAATGTAATTAATATAATAAAAGGCATTCTATTAGAATGTTTTTACTTATTTTGAAATTTAATTGGTGAATTAGAAACTATGAAGTCTAAAATTTGAAGTCTAAATTTGAAACTGCTATCTAAAATTTGAAATAATAGAAACTATGTGAATTAGAAAATACGTGACACATCATCAACTAAAATTCATTAAAAATTGTTCACAGACCTTCGCGAATCAGGTATTTGGTTATCTCGCCTGGACAATACCAGTATTTGTGGCGATGTCAACATTTGGAGCTGTTAATGGAATTCTCCTGACATCATCAAGGTATTTTAGTACAGTATCAGAATAAAGACAAAATTGAACTAAATCTTGATACAGAACTCTTGTACAGGGGAAAAATTCAGATACTGTTAACAACTATTGCTGTTATTGTTATATCTGTCATAATAATAGCCTAGGTTTATTTCTGTAGAAATTCAAAATGCTAAGATTTTTGTATACAGGCTACACCAATTCATTTATTTACAATTTTTTACTCTAGATCTGAGTAAATTACTAGATCTGAATACAGAACTCTTGTACAGGAAAAAATATTCAGATACTGTTAATTACTACTACTGTTATTGTTATATCTGTCATAATAATAGCCTAGGTCATAATAACATCTAGAATTTCTGTAGAAATTCAAAATGTTAAGATTTTTTTTGTATATTGGTCACACCAAATCATTCTCACAATTCACTTATTTAGAATTTTAAACTCTCTATAGTTTACTAAAATTATTATTCAATCTCCTGTTTGTGCTTGTTGCAATCTTTGAATAATGTGGATAAATGATAGTCTGGATATGATATTTGCTCAATCGTATGTCATAATTGAGAAGTTTTCAAAAAAAAAAAAAAAATTGATAAATAAAAATGTATTATCCACAAAGAACATTTATTATAAATGTTTTTCTACAAAAATTATTAACATTTATTGTTTTTAAATTATATTAATAACATTTCAATAGAATGAAATAAAATAACTGGAAAAGAGCTTCTTGAATTCTCTCCAATACCAATACGATTATGATCATTCATCCTGATCATCCCTGATTTTGATTTCAACAACAGCTTGATGAGGATCCCCTAAAAGTAAAAGAGAATCATCTAACACCTCCTGCAATATTCTTCCCAGAGGCAACTCTAAATTACTATCGTGTTGCTTCTCTAAAGCCTGGTTTTATTAGTAGAGTTAGATAGAGTTAGGTAGAGCTCCCTGGGCGAGTACTAACTATTTTGTGATCTCTCCCAATGAAAACGTTCATAGTAGAGTAGAGTGATGGTAGAGTACTTTTTTTAAGTACCAAGTAAGTATAGTGGAGTTAGTACGGTAGAGTTAGTATGCTAGTTACTCTACCACTAACTCTACTAATGAAAACCAGGCTTAATGTAAAGAGCATATACTATACGGTAGATACCGAGTTTCTAATATTGAGGATCTTTAAAATTTTCTTTAATAATAAAGGAGTAATATGATTATATAATTAAATATAATTCTATGTAAAATATAAATAATTGATGATTATAATTATTTTTCATGTATAATCTCTCATTTGAGTCTCAAAAATATTATTTTGTTATCTGTCGTGCTCATTCTTATAACATGGATTTGTCTTTAATAAAAGTTTATTTCTTATTACAGGCTATTCTACGCCGGTGCATGTGAAGGCCAAATGCCTGAAATCTTAACCATGATCCAAATCAAGCGCTTGACACCCACTCCAGCAGTTTTGTGCATTGTAAGTAATTTCATGAATTATATTTGTCAGTTGAGAATAATTCTCATTATTCCTAGTTTTGTAGTTTTGGTAAGGGTTAAAAATATGACAGAATAATAAAATAATAAGAAGAAAACCTTACTGAAATGTGAAATATTTACCTTATTTACAGAAACTGTTTAATTAAATTGCAATAATATTATTATACAGTCTCTCTAACCTTATTCTGCACCTCATGTGGTTCCATATTGTTCATGCCATACAGATACATTGGCAAGTATTATTAGTCTAGACTCTAGAGTCTACACCAATCCAAAAATACAGTTACATTAACATGAAACAATAAAGTTATGTTTTGATGCCACTACCACGCGTTTCAAATGGAACAGCATATTAATCTACAGTCTTCATCAATCCAAAACATTTTCTCATGTGGATAAAAATGATCAGAATTAGGCTATGTTGAATTAATACTTTCACCAAACAATTGACATATTTGATTCTTGAGAATAACAGAATAAATTTATTTTTTGTTACATTTCTAGTGAAATGATTGTTGTTCCTCAAGTGAAACAGCATATTAGTCTACAATCTTCACCAATCCAAAACAAATTCTCATGTGGACAACAATGATCGGAATAATGATGAATTAATACTTTCACCAAACAATTGACATTTGATCCTTGAGCATAACAGAATAAATTTCGTTTTTGGTATATTTACAGTGAAATGATTGTTGTTCCTTGTTTGTATGAGATGTAGGAGTATGTTTTTTTGTTGTTCTTCGTGTACAGTTTTGAAGTTGATTTAATATTCATGTGCTGGAGCCATGTCCAAGAGATTTGCATTAAACAAAAAATATAGAATAGGCACTTTCCAGAACAGAAACCTATGTAACGTTCATGATCATGATGTTTTACAAAAAAAATTCATTCCCACATTTGAGTATAATAAATTCTATTCTTGATTAGAGCTTCAATATCGGGGTACCGAGCTCTGCTCGGGGGTAGGCCTACAAAGGCACAGGAATAGAAATTTTAAAGGAAAAAAGGAATAAAATTAAACAATTTTTTAAGTACAGCCATCAGTCTTATGCACTGAATCATCATTGCACTATAAAAAAATCAATCTCAGCTTTCGAAATATTATGAATAATCGAGTTTGAATGCATATCATTTGAAAAATCGCACTTATAAAATTTTGCTTCATAGAAATAATAATATGGGTTGATATAGTAGGATCATTTTAACTTGTCAGAAAACAGCTGATTTAACGTCAGTAAACGAGCGTACATCAAGCAGCAGTTTTCTGACAATTTGAAATATTCCTGCTACAACAATTTTTAGCTCAGCTGTTTTGATGAACTCTTGACGATTTTTCTCAAATAAATAAAAACAGATCACATGGCTAACTTCATGCCTCAAATTTTAAAATAACAATACACTATGGAATATTTTCAAAATTTCTAATTCCTTTTAATTTTCTATAGATAAATTAAGATCAGAAAAAAGGGGAATAGGAGCAGCTTATGTGTTTCGATATTTTTCTCAATTCCAGTAATGGAACCGCTGGTTTTACCAACAACATCAAGAACCGACGGAAAATTGTTTCTTCCTGTCAGCTGATTCTCTGTCTCTGTCTCAGCAGCTGGAATAATAATCTTGTCTCACTCACACACTCACTCGCTCTCACTCTTTCTCATCATTTACAGCCGACGGAAATTTCTTTCTTCTGTCAGCTGATTCTCAAAGGATCAATTTTTCCTTTTTTAGGTCCTTTAGCGAGTTATCCCAGGGATGAGACCCGGCGCAAACTAATTTTTGTATCACAAACCTCCTATATTCCAAATATCGTCAAAATCGTTAGAGCCGTTTTCGAGATCCGTTGGACATACATACATAAATACATAAATACATAAATACATAAATACATAAATATAAACATACAGAAATTGCTCGCTTAATATAATAGGATTAATCCATTCTGCTAATTTACAGGCGCTGCTATCTCTTCTCTACTTGACAGTCTCTGACATTCAGGCTCTCATAAACTATGTTGGTTTTGCGACTTGGGTGAGTAATGGATTGATATCTAAAACTATCATTTTCTCTAAACTATATTTGAATAGCAAATATTCATCAATATTGAATATTTTTCAAATATATAGCAAAACGAATGAATATGAAAGAAATAAAAAATAATTGATGTAAAAATAAGTGATAAATACGGTACCGGTAACTTAGAAAATGAACTAAGAAAATCTAGACAGTCCTAAGGGAAGCTCCTTGACTTTACATCTGATTAAGATACACTTTTATTTAGCTACCAAAGTGAATTACGTATGAATTTGACGTTCCATACAGATAAAAGTGCAAAAAGGAGGAGAACTTTCTTGTTATTCACATTCATCTCTATTATGCATGTAAATTCTTACATGAATCCTTATTAATACTTTTACAGTTTACTCTAATATTGTGTTTTCTTTTCAGTTGAGTATCGGGGTCTCAGTTCTATGTCTCCCGGTTCTACGGTATACACAGCCAACTCTAAAGCGGCCTATCAAAGTGAATTTAATATTCCCAATAGTGTATATTGTAGCCACCATTCTGGTCACTGTTGTGCCTATGATAGCCGAACCAAAACAAACAGGTATGAACAGCATAAGTTCACCTACTATTGGATATTATTATAAATATTATTGGCTCAAAATGTTACTTTCACAATACTTATAAATAATATTTTCACTTCCACAATACTTATAAATTATTTCCAAGATGGATTCATAAATGATAGATATTATTGAAATAGTTATACCGTAGTAGATAAGTTTCTCACCAGCAGACAAAGAGGTTTCTTTTTGCTGGTGATGCCTGAAAGAAGATATTAGTTATGTTTTTCTTCTTAGATATCTATATTAATAAAAGAGAGTTGGTGTCTGTACGCTCGCTTATAACTCGAGAACGGCTGAACCGATCTAGATGATTTTGGATTAGTTTGAATTTTTACAGCACTGGTTAACATAATATGTAATAAAATATAAGAAAATCTCTTTATAATTAATAAATAATTAGTAGATTAATGACCTAACCTATCAAACATTTTAAAGAGCTATTTTCAAATTCGACGGCCGAACGGGTACCTACAACGGAGAGATGATCGTGATTCAAGAACAGAAATTTAGCCAGCAGTTCCTAAATCTCAGTAGCTCAGTGCATAAGTTTCTGCTTACAAACCAACAGGTCCCGGGTTCAAACCCCGCTCCGGACCGTTTCTTTTTGTTCTAGGTTTTCTACTCTAATTATTTTTTACGCTACAATCATCAATTAAGAATGAGTTATCGTTCGTATTATACATGTTTTATTGTTTCTAATAATTTATTTGAGGTATTGTACATTTAAGAATGTTAAATACATTATCTTTTCTCTGTTTCTGTGCTTCGATAAAAATTATTACTACTATATTAAATTATTAATATTATAAAATATATTATATTATAATAAAATAAATTGAATAATATTATAAAATTATTACTATTAAATTAAATTATTAATATTATAAAAATAAATTAATATTAGATACTCTTCTCTGTGCTTCACGCTATCTACAATAGTACCTATATGATAGTATTAAATATATTTTACTTCGTTACATTTTTGCGGGGGGTTTACATGAAGGGGGACAATTGGAGGAAGAGGGGAGTGACATGAAGGGGCATTTGGGGGGTTACATGAAGGGGGGTGACATTTAGTGGGGAAGAGGGGGGGTGACATTTGGTGGTGAAGAGGGGGGTGACATGAAGGGGAGCATGAAATTTTTTGGGGGGTGGCATGAAGGGGGGAAGAGAGGGGAAATTTTGGGGGGGGGGAAAGGGCGATACAAAGTTCGCCGGGACAGCTAGTATTATATACATGTATTATCCTATTATTATTAATAAGTAGATAATTTATTTTTTCAATTCCGAAAATTCAAATTCGAATTGAACTGATGAATAATACATTTCTTAAATTCAATAATTTATTTAAAATACTATGGGTAAGTTTCTACAGCCTCTTTTCAGATGTTTTCAGGGAAATTTATGTCCTTGTGGATTGGAGATTCGCATCAAATCTATGGTTTTATCACGTAATACTACTACAGAACTGGGTTCATCTCATCAGGAATATTAGATCAGACAAGAGTGATATTATAATAGTAATAATTTTATAATGAGAGATTACTTAAATAAATTCATTTTTTGATCCACCACAACTAGTGCTTCCTATCATGCCAAATGGATATTTTTCAATAGAGGAACCAATAAAAAAACAATATTGATCCAAACTTATAGGCTATACATACATTTATTACATTGTGCTTACAATAAATTTATTAGACTGTGCTTATACTTCGTTATAACATTCCTTCACAATAGAGTAGAATTTTCTCAATAGATTAAAAGTGAAATAGTTCCAATATGAATATTTTAATCAATATTTTCGATCAGAATTAATAATCTATGTGAGTGACACTCATTATTAGAAAAAACAGTATTTTTATGTGTTATTACTTGTTTCAACTACTTCATGATAATAAATCGTATAACATCTTCCTGTTTTTTTGCAGGAATTGGGTGCCTGATGATTTTCACAAGTGTACCTGTTTACTTAGTATTTATAGCTTGGAAAAGTAAACCGATATTCTTCCAAAAGGCAGTTGGTGAGTGGAGTTTCCCCAGTGTTTCAACTATTCTTATAATTTCTTACTTCAGTCCTGTTTTCAGCTTTCTTGAAAAAATTCAGATCAGGATAAATCCAAAAATACCTTGATTGCGATTAAAACAAAAATATTGCAATAAATTAATGAAGAATGTGTTGTTCATACTTCAGATACAAAGTTGAATGAAGTTGACCATTATTGATAAACGATACTGGTTCGATGGCTCATTCATTTCAATTTGTTGTTGAAAACTCTATTTTTACAGATATGATTATTTTAGTTCTTTCCGTTCTATTCTGAAACTATTTTATAAAATGATTATTAATAATTAACTGGATTAATATTTTATTTTTATTTCTATCCGAACCCAATCATTTTTATTATTTTTCATTTTTATTTTTAATTTCTAGCAACAGTCACTCACACTTTACAAAAGGCTGCTCTATGTGTTCCACCAACAAAATCAAGAAAAGTGAGTTTTTGAGTTTTTTAATATCAGAAAATTACAGTGCAATTCTGTTGAAGACTCAGAATATATTGTTATGACATGACTGAGACGCCAACAATTCAATCCTAGCATTGAATCATGTAATTATGTAGACTACTTGGGTATTCCATAATCCCAATTCTCTAGATACTTCTTCTACATATTTATCAATAATGAAGTTGAGTTTGAAGAGAATGACAATCAAAGCAGATCTTGCAAATATTCTCAAAATATAGCGGCATCATTGTACTGCAAATTCAGTTTTTTATATAAACAGCAATAATTTTTTCAGATATTCTATTCATTTCTTAAGAAAAACCATCACTATTATCATTACTTAAGTCATTATCAGTAAGAAAATGATGATACATAATTAATTGTTGATTATGACTATTGCACAAGTTTTCTGTCACAGTTTCATTAATCACAGGATCTCATATTATACTTTTCCCATTTAATTAATTTCTAATAACATTTCGTTTTTCCCACCCTACTTTATTATTTTTTGTTTCTTGGTATTCTTTTACATCAAATAATAACTTATTAGGGTACAACTTCATTATTATTTTATTATCAATGATTATTTCATGAGATAATAAGTTACCGTATAAGTTACATTACAATATTGCAATTATAGATGAATTCGAAATTTAATTTTTACAAAACAATATTATGTTTCCAATAAGGATGTTTGGATTGTGAAAACTTTAATATTCAGCTTTATTTGAGAATAATATGAATGTTCATGCTTGATTGAGAAAATAATGAATTGTGTGTTTTTTTAAATTTCCAGTAACTGCAACTAGGTTTCTACAGAAAACTATGTTGGTTGTTGGAAAGCAAAATCCAGCCAAGGTGTAAACAAGGATGTTTTCATCAATATTGTTGTTCGCTGTCCATCATCAACAGTTCATCTATCCATAATGTCAACGCTCCTTAAAGAAAGAAATATTTTGATTTGTTAGACGAATAGTCCAGCAACCAATTCTCATATATTTACTGTGAATACAAGGCCTATTCTTGGTTTTTGGCGCTGGAACTCTATTGTGAAACTAAAGTAATTGATTACAATAATACCCTTTTACAGTATTATGTTTTGATGAAGAGAAAATAGTTGATATAGAACTATCCTCTGCGCGTTTTGACAGTATTTTAGACTGAAAGACAAACTGTTAATACTTTGAAATATATTTTTGTATCCGTTTGCAATTTTGTAAAATTTTAGAGCAATTGAGAAATTAAAGAGCAATTCAAAGAACTCACAGTTACTGAGCCGGTAGATGCTTAAATTAGGGTAATACTTGAAAATAAAATCTTGCAATTTATTACCAACCATTTAATACTTTAAAAAAGAGGTTACCAGTATAACATGACATGTAGAATAATCCTTGAAAATTGAACAAGCAGGCCTTCAATATTTAAAGTTTCAATTATATTGCAATAATAAGAATGATTCAAGCAATTCGATCGACTGTCTATAAAATAAGTACGTTGTCACTTATGTACTCAGTTGAGATATCCAAAAGTTCCAAATCACGTAACTTTTATTACAAATTCACATTAACTTTATTAATTATTATAATAATATGCTTTCCGGAACAACAAATGACCTTTATTCGACTCAACAGTGGTTTTCAAATCCAAAGTAATATTTTTGTTCATTCCAAAGGTACAGTATACATAACTCTGGAAATTATTTTACTATTCTCCAAGTAACTAATAATAATTGATGGTGTTCACCACAATTTTTCAGTATTATTTACCAATATTCTTCAGTACGATTTAAAAGAGATGCTAAAACAACATTAAAATAAAAAGTAAGGCTTGATGCTTGCAAAATTAAAAATAATTATTTCGAAGAAATTTATTACAAAATTGTAAAACATGAAAACAGTTATTGTGTACTTTTAAGCATTCTGGAACAAGCGAATAGTGAAGTTGAGAGTATTGACGTCTTTTCACCTGAAATAAAAGCAGATAATATTAAATTTCATGTATTGAACAAACATAGGAATTGAAAAGGACCATGAGAATTAATAAAATCTAACAATTGAATGGCAGAGAAATATTATCCCGCTATCCTTTTTAAATAATTCTGATTATAATGAAGAGGATGCCTTGGAAGTTGACAGTATTTTTAATCAACTAGACAAATTTGGTTCATCTCATATTTAAAATATGAATTTTGGTGATGAATACTCTACCCTTTTGTATTCCAGAAAAAGTATAAAATACCGGTACTTGAATTCCAAACAGTCTTATCATCAGTCTAATCAATTGCTGTAAGACGAAAATGTTATTTTGTAATTGATCATAGGCTACGTAAATATAAATGATTAATATTCTTCTTTTTTTATTGAAATATTGTGAATTAAAGAATTACCAAGCGCTGGGCTATAAAAATATCAGATATTATTATTTTTTCAACAAAGACAATACAAAATGACAATAAGTGTATTGCTTGAGGATTGATAAGATAGCTTTTCTGATAGAGAGTTGTATTGAAAATAATATTAGAAATGATTGGAATTTAGTTTAAGATCTGTGGATGATAGGATAGATTTTCTATATAAAGTGTCAAAAAAGAATCATAATCATATTATCTCATTTCTCATTAACACACCGAAATGCGAAATTCAAAATAAATACAGTTCAACTGATAAACCAATCAGTATTAATGCACTCATTAAAAACAATTCATCAATTCTCATTAAGAAAAACCCACAGATGAAATTCCGTAGGGTAGCCTACATTGGACAAATTGAGATCCGTCTAAGGAGATGAATGGTCTGTCGTGAAGATAAATATATTTAATAAAATTCACAAAGCAGCTTTGAAGACATGAAACTACATTTTTCTAAGTAAAATAATATTTTCATCTTCATACATGATGCTTATTGATGTTTACAATATTTCGAGTCAAACTCGAGAAAATATTATCGAAATATGTGTGTTCTTATTGGATCAAATTTTACTGATAACTATAATATTGAATAATTTTTAATGTATTACAGGAAAATTATACAACAGGTGTCTAATCTTACTATAACATCTACTAACGCTACTTAAAACGTCAGTAAAGTTAATTTTATGTTAGAAATTATTTAGTCACACAAAGTGTGATTGCTGAGTTGAATTTTTTACTTTGTTTTTATATTCTTCGGAACATTCCTTCTTTAGAAAAACTTATAGAATTATTGTTGAATAAATTTGGGATGCAACTGTGATAGTTCATTAATGCATATCTCTCTATACGTGCTTCTAGCAACGTCACTGGATGTAAACACTCTCTACTCTAAGTATGGCTCAACTGAAACTTCAATGGTTTTAGCTCCTTGCTGAAGAACAGTGAGTTTCAGTAAATTTGATTTATGTAAACATACTAGTTGTATGTGTACATAAGTATTGAAAAGAGTGAGAGCAACTTTCAGACATTGAGTTTGTTGTTTTATTAAAAAATGTCAGCATGAAAAATAAAATGATTGCCAAAGTATAGTCTTCTGTCATTAAGACACCTATTCCTCACTGAGGGTTACCTATTTCTGAGGGTTATCAATTATTTTGGGTCTTATTATAATAATTATTCCTATAACCATCACATGAATAGAAATGTCAGGTGTGTGAATTGGACTATTGTGATATTTATACTCACATAATATTTTTCGGCTTCTTTTAACCGAGTAAAGACAAAGATACATGCACATGGCTCTTCAATCACTTTCATCAGATCCAAAGAATCTTCTGTAGTTTGTGGACTTGATTGTGTTTTCATTTGTCTTGTAGTTGACTTTTGCTTCACTTCCAGAGTTCAAAGTTGGTTCCTGTGAAAGTTGAATATTATGAATAATAGACAAGTGGATTAATTTTACATTTCCAAATAAAGTGAAGTATTTAAAATAAATAGATATTAAAATTTTCTTTCATTAATGATCATTTACGAACAGATTTATTAGAACTCACTTTTCAATAATTGTGATAATCCAATGTACAGAAATTAGAATAATTAAAATATTTTTTAATTCAAAACACAAAGAGGATAAACATTCTTAAAATGACAAAATTAATGTTCAATAATTCATCTTGCCCCTCATAAATCGAGCCATCAACAAAGAAGGATCAACATTCGTACAATATAGTTGCAAAATAAATGTTTATTATCAATTAACCCCTCGAAACATTATAAGAATTATCTTGATACGAAATGATTCTTTGATTATCTTAATTTTTTTCACTCATGAAGTTTAAGATGTGTAGTTTAGATGTTTAGATGCAGTTAGAGAGTTTAGATGTGATTCAAATAGATTCACCTTTTCTGGTGGCAGAAAACCTTGTTTCAAGAGAGCCAGGAAAGGACTGTAGATGATATTTATGAGGCCAACCACTCTCATCACCCACGGAAATCCAACAACATCAACAAGCTCACCTCCAGCCATTGGTCCTGAAAATGAAGTACAATTAAATAATTTCAATATTTAATTTGATTTGTAGAATCAATGTAGGTGACGAAAAATCAAACTAAATAATTTCAATAATTAATTCGATTTGTAGAATCAATAAAGGTGAAGAAAGTTCATTATCAACTCCACACTTGAAACAATCTGTTGCATGTCGTAGGAATTGAATCTCTATATGCAGGTAAGTTACACGGAGATGCATTATAAGCATTTATCAAACAAAAACACGTAATAAAGTTTTTTTTAATAAATATATACGGTACATAAAAGTTGATGAAGAATGTAGGCCTATATTACAGTACCGTATCTATCTTTGATTCTGATTCTGTAATTATTGATCTGAAGATCTTCCATCCGAAATAATAGAATAATGTTATGTATGGATTCCGGATTCAATCTGATCAGATCCATTGTGACTCACCGAGTGCATAAGCAAGGCTGACTGACGTCTGTTGTAGAGCATAAATTGATCCATAATGCGCCGAATGTCTGGTGTCCACAATGTTGGCCAGCAGTGGCACAAGCGCCGCGTCCACTATTCCAATGCCAAGGCCCAGTCCGAAGTGGGGAGCAATCAGACCTGACATGGTTTTTGCACTTGGAACCTGAAAACATACTTGACTGTCAATCAATGTTGGATGAATGAGCAAAAAATATTGACAAATATTTGAGTTATAAGTTTGTTATTCCAATAGAAATAAATATACTTTCAAAACATTTAATACAGTAAAATCGCAGTGTGATTATTGGGGATTTGATGATTCATATACGATTATCCACTTTGGTCTCATGTGCCTTGGATTTTCACCGTCAATTTTTTAATAAAAATTATTGAATTATTTGAATTTTAGTGATTTTGATATAATTCAATTCATTGTCAGACAATTCAATACAGTAATAATTGTAATGTGATTATTTGGAGTTTGATGATTCATGTGCGATTACTTACTGCGGTCTCCTGTACCTTAGATTTCAGCTTAGATTTTTTAAAGTGACCTGCTTGAATCAATTTCAATTCTCACTTCAGAGATTTAGTTCTAGTATTAAATTTTCTTTTTAATAAGTTCAAAGTTTGAACCAGTTAATTCAAGTACAAAAATTATTGAAAAAAATTAGATGACTGCAAAAATTTTGATAATTTTGAAACTATTCAAACAAAAATAACGAGAAAAAAAGAAACATGAAATTAGTTGAACTTTACATACAATAAGTTCATGGTTTCTAAATCAGTCTCTGTGCTGATAACTGATAATAATTATAGTAGGCCTATATTATGTAGCTCAAATTATTTTTTGTAAATTCATAATAGCCTTACTTTTTTATTATTATTATTTTAAAATTGAATTAGATGCTTGAAAACTTCGGAAAAACAAAAGGATTGATTGAAACGATGCTGAAGGAGACAAAAAATAGAGTATATGGAGTTATTACATTCAGGAGTTTTGTGAAGAAGGTACAGTATTGATTATTCGCAGATTGTTTCTGTTCTCTAATTGTTCATCATCCATAAAAGTTTCTTATAAAACTATCAAAATAAAGTACCTATGAGATTTATAGAGAAACATGTTTTGTCACACTGCTTGACAAATAATACCAGGAATTCAAACAATGAATTGCAGTATTTGATTGCGAATAGGAATTAATTTTGAATTGCTACTTACCAAAACAGCTGATATGCCAACAAGGAGCATGGCTGCTGTAGCTACCCTCCAACGTCCCAGTCTGTAGGCTATCAGGCCGAAAAAGTTGGTGCCTATCAAGTAGCCAAGACTATCAGGGATAAACACTGTTCCAAGCTGCCATTTCTGAAAATAAACAGACAAATCAGAGTTCATATCAATCTAATAATACTAAGTTGATTTTAATTTCAAATTAGTTCAGTTTGTTGTCGATCCCACTATGTTGCTGTCCTCGATTTATCGCCCGGTTAAATTTAATAGACGTACGAACAATCAGGCATTAGTTTGTGAGTGACAAGTCTAGAAGTTTTCAAGTATGCTTAATATTCCATATACTAAAAATTTCCATAATTTATAATTAATATTCCATAATCAACATATCAAGATTTATCAACCAACATACATTTCATAGAATCAATTAATATAGGCCTAACAACAAGGCAATATTCAATAGTAGAAGCAACATAATATAGTAATAGTTAAACGTAATAACTCTACATAAGTTCAGAGCATAGCAACTGAGTGAATAAATCCATATCATGGTAGTATGTATTAATTATATTTGAACAAACTAATTTAAGTTGTATATAATATACACTTATACAGTCAAATCATTCCAGTTGGAACTGAACAAAATTACAAACACCGTTCATCTTTAATAGGAATATGATATGTATTGAATTTGTTTTGCTCAGGCCCTCATCGCTCTCTAGTAATACCTCCGTTTAATGAAGGATATTTTCATATTTTTGTCACAATGATGACAAAGATTAAACCAGAAGACTCAGTAGTATTCAACAGGAACAGAAAATAAATGACCAGAAGTAAGAGAAAATAAATAAATGCGAATATTCTTGTTAGAAACTACTAAAAAGTATAAAAAATACCCCACCGGTAAAAAGCCATACGATAAAATGATAAAAAAACTAAGAAGATCAATTTACAAATATATTTCTATAGAATAAAGTCAAACCTTAGGTCTTATTGAGTTCATCAACCACACGGGAAGACATGGTTCCAATATTGCCATAGCTGAAGAAGATATGAGGATGGACCCAGCAGTAAGTGCAACGTATCCATCTGCAAGAAGGTGACTCCATGTTGTTTCAACAATCGGTTGCTGGAAAATTAAATAATCGACATGTATTTTGTGAATTAAATATATCTGATGGAAGACATCAGGAATTCGTTGAAATAATAAGTAGTTGCGAATCTTGTTACTGTAATAGTTTAGGCCTATATTTAATACAAAAATCAATAATATTATGTAGGCTACCGTATACTTTATTTATAATTTGTTAATTCTTTTAAAAATAATGTGAGATGCTAGAAGGAAAAGGAAAAGTTCTTGCCAAGTAAGCTTAGCAATCTTCTCAGTCTAAGAAAAGAGAAGTAATCCAATCTATAGAGAAAAATTATTTAAGAATACATCTTAGTATGGTTGCTATAGTTTGGAAATGGGTGTCAAATTGAAAAGTTGCTACTTAATAGATGTGATTACCACAAATGAAAGATTACTAGTAAGAGAATATTACAAGATTAGACTTACATCAATAATAATTTTCAAGTCCAAGAAGCATAACTGGAACCCTGAGACAAAAAATATGTAATGAAATGTAAAGAGTAATAATATTATTTTAGTTAATATATGCTACTTATTGTAACATTTCAAAGAATAGGTTATATTTTCAAGAATTTGAGTCATTGAAGAAAATTATTTTTTCAATATAGCATCTTTATTTTAAAAACTCAAAATATTATCAAATCTGAAATTCTCATGTTCCCTTATTTACTCATGGTATGAGATATGATAGTAGATTTGGAAAGTATTGAGATCCAGGAAACTTTGGGGCAATGTAGATACTGAATTCAATCTTGTCAAGCTTCCCTTTTAGGTTTTCTATCAACTTATTTTGCCATTTGATAACTATAATCTAGGAAGACAGCCTAGGAGGACGAGGTTTAAGAGTGTGCAAATTGAAAAATGTTCACATCATGGTAACCTGATCCTTTGATTCTTTTCAGTATAAAAATTTAGGTAACATATTTTTAGTTGATAAAAAATTTAATCTTCAATCAGGAATGCATTTACTCACCAATATTGGCCAAAATAAGAGTAGCAATAACTAGGAAAGGAGCCATTTTCCCCAGTAGCTCGTAGCAGACACCTCCAAAAGGGTAACCCAACAAAACTCCAAGCGCCACACTACCAAGGACGATTCCCATCACTTTACTTCTGGCCGCTTCTGAAGGATAGTGCTCTGCTATCAAACACATGCCTACAAACATGCATGAAAAATTAAAGGAATGTTATTGATCAACATTAACAAAAAACCATAGAGGATTATGTATAAGTTCAAGTGGAATATTTAGGAAATCGATAGTAAATCTGATTGTAATCTTATATTTGAAACAGGAAATAATTATCATTCCCTCAAGAACGATGGTTGATAATGATAGACTTCTAGTCCAAATTATCACGAATCGGTTATACTGTACCTCAACTCGCGAAGTTAGAAGACTCACGAGCTCACGAGAAAAAGGATTAATAATACATTGGAGATTCACTGAATTCTATTATATAACGGATAAAAATCCAAGTAATAACTGATGAAAAATCTCTCACAGATTTGGGTTGATAAATCTTTATCCAATTGAGTGGAAAAAATCATTCAAGATCTTGATTAATTTATCAGGTGGCTCAATCGTTTAATCAGTGGGATAAAGGAGGTTGAAGATGAGCTTTAAAAGTAAGCATAATTTTCTTGGAAAAAGACAATTGTTGAGTATAATAATATATATGTTTCAACACTGTTTTCCTTGAAACGTTGAAAAAATGAATTGGGATGATAAATTCAAACTTACCTGAAACTCCAATGCAAGATGATGCGATCCCATGCAGACTTCTTGCCATGAACAGAGATGTATAGCTTTCCCCTAGTGCGTACACTGGGGGAAAAAAAACGTAGACTCTTGAATTCAATAATTGTACCGTTCACTATACAGTATTACCTACCAAATTTGAAGTCTATTACCCAAGTGATATATTCTATCTGATTGTACACGCTTTCCCAAATTTAGTCTTATACTTTACTTTAGGAATAGAAAAAGAATATAAAAGCTAAAAATTTTGATTTAAAAAAAAAAAATTGAATTTTGAATTTTTTACAAATTTATTTTTCAGTAATCTGTTCATTGAATTCATAATTATGATATATTGATGTAATATTGGAAGACCGGTTGGTCGCATAATCATAAAATATGTTTCCAGTTTCGTATTTTAAATTTTCGCATCCCTTCTGACACAGACTAAACACCAAGATATATTCTCATTACTTATTGATCTCGTGAAAAGAATATTATTTTGTGGTTAATAACTCAATATATACATAGTTCTTATTATAATGAAAGAATTTTCAAGAATTTATTGTAAAATGTTCTTGAAATGAATTTCATTCAAAGGAAAGTTGAGAGAAAAAGCATTGAGTTAACATCACTTACGTAGTGTTGCTGCTAATAGATTCACAGTGCCAACAAACATTGGAAGATAGTAGCCACAGTATTTTGTCAGGAATCCAACAAGAGGGTTCATCACTATTTGAACAAAAGCTTTTGATGATAACAACACTCCGACAGGTCCAGCTTTTTCACGAATGAACTCATCTGCCCTGAAATAAAGATTGATCTCATATGAAAAAGTATCTTTCTAATTGGTAAAAATTTTCATCAAGAGATCGACACTGGTCGAATAGGAACTGTGAAATATAATTGAGAATATTCATAATCATTAACGATTACAATAATATAATTACTGAATAAGAAGACTTGAAATTGTCAAAACCACATATTTAATAAAACAACGAGATACTGCAGTTTCGGTTGTTACACCATTATCAATCTCTGGTAACTAAAACTACAGTGCAGCAGAATTTATACTCGTGACCGAGCGCTGTGATTGGCAGTTGAATGGCCTATCAAGGTGAACGACTGCCATTGGCCTAGATAAGCTCCTCCCACAATGGGCGGTTTCCACAAACATCACAGCAATGGCGGTTCAAACAACTAACATAGTAAAGAAAGGTAATTGATATTTACTATAACAAATGAAATAAATAGGAATGCTTGAAGAGGACAATGTAGATTAAAAATAGCAAGAAAATTCAATGACAAACAAACTTAGACTTATGATAAAACTAGATTTGTGGTATTGTACTGTTTGAAATGAATCTGGTCATTTAAACTGTAATTTGGATCATTCCTAGTTACCCTGGTTATTTCTAGAGCCTCTAGAATGTTTAATTGTCTTACCTTTGCTATTCAAATGCAGAAACTTAACATTCTCCTCAGCCTTGAGCTTATGATTGTTTGTGATCAAATGCTCAAAATTAGAATCCCATTCTGTTTATTCCAATCTCTAATATGTTCTTTTACCCTACTTCTGAAACTTCTACCTGTCTGTCCAACATAACAAGCATTACAATCACCACATTAATTTAAGTTTATATACACCACTCTTATCCACACTAATTTCGTAAAATGTGGGATATTTTTTTAAAGATAACAATAGCAATGCCCTGTTGCAATAGCAATAACAATAGCAAACCAAAATGGAAAGAGGGGTTTCAACAGTCTGAGGTTTTGACATTTGAATGAATCGTGAATAAAGTTCATTGTATTTTGTTTGCTAGTATGATAGTTAAATTCAAAGCTGACATAATGGATGACTGCAAGGAAAGTATTATTCCATGTAACTCACTTTTCAACTTGAGAATTTGAAAGAATCGCAGTGGAGTTACCAGTTTTCTGCCCAATGAGGAGATCGACACTGTAAAGATAGTCTGGTAGAATGGGAACTGTAAAAAAATAATAAATTCAGAATAATCATCATATTTCCATCAACAATTACAATTTGCAATAAAAAATTATAATGATTTATAACAAAGATAATTACTCTCATGAAGTAAAATCACATCACTGATATATGTTCGAAAAATCTATCAAACAGATTTCGAAGCCTAGAATGAATATTCATTATGTGGATTTGATGGAAGAGCTATCGGTTTTATCAAAACAGAGGCCATTTCACATCCAATTTCCCTTTACTGTTCGAATAATGTGAAATATTTCATGTGGAAGAGAAATCACTAACGGTTTGATCACTAAATGCTTGCGGCTAAATAAAATAACGATTCCCTCATCAAAATTATTCCAACAACAAAGAGATTTTCATAATTTTCAATAACTCTTAACGCTATTTTTGAAAAAAAAAAACTTCAATCAATAGGGCTTTGTCAATAATTTACATTCACAGACTAATTGAACATCGCGAAACAGATAAATTACAGGTCAAAGGACTTCGTTTCAAATCAATACCTGTTCAACTTTCACAAAGTTAAAAGAGTTTTAATGCAACTGGACCGTGATCTTTTCCATATCTCCTACGCTTCGCAAAACAGTTTTTTCGTTTTACGTACAGTATCTTAAAATATGAGGCTCTCTAAACTCTTGAAATGTGTCTCTCTCTTAAAATCCAAAACTCTAACTTTGATCAATCAAGTGGTCAGTAAAAGTGAAAAATAAATTGTGTAATTTGAAGCCGAATATTGATTAAATAATGTGATTAGGAGCTAGGTAACACAGCCATCCTATGACAATAATTCTATAATAAGCTTCTTAATAGATGGATTCATTTCATCATGAATCCATATGTCCTTATGCGAGCAATGAATGGACAGTACTCACCAACAAATTATTGGATTCAATACCTTGCACTTTGAACCGATAATTTTGTTTTAATGGAATCATTCTACTTATAGAAAAAAGTAAAGATTCTTTCATGGCTCGATTTGAGAATCAATGTTTAAATATTATGTTGAATGCCAATCGAGCATTCCAATTTAAAGTATAAGGCCACGGTTACATTGAATGCGAGTTAGAACTCGTAAGAGTAGAATTTCACTCGTGTCGAATAGTACGAGAGAAGCAATATGTGAAAATCCCACGAGGACTGTGGTTCATTAAATTGAATGAGAGTGTTGTTACTGAATGAAATTAATCGCTCGTAGTTCGTATCCTAGTAGTAACCGCGGCCTAGGCATAATTTTAATGTAGGCTACTTGTTAATAATTGCACTCATCTCAGGTATAATAAGAAGTTTTATTACAGAGGGAACGGTGCAAAGAACTAACCTTGTATGGAAAATTAAATTATTATGATCATAAGGATGAGTAGAACAATAAAGTGGAATAAAGTGAAAATACTAAATTGATAGAATGAAAATGAATAATTTCGGTACTCACCAACGACTGTCAGTAAGATGTTATCCAGTAGTAATGAGAAGTAAACTATGAGAACAACAATCTTTTCCATCATTTTGATTGATTCTAGATTTGCTGAAACATATTTCTCAGCAAGTAAATAATCGTTCAAGAATTTCCACATCAATAAACTGAATAATTGAAAACACTTGAAGAGTACAAAGATTTAAGAGTACAATACTTTAGAGTATGGTAATAAGGAGAAAGACATACTGAAGTGATCACAATAATTTTATTTTCGTATTGAAATCCAATAAAAAATTATTCACATTTCTTCGGCTCTCTAAGTGGGCTGGAACATAATAATTTGAATTTAAATACAAAGTTATTGATAAAAGTTATTATAATTTGATAAATGAAACTCGCAGCTCAAATAGAACGAAGTGACGTAAAACATTACAGTGGAAGACATAAATTTGAGAATTAATAAACTTGAACAATATAACACGTATATGTGAAATTTTATTTTTCTCTACCTGTATTACATCTAAAAATAACCATGTTCAAAATCGTCTAAACAATTCCAGAACATTTGAGCGCTTGACAAATGGGTTGGACAATTTAAAATTCAAACTGTGTTATTTTATTATGTAGTTCTACTTCCACAGCATCTCTAAAAATCTGCAAATGAATCAAATCATCAAATTTATCAAGAGATAGACGAGAGCAAACTCTTCAAGTATAATATTGTAAAGTACCCCTAAGATACACCTGAAAGTATTCTAGTAATAGCGAATTTTCAACTCATTGAGATTAATTTATACATTTTCAACTCATTGAGGTTCATTTTTGTGAAACAAAAAAGGAGAAATTCAAGTGTTGATGAGGTAAGACACTTACCCTTGAGCTCTCAGTAGCGGCTGCTACTTGTTGCGAAGCTGAGAAAGCTCTGTGAAGTTGACCCTCCCACCACTCACCATGTAAAGAGAGCGCTTTTCTGGGGGCTCTGATCGCTTCAAGAGGGGGTGTCAACTGGCTACAGTTCCACCCTTACCTCCCCACCCCTCTCACACTATTTGGAGAGTGTCACCTTCTGCTCACCATCGAGGTAGTTTCCTCTGCCGATTATCGTTTTCTAATACTGATCCAACATTAGCTACCAACTCTAAACGCTATTGTTCAGTGACGTTGATAGCGCATTATTAGAAGAGATTCGGAACCTTCGTTAGGCTTCTTTCTTTCAGTTGATCACTTGTTTATGGCGACTCAATTAAAAGAGGAACAATATTTTATCTGCTAACAATAAGAGTTAGCCCAGAGTTGGCAGGACACTGTGTTTGAATGGGACGCTAAACTCTAGTGGAGTGTTTATCCAATAATTGTTTCTATCGTTCTTGATTGCTTTATTAGGCTTTTTTCTATCATTTTATAAATTTTTGAATTTCAATTATAACTAAATCAAGAGGAGATCTAAAATTTTGTCAGCTATTGATTAGAGCCAGCCTAGAGTTGACAGGACTCTTTTGAATAGGATCTGATCAAGAATTGTTTCTATCGATCTCTTCTTGTTTTTTAATACATTAGTTACTTATTAGAGAGAGTAACTACTATTCTATGTGCTATCAATGGAGGCGCTAGCCTAGAGTGGACATGCCTATTTGTTTGAGTACGCTGGACTCAAGTAATGTGTATTCAAGAAGTGTTTTCATCTATCAAAAGTATCATCATGCTTTTCCAAAAATGATCTAGAAGATCTTTTTCCGATATGATAAATACTCTGAATCATTCCTGATTCCTGATACAATAATTACATGTTATATGTATGTATGAGAAAACCATGTATAGTATTTTCCAGTGATACTTTGTATACAGTAATACTTCATGCTGTATCCCATAAACTCATGATAACGATCATCAAAGTCAAATGATGACTTGAGAGTGGAATGAGGTGAATAAAATAAAGCTCAATATTATTAAAAAAAGTTTTTCCACTATTTTATCAATCATATCACAACTATTCATTTAACATAAGTTATCAAAGTTCAAAACCATTGATAACTGTTGAAATATTATTTTATGAGTTTCCAAATTCATGCAAAATTCTCTTAGACTGTGAAAATTGATAACAGAATGAGGTCGGTCACCTATCTTGTGTACTATACGGCGCATCCATCCTTCTTTGGTGTCACTATGCTTGTATCGATTTGGCGAGTGTACCGTATAGCTTGGGTGCGATCAGTGCACTACAAAAGGAAGCTTTATCTCCGCTGATGGAAGGTGGTTTGTGGAGTAGAAGAGAAATGAGAGTGGAGAGAATAAGAAGAGTGAAAGAGAAATATAAGCCGAATAGACCGAGCGAGAGACGTAAAATGTTGGCTGAGCGCAGCTGGTAGGTGAAGATTAGAGGCTGCAAACGCAACCATCCGAGGAATTGATACACCCTGAGGTACTCCACTCAGCTTCACACCGACACTGGCCCATCAATTATATGGCAATGAGCAACGCAGCGCGGCTAAACTCGTTCTTCAGCCACCAAAAGCAATTATTCTCATGGATTGAATTGGAAAATAATCGTCCCGTTGTAAATGATGACATTGCTCGTTGCAAAAAGGTAATTTTTAATACATAATTTGTTTGTAACAAGCATGTACATTGTACAAGACGTGTTGTTGATCCATTTTATTTTCACTGATACATTAATTTGAAATAAATATACACTTTAAAAAGTGAAAGCGCAAGAATCATGAGTAATTTAAATGTGTATATTTATCTTAACTTTAAGTAGTATAAGAGTTTTGATTATGAAGGGTGAATAAATTATGTACATTTCTTATAAACCGATCTATTTTTAAGGGAAATCTCTTCAGGAACTCTCATTACAGCTTAGATAATATACAAGGGAAACTTGTTGTGAGAAACTTGAAGTAGTGAACAGATCATCATTAAAATCTCAGTATCTTTTGATATAAATCAGTCAGACTGTAAGTTCATATTTCTTTCAAAAAGAATGACATAAATTTTTCATGAGTCCTTGTACATGAGGGAGATTTTAGACTAATGTGTAGTAGTAGTTCAACTCTAACAGCTTCTTTTGCGAAGCTCTTTGTTAGGATGAGGTTGATTGAATCCTTGTTGCAATTGATTCAAGCTGCCTAAATTATGTTGGATTGACTGAAAAATGATAATATTCCTGATCTTTAATAATTTCTACTGAATTCAACTCCAAGATGTATGTATATAAGCCTACTCATATGTAAAATATGAGTAGGCTTGATATCAAGCCTCAATATCAATAATAGAAAACACAATGTTATCAGATTTCTTTCCATTTCTTGGAGAAATGTGAGTGAGCGAATTTGAAGTGGGTGAGCTAGAACTCTCTCACAGACTGTCTTACAGAGAAACATGATAATAATATGGAGATCAATATCAAGATCAATAGTCTCAAATTAGATGTGTTTGTAATACTATCGGTAATATTGAATCAAATTCAAAGAGAATATCGGAATTGAGTTCATCCCAAATTTGAATTTGTCTGGTTCAAATTTAATAGAACGAATAAAAACGTAATTTCTAGCTAAACCACTTCAATTCTGAGTACAGAGTAGAGCACAATTCTACTTGAAGTAGTGGAGAGCATTTCAACATTTCCCTCGTGCATGAACTCATTAGGTTTTGGTTAGAGAATCAGGTTCCTTATACTTTCAAAGTAACTTGGGAAGTTTACCTTCATGACTTGGGTATTTGGTCTGTTCACTGGAAAGCAGAGATCATTAAACGGAAAGAGCAGAAACTCTTTGAAGAGCTCCGCAGATGAGAAGCTCTGGTGGAGAAAATCTACCTTTTACTTAAAGTAAAACCAACTTACTGATTTACAAGCTCTAATAAAACATCTGACCTGGACGATTTTGCAATGATGAACAACAAAGAAAGGTCAAATTTGAGAATTTTATGGTCTTGGATCTAATTACTCGTACTTTTCTATTATTTGAGCAGACGGCTCTCCTCTGCTGTATCAAATAACGGTGCGCGTGTTTCACCCACAGACGTTTAGAATAAAGAAAATTCAGACGAAATTGATTCTTTTTATTTTCATCAACTGGAAGAATTCTGGAACTATTCGAAACCACTGAATTTACTGAACTACTTGAATTTGAAATATTGAAAAAAGACTTAATCTTTATAGAGTTTATGTATTCAGATCTACCAAAATTATAAGCTTTCTTCGATTAAGGGTTGAGAAAATTTTCAGCGTCTGAGTAACAGTTTTCCTGCTGGATCATTCCTCAATTAATCATGTCATTGATTTTGAAATTATCATTACAAAAATATGTGGAGAAATTTTCTGTATTGGAGGTACTCCAATACAGTGAAATATAGTGATAGCTCTATTGGGTACTGATCTACAAAATTTTGAATGCATCAGAATCATTATTGAGAATACTGGTTGCAGCATGAGCAAAAAATGAAGACACTTTGATTCAGGAGAGTGAGTTTTCCATGATTGGACTTCAATTCACTCTTGAATATTCTTCAAACTTTTTGGTTTTAGGCTCATCGAGATAGCTGATATTTCAAGAAGAGCACATTGTTTTCTATTATGATGATATTCATTTGATTTAGGGGAGATAAATTAGTGTGACTGATGAAATAAGATATGATGAAGAGTGACTGATTGGAAGTGCATATATTCTCAATTGAACTATTAATACTATTCATATCGGAATGTTATTAAGGCGAATGATAGGCTAGAAATAGGAAGGCGAAAAAGTCGAGAGGAATAAATTTCTGGATTGAGAGATACCAGAGATAACACATTTATTTGGTTGATCTATGGTGATACCTCAACGAATCAACTGAAAGATTGAACAATCTATGACTGATTGAATAAGAACTGGCTAGCCGCCCTTAAGGCGAACTATTTACGGCTGTTCTGGTTGAAGGTTGAATAAAATATACAGATTCATCATCCGATGTATCAGATCTGATTTTAGGACTAACTGATATAGAATCAATTGAATCGTAAGCTTGACATTGTAAGCCTCTAACTTCTTCACTGGATGACAAGTTATAGACTTATAAGAAAAAGAAACTTTTCTGTTTTTATACTAATACAAACTATTATTTAACATTTATTTCAATAATGACTGATTCAAAATTAGTAGAAAAACGAAAAATTCCTCATGTCAACATCATTTTATAGAATATAGAGTATATAAAATAGTCTGAGATGAAAGAAATAGTAGCCTACGTATACTCTAGATGTCTGGATATAGTATATATTGTACTCTGAGTAAACTGAGATATATATTTAATTCTACTTCTACACTCTCTACTCATCACCGTAGATATAAATTCAGTTCTATTTTCATCAGTTGTTTATCAACAGAGATGTCGAGGAGGAGGGCGCATGATGCAACGAAGGAAGGAAAAGTTATCCGGCTCGAATGTTTTCAAAACACAAGTCGAGGGCCATTAGACAGCGATCACCGAGCCTCGCAGCTCTAGCCGGAGATTTGACGACTTCGACTGCGATTTTTTTTTATCGACTGCACATTTGAGTGGAGCGCGCGTTTTGTCGCGACGCGTTCGAACGACGAGGCGAGGCGAGGCGAGGCGAGGCGAGGCGAGGCAAGCGTGTTGTTGTAGTTGCAGAAGTGACGCCTGCGCTGTGGTCGCCTAGCAACGGCCCCTTGCTATCAGTCGAGCTCAGTAGTCGACCAACAGTCGCTCCCGAAGTTAGTCGCGCGACTCCCGCCACGATCGCACTAGGCCAGCTAACGCACCTCTCGCTCCCGTAAGCAAATATCTCGCTTTCTCATACTACTATCAGTCTCTTTTAGATCTTATCGCTCCACCTTCTGCTCCTTCACCAGCATCCAACAAAAATCATTTTCGACCCCTCTGAGTATCAAATTCGTAGTTCCAGGTCCACGCCGGGAAACAAGCCCCGTGTCTCTATGGTATTACGTGGGATTGTAATAGTCTCACTCGAAATGGAAATGCAATTACAATAGAAATTTGATACTGCTACTTGGGGAAATATTGTCATAACATTAGGAAATTCGTTCTAAGTTGATAACGAAAGAAGAGATGTCAAAGGTTTTTATTTATGTGCTTTATGACATTCATTCGTGCTATTCAAGCATAAATGCCATGTCACTGAAGCTAAAATCAAGCATGTCAAAGGTTATAAGGTTATGATGATACTGGAATGGACTCACACGGAGCAAATTGAATGGAATTTCTAATATTACAATGATTGTAGTATTCTTACCTAGAATGGAAATGCAATTATAATGAATAATTGGTATTTCTACTTGGTAGGTAGTTTGAGAAATATTGTAATAACCGTTAAAATTTCGTGGGACTTGAAAAAAATACATATCTCAAAGATATTGCATTATGTCATTTATTCATTTCTATGCAAGTCACAGGTTATGATGATACTGGAATCATCTCATTCTGGTAAACAGGTAGAATAACTGATACTAGAATACTAGTATTCTAGTACCAATGGGTAGAGTTAACTCTGTAATAATGCAACTCTTTAACTCTATAAATCTGTCATTGGTCAAGGACTATACATATGAGATTGAAGGCTTCAAATTGAGTAGATTTGTGTAATTTAGATAGTGTTCCTCCAAGGTTAGTAGAGGGGATTTCTCTAGCAACGTTGGTGTTCCTTCACCCTCATTGTATTGTAGTAGAAACGATTATTGTTTTTATTATTAGTTTTTGAATGTGGTAGAACGTTTTTGAATGTTAGAATGTTTAAAAATTTATTTAAGACAGGGAAATTAAAATAAAAGAATAAAGATAAGTTACTGATTCTTTCCAGAGTGAAGTTGGAATTTTATTGCTCGGAATAATTCTGCTTCCTTGAATGTAGAAGTATGCACATGTTAATGAAGCTTCAAGTGTCTGAAATGCATATTGAAATATCTCTTATAGAAGAGCAGCCAACAAAGATGGGCTTATTTGCTCTGAGAAAGGCTCAATAATTAAGTTACAAGTGTGAAGAGAATCATGAACAACATAAAACAATGGGTTACTAAAACTATCATGAATCAAGTTGAGATAGACAAAAATCTTGGTTATGTTCAAACCAACAGAAGTTGAAATACACAAACAGCATGAGTACAGTGGAGTGAAGGGATATTCTTGCGACCTAATTAACTAATCAATATGTGTTCGACTCTCATCTGATCCAATAGGAGAGCGATTCTCATTGATAATGGGCCCATGAACTTCATCAAATAATAATGGATTCTAAACGAGTATTGAAGCAAGTTTCAATATCCTAAAGTCAGCATTTCTGGTTATATTATTTGATAGTAAAGATAGAAGGAGATGGGATATTGCAACACTATTCAATTGCTTTTAAATCATTATAATTTATTGAACGATATTCCTAATTATTAATACTTTAAAATACTCTAAAGACTTCCGCTACTGCGAATATTGAAAACAGAATAATAGCTAGTAAGGATATTCGATGAACGCTGCTGTACAAAAAAACATGACATTAATAATTATACAAATAACTCAAAGCATTATTAATCAGGAATTTCGTTCAATTAATAATTATAATATTTGATAATAGAGCAGGATCAGCTATCTCAGTCATGGGTAGTTTATGATCATGATCAATATACCTGCTAAACTATTACCTGACCTGAATATCTGCTCAAATGTTGTAAAACGTCCTCGAATATGTTTTATCTTTAAAAAGAGCTCTATTAGTAGGGAGGATGTTTCCCTTCATTTTAAAATATTTCACACGTTCTCATGCTATGCTCTAGTTCTCTATGATCTCCATGTTGTACAGTACTTGAGAGCAGCATTGAGGCAGCTCCAATTAAAGCTGCCTCTCGATCTCTCGAATAGCTCACAATTAAAATGCATAATATGAGATGCCTTTACAGATGCCTTCAACAGTGAATAACTGAGAAGTGGCACAAATGTTTACGCCAGCACTGAATGAATTCCCTCTGGTTCGCAACCTGAATAAACTTCTCGTTGATCAACATTATGTTTTTCCAACATAAATCAACATTATCAAGTTATTTCTTTACTGGAAATGTGCATGATGAGACGAATTTTTTAAAAGTTTTTCAGTAAAATGTGAGATGGAAAGGCAAGAATCTCCATATAATCTAATTGTATATCTTTCATTATGATTCTGTAAATTGATCAATGGTACATGATAATTATTTTCAATGCCAAGTGGCTGATTTGGCAACTTTCAGTATACTATTTTTGTGTATTGTTAATCTCTCATCCTGATTCTATAAAATTGACTAATGAGATACAATAATATCTTAAATTTCACGTAGAAATTGGAAAAGGGACTGTTTTGAGCGTAAGCCTGTAGAACCATCCATTAAGTATGAATATTGTACATTGCTGAATAAATAAATAAATGAATTGAACAAGTTGTAATTTAAGGAATAAGAGGTTGGCAAGCCTGACTTGCAAGTGATAGTTCTTGATGTTTGGTGCTCGTCAATTTTCATCGATCTTAATATGAAATAATTGTTCAGTAATTATTTATTTATTTAATTCAAGGAATAATGTTGTAAAATTGTTTCATAATGAAATAATAACACAATTGTCTGCTTATGATTATGATGATACCCAGTAGCGGCGCTTGACCTGAACAGTAGGGTGGGCCCGTGGTCGGACTTGTTGTGGGTGTGGCTGGGAAGGGGGGGTATGCTTTATGAAGTATATCCAATTTTACAAGTTTATGTAGCTAAGATTAATTCTACGACTATATACAGGGTATTATTGGAAAGTAACCGAACTTTTGCCGCCAAATGGCTCCTAGGCATCCTAGAAATGTGAGGATGAGGGGAAAATGTAGGCGGAATCTTCTTCTTTCAGGCGTGACTTTGCTCAGTACGCTGCGAGCAGTGGTTGAGTCTGGATCGCCGTCCGCGCAATAGCCTTTTTAGCGGTGTGTTACGTTTTTCAAGTGGTAACAAAAGATTGATCAACATTATGCGATCAAATTATGGGTCAAGCTCAAAAAGACGTTCACCCAAACCCAGGAAATGCTTAAGGAAGCCTTCAGAGATAATTTTAAGTCCCGAACCCAAATTTATGAGTGGCACAAGACATTCAAGGAAGGCCGGGAGGACGCCGATGACGAAGCACGCTCTGGGAGGCGTTCAACATCAACAACAATTGAAAACGTCGACCGAGTTCGTGATTTCTTGAACCTGGACCGTCAGACAACATTCCAGGAGATTAGTGAAGAAGTAAATTACAAAGGAGTCCTCGAACGGCTCCAGAAACGCGTTGCTCGGTGCCGGCCCGCTCTTGTTGACAAATGGACGCTTTATCATGACAACACGCCGGCCCACACTGCGTTCGTCTGCATGTCCTATCTGGCTAAGCATGGCATCCCAGTGCTTCCACACCCCCCATACAGTCCAGATGTGTCTCCCCAGACTTCTTTTGGTCCCCCTCATCAAAAGGCACCTGAAGGGAAGGCGGTTTGCGTCAATTGAGGCGATACAGAAGAGTGTAACCGATGAGCTAAAAGACATTCCGGAGAACGAGTACAGAAATTGTTTCCAACGGTGGAAAGACCGCTACCGGCGGTGTATCGACGCCCAAGGGATGTATTTTGAAGAGTTTTAAGAGTTTTTGTACAAGAGTTGAATAAAACTGTTGTTACAGCAAAAGTTCGGTTACTTTTCAATAACACCATTTATAGTTGCGAGATTGAACAAAACTATAGGAATCGACCTGCTGAAAACTATCTACAAATACATACCGTTAGCCTGCGAATTTACTACAGTTTTTAAAACATGCCAAGAGCTGAATGGGCTGATTCGTTTATTAACAAACTCACAATATTATTCTGAGGATTGTACCGTTGAAGTAGGCCTAACCTCATTTGAATCATGACCACTTTCACAATAACACAGCACTCCACAATAAAATCACGATCACTACAATTGGATTATGGCTAATCTAATAAACCTATATAAATATATTAGCACAAAAGTGACTAAATGTATTAACTTATCACTTTATAAAATAAGAAATTCGCATGACAAGATGTAATCAAAGCTACTACTAGCCTGGCGCTCAGCATTTCGAGCTAGAATATTGAGAAAAAACGTCCAATGGGCCCGCTGGAATCGGCCCATCATGCTCATATACGAATGCATTGCTCTCCGACTAGCCAGCGCCGCCGGTTTGCGTAGCCTAGCCATTACATTCTTATGATAGCTAGAAGGGCCCAAAATCCGTGGCCCTCCAATGTGTTACGTGATGATATTTGACTCGTTTTACGATAGTTTTGACCCGCTGACAGTTCAAAATTAATTTACATTGTATTTTATTGAATATTAAATAATATTAATCACAAAACTTATTTAAAAATGTACCTTACTGTTTCATTTGGGTGGGCCCGGCCCACTTGGCCCTTATGGAAGCGCCGCCACTGATGATACCATGAACAATGAAACTTAAGTTTTGATAATAATAAAACTACCTAAGTAGAGAAAGACAATATTTTATTGTGTTAATATTTAATTATTTCTTCATGTAGAAAGTTTACCGATATTGCTGACAACACTGTCACCAAACAATCTTTTTGGCATTGTGGATCTTCTATCCTGATTCTATAATTAACCTAAGAATTACAATAATTTTACGTCTCAAGTAGTCAAGTTTCTGTCACAAACAACCTTTCGTTCTTGGAAAGGACACGAAATTTTTCAATCTTAAATGTTTCATTCTTCGCCAAGCCTCTTCCAAGAACAAAAGTTGGCGAAAAAACTGTAAAGGAGTGGTGATAGATTCTCTGTCAGGGACATGATACAACAAGAGTAGAGGTCAGGAGAGACCTCTATGCCAAGTGGGAATGGTGGAGGCGGCGGGTCTCTAACTCCCAAGAGAGATGTTTGTGATTTTGGCAGTGTAGCTTTGTTTTGCTTGGCAAGCTCCGCCAACTTGAACCCTACATCGGTGATGGGAAAGAGGAGAAAGTCTTTTGGGGGTGCAGGACCCTGGAATTTAGAAATTATCGAAAGTCATATTATACAAATTGAAAACGTTACGATAAATAAAACATAATTTAAAAAAATGTGTTTCATGATAAGTGAGACTGAGAACACAGTTGATGAAGACTAATTTTCAATTGTAGCCTAATAATATTTCCAAGCATTATTTTTTGGAGAAAAACGATTTTCAAACATTTCACAAAAGAAACTTCAAAATTTGCTAACTGAAGTATTTCGGCTGAAAATAATTATGTGAGTTTGCAAATTTGTATTCTATAATAATTGTGGTGGCGAAGCGTGGTATACTTATTTGGTCATCGCCGGGTACATTTCCTATAGGGATATACCACGCTTCGCCACGGAATAATCGATAAGTGTTTTTAAATGAAAACGACGTACTGTTCTAAAAATTACAACTTTATCTAGTTTTACAATGAATCAAGAAACTCAAGATTGCTGTTATCAATATTAAATAACAATACAAGATCGGTACTTTAACTTTGCGTGTACTCACAAGCATTAAGTATTCTTGAACATTTTGGAACGAAGATGGATTAAAAACGACAAGCTTTCTAATATTATAGTAGAAAACAATCTTCAAACTTTAACGAGTATACTACAATAAAATTAATAATAATTTAGAAGGCATCGAAAAATTCGTACCGTACCATTAAACTTGAAATAATAATAACTATAGATTAATATTCTAGACAATTTTACTGGAAATAGATTTTCAACTAACAATTGATGAAAAATAGTTCAACTTTCAATAAAATTTATTTCCATTGGGAAATTATGAAGCTGAGCGCTATTCATGCCTGTTCAATAATAGTTTTGAATAGGTTCTCTTCAATTCCGGTTTTGCCTTGTTTGTTTATTGGGTCTAAACAGTTCAAATATGTGTGTTGATGTTCAGAAGGAATAGAGAGTTTCGATGTTGATCAGAATGTTTTTGCGTTCGTCCAGTCGTCCTTTGTCAATATTGATTCGGTGTTTCAAATTTTGTCGCTCAATTTGGCTTCAAACACAAACTGTCCACTGCCATTCGATTGCTTTGTTTTTTGTATCTACTGAACTGGCTACATTCAGAAAGAGTTCCTGATAACATCTATTGAAGTCATGGACGCCATTAGTTTGTCTGAACGCCAGTTTTTGCTGCCTCATACAGTTTCTCCCGCGTAGCCTGTGGGGTAACCCGAAAGGCGCTCCACTATAGCATTGAGAACAATGGTTTCTTGTAACAGGTCAGCAATTCTGTTCGGGCTGGATCGATTTTTGGAACAGGTCAATAAATAAAAGCATTCAGCCAATATTTTCTTCCGGAATCGGCAGGGTTTTTCATGTTCCTGTCGAATTGCTGATTTCCCAACACTTTTCATTGCACAATCTATAGCAATTGTTACAATCCATTGAATTGGACTTCCTCCTGTTTCAGTATGATACTGAAAAAGATCTGTTACTAAAGAAAATTCGACATAATGCAGATGCAATAATAAACAATTTTGTACAGTAAATTTCGTACAACAAGTTTAGATTGTATTATCCATAAAAAATATCGACACTATTTTTGTTTAATATTTCCTATGTTTTGCATAAGCCACAGTCCTTCAGAAATTCCTCTTTCTAAGCTCATGAATTGGAAGTTCGCAGCACACATTGGGAAGCTCATATTAACTTTTATTTGGAATAGAAATAAAATGAAAATTATCGATTTATTTCTACAGATTACTATTTTTATTTGAAAGAAATTCATGTTCAAAATTACATAACATAATTGGAGCTGAAAACAATCATTAGTATTTGAAAGAAAGGCCTATACAAGTATAAAATGAGAACTACTTCTTTTTTCACGAGAAAAACCTGTAAAGTTGACAGTGAAAACGTAGGAGTTTCTTTATGACAAATCAAAGCAATATTCTGTGAGAGCTTGTGTTGAGAATACAGATAGACCCACTCAACAAACAGACACAAAAGGGACCTGGGAAGGTGGTCTCCGTTCTGAATTCAAATCAGTTCCATTCGATATTGGCGAAATACGATATAATACGATATTCATGTGTTGTTATACTGCCGATACAAGGTGATAATCTTCTTCTTATTCAATAACTGCACAAATAATAATAACTTCCTAGCACAATCTATCTTGCCCGAGCTCTACCGCACGGCCGGCAATATTGAACTAGAACCATTTCAGTAACAATATCATGGTATTATAGATTTTATTTCAAATTATTATAATATCTCGAACGCCTCTGTTAAAAGTTTTACAGTTCAATTGATTTTATGTAACTCATCAACGAGATTCTGAAGGTTGTCCTTGGACATTGGGTTTACATTGAGAAAAGGCCAAAATCACAGAAAGTCCTAAATTATTCGGCACTTGTAACAATTCATTCAATTTGAAAATATTGTAGCTGAGGAAACTCGATTGAACGACAAAATGATGATATTTTTTTGTACGCTAATATATTGTTATATCCTCATTCAAATTGTGAAACATGCTTTATTGTGTCCACAGGCGTTGGAATAATTTTCGAAAGGGAGCATTGAAAAGTATTTTGTTTGATTGTCATCCATGATCCACCGTCATCGACAGTAAACTATATAATTCCATTCCACGTTAGTTCGTATTTAATTCCATTTTATGAAGGGAATCCAAACAATATCATGACAAAAATTCAGAATACCATTAAATTAACATTGTTATAAAACGTTTTGGATTCTTCTCTCAGAAACTAGAATTAACTCCTATTCCTAAGGATAATAAACTAGTAGCATCAATTATAGTAGTTCCAAAATGTTTTGAGCTTGGAGATTTCAAATCACGCTTATCAAGTTCAGTTCGTCATAGTTTTTGCAATAATACACTCGAACTCCAATACGAGTTTCATAATCCTTTCTAGGCTACAAACTTTGTAATACAGTAATGTTAGTTATTATTGTTGCTATTAGTTATTTTGAGCGAAATTTGCATGAAAAGAGTTATTGCCATAACTATTAGCTTTAAAGCCTGGCTATGTTGATCATCACTCATCCGTTTATGGCCGCTAGACTTGAAATCCCAAGAGTTATTAAATGTGTTTCAACTGTCATCTGTCTAGGCTGCCAGCTCCCCACTTTAATTTAGTAGAATGCGCAGTTCCCTTGAATCCTAAGTGCACTCTACTTCCATTCTCACTCTGATAATCTGCTATACAAATCAGAGATACAATTACTCAGTGGTCTTGGGAATACAAACGAAAACCATTGTTTGAGAAGGATTGGATTATTAAAGGAATAATGCGAGAAAAGTTTTATCCACCTCGCCGAGAGAAGGTTGGGAATCCTTGGATATGAATCCATGAGGAAGTACAATTGTAGCGATTGAATTTAATTAAAAAAGCTTTTAGACGTAAACTACTAAGCGGTGGTGGAAGACAATACCATAATATACACATGTATGCATATGGTGTACTATTTGCACAGAATCTATTTGCATTAGTTGTATTTGTACAAGTAAACATGGCAATATTTATTAGTGTGTGTTCCATTACAATTCTATATAGATGACAGATTGTAGATATTATTAGTTGTTATTATTCTCATTCAAGATATCGGGCAGTGATTTCCAAGTGGCTAAAAGAAAAAGCATTTTACGATATAAATGATTATATGAACTGTACTAATATGTCTGGTATGACAACATGAAAACGTTTTTTTGAAATAAATATTCAATAATGAATTGAATATCTAGGAATGTGAGGTGGAAATTATCAAGCACACGAATGAGTAGTATGAAGCATATGAATAAGAGCACATGAATGGAAATGAGCAAGCTGCTCTATCTGGTAGTGAATGTTATGGTAATAGGAGAGTTAGTGTGGTTATACTCCGCAATCCAAGTGTCAAAATAACAATTGGTCTTATTCACTTAGGATGGCACGCGTGATAAATGGAAACAACTATCAAAGGAGATAACGCATGCACCGTACCTGCACAAGAAGATAACGCGCCGGACATTTGAAGCGTTCGAAGGCATGATTAATTGTTTGACTCCTGCATGACATTTGTTCGCAATCATATTAAGCATGTAAATTCGATTTCACGCCTGTTATCACACTGATATGGAGTCAATGGGAACGCTGGGTAAATAAACGGATCGCACCGCAGTAATGCGATCTAGTTGTTATCACTCAATTTGATTCCAGCCATTCACTTAGTTGATTGCTTCTATGCCATTCAACTGACCGCTCAGAAATAAAGCTGTGATTGAGCACCTCGTTGCAATTTCCAATTTTATCGATAGACAAAGACCTGAACAAAAACTGCACATTTGAAATCCAATCGAGTATAGTTGCCCATTATTTATTTATTCAATAATGTTCAAATAATACTTAATGAAAGTCCAACAATCTCATGTCCAAAAGTGCCCTTCATACAATTTAAAAAAGAGTCCAAATCTAGGATATGTGTCGCTTATTACACAGTCACTCTAAAATCAAACACTGGACTAATTTAAAATATTTTAGATGATAATGAAATACATTTTTTACAATATTATTACGAAGTATAATACCAAATCTATAGAATACGTTTTTCAAAGCTGATGAGATATGAAAACTAGAAACATACCGAATGCAGAAGTATTAGTTTTCAGCATTAGTTTTCAACGGCACTTGAGAACCACCATTAGAACTCAAAGGATATGGATTTTCGTTGCTGAGGTTCATGTTCATATGCTCGTTTAATAATTGGAAATTGATGAGCGTGCTGAGACTGAATTCTAAAATATTTCTAGAGATTCGTATGTTATAAGGCTTCTTTCTGAATTTTTTTTATCAGAGCCTAAATTAAATGTACCTTGAAGTGAATCTTCCTAATAATTAGATGATTTTAATGATTGATAATGGACGAGTTTCCCTCTTGCAGCGCAAAGCGCCTCTTGCTTGCTCAGTAGCCTACTGTATCGTTTGGGAATACAGTATCATTGCAACAGACTTGTATCAGTTTGAGTTTTCTCTAGATTTTATATCAAATCTCGCAGTGGTGGAAGCACAGCAGAAAGGAATGCGCCAAAAGTTTTGTAATATAATAGATTAGGAATTGCATTATGACATCAATAATAAAAACTCACCAACATAAGAGCGGTCATGAACATTAAACTCATTTTCCTCTCTAAAAATTTCTTATACAATCTATAATAGTTTTCAAGATAGAATCTCCTGATGGATCTCGCCCAGTGTTTAGGTAACATGAACTTCAGCATTCTATTTCACCGGTGCTGCGATGCTCAAAAATTTATGGAAAATGCTGTACCAAGAGAATAACAAATGAAAGATATTTCCAATTCATAGGGCTGTCTACCCGGGAAGCACATTAATCACTCTCAGTCATTTAGAGAGTAATCTTCATTTTGCCACTCCTTTCATCCCTCAAACCACCAATATTCCTCCGATGAATAATTCACAGGATCTCACCATGTAGTGTCAATGATGCTCTTGATCTTTAACCCACTGTGAATAATTTTCTCACCTCAATCTTCTATCATCTGCTAACCTGCCTAAGAGATGGAATAAAATTCACACTTCCTGTTAACTTAGATTGTGAACTGCAATCGAGGTAGCTTACATGAACCAGAAAGCAGAGTGTGTCGTGTGTATACACTATTTTCATCTATTATAGGGCGAGCCGCTGAAATGAAGTTGGTTGGACCTTTCAACTCTGATAAGCTATGACTGCCTCAGCTACGGTTTCCGTTGAGTCTGACATTTATTGTATCATCCCTCATTCCAATACCCACTCCCCCTCAAAGACTTGGGATTACCAACATAAAAAGGAAGAAATTTTCTTAAATTCGCTTCCTATTCTTCCTCCGAAGATTAGAATAACCATTAACTTTGCAAGACAATGCAAAATTACTGCATCTAATTCCATTGAAAGTTAAATCTTTTGATGCATAGACTATTGATAATTGACGTACAAATAAAGTATAGAATAGCTCTGTAAGGATTTTTCTCTGGCCTTTTTCAGTTGACTTAGAGCTGGTTGCTCAAAAGTGGATTAAACTCAATTCTGGATTAATCGAATGAATTAACGTTTTTGATTGAAGATTAAGCTTGACAGACCTTTCTGCAACTGGAACTCATTCTTTCCATTCATGTTTCACTCGAATCGCGGATAATCATTTTGCTTTGCCGAAGGTGATGCCTACATAAGCTTTTGGCTTGTGTACGATGGTGAAAGATTGAACCTGTCATTGGTTAAAACCAAGATGTGAAATTATTTTCTAACATTCGAAGTGCAACTTTTCTAACATCAAGTTCTAAACTTTCCACCCAATAAATTCAAATTCGATAATTAATTCTTTCCTTGTTAGCCAATATTTTTCAACTGAAAGCTTTAGGCTCAAATGTAATCTTGTGGATGAAGTTGATTAATCTGGAACAGAGGGAGAATGAATGTTTCATACAAGATTGCGTGACCATGCACATACCAAGTTCATTTCTATTTGTCCAGAATTTGTTTCTCTGAGGGAAGGGATTATCTGGAGCGGTCTGGGAATTCAAGAAATTATTCAACCCGCAGCAGCAACTGCCGAGCGGCTTGGAAAATTGCTCAAATTGTGCTTTCATTTCATGAACAATCGCTGAATTTTGCTCTCAATAAAAGTTCAAACGAACAAAAAATACCTTTTGTATGGAAAAGATCTGGGTCAGCGAACTGAATGATTTGAAACTGAAGAGAAATTGACAATGTTCCCACTTGTTCATTTTCAAGAGAGTAGAACCGCACTTACAAAGATAGGGCTACTCTGTCAATTGAAAATTTGAAATACTCTGAATATTCAATGAATGATAAATTAATACGCTTCTTATTACTATTGCGGCTTATGGCTAAATGGTTTGTTTGTATTCAAAGAGTTCAAATTCGTATTCAACTTACAATTTTACACTGGAATTTTTTTTTTACACTGTAATTAGATTCTGGTTTTATCCCTACATTATTAAATAAGTAGTTATAATCTGTGTGTGATAATTCTGTGATTCAATAAAAACGTTAGTCTAATAAAGCCTAATGTATATAACAATCTAGAATTTAAGCCAATATATTTTATAATGTAGATGAATTAAGTGAATAATCTAATCTAATGATCGCAGCTTTCATACTTCTACCAATATCAATACATGGTATTGTAGTTTAAGTCGCATGCGTTTTATGCTTTTCTTGTTTTACTATTTTAATAGGAACTTCAAGAATGAATATCATCTACCCATTTGTTCTCTTGTACCAATAGGAATAGAGTATCGTAATCTCTCAATAATCGCTGCCTTCATACTTCAGCAAATAGCAATCTATGTTTTCCTTGTAATCAAAATTTCGTGGATTAATGCTAATCTGTATCATTTGTCCGTTCGTACTCCATCCAATACCAAATGCGGTGTCCGCATACCTATCAGCTGATTGGTCGGCTGAGAGCCAGCTACAATAGCAGGGAAATCCGCTCTAGCCAATAGATAAAGAGACCTTGACGAGGTCTCTGCTGGAGCCAATAACAATGCAGCCAGCCTTCCTTTCCCGGTTTTTGGGTGCAGCAGAAACGTTCGCTAACGGACTCGGTCGCTCTCAGGGGAGGAAAATCGATGAGAGCCTCAGCTCTATCCCATCCTAGGCTTGTTGCGCTTCGCTTCCTCCTTCTTCTTCCTCTTCTCAGCGTCTTCGCCCGCCGCATCCGTCTCTTGCTTTCAAAATAACCGACTAATAAAGTGAAGCAGCATCACGCGCTTCCGGAGTCTACAATCGTTCGTGTGGAACGGCCAACGTTTCCCTACCACCCCCCCTCCCCACTATTGATACATGCTAATGCCCACAGTCCTCACTCCATCGTCCCTTCTCAACCTGTAGATCAACAGGGGACGATACTTTCACAATGGTACGCAAATGAAGAATTCGTAAGATGGTTCGGAAAACTTGATGGAACCATCCATAAAAGGTCTAGAATCCAGACAATAATTCCTTGGGGGGAGGGGGGGTGGTGTTCTCACTACATTTACTCGTTACTACATGATCTACATGATACGAGCGTCGGCGTAACAGCTGGTTGGGGGAGGTGATATAGTGGTTAATATATTTATAGTCAAAATCAATCAACCAACTATTTAATCCAATAAAAGTATTGATTCAACATTAGAATTTACGACATGCAGTCATATTTTACTGGAATACTTGAATTACTCACTGGACTGAGAATCTTTGAACTCTTTTCAACAGTGAAGGTCTTGTCGATCGGTACGGAAGTGTGATCAAGGACCTCCACTGTTGAAAATATGGTTTCTTGAAGCAAAAAATCAGAAAAATTAATGTAGTTTAAATAATTAATATAATATTTTTGTCCTCAAAAAATAGTAAACGTTAGTAGAATGAATTTGAAAATTTCAAATTATTTTGAGGTTACATTATTCACATTAGTTACATAAATATACTGCATTAGGAAAATTAGGGTACGTGTCCAACATACTAAAAAACTTGAACAGGATTTTTACTAGAATATTTTTATTAAATGGAATCTAGGTGGCAACAGTTGTAGGGTAATATTCTCATTCTTCTCTCCTCCTACTCTTTCCTGATTGGTCGTAGTTCAAAACGTGTTCAACTCATCCGTTTATCATCCGTTATCAACCTGTAGATCAACAAGGAACGATACTTTTGAAAAAATTGAAAAATTTGTAAGTCTCTCCTGATTTAATTGGTCGACAGTTCGAAGTGTGTTCAACTCTTTATTTTGCCAGTAGATGGCAGCAGCTGTCGGGTGATATGACCGGGCGGTTCTTGACCCCGCCTTCTCTCTCCTGATCGGTTGACGTTACGAAACGTGTTCAACTCTTTATTTGGCCAGTAGATGGCAGCAGTTGTCGGGTGATATGACCGGGCGGTTCTTGAGCCCGCCTACTCTCTCCTGATCGGTTGACGTCACGAAACGTGTTCAACTCTTTATTTGGCCAGTAGATGGCAGAAGTTGTCGGGTGATATGTTTGTTCTTGACTCCGCCTACTCTTTCCTGATTGATGGACATTTCGAAACGTTTTCATATTTTTATTCTTTCAGTACATTGCTGGTTGAAGCATTGGTTGGGTGATCAACTCTAGAGTCTCAATCTGAGAAAACTACACAGACATTAAGAAAAAAGAATATTAATGGGAATGAACCCACTCAACTGCGGAGATCCATGTACTAGAGTGGGTGTTTAGAGTAGTATTCGGGTGTAGAGCCTGGGAGTAGAGTTATCTTGTATCCAGTACACCAAACTCATTGTAAACTCATAGTTAGAGCTGGTCTGATGCCTGGGTAGCGTGGTGGCTTCTTGTTGATGACTTTCATCAATCATTCATTGATTAATAAAATAATTTAGATGAGTAAAAAAAGATTAGATAAATATGAAAATGAATTATTCGATTTCGCTTTGAGAGGTCGTCAACAAATCAAATAAGTTGAATTGGATGAGAAGAATATGAGAATAATCAAAATTAAAAAAGTTGTCAGGAGCGATTGATAGAGCTTGATTACAAGTAGATGTACAAATAAAAGAAAAATTCTATGAACCTTTTATGAGTTAAAATTTTTATAGGCTGACTTGACAATACAATCAATACAATGAATTTCCAAATTCTAGAATTTCTAATTCTAGCATGGAGCAAGACAATGCAATGGAAGCAATGGAGCAGTATTTAGAATCATCTTTTTTTGTTCTCTCAGTTCTGATCCCATAGAATATTATAATAATAGAAATCGATCAATTATTGCTGATCATGTTATCTCTCAGAATCTAAGAAATTCAAACGCATGAATTTCCTGTAAAATTTATTGTGATTTTTCTCTATTATTCATTCAATGATATCATCAAACACGATTTTAACAGCATGGTAACGGTAATGCTATAGAAGAGGAAATAAGTCCATAGTTGGAAAAGAGTTGTGTATTGACCGATATAGAACCATAAGCTTGAAAACCAATTCCTGAAAACTCGTATTCTAGCACATAAAAATGTGAATGCCATAACGTGATACCATAATATTCATATAATAAAGAATCTCTTACACGTATCTTTCTCAAGAGATTGCCTGGCCATTAATTTATTATTTCTGTTGGCGCAATCCAAGTGAACATGGAGGATGTGAGACGAGAGCCTGTATGTCTTTCAGCAAGCACTATTTTTACTACGCCATATAATGCCTATAAATTCTCAGCACGGACAACGATTTCAAAGGATTCACAGGTATTACACTTTGTCATGATGCCATATAAGATTCATGGAACCCGTTCAACCCCATTGAACACCATGAAAGTCAATGAGAGTTTCCGTCTTGAAATATCTCGTTCCATTTCCAAAGCTCTAATAATCATTTCAAAAACTTGTTCATACGAAAAGGAGACATTCGTATATCTAATGAATAATAATATTGTCAAGTATGTTATTAACTCATTCGTTTTAAAGATCATATTTCATAGTATTAAAATTTGATGAATTATTATAGGGTGGCTAAATATGAAGATTAGAATTTTACTAAATTATTAAAGGGGGCCTTCGAAATATATAGCTTTAAATGTGGGATTTTACTATCAAATCTTACTACGTTTTCATGTTATCGAATGATTACCATAGAATCTCATATTTGGCTTACAAGATGAACTTCCTCACTAAGAATGTCAACTCTAATTAATTCTCGAATTATTTTATATGAGACAGCATGGATTGAACAGCATGGATTAAATGCCATCAGCTTGAAGGGATTGTGGAGTGGACGTCTCATACTATTAATTGGCAGCGTTAATCGCTAGGATAGATTGCGAGGCTTGAATTGGTCGCTCCAGTCGGCAAATTGCATTCGAATTGAGTTAGCAGTTTCAGATTTGGGTCAAGTCGGCTAATAGTGTTCATCAAGTTGTGATAAGCAACCTACTCTTATTTACGAATCCTTGATTGAATAATGTTCGAAACTCGGGTAGAATACTTCAGCTTAGAAGCATTTCATGACCTTCTACCATTTTAATGATTAATCGAGAATTTAAACTGAGTGGTGTTAATTGAATCAAGTGCCGGTACTCCACTTTAAATGCAAATCATGATCATACTACCATTTCATTGAATGAATTTCATTACTCCACTAATTAATGAGAGATTTAATACTTGAGTTACAAAAACCTTACTTTAGTTTGAATAAAACAAGTTGTCACTTGGCCAGGTCACTCACTAGAACCGTTTTTGTCAGAAAACGTCCGATCATCTGAAATGTTAACATTGAATCAAATGGTCAGCTGTTCGGACATCGGACGCTTTCTAACAAAAACATGTCTAGTGAGTGACCAGGCCAAGTGACAACTTGTTTTATTCTAACTGTTCAAGGAATCTATTTTTCACAATTTTAATTAATGCTAGTTTGACTATACAACCGTACAAAAGTGACATGTAATAATAATTAGTAACAAGAAATCAATAAATTAGTAATCAATCAAAAATTTCAATAGCAGGTCGTCATTGCTCAGAATGTAAGAAAAGTCTAACCTATTGGAATTAGATTAAAAAAGAGTTAACAGCTTAGAAACCATAGCAAAAAAAGAATGAGCTTATCATAGTTTTGTGTTTCGAATGGAATAGGATAGTCATGAACCATGGATCGTACCCGCCAATGAAAAACGTGGTTCTATAATGAAAACCGAAGTTTTTCCAGCCAGAATTATTGCTTTATGAATAAACTCCATCTGAACTTTATCTTCTTTATTTAGGTTAAAATAAAATTTTCACCAAGACTCATAATTTGTGAATTAAAACTAGTTCGCTGTCAATCTATCCCTTCGAAAGAGTAGCTGGGCCTCACAATTAACGGCTTTGAATTTATTTCATATCTACGGTGAAAAGATCGGCACAGCAGTCTCATCTATCTGAGTCTGTTTCAGACATTTTTTGCCAACCTGCCAACAAATAATTATGTTTGAGAGAGGTTAAGTGCTTGCGGCACTTTCCATTACTCCTTGTTTATAGCTACACATCTCAGGCGGTCAGCTAATAAAAATGGCAAAACGTTAGAATATGTTTACTAAAATGGTGGGAAATGATGAGTGATGCAAAAGACACTACTATTTTTTGTTGCTTCGTCTATTTCAAAAGAAGTTGCAAGATTCCGAGAAAGAAATCTCAATTGGAGCAAGCAAGATCGAGTGGAAAAACGAAGCCATACAGGCACAAATTAGAATAAAAATAAAATATTATAGTGGAGTTTTTGTTAATCATTGATTCAGCAACAGCTTCGTTAACCCTCCCAGTTGTACACAGTGCAAAAAGGTTACAGCACAGAGGAAAGTTAGATTTTAATGAATGACTTGAATAGTTATGTACAAATCCACAAATCCTTTTCATATGTGGTCAATGGATGATAATACAAATTATGAATAAAATTTGATACCATAAGATTAGCCATCAATGAGAAATTTGAGTCGGCACTTGGAGACGAAACTCGAGACGAGTATGCTTTACTTTAATAAAAATATTTAAGTCGGTACTTGAAGACGATCATGCTATGCTGAATTTTTATACGAGATCGTTGATTTCTATTCAATAGTTGATTGTTGATTGAACATTAATATGAGACAATATTTTGTCTTATCCAGTGGTAATAATTAGAGAATCAAAAATCCAAAAATTGTTGTACAGTGTTGTATCGATTATCCTATTTTTAGTTAGTTCTGTTGTCAATATTTGCTGTAGCAGAAGTCTTCAGAATTAGCTTTCTTTTGATTTTCGTTTCACTAATAATTATGTACTGTATTCACAGCAGTTGATTTACTACAACGTCTAATAATTTATTCCATCTTATCCAGTAGTTATAGCAAGCTGTGATGATCAGAATCGATGTCAAGCGTACGAAAAAAATGCGTCATCCTATTACGTAGATCGGGCTGATTCTTCTTAGAGGATGGAATCAACATCAGAGCCAAGAGTTTGAAAGTCAAATAGATGCTTGTGCTGCGGTATCGAAAATTAGACGTGCCCTTTAATAGTTTGTCAGCCACTTTTATCGGGCCGAAATTGAAAAAGTTCAGAATGCTCCATGAAAATCAACTTCACAGCGTGACAGATAAACGTTTAGAGGGCTGAAAGTGACAGTGAACGTCAAAAAAAAGACATCGAGACAGTGACAAGTCTGTTGCAATCGGTGACGGTGACTGATCGTCCAGTCTGCTCGCTACTTCCATCCATCCATCGAACGCTTTCCAACATCTTATCAACCCCTCTACACTGTTGTTATTCAGTGCTTTTCTCGCTACAACTCATTCTTCAAGCTCACACTCCCACTCAACATCAACAATAGTCCTTGCTCCTCTAAAATTATTCATTCGTGAATGCTGCGATACTTCGCATCGAACAATCAGTAACCTTTTTTGGTAAGCGAGCTTGTTGAGTGTTTGTTTATGTCATATCCTAAATCATGATTCAATTGGCAATGTTTAATAAAATGTTAATACCTTAACTGAGTTTCTTGACCTTAAAAAGGACTCATGTTAACGAGGAATGATAGATTTAATTAATAGGTTACAAAAAATTACGAATTCAAGTGAGCTAACCAGCAGTTCTTAATTACTTTGATAATTTCAATTCAAGATAGTTTGTCAGGTACAAAAGTGACATAAATTAGAATTGTAACAAGGAACATTACAAGAGATAATGATGATTTCCAATCCAAATTCCAATAGCAGGTTCATATCGCACAGAATGTAATCCTATTGAATTAAGTTTAAAAAAGAGGTAATACAAGATAGAAAATAAAATGTATAAATAAATGGGAAATGTCATTGATAGGATTAATATCCTACTTGAAACTAGAGCTATTAACAAAACACGTGCATTATGACATTCTGTTACAGAGGTCTTGTCATCTTTTAAGTTAGAAAAATACTAGTCTGACATCAAGATGAACTTCAACAACTCTTTTTTGAAGTAATTTCTTGTAGAGAGGAATGTCTATCAAGTATCGGAAGGAATGGATAAATTGTTGAATGATAGGAAGTTTATTCTTCCAGTATCCATTGAAATTGTAATTTCTCTCAGTGACCCAGTTCAGTAGTCTTAGGCAATTTTTCCATCATCCAGACCCCGGTTCAAGGTATCTATTGATTTTGGCCCAGACTCAAGAACCACAGTTGATAGCATTATTCACAGGTGTAACAGAGGCTCGAAAATCGTTTATTCGATAAACTGCTGTTCAGCAGAACGAAGAAGGCACAGCTAATTAATCCAAAGGCTTTGTTTTATAAGCTTGTCTTACAAGTAACGCTACAATGTGGAATCAGCGATAACATTGTTGCAGCAAGTTTGAATCTCTCGGGCTTACTTACAAATGATAAGACTTCTGATGACGCGTTCTCAAGTTTGTGGTAGGGAATGATTCTGGATCCAAACTTCACCCAAAGTCTTGCAAATCGATGAGAAGATAAAATGGAGAAGCCAAGATTAATGCCTGGGAACGGCAATGTTCGTAGACATAAACTTCAATCATCAAGTACCTAACAGAGTTCTCTTGTAACAAAGCAAACCCTGATAATAGGCTCTAGTCTGTCTCCCAATACAAACTTTGTGTCGATAACAAGAAACTGTGCCTCACTTAACTTGAACTAGTACTTGTTTGGTCTTAACAATTAAAGGCAACCAAACATGCGTAGTACAAAGACAATATCAATTATGCTATCTGTCAATCGATGCTATGCTATGTTATACTATTTGCTATTATCAATCACTCCCGTTGTAACGGTGACCGGCTCCTCTAAATACAAAAATTTATGAGCTTCAAAATCGCTTCCCGGTGGTCCAGAACCAACCTAAAGCTGTAGGTCCAGTCATCTCTCATCATCATCCTTCCCATTACCCACGCACAAGCGTAAAGCTTATGTGGGCATCATCCCTAGCAAAAAAAAATCTGTCAATTAAATTGTCAATTAATTCAGCTATGTATAAAGTTTCTGCTGTTGATGATGCTCACATGAGTCTCTGGCTTGTTATGAGAGAAAAAACTTGAGTAATTGAGTTGAAAGATGATAAGAAACTATCATACCAAATAGGATTTGAACCCATACCCAATTTAGCGAACTAAAGTTGTGATGCTCCAGTCCACTAGGCTACATAAGCTCATTTTATTGAATATTCCATAGCAAATAAAATCTTGTACAAGTGCATTACACTCTGTTCAGTAGACTATATGAAAATATTCCATGGAAGGTTCAAAGAGTTGATAATTCTACTGATAGCCTACAACAGTTTGCAGATGATAATATAATAAAAGAGCAGGCTTTTTACAACTGCTGAAAAATTCGAGAGGTGTATAAAAAAATGTTCATGGGATTTCAGCTCAGTTCTATATTTGGAATTCAATTTCATCAATGTACACACGCCGATATTTCAGTAAAGCCTGTAAGCTTGTCAACAGAGCGGCAGTAGAAAAACAATAAGCTGCACGTGCAAACGTAGGTGTACGGTCTATTTATAGAATATTGATCAAATCATCTCACTGCACCATTCGTGGCCACAGATTTAGGAACAGTAAGAGCTTTTCGTTGTTCTGTGTTCATCTTCATGACTTCATTATTCACAAGCAAACTGTGACATGTCTGTCTTCTGACAAGGACAATCCATTCAACCTCGTACGTGTTTTAGTCGGGGCAAATTTGCTATTCGAATCTGATAACTCAGGTCATTTGTTACAAACTATCACTCAATGAATCAGACCCTTGAATTTTCAGTAGTTTTATATGAAATTGATGAAATTATCTCAACACACTGAAACTCTGACGTCTTTATTGGGTGATTGATTCTTGTAACAGTAATGATTGGTTCTTGATGATTGATTCTTATAGGTGTAATAACAGTGGAAAGTTAGGTATTAATACCTAGGCTGCAATATAATTTCCATGACGATAATAATAAGTAAGAATTATGAGAAGTCTTTCAGGCCTATCAATGAATAACTAATTTAAACTTTTCCCAATCCGTGGAATTCTAGAAGAGAGTGATCGTAGTAGCAAGCTACACAATTGGATTAGTTCACATGCTATACTAAAAAATCTTGTTCATTATTTATACTGTATGAAACTCCACCCCTATTCACAGGGGGGAGGGAGTGCATGGGGGCACGTGCCCCCCCCCCTCAACATCCAGTAAAATAACTGCTGAGATCTTCTGTCAGATAAAATAAATCTTATGGTACTTCATTGTTTTTGTTCAGGCCTATTTGAAATGATTCCTGAGCATGTTTATTGTGTAAACTAACATCTGAAAGTACAGTTTTTCTAGTATGCTTCCCGGCTCATATTACCCTCACTTTGATTTGTGCCCGCCAAATTTATGCCCCACGCTACGCCTATGTCCCTATCATATTGACTGTAATAACAGTAATCCATTGTTTCCATTTCATCTACTTCAATTTGACCCACATCGTATACTTTGTAATTGATAGTATTTTGAAACAATGTAACTCAATAGTTGTTTTCATTGTTTCAGATCTAGAATATGGAATGTGTGAGCGAGTCATCAGTCAGAGAAATGTGATTAGTGGCGACTAGGAGACTCATTCTAAATGTGAGTAGAAATATTGCAACGATGATATAAATACTGTAATATAAACTCTCCAATACAATTAAATGGTAAGCAACCATTTCCTTATGAAAGCGGTATTGCAGAATCATGACTGTGCTCAGTTTCAGATTTTTATAGATTCTAATACATAACTGGAAAAGTCAATTTTATCTAGTATTGGGGATGGAAAAAAGGAGCAGAAGCGTTACTGCAATTTAAAGAAAAAAGCCCAACATTTGAATCCGAACAACTTTGAAAAGAATTTTATTAGAGAGGACTTATCAAGAGTTTTAAACATTGAGGGAAGTGACTCAACTTTCCCGTATAATATTGAAAATATAATATACACTCGAATAACATATGAAAATAGCACTGAGATATGAACAGGGAATGTCAGTGATATTATTGCTATTATTTATTTTAAATTCCTATGTTGGAATGTATTGATAAAATCATCACTACTTATTGCTACTTGTGTTGGCTATCAAGAGTATTCAGAAGTTAGTAGCCACTTTTCATCTTGATTGTTATTGATTAGTTATTTTTTCATCTTGATTGGATTCCTATCTCACGATTTTTAGTCGATTTAAACTCATCAATAGAAGTTTTTTTAATCGAAGCCATAGTAGTTGATCTTCTTTATTTGGTTCCAAAGATTTTTATAACTCTCCAATACAAGCGATTTTTTCAATTGATTACAAGAGTGATGATTGATGTTTTTTCCGCTTCCGACGATTGATGTATCAGAGATGTTGGATGATAACAGTGAGATGTGCTGTAGAAATGATGTTTAGAACTGAGGATCAACACCTGTTGCACAGCATTGCTCACAGTAGGGCACGTGAAGGCAGTAAGAATAAAGTGGACTGAAGCGTAAAGCAATGATTATTGGATGGGAAACGGTAGTAAACAGCAAAAAGCTCCAAGATGCAGAAGCTGCAAGCTGAAGAGATGGAAACCCTGAATGAATTATTGTTACAGGATGATGTGAGTTTATTCGAGCTGGATTTGATGTTGAATGATATAGAGTTTCAGTAACAATGAGCGGAATAGTTCTCACTTTTGTGAAATACTTAACACTCAATTTTAGAGAAGCACTGAAACATTGTTATAGTGATATTCATTTAATTTGACACTTGGCATTGATAGATAGATAGATAGAGATATTATTTCTCTGCCATCGTACTCCACGGTCATCAGCAACGTCGAGAAATGATATCTCTCTATCTATCTAATGCCAAGCATCAAATTGAATGAATGTCTCTGTAGTTGTAGTTATAATCATTATAGTTGCAGTTTTCATTTGTAATCAAAGCAGTTTTGAGGTAGTTTTGTTGATATATAAAGTAAAATGAATGTTTTCTTCATAACTAGTTTTAATGATTTGTCTGAATATTTTTGCGAATTACTGTATTTTTCAAGTACTCGCTATCGGTAGCATGCCAACATAATGATTTATAACCTGTTCAAATGAATGCTGCTGATGAATTCCAATACCAATCGCATTGATATTTCATTCATAACAAAGGAAAAGTTCTATATTTTTCATTTTCAATCTTACTGTTAATGTTTTCGAAAGTTTAGACAACCATCGTCTTGTGAGGAAAATCAGAGGTGAGATGAGAATGAAATTGTTAAAGTGTAGCCAAGGGAACCAAAATTTTTTATAATTGAATTACTCCATGATGATCACACTTTTCACCACTTCTCACAACGAAGAGCAAAGGACGACATTTATCATGCCCAATGACCAATGTTGAGAGGAGAGAAAATCCTATGTCAATAATTAAAGAGAGCGAAATTTCGAATTTGAATAATAGGTCGGAGTTGGTGAATGCTGGTTGAAGGAAGGGATTTCAATGTAACAGCTCTGTAAAAGAACTGGGGTGGGATCAGGTGCCGCTTAATGCTCCCATTTATATGCAGTCTGTTTACTTGGCAGTAAGCCGTTGATGTTTGTAAGACTCACCCTTCAGTCTCTCTCACTCACTCCTTTTATTTAGGTGCCAAAGGGCCCGGATTTCCTCCCCTTATAAAAAGGTCTCCTTTTCCAATGCAAAATGAGTTTCCTACCAGAGGAGCCCTGTACCAGTATAATCATTCGAATGTGCTCTCTTCCTAGCCCACTCTAATTCAATACAACTTTTTGAAAACATTAATAATCTCATTGAATACTTTAATTATGATTAAAAGGGAGACCTTTATTTCTTCAAAATATTTATGGTTTTTTCTTCAATACTAAAGAGATCAGGGAAGCTGAGATATAATTTGATAGATCTTGATCTTGAATAGTTGCAACCTCAAAAATCATCCCTCCACGCCTACTGAAGAACTCATAACCGACAAAACTTTGTTGAGTAATGGAATAATCATGATAGCCTTGATCATTCGTGAGTTGATCTATTCAAATAATTATAATTATTATTAGGATATGATTTTCTAAAAATAATTGGATCATACTGCAACAGACATAACGAATTACATATATCTTGAATGTTCTAATTAGTTTATAATCATTGGGGTCCCACTTTTTCCCAGAATTAATCGTGAAATAAGCAGAAATTGAATTACTATGCAGAGGCATGAGATGTCTTCAACTAAAGATTTCGCGAAATGAAAACTTCTGAAATGATCAAAGAATAGATACAGAATGATGATTGCCCTCAAAAATGATGTAATAATATCCGTTCATGCTGTTCATGCTCTTGGAAAAAGTTGAAGCCATCAAAATCATTATCACATCACCGGATTGAAGTTTCCAATTTCCTCACTTGTCAGCAGCATGACGAGATATAAACTTTCATCTGTTTTTGACAAGTTCCAATATTCTCATATTATTTTCAAACAAGTAGATACGACTTCATTGTAGCATACTGACAGATTGACGCAATGTGACAGTAGGTTCTAGTTTTTCATGAAAAATGATATAATCCATAGTCTTTAAACATGTATTAACTCTATATTATCATATCAACGATGCATTGCACTTAGGTACAATTTGTTATTTTCCACGTTTTCGTTGTTACAGTTACACCCTCTAAAATCCGAAGCTCATAATATCCTATAATGAAGAACTCATGAGATTTCTCCATCAAACTGGTTCGCTTTCCCAAATTGAGTTCATAGTTTGATCAGAGAAACTATGAATGGTACTGGGGAATTCTAGTTCATCCCCACAACAGTATTGGGCTAGCGCTCAGCTATTAATAAGCAAAATACGGTTTAATTCAATAATACTCTCATAACCAAGTAATTGAATTGTGATAAATTTCATATTGGGAGTGAAGCTATTGATTAGGCTATGGTAAACTGCATTTAGCATGAAACTACTACTGTAACCTTTCAGATCATTCTGCAATAATACAATCAATACAAGAGAGAATATCTCTGTTATTCATAATTCATAAGATCTGTTCCTCTACCATTTTATGAAAATAGTCCAAATCCAGGTTATGCATCACATTCATTGAACCGCCGATCTCCACTTAAAAACCTTTAAATTATTTTTTTACCCCATATTTCTCAACTAGATGGTGAGACAGCGTAAGAGCAGATGTCAACCCAATGGAAGAGGCACAAGTCCGAGAGAGACGGAGGGGAATTGTTGGCTAAAACCCTACTAATGTATCAATGGCCATGAGAGTAAAGTAAATGAGTAAAGTATATTTCTCAAAACCTCATGAGGATAAATACCACACCTCACATTTCTCAATAGACTTGTGGCAGTGCCAGTGTTAATATTCTCAAAATAAATCATTGATTGGAACGCTTCAACAAAACGGTCATATTGTAGAAAGTAGAAATGTGAGTTTCTTTTAGAAGAAATGACAATATTTCATTCATGGAATAAGTAGTGTGATCCGGCAGCTTGCAGTGCTTTATTACTCAGTCATTGTGTGTTCTTGGATACACACAGTATAGCTAGGCAAACAAGAGGATGGAGTTCTTTATTGGATTTTCTTGGACGAAATTGCTTCAGAGCCCTTGAGCCCTTATTATTAGTCTCTTTCCCCTACTTGTTGTCCTGAAATATCACCAAGTAAGTAAGGCCGTATTTCAGTGGAGTACTCTCATATGTGCTTCAACTGGAACCTCCATACTTCTAAAGGACTTATACAGGAATTACAGTATATGAGTAGAAGGCTTAGTTCCTGTAGTACTATCACTGATTAAAATAAACTTTTGTTTCCTTCTCTGGGATTCTATGTACGGCATGAATCTAAGTTCAATTCCAATTTGGAAAACTCAATTCATCAAAGCATGAAAATGAAGATCCTTAACAATTGATTTGAATTTTAATTGTTTCTAATACAGATATCAGTATGCAATGTATGTATACTTATAGTACAATGTAATACAATGGATAAACAATATTGAAGGATGCAAAGTATTGGAACAAATCTCACATGAACCGCAAGGTTTGTTACCCTGAACACTAACTTGAGCAATAATTACTAAATTGAAAACTTCCATTTAAAGTTTAAAGGATTCCTATGATGCATTGCTTACAATAATAATTGAGTAGGAGGTTCGATTGTTTGGTGAGCTTTTATTTTGGTGAATGAGAATATTATAGAGATGGTGAATATTGGAGGTATAGTGTACGATTGATCGAGGAACAAACAGTTACGGTACTTATCTTCAATATTCAACTCACAATAAATGTAGTTGAAAATTTTCTAAACATTGATTCTGCTCAATCCCAAAAACGTTTTCTGGGGAGAATGATTTTCATATGAGTCTAATGGAGGATCATATAGTATCGTTTATTAGAGGATGAATTCCCTTTTCTGTAAAAAGTTAGAGACCAGCGCTTATGCCTAGCATGTGGAAAAATTGCGTTTTCCATCAAGAGAATGTAAAAATTCACTTGCTTTGACTTGACAGGATTATAATCGGTTTAACGCTGGAACGCTGCCGCAGCCAATCCACAGCTTTGACATCCCCACAGGGCCCTAATTATGGTTTCCCAGATAGACCCAGGAGAGAAGCGATTTGACAGCATGTAACAAAAGGCTTCAACGTGCAACTTACTGCACAGTGATAAGAAGGCAAGGTCTAGTTGGAAAAAATACTGCATAATTGAGAGACTCCAACTAGAACTTGTCTTATGCATGAGCGTCATTTCAGCTTCTAAACTGGGGTGGCAAGGTCTGCCAGGGATGTGGATTTCAAATTTTGAATGTTCATAAACAGTGGTCTGACTTATATAGGCTATATATGTCATAAACTGCTAAAGGATGTAGAATGTGAAGAATTAATCAATTTTCTTATATTTTGACAACAATTAGGCCTACGCTCTTAAATCAAACCCTTTCTCATGTTATTTTTTCAGCTATAAATAGAGGAAATCTAAAATACCCATCAAATAGTAGGCCTATATTGAATTTGTTGATTACCGGTTTGAAGGTTTTCAAAGTGATGTTGAGTAATAGGTATGAATATTCATTTTTGATTGGTCGACGGTTCAAAGCGTATCTGATTCTAAATTCCGCCGGTAGGTGGCAGCAGTTACTGGGTGATGTTATTATTCTTGTTTAAAATGGTTTCCAATAGACACGCCTCTTTGCTCCGCCTACTTTCTCTTCTGATTGGTCGATAGTTGAAAGCGTATCTAATTCTAAGTTCCGCCGGTAGGTGGCAGCAGTTACTGGGTGATGTTATTATTCTTGTTTAAAATGGTTTCCAATAGACACGTCTCTTTAAACTTCAATTTATCACTTGTTTGCAAATAACTGAAATTATTACTGCTTGATTACTTCTGATAATACGATTTTTGGGGTAGAAAAAAAATGGGTTTGGGAATTCTGGGGTGACAACTGCCACCCCTTGCCACCCCCGAATGATGCCTATGGTTATTTGTACTATATTATGGAACTTATGAACGTAATAATTTCTAATAATAAATAAACATTCATCGTTTGAAAGAAAAAATACCTTTTACAGACACAAAAAAATCTGGTACTGCAATGGTAGGCCTACATGTAGGCTATCAAAAAGCGTTAATAAAGAGTCAAGTAGTACTTCTCAGCAACATATTAGAATATTGAATAAAAAAATAAATAAATAATTAAAGAAGAAAATTCATCCATAATCTTATTACCTTCTGGCTCAGTTGAGAAATTATATTATATTCTTTATTTAAGATTTTTAAAATAAGACTTTTACTGAGATAAGGGTCACTCGATTTTACGCTATTATATAGAAACACTTTACTCTTTCGATTCTGTGAGTGAGCTATGCAATGTAATGAGGATATGATTTGCAGTGTTTTAAATGGAAAAATTTTAGATTATCCTTGATATCTTTCACTAATCTTTCGCAAAGGCAACAGGCATGGTTTATTGCAGGGAAAAATACAGTGAAGACGAAGTGTTGGTGGGAGACAAATCACATGTTCACATCTGACAGCCTGGTTTCAGTGGTTTGGTATAACGACCCTCGAATTGTTCCAAGCCATCATGCATACGAACGAGATAGGAAACAGAAAAGAAGAAGAAGAAGAAGAAGAAGAAGAAGAAGAAGAAGAAGAAGAAGAAGAAGAAGAAGAAGAAGAAGAAGAAGAAGAAGAAGAAGAAGAAGAAGAAGAAGAAGAAGAAGAAGAAGAAGAAGAAGAAGAAGAAGAAGAAGAAGAAGAAGAAGAAGAAGAAGAAGAAGAAGAAGATGAAGAAAATGAAGAAGATGAAGAAGATGAAGAAGATGAATAATGGCGGAAAATGAAGGCGATGTTAACAGATGTTAACACATTATCCTTGATAGCTTCTACTGATCTTGAGCAAAGGCGACAGGTATCATACAATATTGCATGGAAAAATACAGGAAAGACAGATTTATTATATTATTTATTCGATAATTATACTGTATTGTATTTATTTTCATATTTTATAGTGTATTTATTGTTATATTTCATATTGTATTTATTGTTATATTTTATATTGTATTTGATGTATTGTTATCTAATTATTCAATATGTTTTGTAATTATGTAATTTTGGCGAAATAAACATTCTTATTCTTATTCTTATTTATTTACAGAGACGAGAGCTGCAGCTGCATGTCGGAGGAAGAGGATGAGGAGGGGGCGGGGGCGACGGGAGCGCTGTGGACGGGCCTCGAGCAGCATCCGGAGCTGGTGCAGCGCTGGCTGCTCGAGAAGGCCTCGCCGCAGCTCATTCGCCGGCTGCTGCACAAGAGCAGCAACAGCTGCAGCCCCCGGCGCTCATCGTTGGCTGCAGCCGCGGCCGGCTGCGGCTCCCCCTTCCGCGCCGACTCCACCAACTCACTGGCGCCGTCTGCCCCCGACGAACCGAAGGACTGCCTTGGCAAGAGGAGCTCGGTCACTTCCGAACTATTCCAGCTCTGGCTGGCTTCATCGCCTATCAAGCGCTCTAAATCTCCGGTTAGGTGAGTCTCTCATATTCAATGATTTGCTAGATTTACAATAAAATTGGGATAATTGTGAGATAATAGTGATACTGGTCATTTATAATGGCTGTCCTCCTTTTGACATACTACAAAAAATTAATTGATATTCAATATTCAATACCGTCTTGGAAATGAATCTCTTTCGGGAAATTCTGTTTCGATATTTCTCTATCCCTTTCAAGTTCGATTTTTCATGATTGTAATTAGCAAACCAATTTAAATCTCTTTGGACCATTAAAAATGTTTCAATCTGTACTTATTGGCAGTGAGAGAGTATTGGCAAAAACTTGCTGATAGCATCAATACTAAAAGTTAAGTTGAGCTGTTAAGATTTGGAGTGAAGTAGGTGGAAAGTGTTACATTTTCTCTTGACATAAAATTCAGGAGCATTGCGAGTTAGCTTTGGGATAAGATGAATTCAAGGGACGATTAATGTTGAACCGTTATTTAATAGCCGGGCTACATTGGCGAGATGAGCAACAGAGGGGGATCTGTTTCACTGCTGCGTCCCAGCTAACGGCTTTGACTAATGGGCCCCATAGCCCTTGACCAAGAGTAATCGGTGTACTAAATATCTTAGTATCAGTTGCCGATGGGCATTCACCATTTGAATATTCCAATACGTCTGTTTCCATCCTTGTTTCAAGTTGGGTGCCTCTGTACTCGAGATATCGATTTATTTGAAGCAGTTCCAATGTTGGATGGAACCAACATTCACTAATACGGCTTCAATTCTCTTCCTCCCTTGTTTGGGAATTAGTATTCAGGCCTACTTCAACCCACATTCAAGGTTATTGTTGTGAATAGCCTCTGTAGATTTTGCTTGTTCGATATTGTATCAAAGAGTGAAACATATGCATTTGGATGTTCTAATACCCAAACCATTATATTATCTATGTATCCCTGAATCTAAATAGAGATGAATTCATTTACAGAGTTATAGAGTGGAAGCCTATCATAAAATTTATAGTTTTAGTAGATGATAAAGTAGTAATCTTTGATAATGATAGTGGAAAAGCACAGCCGAGTATGTAATCCGTGCAACATTATATTTATTGAGGATCACGTCCTACATTTTCTCATAATTTTCGTATATTAATATATCATACTATATTTTTACTACTTACTATTATACCATAGTAATAATTATGTTATAATTATACTATTTTACTGCATACTATCAGTAATTCAATTATATTTTGTTATTTTATGATACTACGTAAGTTCTATATTAAATTTACTGTATGGTTGTTGAAAATAATTTCATGAAAACTCATTGACAAAGAGAGAACAAATATGAAGAACGGAATGAATAAATAAAATGTCTTCATTTGGAGTTTTGCTGGGAAGATAAGATCGTCTTGTGATGTGAGGCATACCAAAGATGGAAATGAGTGGTGGATATAATGAAGTATTTTTCTGAGGAAGCAGACCGGCATTGTTATGTACATCAAGCTACAAAGGAATCCATGTCTGGAAAGGGAAGCGGGCGATGCCAGAAATAATGAAGAGAGAGCTTTTCTTGGAGGGAAAGGAAAAGAAAACAGACCAAAGAAGCGGAACGTTCTCCTTAATGGTATCCATGATAATCCACACCGATGGGGGAGGAGAAGATTCAAAGAAGAGTGATTAACGGTACATTAGCGATTGGAGATTTATGATCGTGAAGATGGATCGATGCTCATTTGAAGTGAAAAAATGCTTTATCTTGTATGGATTTAGTTACATTTTTCATCTTCTCGGCTAGCGAATTTTCACACCGATAATTTTTTTGCTAGGGATGATGCCCACATAAGATCTAGGCTTGTGCGTGGGTAATGGGAAGGATGATGATGAGAGATGAATGGACCTACAGATTTAGCTGGGTTCCGAACCACCGGGAAGCGATTTTGAAGTTCATTAGTTTTTATATTTAGAGGAGCCGGTCACCATTACAACGGGAGTGGTAGGCGCTATCTCTTATCTAAGCTCATCGATTTGAGGGTTAAGTGTAAGAGAGGGCCGGCTGTGCCCTAACTTCGCCCTCCCAGGAAATAAAGGCAGCCAATCAATCAATCAGTCAATCAATCGATTAAACTTGCCTCTGCCACTGGGACAAACCGCTCTCCGATTATGATATATTGAATAATAATATTCAATAACAAATAATGATGTCTGATGATATCAAATAACTGAAAAATGGAGAAATTTGAATGTACGATATAATAAGATATTCGAATTTTCATATAGATAAATACACAAATGATGTCCAATAGTATCAAACAAATATTAATGGAGGAATTTGAATGTAAGGTATAACAAGTTATTACGAATCCCTTGTAGTTTCTTATTCAGGACCAGAACGAATGAAAATCTTATTTAATGTTTCTCTCGACTCTCATTTTTTTTTGCTGGGGATGATGCCCACATAAACTCTAGATTTGTACGTGGCAATGATGAGATGATGATAAGAAATGAATGGACCTGTAGCTGTAGGTGGGTTCGAACCACCGGGAAGCGATTTTGAGGCTCATAGATTGTATTTAGAGAAATCGGTTATTGAGATGAATATGAGCTTAGAGAGAATGTGTGTTTTTATGTTATCGAGTACTGTATTTAAAATGACAGTAAGTAGGCAATCATATTATTATTCTAAAAATGTAGGAAAATCCATGTATCTCGAAAACTTAAGTAGATAGGACTCATATTCACTGGATAATTTATTTTCATAAATACTTCACAGTCATATGAACAGGACACTTTACATAACCATATTCTTGAAAAACGGTTATTTTTTGGTTGGACCCTCTGTATGTTTATGTGAAGAGGTTATAGTTGGAAAAGATTACCTGAATATGCTCTTAATAAACATGGAATAGATTTTATTTGACAGAATGTTTTATGGAATTATTATATCTGGAATTTGGTCATCGCGTCTGACGCGTACATGGCATAATTTGGAGATCAAAATCTCTCACAATTCTCACACAATAATTTATTTATTTATTCATTAATAGTCTTCGTGCGATGAGGAAAAAGCAACAAAGTTGGTCGAGAATGGGCAGAGATCTAAGATGGCTACTCATACAATTCAATATTATAACGGACAGTTAATTTCCAAAATTCGATTGTAAAGAATGTCACTTATATCATCCGTAGCAAAAAATAGAAATCTGGCGATAACCAACCATAGAAAAAACCATTTCAGAATAATTATCACGCTTAGTAGCAAGCTACGCAATGTTGAACAAACTTATTTTACTAAAATTTTCAGAGTTTTGTATGCATAGCGTAGTATCACTTTCCCTTCATGCTACTGACCAACCAACATTGTTCTCATCGCGAGATGAATATAGCAGCAAATGAAGCTGTAAAACAGCAATAACGCGACGAATATTTACTTCCATTTCAATCCGAATCAGACCACAATATATCAATAATATTGACTCCTATTTCAAACAGAATAAAATCACCAATAACAATGAATAATGCAATCAAAATGAACAATTCAGTTGATAGTAATTAGAAGTGCATTCAACTCATCAGTAATATTGTTTTGTTGTTAGTAGGCCGCGAGTGAGTGGAGAATGGAGAAAGCAGCTGGGCCTGTTGGACGAGGGAGAGCTGTTCATGGAGCTGATCAGAGACGTTTCCAACGAGCTGGACATCGACGTGCTCTGTCACAAGATACTCGTCAACGTCGGACTGCTCACCCACGCCGACCGCTGCAGTCTGTTCCTGGCTCGCGGACCTCCTGAAAATCGCTATCTGGTCGCCAAACTGTTCGACGTCACTGTTGATACAGGTAGGAGCTCCGATCTTGCAAAGATTGAGTGAATAGAACATTAATTTATTCCAATCAAAGATTAAGTGATCAAATGAATAGAACATTTATTCTCGGTGAATATTTGTATTCATTCCAATCAAAGATTTAGGGCCGGTTCATGAGCTCGGGATTTAGCCAATTCCTAGACTAAAACGGGTGGCCACCACTGCTAACCCACTAACCTGTCGAGACAAACGTTTGTCGATGCTACGGTAGTCACCCGTTTTAGTCTAGGACTTGGCTAAATCCCGAGCTCATGAACGTTTAGTCTCCGTCAGGAACATTGAATATTTTCAATCGGTTTTAAAGTTTTATTGTCATTTCGACTTGGTAAAGATTTTGAAGATCTCGTTGAAAATTATTTCATCAGGGTACCTTATAGATGAGAATTGGTTTCAAAACCAATTACAGTATCTTCTCTTATTGCAGCCAAGCCAAAAATTATTGTATCATTGTATCTAACAAATATTTCAGGTTAATTTGGCAATAAAATATTGTATTTGTTTGAATAGCCAGGTAAAGTAGTCTGGTAGCAGGAGAAGCTAGATTCCCCACAAATACATAGAAAAATAGTCATTATTTCACGAGGAAATATGGAATGAGTTTAGCACACTTGAATGTATCCATAATTTTATTATTTGGTAGGAGCGAGATGAAATCAAAGATAAGATAGAAACGTTATACAATTATGGAGCTTTAAAAGGGTGGAGATCGGTTTCAAGATCAATAATTATCTGATTAAACTGATTGGAGAAGCCTGGTAAAAGCACCAAGATTTCTCTGAAATACATAAGGAAAACGGAAGTTATTGCATAAGGGAGCATAGGAAAGCAATTATTGGAATAGGTTCAAACTCAATTGAATGTGTCTTTGACTAATTGAAGGAGCCGGGTAATTTAAGCTTAATTTGTGACATTTAACAGCGCATTTGAGATACAAGTATCAAGATATCACACTCATTCCCATTAGTAGATCATTCTCCTTATGAGAGCTTTATTCAATCATGTTTGTATGAGAGAGATGAATTTTTGAAGAGCAGGGTATGACTTTTTTCAACTATTTTTTACTACTCCCCTCGAGTTTTTTTTTTCATACATTCATGTATAAGGAACGGTAGAGTGGAAAACAGAGTAAAAATAGTGCTATTTTTCGAGAATGACGGATTGAGTAATGAAAAACGTGATAGTGATCAGGTCTATTGCAATGTTGTGGATAACTAGATAAAAGTGATTAAAATACTCGCTTGGTGTAGATTACTCAGCACATACTAATTACCTATATATTGTAGATAACCCGTTGTTAGATAATACTGATTACCTACATCAGCAGATAAGACTACTCAGCACTTTCAAGACTTGATTCAGTGTTGTACTATCAGCGCTTAAAGCTGAGCAAATTCTCACCTCATACCCACACAGAATCCGTTCTAAAATTATTGTCAACATTATCTTGGGGCTATGGAGTATCAAGTGTGATGTACGATCTACGACTGCTCCCTGCAGAGATATAGATTTTTGTTATATCCACCATGGGAGCACTTTTATTGTCTGCCAAACGCCGCTGTTCTTTTTATAATGCCGCTAATCGGGTTGACATTGCGGGGAAGATTCCTAGTCGCCTTCTGTATCTAGCTCATGTGAAGTAGAACAACAAAAAATAATAATATAGTATAACAGAGATTCATGAATCACTATCACTATGGATAATAATTTTAACAAAATTCATGTATTTCAAAAATAAACAACAAACAAACAAGGAATATGAAATATTACAAAATTGAAAAATACTTTCAACAATTAATCGAATGAATGTCAAATTTCAAATTACACTTCGGTGGTTATTATAGCTAATCGACAGTAAAGTAATTTACTATTAAACGAGTTTACCCGTGCAGTGCAAAACGCTGCTTGCTTGCTCAGTCCTGTATCGTTTGATGATACATTATCATTGCAACAGACTTGTATCAGTGTGAGTTCCCTCTAGATTCACATCAAATCTCACGGAGCACAGTAGAAAGGAATGCGCCAAAAGTTTTTTATATAATAAATTAGTCGATGATTTTCAGTGATGAAGATAACATCAGTTTCTTCATCCATAAATCTGAATGTTTGTGGGAGGGCCTAGAAAGAAGGTTCAAAACCTTCAAATTACTTTGATCTTGAACATAAAATCTCTTTGAATAATAAAAGCTTCAGATGATATGATTGTAATTCGGATTTTTTGGAAGAACTTTATTTCAATTGAAATCAATTTAACTAAGTAGTTAAATTGTCCGTGGTTTTAATTTTTCTCAATTTCAAGCGAGAGAGCAATACATTTCCATCTTCATAGAAAATGAGGATTGATGAAGATCTGTTTTGTATGTGTAGATTCATGCATCCCTAAACACTAACAGTTTAATCTGGTTCGAACATTTATCGTCTGAAGTTCAGATCGACTTTAAATATTCAAGAATTTGGAAATGAGCAAGGATCAGATTCATTGATGGTTGGGACACACCGTACTGGTTTTACTGGGGTAAATAATGATAATTTCCTGAGTACTGGAGTTGATCTGATTTCCTGAAGCGCACCCTAAAATAATTTGGTTCACTCGTAGTTGCCTACCTAACCGTAATTCCACATCCCCAACCACTCTATGAGCAGAATTCAGTCAGATCTGGGTTGGTGCCTGCGCTAATGACACTCATTATTTCAGTTACGGCGTTGCTCATAATATTATTGAGTGAGCAAATTAGCGATTCTCTCATATTGATCCATTGCGGAGTCCGCTTTGATATAAAGTTCCTCTACACTGTCGACTAGGCTGATTACCAACCAAAATCAATAAACTGAATGGATCAGAAATATTCGACAGTTGCAGAATTCTAGTCAAAGTGATCATCCAATTGTAACAATAATACAGAGAATCATCAATAGCTCACTAAAATTTTACAACCAGAAATAATTTTCCCTCATGCATTCATCGAATTAATGATTAATGTTGGGGTGTAGTTCAGCGTCAAACAGAATTCAATATTTGCTTGGTGCTGGGTTCCATGGTTAATTCTCCACTTGGTGTTTTCATGTAACAAAAAGAGCCGTGCTCTACAGAGTTTGAAAATTGGTCTGTGTTATTCAGTGTTATAGACTGTTACACCTCAGGTGTTATACCTACAGGTGTTATAGAGTGTTTAATACTATGTGCGACAAGTCATCAAAAGATAATTACACGAATCAATAGTATCATATTGTTGAAAAACGTTTACACTCGATTCGGAGATGTTGTGGGAGACTAAACTGGGGAATCTTTAGGCTGTATCGAAACTTTTGTATCTCATTAATACTTATCATTATGGTACTTTCAATGTTTCAACCGTGACCTTCTATTTCAGAGCATTTTCCAGTTCAGAATGATTACTTTCCCATCTCCATTGAGTATGAACAGAGTCATCCCCTATTCTATTTTCTCTTTTCTGGAAAACTCGACAGTTGAGTTGACACAAAAGCTGGCCCACATACAACGAGAGCGAGCACAATCGTTTATCACTCTCACAACAACTATCGTTGGCCGTACAACGACGTATATTCACTGTCAAAGCAGTCACTCAAATTTCACAACTAGCTTTTAATCCAGGTTTATCGCGAAAATGAAAATGGAGCTATGAGAATGAACTATATGAAACTATACCATTGCGACTTGTCAACAATAATCTCGACATTATTTGTTGTTAAAGTGATCACTTAGTGACAACTTAGTGATCACGTTGATTGATGTCTGGATTTCCAAGCCATTTTATCAATCAATATCGGTGATCATCAAGAAGCTATCAGGATAAGTTGAACTCCTGTAACACTGTATTATCAGTTAGTTTCCTAAATCGAGTGAAAATGAAGATTGACATATTCGCTCACCTCTTCTAGGGCTGTGGAGTCTCTATAACAATAAGTTAATCACAGAATGATGGTAGATTAATCTCTAGTATTCAACTAGAGGAATGAATCCGAATACAGAAATTTTACCCAGGAATGCTTAATGCTTCTCAAAACTGGGTTTTTTCAATGTAAGCCTGTGCGTGAATAATGAGAAGGGTGATGAGAGATTGACTAAACAATTGTTTTTTTGGGTAATTGGGTTGTGATAACCCAATTTCAGACGAACAAACAACAAATTAAATTCTGTTCCTTCGAATTCTGTTCAGACGAATTCTTTGATTGAAAAAATGTTCTACATGATTAAAACTGTTTAATACTGCAACTAAACAAGGTTTGTTCCCACTAATTTGTAGGAGTATTCATAGGTTTTAGCACTACGATAGAATTTCCAGAAATTCCCCTAATAAAATTTCTAAAAAACTGAATACTTCGTCATTTCAGGTGTATAAGCTCGATAGAAGAGAAATTCCCAAACACAATTTCTGAAAAATTGAATACTATTTGAACATTGCCGGTGTATAAGCTCGATAGAATAGAAATTCCCAAATACAATTTCTAAAAAAATTGAATACTTTTTTGGCATTATTTCCAGCTCGAGAGTTAGCATTGAAATTTGCATTGAGGGCAGAGATAGGAAATCGATGAGCATTTGCATACAGTGATGGTGTTTTCTGTTGCTGTTGCAGAGCTGGAAGAAGCGCTGCAAAAAGCCAAAGCGGAGGAGATAAGGATTCCGTTCGGCGTGGGAGTGGCGGGATCCGTGGCGCAAACACGCCGCGTCATCAACATAAAAGACGCCTATGAGGTGAGTCGAAAGTCTGCCACCGTCGCATTCATTCACTCTCAATCCTCCCCATTCATTCCCCAGTCACCAGACAGGTCATCTATGGCTCCATCTCTGTCCATTGATTGAAATTTCCTTCCTATTTGCCAATCAATATCACCTACTGTATGCCTCAACTTCGCGCACAGCACTTTTATATTGTGAAAAGTGAAAATAAAGTCATCTAACTGAAGTTATCTATCTAAATAAAGTCATTCACTAACTTACTATTATTCGAATAAAACTACACCTTTTCCAACTGTATTTGAGAAAGTGTCAATTCAATTTGAGAAAGTATCAGTTGTAATTGAGAATAGTGATTTGTAATTGAGAAAACATCAGTTGTAAATGAGAACGGTCACTTGTATTTGAGAAGATATCACTTGTAAATGAGAATGGTGAATTATAAATGAGAAATCGTCACTTGTAAATGAGAAGTTAAAAACGTGAAAAGGTCAGCTGGTTCTTCAATTTGATTTCTCAATTACAACTGACATCTTCTCAATTTCAAATGATACTTTCTCATTTACAATTCACCATTCTCAATTACATGTGATATCTTCTCAAATACAATTGACCGTTCTCATTTACAACTGATGTTTTCTCAATTACAAATGACCATTCTCAATTAAAATTGATACTTTCTCAAATACAACTGGAAAAGGTGTAGTTGTCCCTTGGCCTGGTGCTCAAGAACCACTCACTAGAAACGTTTTTGTCAGAAAGTCCGATGTCCGAACAGCTGACCATTTGATTCAATGATGCTAACATTGAATCAAATGGTCAGCTGTTCGGACATTGGACTTTCTGACAAAAACGTTTCTAGAGAGTGGTTCTTGAGCACCAGGCCAAGGGACAACTAGTTTTATTCAAACTATAGCCTGAGGCGTGAAAATAAAGTCATCTATCTATTTACAAACTTACTAGCCTGAGGCCTGGTCCACTACAGTTGAAAAGTCATGTACTACAGAAAAGAAGGTGGACACACACTAGTCGTTGGTGTTGATCACAAAGCACGCTGCGCTATTTGTGTCCAGTGTGTGCCCATCTTATCCCTGTTTCAGGACTTCTCAATTTAGATAAAACAAGCCCCAGAAACATAAATAAAATTGAGTGTTCTTAAGTGATCGTAAGAAAGTTATTTCTAACTGGAAAATTATCGTTATCAATAGTTTCCATTCTTTGCAAAGATCTACATTGAGAGTTTTGATTTTTGTATGAAAATAATAATCAATCATTTTAGACATGGGATTCAATCAATTTCATTCAAGCAGAATGAATAGTGTTAAAAAATCCACACGGAATCACTCACAAACATTATATTAATCTTGTACCTGTACTATTCCTTAGTTTATTTTTGGACAATAAGACCAAATAATTAAGCTCAAACATAAATTTTGGCTAGTGAGTTTGTTTTCTGGTGCGAAATTTTTTAATGTTGTAATTTAAATTTTCAAAGAATTTAAATTTTTAATAATTTGGCAATTTTCGGTTCGAAACTTTCATATTATCTGCTGCAATATTCAAAATTTCTCAAGTGTTTCGTTTTTGAGTGAAAAATTGTGACTTACAAAGATATGGATCATCATAACCTAAATTTTGGACTTTTTTCTAAATTTGAAGAGGGACAGTTTTGGGCTTAAGCCTGTTGAACCTTTCATTAAGTATTATGTGTACATTACTGAATAAATAAATAAATGTGAAAAGTCACTTCTTTAAATGGTTTTCCATGTTTCCTGAAAAACAGATTCATTTCTCATATTGAATGTACGAGCTCGGCTACTTGTAAATCTTTTCTAAACTTCGTTGGCTCCCACTTATTCTGAAAAGGAGAAGAGACAGCAAGTTTTCCGGCCATAGTGAATCCCTGGAATGAACATGGCTCGACAGACTCTGTCGAAGTGAAGCTTAATGGAATTAAGACAGGATCTTGAGTGTCCTGCTCTTTGGAGGTGCGCCTGAGGCAAAGAAGGCACTGTTGCCAACCACCCTCTCTCGCTCTGCCTAATAAACTTGCTTCAAAACCTTCCTCATTCATGCCTCAACGACTTTCCTCCTCACTCGCAAAAGCTTCGCACAAAGTGTTGAGGCTCTAACATCCACCCCTGTCACTATATAAATGATCATCACCTGCGTTCACTGTCAGAGTAATTGTTCTCACATTACATTCACTGACTACCTTAATTATGTATAACAATCGGAACATCGAAATTATGGCCCCAACATTTGAAGAGTCTTGTTTCTTTTTAAGATATGATTTATTTCATGACGGAAATTAATTTTGTGCCGTGCCTGTTGTTTCTCTTCCAAATCGTATTGATATGATTCGTGTTTTGCATCAATGCATAATAAAATCATTTCCAAAGCTACTTCAATTATTATTATATTATTACTCTGTAGACTCTTGTAGTTTCATTATTGAAAACAGACTAGATAGCTCAGACAAAGTAATCGATGATACCATAATACTAGCATAAATATAATTGCTCAGCTCATATTATTATACATTTTTTTTAAATTTATGAGCAACACTTCCAATTGTAAATATGCACTTCAATGAGAATTTTTTTAAATACATGGATTTGCTTATTAATTGACGGACAAATGTGCATTGAAAAAGTTACTTTTACGGTTTTAGGTGTTGATTCCAGTTTTGAAGGCCAGTTTGCCAAGAACTCCAATCACAATAGAGTTATCAGAATTGAGTTCGCATCGCATGCAGTGATTTACTTACCAATACGAACACACATCCGAATAGGCACCATGACAGGTTGAACATCAACGAATCTATTATTCAAAGTAAACAGACTGAACCCTGAATTATTGATCTCTGAGTTCTGCCTGCAAATGAGACTACTGACATGTTTAGATTGATCTCAAATTAGAAAGCAGGAGTGTACAAATCGAAATGTATTACTAGCATCTACAAATGTATGATATCAGTTATTGATTGAATAGCTTTTGAATTTTAGAAATAGAAAATGGAGGTGGAAGCTATCATTATCTCATAGATGTTGAAAGAGGCAAATTTAACCTTATAATTCTGCTTCTATATTGAGTTAACTCCTATCTATTTGGAATCCAATCTAATCACGCATATATTGAGTAAGGCATATGGAATACCCTCGGTTGTGATTGAGACTAATAATTATTATTATTATTATCAGCCGTCAAGCTCCCAGATGGAAGACGCTGAGCAAAATTTGGTTCATTTTTTGTTTTTCTTGTTCTTTTTATTAATCCACCAGTTTTTCATTTTTAGTGAGAACTCCGCTTTCCTTTCTTCACTCCATTTTGTTCCCACTCTTGGCACAGTCATCTCTGGTTTAACTTCCCATTTTTCAACCTTTTCTCTGAAACTATTCCTGTTGTATATTTCATCATCGTTAATGTTAGCCAGTACTAAGTCCTTCTTGACGTTTTTCATCCATGCACCTCCATTACCAAGGGTTGCTACATATGTTACTATTCTTTTTGTAAGTCTGTGATCTGGAAGCCTCATTATGTGACCATAAAATTTAAGGCGCCTTTTCCTGATGTCTGCTTCTATGTTAGAGTATTCTTCAACTTTGGCTGTTTTCTGTAGTCTATAACCATCTTCGGTCTTTCTTGGTCCAAGTATTTTTCTAACTATCTTCCTTTCTTCTTTTTTCAAATTTTCCATATCTGTTTTTCTGCTAAGTGTCAGGGTCTCGCTGGCATACAACATTGTTGGCTTGATTACTGCGTTATAATGTTTGATTTTGGTATTGATAGACATACATCTCTTATTATAAATATATTGCACTAGCCCTAGGCCTTTACGAGCTTTCTGTATTCTTTCATTTTGTGCATGTTTTTCTGAGATAATTTCACCAAGATATTTAAAGTATGGTACCTTCTTAATTGTTCCATATTTTGTTTGTAATTTAGTAACTTCTATATTTGTTGTTGTGAAAACAGTTTTTTCAAATGATATTTGTAAGCCTACTTGTTCAGCACATTATTGTATAGACCTGATACACCACAAAATACCTTTGTTATAAAGAATGCTGAATTCAAGGATAATTGCTTTATAAAATGGAAGCTCATAAACGAAGTAGAAAAAAGTCTATCAATAACTGTTATTCATAGGAATCACAAGTTCTCTGTAGTCTGAAATATAATTTTGGAAGCTATGGCAGTAGAATCAGTTAATTCTTCTTGCACATAATATAATCGTGAAACTGAGATTCAATGAAACTTAGTACTCTTGCATCAGTTCAATTTGATTTATGTCAAGAATTTCCCTTATTAAATCAAAAGCTGCGTCCATACTCAACAAATGTTTGACAAACATTTTTGAAAAACATGTTTGTTGAGGAGCTCAAGGAACAAACATTTTTAAAAGTTCGGACAAACATTGTTTGTCAAACAAAAATTATAGCAGGATTCTTTTAAATTGTCAGAAACAGTTGATTGATTTACGCTCGTTTACTAACGTTAAACCAGCTGTTTTCTGACAAGTTAAAAGAATTCTGCTATACTGTTTTGCCAAACATTTTCGGCGTTTGCTGTGTGTGATGATGTCGAATCATCATATGTTCCTATGTTATCATATTTTCTTGTGTTGATTTTGTATTAATTTCAATTATTAATTAAATTATAATTATTAATTATTTAATCATTAATTAATGTAGATTTTTAATTTTCTCAAAGATTACGTGATGATTGTATTAAAATTATTTTAAGTCTATTTAATTTGTATTTATCTATAAATTTTTTCCTGGCTACGACCTTGTTATGGAAATTGAATACTGGTAACATCACTTGTTGCTATGGAAATTTCAAATAACAAGCTATTCATGAGGCGCCATGCTAAAAAAGTATACTCTACAAACAGTTTGCTAGTTTTCGCTACCAGAGCAAACATTAATAGTCCAAACAAAAATGGCGGCGCGACACAAAATCTGTTCTACCCAAGGAGATAGATAGATAGATAGATAAATGACTTTATTTTTCACTTTCACATTACAAAAAAGTGCTGTGGGCGAAGTTGAGGCATACAAGCCCCCTCTTCCACTTAACCCACAGTATTAAAACATAATAATAATAATAACTTTATTTACAAAGTACAAAGTAAGAAAAATAAATGTAAAAAAGATAAATGTAACAATTATTTCACAATTCAGAATAATAGAAACAAAATAAAAATACCTGAAAACAAAAGAAAGCAAAATTATTCTGGCATCACACATGCTCATGCACACACACACACACACACACACACACACACACACACACACACACACACACACACACACACACACACACACACACACACACACAAATTCTCACTTTTCCACGCACATTGCATCACTCACAACTACCAAACACAAAACCTACAATGTTTATTGAAGTCCTCCATCCCTAATCCACGCCGCTACAGCCGCACCGAACCGGCGCTTATTCCCCAACGACTTGACATCAACTGGCAGTAAATTCCACAGTCTAATGGCTGAAACCTGAAAGGATTTATTATACAGTCCTGTGCGATGAACAGGACTTTATAATAGAGGATAGAGAGTTTTCATAATGTTCACACTGCGCAGATCAAGATGCGCCTAGAACTCAAAAAACGCTCTCCATGGTTTTCTTCCTCCTTGGCTTACACACACCTTCAAACATTTTGTTTGTATCGCGTCCACACTGGCCACGGACAAACATTGTTTGTAAAACAAAATAAAATTTGTCCAAACTGTTTCAACAAACATGTTTGTCAAAAGTTTGTTCAGTATGGACGCAGCTAAACGATTACTCATTTTGATTATTGTTGAATTTTTCTCATCGATAATGAAATTTCTCAAGATATTTGAAAAGAAATATCTGTCAATATTTGTAACTGATCAATATTTGTAACTGAAATATCTCAAATATCTCAAGTGAATATAATTTTTCAACGAGGTGAAGAACCCGATATTTTATGTGATATTGTATACGTCATTCTGTGGAATAAAATAAAAATGAGGCAACCAATCAAGTACAATACTTGTAAAATAAAAAGACCATAAGCTGCCGCAACCTCACATTTATACATCGAGATACCGCTCTCGGTTGTTACACTATTCACAATTTAGTCTCTGATAGAATAATAAAAAGTAATGAGCAGCAGAATACTTACTACGGAAGGAGCGAACGATACGATTGGTAGTTGAATGACTCATCGATGTGAAGCATTACTATTGACCTAGACAAGCCACTCCCTCGATGACGTTTGCATGAGCTGCTCAATTTAGGAGTGGTTTGTGTGGGCCAATAGCAATTGTTCTATTTGAAATGTCATTCAACTACCTATCGTATCGCTCCGTTCGCAGTAAATATTCTGCTGCTCATTTCTTTGTTCCAGTTTACCAGACAATGATAATGTAACAACCGTTAACTCGATATATATTAATAAGTTTGTGGTTGTGACAGCTTCTAGTCTTCTTATTCGATATGGATAACTAACACAATATCACTTTTACTACAACATAAGATAAGGAATATCTTATTCCTTATTGAGTAATTAAGTAATTGAATAATTATTGAGTAAATTTTAGGATATCATCAAGCTGATCTAAATAATACAATAAATCTTTTCCCTTAACCTAAAATTTTCTTGTTCTGAACTATTCATAGTTCTCCTCATTAGCCTGTAATCCAGAAAGGATCATTCCTTTATTATTATTCCTCAGAATTGAATCTCTTATCATTGATAAGATTGCAATAATGTTCCCAAAGTTGGAAAAGTAATAATTTGAACCACCAGCTGTGTCACAGCTATATCTTCGCTTTTTTCAAAGCAAGGAATCGGGAAAACTGTAGGATAAAGAATGGAAAAGGGCTTGGGAAATAATTGTGTTCGTTCTGTTCCCTTAGCCTATACACAACAAGAGCAAGAGACGCTTTGTAATGCAGTGAACAAAAAGAGCGTCTTGCAGGGTGGAAAGAGATTTCACAAGATCGTGGAAACAAATAACTTCTTTTCAACTGCTTGAAGTTGTACGAGAAAGTAGGACTTTTTCTATGTCTCCAACATTGTACTCACGATCAAATGAAGAAATAATTTGCTTGATCATACGAATAATGTTATACAGTACATATAAATGGCACAAATGTAATACAGTTATATGAATTATGATATATCTATTCATATAGATAAACAGTGATTGAGCGCACTCAAGAAAACGTCAACTGTATCCCTCTGGATTCATAATCTCTATGTGTTTGAATATTATTGGATTTCGAACTTCCTGTACAAATATTCCGACAGCGTTATAGCTCCAGGCTTCTTGTCTTACTGTACTTACCGTTTTACTGTATAGATAGACAGGATATGTAACAAATCAGTTCAGCTATCTATCGATCTATCTATACATTGGTTGAAGCCGGATAGTTCACTCTTTTATCAGATTGCACATCTCTCCAAGAGATGAGAAATGCTTTAGAGTATGTATATTCAAGAAGCAAGTCACCCTCGGATTTGAATGCGGGTTCTGTGACACGATGTTTCTGAGTAAAAGTATTTACAAAAAAGACCTGAGTTATACCATCAAATACTTGTACCTTTTTTTCCCAGATGTTAAGTATGGGCATCTCCGTAAAAAATCTCATTTTCCAATCCATGTTAAAGAATATGAATATTTCTAGGACGAATAAGCCAACGATAGTTTTTAACTTGTATAGCGCAGCCTCCCCAGAAATGATTTGGCATGTTGGATAAGGACACAGTCCTTGTTAGTTGAGAGTCCCGCTAGTCATGGGTTCAAGTCCCACATAACAAATAATTTCTTCTTGAAGAAACGTTTTTGTAATAATAGCGAACATAACATGCATTAGCTGTTGATTACACGTGTTTGGTGTTGATTTGACATTGATTATTTTCGAAAAAGTTTTGCTTACTCTTTTAATCAGCTCTAACAATTGAGGCGTTGTATAGGCAACCGGTCAAACAGGCAAAGAACCTCATTTCCAAGTGCATGATAGTTTACATGTAGCCTATGTCTTTCTTCTCTTGTAATATTGATTAGCTGAAAAGAAGAATTGGGTTCTAATCAGGAATAAGATAATATAATTCTGTATTTTATATAAGTATATTTTTGAAAAACACTTCTCTAGTACAAATATTACATTTTTTACATCGGTTTCACTAGAGAAGAAAGAGGTGTATACTGCATCATACATGTACAATCATGAATTATCAAACAAAAAGCACAAGTATCTGCATCAACATTACTCCCCATTTCAAATTCAAATTTGACATCTACTGTAACTGTAACAGACTTAATATCTGGGAAAAATATACAGAAGTATTTGAAGGTATTTGGAGGTATAACTCAGGAATTTTTTGAAAATACTTGCTTTCAGAAATATCTCGTTAGAGTCCAAGCATTCAAATCCGGAAGTAACTTGATTCTTGAATACACTTATTCTCAAAACATGATGTCAAAGTCCCCACCTCACATTGCTACTATCACCATTCTTCTAGAAAATTGGGTCAGTTCCCGTTTTATCACGAGCATGTGATGACCTATATCTTTTGCAATTTACAGAGGGGAGTTTTCAAGATTAATTGCAGTCTAGAGAAAATGTAATGGAGGTTTAATAGTTTGCAATTTGCTGAGCTGGCATCACGCGTGTTGGCGCGTGCGGCAGTGATTATCTGTGTAATTATTGAAAGGTGTACTAGGGCGTAGGTTATGGTGATGATCATGATAATGATGATGAAGTGTGGAATGGGGAGGGGAGGGGGTGGATGATGGATGTAGCGGCGCTCGTAAAATTGTTATCCATCAATTCATTAATCTCTTGAAGGCGACGCCGCCGGTTTAAGCTCTGAGCAAAGCTCACAGGTCACTAGTTGCTCACGCCCTTAGCCCCCCCCCCTCAAACATATCACCACCTTCAACTTTCAAGGCTAACTAATGAGGTAACTCAATCGTATGGTTTTTTATTCAAAATTTTAAACTGGAATTTCCCTTCTTCTAACCTCAATCATTGATCCTCTGCATCCATTTTTTATGATCTTTGAATACACTTTGTTATTCAAACAACTATTCATCACGTCATAAATCATATTCAATCCATAAAATAGGAGATGGAAATTATTGAATGTGAAATTTCTACAACACTTGGGTGGATAATGCTAATTTTGTGATTGATTTTTTTCAGGATCCTCGATTCAATAGTGAAATAGATATGAAGACTGGCTACAAAACAAACCTCATTCTTTGTGTTCCAATTTGTAATTACGAAGGCGATGTGATTGGTGTTGCTCAGATAATCAATAAAACCGACAGCTCCAATGAGTTCACAGATAGGGATATCGAAGTGAGTACCACAACAAAATTTATTTAATTTGAAACTGTGATGGAGTTGAAAACTATGGACATTAACTATATTGAGGAAGTACAAAAATCGAATACAGATTACGTACAGTAAGAGCATCAATCGTATCAGGGCTCTTATCTTATCTTATGGAAAATGTAGTGGAATTGAAAATTTGTCAATACGTTTTCTCTTAATTATCTCTGTACTCTCAATTATTCTCTCAATGATTGTCAACTAAAATTAAGTTTTTAACTATGTATCCTACATAGGAACTTTATTCGTATGAATGGAGAGTCCTTAGTCGATAATCCTTTTTTTTTGATAAATATTGATTATTACAATTTTCAGGTTTTTCAACGTTATCTCACTTTCTGTGGTATTGGAATTCAGAATGCACAGCTTTTTGAAATGTCCGTTCAAGAGTTCAGGAGGAATCAAGTAAGTATCCAATGACAACATGCATTTTACATTCATTTCAATTTTTTATTAATTCTTGTATTCTTTCGAATATTGGACAACATATATTGAAAATTCTTCTGAATTGTACGATCATTTGATATTTATGTTTAATATAAAATGAAAGTTCAATATAGCTGCCTTTTTTCGCTCCAGCGACAGCTGTCATATCTGACTTGAGTAAGGAGCACTCATGAATATGCATTTTGGACTTGATAACTGCTTTTGAGTTTTGGGTGTAAGCCTGTTGGGTCATCCATAGTGTAAATATTGAATAAGAAGACTGGATGTTGACAAAACTACATATTCACGTCAAACCACATATTTTACGTATATATGAGGTTTTGACATCAAGTCTTCTTATTCAGTATGGATAACTACCTCAACATCACCTTCACTACTACACAGAAAGTGTAAATATTGTATATTTCTGAATGAATTAATGACTTCCTTCACAAAAATAACTGATTTTGTTCTGTTACTTACAAAACGGTGATTTCAATAACATATTCTGAATACTTAATGTACCTTACTTCTCTCTATACTAATTTCAACTTCTTTTCACTTCTCCCTATTACTTATTTCTAGAATTTCTGTTAATGTTGTAGAACTTCATGATAAATGGAAACACCTTATAAAGAAGCCACGAAACCGCGATCCAGTACTGTAGTAATAAAGTAGTGGAATTTACAACATCAAATAGTGATTTCTCCTATTCTCATTATATTTTCCTACTCCTATTTCCTCAAATCCTCCTCAGTTTTAGCAAGATTTGATCGCGAATGTAAATCAGAATGTTCCTATATCTGTTTCTGTTTTCTGCGCAGATCCTGTTGAACCTGGCGAGGAGTATTTTTGAAGAGCAGAGCAACCTGGAATGCCTAGTGACGAAGATAATGAATGAAGCTCGAGACCTTCTCAAGTGTGAGCGGTGCGCGGTATTCCTTTTAGACCCGGAGTGTTGCGAAGCGGTAAGTGCAATAAAGTATTCATAGTTCCGCAAAGCCGTCAGCGCCAGTCTTTCTCACTTGTTGACAGAAAATATGAGATGAGATGAGTGTTCGCTATTGACTTCAAAAATGTGTCGAGAGAGGAAACAGTGCTGTGTGCAGTGAAAGAGTTCAGTTCCCCAGTCATAAAAGATACCTTCAACCTACTGCATCGTCGTAAAGCAGCAAATAGGGTGATTCATTTTCATCTTGAATTTTTCTACGAGCTCTAGTCTACACGCTAGAATAGTATGAAACGTATGAAATAATTATAATCTTCTCTATCCACAACCTTTCAAGTGTTCACATGATATTTAAATGAACACATTTGATCAAACATAATAATGACAAAGCTTACTTGAATAATGACAAAATAACAATAACTCGCATTCACGTTATTTTCAATCCTCTATGTATTATAACTTCAGTGGCAACTAACCGATTTTCCAGCCAAAAAACTATGGATTACAAGTAGAAATACCTTATGCATGGAAACTTCTCTGTTTTCAATTTTTTTTCAACTTCTCTGATAAGATTTGTATAATTCTCATGAGTTATAATCAGTTTGATTGCACAATATAACATTTACTAATTCATTCTTATTCAACAAGTGCATTATCAGTAATTATTCACTCGAATTGTATGAAGATTTTTGTAATTTTTAATATAATCACAGCATTATAGCAGCACATTACAGCGAATTATGTTCTTCAATAGTTGAAATTCCAAGGCCCATTTCCATAGTTGATCAGTGATCACCAAAAAACAATCATAGTCACTCAAGAAGACTGTTAACAGAAAATAATGAACAGTTTTCTTCTTCTTAGAATATAGTCTTGGATTATTATTGGAATAGTCTTCATTATTTTTGGATGTTAATCTGTTGAAGCAGTTGACTTCCTACTAGTCGGATTTGTAGCTTGGTATTAGAAGCCCTGTAATATAAGAGAAAATCAGGCACGCACTAGATTTTTATTGACTTTATTGCATAGTACGCCGTGCTATCCGTATTTTTCATTTATTGCAAGACTAAATTTCCATGAAAAATGCGCTAGGTTCAATGAGTACTCTACTACACGAGTTTCTTCTTCAGTTCGAGAGTAATTAGTTTCTGGCTTGATTGATATTCTGTTTCCTTTGCATCGTGAAGTGAAACATGTTCAATGAGAAGAGCATTCCAAATTCATGAATAGTTAACAGTGGTTGAATTTGAATACCGTAACGAAAACATGAAGCAGCTAGTGAATGATGTAGCGGTATTGAATCATCATTCTACAACAGCAAATATCGGCGAACTTTATCCGTCTACAACACAAACTTTGATGAACTTCAATGCTAATTTCGAGTCAGTCGAACATTTCTCCAACCTATGAATAAATTTCTACTTGATTCCCATATACTTGTAAAGACAACATTTTGATCCAGCTATTGAATAACCCCATAGCTGGGGAACCTCTCTTCTAATAATAAACCGAACTAAAATGGGCTGCATTGTAGGAGAGTAGAGCCAACGTTGATCAAATTTTCCTTTGCCTCTCATACTGGCCAGCACTACATGGCAGATATGATGCCAGCCTCTGTTGAACGAAACTCCTCTGGATAATGGACATGGCTTGATACACAGGGCTATTATATTACAGCTGCAATCACAAGAGCCCTTCACAACCCACACCAAACCTGATACTACTGTGTACAAACCCTTGCTTCTATAGCAAAATGGTATTTAAAATTTGCCAATACTCTATTGATAGACGTCACTGGTACATTGAGTGAGAGAACGCTGTGAAAGCAATTTCTACTCGAATGAACCTCATCCCACAAACAGTTGTGTAGAGTATAGAAGAGGGGAATGATATTCACTCAACTATTATGGATCTCGTTTCATAACAGGGTAATTATTATAGCTTCGATTGACTGGATACTTGTAATAGTTGATACAGGTAATAGTAGTTTGATACGCATTACAAGAAAAATAATCTATATTGCCTCTCTCGTATCACTTTTTTTCTTCATTTACTCAGTAAGTAGCCGTAATATGGACGCAATACGATCAGAAATACTTAGTGTCCTGAACCTTTTTGAGAATTACTTCTGATTTTTTTATAAAATAAATTGGAAAAATAAAAGAAATTAAAAAAGCCATTCTATAGAGAACTGTACTATTTTCTCCTACTTCAACTAATTATATTTCAATTGTATTCTCAATGTGGTTTTTTGTACGTCAATACCGAATTCCAATCATTGAATCTAATGTGGCTGGATCCTTTATTCAGTCAGAAGATTTTCATTCCATCATATTGGCACCGGATTATTGATCATGATGGCGAAAATCATTTTCTGTCTAATATTCTCGTATTTTATTATCCCCATATTCATCTCTACTCTTGTTTGTACTCATTTCCACTTTTTTCTCTTGTGTAGTTTGTACTCATTCCCACTTTTTTCCCTTGTGTAGTTTGTACTCATTCCCACTTTTTACTAGTTTCTTGTTTGTATTCTTTCTTCTTCCTTTGTCCTTTGTCTGTCTCTTGAATAATTTGCACGCATTTCTACTATTTACTCTTCTGTATTGTTTTAAAATGGAAATATGACGTACCCACTACATATTGTCAGGTTACACTCATTATAATGAGATACATTATAATCAGACACATCTGAAGTACTTTTTATAAAATAAAAGTAACCTGATCAGATATTCCTGTCTAGTAAATTGATGTGGCTTGGTTGGTAGTGATGCAATCCGCTTTGTGTAAGACCAGATGCATTTCCTGGCAACAACTACATCGCTATCAACGAATTTTGGAGTCGACCTTGAGATTCATTTATTCATATGTATTTTCAGACCACATATCAGTGATAAGTATAACAAATTCTTATAATATGTATCGGTTTTCTCAACCACCCCAGATCTAAGTTAGTAGCCGGCTGTATCGATTAGCAAGAATAGGCGCGTTGTCAGTAATTCACTTCTCAGAACTCAGCCACGTTCCTGGCTCTCGTTTGAAGTTGCAGTCGGCTACAAGTTCGCAGAGTTAATTGCGGATTTCTCGCGGGAGCGGGAGCCGAGCCGAGCACAGCCAACTTAGAAATTGTTTCATTTCATTACTGTGTTGCAGAGTCACATGGAGCGAATACTGGAGCGTCCCGGTCGAGTTTTGCAAGAGAGAAAGCCGCTGTGTCGACGAGAAGTAAGTTGAATTGCACTGCACATCCATCTCCGCAAGACAATTCACAGATAAATTGCTGCTTCCTAATAACTTGGCACCCAAGTTGACAGCTATGAACATATCACGCATAATACAGTATAACGTTGTTCTGTATTGTAGTGCGAATTAATTCATAATTTATATTGAAATGAATGAGGTACAAGAATTACCGAACATATTATAAAATAGTATAATAATAATATAGTACCAGATATTACCTTCAATGTATTATTTGTACAATCCAACATGTAAATTAACCATTATACAATTACCAAATATACATTAATAATTCTACTTACAAAAATTGTATAAGTAAACCAACTGTGAAAATTATACATTTAAGACAAACCGTACAATTTCATAATATAAATTCATAAGTTCAAATATAATTTTAATCAGTTGAAGGACTTCAACTGATAAAGTGATAGACAAATTATAATTCCAAAGAGCAATACTACAGCTTTAGAATAAGATTGATGATATTCCACAAAATTTGTGGATAATTTGATTATAACTACCAAATATAGGTGACACGCTAATAGAAAATCACTCGGGTAACTTGATAAAAATATCCATGTTCTGATACACTAGAAATAATCAGAGATTTCAATCAATTTAATGAAATCCTTGTGATGATTGAAAAATATATATTTTTAAGACTTTACTTTTCAAATTTTTAAATTGAAGCACATTTCAAATAATTTGTTTCACATTCTACAATATTAAGCTCTCATACTTTTGAATTCATTATTCCAATAAATTTGAAATGAGAACACGAAAGATACTGAGATAAGAAAAATTTCTGATTGGCATGAATAACCAGTTACTGTTTTCAATCATTTTCTACTCACCAGTAATTTCATGATATTAAAATTTCTCTTGTTTTGCAGAGCAATAACGTAAATATAGAAGATATTTTTCAACTACATGGAGAAGAAAAAGTAAGTGGACAGATATAGTTAGATGTGTTTACAGATATAAAAGTAAGAGGAAGTAGACATAAGTTGATTTATGAAATCAATATACAACTGGAGTAACTAATATATCAATCAACTGGTTTGGTTTAGTTCAATCAACTTAAACTACATGTACTTAAACAAAAAAAAATCAGTGTAGAGACTTCACTCTACACTGAACTATTAAGAATCTTGGTATTAAGACATTTTCACACTTCATTATACAATTCTAGAAATAGTTTCATGAAATGAAATTATAGATAAAAATGATCCAAACAAGAGAATATTTAAAAAGAGAATAAATGATGCATCAATTAAGTACAAGAATTCATACGACAAAATTGTATTCCTAAATTAAACTTGTATACTTACGAATCACTCGCATACATTTTGTATAGTAGCGTGAGTTTTAATTTGGATCTCTTCAGTAATGAGTAAATCAGATTAGTGTTTCAATAAACTTGCTTATACAAAAAAAATCTATTTTCATAAAGCATTCAAGTTTTCCCATCACTTCTTCGAGGCTATAAATAAAATTATCCCTACATGGTTTCTCAAACTAATGTGAACTAATTACATGTAATAGAATGGATTCAACGTTTTCTGAAACGCCATTTGGGAAGGAGCCAAAACTTTCAAGAGGAACTCAGTTGATTATGTATGTGTGTTTATTTGCAGAGAATAGACTTCACCACAGTGTTCGAGTTAAGAGCGAAATCACAATCAGCAGAAATATTTAGGCCTACTACAAGTGAACTACAGAACTCACGACTAGCACAAATAGCCCGATATGTTGCTCACACAGGACAAGTAAGATGATTTTCATATTCATTTATTTTATCAAAAATACAATGTGTAGGAAGGAGAAAACAGGCGTTAGCCCAAAACATATTCCGTTCTAAAATATTACAATCTGGATATTAATTTTAAATGTTATCAAAGTATTCATTTGATCCTTGAGAGCTGTGGATTCAGTGCTTCAGTGCTCAGTGAAGAGAGCTTTTATTTTACAAAGCCTTGAGATTAGTATACTCTTTTAAGAAATTTCTATGAATGGGAGCTTCAACGAGGCAAATTCTAGAAGTCACTGAATAGTTGCACGCAGTGTGTAAATTCCATCAAAGAAAATCCTAGAAATCATTGAATAGTAACATTTACGCATGAATGAGTACTAATAGCTGAACTTATAGCCTACAATACAACATCGACCAAAAAGTAGAATTACTATCCAGAAAAATAGTAGAATGGTAATAGAATAAAAATAATACCGGTAAAGTTATAATGGAAGTATTATTTCTTGAGTGAACATCAAAATGTGCGCTCAGTACGCTCTGTAACTACTCGTATGTGCGCGCTCAGTATTTAGTTTCTGACTCTCAGAACATGATGGGGAGGTGAGGTATTTGATATTCTCCCTTTTACAACAACACAGAATCCTCACAAACCAAAATCACTGCACTAGAGAATGTCAATAGAGCTAACATAAATACAGTAAGCTAGTTTGTGTTTGCCTCTGCCCTCTCCACAGATTCCATCTCTACCACCAATTTGCTAAATTATTCAATTTCTAAGTATTTGACTGATTTGGGGGTGATTTACTTATATAACTTCCAAATAATTTTGCGATTCCCTAGTCGAAATCGGCCAGTAAATGAGATTATTGTGAATCAATATTAATTATAACTATATTAACTTTACCCTATGACAACTACCCAGCCACTAGGGATTCCTGGTAGAGAAAGTGTACTGAGAAGCTACTATTTATCGCATTGTTAAATTGCAATAATTGATGTTAAACCAAGGAATTTCTTCCTATTTTGATAATTAGAAGTAGGAAACATTAAACTTGACTTTGAAAAAAATTCAATCAACCAACTAACAAAGTTTAAATCAGCCTTATTGAGTCAAAAAATATATTTTCAAAGAAAGTAATTTTGAATAATTCACTTTTTTCACGGTTTTATATGCTTCTAAAAAATGCAGTCTCTACACGATTTTAATAAGACATATTTTTCAAAATAAGTCTTCGAAATACATTGAATTTTCCACCTATATCAACTCAGTTGTTGTTTGCAAAATTTTCAGATCCTGAATATTGGCGATGTACCATCGTGGATGAATCAGGAAGTCCAAGAATCAGATGGATTCATCACCAGGTGTATTCTTTGTATGCCAATCGCGAATGGCCAGAAAGAAGTGATTGGTGTCGCTCAACTAATTAATAAGGTTTGATTCCAATTAATGAAAAAATGTTACATTAAATAGCTAGTAACTAGAATCATCATTGTTCTTTGATATATGCTATAGGTAACTTATTTGTTTTTCATGTTCAACAAAATAATTCAACTTATAGATCCAAGCTTGAATGAGATAAGTTGAGATTTCTAGAGAAGAATTAATCCGTTACTCCGATAATTCAAGTTGATGGAAACTTGTTTCAAAGATAAATTTCATAAAATTAAAAAAAAACTTGAATTTTATTGAATGAAACTATGATCATTAGCCTATACATTGCAGTCAAAAGAGCACCAATATTAGAGGTGTCACCTTTACGTTGAAACATATTTTATATATCAATATAGGGTAGCTGAAATATATCATGATAAAGTTATAAAAAACTCATTATTTTCTTAGTTTCATTATCATGACCTTATTTTCAGTTATCATTGGAAAATTCAATACTAACTACCACCTTCGTTGTAATTCCCTGTTAGACAACATATAGTTTCCACATGATTAACCCAGTTTCTCTTCAATCGTTTTTTCAGGAAACAGGACAACCATTCACGGATGGAGATGTCTCAATATTTGAGGCGTTTGCAATATTCTGCGGCCTAGGAATACACAATACACAGATGTATGAGAATGCATGTAAGTGATCAAAATAGGTCATGAAATCATCTTGTAATTAACCTGAGGTTATTTATTCGAGAATTGAATAAATGAATTTTGATTTCTGAAGCCATTTTTAAATAGTAATGTTATTAGATTAAACAACAGCTTCAAGTCCACTTGTAAATGCTACTTATTTGAAACTTGAATATCAATATAAAAAGAAGTGTATAGCCTCTACTTGCCAAATTATGTTGATAGTCTCAAGTGCTTCAGTGCATCTTCAGTGAATCTGAGGTTCTACTGAACCTAATTATTGTTTTTGCAGTGGAATAACTTACCAACACTTTTGCCATTCTGGAACAGTTATTACAATTTCGAACAATTATATCAGAATTTCGAGTAATGAAACTGCCTTATTATCATACAATCATTATTGTAGATACGTAAATTAGTATATTATGTGAATAATATCCTATTTCTTCCAGGTAAATTAATGGCAAAACAAAAAGTTGCTCTAGAATGTTTATCATATCACGCCACTGCATCAGTTGATGATACGATAAAACTCAATGAGGATACAATACCTAAAGCGGAGGCCTACAACTTATACAGGTATAGTCAACACTTGAGTTATAAATCCAATGAATAAACGAAAATTATTGTATTTTACATCTATTCTTCATCTACTGAAGAAAACAACAAATAAACGAAAATACATTTTTTATATCGAAGAGAAATTTTTAACTCTACTTATTTATTGGGTTCGTAATTTTTATTGGTTTGCTTGAAAAAAATTATAGGATGTCGTCAAAGGATTTAGGATGTAGGTGTACTGTACAAAATAATACTAATGAATTATGACTTAAAATATAAGAAATACCATCTTATTACAAATAAGTCCAGACTGGTGAAATTACACTGCAATTATACATATCCATCTTATAATTAATAAAATTAAATTTGAACATCGATTTACCGAACTCTTAATCTGTATTCAACTTTTTCCAGCTTCACATTCATCGATTTTGGCCTAAGTGATGAAGATACTTGCAGAGCAACGATTAGAATGTTCCTGCAATGCAATTTAGTTGATCAATTTCATATACCATATACAGTGAGTACGACATAAATATTATAATGACTTGTGATAAACTGATAATAGCTTACGTAGACTTCATCACATCATGATGAAGCATCACATCATGTGTAAGAGAGGGCCGGCTGTGCCCTAACTTCGCCCTCCCAGGAAATAAAGGCAGCCAATCAATCAAATCAATCAATCAATCAATCATAGACCATACAGACTCCTGAAATCCTATAGGCTGTCCAATGGATTGAATTAATATGTTTGGGAGCTCTGTAATACGAAAAATTTACATGAGAGTGATAACTTAAATTAAATTAAATTAACTTAAATCAAACTTAATTTAAATGAGAGTGATAACTTCCTAAATATATAGTCTCTTCTAACACAATTTTTGTAGAATATGTAACAATGATTGTAGAATATTAATATGTAACTATGTTTGTAGAAATATGTAACAACTAAAGATAAGTTGGAGCAACATTTTATAATGGAAGAATTCCAACAACAGGAAATGAGAGATATATTATATATTTTGGATAATCTATAAACTTTTTAAAGTGTAATTGAATAAAATATATGATGATACAAATTATCTTATATTGTATTATATAATTGAATGAACGTTATAAATTAAATTTCATTTCCTGCAACAGCATCACTGTTAAATGACTAATATCTAAATCAATTGAACTTTCCAGGTTTTATGTAGATGGATACTAAGTGTGAAGAAAAATTACCGTCCTGTAAAATACCATAATTGGCGACACGCCCTAAATGTAACTCAAACTATGTTTGCAATGCTTAAAACGGGGAAAATGGAGAGATTTATGAATGACCTAGAGGTGAGTGTCAATTCTTACTTTGCTAACTAATGTATTTTCTTTTCATGGGCGAGACGATGGATGTTTTGGTAAACAATTAGCTTGGTTTTAATCAAATTTTGAATTAAAAGTAGATTTACAAAATTATTAGTTGAATATGATAACGATGTGAATTGCTTTCCACTTTACTGATTTCCACTGAGAGTGAACTTAGAATTTAGAATTTACATTCATGAATACGAGCAATTCAAATACAATTCAGAATACGAGCCGAGAATAGGCCTAATCCCTGACGATGAAGCAGGGCTTCCTTCTAATTGAGAAATTAGAATTTCGAAAAACATAGATTAGTCCAATCATTATAAAGCCCGGTCCAAGCACTGAAACTTATGATCAAATTTATTGCTTACGAATTTGGTCATACTAGCCTGCTTTACGCGTTACCAGTATTATAGATTGTGAATCAGATTGAGAAATTCTAATTATTGAGAATTGCGATGCGAAGAAAGCTGAACTATCACCAAGCACTAAGAAAAGTGGGAGTGGCAAGGCTGATGACGTAGAACGCCTACAAAAATTCAAAGAGCCATCCGATTGGCCAATAAGCTGAACAGACGCCATTTTACTATTTCGACCAATCAGAAGCTAGCAGCTCACAAACGCCAGATGGACTGGTATGTGTCATGGGACAGCTGGCTCCTGATTGGTTAAAATCGTAAAATGGCGACTGTTCAACCATTGGCCAATCAGACGACTTGTTGAATTTGGAGGCGTGACTTACTACAACTACAACAGCATTGCCACATAATCGTTAGTGTTTGATCTTAGTTTCAGCTTTCTCTGCATTTATCATAACATTTTTATTAATTTTTATTCATTCGTCATTCCATATTGAGAGTGTATCGACTTCAATGCAAGTCGATTGAGTCTAATTCTAATTTAAATTAAAAACTTGATGAAGAATAAAGTAATATAATTTTAATAAGAAAAATAGAATAGAATTAATAAATAAAATGTACATTTCCTATCGATTATTCAATTGGGACTATGAGAAATCTATTTAATTTAATGTATTCAAGTTTAATTCACGTCATTTAAAAAAGGAAAAGAAATATTACTCTTACCATGAGAAGTACAAAAATTTATAATCTGGCACATTTGAAGAAGTCTACCCTGTTTACTGTGATACAATTTTATTATTTGATTAGTGCACTGGAATTCACGACCTTGTAACGACACCCCAAATTAAAAGAACTAATTAAAATGATTTTGAGATTTCATTCTCATGATTTGTGGTGTCACAAATATTTAACCATTACAAAGTTGTTGGTAATACAACAACTGCTTGACTAAAAGTTTCAATCTGATAATTATCAATCATATGATATCATTTTACTTAATTCATATTTATTTTGTTATTTCAAGTTTAGTTCCTATTCGAGCATTGTACTGGTGATTTGGAAAATATATTATGTCTTTGAATATGAAGTTCAATTTTATTTAATCAATTATAATTACTGCTTCAAATTGGCATCCTGAACGAACCCACGAAAATAATGAAGCAAAAGGAATGAGAAACAAAAAATAATCAGTGGACTTATTGGAGAACCTGTGAATAAGGTAAGATTGGAATTGATTATAAACGATATTTGGATTTGAAGTTTTTTGAAGTAAAAGTAAACAATGCCGCCAAAAAACGTGAGAAATAAAAAAGTGGAAGAAACAGAGAATTGTGTGTTGAGTGACATAGATTTACAAGGTGAAATGTTTTTGGTAAATGAGGAAAATTGTAAAGATAAGGAGGAAAGTATGGAAATGGATTTGAGAAAGCATGTTAACATAAGCAAAATGTTTGAAAATATTTTGGAAGGAATGAAAGGAATGGAAGCAAATATGAAAGAAGAAATGAAAGGAATGAAAGAAGAAATGAAAGTAGGTAATGACAAGTTAGAAACAAATATGAAATTAGAAATGACAGAGATGAAAGTAGGTATTGAGAATTTAGAAATAAAAATGGTGAAAATGATAAGAGAAGAGATGAAAGAGGTGAGATCGGATTTGAAGAAGATAAAATCAGATGTAGAAAAATGTGAAGAAGATAAAAAGATAATGAAGAGTGAAGTTGACAATTTGAAAATGAATGTGGAAGAAAAAATACAATTGGGAAGAATTGAGGTTGATGAGATTTTGAAGGAAAATAGAAAAAAGAATAAAATTGTAGCAAGGGATCCTAGATTTGAAGATGCTTGTGGTGTTTACGATGAAAAGAAATTCAAAACCAACTACAAGTTTCTGGACAAAATTCGTCGTAAGAAGAGAAAAATGCTTCAAAAAGATTTGATAGATACAACTGATGCAGAAAGAAAAAGACAGATAAAAATTATTATTCAAAGGATGAATAATAAAGAGAGAGAAGAAAAGAAGAAACAGCTCAAAGAGTTGAAGGATAAAGAAGAAAAGGAAATGCGAAAACAGGCGGTCAAAGACGGAAAGAAACCATTCTACTGTAAAAAATCTGAGAAATGTTTATTGGAGTTGCTGGTTGACAATTATGAGCAGCTGAAGAAATCTGGAAAGCTGAACAAGCATTTAAAAAAGAGGACGAAGAAAAATAATTATAAAAAAAGAAAAAAAAAAAAAAGAACGAAGGAGGGAGAGATTTGTGGTGTCACAAATATTTAACCATTACAAAGTTGTTGGTAATACAACAACTGCTTGACTAAAAGTTTCAATCTGATAATTATCAATCATATGATATCATTTTACTTAATTCATATTTATTTTGTTATTTCAAGTTTAGTTCCTATTCGAGCATTGTACTGGTGATTTGGAAAATATATTATGTCTTTGAATATGAAGTTCAATTTTATTTAATCAATTATAATACTGCTTCAAACTGCATCACAGAAAGCTGTGAAAACATTTTTATTTATAAAAGCTAACAAAACGTAGCCTACTTGATATAAATGGTGTTGGTATACTTCTTGTATGGCTCTTGCTGAAAGAAATATCTGTCTCTTCTTATTATTATTTTAGGTCACAAATTGAATGTACAGTATTGATTTCAATTATTCCAGATTCTTGGATTACTTGTTGCTTGTCTGTGCCACGATTTGGACCATCGGGGAACGAATAACGCATTCCAAACGAAAACTGAGTCTCCTCTGGCAATATTGTACACAACAAGCACAATGGAGCATCATCACTTTGATCAGTGTGTCATGATTTTGAACAGCGAAGGCAATAATATTTTTGAGGTGAGAAAAAGTATTCAGATTGTTTGACATGTATTGGAGAAGTCATATGAACTAGAATGAATCAAAAAGAGAAAAATGATTATTTCAAATATTAATTTCCAATAGGAAACCACTATTGTATTGATGAGATCCGAAAGCTTTAGAGCTTGTTTACAAAAAAAAAAAATCAAATCATGATTATCTATTATGTAATGAATAATATGAATACAGCTATGTCATTCACACTTTTCTTAACATGGATTCTAGTTTAATTTATTCAAATTCTATTCTTTCCGTGATCTGAAGATCATTAATATTATTCCACTTATTATTTCATTGACATTGATCAAGGAATGTTAGTAATAGTTGATCTACTTCGAAAGTGAGAACACCATTTTAGGCCTACATATCAATTACGAGTATTAACAGAAGTCAACAGCTATCATCTCTTTTTTCATGGATCCACAACTCTTGAGCTTGAAAGATCGAAACAAATTCCTAAATCTGTTTGATTTAGATCTCCAGTCTGCCTCAGGTTTGAAATTTCCCACAATAATTATAAGAAAGAGGGTGGATAACAGTCAAGATCTATTAAAAGTTTCAATGTTGCTTGTTTCAAGCTCTCCGAATAATTATTATATAATCTTTTTCTAGATTTTCCTCATTTGTGAATCAAACATCATCATTCAATTTTTTATAGAGTTATTTATAATTCCTTCCTCAGGCTCTCAACCCAGAAGACTACAGAACTGTGATGAAAATAGTTGAGAAGTCAATCCTTTCAACTGATCTGGCAATGTACTTCAAGAAGAGAAGTAGTTTTTTAGAACTGATTGACAATGGAGAGTTCGATTGGCAGAGTGAGGGGAAGAAGGAATGTAAGTACAAAATATTCCTATTGAAAAATAACTTTTATTTGTTGAAATTGAAAGAAATTTTGATTTTTGAATCTTTTCAAAAGATTTAGAGTAATTCAATGTTTTTCTTGGAATTTTGCTTTCTTAAATTATCATCGAAAATTAGCCTATACATACGAGAATTTATAAGAAAGTATAACCACAGAAAAGGAGAGGTAATACAAAAAAAGAGAGGAAAAGGAGAAAAACTCTCAATTATCTCTGGTATAACTTACTCGTAGGCCTACATGCTTAAAATTAAAATTAACAAATTTATAATTATAGATGTATCAGGTATTCAACAATTGTCTTGTTATCTAGATGTAGCTCTCGGCACTCCCTTTGGAAGGGAGACCATACTCCTTAAGAATGATAATTATTTCTTAAAATGTACGTTATTTCCATATATTGTAATTACAACCCCTATTTATTACCTGAGTTTTCTTCACAGTACTATGTGGGATGATGATGACAGCATGTGATGTGAGTGCCATTGCTAAGCCGTGGGAAGTTCAACACAAAATGGCCAAACTGGTTGCAGATGAATTCTTCGACCAAGGAGATCTGGAGAAATTGCAGTTGAATCAACAACCAGTTGTGAGTGTTGGAATATAACTCAATTGTTCCTCCAAGTCATTGAAAAAGAATCTTAGAAAATCATAAATTTCAAATACCGTACTGTTATAATTCATACAATATTCTTGTCGATATTGATCATCGCTACATAGGTAATAAGTTGAATGGTTTCTACTTTAAAAGTTATTTAAAAAATTAGAGTAACATAACGAGAAACTTAATTACTCTTCCTGAGACTAGATAAAGTAGATACTACAGTTTTTCTAAAGCCATTTAATTTCATGAAATTAGCAAATATATAACCAGAAGCAAATGAAGTTGAGCTCCCAATTTTCATGATTCCAGTCTAGAAATAAAAATAATAGTTATATTCTCAAATAAAATAAATCACTGATCACTTGAAATTCGTCAAATAAGGCCCAAGTGAAATAATAATGATTTCCAATAACTAAATATCAAATTCGAAGACTTCTCGAAGTGAAAGACGGTGAGTGAAATTTATTTTTTAAGGAACTTGGTGATGTTCTCCTTGTTTGCCTATCGGCTCTTCATTTTCCAAGTATATACAATTTTTCTTCTCTGCTCAATTTTGTATCGACTTTTGGAGATTTTCCTCTATAATTATTATTAAATAGTCTAACAATCAACTCAAATATAGGCTATGCATTCTAGCTTATCACAAATATGTAAGAGATTTTTTTTGTGTGTGAAAATCCTATGAGTAGGTAGTCATAAAAATATTCCCATTTAATAGTTTCTGATAGAATTGAATTTTGAAATTAAAAATACATTTTTCAGGCAATGATGGACCGGGAAAAAAAAGATGAGTTGCCGCAAATGCAGGTTGAGTTCATAGACATTATCTGCCTTCCACTCTATAAGGTATGGTAGCCTACTCTTCAAAACTAATATTCTTCAGTTCTCTTTTCTATAATAGTTTATTTCTTTATCGCAGTCCTATTATTCAGAAAATTCGAATAGAATCGGTTACATTTATCACCACTTTAAGAAAATATTTTATGAGATTTGGTACATATCTTTCCAATTGATTCCAAGAAGTACAAACGAGGCGAGTATACCGTTTTATCTACCACCATTTTAACAGTGCTTATTGAAATGTAATATTCCCATTTTTTCCTATCACTTTTTCATCGATTCCAGTATGTATGCAATCATAAAGTGTGTAATACTAGAAATAGGCACTGATAAAATGTTAAGATGTGATATACATTATGTTAAGATGAATCATAAGTTATAAAAGATCAACATGATTGAAATGACTATTGCATAGAAACACGTAATATTTTTCTTAAAAATCAAATTTAGTTCAAAAGTAGTTGTTTTTACATTTTTATTATCGCTCAAACTTTTCAGAAACTCACTCATATTCATTACAAAACTACTCCAAATAAAGGGGCTCAAAATTCAAATCGTTCGCTGAAAACTGATAAAGTAATAATCTATTTTTCGAAGGTGCTGTCTGATACATTTCCATGGATCAAGCCACTCTACGAAGGCTGTATTGAAAATAAACAGCACTGGCAAGATTTAGCAGAAAAGGTTGAAATGGGACTGACTTGGATTGATCACGACGTTATTGAGAAGCCAGTTGAAGAGTTTTCAGGTGAGTTTACAAATAATGAATTTTATCATTTATAAGTTTCTTTATAATCAAAAGATTAACTAATAACAGTCATTAGTTGGTGATGAGTAGGAAAACTACTTCAAACTGCATTGTAATCTTCGCTGTAATTTGAATAAGTTACATGATTGGTACAGTACCTATATTAACAGAAAAAAGGAGGAATTATCACAGATAAAACTTGTGCGATATGAATGTATTCAACTCATTTCTCCGACACGTCAACGACAGAGACTTCTGATCTAGTTTTACTGATTCTTGATCACCCAAGGCACTTGAAAAAAGGTTTCAATAGAATAATTGCTTAAGAAGAATAATATTTAGTCTGTATTTCAGGTATTGTGACATTGAAAATTACTTGGTTTTTGGAAGAATTTTATGTTGTGTTGCACCAAGCAAAATCAATTTTGATCCAGGATCAGTGCAATGCTAAACAAATGGGATCAGCTGATTCAAAATAGTTGATCCCGGTTGGTGCAACCCAACATAAGTGTCATAAAATAAATGTGGCTCTCTATTTTCATGGATCTCTCGTCAATTGACGGATAAAACCTGTGAGCCTACAGCCTACAATATTATAGTTGGCCTGGAAATTAACTTGAATAAAATTGAAGAGTTCAAACAGTTTGATGCAGCCTTATATATAAATGTTTCAGTAACGTTCAGAATATATATTGATTCCATTCCAAAAGTATTAAAAAAAAAAACTTTGTCCTTGGAAAACCTTATGAAAATTCTCGAAGGTTTACGAACATTCTCGAAATTCAAAATAAAAAACTTATTTCTCAATCTTCATTTCTGAAATAATTCCAAATTCTAATTTGATATTTGAGAGATGATCATACTTCAATTCATTCTCATTTTCCAACAGTTTTGGACGTGGCGAAGGATATAGAGTTCACCGTCACAACACTCAATTGTGCTCATGAGAAGAAGGTAATGATAACATTTTTCAAGCATTCTCCTATAATTTATTTACAGTTAGTTCACTTTTAATTGAGTTAGTTCACTTTTTATTGAGGTAGTTGTCACTATCACGGCTTGTATGCCTCAAATTTTCCCACAGTACTTTTGTATTGTGAAAAGTGAAAAAGTCATTTATCTACAGTTGCTTATCCGTTATCCGTTATTAACAAGCCGGCAGAGGGCCAGATAATGAAAATGACGGATAATATAGGAAATATATTTCAAAAAAGATGTTCAACAGATTAAAAACGTTGTTATATTCTTGCATTAATATAAGTCCAAACAAGTTTGTGTTGACTCAATATAAGTCATTGTGCAATGAAACGGTCGTACAAATCTTCTATCATTCCAGTTGAGGTTCGGTGTGAGAGGCCTTGAAGAAGAACTCAGCTTTTCTGTTGTGTTACGTTTCTGTAGTAAACTGGAATTTTCTTTGAAATTTGAACATTTTCAAATATTCTTTGGAATTTGAACAATTTCGTCTCTGATTAGTATGCCGGATAAGGGAGACTCTGTATCATATTGCCATGAATGAAATCATAGCCTCCTCTAATACATACATGTATTAGAAGAGGCTATGATGAAATGCAATGCAGTTCTTGAATGAAGAAAAAGTTTTCAGCAGTTCATCTCTTTCTTAGACCCTTCAATGTACAGTATACCTTTAATAGAATGAAAAATTTTTAAATTATGTAGTGCGTGGCCCTTTTCCCAATACAATTCTTATAATCCGTACAGTTTAATAATCCGAATGGGGTCCAGTCCCAATTAATCCGGATTATTTACGTTCTACTGTATGGTTGCAACATCCACATTCTATAGTAGCTTACCAGATCATTATTATTATTATTATTATCCTCAACAAAAACCCTATACATTATTTTATCAAACATAATCAATTTCAATTATAATAAATTTGTAATATAAATAAAATTCATCTAAATTGATTCTAAATTTTCTTTTCAAGTTGTGAAAATTTATTAATTTTAAAATATACAATTCAAATATAAAAAATGTAATTTTAAACCTATTAACATTTAAATTGTAAATTTGTTAAATTTATTTCAGCCAAGTGAACCACCCGATCAACCAAATGCGACATCAACGAGGACTACACAGAGAACAAACAACGGTTCGGTGACAGCAAGGTTCACGAGCTTGAGAAGAACAAAACATCTAGGAAAATCAGTTCGCGCAAGGCTCAGTCGGTCCATGTACAACACGACACGGCCTCCCGAAGATGAGCCCACGTCTCCCACAGCACACACGCCAGCTCCGGTTGCAATAAGCGAGAGCAAGAGTTGGGCCACTGCCCCTCCCCCTCCACCCGTTCACCACACCAAAACCCCCACCACCACTCATCCTCACAAAACAAAAAGCAAACTGTGCATGTTAGTCTAGTAGCTAGTTCCTACTTTCAAAAATTCTCGGTCTTCCTTCGTCATTCAACTTACTTCAATAATTATTGTGAATATGATAAGAGATGTCTTACATTCTTCCTTGTTCTCAACAATGAGTCGAAATACTATCTCATAGGAATAGATATAATAATGTAACATTCTATAGGCTTTCATGGATGGACAGACCAACAACGGGGTTTCCACCTCTACGTAAAAAATTCTTGACTAATGGACCATTGATTTTTAAAGAGCGAATTTTATCACCTGAATTCTACCTCACAGTATTATTAAACACTCAATATTTTCAATATGCTTGGAATAAAATTCAGTCATCCATGCGGTGCAGGTCGATGAGACCGCAGGAAGAACTGTGAATTCTTGATAATTATGTGGGTACTCTGATTTCGATTCAGTGACGCCTGTTCAGTGGATGCTGAGGCAGGTGTTGTCATGATGGATCTCCACCCATAAAGAACAAATAGACCAGTGTGCATTGCCCTATTTGTTTGTATAGAGTGGAGTATCATATGACCAACCTGCCCCCAGTAACCTGAATGTCCACTGGAATCGTGGAATCCAGCCATTATAACAAGCAGGTCGATGTGTGGGTTTAGATGGAGGTTTAGCGTGATGCTTTTGAAGAACAAACTTGTATGATTTTACATCGATGCCTAGCGCGATGCTTCTTCATAGTGAAAGGCCCGTTCAAGGCCACACTCTCCATCACACTGATTACTCCAGTCTGTGGACTGGTGGGGGTGTGGTGGGAGGAAATTATCGCGATAGACCTCCTCGTCATACGATACTCACCTCCATCTAACATCTACGCAGCTGCACCTTCACCTCTTTGACATAAGTGTACCCCAAGTTGAGGAAATCAAAACGAAATAATTTGTAAAATTTCTATTGATACTGTGGAACTCCATAACACTCAAAAAGATCATCACTTATGTTGTTTTCTTTAATTATTAAAGAAAACACCATAAGAATCTTCTTGAAAGAAGTGGAGTTGACAATTAGTAGTGTTTCCTTTTTCAAGATGAAACATACACATAACATAAACATATAATATACTGAACACCTATCAATTTTCATTTTTAAAGACTATGAGAAAATATGTTCTGTAGAACTATTTTTGAAACAGCTAATCTATAATGTTCTGAACCTCTGTATTCTAATATATTGTCACTCCAGCAATAAGTTCCTAGTCATTATTCTCTAGTCAGTTCTACTAGTCTTGTTTCTAGTCGATTTCTATGTAAAAAAGATGTTCGACCGCAATGATGGAAAAAACACTTAGTTTAGGGAATTAAAAATAGTGTTATTTATTACTGGAGGCCTATGTTGGACGTGGAAAACTTTTAATACTACAATTAAGAGATAGTCTTTCGGCTATACAGTATTGATTATACTTTGTAAATGAAATGTTCTCCTACTTTATAATTATTTTTAAATATATGGAAAATTAACATGCAAGTCATGATAAAAACGTAGATTGTCTCCTAGTCTCCAACTCAAATAATTATTGACTGTTGAAAGTTTTAATAATGTTAGTAATAGAGAATACCTACTTCTCCAATTATGTACATCATAAATCAATAATAATAATGATTGTCTCCATCTGTAAATATTTGTCAATAATACATGTATTTAAGATACAGCTTCGATATTATAGATTATTTAGATGTTATAGGGTGAGATAATTTATTAGTGTTTTAGGCTAGTTGAGAGAAAATAATAGTGGAGCATTTATATTTTGTTATCGTGAAGTATTTTATACAATAAGAGGCTGTGGTTTTTGACGAGTGTTGGTCTCACCTATACAAATGTACATAACTTGGCAAACAATAGGCAAGACACTGGTCCACAGTGCATGTGTGAGTGAATTTGTATCTGAAAATACAGTAGAGCCGATAATTTGCACTTTTTATAATGTTTTACACTGATTGGAAATTCTATGTAAGTTACAATAATTCTTAGGTGTGTGAAGTGATAAGTTGACAATGGAGTTACTGTGATTCTGAGAGGATTTTATTTCGTTACGAATAAACTGTGATAGTATAAATAAAGGAACTTGTAATATGAGAACTAACTAGTCAGCAGGGTGATACTGGAAACTGTTTAAGAATTTTGATTAAAACTGAACTGCTTTCTAGTGAATGGAGAAGTCTGAGGACGAAATATTTGGCCAGCATGAAAACAAATGAGTGGGAAATGCGACTTAATATAAAATATAACTAATTTCAAGTTATGTATACGATTATTGAAAAAAATGAGATATGAATACTTGAGTTAAATGAAAACTCTAAAGTTTTTTATTATTATTTAGTATTATACTCATTTTTGTAACATGAAAAATTATAATCGTTTGGGAATTATGAGTGATAGCAAGAATTAATGATTTCCAGCTATTCTTGAAGTAAGAAAAGCTTTGGTTGTCAATGAATCTTTATAAAAAAAGTCAATAAGTCAAGTATTTTCTGAAAATAAAATTGAAAAGTTCATTAACAACGGTATGTAAATCCTATTGTAGCAGTTAACAAATCTCACAAGTACGTGAGTAAGCATTAAGATAATACTGTAAAAAAGACGTTGTACTGAGATGAGGTGTATAAGTTTCGGCAGTTTATATGCGAAATGTAAAATCTCTTATGAGATAATATAGGCTATATATTATTAAATCTGTAACGTTACTGACGAAACTGGTATCTCGCATTCATTGAATTAGTAAATAATATTGATTAATTTCATTATGGATACCGTAGCTGTCATATTATCAAAATAATTGACAAGGAAAATGTCGGTGAACAACCTATTAATAAAAATTATGAACCAGATTTGAGTGAGACGGTTTGAACTTCTGTATTGATTCAAATTAAGATTCTGTATGCGAGTCTAATTCCAAAAAAACGATTAGAAATTATTTCTGAACCCTAGAATACGACATTTCTCTCTTATTTTGTTTTTGAGTGAGAACAGTGGCAAAGCAATATTGATTATTTGTAATGAGTAGTTAAATGTGCAATTCTATTTGTAAATAAGTTTTCCATGTCAAACTTTATACGTTATTGAATGTAGTAGATACAATTGTAAAACTGTAAATAGAATTTCAAATTTGTCGAATCAACTTCACCTGAAAAGGCCTAAAATAAACCTTACATTTGTACTGTGCGATGTTCATTCAATATTCCTCTTCATTAATCTATCCATTTTATTAGTAATGCTTCCAACACGACAGAAAAAGGAAATAACGGGAATGCAAGAGAAATAGTGAATAATTTGGCTAATTTGTCTTTGTTCCTACTTTAAACGGTAAAGATTCAAAATTACTCGTGATTCACTATGCACTAGAATACCTTAACCCTACAGTCTAATAATACTGTACTTAGTAATGATAATACCAATACCGGTACCCCGGTTTTACGTAGCTCAAGAGACCATGAAAAAAATTAATTATATTGAGGTACTGTATTCGTAAAAATGTGGTTGCTATATACACGACATTGAGTGTTTTGAACGCTTCAAGGGATTTGTACATTAAATCGGGATATTCGTTACATCGGGGTTTATAAAACTGACATTCCACTGTAATATTATTTTAGATTGCGGTTGTACTATCAATAACCTACTATAATAAGATTAAACCTTTATTTTATTATTTAATTGTATTCAACTGTGTGAGATTTTACTCAACCCAATTCAACAGCAATCCTCAAGGTAAATAGATTACAATTATTGTACTTTAGTTACCTTGCTAATATCAGAGATAAAGGACTAATTTGCTTTATCTGTGGTAATACTGATTTATCTTGAATGAAAACAATGAGTTGATAGGTGCATTCTCTTCGGAAAGAGAAAATAAAAAGTTATATTAATATAAATAATAATTATAAAATTTATTTAATCGAATATTATAATTTAAACCTTAACAATAGTTATAATAAAGACCAAATTTGGTACAGTTACGTTGATAAATAATAATGTTAATTTACATAAACACAGCTGAAAATATAATCTGTATACATATTTCAACAATATTATTGAATTATTTATTGCACATGATTCATTATTTTTATCACATTGAATGTAATTTATTCAATATAATTTGAATAGAAAAGCTTACACATTCAGAAGTTTTACTGAGACACTATTAATTAGTGATTGAGTTATTGTGGATGAGAAATTCAAGTTTCTTGAATGAAAATCTCATAATCTTAACAAAATGTGTATATCATATAATATATAAATAGTATATACTATCAATTATTGGAAGCACGAGGAAAATTGACATTGAAATTTGTCAAAAAAATGATAAAGAATACAACATTCTTGTCATACAATTGAGAGTTAACTCTATTCCAGTCTTTAACACAAGAAAATTTTAATAAATATATTTTAAGAACAATTAAACCAAACTTATGCCTGTAGCACAAGAAAAAAATTGAAAAGCAAAAAAGTGTTAATGAATTCATCAAATATTGAGGAACTGGGAAAAGTAAAGGCGATGCAAATACATTTGATCACATTTTTGGTGCTCCGGAAAGCAACAAACAGGTCTTTGACACCATCATTAAACCAATCATCGATGCCAGTATGCAGGGATTCAATGGGACTGTGTTTGCCTACGGGCAAACATCTTCAGGTAAAACATCTACAATGTCAGGAGATCCAAAATGCTTTGGAATCATTCAAATGGCCATCAACTACATTATTCTATTCAATTGAGAATTTATCTTGAGAGTTCCTTACATGGAAAAATACAATGAAAAAGTGAACGACCTTCTAGACTTGTCAAAGAAAAATCTGAAAATCCACGAGAATTGCAATGGTCAAGTGATAGTCAGCGATGTTGGAAAACGGGTTTGCAAAAACTCGACCGAGGTACTAGAGGTGAAGTTGAAAGGAGACAAGAACCGGCGTATAGGGGAGACAAATATGAATGAACGCTCTTCAAGATCCCACACAATATTCAGAATTATTGTGGAGAGCAGGAGCACGGATGGCGATGACGGAGCAATGAAAGTGTCGCATCTGAATGTTGTGGACTTGGCCGGATCGGAGCGGTCGGGCCAGAGTGGAGCCACCGGCGACCGATTCAAGGAGGGCTGCCACATCAACATGTCCCCTACCACGCTCGGCATTGCCATCAATCAACTCAATCAACATTCCTGTTGATCATTACATTCCTTTCTAGAGATATTTTTAGAATCTCATTCACACTAATATTTGATATTAGTGGGTAGAGCATAATGATTATTCATAAACGTTTCAGTGAATCACAAAATGATGAATCATAAATTTGATAATTATTTTTCTTGACCTTATAGGAAGAGAACCAAAGGATTCAGAGGTCTCTCAGAATCGAAATTAACAGATCAGATACGGTAGGTTTCTACTATGTTTTGGGATTCTTATTAGAAATCAAACATTTAGAAAGAATATTGGCGAGTTTTAGGATTTCTTCATAAATGGATAATAATTTTTTTTTGTAATTTATCAGACACTTCAAAACCTATTATAAAACTGATACATTAATATCCTGAAAAACATTTACCCTTTGTTAATTATAATTTATAACAGAATCATTCAAAAAATTATTATCTTTAAAGGTACTACAGAAAGACAAAGAGCACTAAACCTTAAAAATGGTTTTTATAATGCTTAGGCATTCAAAAATTGGAGAAGAACTCATACATGGAGAATGAAGATATAGGAGAAACAGTAAAATTGAATTTTACATTAATGTAAATAGAAATATATGTGCGTAAACAATGGATTACTATATATTACTATATATTTGGTATAGAAGTTGTAAAATCATAGTCAACAAATAATTAAAATTCTAGACAGAAATAAGAAATAGTTAACAATTTGTACTATCTACACTATAACAGAACTTAACTAGACACCGACAATAAATATTATTTCTATTATTGTACAATTTATAAAATATAACAAGAATGTAACAGATATTATGATTCTTCATAATAAAAATAGAAAAAGACTCAACAATATAAGATTTCTAACGAGGATTTTAGTGTGTAGACGTAATGTGAATTCTTTATAAGTTAAAAGGCACCTTAAGATTACAATATTAGAATCCAGATTAAAACAATAATAATTTATCAATTAGATATCATAAAACAATAGCTTCAAGCTAATACTTACAATTTTTTCTCAAAAATTATCTAATTTACAAAACTTATGAGTAAATTATAATTTTAAACGAATACAGATTCGTAACAGTGATAGTTCATCTTCATAGTGTTATTTTTCCAATAAAATTTAGAATAGAAACGTTTTAGGCACTTTAAGGCATTATCAGTCTTTGGAATCAGTATTATTGCATCTGGAAAACATAGAAAAATACAATAGGTTTGTTACAAGACAACAAACAGGAAGCACAACAATTTCGATAATTAGAATATGTTCGGTAGAATACTGAAACGGTCTACCGATTACTTTTTGCCTCATCTTAGCTCCCACGAGAACAATACTCATATACCAATCAGGTATATGAGGTGCTACCAAATGAGGTGCTCATACGCACCTCATTTCATGAATGGATGCAGAGAGATTTGGAGGTGTATTAATCACAAGGGGAAACCTCTTGTTTATCAGTGGAGGAGGATGAGTCCCTGGAGGGAGGGGTGTTGAGAAAGGGGTTGAGGAGGTCGGAGCAGGGGTGTTTGTATCTGCAGTGGGTGCGCAGATTATCGCTTCTTGTGTAGGTGGCTCGGCAGATGGGACACACAAATCTGCCCGGGTAATGGACGTGATAATGATTCCTGATGTGTGTCACCACCTTTCCGCACAGTTTACAGCGATGCAGGTTCGAGAAGCCGGGCAGTCGATCAAACGTCAGACGCATGTGCCACGCTTTGGAACCTGAAAAAGTTACAGTTCCTTGTCAGAAATTGCAGTCTACAAAGAAAGAACTCCAACTCTCAAAGTTTTATTTTACAACAAAATTGAAATCGAAAACATCACCCTTCCAAAATCTAAAACCTATTTGAAATGAATTAGGCTATTTTATAGAATTTTCGATGTAGCCTAATGTAAAACAAAGCATAAAATTGAAATACAGTAAAAAACAAACATCATCCTTTCAAAATAAAAAAACTTATTAGAAATGAAATAGGCAATTTCATAGAATTTTAGAGGTCCTGTAAAACAATAAAAAGGCGGACACACACTGGATATCAATAGTAAGGCGTACTAGCTATGAAATTAACTTAAAAGTCTAATGCGTGGATGATCGCATTTTTCCTGTTTAAAGGACTTCTAAAATTTATGAGACAGGCCTTAGGAGATATTTCAGAAGAGTTTACTTAATTCCTTGAAAATCGACAACATTCTTCCAGTACTGGTTCATAAATCGTTTTTTTATAAGCCAAATTAAAATAATCATCAGAGAAATAGACAATATTAGTTAATATTTTTTAAACAATAATATCAGAGCGCCATGTGGTTGAATTTCCCATCAAACTCATCATGATGTGAATATTTTTTTAAAACGCTGCCAAAAATTTATTTGAAATAATTAACGTTGAACTCGTCAATCAAATAAAAGAAGAGCTTCTGATAATAACTGTTATAAAATTTAAAATAGATTACCAGCTTTCTGCTCTCATCATAACCATCATAATAAAAGTTGGTAAGCACATCTTAAGAGGCTACAAAAATGTATGCTTTTAGTTTAGAAATACGAAATTTGTCATTGAATTCAATAATATGATGATTATCCAACTCAAGTATTTCGAGTAGATATTCTTGACATGAGTTTTAGTTACATTAAAGTTACTTCAAGAGCCGTATTAGAGCATGGGTTGGATCTTGGATGAAAAAGAAAACAAGTAGTTTCCAAATAACTTGGCAGCATGAAGAGGTGAGAAGGTAGAGCAACACTTGATCCTGACTGCTCCCAAGCTAGAGGACAACTATTTGACTCATCTTGCATCCCTAGTTTGAATAATAGCTAATTTATCATAGTGAGTGCTAGCTTCAAGAGTATGAATATTTGTGATTGTATGTTAAGACTATTTAAATAACACGTTTTTTAAATTCAAGAATGGTAAAATGTGGAAACTATGAAAGAAAATCGTTCTGGACCAACCTTCAATGAAACTTGAAGTAAATTTACTTATTGATTCTTTCAAATAAATGTTTTGGTACGTACTAGTATCAGAGATAATCAAAATCTTATAGATTTATGAGATTTGGTTTGGTATAATCTTATGATATTTAGTTAGTCTATGCTAGTATTCACTCACATTATAAAGTACAAATTGAGATGGTCAAGTTCAGCACTGTATGGCAACTTCATACTAACTCATGATACCTTCAATATGATTTCTAAATTTTGGAGATTGATAAGAGTACAGCTTTTCATATCGTGGGAAGTGATATGAGTATTGTTTTCAATATCTATAATATGATAATGATCTATAATATACTATTATCTTGGAAATGATTTCTTTCGTATTAGTTCTCACTACAGAGACTACATAATGACAATGTTAACATTTCATATCACACTTTTGATTGGTTAGCTCGGACAAATCCAGCATAATTTTGCCAATTTCCATAAGATTTGCATTGAAATGAAACGCATGGTTAGTGATCACTTCTTACCTACAATTTGTCATTGCCAGTGTTAGTTTTCATCATTTTAAGCTTTCAACACAATACCAAGAGTAGAGAGACAATTTTTTATTAGAAAATTATTTTCTATGTTTTCTCTCTCTTGAAATAAGTTCGAAAAATGAGTGAATGGGTGAATAAGCCTGTAGTCCCATATCAAATTATAAAATTTGTCAAAAGTATGGCGGCGGCGGAAAAAAATATCTCCACATACTGTTATGGAGTGCTTCACACAAATGGCCACACTGTTATTATACAGTCTCTGTAGTTCTAACCAGTCAAGTTCCACGATTCATTTTTTTCAAGTTCTTTCGTATTCATTTTGTTAAAATTGTATCAATAAAATAACACAATAATTGTTGATGTAGTATATTCAGATTGATTCAATTTTACGCTTGGCATTAGATAGATAAAGAGATATTATTTCTTGACGTTGCTGATGACCGTAGAGTAAGATGGCAAAGAAATAATATCTATCTATCTAATGCCAAGCGTCAAATTAAATGCATCTGATTACATATTAGGCCTTCTAGGCTACTCACCAAAAATAATTAATTATTACATGATAAATTGAATAATTTATGAAATACAGAAATTTAAAAAAAATTAGTGTGTTGATTAATCAATACAAACTTGAATATTGTTTTCTATTATTAAATTAAAATGAATAAATTTGAGTGAATAGGCCTAAATAAATCATCAAAATTCAGGACAGAAATAGTAGCCTATCTATAAATAGTATCCTGTTTCTTTTTCTCTCAAATATTGTTAGGGTTTGAGTTTCTATCAATGAATGAGAAAATAAATAAATAATTGACAAAAAACCAGTGTCTTCAGTCTCAAAATACTTTATTACTAGAAAATATACATTGTACGTAATCATACAATACTCACTGATAAACAATTACTATGTTATAAAAACGAAAAATTTACAAAACAATAGTAACTAGAATATACTAATAATGGAACATCACCTTATTACTCGACAAAACCAGATTATAACATCATACACTAGAATATTGAAACCTTGTGTTCTTCACAATTAATATTATGATATAGTGGAATAAATATATTTGCATGGCTGTCCTAAAGTGACTCAAGTAAGGATATTATTTCCATAAGAGAATAACAAATTTTTGGAAAGAAAAAATACATTGGAAACACAAAAATGTGATTATAGTTAATTTAATCAGTCTTTTATTAACCTAGCTACTAAAATCTTTTTATACCTTGAAAGCTTAAATGTATAATTTTAGGATTTAAATTACTCCCACACACATTGCATCATGTGCATTACTTCTCAATTGATTGATAATAACATTATCAATGAAAGCTTATTAACTAAACGATCGCCTTCAAGAAATTTCAACTTCAATTCGGTATACGTACCATACATTAAAACAGATAGTTATTTTCTCAGCAATTACAGTCATAGAAATCTGTATTTTAGTTTCTGATAAGCACAATTTCGAATCTGAATACAAGGTTAAAATTTTAATGAAAACTTACATCTAAATTGTATAATAGTACGGCGAAATGATACTGCAGATGAAGGAGACATAGCACACAATATTAGACTATATAATTTTTGGTATAAAACTTTCCAACCCTCCATTCCTCAAAGAAGGGAAAGCCCTCTATCACTTTTCTTATTCAGTGTATGAGAAATGAAACTGAATTTCTCGATTTCAGAACAAATATTTAATCTTAAATCTATTTCAGGATAGTTACAGTATAAGAATACAGCATTAAACATAACATTAAATAGGATTGGAATGGTGAGAATCCAATTTAAAACGACTTGTTAATCGATAAAAGTATTACAAAGCTTACAAATCCGTGATGCATGTATCTAAATCTTGAAAATTCCTTATAGAATGGATGTCTATTTCAAAAGCCTTCATTGTTCATAACTGTCATGAATACTGGAGTACATTGTAGAATACATGTATTCTAGTATCTATAACTGTAAACTGTCGAACGATAACAAAATCAAGACATAATTCTTCACCAACCATTATGATATTGAAAATAAGCATTTCTTTGGAAAGTATCAAACAATTCCAACCTGACACGATCTTTCAAGAAGTAGTATACAAGCTTCATGTATGTGACAATAGAACTTATGTGAAAAACCAACAAGTGAAACTGATAGAAACATAAACAAATCAGTCGTTCATTATTGCAGTACAAACAATAATATAATTCAATAAATTCCTATATTATAGTAGTATTGATAGAAGGCATTCATCATGAATTTACACAGCCTGTATTCAGATTAAAGTTTTATCTTGACTTATTTCTTGTAGATTTTGGTGGATTCTCTTTTTTATGTTTGATTCTAATATGTCGCCTAAGATTATCAGCTCGAGTGAGTACTAGAGGACAATAAGGACAATTATGAACTTGTGAATTATGGAGTTTGTAATGCTTTTCCATGTCTAGCACGACGCGGCCACATATCTTACACCTGGCCAGACCCTGAGACATGTTATCAAATATCGAAGTGAGCATCTCAGCTACCGGGTACGAAACAACCACGTCTGAAAAGGAAGAAAAACACGTTTCAACTCCACATCCATCTCTTCAGAGAAGATTTTTGCAAACGCAACAACTAACGACAGACTAGTCAAACTTGCTAATCAAAAGACTATGCCATGCAACAGTACTGTCAACACTACTAAAAATGAGAGGAAAGTGCAACTATGTTCAACGATTTTCTACTAATATAACAGACAAACAAGAAGAATTTGAAGAAACTGAAATCAACAGAACGAACATCTTGCAAGGCGCTTCAAATCTGAGCACAAAAAAACGTCAGTAATAAGATAAATTGCATAAAATGTAGAAGTATATTTGTGAATGGTAGTAGGCCGATAGATAAATATTGGAATAAATTTGTTATCAATATATTATCACCTTTATGAATGAGGGATAAATTTCTGAAGTAAACTAATCAATAAAAGAAATATAAATTGTTCTGAAATAGCCCTTTAAACATTTAAAGGTTGAGGAAGTAGGTACCTATTATCTTTCACCTATAAAATACCTGAATATTACCGGCACGTATTTAATGTGATTGATAACTTATATTATTGATATGTATCTTTTATTTGATACACTTGATAAACTTGATTAATATTATCTTAGTATTATGATATCGTAATAGTAAACCTAACATATAAAAATACTAACCCTACAGGGTACAAAAATGTGTAGGCTATACAATAATCTGTTACCGTGATTTCCAAGTACCAGAATATAGACTACTTTTGTGTAAACTTGTTGGTTTTATTTGAATGTAAGACATCCATTAGAGATTATTTATATTAATTGCAAGAAAAACAAGATTTATATGATATTAAGTAATGAATGCTTAAAACTCGCCCATCAATTTCCTAATCCAACATTGTCCGTTTAGATCCTCTAGAGTAGTGTGTAGCATACAAGTAAAAAAATGAAAAGATTTGTAATATATCCAAGAAAAAATCTACTGATCTGCCTGTGATGGAACACACATTACGATAAAAAACAATATTATTAATTGTAGAACCTTACATTTATGGTCCGGCATTTTTTATAGGCCTATAATGAGTTGACTATGTTGTAAGAGAAGGCCTATGTAGTTGTTAATCAACAAAAATGTAGGTCTATATTTGATATTTATAATTCTGAGGAAATGTTATTAGGCTAAGCTATCAGAGTAGTGAAAACTGCTTAAGAACAAACGACACTACCGCACAGAAAAGACTTGTCTGTGAGTGAGGTGATTAATGTCTTGTCTTTTGTTCAACTCTTTTTCTTCACATGTCTTCTAAAGAATAATAAATATATTTTTTTTAACGGAGGGAATCTGGCCTATCCTGCCAAATTATTTAAATAATAAATTTTGAATTGGTGCTCCCTTGGTTGCGTGATGATGATCACACTCAATCTGATTCGATGAATGCAACTGTACAAAAGTCCAGCAGATGATTAACTGCAACACCTAATAATCTATTCCATCTCATTTCGATTCTCTAACTGGACAGTAAACTCAGACACTAATAAAAAATATGATCCATCCAAACTTCATTAAGTCAAGTAAACCTTTAGTTGGAGTAATATAACTCATGCATCAAATATTTCTATTGATTATAGTCTGCTTATAACTGATTTAGCTAGTCTTCTGGGTGAGTTAGAATGGATATTTCGACCACGATGTGTAGAATATATTCCTCTAGATGCTATGGTTTCGACTACCATAAGCAAGAATATACTGTATCATCAAAATGTTTTACGTTCTCAGTACTGTTAGATTATAATATTGTTAGAAGTTTCAACTTCAACTCATTCAATTATTTTTTCTATATATCAGTGATTGATATCCCAATATTAGTAGATATTAGCCTAATAATTTTAAATTTTTCTGTAGAATTATATGAATTGAAGAAAATAAGATTCTTGAATTTCAAATCAGCAAATTGAACTTAGGAGTTGGTAACAAACATTCTTGTGTAACGTATTGTGTACTATCCAATTATCTTGATTAATACCTAATATCCTGACTAACTAATCCTGATGGATAACTAAATATCCATCCATCCATCTTGTAAAATAAATGCTGAGATTTGCTAGATAAAATAAATCTGATGGTGCTTATTTATTTCTGTTCAAGCCTACTCAAAATGATTTGTGAGCATTTTATTGTGTAGACTAACACCTGAAAAGTACAGTTTTTTAGTATTCCCGGCTCATTATCACCCCAATTTTGATTTGTGCCCCACGCTACGCCTAAGCTTACCAGTACCTATCTCAATGGCCATAACTTTATATTACTTTTTCTTCTAACCTTATTTTCATGTGGATCAAATTCATTATTGAAAATAAATTATGCTCTATTGTGAAAATAGTGCTCTATTTGAGCTACACTTTCAAATGCAGATACAAAAAATTAATGTTTCGGAAATATAAACTGTTCTCAATACTATATCAAGACTTTAGATTTAATAGGTACCTGTACTGAAGGTGCCATTATTTAAATTTAAAGTATAGTAGGCTACTATGGATCGACATTATCATGTCTACATAATTATATATAGTACCGTATATTAAAGTTGAATAATTATGTTAGTCGAATGAGAAATCACAATGCTGGCTGTTGGTAAGCGATTTTCATTAAATTTAATTACCTATATAACGTTTTGGCTGAAAACTGTAAAATGTAGAAAAGTATAATAAGAGCCCAAAACATTTCAACTTGCTTGATATTTGATTAGTTATAATAATTGGGAAATCAATCAAATCAATGATCACAGCAATAAAACTGGATTATCTTACTTCTTGTAAGAGTTTGTATTATCAGAAGTGAACCAATCAAATCAAATTCCATAAAAGTGAAGATCTGGTCCATCACATCCTAATAAACATAATATTTTCATATTCAAATAATACTTGCCTTCAATATCAAGCACCTTGACTTGAAAAATCAGACGGTCACAGAATGTCACTGTATAGTTGTTTCCGATCTAGTTGAGACCTAACTTTAGGAATAAAAATATTTTGACAAGTTATTGATCGATGTTGAGATTGTTGTAGAAAAAAATAAGCAAACTATAATTTTTTTGTCTAACCCTTCAATTTTCCATTTTTTCTCATTTTCATCTCTTTTTCTAGTATATAACTGATTTGAAATACTGTATGCATTTCAGAAGGAATTATTTTTCAATTTAGAAATAGCAATAATAATGATGTACCGTACATGCACATTTGCCATGTACCAAGGATCAAGTTTTATTTCTATTTAGAAATTGAATCTAGTTAAATTTATTCTATTTCGCAATTGAATCTCAATATTTGAATCGCATCAAAATAAAGACTTTCTAAATCGGGCTCTCAATTTTATTGAGGAGGGAAAGTATGGAAAATCACAGCAATGATTGATCACTGACAAGACTTACGAATTCAAGAAATTCTTCTCAATACATACTTATTGATTTTTTCAATAAAAAGATAAACTTATAAACTGTACTATAGCGCAGTGACATCTCTAGGGTTTTCCAACCAAAGAAAGCAAAAAATATGATTGACAATACATGATTCCAGGCATCACATTCAAATGAGGAGTAATGTGAGAACGATTAATTCAATTTAATAATAAATTGACGTTTATTCTCATGTTACTCATTTCAAAAAAATGAATAGCAATAAAAATCAACACTTTTTCATGAAATCGAATCAAATGCAGATTCTCAACCCATAGTAAGGAGGCACAACTGTTTTCAAAGGCAATAAAACACACAATAAAAATACCAAGATAGCTTTATTAACATCAGTTCATACAACTGTACAGCTGAATATTTTGCACCTTACAATTACATATAAGTACTGTATGCTATTATATAGCATTTCACAATCAATTATAAATTTTTGTATAAGGTTTTATCTATAGTAATGTAGTGATAAATACACATACATGTATAATTTATTATATAATACAACAATGATAATCGACTATTTAAATGAAACTGAAAAAGCATAATAGTAGCCTACGTAAAAATGAATAAATTTACAAATTAGATGATTAAATTAACTTCATTAAAATTAATATTGAAAATGAGACGAGTAATTGATAAAAGTTGATAATACATTTTTTCATTAAAATCGCATTAAAAAGGCTTTTGGAAATTGTGACAGAATAATTATTGTATTTAAGACATTTGAAAAACCCCTACTTCATAACAAACCAATGTGTATATGAAAACAGCAAGCCATTGAGGTGTTTCTAGTTACCTAATTACAAAACAATGGACTTTCATTCCAACATCCTCCAGTGATTATAGAATATTATCATCGAAATTTTTCTAGGATAATTATACCTTTCACAGGTGATGAAAAAGTATTAAATTTTCAATTTCTCATAGTAAATTGAAACAATTCTCACATGAATATCGTGGATTTATTTTTCGAAACAATACATAAACTTCAGTCAGTATCCTTTCAAATCTACAAAATATTTTGAAAAACTTTACTGACGAGGAAAATGAGAATACAAAATTAAAAAAAAGAAAACATCTTGATTAAATTCTTCAGCAAATAAATGTGTGAAGTTTTTAATTGCATACATGGCTCCCTCTTCTAATGTAATTTACAAAAAAAGACAACTTTTGTAGTGGTGAACTAAACAAGTTATGACTTATCAATTGAATATCTGGATTCATCATCGAATCATTCATGGTTTAAAAAATTTATACAAATATTTCAATGAAAAATTATGCAAAATAAAAAATAAACTTCAGACTTCTCAAATAACTATTCTATACAGTCGTTTTTTCACTAAATCTAATCCTTCAAAAACCAAATCATATAGATTGAAAATATCACAATTTTGATACATATAAATGAATATTTTTAAAATTATTATTCCAACAGTTTCAACAAACTTAGATTGCTTTGTAATATTGTTTGGGATTGCCAATAGTGGCCATTGCATAAACATAATAACAGACAATAAGGGATTATACATTATTGTGCTACAGATTTATTCTCAATCGGAATAAATTGCCTTATTGTTATCAAAGTATATTTTCGAAATATATTCGTTGTTATTGATTATTATAAACAAAATGCAGTAGGTATGAAGATTTGAGATAAGAAGAAAATTTCACAACCTATCACAAATTGATTCTGGTCTTTGATGCCGTTCCTATGATAAATTTAATACGAATTGAAAGTTAGTGATTAAAATTTTTATATTACATCATTGATATAAAAATGCATTAAAAAACTATTCAGTTACCTAACTATCACAAAATTTCCCCATCAACGTGAGATGTTCTTGAATTCATAAAATAATTCATCACAAATACAACATACATAGCCTACCTACATTATACAACAATAATATTAATAATAATCAATTCACTCACACATAATGCAAACGCGATTTGCGTAGACTTTAAAAATTTATTCATCAAGGCTGTGTATAACAATACTGTATTAGAAATTTGTTTGGGTGTTATTCAATTCAATTAAACGAGAAGCTAAGTATTTTAAATGAACATGATAGATTCATTTGATTTTAAGATAGTTTCAAAATACCTTACATTCAGGTTTTCCAGTTTAATATCAAGAGATGAAACTTTCATTGCAATGCAATAGGCTACCATCGATATGATCAAGCGAATTATAATAACCAAGATTTCTTTGATCTTTGAGTTTACCTTCTAAAAGAATTATAGAATGTGACATAAATGATATAATCTATCACGTTGGGTTAGAACTAAAGAGTTCTATCTATACTCAACCTTTATACTTAATAATATAATTAAATAGATACATTTTTACTAATTTCTTTGAAAGGAAGATCTTGCCCATTGAATATTTATATTCAAGAACCAAAGTGGTATTTGAGACTCCAAAGCTGTTAGAAAACTATAAAATAGTAGAGCTTGGAATAATAGTAAATTGAAATAATGGACGAAGAAATTATTTAGTTCACAAAACTTGAGACTGGGTAGCAAAGAATTATTTTTGCTCAAATTCCTACACAAGTATATACCATACACAAGCACACCTGTATCTAAAATAATATTAAAACCCTAAATAATATATCAACTATTAAAAACCTACTGAGACAACTAAGCTTTCCGAATAGAAAATTAATCACAGCTAATGTTAAATGATTAAAATGAAGTACTAGATTACGTATATCGTTCATTACATATCACAAAAATATAGTCCACTATCATAATATCAATCACAGTATGTGACCAAGCATTGTCTCACAATTAGTAAGCATCTAGCAAGGATTACATACAAGTTTAAAGCACAAAAATCTAGTATTTTATTTAAAAATCGATTATTACTGTTACAAGTAAATTCTCCAAAAATATAAGTGTCCAATAAATATGTATATTTGGTTCTTAAAATACCTATCATACAGCGTGTTAGTATTCCATTATAATTGAATAACTTCGAGATATTGTAATTTACATTTAAACAGAAATATTATATGGTGTTAAAACATTCATTGTATAATAATTGTCTATCAGTTAATTCCTCACCATAACTGGGAATATACATATTCAGTACAGGATAATACACTTTAAATTACATAAGATGGGAGATATTCATTAGACAGAAGGGGCAAACTTGGCGCAAAGGAAAAGTTGAATTATAAAACTAAAATATGATGTAAAAAATTTAAAAATAAAAAATCTATTGAAAATTTTTCAACTACTTCTTTAAAGGTCTCAAACTTCTTGACTTGTAGTAATGTAAAGCTGCTCAGGACTGTTTTTATGGTAATGTATTCCTTTAAAAATTGACTGATGTTTTAAAAGAATATTTTTAAGCCAACATTTCAGTGGCTTCATGCTGAATGGATGGCATCTAAGAAATTGCAATCGGATAATCAGGAATAAGTCTGTGATGCGTAAGAAACTAGTGATTGCAACTGGATTTTGAAATATTCCGACCATCAAGTATTTTGATGTCCAGCCAAAAACGCAGGAAAGCCTTGAGGAAAGAGGGATGGAATCAGATCTTTTATGTAAGTGGAAATATCTTGGTTATGTGTCTTGCGTGCATGCTTTCTCAACGTATCGATTCTCGAGTAGACATTGCCACAATAGGGACATTTGTGGTTTCTAGAGAAATGAGTTTGAATGTGATGCCATCTGCTACGTACGGATTTTGAACACAGCTTGCAGTTAAAGAATCCAGGCACTTTCTGGTCGGGTTCGAATATCATCTCTTTCGGTTTGGCTCGACTCCCTGTGTAAACACATGCTCAATCTTATTATGGCTCTCTTCAGAAACCAAAAGACGAAGCATATTCAAAAAGGCAATGCCAATTGTGTCATTTACAAACAATTTAAAAAGTATGAATGAAATGAAGATGTAACATTAAGTTTGCGATTATAATGCTGATGAATTTCTAGGGTCTGGGGATTATCAACAATATACATAGCTCAATACTCTTCTTGATACTCAATAACATTCTTCAATACTCTTCAAGATACTCTAAATACTTAACATTCTATTCAGGCCGTTGGACTAAAACTATCATACGTACGTAATTTAAATATAATCGATTTGAACAAAGCCTCTGTTTCTCTAGTACAATCCAAACAAGTTATATCACAGATTAATTTCAAATTATGGACTGATTTATGAGGAAGTGGATTGTGAAACATGCAAGAATTATTTTTGAAGAATTATAATTATGGAGAAAAAGTATTCTGAGTTCTGTTTGATCTAAGAAAATAGGATTGGTTGTAAGATAAAAATAATAAAAATCAATGTGAGGTTTAAATTCTAATTGAACGAATGTGAATATAAAAGAATGTCTTCTGATTATGGAATAAGAATATAGTGGAAAATCAAATATATAGTGGTCTGCGAGAGAAATAGAACGGAATAGCGAAAAAAGATAAAAAAAAGAGTGAAAGCCTAGAAATGACTCCTCACAAATTCTTGAATTATAATTAAAACCAATATATTTTGCTATCACCAAGCAATTGCGTTGTTAATAAGTGCATTTAAAATAAGCCAATCTCTACAAGTAATAACTAGGAATACACAAGAAAAATATACTATTCAAATTAGGTTTTCATTTTTAGTGAAGAGATAAATGCATTCAATTTGTGTTTTACAGCATAAATCTACATATTAGAAGCCACAACCTGTTAAACTTCTACGGTTAACTATGATACTGAGAGAAACAGAAGCTGAGTTGCAGAAATAAAAAACTATTCTTAATCTATAAAAATGCTCTCATCACAAAACTTTCTATACTTTCACTTAAGAAATCGACTAGAATCTGACTTTAAATCCGTTTCTTTTGGATGGATAAAAGTTATTCATTTCATCTCATTTTCAAAACTAAAATAATATTATTATGAATATAATCTCTTCTCACACAAAAACGAAAGTGATCAAGCCATCGATTAGACTTCTGAAGTTGTATCGGCATTATTATTGTAAAAAATACATGAGAACAATATTCCATTCAATTTAATTACAAAATTACGCATATGAAAAACTCACGCCTGTATTATAATAAACAATGGTATTTTGTTAGTTACAGAAAGTTCACATATTCTTTAATCATAACCATGTTATTCAAGCTCAAAAATAAAACGTTTTTCTTCACTTCCTCAGAAGTCTAATCCAAGATGAGTTAAATATGTCATACTCTTGGATTATGTATTTCTTTAAATCAAAACTATCTGTAGACCAAGGAAAAGGTGTGAGGAGCAAAACAAAAAGTATAACGAGTGATCTATTAAGAAGATAGAAGTAAAAAAACAGTTTTTATTAAACAATACTAACACTGCATGTTCTTAGAACATTACCTATACTTTAATAGTGTATCAGTTGTGAAAGAAAAACAATATCTTGAGAAACAAATAAGACGAACAGTTAACCTTCTTACTATGTCGTTAAAAAGAAAAGTAGTAAAGAGACAAACTTTACAACATACAAACTCTGCATGTAACACATTGATTGTATTGAAATTAAAACTTCCGTTCTGTTTACAATCAAATTTGATTTGAATAATATGAACAGAGTATAACAAAAACCTACTATGTAGTTACAAGTAAACCCTCATTGTTGTTAGAAAAAAACTTTACAACTTCCAAACACTAACGTCCAGTTGCACGGAAATTTAATTGAATTCAACCACCGTAAAATGATGTCATCTAACGGAACCAATGCAATAAATCTAACCTTAACCCCGGTAGTACATCGGAGCAATAAGCAATAGGCAACTAGCAACATACGGATCATATGATTGTTTACTCTATACAAACCAATAGTTCAATGCACACTGAAACAGCTGCTTTAGGTGTGCATTGGACTATTTGTTTCTATAGAGTAGACGATCATATGATCGAAATGTTGCTAATTGCCTATTGCTTATTGCTCCGGTGTACGAGCCAATTAACGCAATGGCGTCATTTTACAGAGATTAAATTGAATCGGATTTTCGAGCAAGTGGCCTTTAAAGTGTTGAGTTTACATTTTGATGTGGTCGATATTTTGGGCGAGACTGAAATTCGACGGATGATTGATGGGTGAGTTGGGGAGAGCGAAGGGCAGCATGCAGCGAAGGAAGGTCATGTCGTGCGCCTTGTACTCGTTCTGCTTGCGTTCGGCGTCGTCGTCCTGTTTGCGACGCGAGCTGTGGTGGACGCGGCGCGCGTGCAGTTTGAGCGTGTCGATGCGCGAATAGACAGCGTCGCACCAGGGACACTTGTGGTTGCGCGAGAAATGCGTCTGACAGTGGTGCCAACGGCTGCGCACCGTTTTATGGCAGAGCAGGCACTGGTAGCGGCCAGGAATATTCGGATCTTCTCGAAATATCATGTCGTTCCTCGCCTTGCCTGCATCAAAACAGGCTCAACTTATTTCACTCAACTCAGCCCATGGAAGCCGACAGGAATGATATCAGATGGGATGGATAAGCATACTGAGATTGATTAAATGCCTTTATTGAGGGCGGAGGTAGGACTCCAGGTCCTCTTTGCCACACAACCCTTGAGATGTAAATAGAGTGCAACGTCGGCTCACTGACGTCAACATATAGGCCTACCTGCACATATTTTCACAATATTATTACGTGTAAATGCTTTGAATGATACAAATATTGTACTAATTTGGTGATAAACTTATTTTGAATTGAAATTTGAGCCGGACGCCTTTTTAATAATGAAGAATTAGGCTAAATGAGATGACGCATGAGATGAGTAGCAAAGCTATAGTTTTCAATACATTCTTCTGTTCTACATTGATTCAATTATATTCACCTCATCAAGCTTAATTGACGTAAACACATAAATATTTCCAAAATTCATTACATTAATTAACTGATACAAATCAATCCGTACTTCTACACTTGGGCGATTTTGATGTGTTGCACAGCTTAGCAAATGCAGATGCAGCATGCTTGCGTCGCATGCAAAATCGAACAAGAGTGGACAAAGGGAATGATTTGTATGATACAAATTCTAAAAAACCTGTATGATAAAAATTGTACAAAATCTGTATGATACAAATTGTACTAATTTGGAGATTGTATGCTTAGACTTGAGGTTTGAGCTGGATGCCTTTTTAGAACAAATAAATGGATGAGGACACAGAACATCGAGGCTATTATGGTTTAATATATTGGTTTAATTCAGCTCACAAGCGCTGATATAATTTTTGTCATACCGTACTATGTTCACCATAATGGGTGGAAGCATTACAACGTTTTGATTCATTCGTCAATTGAATATGTTGATTCATTTTACATTAAATATCATAACATTATATTTCATAACATTAAATGTTAATGTGAACGGTATTACAATGAACTACAATAAATTAAATTACAAAAAGACTGATGTTCTGCGAGTCATTTTATTCAATGGAATTTCATTGCATAAATTTTAGGATAATTGTATTATTATGGGAATACTTCAAGTGATAAAGGTTACAATGATGTGAAAATTTTGAATAAAAAGTTTGAATGTTTTCGCAAATCAATCAATTCGTTTGAATTGATTACTCTGGGATGCGATATTGTAATGGAACATCACTTGAATTTATTTGTTATTAGATTCAAGATCAGTGGTTGTTACACATTGAGCTTGCAGCTATTGCACGGGTTCAAATAATTTTTTCAATAAAAACAAAACGTTTCAAACTAATCCATAATTCAATTGGATTTTTTACTGTTTTCATGCAATGTCAGACATCCATTCCCATCTATTCCTGCGGCTTCCATAGAAATATCCACACTAGCCTAATTGTGATTTTTATCTAGCTCGAATGCATAATTTTATACTATGCGAAAAAAATTGGATGGCAAAGATAATATCTTCAATGCAGGAAGTTGCAATTCGAATTCCAATTTGAAATTGAAAATAAATTGAAATTGAATGATGATAAAGATATCAGTAAAATTAATTTAATTATGCGAGCATTTCTGAATGAACTTTTATGTATTTACAGGTGTAGTTTCCCCATTGTATACATCAAATTATCGGTAATTCATAAATAATTCAATCCATGATAACAATACTTTTTCGTTACGATCGAAGAATTTATTTACATTTCTTATGATCTTATATTGGTATACATATTTTGAAGTAAACTATACAATAATACAACTTCTTGAAAAACAACAGGAATAAAATAACCATTGAAATCATTAGAATTATAATGCTAGACGTTTTTTATACCACATTTACAATCTTTCAACATTAAAAATTGTTTTCTAATAATACTGGATTATTTATAATAATAGCATACATTATTTTCTAATATTACAGGATCATTTATCATACTTTGAAGTTCATCAGAACTTTGTGAGATAGCCAACTTCAACACACGCATATTAATTTTTCATATTTTGTTCTATAGATGTAGATTCTGCACGCATTAAAGTTTTTTCACAACAATTGATTGAGTTGGATTGGATTGAAGTCCTTGAAATGATTCTTCTCCCTCTTGTGTCCATGAACTGGATGGTTGTAGATCGAATCCGCATCTCCTCATCTGCTCTCTCAATACACTTCAGATTTGTCAAAGTTGTAGAGATGTTGATATCAATAAAAATAATAAAAATCCGTTGGCAGTACTTGGAATAAACCCGCATGAAGCAAAGAAGCAGCCGACCAGAGTTCAATTTTTTGCTAAGTTGGATTTTGAAGGGAAAGTAACAAAATACATTTTTGGTAGTCCTAACTTGAAGAGGAATTTCACAAGACTTAGCTGCTTCATACACCACGACCGCAGTGTTTTATATACTTGAATTTACAATAATATTTGTAATTGATTTCCTGTACTTACCTTCAAGGATATATTAAAATAATTCCCAATAATTATGGAAAAAATTGTAATACGATAACTCGAGACACAAAAGAACAAGGAGAAGAAGTGTATAATATTATGATACAAGATAGACAAAGCAACAAATTGATAGCAAAGCAACCTGTTGTCTCCATTGATAGATAAATGAATAAATACGAGAGCACTCGCATCAGGGACCATCAAGTCCCTGATTATTGTTCAAAACCTATTCTATTACCTAATTATTGATTGTGATTGATAATAAGAAAAGTCGCATATCCAGTTAGCTACCTTTCACAAACATAAATTATCAGATATTGTATTTAAGATCCCTACTTGGAAAATCCCATCTAACAATATTGTTTCAAAATAATTAACTTCATTGAATTTAATTTCCAAAATCTTTCACTAAACTCAATGATTACAGAGATAGCGATGATACAAACTTGATTCAACAACCTAAAATAATTACATTAATAAGTCTATATAGTGAATACTAATAATACAGGCCTCCAGTATAATAACTTGAAGACGATTCAGCAATGCTTTTCAACAGGAATCAAGGAGTCCAGTTAGAAGAGAATATCTGCTGGTAGTTCATACACCATAAAATAAATTGGAAATCATAAAGCAGGAACGTAGTAAATCAGCAACGTTGGACTGGAGGTTGATGGATGATTGTTGTCCTTGATGATAGGTTGAGAAGTCCACTCCAACGTGAAAGTATCCATTCAATTTTGCATAAAAGCTTCCTAACTTTACCTCATCCTTTAATGGTATACTTCTTTTTCAAGTTTGATGCGCCGTATATTTCTTAACAGTTATGGATTTCTACTTTAAATTTCTAAATTCTTTCTTTTATTTTCCAAAGTCATTGCTATTTTCAAATGAGTTGTTTGTTTCTTTTTTTAAATTTTTTAATAGACACTAGCTAAAAGCCTCAGATTTGGACAGAGCACGACTTCTGTTTTTAAATTGCAATTAAAAGTGATTGATTGATCTATTTTTCAACGAGACGCTTCCTTGAATTGCTACTATTAACTAACAACTTATCAAATTTAAAATTCAACTAATAAAGGTTTCACCATTTCCCAAGCAAACTATTACCTGATCCACCCAATCTATGTAATTTTAGAATTATTATAATATTGACTGTTCTGCGCATTTCTGTAATTCATTCTAGAAACGTAAATGTAACCCATGTTTATCCATGCAATCTTTACATCAAATCTTGAATGCCATTGTGAATGCATATCAAGAAATTTCATCAATTAAAAATTTTAAATCCAAGTTTTAAATTTGTTCGTAGGAACAAATAAATTGAAGTAAATTCAATACATTCAAGGAAAATAAGGAATTTAACCTTATAAAGACTTCAATCGATATAGAAAATAAAACCTCCCGAACAGCAACAATTGAAAACCTTTGTCAGTTTCATCATTTTTCTCTTTCTTGAAAAAAAAAATACAAACGTAAATCCGCTATTTTTTGCTATTTATTTATTGGTTTTGCAAATACGCCAAGTCCACAGAATGTTTTGAAATTGAGAATAAAATATTCGAACAATAAGTTTGAAAAATCAAAATAGAAAAAGTTGCTTTAAATGATGAGTCACAGACCTCAGAATGAAGCGAATTAAATATCAGTAATACAGAGAAGACTATCAAACAAAATATCCTAAATAATTCATCTACAAAAAAAGTGCACATCAATAACTTAAATGTAAAACATTTCGGTCTACAATACAAAGCAAACAAATAAGGAATACTCTTTTGAACCTTTAAAAAACATTCTTGAAAAATAATAAAAAAATATATAAATATATCATACGCCTTCCACCCAATGAACGGAAAAAAGTTTCAAACAGCTAAGCCTACTTGAAGACAGTAGGAAATTATTGATAGAAGATAATTATAACGGGCAATATGATGGATGAACGATGAAAGCAGGCAATAATTCACAACACTCATAATTTGTATGCACAAAAATCAACTATCTCATAATTGGAGGATCAATAAATCTACAATACAGAAGAATTTTTTGTTTTGCTCTCATTTTCACTTGTGAAATTAGGGACTCATTGGAAATCATTTTTAAACTATCAGCATAGATTATTGTAGAGTTGACTAGCGAACGATCACCCCTATTCAGTTTGCTCATTTACAAATTTGGCTCATATCAAGATATTTCACTAACATTACTGAATAATAGAAAAATAATGAATAGCTTAGTACTGCATTGTAAAACGAGTAGATAATTCAAATAAATTGTAATCGAGTAGCCAGAGATTCAATGCAATTATCACTTTCCAATAACGATCAGAGTTGATAAATCTCATCCCTACTAAACTTATTGAAAATAATTATAATTGAGGAAAAATCTTCTAGATGCCTACCTTCTGTTTGACTATCATCTCATCTTAATCAACTCTACTTTATTTTCACTTTCCTTTCATCCCTCATTTTTTTCAGCTTTAGTTTTTACGCAGGACTTTCCTTGAGGGTATTATTTTCTATTACATGTAAAAATGTGAAATTTTGTTTCAATAAATTCAAATTCAAAAAGAGTAGTTTGAACAGTTAATGTGATTCCGTATAATTCTCAGGTTGAATAAAAGATATATAATACCTCTTTTTCATTTATAGCTAGCTCTCTCTGCAGCATTTTCATGTTTCTGAAAATTCATGTTTCCTTGCGAGAGAGGTTCCTCTCACATTCTATCATATAGGACTGGGATTTCACATCTATATAAATTGAGCAATAAATGTAACCTACATTGAATAAGCACTAAGCAGTTTTGTTGACTCAGCCATGGAATAAATACACCTAATCACTTCTTCATACATGGTTCATACCTATGATTGTTGAGTGATGAATAAAAAATAATTTAGCCTACATGTTGAATCAAATAAACGGACAAAGCCACTGACTGTACAAGACCCAAAGTATCTCACTTTTCTAACCCTACAGATCTTAAAAAATCTATTCATTATATCAATTTTGGAAACTTCTAATTCAAGGTCCAATCCGACATTATTTCAAGAACCACTAGAATAGTACAACCTCAGTAAATGATAAAATTATAGTTTCAAGAATCATGTAATTAGTTCAGATTGACGTTTGTGCATACAATTAAAATAAAATTTTATAAGGAAAAATAAAATAGAAACACTTCATGCTGTTCCAATGTGCTGTTTCAACTTGAAATTCATGGGTGTTTTGTCATAGTCTTGTCATGATTAGTTTTTCAAGTACCATTATAGCCAATAATAATTATTATTTGTTATATATACAAGGAAAGGATTTTTTTGTATGAGTTTTTATTCTAAATACTATCTCCTTCCATTAATCTCCTTCAATAAGAATGACAGTACACATATTTATAATACGCAGACGAACGCATAAGTAAACTGGAGGAATTGATTGGAAAAATCATTAGAAATCTCATTTTCTGGCAACCACCATTAATTTTTTTATAGAAGGACCCACACACGTTGACCTTCAAACTACAGCCAAATAAACATACAAAATTTGATAAAAAGGAGTAAGACACTGACTGAATAATTAAAAGGATGTATACATTTGCATAATTGCACTGCGATAGTGCAAAAATAATCAAGCATCTAGACTTTAATGGTGATTAAGTTAAAGAAGCAATTAGTAATAGAATCATGCTTGAACATAGTTGAGTAAACAACTAGTCATTTAGTCAACTAAACCTTGCAGAATTTGGAATTTCACTACATGATGATCAAAGACCTCGACCTTAATGAAGAAGTATCACTAAAATAAATTTTAATATTTATAAAAAGCTAATACCACTCAGTTTTACACCCAATATGTTGAAGGATCTACAGACATCTGATCACAGCACTGTACTCCTAAATTCGTAAGAATCAAGATCTTTAGTAAGTTTCACATCCTTGACTCTGAAAGGGATAATAGTACAGAGAAATATAGTATGATTCATATTTCTTGGAGTAGTTATGGAGAATAGGCGGAATTCCTAGACTTGAACTGGACTGCTACCAAGTTATTTTATTAAGTTGGTTTGAAGTGAGAATAAACTTACGATGAGTCTAATATTCAACAAATTTTAGAAAAACTACAGACAATGTTAAAGTGGCACCTTTAATAGGTTTAACGAATTCTGCGAAGTAAGAGAATTTTTCATTCTCAAGTTTTATTATGGATTCAAAAACAAACAGCACATTGGGAGCAGTATGAAGTGAAGATAGATGAGATGATTGATGTCCCTTACCGTCAATGCCATCAACACTATCCTGTGCCGGGGTGCCTCTCTGCTCTCCATCCTCTCCTGATGCTTGCATGTCGCATATCTGGTCATTTTCCAAATTTCGATAATCCTTTAAACAAATAACACAACAAATAAAACCTGATCTTGCTAGGTAGAATTGAAGATTTATTACAGACACAACAAGAATTTGAAATTGTTCAAATTCAGTTGTTGAATTTTGTTGTAGCAGTTGTTGAAATTGAATCCATATAGCGATAGAATTATTATTGACTTCTCAGCAAGAAGAAATTAAAGCGCTTGGATTCAAGCGCATTAGCTTCATAGATTGTATATAAGCGGCTTATTAGAAAATCACTCCATTTGATTATCGCGCTAAATTGAACTATGAAACAAGAAAACACATAGGTACGGTATTAAATAAGGTTTTCTGTGGCTGTCAAGAACACATTTCAGCAATAAAATAAACAACCAGAGTAGTGACAATGGAGGAGAAAACATATCTCAATGCAACCTCGTTCATCCCTAACAATCATCCTAGGACCAATTCTCAACAATAAATAAAATTTCATTTGAAAATGTTGAGAAAGTGAGGCTGGTTGTTGAAAGGCTAGCTGCTCCAAAATAATCGGGAAAAACAGTTTAAAGGGTAGAGATTGTACGAAAACTAAGCATTTACTCCATTGATTATTGGCTATCAAGGATTATCGATTGAACTGATCGATGGGATCGTTAGTCCGATTAACGAACTTGCAATATAGTTGATTGATTTTGAAATATTTGGAGTCTTTTCGTATCAACTACGCCTGAAATATCTGCGTTTAAGTCCACGGAGCCGAAATTACAGACTTTGTGAAGTGTTAGTGTAGGCTAGTTAAATTGTAGCCTGTACAAGATTTAAATTCTAGTGTTTCAATATTCATTGAGTACAGTAGCATTGTTTTGATTTTTAGACATTGCATGGTTCTAATAGAAAATTAAATGGCTGATGAATTAAAATTGAAGAAATAAATATGAAAATACAATTAAATATAATACAAAGATGATTGGATAAATTAAATAAAATTTCTTTATCCAATCAACATTTGTCTATCCATGTCTAGTGTAGGTCTGCTTTTTCCTGTCTTATAAGACTTTCAAGTTTTATTAAACAGGCCCCTGGACTTCAAGGGAGAATTCACTTTTGAAGTTTTCTCACTCTCTCACATAAGAAGTATATCTCTTCTTTTCACTCTGTTGTTAATAATTGTGCATTGTTCAGTCATTTCTGTGACAACACATTAAGTATCAAATTGTTAAGATTAGGTTGCAATCTTTAATAATTCTATTATCTGCCCTGACTTGTAACAATATTTTCAATTTTATCAAACTTTTTTTATGGAAAAATGGAATACTACCAATAAATTATTCACAACTTTATAATAATGAGATAATTAATGATAGGTAATTCAAGTCTCTTCCAAGTAAAATATATCCTTTGAAATGTCTTTGTAATTATATAGTATAAATTGTGAAGTTGTACAGTATGTGGAGAGAAAAATGTGACATCAGAAGTGTACTTAGATATTGTATGACATATATCAAGTATTGAATATTAACTGCCGTATTGATTCAATATTTTCCACAAAAATAACTAATGACAATTCAAAAGTTATAGGTCGACTCGAAAAAAATAATTATGTTTTTATACTGTATCTATGTAGGCTATATCGGAAAGATAAATTAAAAATAGTCATGCAGTCTTGTTCCATTATTTCAAATCAAATAAGTACTTGGATGAGAGCATGCATTCGACCACGGTATATACCTCTTCTTCAATATACTTTGAATTCGAACAACATTGAGCAGAAAATAAAATCAAAAGAAATCAAGTCGACATGAAGTACCCCAGTGACAGAAACATAAATCTTCAACATTAAAAATCAATTACAAAATGACGATATGATTCTTTGGGACTTTGGCAATTTCCATTCTCAATATTTGGACATCAATGAAATATGAGCGATAATGTAGTTCAATAGATTTCACAAGGAGCAACTTATTGGAGAAAAGGATTTTTTCAAGCATGAACTTTCTTTATAGAACTAGACGTTTGGAAGGGGATGTCCTAGATGTTTGTATGCTCCTGCAGAAGTCCTTTTCATTGGTTTACGTTCGTTGTTCTAACAATCCTTATCCCAACTTGATCTACCTTCTTATATAACAATGGTATACGCTGAACACCAATAGTAACAAAGGTGAAACCAGGAGAATTCAATAAAATTCATTACGGTAGCCTATAGATACAGTGATTATACTACTAGAATAAAATAAATACTAGTGTTCTACTAGTAGAATACGGATGGAGAAGGATGACAAGGAAAAATAGAATACAATCAAGCTCAAAAATGTATTATCGATTTTATTTCTCAATTTCAAAATATATGCTTGTTGAATGGATTTTTTATTGTACTGTAGTTTATTATTACATGCTTAAAAATGTAAGTTTCGTTGACTCTGAATCCAAGAATAAAATCTCTCCATTGTACTTTGAATTGATATTAAGTTAAATGCAGACTATTTTGATTAGATTAGTGATAATGACAACATAGGCACACTTCGTATGAGCCTTGGCTTTTTTTACGGAATTCAAGTCCAAATTTCACTGAATTTGCACAAAATACTTGGGGATTATACAAGTAATATTGATCAGTAGCCTATATTTCAACTTCTGTTTCTCCTTTCGTTTATTATTGAATGAAACCGTAGTAACTGATAACATAATAAAAATAATCATAACATAACATTCATCACTTTAACAAGGAAAAAGTATACCAGGATGCCAATTTTTTCTCAAGACAACCCATACGATCATATTTGTTTATAACATTCTAATTTGATTGAGGAAATTCAAGTGAAATACAAACAATGTAATGTATAGGAAAATATTATCACATTTCAAAATAGTTCATCAATTAAGCACACTGATGATTTTTAATTTAACAATAACTAAAGAATAAGAACTTTATAAAGGATGATTATTGAATAATCCTCAAATTTAAGAAAAATATTCATAATAATAAGTACAATACATAAAATCAATATAACTTGTGGAACATTCTTTAAGAATGTATCATCAATAACTCAATTGAACAGTAACCAAATACAGCTATAAATGTGAGAATAGCTTCTATTCTTGGTATAACAACAATATTATATGCATTTTATGCTATAATAAACTTGGAAATTTTTTAGAACTTAATTAGAAGGAAATGCTTCACAGTTGAACGAAATAATTTAACTATAGAATCAGAGATATAAACCGATGAATTTTAAAAGACGATACTTTTCAATTCATAGGTAGGCCTATTTTTTCCATTGAAAATTACTCTATAACAGCTATAAAGAAGGGAATTACTAATTTTTTACTTTGCATGTTCGAATCAATTGATATCAAGGAGAAAAGTAGATTGGAGGCAGGCGAGAAGTCACATTGTCATGGGTGAAGATGAACAGTAAAAGTATCTTGCATAATTTTCAAGTATGGTGGCAATACTGTATATTTCATTTTGAGCTGGTTTGGGTGTTCACCTATTCTACTTTCAAATTGATCAGAGCTAAGAAGTACTTGTAATAATGAATTTATAGAGTAACAAATTTGTATTTGCCAATCAATAAGTTACTGTTTATTTACAAGCAAATATATTGAGGGATTCTCAAATACAATGCATAAGCAACAATGACAATAATTTTTCAATCAAGAAATTATGGGGGAGTAGAACGAATACTTCAGAAACTTTTTTCACGCCAGGATACGAAGCCGCGGATTTCTCACAAAATAAAATCAATATATTTATGAGTATAAACCAAAAAATAACAAGAATTAACAGTGAAAATAATCAATCATATTTCAACTATAGTTTATATTGTATTTCAATGAACGTGGGGGTTCGGTAACTCAATACGGGGTTGATAATTTATTTAAATGTTAGATTGAAGCAAAGCGACCTCTGGACTACTCTAATCGAAGGAGTGATACTGGATACATCAAAATATCTCTATAGACTCTTGCCAAAAAATACATTAAGATAGTTCAATTATAACATTGATTATGAAAATAGATTTATTATAGAAATCCCAAATTGCAGGCAAACACACAATGCAGAATCTAACGCCTCCAAGAATCATCACTCAACAACACCTATCATTTCCACCATCATAAGTTTCCATCACAATCAATGCATATCACAAACTCTCGAGAGTAAGAATATTTATCCACTATTGACAAAAAATAATTTCTAATTAATCCCTGCACATTTATCACATTCAAGTACATAAGAATTAACCAACTATAAGAATATACGTGATGATTTGCAAGACTAGGCCTTATCAATTATCAAGAGAAAAATATTATGTTTAGAGTTCAAAGAACTATATCACTATTATAAATCACATAACATTAGAAAAATATTCAACAATATTACAAAAATAGCTTGAAAATAAACCAGCTACACTTATTTTAAAGTTTAACAAGAAAATCTAAACACTTTTTACAATATTAACGTACTTCATTTATAATGAAGACTGCGTAATCGAAGCTGACATTGATTAATATTTGTTCAAATACAATGACGGATGTAGAAAAAAATAATAATTTTCAATATTTCTTGGAATGCAATTTTTCATCACTGCTCAAAAATGCAGTCAATATTGTTAATTCAGATGATGCTGTCCATCCAAGGTTTTTTATTTTTATGAACCTTCCAGGAATTTGAGTTTGATAATGATATTCCCTTTACATTTGCGAATTATTCCAAGATAATGTTAATTTCATGAGCTACTTTCGCATATACGGGTTGAAATCTCAATTAAGCATGATTGTTTTGAACAAAATACATTCATAGCTTCTAATAGAAATACTTCAAGTTACAGAACAAAAGAGAAACAACAGATGCAAATTTGATAGCAAAATTTAATTAGAAGATTTATAGTTTGGATTTATAGGAAGTTAGAAGAAACTATTAACTTTTCAAAGTTGCCAGGATATTATTGTAACTATCAGAATGCGTTCATCTTAGGCCGGTATACCGTCGAGGTTCACCTGTAAAGGTATGACGGCACTGAAGCTCCGCTTTGCCTGCACAGGTAAACCAGACAGGTGAACTGTACAGGTAAACTTCGACGGTAGACATTAACATGTATGGCCGGCACAAGAGAGCTGTGAAGGTGAATTTCTAGGTCATATTAAGCATTTTCTACAACTGAAAGAATAAAATAGTGGATTAAGTATGGTAAGAGAGTATGGAAGTATGGAGTATGGTATGGAGTATGGAAGTATGGCATGGCTTTAATTGGTGTTAAGATCTTCACGAGTGTTCATACACCGTATAAGCATTAGAACTTGACAAATCCAACTCCACCTATTTAAGAATATTTTTATTTCGTTTCAAGCATGTTTTGGGAATACTGTAGACGTTTAATGTTGAGAGATAAATTTAACGACTTTTTAAGCATCCAGGAAGAACGGCTAAATGTCTCCCCCGGAAGACGAAACTCCATTGCAATTTGATTGTAAACTAGAAGTAATTTGGCAGGAATATTTTGCTATCAAATTCGCACCTGGTTTATAATACAAAAGCAGCCAGAGAAAAAATTACTGAACACTTGGTTGAATGTTGATTATTATTTGTGATCAGGTGAACTCTGCCTCTTCCTCTCCTCCTGTTCTTTGACCATACACAGTTTGTGTGATTTACACCTGTCGTGATGATTGACAATTTCCAATCGAAAATTGCAATTTCCCTCGACAAAAGAGGTGCGCATCTCGGGCACGTAACTGCCATACTTGCGACATACTTTACAGAACATGGTGTTTTGCTCCTCGTCGTACTGGAGCCAATAGAACGAGTCGAGCCAGCCGGGTCTGAAGCGACCTCCTTTCTTGGCTGCTGGGGCCGGTGTGGGGGAGGGCGCATTGCTGCCAGGGGTCGGCTGGATCACTGATATTTCGTGGCTGCTCGACTTGTGAGGAGACGGCGCCCTTGTTTCAGTGTGCGGCTTGTCCGGCGGTGCCTTGAGGGCGGCAAAGTGCGAGGCCCCAATTAACGGTGGCATCAGCCGGGGCAGTTCTACCTTTTTCTGTGCAGTGAGAAAGCGGCGTAGCGCTGGATCTGAGAGCGAGTAACTGCAACCAGATTCCGAATGATCTTGGCTGCTTCCGGCACCGGCCAGGCCAGCTGTTTTTAAACTAGTCTCTCTTCTCATTTGCATCTTCGTCTGTCAACAGAGAACGAAAGAATTTGTCAGCATCATCACCAGCACTTCCTCCTCTTCTCTTTGCAATGCTTCCACTATTAATTCGGATGTTCATTCATTCGTCCTCAGCCATTTTAAGCAACTATTACAATACACTTAACAACTCATTCACTTCAAACACTTAAGCATTGTTCTTCATCACCACACACTAAATAATTATCATTTCACATTTATCACTGAATCACATCTGGATTAACACAAACTAATAACAGAAGTAATTGAATAATGTTGCGATGGATAAATCAACCAATTTTCAATACACTGATGATGGGATCGAAATGATAGATTATACACTCAAAGTGCAATGTATGGCAACAGTGTTCTCATTAATCATATGATGATAGCGTTCACACAACATTAATGTACAAAATTTGATACAATTTCAATTCTTCCTATTCAACTGACCAATCTTAATATTGTAGTTCACTACTAATCTACAGAAAAACACGCACTTTCAAAAGTTTTACTCGACTAAGCAACTTCTTGGATAAAAATTGAGTTTGTACTGCAATTTTTTTCTCAAAAGCTATTCAACATCCAAAATGATGACCAACTTTCAAATGTTTTATTCGACTAAGTAGGCCTAGCTTCTTTGATAAAAATTGAGTTTATGCATATTGAGCAGAAACTTCTTGAATGTTCCCTCATACAAAATTGCGATAGTAATTGAAGGGTATTACACCAAATTCAATAGAGCTCCAAGGAAGACCATTACGTAGATCGATCTTAGTAGTAAGATAGTTGTAACTTTTTTCAGATAGCCTACAGTAGATTGGGATCAAAATTTGGTTTGATGTCCCATGTTTTATTCATTGTTGCGATGATTACAGTTCAAAGCTATTATATTATTGTTAATAGTTCACCCATGCTCCGCACCGGAGCTGAACACAACAGAGCTAGATTGAATTTCCTCGTCTGAGTGTTTCTACGATGCAATAGAAAAGTATTCCAGGCCTTACATAAACTAGGCTACATACAATTCTTTAGCTGAATACAACAACCAATATAATAAATTAGGGTAGCCTACTAGGAAATATCAGCTATATTGATACTTTTAGGAGTTTTTCAAATTTATAGCGGCTATTATTCAACGCACAACTTTTCTCTTTCCAATAATAGTGTATAGTGATACAGCAACAACAAAAATAATTGCATTCATTTGGATAAAAAAAATTGATGAAAAATTATTCTAGTTTTTGACAGAAGATTCTCATTGAATAATTTGAAGAAATTAATTCGTGCTATTGGAAATAATTGCTTCTATCTAGATTAAAAAAATATATACATAGTTCTAGTTCAAGTTGAAGATCAGTACCTAGCTAAAGTTTTTTTGACATGAACAGATGAAACCGGAAAAGGGAAACGATTCCTGTAAAAATTGAAATAACATTCAGAAATGTTTTCTCAAGAATAGAACGGAGCCTGAAGCCTATGTGACGACTGGAAATATATCTTAATGCCCATAAATATAATTTTCTTTTCATTTTAGTGGAAATGAAATCTTTTACAACTGATATTGTATCAAGCTATGGGAATTAATAATGTTAATTTGAATATTGATAGTGTTTTGATGGGAAAAACCAAATGAACTTAAAAACCAAATCGCTATGAGGACATTCGAATTGATAATAATTAGTGTGAAAACGGTATATTATTAAAAAAATCATAGATAAAGAATAATTATATTAATTTAAAAACGTATCCTCTCAGGTACAAAAACATAACTTCGTTAATCGAACACAATACTTTTATTCAACAACCAATATCTAGACAAACAAGAAAAGCAAAACGCCAAAAAGTTTACAAGGGTATGAATTAATTCATTGGCAATCAAATCTATTTAAAAACTACCATACTACGGTAACCAGAAAATAACAAATGAAGTATTACAACTCAATGAATAGTATAAATGCTACATCGATAAAAATATTATAATTGAGAAAATATATAAACTAAAAAAAGAATATGGCGTGGAGTATCACTGTCAATTATAACAATATACTTAGCTACAACTTTCTTCGTACTTGCAATCTTCTTCAATTTAGTTCGAAAATATATGAATATACCACAGCCAGTTGCACGAAAGCCAATTAGATTTAATCTCCGTGAAATAGCCTCATTTAATGGAGAAAATTTGACCGACCAGACCACTCACTGATAATAGAATCTTACGAACTCACGTTTTACTAACATTATAGGTTATGCGAATTCTACCAGAGCAAGGAACTTTTTTAAAATTAGTGAATATTCTGAAAAGTGAAATCGAACTTCAAACTAGTGAAAGTTAGGTTATACACGGCGAGGTGGAACTACCGGTCTCCCAACCGATAAAAGTCATACGCTAATAATAGAACTGCAAAGGCTATGAGCTATGAGAGTTAAACCCCCATCAAAATAATTAAAATTCACGAAAAATATAATATTGAGACATGGAGATAATGATTTACAATATTAACATTTCTTTGTAAACAAATAAATCCTCTAGCTTCTCATTTTAAAATTATTTAAAAGTTGAGAAGTTACTTCTCATTTCAAAGCTGATCAAATTTTAATGTTTCCACATTGTGTTCAATCGGTTAAGAAGAAATAACTAACCTTTACTCAAACACGAATCGATCCATTACACTTGAACCGGTTAAATACCCGATATGAAGCTCGTTGTTCAATTGCCTTTCGTGCAACCAGGCATTAGTCTATAAATCTTAGTCTCAAGTCAATAGATATCGAGGTTTGAAATTTAAAATACTGCCAAGACCAAGATCTAAGAATAATTTTTTGAAGCTCTTATTCATAATAATTTTGGACTTGACAGACCTTTGGTAAGTTTCAACTAATTTACCTAATCAGCAAAGGATAACGCTATTTTGGTGAATACAAAACCAAAATAGGAGCAATTTCTCAGTTCCTGTCAATTTCAAGAGAATATACACTGTAATCAAGTACCATAATGTCTAGTTACAGTGTAAGGCACTTTCAATTTCTCCAACATCAACAAGTAAGAAACTAGAAATAATTGCTGGTTATTTCCTTCACATACCCGTAGGTTTGAAAACACTAATACAAATTATAAGCTTACACTATACAATGCAGTGGGGAAGGTAAAATCTGGAAACTAAAAATAAAATAGGAAAGATAACTAGAGTAATGACTACAATTGAAATACAAAACTTCAATATTGAACACAAAAGACCAGATGGGTTTATTAACTACTGTTAAGATATTGATGGCGACAAAACGTGAAAATAAAATCAAGCGTACAATTTCTTAATGGGAAGTAATAAGATTAATCCTCATAGTCCATATCATTTCCATGAGTGGTAGAAGTTATTCAGACAATTCAGAAGCACCTTGAGTCTGTGTGTCCATGTCTCTAACATAACTATCGTTGAAGCAGTCCAAACACACTTTTTTGGCACATTGCAAGCACTGAGGTTTTCCACAACTTTGACAGGGATACCTCGTCTTTCTACTAATTCTCGAAGGGCAGGTGGCACAATTTTTCCTTTTTTCAAATTCATCAAACAGCGTCGTACGATCCACCACATCGAGCTCTCCAGGGTCAACAATCAGTGTCAAGGTTTTCTTATCGGTAGAACGTCTACAATGTACAGTTTCAGTGTCTTCAATTTCAATTTCAAGTCCTGGTTGAGCATCCATTCCAAATACCTAGAATTATCAGTTTTACTGCCATATGCATATAAAATTCAACCATAAGATCACTAAAAAAATATAGTCAATAATGCAAGTTTTGCTATGTACTAGAGTACATTGATTTCTAGTCCTCATAGCCACTCAATACTCCGACGAAAATACTAAATATATTTTGTTTATTTATTTATTCATTTGATACATACTACATTTATATATGTCGATAAATACCTCACAGAAGTTCATTACGAGCAGACAGTATTTTTAGTATCATAAAAAGAAAAAATAATAAATAGATCGCATACTACTGAATCACAGAACCTAAGTTAATTAACAAAATTGTATATTATATAGACCACTAATGACATAAAAATTGTAAGTTATAAGCGTTAAATTTGGTATCTAAAGCTTAGAGCAATAATTGATTTACAGCGCCTAAAAAGAAAAATCATCAATGCGATTGTTCAATTCGTATCATCTTATGAGTTCATAAACCTGATTTTGACTATCTCTGTGACTAAACAAATTGACTTCTGCCACAAAACAAGTCAACACCTGGTTTTTATCTGAATAAGTTATTGTATTAATATTGTTGGCTTAATCAATAAATTTAAAACTGAACCAACTTCAAGAAGGAACCATAGAATCATCAATTATTATAATACTTAAACCCCAGTCTTTCTCCAATCACAAGTATAGCAATCATCATTATAATATTTGGTAATAGTATAGGTTGACAAAGCATGGCCTACTAGTTCACATAGAATTTTCAATTTTCGACTATTGTCAAATTTTGTGAGTGAACTATTACCTCAGAAGCACCACCAAATTAATACTATTATTCTAAATATTTCTCTGTATTCCATTGTATTGTGAATTGAGATGGTAATAACATAGTGAAAAATAAGTACCTAGAATTAGAAATAAAATTATTTTAAAAAAGAAATTTGATGTTTGGACGAGTCTATAGATAATAGATTATCATAAATTCAGTGATTCCAAATTTTATCATGAACACGTCAGGAAAAGAAAGTTTGGTATAATTCCATAGATGTAGATAATACACACACTATTTTGTTATTGGTGTGCCAAATGGATAATATAGCTGAAGTTTAACATGTTTGAGACCAATAGTCTTTTGGAATCACACAACTGTCTAGAGTTTATTCAATCAATGCAATCTATAAGGCCGGTTCATTTCTTGTTTCAACTTTAGCTCATGTCTTCTTAGGCCTTTCATAGGTGATACATAAATATAGTGCAACTTTCCAGTTCAATGGAAAACGAAAACCACAAGATCAATAGAGAAGCCAACCATCTGAATGATGCCGATGTCTCAAGAGAAGCGTTTGTTTTTCAGCTGAAGGAATGCATCAAGCATCAACACGACAACCTGGCACATAAGGTTGTATGTAAACCATGAAAAATTATTTGAACCTGAGGGAATCTATAAGTGATTTTAGAACTTGTAGAAGTCGGCCACAAAAACATTGGGTTAGTTCCTTTTAGATGCCTTGAGAACAAACACTAATTTGTACAGCACTTTGACTAAAGACAAGACATTTTTTCAAAAACCAATTTATTAAATTTCAAGACGACGTTGAAATGAAAAAACTCACCATTTTCATGAATCCGACACTGATAACAGTTTTAAAATCAGATTCTGCACTCGATAAGCCCTCGAGGTGCAACATAGAAGTATTCATATCATTTGTTTAAAAAACTCATCATTCAAGCCTACATATTATTGTGTATTCCTCTTATTATCGAATAATTTTATTAACCAATGCAGCTCTTTAGATGCCAATGAAGCGTGATTTAAAGGACAAGGATGGATTTAAAGTTTACATTCATGATTAAGTCTTCCATTTTCAGACCATAACACAATGTCAACAGCTTGAGTCGTTTCCTACTCGAACGTACAAATTACATATGTATTAAAACTTATTATGCTAAACATTTTCAAGCGAAATGAGGATTCAATTAAACACGCTGCTACCACTACTACTATTCGCGTGCAACTATCAATTATTCTATACCCCGATAATAATGTTGCGAACAACTGTCATTCTAAACGGTTATTAAAGTGAATTCTGGAAAGTAGAATACGAAAAGAGTAAACTGAAGATCTGCTTACCAGAGGCTGAACATCATCATAAGACTCATCTGCAGGCATTCCTGATGTTTCTTGTTTGATGATGGGAGAAACTGTTTGACCTTCTGACTCAACATCTGAGTTCGATTCGGGAAGAGATAAACGTGGAGCTTTGGTGTTTGGCTGGGGACATGCGGAAGAAGTACTTCTGTATGGGAACGGTGCCTGAAATTTACCAAGAGCAATGAAACTACATGTGAACAGACAAAAATATAATTTTAAAAGTAGCTAATCTAAAAATTCAGGTTCTGCCTGAAATCAGCAAAACCTACTTTTAGAATGCCTGTTTTTAATCTAGCAAGAGTTGCACAGAGAAGTGAACAATGTTTTTTGCATTTCAAATTTTGGAATTATAGTGTTAGTATATTGTGTAGGCCTACTGGTTTTTCTATTTTTTGCAATAAATTATTTTTTAAATTACACAGCATAATATTGTATTAAAAAACTGTTGCTTATAAAATTTATTATATTAAAATTTATCAAATTCATTGAGCCTAATCAACAACTTCAATATTTTTTTTAAAAATAATGATTGATTTGAAATGTATTCTTCATAAACAATAAATTAAATTATAACGCCTTATTCAAACCCTCGAAAAACGTGATGATTGTAACCTGTTATCTATTAACTTGTTTATAATAGTAAGATAGAAGAGGAAAGCTGTAAGCATTTCATCCTATCTCCACGTAGATTCAGATCAAGTTCATGTTAAATTTAGAAATAGCACTAGCGTTGTATTTCTGTGCATCAGATCAAATTTGAACAGACAGTAGTCAAGATTCTCTGGATTCTTGAGAAGATGGATATTAGAACATGAGACAAGAACTTATATCAATGATCTCATTGATCTATGAATTAATAAAGATTTTATTATTACAATGATCATTAATGCTTATTGCAACTTGCATTGGAACAATTGAACCTGAATCTCCATTAACGGGCAAGTGTTAATTAAGTGACTTTAATTATTGTTTTTTTAATATTTTATTGTATTTATAACTTTCTAAAATCAAATCAATACATCATAATAATTCCTGATATTTGTTCTTAAGGTTTAGCTGACTGGATACTGTTGTGGGTGTTGTGTGAAAAGTTGGAGACTTTACTTCTCAATTCAAAGATTACAAAGTGATTTATTTCTATGTTTATTTTTTATCTCTCAGAAATTTAACAGAAAAATATAAATCGAATGAAGGTTACCTGGCTTTCTGAAGGAAAAGCTTCTCTTGAACTTGATCCCGAAGTTTTTCTCTTTCCTCTCTCTGGTGGTGATATAGGTCGGAATAGAGGTCTCTTTTGTTCCACTGAAGAGCGTTGCTCTACAGGACTAGGCAAAGAGTGATGGTCATCTGTTTTTGGTGTTTCAGTCCTCGAGTCAGCTAGTCCTCTAATTTGTAGAGCAGTTGCCGTTTTTAGAACAGTTGCTAGTTCTTCTTGTTTGACATTGACTTCTCCGTTATACATAAAATACAAAAGCACTTGCATTTCAGTGACAGTCACATCTCGAAGGAATATTATTGGATGGGGATGATTATTTTGGAGGAAGAGCTTTTCGAAATAAGGACTACAGGCTGAAAGTATAGTTTGATGAGCTTTGAAAGTCTTGATTTCATCCCCTTCACAAGGCACAGCCAGCGTCACATCCACCAACGATTCTTTTTCAAGAAATTTACTCAGGACATCAGTCAAATTTGATTTGTGATTGTTCCACCTCAGGCAAAATTCTTGATCCATTTTGTTGACTGGATAAACCTGTTGAAACAACAAAAAAATACACTCAACAGATTTTTTTCAATAAAATTAATATTATTATTTCAAGTCCTCAAACTTAATTTGAATTTGAGGCGAGAATAGCCTAATTAAACACTAAGTTTAAAATAAATTAATATTGAATATTATTGATTATGAATATAATTCAGAGTGATGACAATAACAACCGATATAACATAATAGTAGTTTATTTATTTCAAAGGCGATATTTCACAATAAATTTTTTAAGAACTCCATCCAAGTGAGCGCCCACCGAAGTGGAGTGGAGGTGGCGTGACGCCAGATAGATGCCACGCCAAATAGAAACATGGGAAACTAAATGGAACAGTGCACATAGTGGTGAGGAGTGGCGGTGGCGTGGCATATAGCGAATTGTGTGGCGCTTGCTACTACAGTTAGCGTTCTTTGTTTTAATGCCACGCCACCTCCACTTCGAAACGCCATTTGGAAAACACCTGCCACGCCACCACCACTCCACTTCGGTGGGCGCTCTCGCTAAAAAAGAGTAAGAGGCAGACTTCAAAGCTTCCATGACTGGAATTGTTTTATTTAGTAAACCAAGCCAAGAATGTGAGCACAAGTTTTATAGTGTAATACAAAACAAATAGTGTAATATAAAACAAATTTTTATAATGTAATACAGATCTAAGGCTTTAAATCCATTGTAAATGGACCATTGAATAATACGAGGGGTTATTGCAATAATTTGGAAGGTTCTAAGAATCTTTATTGTGATTGTGAATTTGCAGTTTCAAATTCACTTGTCAAAAAGTGAAATTCACATAAACACAGTGAGCCAAATGTTATGTGAATAATAATGAACTTACACGTATAAAAAAAGTATGTAACAATAAGTGATTCGCAGTATGATCCTCCATTTCTATTGCTTGGACCTTAGGAATTCATAACTGTCATGTTAAAACTACATTTAAATTATTTTTTTACAGTGATTTGTGGTACAATTATATTTAGATCTAAGATGAATAAATATTAATGGAATCGTTACTTCGATAAAGCTATTACATTTATTTTTTCAATATTCTAGGTCTTTTGATACTCAAGATACGGTATTAAGTTTATCTCAATCACTATGAACAATCTTCATCCACAAAGTAAGGCATCAATTGAATCAGCCATGCCATTCATATATCAACATTGAAATAATGATTCATACTTCATCTACAATGACTACTTGTCTGATATGATCTAGAAAATGAGCAAGGAGTATGCCATGACATTCAAACACTAACTTATCGTGTTCACCTATGTCTTACTAATATTTTACGGTTCATTCCGAGAAACCTTTGTGTATGACGAATTCTGTGATATGAGAACAACTTAGGCCTAGGCCATAGCGAGTTTGTACGTTTGGTTGTCATTTATTACGAATGTAAGCTTAGATATTCTATTGCTTTACACTAAAGGATGAGAGCTAGGAGTTGAAAAAATAAGGGAAAAGTCCCAATTATAAAATATTATGAAGATTTATGAGTAACAGAAACACACTAAGCTAATTTGCCTACACATATCAAGTGATATTAATATTCTAACTATTGAGATAAGATAAATATATAATTTAGAATTAATATCTGATAACCATGGAATCAAGAGAAGAATTCGTTTTCTTTAAATTTTCTGGTTCAGCAGGTTAGTAACCCGAACGTTCAATTAAAACAAGCCTGTAAGTTAGGGTACCGTTATGTTAATCAAGTTTCAAATCCGTAAGATTGAGATTTTTTATTGAGATACCAAAATAAGCACTTTTGTAATAGTAACGGAACTTGCTACTAAATTAAGAAGTAAGTAATAAGTAACAAAGTTACTTCTATACTCTAAAGGCTATTCATGGGAATCTTACTTTCTTTTCATGCTATTTCTATAACTAAACCGTTACTTGATCACAACAAACAATTTCTGATTTGTTAAAAAGGAATAAAACGTAAAAGAGAAATGACATTTTACCTAAAAAAAGATCCAGAACTAGTTATAATGTACGTTCAAATTCGGTACAAAGACTACAGAAAATCAAGCGATGACATTTCAGCTTTCCCTTGCAAGGATGAATATTGTATCCGGCAACCTAGTTTATGACATTTCTAGAGTAATGGTACTACAAATGACTAATTTGAATAAAGAACAAGAGTAAAACATAGTACAACTAGTGGAATGATTCTGGAAGATCAATTGATAGTGAAATAGTAATAAATTTATAATATGAAGTGATGGGTTGTTTTTTGGTACGCCATTTTTCAGGTAGTGAAGTTGTCCCAAGTTGAAAGGCATTTAAAATGTAATTGATTATGTTGTGTTGAAATTTAATGAATTCCAACACTTGACAATGGAATTAAATTGCTTTTCAATCATAAGTAGTTACATTTTATTGGAATAAATTAGTAATAAATGACTTACCTTTTACAACCTAGTATCCCATTTAGAGAGGAGAGGACAACGGTCCCTTGCCCACTGCCTTCTTCAACACTTTGATGTTCTTTACGGTGCATTATTATCAATTCCATTCTCTCACATTCACACGCGATTAAAGGACAATTATTAAGTTCAATCGATGATATTATTCCTTATAAATTGTTTTTTTTTTTAATTTTTCAATAAGATTTTTTTAAATAATTCCTCTGAAATTCTTTTAGTCAATGATAGGATTAGGTTGGCACTCTGAGTAGTTTCATAAAGCGCCTAGTTCAAATTTAAGTTTAGCAAATTTAGTTGAGCGCTGATTCTGTATCCAGTAAATATGAAAAATGTTTGTCTTTAATAAATATTTGTACAATGGAATTCTGTTATTTGAATGTAATAATTTTTAATGAAAAAAAATTATAATAATTTTTCATGTAATCAAGGACTACTGTTAAAACTGAGAAAAAATTCATTTCCCGTTATGAAAGTCGCTTGCAATAAAATTTCAAAACCAATTTCTGTACGTTAAATTTTGATCATTGATTTCAGAATTTTGAAATTCTGAAAGTAGTAACAATAATGAGAAATATTTTCGATTTGTATATTTATTTTCATGAACTGGTACTATAATAATTATTATTATGTAACATGATGCTAGCTGAATGCAGTCTTCTCTTGAAATTACCAGTTTATGCGGTTTTCCTGTGTAATCCATAACGAGATTTATCATTGATATCAACGACAACGATGTTGTATCGTTGTTGATTTTCATAAACAACAAAGCAATATTGAAATGAATTGATAAACACTTGAATCACTTGTTAGATTTTACAAGTGAATATAGTTCTATATTGCTTCTGCGTTGTAGTTCCCAGTTTCCATTGCACCTTATATATTTCCTCAATAGTAATAATATTAAAGTGGAAAAAATCTCCCTTCTCCGTACTTATGGCTACTATTATTCTTCCATCGTTGTGATCATTGGTATTTGTAAAATAAATAATTTATTACCATCTCTTTTTGAAATTTCAATCAGTATTTATGTATATTTTAAAATATATTTTTGCCGTTGAAGTCGTTTGGGTTGTTAAATTTTCTATTTATGGATGGTGTACATTAAAAAAACAAATACATTTTTACGAGAGTTAACTCAATCATTCTTTTGCTGGTAGTGAATTGCATCAATATAGCGGTATAGTAGGCCTATACATATTGCACCTCCAGTACGGTAGATAAATATTTTTTCACTAAGTCTATGCCTCAAGGTCGACTTTTTGTATGAGTAGGTATTTCATATTTTTGTCTCATAAATTCTTCATTCCATCAGAAGATTCACAGGTCTGTTCAAAATTTTACTTTCTCAAACCATCTCTTCGTAACCAATGTCTTATATTATCATTGTTGGCCAGTAATTCCAATATTTCTCCTCATTATTTCTCTCCACCACAATGTGTCATGATATCTAATATTGAACTTTAATGAACTCCACGTAACATTCATATCTGTTCTCTAAGCCCCTCTCCATAGTATTATTCTCTCTTCTGTCACGGGAAGGATTCACTCAATCTCTTATTTGAAATTTCTTTCTTTTCCTTAGCTGATTTTATTTGGTTTATCCCACTTCTTAAACTTTATAGTAGCTATCTCCTTTTTCCTCTTCTAAATAAACTTCTTCTCTCTATATACTGAAATATTTTGATCGGTGCAATTCTTCCATTTTCCCTCTGTAGTACTGATTCTTTCCCTGTGTCCTGGGTCAGTTGTTTTTCCTCTTCGATGAAGTCTTCTTCTCCTGTATCTTGTTGAGATTGAATAAGCCGTCATTCTCATTTTCTTTTTCTTGAAGTTCTTGACGTCTTCAGCTCTTCCTTCTTCTTCTTTTGCTAATTCATCTTTTGGTGTCTGCCAAAAATCTATTTTTTCATACATTCTGATATCTTGTTTCAAAAAATATTAAAACTTTGAACTGATATACAAACAATGAATCTCAAAAAATGAATCTCTCAAACAATGATATTCATTTAGTTACTGAAAATCGATAAAGATAGAGAAATATAGTTTAAGAAAAATCATTCTGTGATAATGCTTTGCTTAATTTTGATGAAGAGGAAATTATGAAGATTATATATTTTAGAAAGACTCAAATTTCATTGAATTAATAGACTTGGAAAGTTTTAAATCAATCAGATTGTTTCTCTCATGAAATTTATAAGTTGATGAAAATTTTTTAATAATAATTTCACACCAAACTTTGAATAAAATATATTCTATTGTGAAATAGTACACAATAAAAATTCAAGTAATTTAATTTTCTCCCATTTTGATTCGTCTGAAATAGAAAAACAACAGTACGATGAATGTAATAATCTTGAAATGAAAAACAAAACTTGGGTTGAGTAGGTATACAAGATTCCACATTACTAAGCTGCAATACTTTTAAAATAATTTCCCAAAAATATTAAACCAAACATCAATATAGCTCCAATTAGTATTTAATAAACTGCTCACTAAGGAATTGGTTCATTTCGATGAATTTTCCAATAACTCGAATTTCTAATAAATAATTTAACCATTATCTCAATTGAAAAATTAATTCATACCTTGTATAATAATGTTCCTAAAATTGGAACAGTTTCAAAATATCCGTTAATTTCTAAAGTGAACAAAAATTAACTATTGCAAAAATTCTAGTTTCATACTAGTTAGTTTTATTATGTTCTTATAGGCTTATCATTACAAATATTTAAAATTTTCATTTTTATTACTCTGAGAGTAAAATACTAGTTGTTCGTATTGTTTTTTCTAAATCTATTGATGAACTACGGGTCTTGTTCTACACGAGTTATTCCAGACCTACTGGTAAATGTGAAATTCCATATGAATAAACATCAGAATTAATGAGTGACCATTATTGAATGGAAAAATAATTAATCTTATTTTCCACAAAAAATTGTCATCTCCCTTTTGAAGAATGGTGTTAATGATGTGATAATAGACAATTGAATAGTAACTCAGTATGTGAATATTGATGCAATTATCCTAATATTAAAACCAATTTCTATTTTTTTAAAGAATTTTTCGGTGTTTCATATAAGATGAGCTGAAACCAGGGACCACATAATACATGAAACATTTGTATTATGTGGTCGCTGGCTCAAACCTCTTAAAATGAATGAAGATTGAAGTACTTCTGAAAATTGAAGTTCGGTTGAATATTGATTGAATTATGATAAATTCATAAAAGCTTTTAGATTTATGAATTCATAATATCACAGGTAGAAATTGTTTTTAATGTGAGATCCCATAAGGCATAACTTCGCTGATAAGGGGAATCCACTACCAGAAAAGGAAAAGGGGGTGGGTTCAATTGAACTCATCCATTGGTTATATCATTGTTATGAACATCGTTATCAAATTAATTTAATATGATAATAAAACTTTTTATAAAATGATTGATAGCTTAGTCCTATCTATATTCTAGCACGAGTATGGGATTGAAAATATTATCAAGAGAATAGAGGAGGGCAGAATGTTATATAATATTCTTCTATAAAGAGGAAAATGGCTATAATATGACCTACTGATAATCTAATTAGGTTGATATTAATCGAATACTAGTCAGCTATTATAGTATAATTTAGGGTAAGGTATGAGATATTCCTTTGGTATAAGAATATAGTTTTTTTTTTAATTTTTGTATTGATAAGAATAGTAGAGAGGCTACTGGAAAATATTTTTTCTCAAGTCAAGTGAAAATGAGAAAGAACAAAACGCATGTGGTGAGTGCTAGATTTGATTTCTATCATTATAATTTTGAATGGTTCAAAAAACAACCATTCAGCACCCATGGGAAGCTGTTGCATTTCACATGATTGTCAATTAAATTAGATGTAGTTCACTCAATTGAATTCAATTCACTAGTTGAATAGATCATTCGACAATAACTAATATATACACCTACATTCAACAAGCTGTAACTTACTGATACTTCCAAGGCTCTTAATACAGCCTACAAGTCGTATTCGTCAAAACAATAAACAAGAATCCAACAAATATCCTAAATTTTTTTGTTTTTGATATTAATATTGCAATAGGGTATCTTAATATTGATGCACAATTTCAAATATTCTAGTTGCTTCATGTAGTATAATTATAAGAACGATTAAGTCTCATGCAAAATTTTCACAAGTTAAGACAATATATTCATCTACTGAATGGAACCTGAAAGATAAAGAAACCCAAAACTGTAGGTCCGTTCATCATTATTATTTGCCCGAATAGCCTACTCCAGGAGGAGTAGTCCCTCATCATTATCCATTCCCGAGCGAAAGCTTACTATTATCATTTACAAAAATATTGTAGGCTCATATTAATAGTGGTAGTGCATTTGAATGAATGAATTAAATCGAAATTTGTTGTATATTTTGACGAGTATAAAATGCTGATTGAGATACTGTTGATTGAGAATAATCATTCTTCAATCAACTAATAATTGATTGTATTGCAGCTTAAGTATTTGTGGAGTGACACTATAAGGTGAATGCGCATTTGTTGCACTTACGACTGCTGTCACTGCCGCTGTCGCTTCCGCTGTCGCTGTCGCTCTAGGAGTTGAGCGAATGCGTTGCTGCTGGTCGTGGTCCGTCGTCTGACTGGTCAGGAGCGTCTGCAGTTGCCAACTAATACAATTAAGTGAGTAGCGGTGCACTCCTGGCGGAGCATGTGCAGCCCCAAACCCCAACCCCAGTCCTCAAACCCGGACCTCCCCTACATTTGCATCTGCTGATTCACTTGCACAGCTGATCGTTGAGTGTAATTGCGCGCGCGCTGCACCGCCAGACGACACCTAGACTGTGCCGCTTCACTTTTTCCCTCCTCACACGCGCGTCCCTCCTCCCTGACGCGTCAACCCTTCGACACCGCATCTCGTCACAACACTTGTCGCAAGTAATCACCCGACAGGCACGTGGACGCTCTCTCTCACCCCTACCCACCCTCTCTCTCCCTCTCACACACACATGCAACAAAATCATTAACTAAACATCTCCTCCACCCCCCTCCATCGCCATCCAGTTCGCTACTGATTTCTAAAATTTATTCTCTTCTGTGCGATCTCTTCCAATTACTTCCTCCCACTCGGCTGGAAACTCAAATTTGAAGTCTGGAAGATTGGTGTGCCGTTACAAGGTAAATGACCCATGTTTCTGAAGGGACGGATTCTAAGATTCAAAAAATTAAAAAATCCTCTTACGTCCTTGAATTTAAATGACCGATGCAAATAATGGAAATAATGGTAGAGGTATAAAATATTATCAATTTTGTTTTATTAATTATTTCATGAATTATTAAATGATTAATTTTGTTATTTTAAATTTTTTATGAACTTTTGAGACATAACCTAATACTTCAGTCATTTATTGAAACTTGCTGTTATATGATCATTTCTCGAAAATACTCCTTTCAATTCTCTGTTCCCATACCGTAAGAAATAGTTATTGTAATTTTACATTTGATATACCTCTTGAGAACATTGGTAGCAGTAGCACTAACTTGAATTCTGATAATATCCAACTGCAATTTGAAGTTGAATAGTTCATAACAGAATCAGACAGTACAGTAATTTATTGACTTTGATATAGAACAATGTAGGATCTAAGCACTCACATACTATAATGGTCGTCATTTAAAATGTAATTTGTCAGATATCTAAATTAATACTGTATTTCATTTTTGCGTCATTTATTGATGGAAAAGTTACAGTTTCCAAACGAATGCTGTCTAAATCATAAATAGTAATTTGAGTCTGTGTCTGCAAGATGAAGTTTTGAATAATTTGTATGACGTTAGTGGTTCTAATTTGTATTGAATCATTAAGATATATAAATGCGATTCTTAGTAAATAACACAGCATAAATCTTTACAAAGTCAGTTAGCTGCATGAAATGATTCAGCCAATAAATTCAAGTTCAAAAGAAAATCGATTATATTAAAACACTTTTGGTGCATTCCTTTCCACTGTGCTTCCACCACTGTGAGATTTGATATGAAATCTAGAAGAAATTCACACTGATACCAGTCTGTTGCAATGATATTGTATTCCCAAACGATACAGGATACTGTACTGAGCAAGCAGCGCTTTGCGCTGCACGGGGTAAACTCGTTAAATTAGAAAACGTTTTTTGTAATAAACAAAAGCCAAAACTCTGTAAAAGCTAAAACTGAATGAAAAATTCATTTTTAATAATCTCATTAAAGGGATTCACAGTTAACGATTATCATATCAATAGCAACATGGAATCACGAACATGAAACAGTGTTAAAATGATGTGGTGGTATATTTTTTGTTATTTCGATTCAAAATACCAGTAGCTCATCTTTTATGAAACTATTTTTTCATCTACCAAAGAAGCTATTCAGCTTGAAATGTCATGGAATGATGCACAAAATGTATGCAATAATAATTTGAATTTCAGCAGTATTAGTTCCCAGTAGAATGAAACAGGAACTACCATATAATGTTCGTATATAGTATGGTATCTGTCTCCATGACAACAATGTCACCGAGTTGACAGAATAATGATTATCACTGTGGAGAACTTATTATAGCCCGGTGGGTTTTTCAAGGGACAAAATTAATGCGCCATACGAGATTCTCACTCGTCGCTTCCAGCTCAAGATTAATCACAGCACTACGCTGGTAGTTACAGCTTTTCAGCACTACGTGTATAGGAGGTACGCTAGATCATGTCAGCTACACCATACAGTGTCACACATGAATTAATCAGTTGGAGCATGTAGTTCATAAGAGTCAGCAGTCAATGAACACCATGAATAAAATATTATTGTGTTGTTTCTTCTCTCATGCTTTATGTTGCGTGATAATCTAGTTAATTTTACAGAGAGCTTTACATGGTCATGGGAATATGAGATTATTTTATTCGTGATATCTTCCATGACAAATTACGGTACTGTACTACTTATTGAATATTACTACAAATAAAATTTATAATGGTAATAAAGGACGGAATAGCTCTTGAGACCAGGATAGCTTATTATAACTCAACAATCTTATTAATTTAATCATCATTTTTATGTTTCTCTTTTTTTCATGAGTCCATCATCTATTAATATTAAATCATTAAGGGCCGGTTCATGAGCTCGGGATTTAGCCAAGTCCTAGACTAGAACGGGTGGCCACCGTAGCATCGACAAACGTTAGCCTCGACACTATGTACTAAGGGCTCTCTATGCTGCTAACCCACTAACCTGTCGAGACAAACGTTTGTCGATGCTACGGTAGCCACCCGTTTTAGTCTAGGACTTTGCTAAATCCCGAGCTCATGAACCGGCCCTAAGAGTTGTAAACTATCAATATCCATCATATTTTGACTGTTAAAAGTATTATAATAAACGCTTTTTTTCATTTCATTCATCCTTTCCTCCATTTCCAATCGCTGAACTAATTAAATCAATGAACTGAATGTGTAAGTTAATAGAGTACCGGTAGTCAATGGAAAACATCCCACTCTGTTACAATTCAAGCAAAATCATCAAATAAATCTTCGGCTTCATACTAAATTGATGTATTGCTTCTAAGTGAAGTGTATTTGATAGATTATCGGGTAGACCTATATACTCCATTTAACTATGTTACAAGTGTATCGCTACCTAGTTCTATTTGAAAAATATTTATCCACTGCAGAAATATATCATATTCTCGTATAGGCCTAATTATTATCTGATTCTATTTGTGTTCCACTTCACCAATTGAAGAAATACTTATTGAATATTTACCCTAATTTTAAATTAATATATTGATGCAGAATTTACAAAATTCAGGTAATGAATAGAGGAAATTTGCGTGATTTATTCAGGATCAGCTTTAAAAAAGGCGTTACAAGTTCAATTATTCTGCATAATCTGAACTCATTTCTATGCCTATCATTGATTGTTTCCAACCAAAGTGTGGGTAGCCTACTCTTAATATTCTTGTGTAATCAGTTTATCAGATCCGTCGAATTCCAACTATCCAATAATAGTTGCTGTTGCATTAGTACTCTTGTAAGTAGATGGAGCCCGATGAAGTGTACTGAGATTGGAGTTGACCGGTAATTTTATCAGGATTTGAGCTGGTCATTTTCCATGTTGCGACCATGTTTCCTAGCCATTACTGGCCGGTGGAGCGGCACTACCCTTCCTTGATTGGATTTTCCACTTCTCAATAACGTGGAAAACAAATTTATTCCCTCAGTAACCGATGCGGCTACCCTTTCACCCCTTCCCCCCACATGAACTGATGTTTTTCAACGAATGCAATCATTCTATTCCCTACCACTCAATTCTCAACTCGTCACCAAGCAGATGCTGTACTCAATACCAACCGAGTGCTTTCCTATATAAATTGGACGAATAACTTCTCTTATTTTTGCGTCACATAAAATAGTTCTACGGAATATGGACTCGTTTGGATGAAGATATTCGTTTCATATCCATCATTTCATTCAAATGTACGCACGCTATATAAGACATATATTTATTATTTTCATGCCCCACACAGGTTTTCTCGGGGATTCCATTTGCTTTTATTCTTGTTTTATAATTTTTAATGTAATTGATGCTATGCAATGGTTCCATTATGTTCAAAAATTGTGTTTCTTTGATATGTAATGTGATGTACTCTGTTTTTTCAATAAGTTTGAATTTGAATATAGTATGTAGCACGGATACTACAATTCATTATTCTAGAATAGCCTACTGTATTCTAGTATCCGTCATACATACTAAGTCATAGTTACAGTCGTCATATTTATTGTTTGAGAACAGTCTCCGAATAATTATTGTAATGAAGATTTCGGATGATGCTCAGTTCAAATTTCATCTATCTCTTGATACGTCTAAAATAAAATCTTACTTGAACTATTAATTGATTGTGATTGCATTGAAAATTCGGCAATCTAATGTTATTGTTTTCAGCTTTAACATTCTTTTGGCATTTAAAGGAGTGGATTGGTGGGCCTGTGATTTATTCAGGAAGCCTGAATTTGTATAATAAATCATGACTTGAATTTGTTATCATGATGTTGAATGTTCTAATCTCATTCGTTTTCAATATGAAGACAAAATATTTTTTATTGTTGAATGAGGAGAAATCGATGATACATTGGGAATTGAACGTTCTTCAAAACTTCTTACCGAAGCAATGACCATCAACAGTTAAGTTATTGAAACTCTCGTTCAAGGATTGATATTGCGTTTAACAGTTTGAAATTCGAACCCGAACAATTTTGGAGTAGAACGAATGTTGAAAGGAGGAGTTTCAATTTGTTTTGAGTAACAAAATGCGTGGATTAATTTTTCATCTTCATTCATTAGAACTCGCACCCAAAATCTCTTAATCTAAAGGTATAGGGTTTAAAAAATCGTTTTAGAAATGTTTTTGATAAATAAATAATTTAATTCAAGATCACAAGAACGCTGTTGTATCTCCTCATCCGTTATCAGATTCAATTGCGATTAAATAGTTGATGCTCATCAAATTCCTGAGAGTTCTAATCAAACCATTTGTGAACCTGTAACAAAGAAACAAGTTATTGGAAGTGATTGAAAGCACGTACCGAATAGAAACATACTTTTTTTTATAATACTGAATTGTATACTATTTACCCAATTGTGAATTAGAAATAAATTGTCAATTAAAACGTTAATTGAGTTGAGTATTAACGAAAATACCTGATTGAATCCCATCAAAGTGATACCTATTAAATACTACCGAATACCTATTAATGTAATCAAACCGCGTTCCAGAGAAAATTGAGTTACAATGGATCTGATCACAAATAAACTTTTCCAATATTGTGCTACCCATTCCAATACTTTTCCTGCATCACCTTTCTTTTCTTTGGTACGATTGTTATTTTTTTACAAGCTTTCCCCTTGAGACGGCGTCAATTCTACTTGTGGTAGCGAATCCATATGTGAAATGCCTACAGAAGTCTCCTGTACCCTTCCCTAACTTTTTTAAAAGGAAAAATCATGGTAATGAAAAACGGATATTTCCTCACTTCTTCAATAGGAAATTCAATAAGTGTAATAAAATTGATACAAACCGAGATGTACACTTGAACAGTTTCAACTGCATAATTTGACTTAGAGCACTCTCCTTTAGACGACAATCAATATTGTACCTTTGGTAGTCTAGCAAATTCATATGAAAAAGGCCTACAGAAGTCTCCTGACCGTTTTCTAACTTTTTCAAAAGGAAGAAGGGGGCATTTTCTCATTTCTTCAATATAGGAAATTTAACAAGTGTAATAAAATAGATACCAACCGCGACAGATGTATACACTTGAACAGTTTCAACTGCATAATATGACTGTTCTTTTTTACAAGTACTCTCCCTCAGAAGGCAACCAATTCTACTTTCTAACTTTTTCAAAAGAAAAAATTGACATCTCAAAAAGGCCTACAGAAGTCTCCTGAACCGTTTTCTAACCTTTTCAAAAGGAAGAAGGGGGCATTTTCTCACTTCTTCAATAGGAAATTTACCAAGTGTAATAAAATTCATACCAAGATAGATGTACACACTTGAACAGTTTCAACAGCATAATATGACTGTTCTTTTTTACAAGTACTCTCCTTCAGAAGGCAACCAATTCTACTTTCTAACTTTTTCAAAAGGGAAAACGGACATCTCACCACTTCTTCAATAGGAAATTTAACAAGTGTAATAAAATTGATACCAACCGCAACAGATGTACACTTGAACAGTTTCAACTGCATTAATGTGACTTGATCAAAGTAATCAAAGTTGTGGTTGGGGAGTGGTGAGGGACGTGTGCGGTGGAGTGAAAGAGTCGTGTCGTACCGGTCGGTTGAGCTGCCTGCGATTGGACGGGTGACCGGCAGGCGCTCTCTATTCGGTGTATTCATCGAACGGCGACTGCTGGCTGGTGTCTCCCTCAGGCAGCACTTTGTGCGTTATCGTGTCGAACTGCTGGCAAAAGCAGCCGTCCCTTGTGTTGAGTCGCAGCCATGTGATGTAGCGATTCACTCGCGTGTAAACGCCCGGGTGATCGGCCAGGGCGCAGCCTTCGCCCCACGACACCACACCTGCATACAAATATATCCATATTTATAAATGAAATATAGCCAATAGATATATCAAATCTGTATAGTTATATGACAACAGCGGCAGCAACACAAAATGATTCCACACTCGCCAGTCAGCCGGCCAGACAAGTGCCCCAAGTGATTATAAGCCAGCCACTGATAAAGACACAGTAGAGTGCAGAGTGGACAGTGCATGGAGACTACCTCACAGCGACAGCCACCCTTGTTTCAATGAAGCTTTAATCACTGGAGCGTGCTATGACAAATCACTTTGCTACTGCACTGGCTTGTTCTATATAGGGGCATTGCAAGCTATCAATATTATATGAGTTCTATAAATATTATAGGATATAAATAGCGAATATTATATTAAATAATATATGGTAAATAATAAATTAATGTTATTTATTTCTATTGTTTCAACACTAGAATTGACGACATGCAAAGATTTATGAGAATAAATAAAGAGCTACACTGGACTGAAGAAAGTTCCTTTGAACTCTTTTTCAACAGTGAAGGTCTTGTCGATTATTTATTTATTCAGCAATATACAATTGGCACTTAATGGATGGTTCAACAGGCTTACGCCCAAAACTGTCCCTTTCCCAATTTATGAAAACAGTCCAAAAATAGGTTACGATAGCTATATCACTTTATAGCGATATAAAGTGGAAATTCTCATGTCTCGTCTTGTTCTGTATGTTGATATTGCAATCAATCAATATAATAAGAGTTGAATAAATGCAGGGTGGCGTAGGGAAACGGGGAGTTTTGAAATTACTCTAACAAAGATAAGAAGAATAAACTTTCAATTTATAATGGTAAACATGAAGAGAAATATTTGCCATTAAGTGCCCTTACATTAGAACTGTAATTTTTAAAGACAGTATCCTTCAGATGACGACCATCCAAAAGCATGCAATCACTACATCTCATCCTCGAAAAGTTAATGGTCAAATGTATTATAAACTGGATGACTTTCATGATGTTGAATTTCTTACCAGTAGGCGATTTAGTCTTATTAGTATTGAGGGTTTAAAATTTTTTATGGTACTTGACTTCTCATGCCAGAAGCATCAAAGCTTGATTTGAAGTCTGAGAATTCAGAAATTCTCATACATAGTAACTGATGTAGATTTACATAAAAGACATCGATTATTACATCGATCTGCAAATTACTAAGGTATTGTATTTAAAAACTGGAAAAAAGAGCAATACTCACCCACAACGTCATGTCTTGTTCCATTTATAACATGGAGAGGGCCACCACTGTCACCCTGAAATCACAATTGGAATTTCAATTCAAAATAGTTCTCAAATTAATCTCTCATTACAATTAATTTCTTTCTACCCTTCGCATTGCTCAAGGCATCACCCTTGAAAAAAGACTCCTATAGTTGAGTTATTGAAAGTTAAGTACTAAAGAGAGGAAAAGGATTCAAAGCAATACAGAGAGGGAGTTAGTTGAAAGTTGATCTGTTTCAAGTTAACAAGAGAGAAAGGAAAGAATGGACTCGTAAAATACTCTCAGGAAGTAGCCTACAATCTTAAAAACAATGAGGAACAAACTGAAACTTTCTGTGTAGTAGTGAAGGTGATGTTGTGGTAGTTATTCATAGTGAATAGCAAGACTTGATGTTGTCAAAACCAAATATGTAATAAAACAACGAGATACTGCAGTTTCGTTTGTTACACCATTATCAATCTCTGCTAATCTAAAACTAAAGTACATTATAGCAGAATATACTCGTAACCGAGCGCTGTGATTGGCAGTTGAATGGCCTATCAAGGTAAACGACTGCCATTGGCCTAGATAAGCTCCTCCCACAAGGGGCGTGGAGCTTATCCCACAATGTGGGAGGAGCCTATCTAGGCCAATGGGAGTCGTTCACCTTGATAATGGTGTAACAACCGAAACTGCAGTATCTCGTTGTTTTATTAAATATGTGGTTTTGACAACATCAAGTCTTCTTATTCAGAACGAACTGAAAGTTTATAATATTCATAAGTAACCAATCATAGCCCGCAAAGCGGAGAATCAAAGATTTCCCTTGCTTTGATCCGTGGGATTCGTAGTTTTGCTGAAGATCATAATATAAATTCACAATCACAATTATCAAGGAAACTGTACTGATTCATCAAAGAGACCTCAACAACAATGAGTTGTGACTGTAGGGTATTTAGCTGGTTATTGTTGCTGCTTTCCATCTTTGAGAGGAAACTGTTCCACACATAGGCTATACAAGGCACCTGCTAGTGGTTTTCCAATAAGCACTCTCATCACACATCAGTACATGATCATGTGTGTCAAATTGTTCACGTAAGGTATCCTGTATTCAGTGAATAAGTAATTATTGGAAATTCTAAACATGCAATTGCTTCAGTTGCACACACCTGCCATGGTTGAATATCAATTGATCAACATCGGTGACTGTCTGTAATAGTTGGTTTGATATCAATATTCCGTGTTAATTGATATTGCTGCTTGGCAGCTTCAGTCACAATAGACATTCATGTTTCAGCAATCGTCTCTTGTAGTATTTTATCGCGGCTACACGTGCGGAAGAACAGAGTATTGTCGAATTATTTGTTAAAGCAGTTTACTTCTTTGTGAATAAACATCAGCTCAGTCCTTAACAATTAGCACTCGTAGATACTATAGAGAAACAGGATATTTTTGAAATATCCGTGATTTAATGAAACCAAACAAGCGAAGAGCTGATCAGAACAATAGCTTCTCCGAGAGGTAATAGCGTCTCATAAGATCCTATGTAACTACTATACTGTGATCGAGGAGTAAATCAATAGATAGAGCGAGGAGCAGTAAATACGTATACCGTAATAAATAAGAATCGAAAACGAAGACCTGCTTGATGATCGATCATCTAGATATTCGACTAGAAAAATCAAATATATTGGTAAAGATAATACTTCTACACAAATAATTTGATTATTATCAAATTTGATTTTATTGCTCCTAATACGATTATTGCGAGTCAGTTCTTTCCAAATGAAGAGTTTTCCTTCTCAAACGAACTTTTCAGTGTCAAAAGTAAGTGAAGAGAAGGGTTTGTTCTCAATTCTACAGTACTTTATTGCTTAGAGTATGGTTGGAATTACTCTCGGAGCATTTGAATTGAGTGAATAGTTAGCACTTTGGAAACCCTCGAGTTCTGCCCAAGTTTATGTGTAAAGTTTGTAATCAATGAGTAGATCACTTAAGGTTACAAACTTCCTACTCCTCATCACTGCCAAACTTGTAAAATGTCTAGGCAGCTGGAGTCCCAATAGTCCAATAGTCAATGTCCCAACAGCCTGACAAGAACTTGCAATCCCTTCCACTCTAAAAGAAGTTGGTGTCTTCCGGTGCTTCAAAACAACAGATAGAAAATCACTTGAAAAAGATCAGGTAAACAACAAGATCTTGATGATTCCACCAAACAGTAATTTTTTATTGAACGAATATCCATTGATAAGTTATCATGTATAGTTGGAATCAATAGGCTATAGTTGAAACGATAATATTGAGAATCTCATTGAGTTGCAATAAAATAAAAATGTATTTTTCAACTTTTGGGTTCTATGAAATCAATGTGGAATACGTTATACGTTACCGTATACGTTATACGTTATACGAATACAAAACGTAAAGAATTGTTTTTCAAATTGAACAAAATCTCAAATTTCTTGCACCAACTTAGATTTTTTGACCACCTGTGACTAATTTCTCTGGTTATTACCCGTTACGGCCACTAGTCTGGTGTTAACGATGGAATGGTATAGGATAGGATAAGAATAATACTAATAATGCCATTTCGCCCCTGGTTAGATGGAAAAAAGGAGAGATGATGATGAAGTGCAGGAGAAGTGAAGAGTGGAAGAAGGGGAGGAAGTAGGAATAGAGAACAAAAGGAAAAAGATGTTTCAAAATAAGAATGGGAGGGGGAGTGAAGGAGATGATAAGGGGGGTGGGAGAAAGTCGAGAATTTGTTGAGTTGTGCCGCTCCTTCTACGTTTTTTCAGAAGCGTTTTTAAACCGAATGAGACAAAATCACAGTACTCTCAGCTCAGTTGAAAATTGAATTTAAAGCTCCTCGTCTCCACAGCCCATCGCTTATAAATCTTGAAAGATACATACTTCAAGAACATTCGTTATTCTATTTTTGAATATGAATTGAATAGAATAAGCTCGGTCGACAATGTCTCTCAGCGCACATTTTATAGAGGTCGCACGTAATTGGAGTTTCTATTAGTAGTAGGAGTTGGGAGAGAGTTTTCCTGGTTGTCTACCGACTCGCTAACTTGAAGAACTACTATTGAAGGATTTCTTCTCGACTCGAATAAGAGGTTGATAAAATGAGCAGAGGCTCGAGTTGGTCTATCTGTTAAAACGATGTTCGCTGAGAGGCTGTAATGAAGAGGAGCTATTCAATCGAGAGAGGGGTGTTGTGACAAGCATGACAAATGATAACAAGCCACGCGCAGAAATGATGGGAGAATCTGTCTGATTCAAGATGGCAGACATATTTTCCAAGTTATATACAAGTTGGATTTATTTGTTACTGCTTGAGAAGAACCCAACAATACTGATTATTTTTCTCACGAAGTAAACTTCTAAGGAGTTTTCTGAAGTTGGAAACATCAATGCCTTCTGCTGATGGTTTGATATGCTTGACACATCTTCTATTATAGTATTGCGACACGGATGAATACAAACTAAGAAAAAATCAAGATGACATTAGAATAAGATGGAAGGTCTTGTTCTGTCCGTGCGTCCATCACCATGACGACAGACTGGCAATCGATCGAGATAGTACGGTGTACAGGCGAGTGGAGACTAGCTGCATTGGTGCGAGTTGCCAGACTGTTAACGATGTTCGTTACACGCAGAAAACGCTTCTCAATTGACAAGCCAGGCTATTGGCCCGAGGTCCAGGGGTCGGGGGTCCAGTGCTGACAAAAACACTCACGCACCAGCGAATCCATTAACGGAAGGGCACCGCCGCCGGTTGCCCAATGGCCCAAGTTCGATGACACCCCATTACAACATATAGGCCCACCACTACAACACACTGTTTTACATTCTGCTTAAAGTGATTAGTTTTTCCAGGAACACCGATCGATGACTTAATCAAATTAACACTGTCAAGATACTGCCCACAGACTGATCGTAGACTGAGCCAGACTCTCACAGGCTCCAAGTTTATTGATTCAAAGTATACAAATTCAAGTTCTTGTGTCAATGTTAAACTATTATAAAACAATATCACCCGATGTTACTTGAATTGAAATCTAGTTTGCAAGAGGTTACTCTAAGAAAGAGTAGGGAAGAAATGTTAACTCATTTGATAATATAGGAATAAGGTTCATTTGATAATATGGGAATTAATATGTCACGAATAGGATACTATTGAAAAGGATAGAGGGAAAAGTTACTAATACTGTACTATGTAAATAGGATAATACTAGAGGATACTCTTGAAAAGGATTTGTAGTATGGAAATGGAAATGTGAGTGATGGGCCTACGTTATCACAAGGCGGGAAATTGAGATGAAGGTAGCGTTTCCACTATCAGGACTTTTTATAATGTATATTTTCACCAATATAATATGTTTGGATTGGTGGGTGAACGAGATCTGATGGGAAAAGAGATGAGAACATGTAGTTACATTTTTCTTAGCCTATTTTTTCAGCCTAGTCTTGTCTTACATCATGAATTTGAATTGGTCCATTTTTGTTTGACATTAATATCAAAGAGCTACTCACAGTATTGTATTAATAGTGTTGAAAGCGAGGTGTGGCATTGAACTTGTGATGTAAGGGAGCGGATACACAATGCATATTATGGATGCATACTATGCATCGTGTGGACAATATTTCCAATTCAATTGAATGGCAAATAACGTCCTCTCGATGCATGGTATGCATGCATCTTGTATCCGCACCCGAGCACCCTATTAGCTTGTAAGATTGAAAAATGAATCACGATTGATCATCGCTTGATATCCATGAAGTTGCCTTTGGATTTGAACATTTTGAAGTGATGAAAACTTTTCATGATTATTATCTTGATTCAGTTCATGTCGAAACATTGAGATTCACCTGACACGAGTCCTTTTTGCCCTCAGGATATCCAGCGCATAACATGTTGTCAGTGATCCTCTTCTCACCGTAGGAAGTGTTGCGACACGATTTATTCGACAGAATGGGAACTGTCACCTCGTGCAGAGTAGGAGAAGTCGATCCTCCCATATTCTTCACTCCCCATCCAGTCACAACGCCCTTCTCGCCAGAGAAGCTCTTTCCTATGCGGGAAAATAAGGAAATAGTATACTAGTATTACATTTCTAGTATTGTATTTCATACAATATATGACATAGTAATCATACCGTAGTAAAGTACAAGAGTTGGATGATTGCTTCCACCATAGACAACAGTATAGTTGTCTATGGTAAATAGACAACTATATAGTAAATGTATAGTTAGTGTATGCTTCCACCTACTATCAATCTATTATAGACTAAGCAAATATCTGAGATATGAATTATCTCTGCTGCTATTCAAAACAATCATCTCTATGGGAAGTGGTGAAAAATGTCAGCCATTCAACTTTACACTGCGAAAAATGCCAAGTAACTAGATATTCTTTGGTGAGAACTCACTAAAGAAATCAATTTTTGAAATTTATTTTCTGGGGAGAAATTTATTTTTTGTTATTTTATTGAATTCTTCATATTGTGCTAAATTGGTTTGTGAAGTAGGCTACTTGAGTCAATATATTTCATGCAATGTGCATTTTCTTGAAAGATGAGAATATCTGATTATAATCTGTACAGTACGAATGAGGCTTTCCATCTTATGATTTAATATTGAATGAAGCTTTACTGAATGATTAATGATCATGATCATCATGATCAGGTGGAATAGATTATTGAAGTAGTTAGTCCAACGTAAATTAGACAGATTTTTTCAATTTTCCCCTTGAAATGGTGCTTGAAACTTTTATACAGTATACATTTTTATATTATGTGAATCAATTTCGATCCCCGTCAAAAGATAGTTCCTTTCACCCAGTTCATCATCCTCTCACTCTCTCTTTTCTCTCTCTCATTACAATCCCATGTTCCGTTCTCGATGATTAGCAAAATGTTTTTTGAGAGTTCTTCTCAACTATGAATGATATCCAATTATTTCTTGGGCACATTAGACGTTAATCTTTATCAAAAACAATTGCATTATTGTGAGAAAGACATCTATGTAGGTGTAGAGTCTATCTCTCAAATATCACTATTTACACTAATCTGATGAGAATTTGAGCGACAATTTCAGATGCAACCAGTATTTACTGCACAGTTGTCAACTAAGCCGGAGGCCTGTCGGCGACTATAAAAGGAGTTAGTTCGTGAAACTAATCAGAGTTGGTTTCGGGAAAGTTGCAACAGTCAATCTACTTTGAGTGCTTGTGGTGAATGTAATCAAGGCTTCTACTTATGTTTGTACAGTATACAACATAGGCCCGACTCACCTGCTGCATGTCAAACTAATGCAATTTCTGCATTCTAAACAATGTGCAACTCAAAGCTCTACACGTGCTAGCTAGCAGCTGACAACTTTATCGGTTAGTGGTACCTATTCCCAACATTTGAAAAACAAGAGGTAAAGTAAACCAGAAACGTAATCCTGAGGGTAGACATTTTTTACCTCAGATTCAGTTATCGAGAAAGGTAGGTGGTAAGTAAATATTCATTAGCTTGAACTCTACAACAAATGTTTGAAGAAACAGAAAGAGGAGTGATGCACATGGAGAACATTGTTTCATCGATTGATAGGAGGATGAAAAATAACTGCATCAACATTTTATTTGTCTTAATATGGTTTGATAATATGAATATGGAATATATAATAGTATTCTTGTCTTATCAGATATAGATAAGACATACGACGTACAGTAGAACAATAATCTTATATAAATGCGAAAAGAGTTTTGTGCCCGACTTTGGAAAGTTCGTGGAGAAATTTGAGAGTGGACTGATTCTGTTGCGAATTGCGCCAAAAGAAAGATAAGAAATCGAAGTTTTGCAGGCTCTATTTGTTTTTCAAAAACAATTATATAAATGGGAGAAATTTGATAAAAACCTTAAATAGTTCCCTGTGGCACTTCATTCATTCAATCATTCGTTTGGTTTTCTTGTAATGCTTACATAAGTCACTATCTGTTGGCATTGAAGTGCACTAAACTTGAGTTAGTTTATTAAATGACACATAGATAGAGCTTCTAAAAGTAGTACCGTGACCAGTAATCACTATAAGGTAGAATTTCATAAGTATGACTGAGCTTTTGTCAGCTACAGGTAGTCAAAATAGCAACTATTTAAAACTAAGAATTTTAGAAAAATCAAGTGAGCGGCGCTTTACGCTGCACGGGGTGAACTCGATATTATATTATAATTCTTGGATGTAGATAGATTTCATAATATTTACCTTTAATCACTCATTCACGAATTCGATTATTGGAATATGATGTTATCAGTTATTTTTCTTCCTCCAATTAATGTGTATTACCATGTGCATTACCCCTCCTCCTATTCTTTAAAAAATAATACGTGAAATGTTTCTACATGAGTGGTAGATGGAAACCTACATGAGTGGTAATGGAAATTCTGTTTGCTTCGTTGAATTCTTTCCTAAACAACATAAAGAATCACGAACTTTACGTTGTTGTGGCCCATGACTTTGAAATAGATACCCACTTGTTGGAGGTAGACAGACGGGTCTGAGGCCATTCTCTCCGTCCAAATCAACGTCCTCATCCAGTTGTATGATGGCAATGTCGTTATTGAAGGTGCGATCACTGTAGCCGGGGTGCTTGACTATCCTGGCCACTTTACGGTCAATGTGCATCGTTTCATTGTCTGAGTCTCTGTCATGCTCCAGCAGGCGCACCGAAATTTTCTTTTTGTTGAATCTGGAATGTGAAGTGAAAGATGTGATGAGCAATATTGATAGAAAATAGAAATATCAATGAATATTGAATTGATAGAAGATTAGAAATATCAATAAATATCGATAGATTGGAAAACAAATTTGATCTACTTTCACTATGTACTGTATTATTTTATTTATTCACTATTTATTTTATATTTCAGTATACATTATAGTATATTCAATTTCTATCATATTACAGATAAAAGAACTCGTCGAATTTATTATTTTCAGAAGGGGTGACGCCCACAGGATGGGTTGACGACGCAGATTGTTGTGAAGTCTACAATTTTGTTCACAAACGTAGTTAAAATTTTTGAAGCTCGAAAAATTTAGTAGTTAGAGTATTTCTGAAACCACTATGATATAGATTATAGGTCCATCGCCTATCGGTTTTTGAATGCAATGTTTTATAAGATATAAATTATTGAAAAAGAGTTCAAAGGAACTTGAAAGCGCTTCAGTCCAGTAAGTAACATTTATGTTATTTACAGTGAAATTTAACTGCATGTCGTCAATTCTAGTGTTGAAACAATAGTGTAAACTTCGCAGTTCGTTATGGATCCAAAAATTCAGAACTATAAATTATTATTGATTTTATATCAATCAGGGATATTTCAGAGATGATTCCGTATATTTTCTGTGGTTCAACCCATATGCATTGCGATTTTTATCATCACTCATTATAGTGAATATTTTTCTGTATTTGGCTTCAATCTGTCACACTGTAGGTCTAATATAGTCGCGCTGAATGCCTGATGCAGCATGTTATGTACACAGAGAATTTAACACGCTCAGTGAGTTGACACGCTCTTCTATCACATAACAGATCTCAATCTCAATTACCGATTTTAATCACAGCAGTCAGTTTATGCAACAGTGCTAAAAAAGTTTTATTGCAGTTCATTACTCATCAGGGTTGTATTACGAGTTCATAATAGAGTGACCTACCGGCTAATTATTCATTGACACTTTTTCTCTTGAAAAGCTTACAATTACTTAATATACGACACATGAGTGTTCGTAATAATAATATATTCGTAGTAATTGCGAAGTATCATTGATTTTCAGTATTATCAATAAAAAACCTATCAATATTGTTTATATTGATATCCCACTCATAGAATATTGGCGTGAAATTGTCATCTATATAATATGTAGCATTAAATCAATCTAATATATCTATAGGTACATTCTCAATATAATTCCATCCAAACTCATGTAATTGTGAATGCTAGTGTAAAAAATTCAGCTCTCAGCTCGAACGTTTTTCCAATTAATTATTTCCAGCTCGTTTTCCTCACTCACAATCCACATAATACAGAAGCTATTTTGTGAACGTTTCCAAATTAATGGTATTATAATAGTCTTTTCCGTTTTTATGTGAGTTTATTCGCTAATTTGTAAAGTAATTTATTTGTAAGTGTTCTGGAATTTGTCTGTTTAATTAGTCGGGGCTTGAAAGTTCTCAAAGTTCATGAGAAAATCAATGTAGGCTCATTAGAGTCAATCAGAGTAATTAGAGTAAGTTCTCATTAGAGTAAATGACTTTTGATAAAAGTTTGTGAACCTCCAAAACTACTATGGAGACTATAAATTAGCATTACTATGCATAACTACCAGCATGCATCAAACCTCTGGTGAGCACTTTTTCATATCCGAGGAAGAGACAGGCACAGGCCTCTCTATGCACCGTTCCTAAGCTTTTCCACAGAGAAGAAAGGAATTCCTTTCTATTTTGTGGCTTTTCCTAACCTCGCTAGTAGGTTAGTAGCATGGAGAGCCTGTGCCACCTCCCTTCCTCGGATATTAAAAAGGGCTTACCCAAACCTCTATGATAATAATATTAACAACACGTATGGAGTAAAATTTTACAAACTATAGAATAGATTACACATAAAGTCAATTGTGAATGGAGAAAACGTTTCACAATCCACTCTCTAGACTATGAATTCGTCTGTGTATATCTTCAGATTCTAATTACACCCGATTCTAGGAAAATGTTATCAGTTTCCTAGCTGAAACAGTGCTTTTCCCCAATAGCCCAGCAATGTTTGAACATATACTTACGAACTAACGCAATGTGCAGCTGTGAGCACGTATTTATTACTGATAAGGGATCCTCCACAATAGAATCTATTGTTGTACATAAGCAGAGCCATCCAAGGATATTGGTTCACGTAAGTCACTTGTCCACCGACAATTCTTGTCTTGGTGTTGGCTATTCCACATTCTGAAAAATGAAAAGAGCAAGTTCTTGATGTTAGTTCTCATATCGAAACATAAGAAAAATAGTTTTTCAAATAACAAAAAGTTTACCGTAATAATGGAAATAATTATTTCAAATATAATTATCGAAGGATAATAATATCACTGAAATGTAACTCTAGGAAAAGGAAGAACATTTTTGATGCAATCATTCTGTAAATCTCCTTTATTAATATAATAAAGACTGAAAACATAGTTTTGCTCGGCGAGAGCAGATTATAGCGGAGAGCGAAGCTGAGAGTCTTTGAAAAATGTATGTAGGAGTATTAATTATTATCGTACATAATTATAATAGTGATGCGGGGAGCATCTACAGTTACTCTGAGCCGACATTGCATGAGTAGGCCTTTTTCTACCCACATCCACATACAGGATGGGAGCGCATTTAGGTATTATTGAAAAAATATAGTGAATTTATATTTCTCACTCAAGTTTGCCAAATTAAAATTTGTAATTTATTCAACTAATTCTTGTCTAATAATACTAATTTGTATACGATAGAGGCTTAATGATATCTCAATTTTTACCAACACCGACTTACTTCTAGTATCAAAAACATTGAATGCTCACAGGGAATGTGACGAATCAGTTCACTACTGTACTCCTGGGTTACGACTGGAAATTTTTAAAATCATCTCCAGGTAGTTTTTTCCGATCAAATTGAAAGCATTCATTTTTATCAATCAACCTCCTACAATAATTCACCTACTGAATTCTTCAGTAGCTATTAATTGTTAGGTATTAATTCTTAGGTAATAACAACCTTTTAGTCTATAACAAGTACTTGTCAGTCAGACGTCTAGACTTTTTATTCAACAAGGCTTTCTCAGCTAATTTCCCATATTAATAGATCTCTGTTCATATTATTCATTGTTGGATATGTAAATATTGAACTTGTAAATATTGGAGTTTCCTTACTGCATGACTTGCATTCGTCAGCTGTGACGGGAGCCGGAGGCGTGGTTGCTTCTTCCTCTGCAGCCAACAAGCCCTGCAGCCACTCCAAGAATGTCGAACGCTCATGCTCCAGAGTCACTGGTCCACTGCTTGGAGGGCTGCTAGATGCACTATGCTAAAACCATCATTGGAAACACAACTGCCATCAATAATACTGTAGTACTATAACTGTCAAATACAGAGCATCTGAAATACTAATCGTCTCAATAATTATTGTTCAATGATTGTAACTGTTTGGAAATCATAAGATCATTCAATCAAACCCAATGTACAAACATGCTCGATCTTTGTCATAGCACATGCTGTGCTACTATGACTATAGAAGTAGTACATCTACAAATATAGCAGGATTATTTTAAATTGTCAGAAAACAGCTGATTTAACGTCAGTGAACTAGCGTACATCAATCAGCTGTTTTCTGACAATTTAAAATAATCCTGCTATAGTCACGGTATGCTGTGCAGCACATGACGCATGCGGTGCAGCATTCGTTTATCCAACTAGTTTTAATGGGATGCGTGAAGCGCATGACGAACAGCAAGACGAGACGAAAGTCGAAACGAGAATCGACTAAGTGTGGACATAGCTATTGTAAAATTTTAATACGTTATTATTTAAGTTCTCAGTTTGTGATTAAGTATTTAATAGAATGTTTTAGAATTTGTGTTTTATTCAGTCAAGAAATGTATAATTGAACAGTATGAGTTTATTGTTTTAAAGAACAGATGAATCATTCCAGGTGAATAGATCTTTTCTAGCTAGATTTGTAGTGGTTGTTAGTTTAATAATTAATTGAGGATCCTATTTCAAAATAAGAAGATTTATTTTGTTTGAAATAAGACTGGACTTGTTTTTTGTGAGATCACTGTTGCTTTTTCTGGCTAGATGTTTGGTGTTTGTTATCCCAAAATTTATTTGAGGATCCTATTCCAACAAAAAAGAGATTTTCTTTGAAAAATAAGAATTGGACTAGTTTTCTATACGAAAGTCTGCTGATTTAGACATTTTGTCAGATAACTATCATGTTTCCAAATTGATATTGGAATATATTAACTGACTGATTATATATTCTGACTGAAATATATTCAACTGACTGATTCGAATATCTCAATTTTAGACCAAATTTGTTATTGCAAATGGAAATGATATGTTTATGCCTCTCATCGGTGGAAAGATTCTATTTGACCTCCTTATGAAGTAGGCCTACTATAGTTTATACATTTTTATCTATGTGACTCTTTTATCACGAATGGGTTATAGTCGAAAAAATTACATAGATATTGAAAAGTAGAGAGATTGAGAAAAGTGTGGATGACTTATCATTATGATAATTATGAAACGGACGTGTATGAATGAGAAAAATCATGTGAGTACTATATTATTCTAAAAGGAAAGAGCTTTCTTTTTATTCCGATGGGAGGAAAAGTGTTGCACGAATTTGTGCATGCAGATGCAGTCCAAGCGTGAAAACTCCAGAAATTAACTTTCAACATCCGCGTAAACTTTTCTACTTTTTTACTATGGACTCAATCCTGTCTCAATCTACTTTTTTTTAGGAATTGTAAAGTAAGGCTTCACACTTGAACTATTGCTGTGTCAACCATGCTTTTATAGGAAGTTACACTTCCTTTTATATTAATCAGGATAAGGGATAAGTTTGGATCAAAGATGCCCCTTTCCCTCTCTCTTGACGCACTAGTACAGTAGATTGATTCATCATAAACAAATCAGACTTAACAATCTTGAGTATGATGAAGGAGACCAGGGAATCAGAAATTTTCTCACAATTATGATGATTTTCACGATCTATCGCAGTATGGTACAAGAGATTGGATTCCCAAAGCCTGTGAGAATCTTGAAAATATGAGAGAAGATTATAAAACAAAATAATCCCGGAACTATGTAAAAGCCACCAGTTGAGTAATGAAGTTTTTGGCTCTGTAAACTAGAATTTCCAATCAAACTAATCAATCATCGTATGAGCATTTCTCAAACTATAGAAATTCATTAGGATGACAGTTGCATTAAAAAATAACCGAATATTCTAGAGAAACTCATGAACATTTGTGAATATTCATCTATCATATTCTATAAACATTTCATGAATATTCATGAATAATTTTTTCATTACACAACTTTCTATTGTATCTTTGATGGATAGATAAAACTGGAGCCGACAATAAAATTGCAATCTCACTATATAACTGTACTGCTATTGTTTCTCATCTATTGATTGTGGAGTATGATTAACTAGTAGTTGATTTCCGGGTTGAAATTCAGTTCGCTTCAACCCTTAGGCGAAAAAGATAACTTCAATGTTAATGAACCAACTGAGGGAACAAAATGATGAGTTTTTAAACTATAACTTTCAAATTGGGGTTTGAAAAAATCGGCTCAAGAACTTATTCAACAATTTTAAAACACCAATATAACATCTACTACTTGTACCTACTACAATATGCCGAATAGTCAGTCTTTCATTCCGTAGTATGTTTTGAAGAGCAAATGCTAAGAAAATTTGATAAAATAATTTATGTCATGTCGCGATGTCGGCATGTTGTAGTCTCGTTTAAGACTTCAGTATTGAGTGATTGAGTCTCTTCCTTCTTTAAATCGATCAATTAACAGTTAACAGAGATGGTTTGGTTGTATAAAACTCATTCATATATAGATTAAAGTGAGAAAGGTGGAGGAATCAATATTCCTCTTTGAGAAAACCTCAGCAGATGCTGATTTGCTTTTAAAATATACGATTTGATAATTCACTCAAATCCTTCCTGAGAATTCAAATTCCTTCCTGAGAAGGATCGATGAACTGGGTCTGTGAACAAGATCGAGAAAGATGCAATAATATGTTTACTAGCAGATACTCCAGTATTTCTTGAAATAAAATATCTCCAGTCGTTTCAATATCGAGCATTCATCTACCTACATGCTTCTCTCTTTCTACCACTTTCAATCAAATAATAATGAGACTGGAGCTTACTAGAACTGGAAGCTCCATTACTCAGGATCCAAACTATTCCATGCTCCTCTATTGAAAGGAGCATGTTTGTTTACTTTTAATCAGTAATAAGACACTAAATTCAACACGGAGCGTTGATGGCTGATTGATTCGCGTGTAAAAGTGAGCTTCTACCATCTTTGAGCGCTCTCTGTCAATATTTGATTGCAATAGATTGATTTGCACTGGCAAGCGTGCAGTCACTTCTAGATAGGACATCAACATCATTCTGTCAAAGCACATTGGTAATATGACGATAGTTCCAGTTCTACCTAAATTATAAATTAACAAGTTTTTGATTGAAAATTAATATTATGTTCGATATCATGCCATGAATTTTAAACTAGTGCTTCTTCAATTTTCAAGAGACTTCATGAATAAAATTTAATGATTTAAGAGGAATAAAAAAAACTCCACTCATCTGTTAAGAAAGAATATTTTAATTCTTGCAATAATACAGAAATTCAAGCGGGATCCAATTCAGAAGAATAATAAAAAATGAGTAACTAGACATCATGTTTTATTACAGAGACTTGTGAGATTGATGAACTTAGATGGGTAACCAAAGGATTTGGATGATGGCATGAAAGAGAATTCTGGCTAAGAACAATAATTATAACAATTATTGTGATTATCTTTACATGAGTAGGAGTTAATTCAATAGATGAGCATGAATTTTCGTGGAGAAATAGTTGATAATATGATATTATTTGAAATTATTAATTGATTTCCAATTGAAAATGGTGTGGAGAAATTACATAGATTGTTTTATAGAAGATTATTCATCAAAGATTTTATTGAGCAATATGTTGTTTCAGTTAATCCATTGCCGTGAACATTCTGAACTAACATAATTAGATCTAAGATAATTCTAGTCTGATTTAACAATATAAATTTTATCAAAACAAGATTTAGAGAGGTATTTGGACAAATCTATTTTTTTCATTGATTTTTTGATAAATCGTAGATTGTGCCGAAGAGCATTGTGGTGGACATCTGAACATTCAAAACGAATTATTCTTCAAAAGATTATTCATTTGAGAGGTTTTGAGACAAATCGATATTTTTCTGCGAAAATTGATGTTTTTTTTTTGCTAGGGATGATGCCCACATAAGCTCTAAGCTTGTGCGTGGGTAATGGGAAGGATGATGATGAGATATGAGTTTGTAACAGTATTCAAGACCTTTGAATTATTACTAATTACTAATAATTGAATTATTACTCTTATGTATTTCTCATTAAGAGAACACTCGAGAGGTTTAAGATGAGATTCCCTGATATTGATCTCCTAAAACTAGTTTTCTTCTTGGGGCAAGGTTGTCCTGGGACAAATCGATATTTTCGTAACAATATTCAGGACTTGAGAGAATGAAATGAGAAAACATTGAATATTTATAGAGGTCTGTGACAAGATTCGTAGATATGAGTCTGCATAAACTCTGGCTATCACCGCTAAAATTAGATCAATTAAGGCGAATAGGGTGACAATGGAATTGAATCGAGCTTACCTGTTGATCAGCTGATTGCACCGTAGTCGCTGATTGCACGGAAGCCGACAATAGGAAGACGATGGATAGAAGGGACGCCAGGCATCTCTGAGCTAGCGCCATCATTCGTCGGGGATTAGCTAGGGCCAAGTGGTGAGCTGCCGATCATCAGCGACTAATCGCGGCGCCAGACCCGCTTCAAACGCCCGCATCTTGCGTTTCACAATGTAACGGTACGTTTGCCAATGACCCGCACATGCTAATGCCAACCACCGCCATTTCTTGATCAAGTCCTCCGCTCGCTTCTCTCTCCTGACCCTGAGTAACCTTTCTACCGAGACTACTTCGGATCTAGTTCAACTGGGTGTCCGCACTGCACTCTGGAGGGGGCAAATCAAAGGTCATGATTCACCCAACTTCCTTGTTTCCAAGAACTATTCTGCTGATCAGCTGATTGATGCCACTTGTTGCCAAGTTCTACCTTGCTGGTCAGCTGATTGATCATCGGCTCGTACACCGGAGCAATAAGCAATAGGCAATAAGCAACATTTGGATCATATGATCGTCTACTCTATAGAAACAAATATAGCAGGATCCAATTCAACTTGTCAGAAATCAGCTGTTTCAAAGAGCAATATCACAATACTTAACCTACAAATGCTGAATCTTGAAATTTGAAAGTTAGGAACTTGTCTGAGGTTTTAAACCCGATCAGGGATTCTACTTATCAGTGATTCGTGGAATTATTAGAGACGCACCAGAGAGAAAAGAAGAAGAAGAAGAATTATTATCTCTAAAATATGCACCTTTACTGCTGCACTCTTTCCAGAAAATAGGGCTAGCAACTCCACCCTGGAATAACAATTTGACGTCCAAAAATAAGAATTAAATATTTTGCTTTATATATTAATTCTATGGAAAACTATCAGAGCAGGAATGGTGCCGTACTACATACTAGAGAGCTCAAAGTTGAGTGCTTAGTAACGAAAAAATACAGAATATTGTGATGGATGAAGTTGACATATTCATTACATCAATAGATGAAACCACTGAAAGTTGAGAAAGTTGAATCTTTCATTTGAACTGTGGTTGGAAAATGATTAAGATCAATGTTATAGAAATATAAAATGATCAGTCAACTTGAATTCAGAAGTACCTAGTAATCAAGCTGGCCGGGTATTATCGCATGGTATTGGATTACTGGATGTGTTCTTTTCCCCACTTTTTATAATAGAGTCGATCGTTACTTTATTCATTTAATATTGAAGTTTTCGAGATAATATAAAACATTACATTTATTGGAATCATTGAGAATAATGAGATAAATAAAACTTGTAACCAAAAAACAATGAACATTGTAAAAACTAAAATGGTTCATGAATTTTGAAAGTAGCCTACAATAAAAATAGACAGCGATATTTTACATGAGTGGGTGAAGATAGGACAACCTATTTTTGATGATGAAAGATGAAATTCAACGACTTTTCAACGTGTTCTCCGAAACACGAGAATGGCCCGAGAAAAATATTCTAGTCAGTCCAGGCCTGGGACCACTAGCATAAACCAACAATAAACCCTCTCAGATACGGCCACTCCAATCCAATATAGATATCATTGTCTTAGTCTGCAAGAAAAGATATCTTATTAGTCTGCAAGTACCTCCAATACTAATTTGAAATTTGTCATACTGTAATCTCAGTTATTAGAGAATTTGATATTTTGGCCTTACACTGGATGAAAATTTGAATTGGAAGCAACAGATTGAAATGCTAAAGGAGTCTTTAAGATTCTATTTGATAGTTTTCCATCCTATTAAAATATATCCTTATCATTTTAATGTAATGAAAGATCTTTTAAGATTGATAACAGGTAGTAGGTTTGATGCTAATACATTCCTGCTGTTCCGTCATCTTGGTGGAAAATTGTTTACTGTCCGCCCTTCGCCAGACTCAGAGGCAAACTGCAGCCTCTCTTGTCAGATGTCTTAGACCTAATTGCACTCTCTTCCGTAAAACGTTCATTTTCTTGGCGCCTGGATTCTGTAATGCTTTGCCGCTTGACATGAAATTTGCTGCATCTAAAAGTAAAAATCATGTGAAAAGAAGAATTAAAATTTGTCTTTTGTCTTTCACTCCCGAATATCTAGAAAGTCTGTTTCAAATTATTATTTGATCGTTTACACTAATTTATATTCTCTTATTTTTTTTAGAATTTTTAATGATTATTTCTCCTCTTACTTTTCCATCTCCTACTTCTCCTTATTTTCCTGCTAATTTCACATGACTTAATTTTCAAACAGTTTTAATTCAAAATTTCTTTCATTTTAAAGGGTTTTCTTCCCTTAAAATTTTCTCGACTTTCTATTGCTTTTGGGGTTTTTTCACTTGTAAGACTCTCTCCAGCGGTCCGTAAGTTATATCTCATGTGCTCGAATGTACGTTCTCTATTAGTTCAATTTTGTATTGTTTCTCAATTATTTTGTACAATTGTGTATGAATATTATTTTGTTATTTATTTTTTCTAATAATAATAATAATTTCGTGTAACCTGGCTGGCTCAGGTCTGGTGTCAGAGTTTTCAGGTCACTCCTGATCAGTTCAGGGTCTCTGACTTGACTTTAAGACTGTTTTTTTAAGCAGCCGGGACCAACGGCTTAGCGTGTCCTCCGAAACACGAGGACGATTTTTTCTAATTATTTTCCTTTTCTGACATGAAATGTGTATTTTTGTATTGAGAATAAAAAATATAATTAAAATATTTAACTTCACCGCAGGTACAGGAGTGGCAGTACCGTAGGCTATGATAAGCCTCTTTACGATAAAAGCCTCTTGTACTAATAACTCATCTGGTATGATTGAGTCTATTCATATGACCGTACATCACAATCCTGGACTGTAATCTTGAACCGAATGCTTATTAACCGTATGATAGCTAAAGTCATCATTGGTCTCGAAGTAAAACATTATTACGAAATATTATCGCAAACGTCGGATGAAATAATTGAACAATCAAAATCTGTTGCTAATCTTTCACTTTCATCTCTTGAATTCACTTATACTTTCGTTTGAGAGAGCATCACACAAGCTCATCACATCAATGAATGAGACTTTCTCCGCAATAAATTGAAATGGCAAAGGGTCGGCAAGCCTTTTCGGCTGGTAGCGTCTCTGAAAAGATTGATCCCTGAAAATCGATTACCCTGGGAAGTGCGAAATGTGACAGTGGGTGGCAGAAGGGCAAAGGGTGTAGGGGTGTAGTGTAGGTGGAAGGGTTTGCGAATCTCGAATCTCGGTTGACATTGACCTGGAGAAGTGCAACACGAGGCGACACGTGCTACCCCCCACCCACACCCCCAATCAACTCACAACCCCAACGTTCTCTATTTATTTATTGTCTGACCTATTTATCGGTGTTACCTCTATGTACGCATCAGAGCCCCATCTCACTTCTGCCATCAAACAAAGTTTTAGCGGCACCAAAGAAAACTTTTCAGTTCGCTTTTCAAAAACGCCTCGCGATTCAGTTCACTCCACACACGAACTGTTCGAGAAAACTATTTGAAACGTGAAGACGCTCTTTCTGCTTGAATTACTCGAGCGGAATTCTCCTTTTGACGACTGTTCTCCTTCTAATAAGAGCATTAAGGGAATACTGATTCCCCTTCGTAAACCAATTACTGCATGCTCCAGCTGCATAAACATGATCATTGCTGATGACATACACGATGCATTCGACTATCGTGTAAAGAAAATCGAGAAAATTGATATCCAATATTGTAGATTTCTGTCATTTTTGTAATAGTCTTCTCAACGTCGATAACGAGTTCTTTTCAGTGCTCTGCAAATACGGCTAGAAAACAGTAGTGTAAAGTTTTCAAACGTTATGTGCTGTCATGTGGAAACTTTTTTATGCGTCTTGTTGCAAGTATTAAATTGCAGTACACTCTCAGGGATGGGGTATTTCATTCACTCTTTCAATTTCTACTTTGAATCTTTCAATCAGAAGATTTCACACTAATGGTCGATTTCATGTTTGTTAAACCTGCAAACTATAAGGCTAGGCGTACATCGGTTAGTCAAGACAAGACAAGATGAGATTAGTCACGGTACTTTACATAGTTGCTTATGAAGCTACACACACCGATTAGTCATTGCATCAGTGTGTGCTGCTTCATAAGCAACTATGTGAAGTACAGTGACTGAAAGTGACTAATCTCGTCTTGTCTTGTCTTGACTAACCGGTGTACGCCTAGCCTACCTGTTCAGGTGAGCTTTACTAAGAGACATGATGGTTTTTCAAAGTTGTCTGTAATGTTTTTCAATTTCTTTCAATCTGTAGAAAATTAAACATTAACAGTTAAACATGTGATAGCTTCCACAAAACCCTTTAACAGGTAGCTTTTAAATAGCTCACAAGATAGTGATGAAATGTGATGAGCTATAAAAGATTTGACCTTTTATTACAGTCGTTTCCTTCACTGCGTATAATTATGGTTTCTTTGTTCAATTGCAATCTTTTAATCAAGACTGAATGAAAATACAGTTTGATGTTGATCAGGATTTTTTTATAAATAACGAAAAACTACAATAGTAACAAATAGTAACAAATATCAATATTTTCCAAACCCCATTAAAGTTTTAAAATTCTAGAGAATTTAGTCTCTAAATATTTAATTTATTATGATTCTGATTGATTCTGATGACCCCCTCATCTCTTCATGGGATATTTTCCACCGTCAACATTTTTCGATCGAAAACCTCAATCGGGGAATAATTTAACTTTTTACAGCTCTGCTTTTGTCTATCAATATTGTTCCAGTATCATTCAAATCCACTTCATCAAATTAAAAGTGAATTATCGGCTGTGGGTTGTAGCAATAATGATATCGGGGTAAGCTCATAGAAATTTTAAAAAAAGGAAGAAATTAAACTATTTTTAATAATCAGTCTTATGCACTGAATCATCATTGCACTATATCAATCATAAAATAATTATTATGAATAATCGAGTTTGAATGCATATCATTTGAAAAATCGCACTTATAAAATTTTGCTTCATAGAAATAATTATATGAGTTGTTATAGTATCATAACTTGTCAGAAAACAGCTGATTTAACGTCAGTAAACGAGCGAACATCAATCAGCTGTTTTCTGATAAAATATTCCTGCTAACAAATTTTAGCTCATATGAACTACGATTTTTCAAATAAATAAAAACAGATCACATGGCCAACTCATGCCTCAAATTTAAAAATAACAATACATAATAATCATAATTCCTTTTAATTTTCTATAGATAAATAAAAACAGAAATAAAGGGGAATAGGAGCAGCTTATGTGTTTCGATATAATTCATAATGGAACCGCTCATAAAACGTTAGTGTAGTTGTGTATTTCACGATTGATCATGTGATTGAAAATGCATGTCTCAGCAGCTGAAATAATCTTGTCTCACTCCCACAATCACCGCTCTCACTTTTCTCATCATTTACAGCCGACAGAAATTTGTTTTTGCCGTCAGCTGATTCCTAAAGGATCGATTTTTCTATCCTTGAAGTATAGGGATGGGACCAAGTAAAACTAATTTTTGTATCACAAACCTCCTATATTCATCAAATTCAGATTGAGATTTGGACATATACATACATAAATACATACATAAATACATACATACATAAATATAAACATACAGAAATTGCTCGCTTAATATAATAGGATTTTAGTTCAATAGACATAGTTTTGATGGGGGTGGATTGAAGAGTCACCGCAATAATGTGCCCATATGTTTCCTCTTGATCTACCTGTATCTTCTCTTCATGATAGTACCATAGAGAAAGAATACGCAAGCATTATTATTCGAGTATTCTTTCTGTGTGATGATACTCAGTAAGGAATTATGAAGCCAATCATAATATGTATGAGCTTCTTACTGCTACATCCACTCTCTAGCTGAAATTGCATTTGAATGAGACCAGCTTGGAAATCTCTTTTCCTCGGTCTTATTAAGCTCGTAACTTAGACTTCTAGACTTGTAGTTACACTAGAAAAAAAGAGGTGAGCCATTCTATGTACGGATGGGAAGTCTAAAATCATAAAAAACAATTGCAGTCTATCAATGAACTCAACTCGAAGCGCTTTGGGGTATACGAGGAAAAATTTTTCAAGTTTGAACTACCTATGAAACTACTCTTGAAGGATGTTGCATGTTAGGATATACGGTAGCACTTTATAATCTCCGTTAATGTTGAAGTTGAAAGTTGGATAACGATCATTTTCATTGACAGGGCACCAATTTTTCAAAGGAAAAGTAGTCTATAAAGAGAATGATTGTGTTTAGTCATGACCGTATGAGTAATTTTCTAACGGAAATTCAACATTATTTATACATGCTATTACAGTATAAGTTTGTTTGAAAGGCAGATGTTACCTTGATCTTCTCTATTTTCGATGGTTCATTTAGGTAGAATATAGATTTTGATTTTTGCGCAAGAGTGGAGAGAAACTGGTATTTTAGAAAATATAGTTATTGGAAGAAGAATATAAACACACCGCAATATCAAAATAATTGCTATCGATATTAAAATTAAACCACGAAAAGAAGAGTTGTCTACATTCTTAGCAAGGTAAGACTTACTTAGCCTACTGAATACTAATTTGAATAGGCTTCATTTAGTTGAGCGGGCATCTGTGAGAGTGCACTGCATTCAAGAATCGAAGCCAACTGTAGAAACAGCAGATAGAAAACCAACTACAGATCGCTTGACTTGAGTAATTAACGAAAAAAAATACAATTTATTCTAAGGTATTATATCAGACAGTTGAGTTTGTGAAACTCTGGAATAAATCAACTCACTCATGTAAACAACATTATCAATATTAAAATCTTGTTTAACTAAACTGTTTCCTCAACATAATCAAAGAAATGTTCGACTATGAAAATAAAAAATACAGCAGAAATTTGGAAATTATTTCAGTGCCTGTAGAATTGCAATCTCTTTCAAGTAGATAGCAAGTAGCCATGTATACAATGATCATTGTTGAATACATATTTTTTAAATGCTCGGTCCATTCCATAAAAATCTGATGATTGAAGATTGATGGATGGTGTATGTTCATTCAGACATAAAATAAATTTGATTGATTTCATACCCTTCAGGACGGTAGGTAACATGAGTGGATTGCGCAGTAAAAATTACTTAGATCTGAACCTAATTACCATAGAAACGGCCCTCAAGCTAGTCAATCCATCACTGAAAATACGTCATGTTGGATGATGAAGGTACTATCAAAGACTAACTATACAGTCTATGGTAATGGAGTTAGTCTATGGTACTATGTTCACGAGGCGAGTGACTCATGAAATTGAAAACATTATTCATTGTTCCTTGAACATTCTAACCTAAAGCTGGAATAAATGGGAGGTCTACCTACGTCCTTCATCAACAAGGAAGAAAAGTAGAAAATCTGGTAGAAATGTAAGATGAGTCACACCTCAGAAGGGAGTAAATTAATAAACAAATGTTAAAGATTTCTAGGAGGGTTGCATTATTTTTCCAACTAGAATTCTGAGCCAACAGAAATACATGTCAATCGATCGCTTTCGATTTATATTGGTTTGGTTCAAATCGTATGTGAAGATCCAGTGTCAAACAAGCAACAATATTTTTATTGGCATGTCCTTCATAAGAATATGGAACTAGGCATCAGAGCAGATAACATCAGATGTCTGTACAATGATACTTCAGTTCAAGGACAATCGATTAGACCTACATGCTTCATTTATGGGTCATGTTTACCTACTATCAATCCATCAACATGTTGAAGAATATTATTCAGGTCGATGCTTGTCTTGCCTTCGTTTGTGTTCCTTCTCAAAATTATAACTGTCATAAAATTTTATTACTCCAATTATTGTATGTAATGAGGTCTAATGAATCATCAGCCAATATTAAGTAGTTTTCATTCAACTGGGTGAAAATACGTTTCCGTTATCTGCTACATTACCACTTCTCGGTGATTTGGAGATTACCTAGAATGAAAAATTCAAGTTCTCCATAATATGGATTTACTGCAATGTAGATCGTAATCCGCTACTTTCAACTACGGCAATTGATTCAACTGTCATAAAATAACGCCTTCTAATAACAAAACACATAAATAACGAAAATAAAATATTGTTTCGTGAATAACGAAACACATGCAACAAATCCCTATTGAGCTCCGTAAACGGCGTCATCTTACAGCAGTTGTATTTCAATTGGATTTTCGTGCAATTAGCCGTATGATGACTTTCAATATTCCTATCTTGTTATAGGAGGAAATTCATGTTTGATGTCAATCAATCTGTCAAGCTGTATAGTATTCAATAGCCTGGAGTGGAATACTATCAGTGCTGGTGCTGTTAATTATATTGGATTAATTCATATTAAATTAATTAAATTCCTTTTCAAATCCGACGTATTTACACAGTTTCAGCAAACCGTGCTATCAGTTCTATTACTTGTTTAATTTTAGAACTTATTTGAGTTGAAATGAGCTCTGAATTGTTAATCTCTCTGAACATGTAATCGATTGCTGCTGTGTTAGGGGGACGATTCCCTCAAATCCAATCTAATTCGACTGTAGACGAAGTCGGACGCTCAAGACTCATCACCCATTAGATTGACTCCCGGGAGAGACAAGTTTATTCTGTATTGTAATTGGGGCTAAGTCCATTAACAACTTGCATGGGACACTGGTATGTATAGTGTTGGGGGTATTTCAGCATGGACGCTTTCGAGAATACTGTCCAGACTCTGCATCAGAATGCATTCAGCTCTATGCATTAGAGCTGTTAAATTACAGAATGTTGCATAATATGAAATAAAATTGCAACTCTCTTTCTACTAAGATGAAAGCTATTCCCCAGGAACAAAGAAATTCATGAGAATGTAAGAGAAAAAAGATAGTTTCCATATTTTTCTATCACCCTTTTTCAGTGTTTATATCATAGACTAACCATATAGTTAGTTGGCTAACTAACTCCCATAACGACTCATAACTTTCTTCTCAATATTTTGATTAAATAAAAATATATTTGAAGTTGATAAAATTACATATTTAGATTATTTATTTCTTGTGTTATCATAATAATTGGGAACATTCGCTAATAATTATGATGATTCAAGTGATCTGTCGGTACAATTTTCTCAAGACCTATTCAAGATAAAGACTTCTAAGCAATCTGATTATATCAACATAATCTTCTTTAGAAGTCTACAAGATACATATAGTGCATATACATAAACTAGTTACATTATATCTATTTTGTAACTTTTTCCTTGTCACCTGAATTCTTTGAGTTGCCAGAAGAGAAAAACATCGGAGGCATTTTAGGGACAAAATCACCAGTGAATGAGAGTTATTCAATATGGGAAAGAATTTACAGAATTCGGATGAGGAGAATCTTTATTCTGCTGATCGAGAAACAATCATGCTGCCGTTCTCTCATAATATGAAGCAATCATCAAGCATCATGGATTCTTCTCAAGCTCATGTAATTCGTGGTGATTAGAAAAATATCATGATGGGTCAATAATGTATAAACTCTGCGCCAAAATTAGCTTAATGATATTACATTTTTTCCACCATTATTATTGCTGGTGGAGTAGAGTAGATTGAAGTAGAGCTGAGCATGCTTTTGTATCAAGAATTGAATCAAAACATCCAGATTATCCCTGTATTGTTGTTGTTTTTCACTTCTCTGCAAACTGCAACTGAGAAAAAGCAACAGATTTACAAATCGAATGCTTTAAGCTCACGAGCACAAAGTCTAGTTAATTAGTAGGCTGTACAATGAACCTGATAATTTTGAAAAGCGTTTAAATATTCACAAGCGTTTCTTCACCCAACATCCAGTTTCCGTTTCCGCTAGTTGTAAATGTAATGTTTCAGCTCTTTACAAGGTCATTAAACTGATTTTTTTTTTGTCTAAAACGCTGCTATTTGAACTCAGAGCTTGCATATATTAAATAAGTACATTTGTGAACGTTATAAAGATCGAACACATTGATCAGGCAAGTACCTAATTGTGATCCATAAACAGTCAGTCAACAGTGAGATGACCCCATTAGGAAGACCTTCTCGTCGAGTGTTGTAAGCCTCTTTGCTTTGCTCGTCAACTGGAGAGGGGGTCATGATGCAAAGTTGTTAGGAACATGACATGAAGGTTGACCTTCTGTCATTGTTCATTCAATTGTATAAAAAGTGTCTTTTCAAATTATAACAATCAGTTTTGGAAATATCTCAGTTGTGTGTTGTGTGTTCATTGCAAATCGATTTTCCAACTCTCTCCGTCATGTTTCTTCGAAGTTTTCTGTGCAGTGCCATCTTACTGTCAATCGGATCATCAGTCAAAGCAGCAGTGAGTAGTGAAAATAAAAAGTAGTAGTGATTTAAAGTAATTCAAGATAACTATAATCGGGTGTTAATAAGAGTGACGATAAGTCCAAATCAATCTTTATTTTCATTTGAGTTATTGTTATTCAGGTATTGTTTTCAGATTTGTAGATGATGCCCATTGCATTTGTTGGGAACTTTCTCCTCCATCTTAGAAGGAATTTACGAATATCACAATTCACCTGAATATATTACACTTGACTGAATTTGAATAGGTATTTTGTAGCTTATATCGTGAAATATCATTCTCATATTCGATGGAGTATAGGATAGACTTGGAGGAAAGGAATCACAGTGCAAATTCCGCGAGTGCTATATTCATACGTGTGAAAATGTACTTTAACCTTTAGAAAAGCTTAGTATTGGCTCTCTCATAGATGTGATTTTCCAATTTCATATGAAATATATCATGACTAAAATTAATGTGATAAATTTTATCGTCTGATCTTGTTGTTAATATTGATCTATGTACTACCTGCATTATCTGCAGTTTCTTCATTGTTGAGCAAAGGCATGATTCCTTCTCCAATACATAAGACAATGCAGACCTATCAAATTTAGACGTGATTACATACAATATGTGAAAATCTCATTATTTTCTTCGTGTAAATTATTTCAAATTTCTCCACAACTATAAAATCTCAGAAACTCTTTGTTTGAAAATTAAACAAATGAATATCAACCCTACTAGTACGTCTTGACAGTTATCTGATCAGTGTTAATTGTTTCTATAATGCAAACTGTAGAGTTCCATAATATCATGAGGATTAATTTTAGATGATGAACTTTAGTTTCTGCTGAGCCTGTTGTTTCTCTCCCAAATCATGAAGATAAATTGTGTTTGTATTAATTAATGAATTCGATTGAATCAACTTGTTAACAAACGTATGCAACTAATGATTTATTACTTTGGTTCACTGCTTCTGTAACTAGAAATAATATTACTCAGGAATATGGATAGTGATAATATATTCTTGAAAGTCTGAGCTTATGAACAGTTATACTTATGAAAAAGACAAATTCATGGAAAACAGTAATCCCTCTTGCATTTGGTCACTTTGCACTCGGAAATTACATACGGTATAGTCCATTGAAGTTTGAGTCATGATCACGTTGACAATTTGCAAACCACGATGACACTGGTGGTCACCGACTCCCAAGACAAGTTTGCTCATGATGCGCGCTGTGATTCATTTGCGAATCAGACACATGCACGTCCACCTTTGGAAGGAGAGAGAGAGAGAGATGCAGTTTGCGCTGTTTTCACAAACCGAACTTGAAATGAGCAAATATTGCAACGGACGACTCATTCGCAGTCTGACTCCGGAGACGAAGCCAGGGTTGCACGGTGAATAATAGACAAATCGGACCTCTGGTTGGATGCAATTTGCATTTTAATAGGCGCAGACCAGTCAGAGGAGTCCCTTGTGTAGGCAGCGGCAGTAGCTTCACGTGGTTGCAGCTCGCTTCATTTGTTGCCATCGTCTTATCCCTCATTGCCGGCTCTTATCTGTATGCATGTCGCGCGACAAATTCCACCCCTGCGCGACACCGCATCAACCCCACTCGGTTAACAGCTTTGTTGTTCGATTCTCAATCCAATATGCGCTGGCCATGCATCCGACTTTAATCAACTTTCAATGCCGCCGCCGCCGCTACTAGTTCTAATTGACCTTATTCCTTCTTTCTGTTAGGTTTTACGAAAGCTTGCTCTGATTTGCAATCACACAAGCTCAGAATTTGCGATTGGCAGTACAGTATCATTACAATTCCCAATAATTCACACGTACCTGTGTGTCAAGTCAAAGTAAAATTGAGAAAATTATTTGACTTCTCTATTGAAGATTAAATTAATATGTCATTGTTGGACAGCATTGAATTAGTGGCGAAGCGTGGTATACTTATTTGGTCATCGCCTGGTATATTTCCTATAGGAAATATACATATAAGTATACCACGCTTCGCCACGACATTGAATAGCGAATAATGGAATGTGAATTAAATGTATTGTATATACATTTAATTATATATACTATTGCCTATCTATTGTATACAGTATACATGTACTCTCAAGCCGTTCTGATTATTTGGATATTTCTCAATTGAATATATACTTACATTGAACTAGATTAGGTCAATTATAAATCATTTTTATCTTCTGACACAGTAGATAACCTACAAACTCTAGTACACAGATGTTGTTGCCGAAACATTTTTGTGATTTTATTCAGTAAATAAGTGTTTTAGGGAGTATATATATATTTATATTTTCATTTTCATTTTGTATTTTTATTAATTTTATCATCAATTATAATATACAGATACTGTAGCATCAACTTCTTTTTTAATTTGCTCTCCATAGTTATTCGATGATAATGGATTATGAGCTCTATTGAATTGATATTAATTAGGTGAAAAAGTCAAAAGATTGATATATATATAATATATGATTATTTTTTTAGACTCTACAAGGAATATGACATAAGCTATAGTTATAGGAGAAAATATATTGGTACCGATTGCAACCGATATGAACAGTAGGATATTATATTATAGGAATTCCCACCTTAATCCTTACACAAACGTCAAATTTATCACTTCCAGCGTCCCGCCTTCCATAAAAATGTGAATTGGAATTTGAGACGCTAGAGGTAATTTGAATTGAATGAGAGAACAGCACGTGTAAAGAACTCAAACTCTTCTTTATTCACTTACATTTCCTTCAGTATGCTAATTCAATTATTGCTCTTTTGTACCAAGGAGACGCTTGAAAAATCAAAGTGAATCTTTTACGGATTCGCCACTTAATCCTTTATAATTTGAGCAACGGACATTTCCCTCGTTTGAAGACGAATTTCCTCCCTCTCATCAAAAAGAACTGCATTCGATAGCATTCATCAACTAATTAGAAATTTCTGTGTCAAACGAGAATTTTCTCGATCATATTGTGTTCGCGCTTGAGAGCAGAGTTACGTTCCAGTCAATTGTTCTATGATTTTTAGTAGGTCATTGGGCCAATCAAATCAAATAATTGGATAATAAAGTTATCAACTCTATTAAAAAACTTTTTTCATGATTCCGATATTTCTTGAATGAAAAGAGTACACTCAATATAGAAATTCAACAGCCTCAGAGAATTTCCAATGGTCGGCATTGTAGAATTATTTTTCACAGTGTCAAGTTATATTCCTCGCTTGGAACATTGAGTACAGCTCTATAAAAATTTTAAATCAAACCTTTGTATCACCTTTATTACATGGATGAGGTAATACATTTTCTTACTTCGAGATGCAAGTTGTTACAAACTTCTCAATTTCTGTTAGAGATTAGTTTTCTTGTTTTCCAGTGGCAGTGGTGAGTGGTAATCTTTTGCAATGAATCCTATTGATCATAGATCAATCTAGATAGGTGTTTAGAGCTTTTCTCTGTATAGAACGTAAGAATTTGAGAACTGAGAATTTTGAGACTTGAGAATTTTGATATTTTTTCTAAAAATTGAGAATTTGAACGTGAGAATTTATCTAATTTCATTAGAGAAATCAGAGTGCCATAGAATGTTATCTCATATCAGAGTAACATCATCATTGAAAAGGACTATGAAAAAGGCATGAAACTACTGAAGTTCAACTGGAAATCAATAGATTTCTAATTCCCAGTATACGACTGATAACAACCAGCAATATCTTCCCATTGTTTAATTTAACTTTTGAGACAAAATATCAATTTTATTCGCCTACTGAGGAATCGTAGAGAGAGCAATTAATTTCTTATTCGATTTTTCATGTATGTAGCCTACTGAAAAATCCCCTATGCAATGCACTTAAAACAAAAACCATTTTCTTGAATCTCTCCACTGAAGTTCTGTTAACTTCTTCCAGAAACGACCGCCTCTTCCGAGCTCAAATGTCCAGCTACACCACAACGACACACAACACCCACAACTGACGACTATTGTCACTCTCGAAATTGACACACAAACCAACGAGAGCCATTTAACCGTCCACAACATAACCGCTGAAGAACCTGAATCGTTGGAAATTCTTCCGCCCAAAAAACCGAACGGAAACTCTTGCCGATGCGGTAGGTTGCAGCTATTCTATTACATTGCATGCTACTCCTCTATGACTTGAATTTGCATGGATGCAATGGATATGTTGCAACAGAAAGTTGAAACAAAATCTAATATTTACCCATGAAATGCTAGTTGCTGAGAGTTTCTCTAGTCTGCGATGGAAAGATCTAACTACCTAACTACCATGGCCTATTTTTCCATTCTTATTTTTTTGATAGATCAAGTCATAAAATCTATCAGTTTAAAGGATCAACGGATTTCAAAACATGAAATCCTCATTCTTGAAAAAGGAAGGAAATATTCAATAAAGAATATTACACAGTTGATAAACAAGCACCTTTCTAGAAATAGAATATAATCACTTTAAATATGGAATTTAGCATCTGCGACTTTAACTGTGTATTGTGTGGATCGATTTGTTCGTAGTAGTGGATAATGAAGCTTAATGTTTAATGATATTTTGATTATAAATGATGATTTTGCAAAAATTATCATAATATGATAATTTATTATCATTAAATATTATTTTGATTCAAATAATCAGATCCTTAATTTACATTTTTTTTGCTGTGGTGATGCCCACACAAGCTCTCAACTTATGCGTGGGTAATGGGACGGATGATGATGAGAGATGATCATCCAAATAAATAATTTACAATTTTTAATATTGTTAATAATCATATCTTTGATTCAACTGTCAATGGAATAATTAGAAGGAGCACTTTCAGGATACCACGAAGAAATAATATTCCATTTTTCCATAAATTACTTAAGCTATATCAACATAGAAACTTTTCCACTGATGGCGATTTCGAATCTGAGAAATCATCAATTTATTTTAGGGATTTGTGCTTTGATCAATTCATCAGATTTTATATTCAATAATTTTGATTGTGAGCTCCGTTATCATTCCAAATAACCGATCTCTCACACATTTAGCCGACTAATGAAGAATTGTTTACACAAGAAGAAACCATCAAATTTCACATGCTCAAGTAGAAACCTTCATCCAAGAAACATTCTTGACCTTTCTACTTTATTGCCAACTGTATTTATTGTATAACTTTTGCACTGGATTTGACGTTTCCATCACTTGAGTGAACTACACAATTATTAATGAGTAGCTCTACGAACTTCAAGTTTCAGTTTGTTCAGTTTGTTTCCCTGTTCTTTAACCACTATCATTAATTTGCATCCAACTCTATATTCGCAGTTTGTGGCGTAAGTAGTCGAACGATGCGAATAGTCGGTGGAAATGAGACCAAAATCAACGAGTTTCCCTGGATAGCTATGCTGAGCTATAAGGGGAAGTTCTATTGTGCAGGTGCATTGATAACACGTCAACATCTATTGACTGCGGCTCATTGTGTCGAAGGGTGAGTTTTCAAACTATACTAATATATTACTAATCTTTGATAAATTAACTAGTTTCATAATCATAATAACACTATTATCCTACCAACTTACCACAACTCATGGAATCAATAGCAGTTACAGAATACAGTAGTTACTGCTTACAATACTTGTACTACAAAAATTAAATTTTGTTTGAACTGGTTTTAAATAATTTGTTTTCCAACATAATAACATATTATATTATGATGAATCAATACTTGTACAGCAATGTATTAGGTGATCATTCTTTGTTAAAAAAAACGTTTTAGAGGAACGTTTTACTACATTTTTGAAACAAATACAATAATTAGGATTTGATCCCTATTCATGATTTACTATGTGATAATAGGACACCTGGACAACTTATTTTAGCAACTCGATTGACTAGGAAAATTTTAATGTACGTTTACGCATAATCGTGAAAAACTCAATCTTTTTCAGAGACACTTATAAATCACTTTCTGCAGAGAATATTGGATTTTTCTTTTTTCCGTTTTATCAGACATAATAATCTTTTCATTTGTCTTGTGCATAAAATTTCATCAATTACTTCTATTTTTCAATCTTCCTTTGTAGACTCTCCTTCTCCTCTTCAAGCTTCTATTTCCTTCCATTCTAGACCTCGTACCATTTCTTCTATTATGCTTTCATTTCTGGATTATCAGCTCCGTGCTTTTGAAAAGTCATAGCTCTCTTTCCAAAACTAAGTTCAAAACTTACCGTCAATGCACAGAAATCTATTCATAAACTTCTAAACTTTCCCCAACTGTAGCTCGAATTCCTGAAAAGGTTGTGGGAAATTCACGTTTATCTCCCACATACAACATACAAGCCCGAAAAGCTTCTACGATTCAATCGGAATTATAGGTCACATGTCATAGCCTTCTTATTATGTTGAATATTGTATTTGAAATATGTATACTGATAGATGAACGAATATTTTCTGCATCTATTCCCAGCTTGAAACACAAAGAAATGTCTGTGCTCCTTGGTGAACATGATCGTCGATTGAGAAATGAGACAGAGCTGACTAAGAGAAAAGTGGCAAAAGTAATGGCACATCCAAATTTCACCATTTCAAACTTCAACAACGATATTGCCATTTTGAAGCTTGATGCGCCAGTAAATATTCAAGACTCAAATCTCAGAACAGCTTGCCTACCTCAAGACAGTGAGTACAGCGTATTTATATAATTTTTAGTGTTATAATAAAAATATTCTTCCAGATACTCAGACAGTCATAACATTGACTTGTTTGCGAGCCGGATCACATCTTGTTCTTTTGCCGGATTGCACCAAAGGAGATTAGCAAAATTCGATGTAGGTTTGCTCAGCGCACTCAAAATAGCTTACCCCAGTTAGTGCAAAGTATCCTTTCCTTTTAATGAAGTACTGTAACTCTTCTTCAAGAAGTATATGTCTCTAGATTATATTTCATTTCCTCCATTCTTGCAGCTCTGTTATTCAGCTTTTGTAGTGAAAAGTGAGTAGGGAATAATGTGTAGAAGAATAAAATTGTAAGTAAGGTTCAAGACCATTTTTGGTCTTTAATGAATCAGAAAGTTTCATTTTCTCTTAACAATAATAGATACACATCTATTTCGCTTGTGCTTGTGAATTGAGCAATAGTTCATGTTCAGTTAACCACTAGGCTTTATTAAAATTTACCATTCTCATAGATTACAACGTACTGTAGGTAGTTTTACCATAGAGAAAGTAAACGCCAAGTAGATGAATAATCAGATAGGGACGGGTGTTTACATTTTTACTGTACGGCGAAAATAGTTCGTGACAGGCGTTAGGCGAGTTCAGAGGTCTCGCCGATCGCCCACTTTATTAACACAGCAATAAGCAAGTGTTTGAAGTACTCTCGATTCCTCAGAGGTATCGCCACCATCGTGTCCTTTTTCTGTCATTCACATATTTAACATAGGGATAAATCATCTACTTGCTTATGCTTTTTCTATGGTTCTACAAAGTTAACATCATTTCTAAAAAGTAATAATAATTTTTAGGCTCAAATATAATACCATATTAAATTTACCAATAAAGTAGGTTCTCTTTGCTACAATGATAGAGAGCTGAGATATCTGCTACATGTATTTATATGGAAATGCATACATGTGTTGTGCAAATGCACCATTATTGGCCACCGTACTCAATTGCAATTCATCAACAAGTGTATCTATGTGTAGATTTCAGACGCACAATAGCGGCGTCTCCAGTTTAAATGGGTTTCCTTATGGGTTTCCTTACCTGGAATGTCTTACCTAGAATCTGGCGCTGACATCGATGAAGCCCATAACGAAGTTTGCTCGATTATTAGATGCATCGTAATAGTGTTACTATAGGACGCTTTGTTTTGTGAATAATTATGTTGGCGTTCTCAAGGCAGGCACTCAGACTGCACTCAGCTTGCCTTTCAATGTGCTCTGACAATGTCAATTATTCAAATTGACACCGACACGGTAATGAAGCATGCGGCTCGTATGTCTTGCTGCAACCGCCACCGCTACGCTACTAGTAAGTAGCAAAGCTGCTGAGAAAATTGACTAGATTCAGCATATAATCGCCCTTCACAATGAATTGACTCAATATTGCCCAACTTCATATCACAGATATTACATACACTTCTCCGACCTTAGACAACTGGAATTCTGTGTAGTAAACCTGTGAAAATTGGTTTGGCCTATTTAAAAATTTAAAAGGAAACATTCAGTGGCCTACATTTTGGCCTACATTCAATTGCATTCGGGCTACTACTGATCAAGCTGATTGAAATCTTTATGAAGACGATGCTAGATAAAATTGTAACTATCACCAATATCAATATCAACTATGTTACAAAGACACTTCAATTTATTAGTAGTTGAATTCTATTGTCTTAGCTATCACCTAGGCTTACATCTAGATAAACAGAACACTTATCTACTGGAAGTTACCGTTAGTAGTTAACTGATAGTTTACGGTTGTTTACTGGTATATTTTGATAGTTGATCGTGATGGAGATCATCACACTAAAATCAATTTGCAAACCGGTCGTAAAGTAGTGTTGAGAACTTGTTGGTAGTAAACTGATGAATAATTATTCAGTTCGTATTCAAACAGATTTCTAATCCTATCTCAAAATACCTTGAAAATCAGCCTGACAATCCTCATTCCCTTCTACCAATGAGTTGAGAAATTTAGTTTGAAACTAGTATGTTCGTAAGATTTCAAAAAATCAATTTCAAGATTCTAAATTTTACTGAAATCGGATTTGCCAGACTGAATACTACACTTGATTGGTTTACCACACACTGGAGTTGAAGTAGAGAACGTATTTTAGTGGTCATCATCTTAAAATATTCCTCTGGTGAAAGATTGATCTCTAGCCAGAATATTCAGATCTTGTTTACATTATTAGATAGTTGCATGGCATTTAATGGAAAACTTGATCAGTTTACTACTTTTTTCAATGCTTTAATTATATTTTTCAGAGAGTGCCGACTACACATCCAGAATAGGTGTTGTTGCTGGATGGGGAAGACTCAATGAGAAGAAACCCACCGCTAATGTTCTCAATAAAGTAAGTTTTGTTGAATCGCTCTCGAGCACAATACATTTTCTAGACGAAAATTATTTTGAAAATCACCATCAGTGGAAGGAAAGATTCATCTGAATTGTTTTTCTGTTTTGGAATTATCTCTGGAACCCGAAATTCTCATTTTTTCCAATTCATGTTTCTATTGATTGAAGAGAAAATACCGAACTTTCAAATTGGAATCGTCGAAAGACAACTCAATTCATCGTGTAAAACTTGTTATATCATTCGGAAATTCAGACACAAAATTGAAGTGACCCAGTTACCTTTCAGTTATTTAGGAATTCACAAACTTTCATTACAGAACAAACAAGACGTGATTTGAAGAGAAATAAGTTGAAAGTTTGTGACAAAGTCTTTCGTTCACATTGAAGCAAAACTCTGTGTCGGAAAATCGGTTTGATCAAAGATCTCCAAATTATGTAGAGAACTGCAACTACATCTATTGAGGAATTTTAGTTCTCCGCGAAATATTCTAGAAAGACAGTGATGTTATTTTGATTTAAATAAATGGTTTAAGAAATGGTTTAGTAACGTAATATTTTTTTCAATTCATTCGTATAGGACTGAGAATGAGAGACACCAAGCTCATACACTCATACTTCTAAGTATTATTTATGTTGTAATAATTAAGTATTTACTAGCCGAATTATTAACCTTTCATTTGAAGCTTCAGTATTATTCCTTCGAGGGCAACTATAACCATGGAATATTTTGCTTGAAGGCTTCTTCCATTATCTAGTGCTTTTTAACTTTATTCACAGAGAATTGAATTAGACATGTTACGTCTGAGGATAGAAAAACTCTCATTTGTAGTGAACAAATCATTTTACTGCAATATATTAGTAACGATCACTTAATTGACTAATCAATGTCAATTTACAAATAAATGTACAAAATGTTATTGTATTTTCAGGTATCAGTGCCGATAATGTCAACGGAGCAGTGCTTGAAGTCAGGCTACAGCAAATCTCGTCTCACTAATAACATGCTCTGTGCTGGATACTTGGAAGGCAAACTGGACGCTTGTCAGGTAATTCAATGGACTGATTCATTGTAGAACATCCAACATTACTGATATTTCAGGCTAATTTAAATGTTAACAGATTTACTGTTCATAGAAGCTTATTGATATTTCAGACTAATTTCAATTACACTAAAACTCAGAAACTCAAAATGATATGTAACGTTCTTTATTCATATTTATTGCACTTACGATCCATCTCTAGTGAGCTATTTCACTCTCAATAATGTTATTTTCCACAGAATTTTTTGAGAAGGTGGCAATATTTTCAATTAGTAAATCATGATGGTATTGAAATATATAAATTCTTATATTTTTCAGGGAGACAGTGGTGGTCCATTGCACTTGAACAGCTCAAACTCAGCTCACATGGAGGTTGCAGGTTTGTTCATTATTTCAAAAATTTGGACTCGAGCATCTAACATTATAATCAAATTTATCGTTCTTTCACTAGTTTTCACCTATCTTTCACCTATAAACGTATCAGTTTATAGACTTGAAAGTGTATGTTTAGCTTGTTCCTAGCTCATATTCAATACAGTGACATGGATATTTGCTGTCTATTTCCTCAATTGCTTCATAATATACCAATTTTCTTGAAGGGTAATGTCAGGGGGGAAATTTATTTCTGATCTTCTATTTTACAGTAACATACAGTTACAAACATGGGAAAAAGAGAACTATGATAGTACGAAACATATTCTGGATCCTCAAGGAAAAATCGCATGATCTTCCGTTATTGAGAACTTTAAACACAAAAGTAAGATTCTTTTTTTGATAATCGTTTTATTGATTACCAGAGTCCCACTTTAGAATAATCTCAAATTCTTACATTGTTGTTATCAAGCAAAGAAGCTTAAGCTTGAACATTATTCAATTCAAGATTTTTCAAATAACATTAATGAATTTTTGCAGGTATTGTGTCCTGGGGCAGAGGCTGTGCAAGACCCAACTACCCAGGAGTGTACACCAGAGTCGTCAACTACAAGGACTGGATCAAGGATCAGTTGGACGGAGAATGCACTTGCGCCCCTCCACATATCGACTTCTGAACTATCACAAAACCAATACACTTACATTAAGTATTCTGTATCTCTTCTTATAGAAGATCATAACTATTGAAACACTATTATCATTTATGTGATTTTCAATTTACCCATTTGTAACCCAAACAAACAGGAATAGAAACAGAAGGTTTTGAATTTATTAATAAACTGCTGGTTCTCAAAAAAAAAAAAAAAAACGTTTTTTTCTTCAATCAACCTTGATAACATTATTTTTTTGGCGAGCTTCAAATAGTTCATGACGTAAGAGTAGGCGTACACCGGTTAGTCAAGACAAGACAAGACGAGATTAGTCAGGTTCAGTAATTCACATAGTTGCTTATGAAGCAGCACACACTGATGCAATGACCAATCGGTGTGTGTTGCTTCATAAGCAACTATGTGAAGTACTGTGACTAAACGTGACTATTCTCGTCTTGTTTGTCTTGACTAACCAGTGTACGCCTAGCCTAAGTTGACAACTTGTTTCAACATTGAATATTTTCCTGGATCCCTGCTAAGCCCAAGGACACAAAGTTCATAGACGCCCCAAGCAATATAACATTGCAAGTTGTAACTGATTATACTGTATATTGGAATCGGAGTTGCTTCACCGTTCAACTTGCATTCCTGTACCTGTTATCTCCTAGAATTTTGATCGCTTTTACGGTCCAGTTGAACTCGAAATATTTCATTCCAGCTGCAAGTTCGACTTCATTAGCTCACTCAAGTTATAATGAGAATCAGAATTAATAAACCGTGGAGATCCTGAATTCCTTACTCATGAATGATCCATGGAAACATTACAACTCAGAACTCATCAAAAAAGATGAGTTAAATCATCATTCAACTTCATTAGCTACTTTCAAATTTTCATTCATGAATATTGTGCCGAAGAATGCTTGCTCCAATTATTATTCCATGTTAATTACCGAGAAACAGTTCTACAAATGTATTATCTAGTGGCGAAGCGTGGTATACTTATTTGGTCTTCGCAAATCCAATAAGTATACCACGCTTCGCCACGGGTATTATCTGCCCTGAAAACTGATAGATGTGAATAATTAGATGGAATAATTCATAGACCAATATCATTGATAGGATTATCATTCTCATTTAGTCTTCCCATTGTCAATATCAAGTCCCAATTCTTGCATAACTTGAATCGTATAAGGCTGTAGTGAAAATGCTACTTTCCCTTTTGCAAGTTCTGCCATCTCTTTCATGACATATTACATAGGCCAGATAAGAAACAAACAAGTACCGTTTTAATATTATCATGTTTCTCATTCGTCTTAATCAAGTTGTTTATTTCGTTTTTGGCGTTGCTCTTCCTTTGCTAATCAAGATCACATCATCATTATTCGCATCGCTCTGTACCTAATTGAACTAGATCACTTTCACTATGTCATTAAATTCGTAATGGGTTATTACAAGACCTTGATAAACGAACTCGGATTCTTGAAACTACACTTTTACTCATTTCCGCCTACTCTCGTACTATTCAACCAGTTTCTTTGAATAAAATGTTCCGCAGGAAGTCTCCTATTACCTATATCTTGAAAAAACTCAATTTATTACCGAGTCTTATTAACTTATCATCTTATCAACAACTCATCATCCAACTTCATTAGACTTCAAACGAACTCTCTCCAGACCGCAGATTACATATGGATCATCAATAAATTGAAGCTGAAATCTGGATATAGAATATTTAACAGTATAATCAAATACTTTTACAGAATTAGAAAGAATTCTTCGTCACTGGGTTTTTTATAATAATATTTTTTGAATAATTCTCAAATTACAAATAGGTTTTTTATTAAAATATTACAAAATATTTTTTATTTCACAATGTGATGTACTCGTACTGATCGAGGACAAGAAGGATTGTCTAATTTTCTGTCATAAGACATACTTCAAGACGATGTGAATGAATAATAACTATCATGAATCATGAATATGAATCTTCATACAATTATAAATTATCATAGCCGAATTGTATGGAATAAATTGTAACCTATTCTCCATCCAATGCAATTATAAATCCAAATCAATTATCATCATCATGAACCACATGATTTTATATTAGCTAATTTGTTTTAGGAATTCCGTTGTACAAAAAATTGAATTGATTTGGGTTCAGTACGTTTAACAAAGATAAATTATATATATTTAGATAGTTTAGATTACATTGGCATGGGATGATTAGATAATTTAGATAGATAATTCTATTCAAATAATTTAAAAAATTAGATTAAGCTCTCCAACTCTGACAGCAGTGGCCTTTGTTGTACGTGCGTCACATTACATAAGTGAGGCAGGCATACCTTGCCAGCTCCTTGGCATTGATTTCTAGGGCATTGGTTACATCCGAGGAGGAGGAGGAGGAGGTGGATGAATCGAAAATATTTACAAGAGCAAAACAAAGCAGCCGATGTATCCGGTCGGATGTCCGGAGGGGGGGGGAGTGTAAGGTGGGGGGTGGGCTGGAGAGGAATAATGTGAAATTGGTGTGGATTGAGTGTGGTGTGGTGGCCAGCATCAAATCCTCGCCAGCCATGGCAGTGCAGTGAGTGAGAGTCACTTTCTTCGGACTCAGCACAGGCATGCTGCCAACACCCAGACCCTGACAGAGTCGCCGGTGCCGCAAGCATGAGGATCTTCTCTCTTCTAGTTCTTCTCTCATCGACGGCGATGACCTGTGTGGACTCGGACCTGCTCAACGGCCGCAGCCGCAGCTACCAGCATCAACACAACTATGCACAGGTGAGCTGACCATGCCTTCACTCTTACTTTCCAATCGTACGTCACTAGCAGTGTGCCGATAAGGTAACAGCGAAAAGTCCTGCAAAAAGAGCACTTTCCAAGTAAGGTAAACGCATGTAACAAGAAGAAGCATTCAATGAGTAAGATAAGATGAGATTACTTAATTCATATAGGTAATGAATATCAGCTCTTATTCTAGATTGATGAAGGGGACGGGTAACAAGACCAGCAAAAGAGCACTTTACAAGTAAGGTAACAAGAAGAAGCATTCAATGAGTAAGATAAGATGAGATTACTTAATTCATATAGGTAATGAATATCAGCTCTTATTCTAGATTGTTGATGGGCACGGGTAAGAAGACTAGCAAAAGAGCACTTTCCATGTAAGGAACCATTTAATGGTGGACGGGATGGGTTGTTTACTGGGTAAAATAAGTGAGATTCCTCAATTAATATAAGCTGGATAATAGATAATATCAACTTGAATTCTAGATTGTTGATAGATAATGGAAGGGTGGTAGCAAGACTAGCAAAAGAGTACTTTTCATGTAAGGTAACAAGAAGAACCATTAAATGGAGGATGAGTTGTTTTAATGGGTAAGAGGAGTGCAATTCATGTAGATAATAGATATCAGCTCGAATACTACATTGTTAATGGAAAAATGAAAAAAGAAAGGGTACTGGGACAGATAAAGGATGGTTTGTTAAATGAGTAAGATAAAGGTACGATTACTCAATAACCAATGAATTCCAACTCAGATTCAAGATAGTTTTGTTGATGAAAAATGGAAGGAGTACGGGCACTGGGACAGGGAGAGTATTTCATTAGTTGAAGTAAGTGAATTAAAATAATAGTTTCAAATAGAACATATTAAAAAAAAGAAGAGACAAGTGTTGACAGGAAACATTTGTTTTAAAACCCGCAGAAGCTCCACAGAAAAGGTATCAATTTTATTGGATTCGTGAAGTACAAGTAATTTTTTTATCAAAAGTTCAATACAGTTGAATTGAGTGATTACTCATCTTTTGTGCTTGAATTTTCTCAAAGATTTTTCAGAGTATTTTTATAAAAGGATCTCGAGGAATTTAGTGTATTTCACATTATTATTCTTCAATGTTCAATTTTTTTGTTGTGATTTGAAAGGCTTATTAAAACATTGACTCAAGAGGTTGGAATTGAAGTTCAGTGTGTAGAATCAATCAGCCAATCATTTACAAAGGAGAATACAACAGGCTCATGCCCAAAACTGGCAAACAGAATAGGCCCATATGTAGAGTACCTGTATGAGTAAGTATATTCAAACAAATTTTCCTCATAAAGATAAATGAGTAATATTTGAGATGAACGAATTTGGAAAATGTTGATGAACGAATTTGGCATCGATTCGATGTTGATAAGAACTGTAATTGTATGAGGGAGAACTTAAGGGAGAGGCTCACGAGAACTTAAGAGATTCACAATTTGTCTCCGACACATAGGTATTCAGACTACAAAATTCTACAACTACAATTAACTTTTCACGGTTTCAGTATTGCTTATTAACTCACACAATCAATATTTCAATAAATCATCCTGCAAGAATTTCTCATCACAGGCATAGAAACAAATATTTCTTATCACGACCATCAGACCAAATTGGTAGTTGACACTCAAATATTGTTTTTATACATTCAAAAATATCAGCGCTGTTCAAAGTATGAGTTCTCTCACAAGACGAGATAATTATCTAATCTTTAAGTGGAGCTGTCGAATGAAGAGCTGTCTATGGATCTAGATCGAGGAGTTTTTTCCCTGTTGTAACATGATGCATGCTGTTCACTTAACACACTCATCACCGCAGTCCATTGTTTCTTGTCAATAGCAATAGAAAGTCGGTATCATCAATAGACTGGGCCTCGACCTGGATGTCGAAGATGGCATTGTTATCAAACTGACATAATCAACTCAATGAATCATGAATAGGTTATTTTCTCTTGTGAATGACAAAATTAATTGAGTCTTATAATCTTGTTATACAAGTTTTACACACGCTATAAAAATTATGGTATCTTCATAGAGATCTTCCTCGTTCAAGGGCCCATTCAATATTGATTTCAATTCACTGAAAGAGCTAATGATGGATGAAAGCTAGCCGAACAAACATTTTTAATTAGAGTGGATTGATGTGGTCTGTAATTAAAAGAGAGTAACGGATACTGGATTACATGACCCAATAAAATCAGTTTAAATAATTTCTTAACCTCAGACAATCAGCTCTATCAAGTTGTGTCTTTTGACTTCTAAAATGAAGATTTATAAATAATAAGTTATGAATAAGCAGAAGTATATTTTTAACACTGATTACCTATTGTATTCACTGGAAAATTGATAAAAATATTCCTTTTGAACATAATTAAGGCTGGAATTGGGTAAACGAGTGGATAGACTGTAGACTCAGTTCACTCATTAACATCATTGGGAGAAGAGTTAATCCAGGATGTCAATCGCTCTCTGAAATATAAAAATTATAAGATACCATTTATATCTAATACCATTTATTTAGAATATATTATAAATAAAAAAGTGAGAGTGTTTGATTGGAATCTTGAGTGAAGTCAAGATTGAGTAGATACACTCATTAACATCATTGAAAGTTAATCCTGAATTTCTATCAATTTCACACTACTTCTCTCTGATTTTACTTGTGGAAGACAAATACTAAAAGATCTTACCAAATTTTAATGAATAATTAACATTCAAATTTTAATTTATGTCCTTCATTTGAACAAGATCTCTTCAAGTTTCATGTTTAGTTTTAAAAGAGTATTGCACTGTATATTCGAATGGGATGTAATTCATGGATTTACACATTCCTTCATTCGACCAAGTTCTCTTGAAGCCGAGAGCTTTCAGGTGTTCATGATGCGTTTTCATAAAGGATTTGAAATATATTACTGCATTGCTATTCTTTCAAGTTGACAGTTTATGGAAAGTATGTTTGAGAACTTGAATACCCATTTTAGTTGAACCATAACTAACCACTTGTTGAAGAGTTCCAACGATAATGTTCCTGGATCATCTATGATGCAAATATTCGTTTGCCTCTAGTGAAAGAAGAATAATTGGAGAATGGGAAGAGTGATGGATCCTTACAATGTCAAGTCCGTTTGTCTCCATACACAGTGCCCTGGTTACCACGATTCAAGTGAATTCTACTTACGGAACGAATTCTTCGCACTCCATAGTCCATACTTCCACTTTCTCTTTCTAGCATTATTACGTGGCCAATTATACTGACTTCAGGTGTTCTAAGGCGAAACAAGAGCAACCGAAAGTGTTTTCTACTCATTTGTTTGTCAATGCGTGAGCTCGACACATCGTAAATGAACGCGTGAGAGCCTCGCTTGCGTGAGCCCTAAACGAAAACAATGCTAATTGATTATACAGAGGGAATTATGACGATGGAAATTCCTAAATGAATCAGAAACTATTTATGATAAAATAGTCTGTAAGTCTGTAATAATCAGGATGACTTGACACGCGAAAAAATTCAAGGTAATCGAACAAGAGAAAGTATTTAGAAATTTCAAGAAGTTATCAATATTGAAAAAATGTGTTAAAAGAAACCGTTAAAGAAGTTAAAGGCCGATTTCAACAGTTTGTGGAATAGATGATGGAGAAATTTATTCAACATCACTTTATAAACTAATGAAAAATCTTTCTATTTTTTAAGAAATTTAAGTTAAAATACATGAGCTATCTATCTGTGAGAGTTGATCTACAGCAATGAAATTATTATTGAAGTACTAGAATACAATTTGGAAATTTTAAGAGATGTACAGAATGACCTAAATTTTTTGCATAAAAGAGAGAATGAGCGATTTCCGTTTTCGCAAGTTTCGTCCCACCCACCATTATACAATAAACTGAGTAGAAAGTCTAAAATCCAAAGCGTACGTATTTGTTTTTCTCATAAAAATTTGCATTCATACTTCAGCTTTTTCCTCAACATCATGTATTTATCAAGATACATTAGTTTCAAATTTTGTTGTTTATTTTATAAATGTGGGAATTCGCTTGCACAGTATGCTATGCACAGTGAGCATTGCTCACTCAAGAAACTATGAAAGCCTCATTGTAGACTGATGTATACGAATTCTACAATTATAATCAAAATTTAATAGTTGTAAACAAGTGTGAACTGGAATCGGAAGAAAGTTGCTGTTAGGCTAAAGCTTCAGGTTTTCCTCGAGGTATGTGATTTCAAATGCATATACACTGAAATTCCCAGACCTCCCCTATTAGAACCCAAACCTACAGCTTATCAATGTAGGATATTGAAGGATGATTCATTCAATCCTTTGAATTCTTGTTATCCATTAAGTTTTTAGATTTTGAATTGAAATGGGAGATGGGAGATGACGGTGATCCATCTGCAGCAATTAAATTATTATTTATTAAAATATTACATATTAATGATATTAAACATAATATTAAACATATTAATGATATATTATTTGAAAATTATTATCACTGTTTATAATATTCTACATAAATATAAAATAATTAATATTTGAATATAACCTTCCTACACTCTAAACATGTAGCTTGAGTAACCTTTGCAGTTCCTGATACTCTAAGGCTAGGCGTACACCGGTTATTCTATAAGTTTATCCCTTTCTAATAATAAGATTATATCACAATAATTGTAGAAAAAGATCAAATGAGCTATTTATAACTACGCTTACAAATGAGTGAAAGAATTAATAATTTCAAACGTTTTATAGATTTTAGCAGCATAAATAAACAAATCACGATGAACGTAAAAATACACCTTTCAAGGACCTTCAATTCATAACGATCCTTGGTGTAGGCCGACGTCCTTCTACAACTCTTCATCATACTCCACGCAGTAAAAATTATTGTCTGGCGAATCCTTGATTGAATGTCAGTGTCTGAACGAGTGACATGACGCAAGAAGACCGCGGACCGGTGTCTGCACAAACACAAGTCGAAGTCACGCCTTGACCGTGCAAGCTGTGTCTGTGGCTGTGCTGTGTGAGCAATTGTGAAATCGGTGAAAGTAGTCCTTGGCCTCCAACAGAGTACTGTCACTTCTCAGGTCAGATAGCAACTTCCATCCCGGGAGCAGGAGGCCTGTGCTGTACTGTTTATGGTCAACACTCGTCTTCCTTCCTTCTTTTTTATTCGGCTAGCCGACAATCAGTACTGTGTTATGTGATGTGTTTGAAGTTTGAATACAAAATCCAGTGCACAATTAAGTAGAGGATCTGGATGAAGTTGTATAGCAAAATTCAGGAAATTCAATTCAAATCAGATAATCTTGGAAGAAAATCAATGTGTATTGATACATTGTATTATACATTTTTTGTATTATTTAGGCTATTATACTGTACGTGTACATTATGTATTATACATATTATACATTGTATTTTTCTTACTATAATAACTGGAGTTTTTAATTTCGTATACATTATAATAGGTAAAGATAGTGGAACGTACACTGTTGGCGCGAAATATTGATGCTAGAGATTCTACAATGAATGACTATAGCAGCTATATAGAGTGAACGAATATCCTTTCAAAAATACCGCCACCTGTTGCTGTTGCTTTTTAACTTTTATTATTTGCCTTTTTACAATTTATGAGGAAAATATTATCCTATTCAAAATTGCATTTGTGTTTAAATTATTGTCATTTCTGTACTCCAATCACAAATATGATACATTATAAACCGTGTGGGTCTTTAAATTAAAAAATAAACCTTAAAAGCTTTCTTCTATGGAATATTATTTAGTCGTGAAAACGTTTTCCGTAAAACTCTGCACTGCTTGAAATTAAAACTTATTTCTTACTAAACCTATCAAAGAAGTTTCCATCAATCGAACAATCCTTTCCCCTATCATGCAATCGATGTCTTCAATCAATATTGGAAAACACAATTTATAATATTTTCTAGCATACTGAGCAATTCAGCAATGCTCCATCTTGATTCATAGAAACATTATCTCGCTATTCTTTTAGTTGTTGATGATGGATTGAATTTAATGATTGAAGCTGTGATCGGGGAAGAACTAACTCGTATTCCCTATTCAATTTATTGTTTTATGCTCACTACATTACACAAACATCATTATTTTCAAGTTTCAATTCTTGTTAGAGAAGTGACTTCATACAACAAAGATGTTTTCGAATAAAAATACTGTATTGTATCAGTAGTAATTTATCATGGAGTTCTACACTATCTCTCAAAAATCTGAAAATAAAATTGAAATATTTATCATCAATAGCAACAATAAGCGTGAGAAGAAATTCTTCAATGAATGACGCAGAATCTCAATTTTTGTGTAATTGAATATTTATGACTTGTCATGTTCTAGAGTAGCATGTAGAGCACAATTGCATAACATAACCTTTTTTATAGAATTGAATATTTACTTCGCCAAAAATACAAAAAGGACAAATGTTAAGAAATTCACAGTAATGTATTTCAATATTTTTGCACAGCCAGCAAAGTAAAACTTGAGCGCTAGCTGTGAGTTATTTCACTTGTATGATAGTACATGTGTTTGACTTAATAATGTCAAATAATGATGAGCAAATAATGTCATTTATGATGTTTGTTCCAGGAACTGGACCAGACGGAACGGAACCGGACCGGACGGCTGCTGTTCGACGAACTGTTCTTCGGATCGTCGACGGATGATGGCGACGATAAAGACAACCTGGAAACCTGTTCTTGTCGTAAGCAAAGCTTTCACTGGTCACTCACACAATCACTGCTTGCTTACTGCACCTTCACCTTGTAAACGACGGTCAAGTTCAAACAGTGCAGTTATATCACTCGCCTGCCTTTATCTCACCTGTTAACTCTGCAAACACTTGCTAAACTAGGTCAATGGGCTTGGTATAATGTTGCAAATTAGTGATTGCAATGATCCAGTAGCAACAATCATTACATTATACAAACAACAGTGGTAAATCAATACAGTGTACATAATATTGTCGGCGACCAAACACTTACCTACATTGTATCGAGACTAAATTCTTAGACAAGAGCTCGCACTCCCAGGATAAAAGAAGCACAACTCAAAAAGTCTAGTTTTGTGAAATTATTTTAAATCTGATATGAATCTAATCAATTCAAAGAACTAATACAACCCATCAGCATATTAATCCCATCAGCAATGTATTGAAATATTCTTCACTATTCTTATAACTTATACCCTGTATTTATACTCTTTTTGAAAGTCATGAAACGACTTCCAATGTACATGAGGCTTGGTACTTTTGGAGATTGAACAGAGAATTTCTCACTCATTACTTATTGAAATATCTTTGACTCAAAATCACCAAATCCCTCAACCTCTCAGGTACAGATATGAGAGTTCAAAGATTGAAACATTATCGTTTGTAATACTAAATTTAAGTTCGGAATTGAAAATTCTAAATTCTTTCAAGCTTCTTTGCCTAGCTCTTGTATCCCTTTTCACTTGAATTTTGTCCATTTTCTCTGGGTTATTTATCCCTTGTTTTCAGAGTTGTTTTAATTTTTCTCTGGAGATGCAGGTAACCAAATATTACAAGGATAATCAATGGATCTACGTTTGGCAGGAGATCATAACATCATAATCTGAATTCCCTGTATTGAAAATTTGTGCTTCACATTGAAAATTGTGCACACATTTAATTTCATGAAGAAATAATGTGCTCTTGAACATTCGTAGAAATGATTACAATCATTGAAATTATCACGTTTTCAGTTCTTACAATGAAAATCTTTCAACATGTAGACGATTTCCCACTCCTATTTTAATTACAAGTACTTTGAAGATTGGGAAAATTATGGGCCCATTGTGTTGCAAACTTTGTAAAATGTTCTTTCGATCGTTTCTAAGCCGAATTCAGCCGATACAAGAGAGAGCAACAGATATATTCATATTGTGAGGATATTGTTTGTCCCGCTAGTGAAGAACGTTCCCTATTCGATTTTATTTTGGAACAAAATATTCATTTATTCAGAACGTGTGCAACACACCACAGCATGCAGCCTCCTCACAGATAGAATACAAGCACACTAAGAGAGTTGCACGTGTAGACTAGATCTGTTTGCGGAATATAATGCTCCTACAGTGTGATCAATTTCGTGGGTACATTTTCAGACACTTTCATGAAGAAAAACATTTCTATCAAATTTCCCTTACAATTATTAGTAAGCCTGTAGCCTTGTGCTAACAAGAAGAGTAGATTACTTCTGTGGAAGAAAAATTTATATTAAATTTTCCTTAGAAGTTAGCTTGTGGCATTGTGGTAACAATGAGAGCAAATTACATTTAAGTATCCTAGAAATGTTTTGAAGAGGTGAATGACTTCTTATAAATCAATTTAACATCATGTTCCATCTCAATGGGATAATATTCTCGACTTGTTCAGATTTTTCAAATAAAATGTATTTATTGCCTCTAGTTTGACTTCGATAACGCTAGTAGCCAAGTGAACAGAGTTAATTTAATGGTGATTTGATTGTTGCAGAGTGTGGCGTGATCAACCAGGAGATCAGAATTGTCGGAGGTAGACCAACGGGCGTCAACAGGTATCCCTGGGTGGCCAGGCTTGTCTATGATGGCCAATTTCACTGTGGAGCATCACTAATCAACACCGACTACGTTCTAACTGCTGCTCACTGCGTGCGACGGTCTGTGAATTTGACTAAACACATACAAAAATAACAATTTCATATAGGAATAAAGTGTTATTAATATTGTTATTGAACTCTTGAATTTTATTAATATTCCAAGCACAGCTGAATACAGTATAATTATTATGAATACTCACAGATTACCGAGTTTTTGAAAAGCATGTACAACATTTTCTCATAAACTCAGTTCTCAGTTTTCAAAATGGCATTTTTCAAACAGATAGTGTACCGTTCTAATAGAATAAATTTTCGTGGATCTGCAATTTCCAAATTCTTGAGCCATTAGTTTAGTACTAACAAGTATATATGACTAATCTCTTAAATGACACTCTATTAATTTCACTAGCTTAATGTCAAATCTGTAATCGATTATTTTATTGTGGAAGAGGACTGGCTCTCCATCGTATTTCAATTATTCATAGTCTAATACTTATCCAAGAGTAATAGTATATTCTTGCAATATGTTTTTATTTTTTACATATAGTTATTGGACTCATTAGAAATGTCTCTGTTATTTAGTATCCAGAGCGTGTATGGAACACAAACTTATCAAAACACATAAAGGAGTAGGGATACAACAACAGTTGGATTTGAAGGAAGACTGAGAAGTTTTAGAGCATACAGCAGTAACTCCGAGTTCTTAAGCTCGATGATAAGTTATAAAATTTATAGTTATCAAGCTCTTCAGTCCCATATATAATGAACATAATCTATCATATCCATACCCATATGCTCTTCCCCAGTAACTCCCAATATTCTAATCTCTCAAAAGACTTGATGTGAGAACAAGTCAAAGCAACTTATTCAAATCTAAGATTATTAGAACTGTAAGTTTTGACTTAAATTCAATTTCATTCTTTGCATTATTTCACAGGCTCAAAAGATCAAAGATTAGAATCATCCTTGGCGATCACAACCAGTTCGTAACCACTGACTCTCCGGCGATTATGCGGATGGTATCCTCAATTGTACGACACCGAAATTTCGATCTGAACTCTTACAATCATGATATTGCACTTCTAAAACTACGTAAGCCAGTCGAATTCACGAAGAATATTCGGCCAGTCTGCCTTCCACCCTCAGGTAAGGGAAATATTAGAATCATATTTCAACTTTTATTTCATTAGGCGATGTAACTCTAGTCATCATTCATAGAAGCACATTTTTAGGGACATATATGATGGGAAAGTAAGCTATATTTATTAACATTGAAAAGCTTGTTCTATGTTACAATAGGTCCCACAATATTATGATCTGAATATGAGAAACTTCTATCTATTTGTTTTTCTAGAGAAGTTTTAGGAATCAATCGGTTGCACATTAATTAACAACAAAGTTAACTGTTGCAACTCACCTGATAACTGAGAACTATAACCCCTGATTTGAGTGTCACTTCTTCAAACGTTATATGTACTCCGATCGTGTCTCTCATTTCAATATAATACAAACATTCAAATTTTTATTTATTTACTCTTCATTCTTAAATACTGAACTCAGCAATAATATTTCTGATACTACGAGTATTTAAGCAATTTATGAGATACTGTCTTTCAGGATCAAGTGATGCATATCTTATTGATAAACCAATAAGCAGAAGATCAAAATTATCACGACTTGCAGTTTTATTTATTTTCTCATACATGAAACACCTCTACTACTCTCATTCTCTCTTTGTATTAGATTATTCTTGAGGAGAGCAAGTAAAACTCGATACATAGACTCCAGTACCATAAATAATTATGTTGGACTGCCGTGGGTTCCAGATATTGTGAATAGTCTAATAAAAAAAGAGCTCGAAAGTTCAAACAATTTACTCCAGTCTACCAGGAACTTTCAATTAAAGTAGGAAAAATCAAATTATGGTTTGAAGATAAAGTTAACTTTTAGAGGTAGTTGGGCAAGAGGGGGAATAACGTCATATAGGGTCAAAGGTCAAAACTTGAGAGTACAAAGAACTCTTTACGATATACAAATCCAAGTTGTGCCAGAAGCTAACATTTTATCTACTGATTAGAAATGACTTAATATTTTATGATTATTCATGACAGAAGACCTAAATTGAACACCTGAGAACGCTTGATGAAGTTCTAATAATATAAAATATGAAGTTTTCAGTGTATGTCGGTGAATCAAACGTTTTTACTGTCGAGTCTGCAAAGATCTAGCTTGAATTATTGATGGAAATGAATATTTGTCCATGTTCCCAGATGCGGATCCTTCTGGAAAAGTAGGAACAGTTGTTGGTTGGGGAAGAACATCGGAAGGTGGTCAGTTGTCTCCCACTGTTCAAGAGGTGCAAGTGCCAATACTGACAATGAACCAGTGCAGATCCACCAAATACAGGCCAAGTAGGATTACAAACAACATGCTCTGTGCTGGTCATGGCATACAGGACTCTTGTCAGGTAAGTGAATCAACAATACAATAACCAGAGACAATATTCTACTTCTTAGAGATAATATTGTCTTTGCAAAAACTCATCATCATCAGTTTCATCAGTTCATTGCAAGAATCTTTTGAAAAGACGTTAGAATATTTCTTCAACTCTAAATTCATTCGATCAAAAGAAAGAATCTTTCGAAAAAACTTGGAATCTTTTTTCATCGCTAAATTTATTGGATCTTTAAAAAAATTAGTCCAACCATCGAGTTTTATGAGACCGTTGAGAACTAATAGAACTGTAGATGATAGAAAACGATAGACTTCAATCATATCCACTTACTCCTCAGCGGTTATGCGATTGGTATCTTCAAGATTGCAGAAAACTACTTAATCTGATTGCAGATCAACATTATGAATTAGCGTGTAAACATTATGATTTAATATGTGATATTTGAGAAATCTATATAATATTAATCAAAGCACTGATTCATTAAATAATGAAGCATCTCTTTTGATGATAGGCCCCCAAGTTCTCATGCTTATTTGACTATCACAAGTCCAATGCTCTTATTTGTCAATTGTCATGTGCTTATTTGTGAAGTCCCTCCACAATTGAAAATAGAGAAATAAATAAGTGAATTTTTGTTACAGGGAGACAGTGGGGGACCACTCATTATAAGCTCTGGTGATGACAAGTATGAGCTTGTAGGTGAGTATTATTGTAATTACTAATACAGTACATTGTTATGTTCAACTCATAATTATGATCAACCAACTTTCAGCATAAATCATGATATCTTTATTACTCTATATATCACTTTATTCAATAGCACCAAATAAAAGCTTACTTCAAACCTCCATAACATGCAGATTATTTGAAGTAATATTGACTAGGAAAATGATCTCTGACCCTTCAAAAACTGAATAATGAACAAAAATTACAATAACGGAATATTGAACCCAACAACTTCCGTAACTTTCATATTATCTTCTACAATATTCAAAATTATTGTCTGTTTTATTTTTATTTATTTATTTATTTATTTTTTTTGAGGGTGATGCCCACCCTCATGCAACATAACATATGCAACATAACCTTGATTTTGGACTGTCTTATTAATTTGAAGTGGAACAGATTTGGGCGTAAGCCTGTTGAACCTTTCATTCAGTATTATTTGTACATCCCTCAATAAATATAAATCTATATTAATAAAAGAGAGTTGGTGTCTGTACGCTCGCTTATAACTCGAGAACGGCTGAACCGATTTAGATGATTTTGGATTCGTTTGAATTTTTAAAGCACTGGTTAACATAATATGTATTAAAATATAAGAAAATCTCTTTATAATTAATAAATAATTAGTAAATTAATGACCTAACCTATCAAACATGACATCCATTTTGATCCAGTCCAAACAATAATGCTCCTATGAAATCGATGTGTAGTTGAAGATGCTACAATATAGGTCTCTTCAGAGACGAGCTCGTCTATTTAGCGACTCTGCCTTCCACGCAGAATTCGGAGAAGGACAACTTTCAGCATTGATTAATATTTATCCACCACTTTAAAAATTAGTATATTGCAGATATCTTTTAATTTCCATCAGACAGCTTGTAAATAAATAAATAAACAACTTATAATCAATGGTTCATCAATGAATTTTCGATATGTTTCCTTCAGAAGCTTCAATTTCAAGAGAACATCTTACCATAATAATAATTTACCACATTGATTTAATGAGAACATCTCAACATAAAAATATAGCAATTAAAAATAATATAAAAGCATCACCATCAGTTGTCCAATAGTGAAAAATGACAAAATGAAATAGACCAAAGCTTACAGTTTAATACCTTACAATTAATTCGAATAATTCATCAGGTGACAAAAGCGTGTATCACTTAACAAACTATTATTTTTAAGAGTTGGAGCGTGCCTAGAAATCAAATTTCATAATGGCCAATTAGGAATTGTAACTTCAGTGCACAGCACAACAGAGATTCAACAAAGTTCAACAAAGATTTACATGTCATTTGCCTTTGCTTTCGCATGCAGCAGTTTTGAAGCGTGCGGCGATGTTTTTTCTCTCGAGTGAGCGCAAAGCACTGCACCTGTTAGTTTTCCATCTCTGTTTCCACTTTGTCGCTGCACGAGCTGAATTTTCCTCGTCGTTTATTCGATAAAGCAAACAGATATTGAGCTACACTGATGGTGTCTGACAGAAATGCATCTCTAAGCCCCTAACAAATTGAATCAATAAAAAATAATCTGTTTTATTGTACTGAATTCTTGTTGTACTAGTGGTTGTCAGGCAGTTGTGAAGGTGACAATTACCTTCTGTTTAATGTTTACTTTAATAAACATTAAAGTTTATTACAATACACCCCTTACTGAAGTGAATAAATACCAGTTTTGGTTCTTCGGTTGTTACAACGTTATCAATCTCTTGGTTGAGTAGACATAATAATCCAATATATATTATGAAAAATATGTTACTTTTGGCATATTTGATCATATTCAGGTTCAGTTGATCCCAAGCATACATTATTTTGGTTCCTCTCTCCCTTCTCCCATTTTATTCCCTCTGTTCCTCAACAAATGAATTATTTGATATGTGGTTTACTCAGATGTATTTGCAACCATACATAACAGGTTTTCTGTGATAAACTGATAAATTGAAAAAAAACTGAAAACTGTTATTAAATCATCACAATCATCAATGTTTATCACAATCATCATCAAAATGATGATTGCAGATCGGAATTTGTAGAAATCTTAGTCTAATTTTTAATTTGATTATCTTAATTTTTAAATGTTTTATTTAATTCTAGGATATTCATTATAAGGTTACCAATACTGTATTTATGTATGCATTATGGTTGCAGGGATCGTGTCATGGGGCGTGGGATGCGGCAGGCCTGGATATCCAGGTGTTTACACACGGGTCACCAGATATCTGGACTGGGTGCATCGCAACATGAGAGGATCCTGTCTATGTGTTAGCTGATGCTTCGTGCTGTGATCCCGGTCTCAAATTCCAAATACCCGGAGCTCAGATATTACAATGTTCTGTGATACTCATTAGAGAAAATTCTAATTTAGGCCTCTTCTAATTTAATTAATTATTGTCTTGGAGACTAGCAAGCTAATTCCTGAGGAATATTCTTTCAATGATCTGCATTGTGAACTACGAACAAATACAGTTGAACCTACTGCCACAAGGAGTTTATGTGCTCAAACTCACAGGTATAGGATAATTCTTTTATCCCGGACAATACTTAATTTATTTGTAGGATCTATCAAATCTCTTTAATTTTAGCCTACCAATTTGAGTACTAATAATCCTTAGAAAGTCTGATTCAATTAATAGGCCTATTTGGATCTTCTTCTCTTGATGATTTTATGATTTTCACATCTGAAAGGATGAGATTGCTGTAGATAAATCATAATAAAACAATGGAGGGAGAACAGGAGGGGCAAATAAAGCTTTAATTTAACTGTGGAAAAAGCTTTAATTGTTAAAAAAAGTTAGAAAATAACAAGATAATAACATTGATTCAGTTTTACTCTTTCCTGTAAGAATATTGTATTAAACCTCTTATGTAAGTGATATTCCAAGTGATTTGGACTTTCATCTTACAGTTATTTGTTATTAATTTATTATCTCAAAGTATTCAGTACATTTCAAATTCCGACGGTATGTCTCTGTATGAGATGCTATCAAGCAAGGAGATAATAAGTAAGCGTAGGCATTATATGGATAATTATATTTTAAACTCTCAAATCCATCTTGATATACTGTATATTTGCTAAACTCTGAAATCCATAATTTACCAGCTCATTTTCTTCATATTATTCAGTTACCATACATAAGCCTTATTATGAAATCGTTATTTTTTACTCTTTTACTCTTTCGTAGAGTAAAAGTTAGCAACGTTCAAAATTGTCTAATAGGCTTCAATATATTGTAGACAATTTTATTGAAAAATTATTCTTATGAATTTCTATTATACCTTTGCATATCTCATTCTCATTTCGAGGGTATAAGCAAAAACTAACAGGAATTTGACAGGCTTGTGACTAGAATCACAAGATTTTCTACTCTTTCAATATTTTGTTTTTGATGTTTTCTAGCCAAAAAAGAAATATTGTAAATCTACTAATCTTGTGATAAATGTTCTCCGTGTAACTGAAATGTACAATTTGCACTAGTTTCTATCAAAATAATGTAAATAAAATTATTTTTGAAACAAATAAAAGTCATCTTTGTTTGATTCAATCAACAAGAACATTATAAATGTCAATTTTAACAAATTTATCAACAGAGCCTCCTCAGTAGAACCTTTTTCCCCAACAAATTTAGAATCATTCAACTGAAAAAAACTTTGAATTTATTACCTTGAAAACCGATAATTGAAATAATAATTCTTCTCTTTTTATTATTCAGAATTTAAGTAAACTGTTTAACTTTGTTTGAATGGAGAACTTTTGTAACACATAATTATTTGTTGAATATTTGCAGTGATTTATTGTGACTATTCAGTTTTGAATGAATATTTTCTCAAACAATATAATTATGTTAATCTTCTCTCCTCCACGTGGGATATCGACATTATTCGATTATTTATGCTTTGTTAAATACCAGCAAATACTTTTCTCTAATACGATCAGTACTTTTCGTACAAATACGGCACTACAACACTATACAGTACCTGGCAGTTTATTGGAATTTGTTAATAGATTATTGCTAGTGGAGTAGGCTGAACAAATAGGATTTTGGTGGAATTAAATCTGTCTAATGTGGGCAGAGTTTGGTTTTGCGTTTATTTAAGTGATCCGCGCCGCCTGATTCAACAATGGATGACGACAAGGCGTGTGCACACGTGCTCCGCTCTGGCAATGACCACTCAAAATCGACAAATAAAGGGATTTGACAACACTTGTGTCACTGCTGACGTTCAAGTGTCTGTTGTAGTGTGCTGCTCGTGATATTTCGTTTCAAACGGATATGTGATGACAATGAGAGCTCAATACGAAACTGTTTACATTATTTTAGTGAATCATGGCCAATTCAAATGTAATTGACAATTGAAAATTGAACTATTCGCTCGTAGCAATCCAGAAGTAAATATGCGACGCAAGGTTTAGCGTTTCAAAAAGCTCTTTCAGCGCTTTGAAATTTATTAACAAAATTGAACGCGGAATGCAGCTGGCTGGACGATGCAATTCAACATGGAATCAATCAGACTCATTGTCAAAGCTAATCGAATAGTGGCTCAACAACTAATTTTTGTTGCTTTGTGTGGAGTGGAGCTCTGTGCAAGAGATGCAACAGCTATCCACTCGTCACTTCATGCACTTCACATGCTATTTAATTCTGTAATACTGTCTGTCGATTTTTTGTGATGCTGTCATGTTGATCTGTTGATGTGATTCTCTGCAATTCTCTATCATACTCATATGCTAATCCCCACGACAGATTAAAGTACAGTATTACTCTTGATTTATTGTTCAAAATTAAGCATCAAAATTAAAATGAAATATTTTCCCACAATAATAGAGAAAGTGCCGTACTTTTTGAAGAGGAATTATTGAACGTTATTAATTGTATTAAAAAGAAGAAAGAGAATGCATTATCATTATTATTAGAAAAGAGAGAGAATATGTAAGCTCATAAGCTTACGAATGAGCTTAGTTAGCTTAATGCATTATTAGCATTAGAGCTAATGAAATAAATCTGAATTTTTAATGATACCTATTGATGATGAACATGATGGTTTTAACAGCTTCCCATATCCTCAATAAATTGCCTGCTGGACAATCTAATTACACTCAGAATTAGAACTTATTACGTTGAATAAACAATTTGAATGTAATATTTTCTGCAAAACTTTCAGTTTATGTTGAGAATCAATCGAAGTCAACTACTCACTCACTACTAACTCAACTTGAATAAGTAACTGGTTTGAGTAATATTCTAGATTTAAAAATCTATCTTCAATAAAGGTTACACCTCCATTGAAAAACTGAGTCTGAAACATTTTAAATATTTCCTTTGCGAAAATAAACTGTCAGTAAATGATTAATAATCATTTTCCTTCTCAAAATAAACTCTCGAAATTAAACTCTCAGTTATTGGGATAAAGTGAAGCTCTCCCAATAAGACCTTTTATTATTAAATTATTGATTCAAATTCTTAGGAATGAATTTCAACAGCTTTCCTACCCTCCTCTCCTCATTATCAATTAAATTGATTGATTCAATGGATGACACAGCCACTTGCCAGTATCAGTGTTCACTTGTTTCAAATTCTAGATTCTTTTATTCGTGGAGCTTGAAAACAGTGAAAATGTCAAGAATCGAGTTGAATAATTATATATGTGTTTTGAAATGCGAGTGGAAAGAGAAATTTGGTAAATGTTTTACTTATAAAGGATAGGTAACTAGACTTTTTCTAAATAATTTGCATTTTTTCAATGCAGTTTGTAATGCTAAATAGCAGGTTGTTTGTCATTTACAATACGTCTGTGATTGGCAAGCGTATTTCAAAGACTTCTGAAAATATTTGATTCAACGATAAAAAAATTTTAAAAAATAGTTGAGAATAGTATTCGTTTGAAAGTTTTTCCTGCTCATTTCCAAGACAAATTAAGGAAGCCAATTTGGTTATAGAATTATGATTAAACTAGTGAGAGATGATGCATGACGACTGAAGAGTCCTGGTATGCATAATAGTTACGAGACCTTTTTGTGATTCAATCTGACCTACAGAATTATTATTGACATTATTATGGCACAAAGAAAAAGAAACAGTTATCTAAATGAGACTACTAATTAGCGACTCTCATGAATATTCTGACAAAAGAGAACCGCTCAAAATAGAACACATTATATTTTTGTGTAGACAGCTTGAAGTGCATACAATAATTGTATTCATTTCTAGAGTCCTGGATCGTCAATCATTCTAATTGCCCAATAAGAATGCTCCTTGTCTTCTCAAAATTATCATTGACGTTCATTTTCTCCTCTTTCAATAACTCTCAAATTCATATTTCCAGTGTGAAACAAGGAAGATCGTAGAAATATAATAGGGAAGACTGTAGACCTATAATAGTCACTCATTCAAGAAGGAAAACTTCTCATTCCTATAAGTGATTACATTCCATTCTTTGAGTACCTTGTCTCAAAGAATCTTCAAAGAGTCTTCAAAGAAGTTTATTTCCCAGATCTTATTGAGCATATTGTACTGTACAATTGTATTATCGTCGGTAAAAATCATTAGATATCATTGAATAAGCAATTTATTGACGTAATTTGGGATTATTCTTGACTAGATACTCCACAAGTTATCAACGTAGAAATATTGTGATTTGTGAAATTTGCAGTGGAAGATGATTTTGAAATCCAGACTCAATTAACAGTTCGAGAGGTAAACTTTTAACTACACCTACACAAATAAGTTCAAACTTTCAGCTGTGAGTTGAGACGTAAGTCAAGCATGAACATTTTAATAGGCTCATTACGGTAGTCACTCACTTTTTAACAACATTACACACACTCATCGAGTCTAATAAATAAGGTATTCTTAATTGGTACCATGATACTTGGAGATCAAAAAAGAAAAAGATTAATATAATATCCTGTAGCAATAAAATAATTGAAACATTCCTTTTATATTATAATATATTCTTTTACATTTTCCCTCCTATTTGTCTGAAAATTTACTCCCCATTCCAAGTTTCACATCTTGAATGTGAAATTTATCATTTCATCATTTTAAATGTAACATGCATATTGAAGTCTACGAATACCTGTAGACGGAACTTCATTATGTGAGCAAACAACAGAGAACACTGAAATTCACTGAAAAAAATGGATCATGCTCTTTTCAATGCTTTATTAATGCTTCATCCATTGGAATTGTTATTCAGGTTAACTAAGCTATTGTCTCTCTCAAACAATAGTCTATCATTATTTAATTCAGTACCGTTTCAATTACGTGGTCCAGAAACTTGCAAAAAACAACAAAATGCAACCCAAGTGTTTGGATAGTTAACATCAAAATAAAAAAATGACAATATTTTATCATATCAATTGAAATTTTTCCTAAAATACTACTCATCAGATTTCTATCTGGGAGTGCAGTGAATTTATTAGCTGGAATGGAATTCAATTGAGATTTATTTGTCCGGGAAGCCATGAATAATGGAATAGTGCTTTTTGATTCTAACACGATACTGTTGTTTTGCTCTGAAAGTGTTGTTATACTATCTGACAATAGTGGAGTGATGAAACTCAGAGATAAAAGTCCAACTCGTGCGATAGATCTCATCTCGAATCCTTGATTTTTTCAGACGAATAAGCTCAGTCTAAAATGAATAAATACGATCCAAATGATCATGTAACCCTTACAGCACTCTTTTATCAAGGTAGGTATCCAAGCTCGATCAAAAGAAAAAGCAAGTATTGAATTCATAATTAATCCCTGAGAGGAGAATACTTACAAATTAATTTTTGAATGGAAACTTTGATAATTGATTCTCATAGAAGTCAAGTAGGTATTAAATATTAAAGGTATTGAATATTGAATGTCAGCATTGAATATCTTTTGTTGATTGTACTTCTATTTTTATTCCTATTAGGCCTACATAATATTAGCTGCAGTAGGGCCAAAAATACCTGGATTCAAAGAAGGATCCATTTACATGTCAATTCATGAGAGAAAAAAGGTATATTACAGAAATAAATTACAAATAGTGAAGTATTCAATATTCTAAAGATCTTTCTGTCAAAATCTGCAATATAGTCTCCAAAATCCAAGTGTCTGCGCAATCTCTCAACCTATTACAGTTGATATCTCTTTTTTCCTTATTGGGATACCCATTCAGGCTATCAGTCTACGTTAGAGGAACAGACATTTATCCCATCTTTTCCTTATGTTGGTACCTAATAAAGGAATCATGTTTTTTTAATCACCAACACGTCATGTATCTATCAGCCACTAACAATATTGTAATGGCATTAGAACCTAGAAGAAGGTTTCAAACTGTAGCAATATCAGAAAACATGAGACCTCCTATTTTTTCTAGATTATCTAGCTATATTATGACTATCACCTTCCCACTATGTTCATATCATACACGTACAGTTCATGATGGAAGTATCTTTTCTTGTTTCAATTACTCGGATAATAATAAAGTTATTACTCTCTCAACCACTTTCAGAATTTATTGTAATGGTTGTGAGGCCCAAAAAAAGTTTCAAATGAATAATCAACAGAACATATAAGAGATTCTGTTTGTAGAAAATGGACTCAATCAATATAATGAATAATGATTTTGTACACCTACTCATCACATGTTTGTATCACTCATTCCTGATTTGTATCAATCAGGAGTTTGTCATTTGTATCTACTCATTCCTGATTTGTATCAATCAGGGGCGGACCCAAAAATGTTTTACTCCTATACTCTTGTATAATGTATACTCTTATAAATGTCTTGTATAACTCTCCTAATACTTGGTTATACTCCTATATACCACCTAGAAATGTATATAAAATATGAATAAATCCCCTAATACCTTTCACCCTAGTACCAATCACAGTAAAAGATAATGGTACAAGGTACCCTGACCTGATGGGACTTCAGTTAAAATCAATCTTCAATCTGCGACATAAGTACGGAAGAACAAATCTGAATCCTGATAGTATGAAATATGAATAAATCTCCCAATTCCTTTCACCCTAGTATCAATCACAGTAAAAGATAATTGTACAAGGTACCCTGACCTGATGGGACTTCAGTTAAAATCAATCTTCAATCTGCGACATAAGTACGGGAGAACAAATCTGAATCCCGATAAAAATTACAGCAAGAAACTCTTGTTTGTTTTGGGTGATAAGTCGATTCAAATCTGAGTTAGCCAGCACACAATAACATGTTCGCATGCAAACGAAAACGAAACCGACGAGAACAAGTAGTGACCGACCGAAGAAGTTTCACTGGAGGAGAAGTGAGAGGAGCAAGAGTGGAGAGAGTGATATTGGTGACGCGTCCCGTTATCAGTTTGGCGTTTGTGTCCCAGATCGAAGAAGGACGCCAGCTGAGGCAGAGCTGTGATAGTGGCGATGCACCCTTGCTGCTGCTTACAACCGCAGCCGACGACGACAGCAGACGACAGCAGCTACGACAGCCAATGACGGCTACGCGGCACCTTGGTCCTTGGGGCCTAGCCTTGGTCTCAGTTTGCATCATCTGCACACTGCCAGGATCGTTATCGTTTCTAGTCAACAGGAGTGAGGAGCATCTGAGTGAGGTATGTTGATACTCAATTCATATCATTTGGTTCAATTTATGGGTAGTCTTCAAAATATAAAACATAATATTTGGTTTCAAGAAAACAATCTTTTGAGGTACAGTATGTTGATTATCAACTCATATGATTTGGTTTAATTTATGGGTACGGTACTTTTGAAAAGATTAAGACATACTCAGAAAATACTCATTTATTTTTCTAAAAATAATTTATTATAATAATTTTTTTTCTCATTATTCATTTGAGAGAGAGAGATAGAACTCACTATTTATCTGAGGGTAAGAAAGCACCCAAACATTATTCTTACAATGAGTAATATAGTGGTAAATGAGTGACCACTGCGCCCTTACATGGAATTTGCTTCACCAGTAAACGAAATTATTAAAAGACAGTCATTCCAATGTAGTATGTGATTCAATAGAAAGAGGGTTAGTGAGTTGTAGGTTCAGAGAATGGCAATAAACAATATCGATGAACTGGAGAAACCGCTGTTCAGTATTTGAAAAGTTATTATGATAAATGTTGTAAATAATGAGTGTGTATTGTGATAAGTCTGTATTGTGAGATGGAAGTACGATAATGTGGTAGTTCATTACAAAATAAATATGGGTGGAACATTGAATTACATTTAATTGTTGTTGCTTTTCTCAAAACATCTATGCTTGTAGTTGACTGGATACCTATTATTTATCAAAATATTAGTGATCTTCGATGTCTAATAGGGGAATAACTATTGTATAAATGAGAAAATAATAATCTGCTGCTGAATATGTGAGCTCAGGAGTTAACAATCAAAAAACTATTAACAAGATTATTAACTTAATGATTAGGAAGAAGACGAAAAGTGCAGTTTTGAATACGTCAGAGGTTGGCAGACTGCATGACAGGTAGGTCTGCAAGAATTTGACAAGAAGTCATGTCACTATTCTGTGTGAGAGACAGAGGGGTTGCCCAACCTGCCCCTGCATTCCATTGGTACTCAGATTTCCGCCATTTCTTCCAAAACAGAAATCTTAGCCGAAACTTATCACAAAACTTCATTCATCACCATCCTTATTGTTACCTACCATCATCAACTCTATTCAAATAATTACTTCATCAATAATTGTATAACATAAAGAACATAACATCTGGATTGATTGGTTCCAATTCATTAACAACAATCATTGTCAGTAATATCATACAGCATTTGAGATTTCTAATTATTTTCTATTTTTTATTTCATAAATTCATTTCCAAAATGAGACATTGTTTAAACTCAATAACTCAAATGCTGGATCAATATTTAAGAACGCAAATAATGTCTAATCGTAATATAACAACTCATTTTGAAACCAATGTTTCATACTTTTACAGTCATTTAGTTTCTCATTGGTGCCTTAACTTTTAAAGGAATGGTTCAGACTATGATAGAGTAAAATCACTTACAGAATAGGAGAGAGATTCTTTCAAACCAGTTCTAATAACTAAGCTTGGAAGGAAATCCGCAATGAAATGGCATTTTTCTTTAGAGAACCTAATTCCGTTTTACTTTTCTTATGAATATAATGTATACCACAAGAAATAATCTAGAGATCTCCGTGATAGAGCAATAAGAAAGCTTGATACGTTAAGCTATGAAAGCTATGAGAACGTTTTCAAAAGATAAACTTGTCAAATTTCACAAGAGTATATTCTTTCTGTACTTTCATTAACAACTATTTTCTTTCTACTTTCATTAACAATAATTCATGAATACGAGACATCATTGAATTTATGTTGTAAACAGCTTTCTTCGTAATTTAATGTTATTTCTCTCTAGCAACTACTGTTGCCAAGATTCTGATTAAAAGAATCTTGCAGTACGCTAATGAAAAGTGAAATTATCAAAAAGTGATTGCCGGAAGGAGCTACAAATCAAAGAATGGTCGAGTAACGGTGAGACTTCATCGTGGCCTGCAAATTGCTGCTATAACACATTTCAACGGCTATTTCCAATGCCTTGCAGGGCTTTCTCATTCCGGGCATATTAGTCAAAGTAGTATTCTTGACTTCAAAGTGGGCCAGACGTATAATATCAGCTATTGTCATAATTATCAATCACTATCACTGTACAGTGTACACAACAGTTTCAGTTAGTTGGGCAGTAAACAGTAATCAGCCTCAACATTATCGTCATTATCTGCTGATATAAAGCCGCTTTTCTCACGTCGAGCTTTTTTTTAGTGATAGGACTATTAGTAGAAGAAAAGAATTTCCATTAATTTTCCAATGATTTCTCTCAATTGTAATAGGGAAGTAATATACAAGCAATGACGAAGCAGGCTAAAGTAGGATAGTAGCAAATATATAGAAAAAAAATATGGAAGAGTTGTGACACGGATTATGAAGACTCTGACAATGTTAGGAATAATATTGGAAGAACAACACAAATTTCAGAGAATAGATACTGAATAAGAATTCTGATACTATCAAGCCATACTGGGAGGAAGGAGAAGAAAAGTTACAACATCGTAGTTGTATATTTTTAAGCATCAGACCTTTTAATGTAGAGACTGTCATGACCAGGAAGGAACATTATTTTTCAAGAAAGGCAAAAAAAGTTATATATGTAGTAGAACAGGCAACTCAGAGTTCAAATTAATAATTTGAGCTCTGAACTGATGCAACGACCGGTAATAACTGTAACAGAAACAGATATTCAATATTAACCACTTAGATGCATCATTTATTTATTTGTAGCTCTACAATCAACGTTATTATTAGATGCATATTACTATTTCTGTGAAAATTATTGTTGTAAATGTTCATGTTGAGGACTACTGGTTTATAATATTGATCAAAGATTCAACCAATAAAAGCAGAGCCAAACACGGAAAGACGCCTCTCAAACAAAGTCAAAGACACTGAGATGAACTCACGATTTATCTCCACATTCCAGGTTGACAAGCTAATGGCACTTGAGAGAGAACAAGATTATGAAGTGAATATGAGTTGAAATAATATTCCTTTGTTTATGATGGACTAATAGAATCCTTACTGAAAATGATCAGTCACGGTTTCGTGAAAAGCTTATCGAGGATTACTTGAAGCTTATCAGTATATACCGTTTTTTATAAATCACTTTTTTTGGTAATAGCCGAAGACTATGTACCAAAAAATCACCTACATCTGTTGTTCTGTATTTACGGGTGTCTGGTATTCCACCATATTAAATTTGAATATCTATATTACTGAATAAATTTTCTCTAATTTGTGTTTGAGAACATAATATTGAACTGGAAGTACATTTTTATTCTAAAACTAGATCTGAACTTTATTTCTGTGAAAAGAATTGATGGAAACAATGTTGATTGAATGAATAACAAGCCATATCTACGCCTACAAAAGTTATTGGATGTGATATTAGGCTATCCTCATCACCCAATATCATTTCAGTTATTATCTCGAGAATTATTTTTTATTTCAGAACGACGTGAGATCAGGGAAGCTGCTTTTCAATTTTTTCAACCGCCGACCAATAGTTGAAAAGTCACCTCCATGCAGCTGTAGTAAGTTTAACTTATTTGAGATTATTTTTTTATTCAATTATTCCTTCAATCAACTATTCGGGGCTTCCATGCTATTTTCTTTTATAACTCAAGATCAAATAATTACTGCATCAAGTTTGGGTACAAATTAATTTATTACGTACTTCTCAGCCATCTACACTCTATTATGGAAATATGTTCGTATGGGTTTTTATCGGTGGGGAGACCCTTACGGGTAGGTCCCACCTCACCTTATCATACCTAACGAAATAGGTATTTGTTGTTGAGAGCAATTAATATGTCATCCACATAGAAATTGTTAAAAAAATCAAATTAAGCTCCAAGAGGGTTTTGGGGTTAATCATGGATAGAAAACCCCCAACAGAAGAAACAAAAAATTCATTAATATTCTGTCCCATGTCTGTTAAAACCTGTTGTTCTTCTAGATACTGTAATCCTAAGCCTTTCAGGAATGTAACTACTAGTTTTTCTTCAGATGAAGAAGAGAGAGTTCTTTTTTATTTGTGACGATTCTTCAATTAGAAAAATGAACTAACTGAGTATACTAGGAACGTCTCCATCTCGCTAGAGGGGATAAAAACTTTTTCAGTTTATCAACCAAAGTTCATTTCCACACAGTTCATACTTCTACAAAGCACAATCGTAAACTTTTTGAAAATATCCTGAGGTCTTTTTCCACAACGATAATGTTACAGCTACACACCGAAGTAGTAGATAGACTAATGATATCATGAAGTCAAGACTAATGATGATCTAGTTAGGTGTTGACAGTCTAGGAGTCTGCCATGTGGGAAATGAAGAAGCTGAACAGGAACTTGAATCATAATTAAGCGTTGTTATTTTCAGTTTGTCAGTATGCATGAATGTACGCAATAATTGGAATTGAAGTAACTGTACGTATCAGTGCACTCTCATATAGAACAAAACTTGAGTTATCTCGAACACGTGGAAATTTTAACAATAATTACTACCTTGAGAAGTGAGCTAAGCTCGCCTCATCCATGGAGGTGAGAAGATTGTAACTAGTAGGCTATATCTCGCATGATTAATACAGATGCCCGATTCATTTAATTTGGAGGATGGCGAATAGATAGATAGGTATTATTTTTGCCATCGGACTCTACGGTCATCAGCAACGTCATGAAAACATACCTATCTATCTATTCGCCATCCGCCAAATTAAATGAATCTGACAATACAATGTTGTACAGTACAATGTGTCGCGGTACTGGTTAAAGAGCAGACAACGTTTTATTATTATTTGTCATCACACTATCACTATATCAAAATTTATTTTAAAAGACAAGATTTGTCTTAAAAATCAATTCCCGACCCGCTCACACAAATCATTACAAATATTAGCCCAGAAATATCGCTTTTAAAGTTTTATTGAATAATTATCCGTATGACTGCCTGGATAATTGAAAATTGAAAGTTTTTTGCAGCGTGTGGTGAACGCAATGAAGCTAGTCGTATAGTGGGTGGGAAGCCTGCCGAAACAAATGAGTTTCCGTGGATGGTGAGACTCTCCTACTTCAATAGGTTCTACTGCGGTGGAATGCTGATCAATGATCGCTACGTCCTAACTGCTGCACACTGTGTCAAAGGGTCAGTACTTTTTTAGTATTAGAATTAGTAGGCTGATGTAGTACTAACTGAATCATTCTATAGTTTTCAACTATTTTGATTCTTGATTTTCAACTCAAGTTAGACAAAATAGTGCTTACGCTCTCAAAATCAGTAGTTATTGAAGAACATTAAGATTTATTGCAATTCTATATTAACTTTTTCATTTCCGATTAGAAGTTAGAAGATGATAAGAGTATGATTTATTGAAACTACTTTTAAGTAGCTCGAAACATGCAGTTGCTTACTATTTCTTCAACCATTATAATTCATAATGACTCACTGTAGGCTACTTCACATTATTCACGTTATTTGGTCACTGGTACAGTTCATAATAATCATTGAACACAAAATACAGCAGTAGCAGCAGCAGTTATTATTAGTGAGTGGAGCTTATAAAGGTGAGCTCATCTGGAAAGAGATAACTCATTTAAGCTGAGCCCGTTACTTGGAAATTTTCTCAGGAATCTTTGTGAGAGTTTATTGTCTTTTATCGCTATGTAATGGAGTTTTTCAGATTTGTTTGATCCTTTATCAAAAGAGCTAGCTCATGATGAACATAATTTCTTTATATGAAAGAAGCTGGAGAATGAAATTTTCAAGGAATTTTGAGAATTCAGAGCAAAGAAGATAAAGAAGTTACACCTGTAGGTGTCTTGAAGTTGTAATCGTAGTACTGTATAGTTTGATGTTACATGATATTTCGGGTTGTGAGTTGGGTAAAATTAATTATTTAATCTGCAGTGAAATAGAACTTGAATAAAATGTACATGAAATATTATTAAACATACCGGTATCAAATAATGAAATATTTGGTTATCACACTTGTTCTCATTTGATGGATATTGTAAGAACAATCATTACAGGAAAATTATGTTTCATGAAACATCGAAAGATTAATGAAGTCAGACTCAGTTACAATGTCATCCGGTGAGTTAATTTTTTCTAAGATTGTTCTATTCCACTCCTTTCATTTTTTTTTCAAATCAAAGCACATCTTTCTTCAAAATATCTTTGTTTGTTATCAATCTTCAGCTAACATAGACTACTTCAGTATCACTGAGCTAACATTGTTTGATGATGTGTAATACAGTATTATATCATATTACGGTTTTAATATTTTCACGTCCAAAGTCAATTTAACCAGTCGCACAATGTTCACCACCATATTACACCACATTGGTACTAGCTTCTAAAAATATTTCCATTGATTCCTCAGTAAATTTTATATCCAGGGATTTCGGGCTCTACTCCCATTTGCAATCTTTCTGCAAGTTCTCTGTAACCCAAGTATTGGATATTTTCATGATTAATCCTAATATAATCCTATATAATCCTTCAATCCTATTATCCATCTTCACCAGTTCTCTCTGATGGTTGATGGTTATAACATCCAATTGAATTTTAATGTTATTATGTTTGCAAATGCACAATTCAGCACATCACAAAGGAATAACCAAATCTTCACACAAATTGTTATCTTTGTGTTCAGTTTGATTTACTCTTTTATTTGATGATAAATCATAAATTCTCAGTCTAAAATCGAATTCAATTATTCTTAGGAAGTTCCATCTCCAGGGGATTATTTGGAGCATCTTCAGCTTTTTACCACAGCCTAAAAGAGCTTCAATTTTAAAACGGTACTAATATTATTGTATGATGATAATAATAAGAAAATCTATTCCCATAACGTGATCATTTGTTGCTCGTAAATACTCGAATGCATAGCCAAAAAATAAATGAATACTATAGACAACTTACAAAATTTCTATAATTCTCAAAAATGTGTTCAGAAAATCTGGAGAAACGGATTGAAAACACAGAATACTTTGTGAAAACGTTGATATCGGGTGTAATGTGGTGACATTCTCAAACCCCTCTTAACACACCCTCCAAATATCTCATCTAAGTCAAATACGTTACATTATCGATTATCATTCTAAAGTTTCAACTAAACATGCCTGTTTTTCATTCTTAGTTCATCTGTCGATGTATTACAGAATGAATGAATCATTTCGTTTTTATTTATATAGATTCCGATTTCCATGAGATCCGAAGAAACTCGATGATATTTCAATGATTATACCTACAGTGTGAGATAGAAGCTTTCCAAATAAGCTTCATTAAACTATACCTACCCACCCGATAAATAAACAACACTCAATAATTTAATAATCAAGGATTATGATCTAATCACAGGTTTCACACACGTTTACACGTTCCAAATAATCGTATTGCTTGATCAAACATAATATTATTGGTTCATCATACATGCATTCTAGCTGTTTACCTGGGATCAGGCGATATTCTCTTCAGTGAGGCAACGAGGCATAGGCCTAGAAACAACACCCATATTAAGTATTTATTCTAGAATATTCTTATCTATTATTCTCATTTCAGGTGAGGATAATCCCTTATTGTTCAGTTTTTGCTTTGGTGTCATATTGGAAAATCAAAATAACTATGATAATTCTTGTAAAATTGAATACTTGTAGCCTACGCCTATTCATAATTCTGATAAAACTTATACTTCTCCACATAATAATATTCCTAATTTTCATGAGAGATATAGTTATAGGTCTGATTTGTAAAAGAAGTACGAAGGAAATGAGCATCAAAGGTACCGTACCAAAATGCATTCATTGGGATAGCCATCAAATAGCATAAATAGTGAACGTGTGTACTATTTATTTTATTGTTTTGTTGCTTAATCGTTATCAGTGTTTGACTTTAAGGCTTTGTTTGAAGATTCATATCAAATAAATCTGAAATGAGAAAATCTCTTCAATCCGAACAATTTGTTTCTGTAATTATATGTGAGTTAAATGGTGAAGCCGTCCGAGACGAGCATTTTATTCAATATTCAAAACATTGTTCACAAATTATTAATTCATTCATCATCCATAAGCGATAGATACTAAGCCCTTATCCACATTCAGAATGATGATCCTGGCTATTCAAATTCAATTGATTTTGTTAAATTACAAATCTATATTCAAATAATTTCATTCAAATTCGTAATCGTTATAGTAGGTAACTACTATTAGGATTCCAGGTGATGAAAAGAGTTAGTAAAGTTATTCAGTAAAGTTAGTAGAGGATTCAGATTTAAATGATGAGGAAAGGAACGGAATATGTGTTTTACTGCGAATCGATGAACTTATAATTATGTATTCATTTATTGATATTGACAATATATACAGAAATTAGAATGTGGGAAGAAACAACAGGTATTTATCCACCCAATACTGTTTCTATCCAGAGTTTAGATTGAACAGTCCAAAGGTTTCATTTCATTCAACTTTGATATATAAATTATGCACTTTCAAGTTAGATCAATTCTATGATAAGTCAGATTGATTCTAGGATAAATTTGATCAATTCCAAGGTAAATAGAATAGGTAATTAGAATACTCTAATGTATTCTATTTACCTTGATTCCATCAATAAATTTTTTACCACCAATTTTTTACCTCTATTTCACCAATAACATTTTTGGATGTGTCTAATCGTATCATATTATTTCGTGTTTGCAGATTTATGTGGTTCATGATAAAGGTGACGTTCGGCGAGCATGACCGTTGCACGCAGCCAATGAAGCCAGAATCACGGTTCGTGATAAGAGCAATAACTGGTGATTTCAGTTATCTGAACTTTGATCACGACATAGCTCTGCTAAGGCTCAATGACAGGGTGCCTTACACACAGACTATACAACCCATATGCCTTCCAGACGATCCAGGTGAAAGTTGTCGTTTAACATTACGATTTTTATATGTAGACTATAAAAGTTCAAGAACGAGAATTCCATAGCCACAAATACGAGAATATAAAATTAAATCACAAAACGGATTTAATTATTTATAAGAATGTTCGAAATAATTATGTTTTATTGGAAATCGTTCACGCAATATTTCTCTCTTTGAATTTCTGATTAAATCTACATGTCTCATCTCCTGGAAGTGCCATATCTATGAATCTCCAGGCCCCGCTGTGCGGGTGGGCACAGAGATCGAAGGTACCAAGTGAGCGAAATAGCTTTAGAAAGGAATACAAACTTAGTAGCGTGGGCCATGAATTTGGGGGGCACAAATCAAAATCAGGGTAACATGAGCCGAGAAGAAAACTAGAAAACGGTACTTTTATTAGTGGCGAAGCGTGGTATACTTATTTGGTCATAGCCGGGTATATTTCCTATAGGGGGGCAGTACCCCCCTGTGCCCCACCATCGCGACGCCTATGGATAAAATAATATTGGTGTTGAAGAGAGAATAGCTGCATTCTTATAATGAGGATGTTCAGGAACTATTTCAAAGTTTAGTCCAGCCATTGATTACAAAAATACTTATTGCGGGAAGTTCTTCCCAATCAAGCGAATCTTTCAAGAAATTTTCAATTTGAGTTGCTTAGAATTCCTCTAGTAGGCTATACTACTTCTATTTTTTGAAGAAATCCAAGCAAACTCCTTATTTCCCCTCTACCTATTTGGTATATTTTTTCATTTTTCTATTAGGCTACTTGACGAAAATTAAACTTTGATATATTAAATAAATACATTTTTGATGGGCCTGATTGAATTATCAATAAAAAATATAGATTAAATTAACCATCAAATCATTATTATATTTTCAATTTTTTTGTTATAATTGTATAACTTTTTAAATTTTCAAAATTTTAATTAAATCGAGACACCTACACTAACTTAGATAACTTACATTAAATTTTCAACAAAGCAATATGAAATGTCGAATAAATAATAGTATCATTATGAGAAATGCTGAGAAAGCCTCCACTAACATCAAACAACAACAAAAGAGGGAGTGGCAATGCTGTTGTAGTAAGTCACGCCTCCAAATTCAACAAGCCGTCTGATTGGCCAATGGGTTGAATAGTCGCCATTTTGAGATTTTAACCAATCAGGAGCCAGCTGTACGAAAGCGGCACATGTCACCTAATAGTCCATCTGACGTTTACAAGCTGCTAGCTTCTGATTGGTCGAAATCGTGAAATGGCGCCGTTCTGCTCAATGGCCAATCAGACAGCTCTTTGAATTTTTGTAGGCGTTCTTCGTCATCAGCATTACCATTGCCACTTTTCTTGTGCTTGGTATATTTTAAGTTTAAGCTTCCTCCGCGATTATAAAAAATTCCAATTACTCAATCTGATTCACAATCATGAAACTGGTGTAATGCGTGAACCAGGCTTGTATAGACCAAAGTCATAAATTTGTTGATATTCCAAATTTTCAATTAGATGGAAGACTTTGAAAATCATCTTCGTCAGGGGTTAGGCCTATTTTCGGCTCCATATTATTTTTAATTGGATTTCCTAGTTTTTGGAGGGGGTGGGGCAACACATATTTAGTGGGGAGGCCAAAATTTGTAGATCCGGCACTGTCTTCTGGCATATTTTATTGATTTTTTTTGAACAATACTTTGACAGTATTTCTAACTTGATAATTACTTATCAGTAGCTTGCTTTCTTCATTCTATCATTCATAACTTTACTCTTCTTCCGAGACCTGTTTCTTTACACTAGAACCCAGAGATTTGATGCAGAATATTAAAAATTTATATTAATTTTTTGTGAAACTATTGGATAATCCAGCACTTGATAGTTTGGTTATAGCACTCACATGGATAATTATAAATAAATTGTTCTCATGCTATATTTCCATCATTTATTAGTATTTTTCAACGATCTATTTACTGATATAGGTAGTAAGCAATAAATGAAATTTGATCAGCAATTATTTTGTGAAACTTCAAGAACTCAAACCCAATGGTCAAGAAACGAATATGAATTGAAGAATTTGTGTTCAAAACAAATGCGGGATCCTGAAGTTGTGAATTTTTCAATCATTTATTCATCAACGTACCGTATACCGATAACTATATGTGTTTCATGTTACAGCAGAGTCATATGAAGGAAAGATCGGGCTTGTCTCCGGATGGGGTACACTGAAAGAGGATGGCAAGGCTTCCTGTGTTCTACAAGAGGTCGAAGTTCCAGTCCTGAGCAATGAAGAGTGCCGGAAAACCAACTACTCAGAGACCATGATCTCGGACAACATGATGTGTGCTGGATATAAGGAAGGCCTTAAAGATTCATGTCAGGTATATCAAATATAACTTATGCGAAATTATACAGACAATAGATCTTTTTCTAAAGTTTGAATAGAGTGAATAGAGTAGGCCTCCATGCAAGAACCACGTTGATGGCTTATGTATCAAATCACTTTTCCTGACCAGGAAGAGATTGATTGCATGAAGTAGTAGGCTTATTGATTCGATTGAGGGAAGTGGTTGGATTAAAAGGAAGCTCTTTCTGGGGATTAAAATGCATCCCAAGATTGCCTAGATTAGAAAGTAAGTGCTTATCATTACTGTATTTTTAAAGTGATAATTATATGTCTGACGTCTTCCACGTGAAAGAATAGAGAAAGAAGGATAGAGACTATTATAAGATTAGAGATGAAGATAGAGGACTAATCTTTATGTATCTCATTCATAACATAACCATGAGAAATGATAATCATTTCATAACTGGTATCTACAGAAAAATTCCTGATAATGTGCAATCTGATTATTTATCAGCAATAATTATTGATTTTCTTCTTGAAATAGTGAGTTTCCTTGCTCTTGAGCTTTCCTTTTTAAGTTATGAAATGAGTTTCAAATATTAATTTATTGAATTCCAGGGTGATAGTGGTGGTCCGCTTATCAGAGAAAGGGAGGATAAGAAATACGAGTTGATAGGTGAGTGCAAAATCAATACTTTTCAATATTTCATATTTCCCTAAAAGTTTCTAATTCTTTTCGTACTATTTAAATGTTACCTCTCACCTTGGAAAACTGAACAAGCAAGAGGTCAATATAAGCAGTATCAATCATGTTTCAATAGTAACAACAATTGATGTAGTTTTATTCTCCGCATTCATTGAATAAAATATCAACTGGTACTGTGAATTATCATGGAATATTTTCTGGCGTAGGCCTACCAGAAGAAATAAAAACAGGATGTTGTTCGCTTGTTCAACTCCACAGGTGTTTACATCCTGTTCAAACGGAATCGGTTACTCAATATCAAATTCGATATTGTTTTTGATTCCTTGCTCTCCATTGTCTCTAGGATATTCGAATAGAGAATGAGTTGAAGAAATTCTGTTTACATTCAAACAAACAAAAAATGACAAAAAACGTATATATGAAAGGTGAGTTTGAAAGGTAATTGGAAAAATGCAAAATGTTCGAAAGATCACTTCCAATTGAAAAATCAATCTTGTTGTTGATCCGTAACTAATAGGCTTCTTTGTTCTTTTACCAATAGGCTACATCAAGTTAAAGGAAATAGATACACTTTAAGTGAAAAATTACTCACGTTTTTTGCGCAATTATTGTTTCGTACTGGTATTACACATTTCAGTTGGCGCCGACTTAGGGGGGGGGCAAGTTACTTTCTGCTCCTCTCCCCCTCCCCAATAATTATATAAAACTAGGGGCAATTATATAAATTTTCATACAAAAAAAATCACACCAAATCGGCCAAGTACAAATCCTTTTCAAAATTACGTTATTCCATATTCCATCCCTAAAACCCCAAATAAAGCTACATTATACCAAACGATGGACCTGTCTAGTCATAATGCAATTTCCAGTGTATTGTAATGTCTGTCATTTAGGATAGCCTGAAACTTCTCTTGGAAAATTTTAAATTCTCAATCATATCAGTTTATAGCTATTATAGTTTACTTGAAACAATTTTTCACTTCGAATGCTATACATTATGTCTTTGACTAATGAAACAGAGAACAGACTTAGTAACACAAAGAACTAGAGAGTATTGCTTCTCTATGCTAATGATGGCTTGAGCAGAGTTTAATGATGCTCGATCGTGTAGGCTACTTCATGCTATAATGGTGCTATTGAAATAATTAATCGCGATCGCGATTGTTCATTGCTTTGGTCAAAGATTCACCTACCTGTAGGCCTACCATTATTTCGAAAATAATATTCAAAATAGTAATTTCGATCCACATTTTGTCTGATTTCAGGAATCGTCTCGTGGGGTAATGGATGTGCAAGAGCAGGCTATCCAGGCGTTTACACAAGAGTCACAAAATACGTGGATTGGATTAGAGAAAATTCAAAAGAAGGTTGCTACTGTGTCAACTAAGCCATATAAGATTCAAATTGATCTCCCCAATTATAAGATTGAAATATATTATTTAGGACTACACATTAATTAAATGAAACAGTGAAATATTATGAAATCATTTTTATAAGACGGGAAAGTAGTACAGTAATTTTCCAGAGAACAATATAACTTTCGAAGTTCAACAAGATAAGAACCACACTAAAATTTTAATTCACTTTAAAGTGGAAAAATTAATGACAAAAATATTTTAATTTCAAAAAACAGTAACTCTCAATGAAATTTTGTGCTGACCTCAATTCAAAAATGAAGTCATAATTAGGATTAGCCGGTTTGTCTGACTTATTTGAAGTGACTCTTGCTAATGAAAGCTGAATCTCAATACTTTTCCTTCCAATATAAACAAGACAGGTCTCCTACATGATTCACGTCACTCTAAAGCTGTAAAAGCTTTAAAGCTCTAAATGCTTGAAGTCACTTCTAAAGCTCTAAAGTATTCTCTGATGCTGTGGATGATTCAATTTCAATTGAATGAATGAGTTTGTAAAGCAAGTTTGTTCATTTTTGTAGGACTTTTGCCATTGCCAATTGCCATTAAAAAATCAAAAACATCCTAATCCTGAAATGAGTCAGATGTAGTTAATAAAAAAACTTTGACATCTCTGCTAAGAATCATATTGTTGATAGTTTATTTTTTGAGTGGTATTTATTTATTTATTGAAACCTAATTTATGTGATGATGAAATACATTATATAGATACAATTGTGTTTTGTCTCTCAATTCATTGATTCCATTCTCCCAGTATAATTTCATCACCGGAACGTAATAATTATGAATGTCATCCTTGATTGTAAATGTATTTTAAGACAATATCCTTCAGATGATGACCATTCGAAGTTCGAACGTACCGGTATGCATTCCTGAAAGCGAACGGCGAGATTTCGCATGTAGGGTGAAGATCATTTCCATACAGTACCGGTACCATAGGTTATGTTAATACATTAAGGACCTTCTTCTTTTGCATGAACGACTATCGCAAAGCAAAAATGTAATAGTTTGGAGTTTGGTGTGCTGTTTCAACACCAGGAATGATTGGCTATTACTTTTTCAATGGTGAGAGATAGGGAATGCATGCTTTTTGATAGAGGTCATCTGAAGGATACTGTCTTTGAAAATTGAAGATTTTTGTTGGAACACTCTTAATGGCAAGTATTTCTCTTCATGTTTTTACAATTATAAGTTGAAAGTTAATTCTTCTTATCTTCGTTAGAGTAAAAATTTCCAGCTTCCCTGCGCCATTTTGTGTACTGATACGCCACAAACTCTGATCATTGATACTGAATTCCAACATGAAGATGAGTACCTAACTTTATTAGCCAAACAAATAGAAATCTAAATCGTTAAATACAAATCTAAATCGAAAAATACAAATTGAAATCGTTATGGTACTTTCTGCACAGATTTCCTTCATTACCCTTGAAAAAATATTCTTATTTCTGCTATTTCAAAAATTTATACCATCAGTCATTTATTCTCAACTGCTGAGAATATCCAGAAAGCATAGTTATTGTACAACGAACTCTATCTAGTCAATTTGAGAGAATCAGGCTATTGAATAACATTTTAATGTCTAGATTGATGAGCATAATGATTAGTGATAGTGATATATTCCACTGTCGTGTTAATAATCTGTTAAACAAGGCGTGAATGGACCGGTGAACTCAAAACAATCTAGTAAATGAAGCAGTCAGCCGTATTGTAAGCCCATTCCAGCTCGCTGAATTATTTTGGTAGACCTATGCATCTATCATAATCCATTTGTGGCACAATTGTTGCTTTATCAAATTCGTCTGATTCAACTGTAAGAGCCTACCATTTTCCACTAGTCTTGAAAGTAAGCCATTGAGTTTTTTTATCCAAAACAATACATTTTTGCTGTTAATGTAATGAGAAGTTGAAATATTTATCAAAAATAGAGCAGTATACAAAACAATAACAAACATTCAAGGAAATTCAATTTTCCCTAATTTGTCCCTATCACATTATGTAGTGTCCATGGCGTGAAAGTGGAAATATGACAGTCATTAAGTGACACTGACGGTCAGTTAAGTTTGTGATTTACATGGTTATCAGACTCTCACATTATAATTGAATTTCGAACAGACTCCAGTTATAACAGTAAATGAATTTCAAACTTCTCTTCAATTATTAGCTCATTCAAATAATTTTTTTCAATTATCATCATGAATTATAGGTGCAGAAAGAACATTAGGAAAAATCGTAGTTGTACTGTACGTAATTATGATTGCGTTTTCCAGCTTTAATTAATCCGAATACTTCGATCACTGAAAATACCTGCACTTTTAAGAAACTAATAAAAGTTGGAGGTTGAAGGTGATATCAAATAATTTTAGAAAAAGAAAACAAAGTTTTGATAGTTCTATAACGGCAGTTTTAATATATAAATTCATGTTTGTACAGATAAATTCTAATTGTATTAAAAAGATCAACAATCAGTACATAAATACATGTTTTGAACAGATAAATTCTAGTTAGATTAACAAGTGTGACTCGAAGAAGTAAATCGTTATTTGCTACTATTCATGTATTTTCTACTACTAGTGGTGTATTTATTACACCACTGCTGTAGTGCCTATGGCTTAGGGACGGAAGAAAGTGGAAATATGTGATTTTGCAAATGGTAAGCGTTGGGAGGTGAGGGTAAACGTAAACTCAACCATGAGAAATGGAGGTTCGTTTAGGGGGCGCAGGTGAGTCAACCTTGGCTGACCAAGGAGCCCATTCTCCGCCTTTTTGGAAGTGTGCCTGCTTTGGGTGTGTTCCATCACCATTCTTCAGAACTCGACTCTTGATCATTTCCGGCTTGGCTTCCTTGAGATCGTAGGCAAAGCCCCACTTGGCCAGCTGTGCTATCACGGTGGCTGAGAAGTTGTAGTGCTTTCCGAATTCGCCCGCCCTGAAGTCCCAGGGGAAAGTATGATGGAAGTTATGCCAGCCTTCACCGCTCGAGATGAGCGCAACAAACTCTGATTCCATTGGGTAGATGTCACTGTGAATCAGATGCAATTTAACTCATTAGGTAATTATTTTTAAGATCAAAAAAGCTCTTTCCTACAATCAATCATAATTTGAAGCAACAAATATGTTAAGAAATAAGGATTAATTGATCATTCACATTTAATCATACAGAACTTTTTTAATCAAATCTCGTTTCCAAGAACAGAAAATCTATTTGTAATAATCAAGTGCTTTTTTCAGCCGGCACGCACCGAAACGGCGTAAGAGTTGTAAACTTTTTGCTAGGCATATATGAATAGTATTACCCTAGAGTATAGACTATGCATGCTTAAGCGAAAATTTTAAAGTTCCTAAACCTCTTTCTCTACAAAAAAACATGATTAATTAATGTATAAACATTATAATATTATAATAATATAATATAACACTATAAAATTATAATATACTGAGGAATATTAGTCAATATATTAGAACCTGAACTCCAATACGAGTAATTATTCGCTATAGTAGCTCGAATTTGAGAGTGAGTTTATTATTATAATTCTTTTTTTTTTGCAAAATTTGGGTGAGAATTCAATATTTCTGGAAGTTTTAATGTTACTTTCCTTAATTTTTTGGGGGATGATGCCCACATGATGATCTATTAGGTTTGTGCGTAGGTAATGAGAGGGGTAGTGATAAGAGATGCTTTTAGGCAAGCGGGACCGCCTCCTCCGAAAGACGGGACCACGGAAAATATTTTCAGTCGACTGAGATCGAACCAGGAGCCTTTGGTTAATCAGACAAGCGACAAGTCACTGGTAGGCTACTGGCCACTCTCTTTCGCTTTGTGTTTGTCATCTTAATCCGGGGAATTAAAATTGTCGGTTTAAAGTTTTTTGGTCTCAAATTTTCAGTGACTTGAATCATGAACATCAGTCTCTCCTTTACTTTTTTAATAATTTTTAGTTAGAAGAAGGTTTGGGTGAATGCCACATTGCAATGAAGTATAATTGATAGATGAATAAATAAATTGAATTAATTAGTCAAGCATCAGAGCATTAGAATAGCCACTAAAAATGTATACGAGTCCTCTAAAATTATACAATTTATTTAACAGTACTTACTTGTTGTAGGGTTTCACGCCATATAAATGAGCCCAACTGTTGACACACCACGTTCCGTTTAAAACTATGAAAGTTCGTGCCAGATAACAGATCATAAATGAGTTGAACAAGCTTTCACCCCAGCAATAGTAGGGAATCAATGTTGGAAAAGCCATCGAGATTAAAACGTACAAAGTCTTGTAATACCTAAAAAGTGGAAATCAGTGAATTATTATGTTGATTTTATAAACAAAAGTTTTGTTAGTCATCGACTTTTGTAGATTGTAAGTAACCAATTGTAATTATTATTTTTTTACTAATAAAATTATTCATTCATTCATAATCTCTCTTTATAAATTAATTTTTTTTTATTGAAGGATAATCTATTATAATGATTATCGTACTGCTGATACTATCTATGATACTCTACAGCTTTAGTGTGATTCCTACGCTGAAATTTAAGTGAACCATAATTATAATTAAGTACCTCAATACTGATGTAGTTGAAGTTCCTACTCTATTTTTATTTACTGCAGATATAGAAGGGCACTTGATATTCATCTACCCTAGTACCTTCACATAAGAAAACGTTATCACATTGAAAAAGAGTTATAAGTTCGCAAGTAAAGCATACAAGAGAAATAATACAAAATGTGTTTGATTCTCTTGTTAACTTATCTTGAAATAATCCTGTTTGTAATTGGTATTAATAATAAATTCGAAATTTCGAAAAAATATAAGTAGTACATCAATACCTTATGCAGGCATATATTTTAAATCAAGTGGAAGAACACGGAAATTTATTTAATTTTATGGAGAGACCCTACTTGTATGCTAACTGAACTAAAGAGTCCCAGAGCACCTGTAATTTATTATTCGAATAATCAACACATTGATATCTCACAAACTTTAAACCATAATTGAAAAGTTTTAAACATCTCTATAAATAGTCCTCAAACAAGATGCAATCAGACTGAACTGAAGAGTCCCTAAGCACTTGCAATTCATTAATCGAATAATCAACATATTGATATCTTACAAACTTCAACCCATGATTGAAAAGTTTCAAACATCTGTATAAATCGTCCTCAGCAAGTTGCAATCAAAGAAGGCAAGCTCTCTTGAAGGTTTTACTATTTTTACTGCTTTTCGATTGTTTGAAAGTTGGCTAGAAGATGTACAGTATTATCTCAAAACACAATAATAGGCCTACATCTTGAAGAAAATTACCAAAAGATTTCTTGAAGAAAGATTCTTTGAGAAAAGCTTTCTTACATTATTAATATTATCACTTACTTCTTTTGAAACATGACTATTTCATCTTTCTCAATGTCAGACATGTCGATATTCTTGCCTTTGGCCAAGACTTCGGGATGTTTCTTGTACATGAGCCAGCCAATGTGGCTGAAGAAAAAGCCCTTCGAGGCATCGTGAGGGTCGGCCACTGTGTCACTGTATCTATGGTGTTGTCTGTGGTCACGAACCCACACCCACATACAATTCTGCAAATAGACAAGTTCAAAATAATAAATAATAATTGAATTATAAGAGTTATTAATAGAAGAATATACATGCAAGGATGGAATTTTCCATCTAAAATTTTCAATTAAAATTATTCATTTTCCAAACAAAACTAATACTACTACAAATATAAATTCACAAACATCTACAGTTATTTATACAGAATCTTGTTAGTGGAAGATATTAAAAAAATGTGTTATTATACAATAGTTTCTGTGTGGGAGATTGACCTACTCCATTATGGCAAGCCATGTTCTAGAGTAGGTTTAAATTTTTGTGAAAGAATAATATTAAGATACGTAAGTGTCTTGTGTGTGAGTTCTATGTTAGCTGATACTATGAATGGTTTGAAATTACTGTTTCTATTCTCTGTCTTCCAATAATCAATTATCGATTGTAATTTAAAAGTAACGTAGTTTGAAGTGTGAACAGTTGCGTAGGCCTACACAATCAAACACGAATATTGATGATAATAATGTTAAGAGTTTTTATTCTCTAAAATAAACACAAACTACGGTAATGAATACAGCACTCTACACGCTCATTCAAATGTTAATAACACTAGGCAGAGTTCAATTGTACTCAAATCAATTATTTGTACATTATAACAAGGTTCACTATAGATACAGCTACTTCAATATTATATCCAAGTCAAAACTTTGAATGTAAAACATTTTGAGTGTAAAAAATCTAATAGTTCATAGAAGCATATTACTCATTCATAGAAATCTGTTAATAAATATTTTGGTTAAAGTAAAAAGTAAGGTAACTCAATTTTGGTAAAATTATTGAATTATAAATAGGAGTTCTGAATTTTTGGATCCATGACGAACTGCGAAGTTAACACTATTGTTTTCACACTAGAATTGACGACATGCAGTCAAATTTTTCTGTAAATAACATAAATGTTACTCACTGAACTTGAAAGCGCTTTCAAGTTCCTTTGAACTGCATGTTTCAACTAGTGTGAGTAAAATAGTTATATAAATTATAAAAGAGTTATAAATAGTAGACTATACATGCAAAAATGGAATTTTGAACATTACCTGGCCAGCCATAGTGAACAAGAAATTAAGTACTAGTCTAGTGGCATAAGTTCCTTTGAACGCTTTGTGTGTATACATTCGATGAGCGCCAATTGTTACACCCTCTGCTGATAAATATCCTATAATAAACGCTGAAAATAGAAAACAGAGCTGTTGAATTTTTTAAAATAAACAGTTTATGGAAATATGGTTTAAATTATTTATCTCTAGTCATGTATTTATACCCTATTATATTGAAAATATTATTTTATATGCTGTATCACATGCCACTATAAGTTGTAAATAGTTGTTAAGATTGTGCGAATTGGATCTTTTCAGTCGTATAATGACTAAAGAGTTCTCAACAAGTTTTCAATGAAGAAAGCTGATTGATTCGACATTTGAGTATTTACGAGAAGAGTAAGAGTAGATTCAACATGCCGCATTCAACTCTATTATTCAACTTCAATTATTATAACCAGGTATTATACTACTGATGAGTCTTATGAACTTTCTGATTCACAGACTGGTATTACACGGACATATAACTTTATCCAAGTACCATTGAATGATTCTACACTTTTTTAAACTTTATATTAATTAATGTTTGTGTTTTAGAGTATCAACAATAAACAATTGAAAATATTCACAAATATTGAATAACTATGAGTTACTACAGCTGATCTGTCTGTTTAGCTTGTGATTGCCACTTTCTCAAGTTTTTCTTATCTAAGGCTAGGCGTACACCGCTTAGTCAAGACAAGACAAGACGAGATTAGTCACGTTTAGTCACAGTAATTCACATAGTTGCTTATGAAGCAGCACACACCGATGCAATGACTAATCGGTGTGTGTTGCTTCATAAGCAACTATGTGAAGTACTGTGACTAAACGTGACTACGTGACTAATCTCGTCATTAATATGTTCATTAATACGGCCATTAGAAGTATACTCCTCTTTATGTGGACTCGTCCACCATTCCTTCAACTGTGTTTATCTCAAAAACAACTATAAACTATAAATAGTTGGGATTTTTTATCAATTGCTTCTGGCAACGCTGGGTCGGGCTCCGCTGCGGCACTTTGTCGCAGTAACGAAAACCCACCTTTAGTCAGCTTCAGAGCGTAGTAGTGTAGTTACATTATACCGTGCACTATAGAGAGGTTGAGCATATTTTCACTGTCACTGCGGGGACGTTTTATTGATCACCCTGAATTTTATTCTAATAACAGCTCAATGCTCAATCCAAAATTGCCTCTCATGAATTCATTTTTTCTTTGAGAAATTACTAATTATTATCAGTAATTATATTTATTAATTGATTATGAGTAATGTATTAGTTGAATTAATGTTTTTTAATCATATAGCGGGTCCATATACTCACTCCAAATAGCAGTCTTCCACGTAGCAACAAATAATGCGAGGTATGTACCATATACTGCACCCAGGTGGAGAATGAGAAACCCTATGGCATTGAACCAAACTATCTTTGCTTTGAATGGTTTCTCTGTTTCAGGCTTGAAAGCAACTTTGTCACATACATCCATATCATTACTCAACTCGGTGGCAGCCATTCTGTATCAGAGAAATTTGTGGAATACTGTTGAGGGTCAAATATACTTTGAATATTGTGATACAATATTGACAGGATTCCAATTTTCTCAATGTACAATAAGTTGATACCATTTTATTAGTACCGTAGGTACTTAAAAATTGTAATTTTATTCAAGTTAAGGGGGAACAATAAATGTTATATTCTTTGAATTACTTGTTTCTTGGTTTGTTTTATTCAATTCAGAATTATTAACGGGAAGTAAAAAACTCCTAACACTAAATTCAAGTGTCAGTAGAAACGTTTCTATAGGCCTATAGTATCTGCCAACGGTGAGATGCATAGTGGTCTATTATTTTAATTTATGATTGACCTTTTTTAAAGTGAACGGGATAAGTTGACATGAAATAGGTGTAAGCGGCATCAAACATTTATTTTGATATACATATTATATTATTACTTATGATACTTATTACTTATTTGTCTTTTGTTATATTGTTGAGTTATGTATTTTTAGCAGGGATATTTTCCTATGTAACTACAAAATATTGTTTGCAGATGAGTTCAACATTTTTTAAACATTAGAATAATTTTTAAGTTCAATTGCTATCATTTAAGAAATTTATTGTCGATTAATATTGATAATTTATTATAATCATCTTGATTGGATCAGCTCCTCAAAACGACGGATCAATCTGAATTCAGCAAGATACAAAAATCAAATTTATTTGAATGCAGGTATAACTAATTCACAAAAAAATTAATATTAATCTAAATGTTATTGATCGTTGAATAATACTAGAATAGCAAGTTTTATTTAGAAATCTCTTTCTCATAGGAATATTAGTTTGCCATAAATAATACCCTATTTGAAATGGGAAGAAATGTCTACTAATATTGAACAATGTTAGTATGGTACCCTAATAATATTCATCAATTATATTACAATCAGAAGAAGCGAGATCAGAATGGAAATTAGTTAAATCAAACGTACCTTGATAATCGTTATCCAAATGTTGAGATCGGAAACGAGGTGTGAATGTCACTTGAGTTACACTGTAACTGCCGACTGTCCAAGAGAAACTGATTTGGTGTTGTGAATCACACCTTTTAAATACACACCCAACAATTGCATTTCGCCATGTCTCAATCCAGACTGCTCCACAAATCAATATTCAGAATTGATGAAATCCTTTCTATTGAGTGAAATCAGTAGTGACCCTTGTTACAGATGTCGATTGTCATGTTAATTATATGCAAAGCAAACAATTCTGTACCGGTAATGCATTCTTAAACAGACGACAATATTTTCACAAAAAGATACCGATTTGCAAGCTAATTAACTATTGGGAAGCGGTTGACTACCTAGTCGCCATAAGAGACGTGCGCCTGCTACTCCTGTTGGAAGGGTGACCACCATGAGGCAGGCTTCGCTGAAATTATGAGACTCAAAATCCTTTTCCATTTTTCGGTTCCCGCATAGTCCTTTGTATGATCCTTAGATCCCAGTACGTATGTCCTTTCATCTTTCATCACTATCATCATAATCCTTCCCATTACCCACGAAAAGGTTACCGCTTATCCATCAGCTCCAGCATTAAAGAAAAATAATTACTCTTGAATTCAACTCAAAAGAGCTTCGAATTAAAATAATAATAAAGAAATTATTGGAGTTCTAGTCTAAGTTTAAGCTACTTCACAAGCTCTGTTCATGAATTATCAGCTTCTATCACTTTCTATATAGAAATATAGATTTATTATTGACTTTTAATTTGTGTTCTTAATTATTGATAACATTTTCTCTAGCCTATTCCCTACTTGCAAACACTAGAAATATTAATTTTGAATACATCCTCACTTGCTGCTGATTGGGGCTTATCCCATTTCCTATGAAACATAAAGCATATTATTAAAAAAATGCAATTACTTTGGCTCAGATTCCAGGTCTTCCACAAAAAACTTCAAATGGGTTTAATTTAGTACATTAGCCTACATTGATTGGTTTGAGTTTAAATTTTTTTGTATAATTCAATATTCAATTTAAAATGTGCTTTCGTGAGTATCGTATTAGTGCTGTTAATCTATGAATTGAAAAAATTTCATATTGAAGATTTTTCGGGACTTATAAGTTGAAAATTCAGTGTTGGACTTAACCTATAATATTTCCCATATTTTCCATTAGGGAAAACTGGATAATTCGGCAAGGTGGAACACCCGAAAGGGTCTCTCCGCCAAAAAAGCCATAAGCTTAATAATAATAATAGTACATTACATATTCAAAACGAACTCTCGAGCGGGTTACCCTATTATATTTTACTTACTAATGTTTACTTACTATCAAAATAGCTGGATGAGAGCTCCAAACTTACAAGCCAGAACTGTTTTTCCTGAATTGAGATACTAGGCTTAAGCCTAGTTGTAAACGTCTCTAACCCATTAGAAAAAAGGCTAGTTTTCCTACCCATACAAGTTGTTGGATATGAAAAAAGATTGTTTGAATAGATTGAAGTTGTAGCTGACAATACTGATAAGATTTAAGAGCTTTCCAATTGTTAATTTAAATTAATATTGAATTCATAGAAATTAGGAGAATTGATGGAGATTAACGTATGTAGGCTATCGGAAAGAATAGTCAATATATAGTTTATGTGAAAAATAATGTTATGTACGGTTAGTGAAAAATCCACTCGGAAACATGAGCAGGAAATTATTGAATAAGGTAACGGTACGGTCTGTTTAGGTATTTAGTTCTATTACATTACATTATATTACAGTAGGTTCGAGAAGAACAAAAAATTGCTCATCTGATCTTCGAGAGACAAAATTAGAAATACAGTATAATATAAACTCTGAGCTTCACCTCACATCATGAACATTGGATCAGGTCCATGATGCATGTTGGTAAAGGCTTGCATAGCAGCTTGCATAACTCTTTGCATATGACGGACCATGGCCTGATGATGAGCGTCAGTTGAATCAATACTGTAAAATGAAAAAAAAAACACTCTTGAGTCAATTTGTCACATAATACTACATGCTATAATTCAAATTGATAAAAGAAGCTTCAATATTACAATATTAGAAAGATGCATACATGAATAATTGGCAAGGGGAAAAGTATGGATGATCAAAATTTATATGACATTAGAACATGGGGTAGTTGAAAAATGTAAATATTTCCAAGGCGTTCATTTCTATTCCTTTATGATGTACCTTTGATGATTTATAAGATTTTATAAGATAATCGATTTGTGTATCAATGAATGAATTTAAATCCATTTGCCATGATAAAAAAGAACAACACTAGACAAATACTTGTGTAGTATATACTAAACATGGATTCAAAGATATTTTACATAAATAAACGTATAGGAACAGAAAACTAACGAGTATCAATATAATAACGCATTGTGCCAATAAAAATAGATTAGAGCATTTTAGAAAGAAAGCGTTTTAGATTAGAGTTTTTAATCATGAAATGTTATTTAATTGAGAATAGATTTCCAGTTGGAGTCAGATAATAAATAAAACTATCAAATTTCCGTTGTGAATAATGGATCTCAAATCTTGGAATCAAATATGGAGAAATCAATGTAGTTCAGAATGTAGTTCACTTAAACTTTTTCTAGTATTAAGTAATTTTCCTCATGATGGAGGTAATAAGAATGACGACTGGGCTTTCACAATAATTTTGTTTGAAACAAACAATAACTTAGTTTGTTGAGAAACGATGAAGCTAGGTACTAGCTATAGAAAAGAGATAAATGGAATCATTCATTTTCATTGCTGCATGAAATTGAAATCTGAAATGCATTGGCAAGTACTCGATTTATGATTGCAAGTCATCAAGGTTTTCATAATACTGTATGCTTTCTCATTTGAAGTGAAAAATGATAAAATATAAGAACGATAATTCTAGTAGTTTTAAATCATGCTCCACTGCATGAGAACAATAGTTTTCGATCACAGCTGAATTATTTTGAAGTTTTATTATTTTTATGGCTCGATATTTTGATTGTTACTCTAAATATAATAGCTTAGGCAAAATCGTGATTTGGTATACTAACATCAAATTCAAGTGAAATTGTCAAAATTTTAATGACCGTTCTATTCGCGTTTAATGTATTATTGACGTTCAAGTAGAACATTCTCTATTATCTCCGTCATAATGTTCCTCACTCGACAAAGAATTATGTCTTCAGAATTCATCACTCTTATTGCGTTCTGTTCAATTGGAAGATAACAATGACGTATGTCGTTCATTCTCTCATTACGGAAGTGTGTAGATTGAAATTTCAATATGAATAATGGATAAATATTGAAGAATCGTTCAGTTCTTGGTGAATTCATCATCATAGGAATAGTTCACATCATTGTAAAAAATAAACCTGCGTTACAATATGATGGTGATATTTCAACAACACTTCATTCTAGGAGCATTATGGTGGTGATATTCCAAAAACACTTCATTCTAGGAGCTCTATTTATCAAAATTATAATTTGAATAATGAATGAAATATTCAAAAATTGTTTAATCCCTAGTAAATTCATCATAATAGGAATAGCTCGCATTAGTCGCATCATTGTATAAAATATACCTGCGTAACTTTAAACACTGCGTAAAGCATATAAACTTCATTAACACTTAACATTTCATTCTCGGAGTTCTCTATTTTTTCAAAAACTCATGTTTCCATCAATTAAGGTGGAATTAAATTATTGAGAAATTACGTCAACTAATGTGTTGATCAAGAACACACATAAATTGAATGTTTGACTTATTGATTGAATTGAAAATCTTTATAACACAGGTTTTCTCGGCCATTTTGAAGAATGAACATGAACAACCTTCACCACTTCTCAATAGTCTTGAAGAGCAGATTCTTGTATCCAGATATATATGACCAATTCTACTAAATGGTCAGATTCATATGACATTGATGAGAGCATGACAACAAGATGTTTGCTTGTCAAAGTCAAGTGTGGGGTGATGCTGACGCAGCTGGCATTAGACAGGACAGCAGCAATGCACTGCGCTAAACTCCTGACTCCTCCGCACTGACTCCTCTCCGCTGTTCTATTGGCCAGCAATGTCCGTTAGTTCTGTAGTCAGCCGGACAATTTGGGCCGACTGCTTAGCCACGTTTAAAGACTACCGCGCAGTAGCTATTAAACGCTTATTTTCTGTCCCATCAACCTGAAATGTTATTTTTGGAGTCGTTCGAGAATTATAACTCACCTATCCTACACGAGTAACTCGTACTTGAAGCTGTGGTTTTTTTCATTTTCAGTCCTTTTTTTTCCAATTGGGTTGGGCTTTGTAACCCTTAGCCACCGCGACCGCTATTCGATCTTTTGTGGCATCCTCTCTTTGGCTTATTATGCCATGTTCCATAATCCAAGGCCAGAGCAGAATTTACTCAGGGCCTTGAAGTCCAGTTCTCTTGCATCATCTGGTAGGAGAGCTGCCTTTCCAAGAAGTATGTCTCCTCCTCATTTGCAAGAGTGATGGACATTCAAGCAGCAAATGTGCTGCTGATTCTGCTATGGACCCACCCTTCCGAAGCTGTTCAACTTCTATCAGGGATGGGTCTGGACACGCCTCAGATTCCATTGCGGAATCTTCAGTTGTAGTGCCTTCCTCTACATGTACCGTTTCCCGGCAGGTTTGAGTCAGCAAACTCTGAAACCTGTTCCAGGTCGGTAGAGTTTGGGGGAGATCCCCCATCCTCGTTAGATGTTTGAGGCTGTTCAGCCTCTTTTACTCTTATTGGTATCCATAAGATTCCCATGAGTAGCTGGAGACTTATTCAGTCACCCTGGGCAGAGCTCCGCGTTCACCCAGGGAAGGCTTCTTGAAACTGGAGGTTGCCTGGTATCCAGAGTTCGCATACTCGATGTCAGGCACTCCCCTGACCATGCAGCCGTCGGCGTATGCTGTTCCACCATATGTTGGCTTGGCTTGCGCAGTTGATGCTTCAGGTGTTCCTACTTGAACACCCGACTTAAGCTGGGACGCAACGGTGTTAGTTGCCAACCAGCCTACATCTACCACTTGCATCAGGAACCCGGAGGATTGCCACACCCCGGACAGAATAAATTCTGCCCCCCTGCGGGTATTTTCAGTCCTTAAACTGTGATTTATTTCTCTTAAGCCAGTGCTTTATGAGATATATATGACCAATTCTACTAAATGGTCAGATCCATATGACATTGATGAGAGCATGAGAATAAACTATACTATGTATTATTGCATAGTAGACGAAATATAATAAAATTTGAACCTGGTAAAAAGCTGTAATGAGTTCAAATAAACAATTGATTTCCAGTCCAGATACCATAGCAAAGTGAACGGACTGTATATGATTACTAAAAATTGAAACAAATTAATGTAAAGATTCTAAGTTGTAACAACCACAAATTTATTAAAATAACAAGAAGCTCCGAATTATTTAGAAGTAACGAAGAGTCTCATTATTTAAAAAAAAATCGTGGTCTGACAAATTCGAGTTTTTATTCAACATGGATACTTACACATCACCTTCACTACTACACAAAAAACAAGAGAGAATTCAAATTCATTAGTTGCATGTATAGATCAGCATTGAAAACTCAAGAATAATGCTGATTTACTATATTATCATATAAATTGTGGAAATAGAACTGTGGCAAGAATCATGTACTGAAACTCGAAACTGAAAGTTGTACATGTATCTTTGACCCATATATCTATTTATTGCTTTATATGGAGTTGACACAGATCAATGCGGTAATCATTTCAGTTATTTGCAGGTAGACAATTTGTAGACTTTTGATAAGTTTTTTTCTTTTTGCATAGTGCACGCACACCCTTCGGGCATTGATAACTGGCAATTTACATCACCTGAACATTGATCTCTGTATCATGGCCACCTTCTCAAGATTGATGAAGAGTAATGATAAGATATGGTACTGAAGGGTGAAGATAAGGTAAGAAGATAAGATCACGCTCTTTTTGGATGCCCGACGTTCGAAGTAAGCAGAAGAATGTACTTGGTTGAATAGGCCTACCTCCAGGAGGATCAGGGATATGAGGAGAAGTATAAAAACCTGCTGTTTATTGACTCGCCAACAAAACTGGATAAAATTTTTGCATACTTCTCCAGCTATATTAAATATGGACAGTTTGTGATTGATTTAGAGTGAAGTTAGAATGTTTCTCATCCTCAGTTCCAAAGAGACTCTGTACAAACAATTAATAATTGAACTCGACTTTCAAAATTATCACTTTGTTCAATTGAAAATTTACAATTTAATTTCTCCTTACTTTTCAATTTTCTGTACATGATCATTTTCTACCAACTTTTTTGTATGTTTCGAAGGAACAAAAGCAAATATTCTATTCTATTCTATTCTATTCTATTCTATTCTATTCTATTCTATCATATTCTATTCTATTTTAAGATAAGGTAAGATACTTTACCCTGTCGTAATTGGAGGAGGACCGCCCATCATCATATCTTCATCAGAGTCCATCATCATAGGTCCATCGGGACCCATCATCGGCCCATCGGGGCCCATCATAGGTCTGCCGGAACCCATCATCGGTCCTCCAGGACCCATCATCGGTCCTCCAGGACCCATAATCATTCCAGGGCGTGGTCGTGGGTGTATTGTGATAGGGTGTGGTCTTGGTCTGGGCCGGGGACGAGGACGGGGCCGGTAGATGAAACCAGGCCTAGGCCTATTACAGAAAATCACAAAGAAAATTTCAGATTTCTAGTAAAAAAAATTAAATTTGGCTGCTGTTTACAAATGGGGAAACAGCCACAACATGTTAGTTGGATACACGTACAGACACACCCAAGGTGAATAGAATACAAGGTAGTGTTCACGCGCTTCTCGTTCTATTCAAAATCTCAAATTCTATATCTCTTTTTCTCAAAAACTGCATGCCTTTCAAGCCACCGCAACCTCTCATGACCTTCATTGTATATTTATCTTCAATTTTTTATAGTTTCAATACTAATTGACCGCTAATTATTTCAGAGCACTCAATAATTATTATTTTTAATGGCATGCATGCTGGATTTGAAAATCACATGATCGAAAGTATCCTACTTTCAATCTGTGATATGCCTGCCTTTGAAAAATCGATTGCTCTGAAATAATAAGCTGTCTATTATTGGAGATAAATACACAATGAAGCCCAGAAGAGGTTGCAGTGCAAAGCATGCAGTTTTAGAAAAAGGGCTTATAATATTGTTTAATTTAACATGTTAAGGACCAGGGAGCTGACGAACATAACCTCATCTTTTAGGGAGTAGAAGTAAGTGAAATCAGGGGAGTAGGATGTCGGCCATAATTATTGAACCAAATTTTGGCGCTGTATTTGAAAACATCTACATAACTTCTACCCAAACCAACCAAAAAAACTAAATCCAACAACAATGTTGTATTTTGCCGTAAATATTAACTACATTCTCTCAACAGTTTTGATTTATACCGCAAAGGATGCCATAAGCTTTCAAAACTCTTCATGAAAATGAAATTGAACATGATGGTTCGGAATTCAAATACAGCGCCAAAATTCGGTCCAGAGTGTATTCGTCCAATGAGAACTCTGCTACAATTCAGTCCAAGTGAATTCGGCCAATGAGATTGAGACACAGACTTCACCCACCTTTAACATAGGGAAGATAGGATTGTTCCACTCCAGCAATGACAGCCCCCTGTTAAAGACAGGGAAGATTAAGCTCTTGATCTATAGTGACGTTATTGATATTAGCTGAATGAAGCTTGCTACTGAGTATCTTCCTCGTGAACACTACCTAGTATACTATTTACCTTGCCTTGAGCATTACCTACCTAGGGGTCCAAGAGGGACGATCGGGATAATCAGGAGTTAATGGATGATCTGGCATAGGCGGAGGCACATAATCACTATCTACGAACGAAGGCATGTTGTCAAGTGTTGGTTTTTCTGGCTTTGATGGCTGACTGCCGGTGTTGTCAGGTGTTGGTTTTTCTGGCTTTGATGGCTGACTGACGGTGTTGTCAGATGTTGGTTTTTCTGGTTTTGATGGCTCGGTGTTGTCCGAACTGCCTGCGGCTTCAGGAGTTCCTATGCGTTTCTGGACCCATTGAAGGTGTCCTCGCTTGGTTACATCTGTGTACAGTCCAGGACTATTCGCTCGGCCACAGCCATCGCCGTAAGAAACAACACCTGAAAAATCGATCAATTTATCAGATCACACTCTTCTCATTCTATTTCAGTTAGAAACTGAATCCAAATATTCAACAAACAGTGTAGAAGGGAAGAAGCAACCGACTTTGGACTGTTTTTGAATAATTAGACAAATATCTCAGAACATTCTTGAACACAAAATAATGTATTTTCCAGTATAATTATTCAACCGATGCTTTCATTCATTCTACAACTTGTTTTCTATATCAAACCAACAGGTTTATCTGTTCTTACAGGTTCTTAAATTTCGTATTTCAAGTGGCAATTATGTTAATTTTTTGTTTCATTTTCATCACGTATTATATTTCACTTTATTTCTACTTACAGTATTGTATTTTATGTGTTTGTAAATATTTTACAAAGAAAGCAACAATTTCATTCATTGCATATTTTTTAATGGTTTTTACACAACAAAAAATAAGATCTTATGTACGTAAATACATCAAGAATAAACTAATCAACCCTGATAAAAGAGGTACATAAATAAAAATTTCTTTTTAATAATAATTGAATTTTGACTCTCAAACAATAAAGTTTTTGACGATTATAGCGTTCTTATGAAGTAATGCCAATTCCCATCAAATTTGCATTAAAGTGACACGCAAATCATATAATTAAGTTACGTTGAGTAGTTCATATCAGTTCTTACCTACAATTTGCCTTAGCCAGTGTTATTTTTCATTATTTTAAGCTTTTAACACAGTACTGTACCAAGAGTAGAGAGTCAATTTTCAATTTTAGGAAAGTCATTTTTGATATTGTTTCAGTCGAAATAAGTTTGAAAAATGAGTGAATGCGTTTGCCTGTAATCCCATAACAAATTTAAAAATTTGGCAAAAGTATGGCGGTGGCGGGAATAAAAAATTCAATACAACAATACAATGTTACGGACCCATTTACACTGTTATTAAACAGTCTCTGTAGACCACATTATTATTTATCGTGATAAAGTTTAAAGTGAAAATCAAGTAGGCTATGAAGTTCACTCACAACTTAATTCTTCATCTAGTCAGAGAGCAAAGTTATTAGATTACTAACAGGTTGAACCATTCCTAATGATTTTTGAATCCACAAGCTTTTGTAGTGGATTTCTCTCTAATGAAATTCTCTCTCTAGTAGTTCTCTCTCTCTCTCTAGTAGTTCTCTCTCTCTCTCTAGTAGTTTCTCTCTCTCTAGTGAAATTCTCTCTAATAACCTTGGTCAGAGAGTACGTAAATCTACTCTGATTTACCTACCCTGTCATCTAGTCAAGGTAATAAACTATTAAGTATCTCATTTTAGTAGCCTGGTGAATTTAGAAGATAATGGTTTCTTCAGATAGAAAAATAAAACTCTTTGAAAGAATTATGATGCTTCAACAAAATACTGATATGATTGAAAATAATATTGAAATAGTGAAAATTCATTGTTATCGATTAGCAACGATAAATTCATGTCAGGCCCTACACAAGTGAGTACCTTTACTTCAGAGTATTTAAATTTTAAAAAATTTTGAGATGTGACAATTTACTGAAATTCTTACCAATCAATTCATATGCTCCTTTTTCATTGACTGACATTAAAGGACCACCACTGTCACCCTGCAAATAAGAGCCGTTATGATTTAGAAGAACAACTTTTGTTATTATTCAAAATCGATATATCACTCTGATTAATCATTGTCATTGTCACATACAACTGCTACGTTGTTATTATATGCTGTGGAACAAATGAAAGTAAACTTTTCATACGGTAAACAATAATATGTTTGCATTAGGATAAATTTATGAGAGCTTGTGTAATTTATGAGAGATACGTGTTTGAGAAACAAGCCAAATGTTCAAAAAAATGTCATTCAAAATTTATGAGGAAAACTTTGAGGAATGTTGAGTAAGCGAATTTTTTTTTTGATTTGTTAAAACTGTATCCAAATGTAAACGTACCTTCAAAGTTAAACCCCTATAACATAAAAAATGCTTCTAAAAACAGTATTGCTTGTGACGTACTATAATATACAGTATTTTAATTACCACTTCAGACTTATTTATGATCATACTTTCCAGAAAATGTATTGAACCATCATTATTATAATAAAAATGAATAATCTTGATTTTTTTCATTCAAATACTTATCAGAAAACCGATAAATAAGTAGCTGTACACTATCAAGTTTTCCATTGTTTCTTAAATAAATAAAGTTACAGGTAGATTTTTTCATACTTTTTTTCAATTTCCACATGTATTTTGTAAATGGAATACTGTCAGTCTAGGCGTTAAAAAATTATGATTGAGCATTAAGATTTTCTCAAATCGTAAGTTAAATTCGAATTTTGAAAACTAAGAAAGCATAAAACCAAGTCAAGTTCCTATAGGTATACTCACATCACAAGAATCTACACCACCATTCAAGTTTCCAGCACAAATTGTTCTATCTGCCATTGGGACTGTCAGACCCCTGACACAAATTCTTTTTGGTATTACTTCGATCTCAGAAAACAGCATTTGACACGGATAAGTTGATCTCAATTTGGTCGAGCCAAATCCAATAATCATAGCTTTCTTTCCGGCATAGCGACCTAGAATAATTAAAATTATCGACCACAAATATCAAAATCCACTTTCTTATTGTGATACTGTATACTAATAGAATGAGAGATGTGATTTGGTTTGATATCAATTATTCTTATAATTATTTATTTCTTACATGAACACTTTTCATAATAAAAAATTCTAGATTATAAAAAACATCATAGGAATTTTCATATTATGAAGGTACTAAGAAATAAACAAGGAATATAACTTTCATATATTATACATATGAATATACCATACATCAATAATCGATTTCAGTAGTGGATGAGTTCTTCTCTCACATGATCGGCTCTCGTTATTTCTAGTAGCTACACAATATCAACTTAGAAGCGGTGAAATTTGGAATCTTAAAATAAATAAATCAACATAAATTATGAACCGTAATTGAAATGATTGTTAAATGCAAAATCTCAATGGATCCTGATAGTTGGAATATTACAAATACAGATACATCTTAGATCACTTACATATTAGACCTGATGAAGGAATTTTCATGAGTTAATTAATTTGAGAATGAATGTTTAAAAAGTTATTTATAAGAATACATGAGATTGAGATACCAGCATGCAAGTTTCTATAAAAAACGTTTTGAACTTTTAATTTTAAAAATGTTTATTTAACACATATCTAATAATTTTAATCGAAGAAATGTTAATTTTTCTAAACAAATTCTCATTTTAACATGTTAATAGTCAAATTTTCTTTCATAAAATAAAAGTTTGAAGTAGCCTAATGAGATTCCGCAGAATGCACTTACCTTTGGAAGGAAGGCAAATAGGCGTGTTGGATACCGCTTCCTTCAAATAGATCAATGCGATATCGTACTCGGGAATTCGACTATTATACTTGTAATCTTCATGAACATCCAAATCTACGGTCTCTAGAACTTTCCCCTCTTTTTTACATCTATTTGTCAAGTCTATAATCAATGCGCGATCATTGTGGTGTGGCCTGAGAAAAAGATTTTTTGGTTCAAATCAACACACTCAAGAGACAGTTCAGCTGTAATAACTCTAAAATCAAAATGTTCCAAGTTTTATTCAATATTTATGAATATTAACAATAAAAAATTTAAAATATTGAATAAGACTAGACAAATTTGTAATATCTGTCTAATTTTAGTCTGAATTAGACAGACTTATGCCTGGTTGTTCGTACGTCTATTAAGTTTATAATCCCTGTAAAATAGCTTCATTTAACCGGGATTAGGCTTAATCGAGAGAGTTTCGTTGCACAAAACGTGAACTACATGTGATAACGCCGATTAAACTAATCGGCATTAGAGATATTTAACGCCGCGGTTAAATGGTTTTTTAACGCTCCGATTAGATGAAATGATGAGAATTTGGTTGTACAAAAGACAAATCCCAAGATTTAACGCCTATTAAGTAATCGGCGTTGAGATATATTTAATTGGCCTGTTTCCGAGAGTAAATCTGTCAATTTAGTGTGAGATCGCCATTTTTTGAAATTCAATTTTACGAAAGGAATGTTCAAGAATACGGTCCTAACAGTCAGCCATCTCTATTTTTTCATGCAGTAGAATTTATCAAAGTAGTGAATCATTATGGAATTATTACAAAGTTTCACGTTAGTTGAAGTTTGCAGTTTAGTTTAGTTCAAGTTTGTCGAAGTTTACCTATCAATGTTTTTTTGAGGATGAGCATTATGAGCCACTGTTTAATTTTATCTGGCTGTGAATAAATATTTTATTTGCATGTTGAATATAGTCTGCCATCTTTTTTATTAACAACAACATTGGAGATTTTTTATTGGAGCATAGAAATTCATTTTTTCGATGATCATGCTCCCATCATGAGCTCTAGACTTGTGAGGTACTGTATGTATAAATTGAGATATTTATTCATTAGAACTTAAAATGCCAGGTCTGATGAGTCCTATATGGCAAACACAGAACAGTAAATGCAAGAAAATAAAACATATTATCAGAGGACAATGAGAAATGAATTGTCTGCTAATCGACTACTATGGTTTCCAACTAACACAGATTAATAATATTTGTTCGTAACAATATCCTCTACTTAATTGAATCAGAAATGTGGAATTTGAATATTCAAATTTTGTCATTATAGCAGTGAGCTGCGCGCACTTAATATCTTTGGAAAAAACATGGAAACAGGCACTCATCATTTTAATCCTTCAGCCGCTATTTTAAAAAGCTAGAAATGTGTAGATGGTTTTAATCAATAAAAATGAGCATTGCTAGAATTTTTGCTGTACTCACCTTAAACTTTAATTATCTTTAACCCCTTAACTGATTCACCCGAGTATTCGCTGTGTGCACGTATAGCAGAATCCAAATCAACTTGTCAGAAGTCAGCTGTTTCAAAGAGCAATATCACAATACTTAACCTACAAATGCTGAATCTCGCAGATTATTGAAAAGGTCTTTTAAAAAGTTATTCTTTGAAAGGTCTTCTTTAAAAAGGTATTTTAAAGACTTTAAAGGTCTTTAAGACTTTCAAGTCTTTTGATTATTGTGTCGAAATCACTGTTTAATTATTACTGGATCAGCTGACTTATGACAAGTTAATTGGCTCCTGCTATAGGTGGTGGGGATAATAAAATCGACACCTGCGCTCACACGGAATTTTAGTGAACGAAAAAGTTCAGTTTTACATGAGAAAGGATAGGGAATAAGCATTTACAATGCATTTAAAGTATTGTCGTATTCCTAATTGTATAAATACCGTTCACAATAGTAATTGCGGCTTCTATTCCTTCGATATTTCCAAACGTAAAGTGATTCAACAAAGAAATCGGATCTCAGTTTTGAATTAATCGAGTGAAAGAAAAGATCCAGTTCAAAAGCATATGATTGATTTGAAGTCTCGCGCCCATAATGCAATTTGAAATGATAACCAATGGAAATGAACTCAGCTGTGGATAAACTACATCGTCTGATCTATGAGCTTCGAAATTTTGGCTTCCCTTGCGGGAGCCGAGTTAACTCGGGCATCAGCAAATAATTCCTTATAAATTCATTCTCAGGCGATTATACTCGTTCTTCGGCTAATTCCCACGTAAACATACTGTTCTGTCATGTTGGCTACATTGCTTCCGTTATAAGCTATTGTGACATTGTTTATTCTGCTGTCTAATTGGAAGTCTGTAGTCAGCTGCATTCATGGTACAGTAGGTGCAAGTTTTTACCCGCGTAATTCGGTTTCATTTAGAACGTTTCCCAGTGGAAATGAGTGACGAAGACAGTGAAAATACTTGTGATAATGAATTTTTGAGTAGTTTGGGAACCGACAGTGTTAGTGAAATACATTCCGAAACAGAAATTTATGCTCTGCAGTAAATTTAAAATACCCGAGTATACTCGGTTGAAAAAAGTAAGGTTTTTTTGAAATTCAATAAAAAAAAAACTAAGAGTGAAAATTAATTTTGGTTAACACTATGTTGAATAACTGGTTGAAAAGATGTAAAATCAGTCATTATATTGCTGGACCGGATTTGGACCGTTTTTAGTATCAAGTTCCAGACAGTTAAGGGGTTAATAATCATCATTCTTTCTTTTTAATTAAAGTTTGAAATGAGTGAATTTTGCTCAATGTTCATCGACTTACAGGTACTGTGTATGTGTATAACCATTTCAAAAATCTAATTTTCAAGGTTATAAAAATATTCTACAGATCTTTCTGAACAATTTGGTACCATTCATGATTATTTGGTTGAAAAATATTGTCCGAAGCAGTAAACTCAACCTCTCCACCCGCGCATGCTAAAATCAAGTATAATTTTAAATCAAAATCATCCTATAAATTGAGACAATGGTAGAGGGCTCTTGAAGTTGAAACATTAGTACCTACATCAATTGAGTAAACAAAATTCAATTGGACCAGCGTTATAATTAATGGAATTTTAATTATTCACCTTCTTTTATCATAGCAGTGAGCTGCGGTCAATACATGCTTTGGCGTAATAAGTGCAGCACCACAGGATACTTCATAGCTGTCAGCCTTTAATGCTTCAGGCCTCACCAGAGCCACAAACCAAGGGTAAAAATCAGTAGCTGTAGTTCCACCAACTATTCTTGACACTTTTGTCATGCCGCAAGTCGCTGGCTGAACTGTATCTGCACCTGCAATCAAGTACAGCCTACTTAAAAAAACGTATGTGTTTGATGTGCATCATTGGATTCTATCTTATAATTTTTCAAATGTCAATTTATGAGGGTTTCAGTCGCAATCCTAGTTTCAGATGATGTCATCATTCATTTTTTCAATACCGTAAGACAGATTTATTAGAAACGTAAAAGAAACACAAAAATGCGAATACGTGAATACCCTATTGTGAAACTGAATCAAGATTCAATCAATTTTCAGTAATAAATATCATAAGTTGAATCGTAGTCTGATCCTAATAAGGATAGGTCTAATATCAGATTGTCTTGTGATATACGGAATGTGTTGGAGCATCTCCATATCTGTTCTATCCGAATAATTGAACGAAAAACCTAATTAATTGCTAGGACTTCTAATACTTGTCAATAATCGCAGTAGCAGAAGTCTTCAGAGTAGCCTATTATACAGCAATTAATTAGGTTTTTCGTTCAATTAATTATTATTATTTAAAAGCAATTAAATACTTGCAATATATCATTTCCTTCCATGTTGTATACGATTTGTCTTGACAGTGTTAAACTGATGAAATTATGAGTAAGTATATTATTTTTTAATCATACAATGCTAAAGTGGACTGTGTTGTGAACTGTAGGTCTACTGTATCTAACGAATAAAGCAGGTAGCGGTACCGATGAAGAATAATATAGAATATTAATTGAATCAAATACAATTCCGCCTTAATAAGAAATAGAATTATCTTTCATTGAATAGTATACTAATGCAAAGGATAAACCTCAAATAAGATGAAGATATTGTGAATCGTGATACGCTATGAATAAGTTTACTGAAATTTGGTGTGACTCTATAGATTAAAATTTTGCAATATTTTATGCATAAAAGCTAAATTTCCCATGTTGATTTATAAGTGAGATACATCCTCAATTAATCCCCAAAAGAAACCCATTCTAAAATTCCATTCAAAATTGATTGAGAATATTATATAAATTATTTAAAATGAATTATCTTACCAAAACATGACGACAAGAAAATAGTGACAAGTAGAAAGAATAACATAGAAAATTGAGCAATCGGCAAGAGCCCCATCGCTTCCTTTGCTAAAAGAACTTTCCGGCGTCTCCAATGAACCTTATCTTAGCTGCCCCTCTCCCAAGTTCTGATACTGAGATTGTTTTGCTTCTATTTGCATTGTTGTTCTTTGTTGGTATGTTTGTAGAGCAATGACGATAATCAATTGTACAGCAGAAATCCTGTATTGTGCCTCCTGTAATAAATTAGCCTTTTAGCTATTATGTACTTGACATCTACCTTGACATGATGATGCATAACTCTGTCACAAGACATTTGATGAACATACAAAGAGCATAATATGCCTTTATGCTATTTACGAAACGATGAGATGACAACATTACTACACACTAGGCTAATCACCTAGAACAGTAGTATGAGATTCAGTGCTAATTAAGCTTGAACGAAAAACTGGGTCTTTTGCAGATTTAATTTGTCAGTTTGAAAATGAATCACTTTTGAGTTAGCAGTACACTCTTGACTCACAGTTTTGTAATACATTCCATTTCCAAAACCTTCAAAAATAATTATTGAAAATAAGATCTGAGATGAATATTTTTGTCATTTCAATTAGAAAATGAAAAATCAATTGGCCGGTTGCATGAAAGCCAAATATAATCTTGACTGTAGTAAGAATACGCCATTTTAAGGAACCGATGCAACAATATCCCCAACGAGGTCACATGACGTTATTTCACGGCGGTTAGACTTAATTGGTATTCGTGTATTCAGCCGTCAGCTATTTCTTGCAAAGCTAATAAGCAAGCAGCTATCTAGTTTAGAAAGTTGAGTGCTGTCTCATTGATAATATTGTTATTTTTATTGATTCCCATCTTCTCAATAAGTTCTCATCTAACAACAAGAAAAAATCGGTCCATCGGTTAATCGGTGACGAGTAAATCCGGAATTTTTCGTCATAACATAGCCAACAATACACAATTGTTTTCATTATTTGAGTTTGAGGTATTTCGAAGAAATAAAATATCAAGTTGAAATGTTCAACGATCAAGACATTTATTCTTGTTCTTCGATAACACTGGCTTGTTTGTCTGGTACAAACGGCACTGTTCCTGGTTTCGAATGTTGGCGTCTGTTCACCTCCCTGAAAAAAAAATATAAAACTTGGTTTTAGTTCTCTGATAAAAAGTGATAGTAATATTAATTCAAAAGCCAAGACAATGTCGGTTTCAAAGATAGAATAGTGAGTGGTTCAGCCATTAACAATCTACCGGATGAGCATAGATTATTGGACCCATTTCACAGGTAAATAAAAAAAGTATCAAACAGCAGTAGCGCGCCTATTTTTGTGTTAAACATCAATGTACGCCCCAGAATTCGTGATGACCTTCATTGAACCCAGTCAGCTCTATGATCGGGGCAACAGAGCATCAATTGAGTAATGGCTACCATGCAAGAGAAAGCTATGTGTGGTTTCACGAAAGCAAATCGGTTATTACTGTTCAAAGACGATTTTTTAAAGAGTTTATTGTGATCCTTCTTTTAAAAACTCTATTAAACGTTGGTATAAACAATTTATGGAAACAGGAAATGTGTTTTCAAGATTGCACGCCTGTACAGTTTTGCTGTCGTAATTCTTAATAAAGTGGATGTATAAGTAATAAGTAAATTCTTAATAAATTCTTAATCTGTAACACATGTGTAATAACACATCCTGTTTCTATAGATTGTTTATACCAACTTTTAGAGTTTTTAGAAGGAGGATCACAATGATACTCTTTAAAAAACGTCTTTGAACATTAATAACCGATTTTCTTTCGTGAAACTACAGAACGCACATAGCTTTCTTTTGCATGGTAGCCATTACTCATATTATATGATATATTATTATGATAACTCATATCTATCATATAATATATTGATAATGATAACTCAAATCTTGATATATTGTAAGTTATTGTAAATATTGGTCTATATATTATAACGTTTGTAAAAGTAACTAACAATCATTTTAAAATTATTGAAATATCTTCAGTATTGTCCAAGTAGACAATAATATCTAAGAAGATGATAGATAGATAAATAGATAGATGGCTAAGCGCTAGATAATACCAATTATCTAGTAGACATAACATCTAATACCACATATTATAATTCAATAATTTTAAAATTATTGAAATATCTTCAGTATTGTATGTTGATAATATTTATGTTTGAAATTGAATAAATAAAAATCCAATACACCTTTCTCTCACCGTATTGGCGCAAACCACTCACATAAGTTTCATACGTTAGGGAACATTCATAAATACGGCCCTGAATTCCATTACATTTCTCAACTAATTTTACATTACAATTATTGATCCATTTAGTAACGGCATAAAGCGCGTAAAAATTATAGACTTCAACCTTTTCAACCCGGAATTAGTAAGTATGATTATGAAAAGTAAACTTCAGATGAATCAAATTATGTTTTACGTGAAATAAAATGAGGTTACAAAAACCCAAATAATAGTAGCTAATGATGAACAGTGAAATTAAGATGATCTTACTTTCTCAGATTCTTCTGCTTCTGTACTTGTATTTCATTTTGAGCTTTGTGAATATGACCAGGAATTTGTCTGTGTCGGGCAATCCTTCTGATTTGAGGATGGCTTTCGTACTTCTTCTTCAGTGCTTCATTATATTCCAGAGCTGCTCTTTCTCTGCGATTTAGCTGGAAATCGAGAAGGCGATTCACTTGTAAAGCACATTGAAATGAAACCCTTTGGAAACAGTGTTTCTTCAAGGTAATTCACTAGGCAAACGCTAACAACAACTGGTGAAAAAGTAAGATGGGTGAGATGAAAAATACAGAACATAGATTTGACATTTCAAGAATATCAGGGAATAGTTAGATAGTTGAAATAGAGTAGCAATTCAAGAGACAAAAGTAGGCATCACGAATCAAGCTGAATGAATAGCATAAAAGCATGCTTTTTTCTTCTAGTAAATAAGAGTGAGATAAGAATTCGTTAAGGAAAATTCAGTTTCAATTTATGCATCTTCAGCTTGATGAAGCTGAATAATTGAGATTACGATCAGTAAAATTCAGTTTACGCCGAATTATTAGTAGGCCTAATATTTTTAAGTAGTAAGTTATATTATTATTACTATTACTAGTAGACCTTAAACAGTGAATTTCTTAATGAAGATAACTAAGACCAAGTTTATAATTGTTAGTGGATAATATAATAATAATTGTACTATTGATCATTACTCAATAAAATGAAATCATTGGATCAAACAATGTTGGAGAATGAATTAAACATCAATACACAATGTAAATGAATAAAGGTTTTGATACATACCACGCCAAGTTTTTCAGAAGCCTTTGCTTTCCAAATTCGAATGTTCATTTCATCAGAAGCACTAATTATATATTTATTATCCAAAGACCACTGGACGAAGGTAACGTGCTGCATACGCTTTGTGTGGTAGATTTCATGAGAATGCACCTGCAAAATCCGAGAACTTTGATTATTACTTGAAAACGTATTATTTCACTGAGATATATTGGATACTATTTCACAATACTATAGTAATAATATTACTTACAGTAATAATCAAAGTTGAATAGCATTAACTTGAAAGTTCGAATGTATGAGAAATTAATCCAAAACTGAATAACAAAAAATATTCAAGCAATAACAAAAGGAGAAAGAAAAGAAAAGATTTTATAGACCAGAAACTCTGGTCTGAAAATAGCATTCAACGGATAAGAATCAGTAATCAGATTAGAAATGCACACCAGAAAATAATCTAACCAAACGACCTTTTTGAAAAATAATCAAATACCTTGTCATTGTTATAAATCCTAATTGACTTGTCATAGCTTCCTGATACGAACTGACGGCCAGTGGGAGCATAATCAACTGAAGTAACAGCCGATACATGATCTTTGTGAACGATTATCGGTGATCTCAGGTATCGTGAATCGTAGGTGTACAAGCTGCAAAAATAAAATTAATTAACAAAAAGTCGGAGAAAATCGTATACCATTTCAGTTTCAAAATAATTTTGCCGAGAAAGCATTATAGGAAGCCTAGTGGAAAAAAATATGGATCAAGAAATTCAATAAAACAACAAACTACTTTTTTTACCAGTAGTTTAAAAATTATGTAAACCATGCTACCAGGAGTTTCCCTGTATTTTATCTCTATATTTTTTCAAACCGGTAACTCGATATTTTAATAAATTCGCGGTTTGGCAACCTCCAGTCTTTTTAGTCAACAGCCAACTACCCATGTTTGTTTAAAAGAACTTATTCCTGATAGGATGGATGAACTTCGAGGCTATGTAAATCGATAATTGATATCAAATAGGAAATACCCAATAGGTAGGTTGAAACAGAACTTCTAAAATTCAGATATAATAAATTGGAGCGTTGAGCACTTACTTGAAGTCCTCACTTGCACACGTAAATACAAATGCTTCCATTGGATTCCAGCACAACTGATTGCATTTCATGGTCATAACGACTTTTCTAACAGGTCCGGTTCTCCTCATGTCATAAATAACAATACTACGATCATTGCCACATGTACCTGAAATCATAATTCTCATCAGGTGAAATTCGTAATAATTTTAGAAAATGATTAGGCTATCAATATTATACAATGAGTTTTATAACGTTTCAATTACTGAGATGAATTGAGAAATATAGATAGAATATAAATTAAAACACTAGTTTCAACTAGATTTGTGACTCTGTGTTGAATTTACGATATTGATGGCAAAGTACAAAATTAAGCAAATGGGAATAAAAATAGCAATAGACTCCAAACTTAAAAAGGAATCCCAATCTTTCACACTGTATATGGCTTTAACAACTACGATGATAAATTTTATTAATTTTGAAATCTATAATCCAATTATTTAATTTTTCAATGTAGAATTTTATTTAATTATCCAATAATTAATTTTTATGATGTTTCAAAGAATTGCAGTTCCAAAATCAATTACACCTTGTATAATCCTACTTTTTAAACTGGGAATCTAATTCCAAATAGTGAATTGTTACACATTTTTTACACTTTGAAGCATATTCTTTTGAATTGCAGTTCACTCGTATAATAAATGATACTGACCAAGAACATTCGATTCAACAGGATTGAAGGCGATGTTATGAACAGAGTCGAATCCCCAGCGAAAGCTTCTGATTGGTTCACTTCGAGACTCCTCCCACAGCTGACACACCTCTCCACACGTAGCATACTTTGGATCACTTATATGATGACTGATTCCTGTTATAGAAGTCTGTGAACAATAACAATACAGACATTACTTATAGTGGAAGATTTTCAACAAGATAGCAAAATTAGCAGTAAAAAGCCTTTTTGTTTACAAACTGACTGTATTAATATTATTTTATTTGTTGAAAAAAGCTATTGGTAATCGCAAACGAGATCGCACCAAGTAGAATCATTATAATATATAATTATAGTAGTAATTATTGATAATTCAACTTTTTTGGTGCATATTTTTGACGTTGGAGAAGTTTTTGTCATAATTCATCTTATGACAACTATCAATCAATATGAAAGAGAATATATTGGTGATATTGTAACATTCAATTGAAACACGATTTCTTTACAATTTATATTGTAAAATTCATTGATTTAAAAGACAACATGTGTGTTAATTCAATTTATCAAGTGTTTGTCTTGAAGATCACCATTAAATTATTATCAGAATTATGAGAAGCAAATATCTCTAGTGAACCTGTAAATAGCTAAACTCTAAATAACTGAATCAATGAAAGCAATAAACGTCTATACTAGAGAATAATAATTAATAGGAAGATATAAACATAAAGCATTTCAATCACTCAAGCTACATAAAATTATATTGTATTGACTTGTTTTACAAGTTTAAGCTGAAAACTCAATTAAATTCTAAAAACCAACTATTCAATTCTATTATGAATATAGTATAAGATTAAAATTACCTTGCTGATCACAGTGTTGACAGGAGATTCATCTTTCAGTGTTGTAGCTTCGGTGTTCCAGGTTTTGATCGTTCTATCATCACCTACTGTGATAAGATTAGTTCCATCAGAATTGAATGTCAGGCCTCTCACATATCCATCGTGTGCTTTTGATTGTTTCAAACAAATGCGCTGAGCTAGATTCCATAGACGTACCTGCAATTATTGTTCGTAATCTGAGTCAGATTGTTAAAATTATTGATAACTGAGTCCAGTTTCACAATAAAGCATAATGTGATTCTTATTATTCAACGTACTATAATAGTGATTAATTTTTCAAGTTAAATATGAAGTGATCTGATGAGCACTATGACGTTTGACATAACTGATGAGACTTGAGCGCCTTTGCCATGCAATAATTAATTATTGTGTCAAGTAGCAATGACACACAACCGAATGTGGTAATCTGGTGAATGACATGAGATTCTTAATGACTTTATATGTTGCCAGTCGAATAGCGTTGTTCGAGAAGTTTCCACTGTAATTTTTGAAGTTTTAGTTATAAGAACGCTTATTTATTCTTATAAATGTTATTATAAGTGACAAGGCAATAGAGTATTGAGGTATCGTAAATTAATTTATTATTAAAAATTTGTAATTCCTGAATAATTGAATGATTTATATCGTTATAAATAAGTCGACTGACAACCAAAAAGTTGCCATTCGACTCATTTCAACTATTTACGAACAATTTCTACGAATTAATATTCTATTCATAAAATCATAACACCCTGTCACTTATAATACTATTTATGAGAATAAATAACCGATTGTACAACTAAAATTCTAGAAATTGAGCACTGGCAACTTTTGACTGGAATATTCCAATGGCAAGGCAGAAGATCTGAATGAATTAAAAATAAAACTGCGTTGATAGATTTAGAAACATGCAGGTGCTTTTGGTCATGTCTTTTACAATTAAATAGTGTTTTAGATGTTACAGCTTGTTAACTAGCAGTTGACTAGTTAACTACTAGTGACTAGTTTATAGTGCATGCTTATAGAATTCTACGACTTTACAGTAGGCCTGCCGGTAGGCTAGTTGAATAGATGAGTAAAGAACGAATATCTTGAAAATTTGATCTGTATAGTAGGCTATTTGAGCTGAAAGATATATAATTATTAAAATATATTTAAGCTGAAAGACAAGCTTATTTTCAGAAATTATCGAGTTATTCGGAAGATTCATTATTAAGTAAGTCTCATCATCATTGATTTACTGAAAGTGTAAAAGTGTAGGTAATTCAATTGGCAGATTTGCCCTCATCTTACTTCGCCGTCATAGGATCCACTAGCAAGGAGTGACAGAGACTTGGGGTGTTTTCCAATGCACGATACTCCATCTCTATGACCATCCAAATTGCCAACAAACGGCTTGGCAAAAACTCGTTCCAATTTCACAGCATTCAGAGCTCTTACATATTCTCTGTTAGCTTCAAAAGGATGCAGCGAAGGATCATAGTTTCTCGGAACTGAAAATATACAATCAATAGTTAAAATCTGAAATACATTTTGAAATGATAGGAAGCATGATAGCGCATGCGCATCCCACTTAATAGATTTGATAAATTTCCTATTTGGTAATTAGCCTACGCTTAAGAAATGCAATAAGTATTTTCCAAGCAAAATCAGTGAGAATGTTATAAAGTAAGTTACCAAATCAACTTAAATATCATCAAAGATTATGATAGAAAGCTTTTACAGCCTAAAAACAATCATATTTGAAGAGTAGAGATTAACTGAATAATATAGGCTACGTTAAGTCATCACTGAGTGATTTAGACGCTATTGATTCAAGCTTGATAAGGAAAGGATTGATATGTGGACAGGATAGTGGCGGACCCATACCTAGCTATATAGCAGAACAATCAGACTATATTTTGTCAAAAACGTTAGTGGTATCCTATGTAGATAGGTGAATAGGTAAGTTAGGCTATATTGATTTAATTTGGCGGATGGCAAAGAACTATTATTTAATATTTCTATGGTAACGGGTGATGTTCTGTTGAATGTTTTCCACAAAAAGGCACTTCTCATACCTGGAAACTGAAATCATAAGATCAGAGTTGCCGAGTTTCGGAAAGACCAAAACTGGGATTCTTTAGTTGCTTGTCATGCTCACACTTTCGCGATTCTAGTTGCCAGTTGCCGATCGACTACTATAACATTATTTCCAAGAAGTATATATTTTGAGAGTTTTATAACTTATCATCAATATTTTATAAGTTGAAGTGACCAAAAACTAAAAAATACTACTTTTTAAGCAAATAATCCTACTTTTCCAGTTTGTTTTGTTTAGAATATAACCATACCCCACTTATCTGTACGAAAAAACTTCAACATAAACTACAATTGCTTGGCAATCATGCAAATCGATCACTCGACAACCAGCATGTTGGATCGCAGAGCAACTCCAACTCAGTTGTGCTGCGATCGAGTTTCCGATTCTGTAATCGCCTGGTCGTCATCATTTGAAAACACATCCTGTGTCACTGAGTTGCTTTGCAATTTGAAGTTTCCAAGTGTGAGTAGTGCCAAATACTGTATATAAGATGTAAGAAACAAATTAACAGAACATCACCCGTTACCATAGAAATGTTGAATTAAAGTTATTCGTCATCCGCCAAATTAAATGAATATGCCTATCAAAATGGGTTAAGGAGTTCCACAAAGGCAAGGTTATAGATAAAAGAGGATCCCGAGCCCGATTTGAGTTTAGGCTAGTATCATACTGGAAACTAAAGTATTCAAGCATGCCTCATGAATCTATTATTATTATCTAAATTTGAAAAGGACCACTTATACATCATTGATTATTATAGAACGCTGGTACCTAAACAATATTATCTTCGAACAACACAATTTCAAATGGGCAAATATTGGGCAGTGCAGTGAAATACTGTACGAAGTCTGAATTGAATGAAATAGGCCTAATATGAAAAGAAAATGCATGCGATCTGAACCATGATTTTATGCTGAAGATCATTATAAAAAATATATAAAAATTAACGGATCTTACGTCTATGCAGATCTTTCCTGGTTTCTCTCAAATAGTGATCTGGGTTTCGAGAAATAACTTTAACCTTCATTTTCTTGCTTTCACACAAACATGTGAGTTTCTTGGATAATTTGAAATATCACTAAATTTAGAGCTCGAAAAATTGATTGAATCTCAGGAATAAATCGAAAAGTCACAGTATTTCGTACAATATCTTCCAGTACAGTAGTTGCTTTAGTTGGTGGTTTTGCTTGAGCGTTTGAGGTTAAAGAGTAGAATAGAAAACAAAACACACGTTGGATTCTGTTTACAGTACTACCAACATAAAAGTTTCATTACGGTACAAAATAATATTATCCAATAGCATCTGATAGAATGTCAGCGTTATTTCACTTTGTGAAATCAATTAGAATTGCATGGATGCCATGCGATAATAAATTTAGTTAAATACATTTTTTTTCAATTGATTTCATGGTATTTATTGTAAAAATAAATTGTGAGCACTTAGACTAGTGTCGCGCTCAAGTGAGAGACAGAGCGAACAATTGAAAGGGATTTTATCATTGTAAGATAGGAACAAAATACGATTTTGAGATTTGAGAATTATTGGTAAATTGGTATCAATAATTTATTGCTATCTATTATCATAGCCTCCCCTAATACAGTACTAGGACGAGAGGAGGCTATGCTATTATTTATATTTGCCAGTCAATCGACAACCAACTGGAAGGTTTATTCACTTGAATATTATAAAAAATAAATGATTCATAAGATTTAGTTATTTATGATACAATATACATTACTACATTATACAATATTCTATTCTATATACTATAATGCATTTTATACCACTTTTTTAAGACAGGTGATAGCTATTTCCGTACCGAGGCATATATATAAGTATTATTTCTGTGAATTTTCTCTTGCTATCGCTTTTCATACAAAATGGCATAAGCGAGTTCATAATAATAATTATAGTACGGTACATTTCATTTATCATTCATAAGACAAACATTATTTAGAAGAATTTCTCTAAGCCTACCTAAAATTTCAAAAATAAACCACGAAAACTGGTCGACTGGAACGTGTAAACGCGCATAATAACTCTTGTTATACTCTACACTGATATCTTGTCAACTACCTTGTTATAATTTCAGTTTTGTGAAATTCATTTTTATTTCTAGGTTGAATTTTATTATTGTATTGTTATTGAATTTATTTTGTGTCAATAATGCTCTTCATGGAGTATTCTGTGAGCTTTTGTATGTCAATAAATGAATAACTCTTATGAGGGTCAAAATGATGAATGATAAGTCGTGAAAAGAGGAAGTATCTTTTTGAAAAGCCTTTATCAACCTTTCAAGACAGCCTCACCGTGTCTAGCAACACTATAACAGTGATTCTGATTTTTTTTCAATGCTATTGGTCGGTATTTTATTTTGGTGAAATCTGCATTCAGTAAATATAAGTAGTATACATTTTACAATGTGCAATTTTTTGAATCATTCGTTTTTATCAAGATTTAGAATACATCAGCTAGGCCTAAATATAGTATGTCGGCACCATTTTAAGTTTTTTCATAAACATTTTGATGCATTAGAATGAGGAAGCAAAGAGAATCATTAATTTTCAATTAATATGGATAATGTGTAATTAACATGGATCCTCAAGTTTTGGCTTTTCTCCAAGAAGTGGAGGTGGCCCAGCATAGATCTTTGTGAGTGAAATGATGTCCTGTGCAGCTTGAAGACCACTTAGCCGAGCACCATGCACTGTTGAGAAGTATGTGGGGCAGGTCGCCTCTCCTGCAAATAAAAGTACAGGAGCTATTTCAGGTGGTTCGCCTTCCTCCCCAGTTGTACACGGGAATGACGGAATCGGTGATTGCAAATCCAACTGATGTCCAACAGTAGAATTCACGGAAAAATAGCTTCCAGCGCCCAAAAAATTCGAGTTTTCCTTCCACTTTGACCTCAAAATACTCGATGGATAGGGAATTGTAGGATCTCCAACAAATTTCCTCAAGAGGCAAGTTACATCTTGGGCTATATTGTCGTCAGTTAGTTTTTCCACTGCATCTGCGTGCTTTCCAGAAACTTCAATCATGAGAATTTCTTGACTTCCTTGAACCTCTTCCAAACCATGGATACCATTTGTCCACTCACATTCATCTCTGAGTTCCTCAATCGTACGTGCAAAATTCATTGTACCTCTTCCCCACACCCAGAAAGGATTGTCATATTGTAGGAATATCTTATTTATGTTTCCAAAACCAAGATTTTTTATAGCTTCTACTTTCTCAGCAGGGAGCTTTGGAACAAACAATTTGTCATGTTTAGCTTTTAAAACTCCAAGTGGAATAGTAACTATGACATAGTCTCCACAGTAAACTGAGCCATCACAACACTTCACAGATGCTCTTGAACCGCCAAGCTTTGCATCGCATGTTTCACACCAATGGATGTTATTCACCTCTTTTGAATAGAGTATTCTATCATGTGGTATCTGTTTGATTAGTGGGGCCAACACTCCAACGAATCCTAGTGGTATGCCAAGAACTTCACCAGAAATATCCTTGCGACTACCATACAAATCGACAGACATGTCATCTAAGTCTGCTCCCCACTTGTTACTGATGCGGTTAGTGAGACCATACATCACACAGCTGGCCTCATGTCTCTCATGCGGTGGGAAATTCTGGAGTTCTCGTTCTATTGACAGGGATATGTAAGTCATCATAGAGCCATGATCACGACCACAAGCTAATGAATACAATGCACCAGCCTTATGCAATATCTGCTCATAACAGAGAAAAGCTCTCAGAGCAATATGTTGCTTGATTGCTTGGCCAGAGCTTGTCATGTACACGCCTTTGAACTTCTCGTACCGATGCGCAGTGCTGGGTTCCAGTAAGCCTTCCTGGCAGGCAAGAGTCATTATAGAATTCGATATGTTACAGCCAGTGATCCACTGAGCACCAATCTCAGCAATTGCATCCTTCAACCAACAGGAATGTATTCTCCCGCCAGGCCTGAAACTCATCACTCATTGATTCAGAACTAGAATATATATATATTAAATTATTGTTTTAAAAATAAATATTAAAAAATCATATTTTATGTGCACTTAAGCGAATGGATAAATCAAGTAAAAGCAGTTAGTAGTGGACCAATCTCTTATAAGATTATAGAAAAGTATGCTTCATCAGTACCGGTATAGGCCCCATAATTTATTTATTATTAATATAAGCATTTCTTAATAAATTTTTCCAACACAATTATAGTTATTTTAAAATCAAGCGTTACAGTATCTTGATACCAAAAGTTTTGAATAGACCTAGAGAATGTCTATTGTTTGTTTCAATGAATTGTTTAAAACCTTTTAAAATTAAACTTGCAAATTAATTCTCCAAGATTAAAACCAAGTTCTTTTCCTGTCAAAAACTTGCTTTCTCCGCACCGTTCCACACCTCAATAATCGAAAATTTAGTAATTTAATTTTTCAATGACCAATATTCTATCAACTACTTAAGCACAAGTCACAGTCTCACACATGCATCATATCAGAAAAATATTACCTATTCTATTGTGTTCAAGTTTCATAAAACCTAACATGAATCAAAATATATCAGAACAATAATATTGTTGCTCATTGGTAGATAGTTTGTTTGAAGACTCATGTTCAAATTCTTCAATTCCAAATAAGCAGCCAAAAATCCAATTAAATTCAACCGCCGTAAAATGATGTCATCTAACAGAACCAATGTCAAATCTAACGTCAATGCCATTACGTCATTTTACGCTGTTGAAATTCAATTGGATTTTTGAGCATCTGGCCGATTAACGTTTTTCAGTAGCTGCTGGTTTCATATAGTAGTAAAAATTGAAGAAAGAGGTAGGCTACACAGTGTTCAAGTAGGCCTACTATTTCATGACTTTCTTTCTGTGTGACTTTGAAAATAAATTATGGTGACGTGTTTTTCACCAACCTGTCAGATGCTTCAAGCACAGTGATGTCGCTAACTCCAGCTTTAAAAAGACGAGCAGCGGCAGACAGCCCTGCCATACCAGCCCCGACAATAATAACTTTGGGGCTCTCTTTACACGGATCAACCAGATCTTTGTCTATCAAACATATTTTTTCCAACTTCTGCTTTTTACAAATCAGTATGTTCTTACTAACAGAGGATGAGGTTTTGTATGATCTGTAATCAAAACATTGAGAAATTTATAAATAATGTCTTTACATTGCCTACAATTTTTTATGTAATATTACATCAAATACATAGAAGTTTATATATACAGCCCTGATTAAGTGTTAGATGATCGTCAGAATTTTAAAATAAAAATAGTTCAAACCCCTATATACAAATGGAAATTTGTAGGCTATATCTCATTATTATTAGCACCTATTAATAGTCATTATTAAAATCTTACTCAAGCTTAATGGGTCCTACAAGATTAGCGTAAAACATACCGTATTAGTCCTATTTCTAATACTAAATTTAAATATAAAGTTATATTGAATATTAAACGAATATAGAGGATATTATACAAATTTGAATTAATCAAATATATTTATCACTGGAAACTATCAGCAGGCAGTGATATATGTTACAACTTGTCTCTGCATGAATGGAGAAATAATAACATCGATTCCATAAGTCATCAACTTTACGCTTTCTAGTATAGGTACCATAATTTTTATGAAGAATTGTAATAGCAAAATATTGTCAGATACACATGCAAATTATATGCAAGTGTTTTTACTAAAAGATCTTGCATAGCCTAGAAATAGGTAATTTTTCATTTCTGCTTCTACACATTAACAATAAAATATAGAGGTTGTCAAACAATACTGACCTAAAATAAGTATTTGCAGAATTTATCTTCAATCTAGTGTAAATGTTTTTGAGAATCATGATTCTAATAATAAATTTAAATTTTGTAGGTATTAGCTATCCAATATTGTCTCTTGAAAGAAAACACTTCAAAGATTTGAAAGTCAGCTGACTAGTTGTCTCTTTGTGTAATGTGAGTTTTCATCAATGTGTGTTTTTTAACACGGTAGGATCATTGATGAAGGCTCAACTTTATCTACAGTGACATTCATTTAATTTGACGATAGATATATACAGAGATATCATTTCTCGACGTTGTTGATGACCGAAGACTACGACGGGAAAGAAATAATATCGCTCTATCTATCTAATGCCAAGATTCAAATTAAATGAATATCACTGTAACTGTTTTCTAGGCTTCACACACATTTCAGGCGAAATGACGCGAGGCGATGCGTTGATACAATGTTGTATGTATTGGTTAAACGGAGATAGCAATGTAGAGAAGCCACAGGCATGGCTGCTTACAGGCAGGCGCGGCAAAGCAACCTCCATTTGAACAATACAAACCAAGACGCAAGAGGCATCTGAATGCAAAAAAGCCTTGCTGTGATACTGTGCTATTAATACAATATTAATTAATTTAGTAGAATCGAATTGCGAATTTTTTTACTGTTATTACAACAGGATTCATCGATCGTAACAATATGCGACTTAATTATATGTTTTCTACTTTCAAAGTTTTTGTTCATGATTATAATGCAAAAATTATGTTTAGTGCTTTTGGCTGAATGAGTGAAATTAATATTAGCAAATTGATGTATGTGATGAGCACGACTTCAATAGAATTTCATTTTTCTCAGTTCATGAAATGAGTTACCAAAAGATCGCACTATATTAAATTAGTCTTGGAATCTAACTTTGAGATATCTATCTATTAATTAAATTCATATTAGTACTTATTGGCAACAGAAGATCTCTTTCAGTTGATTGGAAGAAATTAAGAAGATATATTTTACAGTCGATTTATTGAATAGAAATTTAAAATTGCTTATATTATGAATAATATGCTACACAACTATAAATGAATAGTTATGATACATAACTATTCATTGATTTTTCAACCCAATTAAAACTTATTAGACTCTGAGCTAATAGAATTTTTTAACACATTGTTTATCACGATACTGTTTCTCATGAATAGTTCAAAAATAATATACATGGATAAAAACAGATTTCACTGCACTAGTATGTTGGGCATCAGTGGGAAGGCCACCAAGCACTGTTGGTGTACTGTTGGTAGGGCAGAGGAGGTGGCTGGCTGGGTCTCATCTCATCATTTCCTTTCATAACAGCATTATGAGAGGCTTGTGATAAGAGCATATTCAAGTTCACTCGGGTAGTTTCTTGCAGTCTTTGGAATCTACTGGGGGATATCTTTTCAACAGCACTCAGAAAGTTGATAACCTTGGTCTGGTTCAACGGTTGCAGCCTGTTGAAATGTTTAATCAAAATGTGAAGATCGTAATCAGATAGGTTTGTTATGATGTCGACCGATTCGATGAGGGGCAGAGTCTTGGAAAGAATGTGCGGATCTCCTCTGTCGATGTCAGCGTCCTCCTCGTCATAGGCAGATTGCAGCAGAGTGAGAGCTCCACTCGCCTGCGTCTGAGACTGGGATTGTGAGGTTGATGGCGGAGCAGACTGCTCCTCACTGGTGGATGCGACCACAGCGTCGATGAGCGACTCCAGCTCCTGCTCCGAGACATCAGTTCTGCCCTGGCTGATCAGTGTCGTCGCTATCTGTTCAGCTATTGCCATTCTATCCACTGTTCCGATTCCAGGCAATGTTACCTGCTTTGGAGGGGCTGTGGCTCTTAGCAGTGGATTAGTTCTTTTTCCGAAGCTTCTGGGAGCCTTGGACAACACTTCTTCTATGTTTTTGATTGTAAATTTAGTAGTATTGACGAGGTGCCTTTCAACAAGGCCGGCGAAAAATAAACCTTTCAACTTTTCTTTCACAGTCTCTAGAAGTACACAGTCTTCCTCGTTGTAAAGGATGTCTTCAGAGCTACCTGCCCTGACTTTATCCATTGAAAGTGCTTTTGCCAGTAAAGTAACAATTTTAGGCGCTAAAACACCAAGCATACTTTCCAATACAGTTATCAATCTCAACACAGAAATAACTTTGGTGGAGTCATCAGTGAATGGAACAAAACCCATTCGCGTTCCAGGTGGGCCTCTTGAATCGTTATTATCGTCATCATTATTTTCATCATTTACATCCTTAATATTTTCTGTTTTTTCCTCTTCAACGGGGTTGTAGATTCTTTCCTTTAGAGCTATTGCATCCTGATCGTGTAGCTCAAGCACTCGTTCTTTCCAGTAAGATATCCACTCTGGCTTGAAATCGTGCTGAGTGGGGTCTTTGCCAGCAGCCTGCAGTTCTTTGTAACGTCTGTTCCAGAACTCTTTCCATTCAAACGAATATTGCGGATGCTTTTCCGGAAACTCTTCATGGTACTTGAGTTTGTCAAGCAGTATTCGAAGTTCCGCCTTGAATATATCCGATTTCACTTCATCTGGTGACCTGCAAATCAGAAAATATCCTCATGAGAATGTTCAGCAAATCTCGGATCAGCTTGAATTCCATGTTCATAAATTCATGTAAAAGATTCAATTGATCTTAACACAAAACAAACTTCATGAGAATAGAAGCAGAGATGGTATATTTCAGTATCTATCGAAGCAATACATTAGTGTTTCTAATGCAATAATGCTTCTTCTATATTATCGTCATTTGCCTGTGGGATACCTTACACTATTAATGAAAGACATTGAAAAATATGGCACAAACTAATTCAAACCCAATTTACTAGTGTTATTATTAATCAAGGTTCACAGCCAAAGATAGTTCAGTTACAAGTTTCTTTACTAGCAATTCTTTTCTGACATCACGTTAGAACATCAGGACAGCTCAGTAGTAAACAAGAATTGAGGAGCAGGGAGCAGTGTTAGGAATAACGGGAAAATCCATGAATTTTCATTGGTAGACTTTTTTGCTTATTGATTTTGTCAGTATTATTGATATTAAACTGATTATACATTTCACAATAAATTAAGTTATATCAGCTACTTTAATTATCCATAAAACTAAGCTGAACCGCAGCCCGATAGCTCAACATAGGCCTACTACTATCGGCTAGTTGCACGAGAAGACATTTTGAATTTAGCCACCGGAAAATGACGACATTACATTGGTTATTGTTGCAATGGTTCCGTTAGATTACATCATTTTTCGTCGGTTAAATTTCATTGTATTTTCGGGCAATTGACCGTTGGTGTCTACTCCTTCATTTTCGAAATCTTTAAGCAATGGGACAAAAAAATGAAGGTTTTCTTCAAATGATGGATTACTACTAAGCAATGAGCAGAAAGTAATGGTCTTCTTCAAGTGGATGGTCTTCTTCGTGTTGGAAAGTTTGTTTTTCTAAAGCTTTAAAGTTTCATTTCTTGATGAGAGTGATGTTATGATTTTGTTTTCGCGTAGCTGTAAGATATTATTTTAAACATGTATCTTGAAACTGAAAGACTGTTGTGAAGCTGTATTTTCAAGTGTTTCTTGTCAATGGCCTGACCAATGCTACATTAATATTGTACAATGGGCTAGAATAAAACTTTTATGATTATTTACAAACGTTTTAGAAAGGGATATTTTGAGCTGAAAATGCACTTTTCCTAGAAAGCGAAAATAGATGAATTGTTGAATATCTTACTTTCTCGGTGGAGGCTTGTAGTTGCGGGCGCGATTGAATGAGCGAGGTGATCGAGACCGCGACCGAGAATAGGATCGCTTGCGACGGTAGGGCAGATTGAGGCGATCACGAGACCGCGAGCGCGATCTAGACTTGTGGACGCGCATGTATCGCGGCCGGAACTGCTGCTGCGGCGATCTCGACCGGTTGCCACTTCTCGACCGGTTCGCAGTCCTCGATCGATCTCCACTCCTCGATCGATGGCGACTCCTCGACCTTTGTCGACTCCTCGATCGATGGCGACTCCTCGACCTTTGTCGACTCCTCGATCGGATGGGACTGCGAGTGCGATTACGGCTCCTCGACCTGTGACGAGGGTTTGGACTTCTCGATCGGTTGCCGGCCCTGTGACGATACCGATAATCGGGTGAACGACTCTGACCTCGATAGAGGACTGATAGAGGACCCCGTGGAGGACTGTTCGACCGAGATCGAGATCCTCTCATTGAGCCAATCGAACCAGCCGAAACTGGAGATAAATTGTCGAGTTCTCTATCACCTGGAAATCAATTTTCCAACTGTTATTCACTGTCAAACTCAAATGTAATCTTAAAATTTTGCATTGCACGAATTCAAGGGTGATAAGTGACATTTTTTAAAAACCTTACAGCAGTATCCTTTTAACTTGTCAGAAAACATATGTTTCGAGGAGCAATATCACAATACTTAACCTACAAATGCTGAATCTCGCAGATTATTGAAAAGGTATTTTAAAAAGTTATTCTTTGAAAGGTCTTTTTTAAAAAGGTCTTTTAAAGACTTTAAAGGTCTTTAAGACTTTTGATTATTGTGTCGAAATCACTGTTTAATTATTACCGAAACAGCTGATTTCTGACAAGTTAAAAGGATCCTGCTATACTTAGGACAGGAAAATGTTGCGGCGGAAGTTAAATTGAAAGATTACTCGTGTTGAGATATTGCGATCTGCAATGAATAGATACACTTCTAAAAATCAACGCATTTATGTTTGGCATCCTTGAGACCCATTGCTTGTCACTCTTCTATGCGCCTACCAATGAGGTTTTTTGAATTGAAAAGATTCAAATAATAAAATTTATTCAAACTATCGCACCAAGGAATACGATTCTGGAAAATGACTAGAACATGGAACTGGAAGACTGCTTTCTGGTTAATTACTAAAATTAGTTTTTCAATATTAGTTTAGAAGGTACAAATTAGTTTTTTCTGAGGGTGATGCCCACATGATCCCTAGGCTTTAGCGTGGGTAATGGAAAGGGTGATGATGACATGTGCATGAATTAACCTATTTCTTTTTGGGCAGCAGGGACCCACGTCTAAATGAGTCTGAAACTTGAGAGTGGCTCGAGAAAAATAACTTGGTCACAATTTGAACTTTTAGCTAATCAGATACATAAGTGAGATTTATCTACATGAAACGGCGAAGTTTGGAAATTTAAATGTCCATTCTTGGGAAAGGATGTCCAAGGACATCCTTTCCATTAACACGGCCGTGAAGAGAGAGATCCAATGACCTATCTTCTACTATTCATTCCCACCACAACGCCTGTAATATTCGGGTTTGCTAGCTATTTACAATACTTCAATAGAGCCATTCTTCTAAAGAATGTCCCCAACCCAACACCTTGTCCACCTATCAGGGTCCTTTCAATATTTTTGTCCTTCATCACACCAGCTTGTTTCATTATTCGAAATGATGCATGACCAATGCAGTGACAACGCTCAGTCATTTTGGAGCAGGCCAGATTCTACTCCCTATTTCGACTGACTGTACAGAGAAAGGTGGAGGTGGAACAGCTTCATGTTGGAAGAAATATCATTCCGACTTTAGCAGCAATTGATGATTATTATTATTTGACTTGAATACTGAATTACATGAGCTTTTTCAGGCGAAGAATTCTCTCCTCTCGGAGATTTGAGTCCCAGTCTACCTCCAGTAACTTCGAAATCCCATTTCTTCAAACCAGGTGCAATCACAGAGAAGGAAGAACAGAAGACACATCAAGTGTTGCTCTAAACGGGTCCCCAGCATTGAAAGTTGAGTTCCCAGTCCTTGGTTTTTCGGCTAAGGATAGGGAATTGTGGAATGCCTCTCCCCTCACCACGACAACTACTGTAGTTGTAACAGAGCTTGGTCATAAATCAGCATTTTCAGACTCAATTCATGGCTAAAGGTATGAATTGCAACTGTACTTATGGCTGGATTTCACGATTCCAGTAGACGTTCAGGTTACTGGAGGCAGGTGGATCATATGATCGGCAACTCTATACAGACAAATAGTCCAATGCACACCAGTCAGTTTGTTGTATACACCAGTCAGTTTGGTGTTTGTATCCACCTGCCTCCAGTAACCTGAACGTCTACTGGAATCGTGAAATCCAGCCATTATGCGCAACAATGTCCCGTATGGAAGTTACCTCTGTTCTTCCTTCTCTGTGGTGCAATGCAAAATCAGAAACATACATTTTATACATTAGCAAATACAGATGATAATTCAAAGTCGAAATCAACCTATTATCATTGGAATAGGATAAATGGAGTAACATTTAGGCTCTAATCACACTTGCGATACTCAAATCGCGTAACGACTCGATCCTGCAACCGTATTGTCTGAACGTCACATTTGAAAACACATGTTTGTTATCCGACGAGACGCTTCGCGATTCGAATATTACAAGTGAGAGTAGAGCCTTACAAACGGTAGAGTATTTTCTTACCTTTCTCAGTGTTACTGTCATCCTTGTTGTCATTGGTTACACTGCATTCTGGTCTTCCACTTTCTTGTTTTTCATCAGGTGAATTGATTTTTGTATTAATGGAATTAGCTGCCCCGGGTGAAAAGAAATTGGCTGTCAACCCACATGGATTACCGCCCCTGAATAACAAAGAAATTAAATGTATCTATTGAGCTCCAAAAAAATCCAATGGGGTTTTAAATAACATAAATCGCATAGCAAAAAACAGCTCTGATTTTTCAATATAAATATACAAATTTCAGTTAAAAATAATAGAGCAAGTAATATTCAACAAAGTACGCAATATACGTAGGTAAAATTACATATCGTTTGGAATTAAAGTTTTCCTCAAATGCTTGCCTCCCTCCCGAATATTTTGATGAGTATCTATCATGAAAATGACGACACACAGATATTGAAAATTTGATCGCTATTTGAATGAATTTTCTATCTGACAATCAAGATCAAGCAGAATGTGAAATATCATTATATTGCGAGTTGAAAAAATCGATAGTTGATGGTTGAAATCTTAGACCATCTAGGCCTACACATGGTCTAAGTTTGAAATACCAATTCTGAATAATTTATCAATCAATTATAAAATCAATAGTTTATAGTTTAATCGAAAAATCGATAGTTTATGAATGAAATATTTCAATTCTGAATAATTTATCAATCAATTATCAATTCTGAATAATTTAATAAAATCAATCCAACTAAATTCCGAAGATCACGTACTAAGTGAAGCGGCGAAAATCAAATAAAATTAAATCAAATAAACTAGTGAGTAGAATATTGAAATGAAATGGTGGGAAGTGATATTGGTATTCGTTTGCATATTCAAGTGGATGTATTCAATTTTTATCTACACTGATTGGAAGGTAGAATGACGAAGAAGTTTGCTAACATTTGAACTTATGAGTAAATTATTGAAAATCTTTGCTTTTGGAAATCCTATTAACTGGAATTCCAAGTGTGTCTACAAGACTATTTAAGCGTTTTATCTAAGCAGCAACTTTTCAGTATTCATCTGAAAGTTTTATAAACCAAGGGAAATGTTGATCACATTAGTTTCAAAGTAGTTGAACAATAAATCTAGTCTTCTAGATGATTACCTTTTTGTCCCAAACTTCCTTTTTTTCATATGGAGCCAGAATGTGGCACCTCCATCATTTTCTTTAGATCCTGAGAAAAAATACAAAAGTCATAATTTTATTATTGAAGAACGATAACATTCTAATGTGCCAATAATATTGGAAAGTGTTACTACTGTACCATTAGGTACTTGTTTGATGCACAAAAATATTGATTAAAATACAAAAAAAAAGCAACGGACCAAGTACTGAACCCTGTGGCACTCCGGCTTGTACTTCCGATTTGTTCGATTTATTCTTAACAAAATTGTTTCCAACTATTGTTGTGAGCTCTACACATTGTTTCCTGCCAATATGATATGATTGAACCATTTTAGTTCCATTCCGTATCCCTACATTTTCAACTACTTTTAATAAAGTTTCATGATTAACACAATCAGACGTCTTTGATATATTTATAATATTGCAGCAGCTTTGTCTCCTGAATCTATAATGTCTATTACACTTTCTACAAGAGAAACTATTGCTGTCTCTATTGACCTCCTTTTTTGAAAGCCATGCTGCTCATCACAGATTAACTTTTTCCATCAAGATGCACAAGTAACCTGTTTAGCATTACCTTTTCAATAATTTTAATTATATTCAGAATACTAATAGGTCTATAGTTTTCCACTCTTTCCCTATCCCCACTCTTTGGCAAAATTTTCACCTCTTTATATATCTGGAAAAACACCGTGTTCAAGTGAGTGGTTCATAAGATTAACCAATGGATCTAATAATTGATTTTTACACTCTTTTAAAAAAAACCCATCCATTCCTACTATCAATGATTTATTATTTCATTTTATCATTTAGATTTATTATTAATTATTGAAACTGTCAATGATTTCTGACAATTCGTCTTGGTTTACTGGCTGGAATTTGAATTCATTGTGTACAATATTGACATTCCCTATAGGTCTAATACTATAATGCCAGTATCAAGTGATTTTTGGAGATTTCCAGCAACTTCTTGTAATACTGATTGAAGAATTACAAATGTCTATAGTATTGTATACAAAATTGCCACTATTATATATTGTCCTAGGGATACTAGTAAGAACGCATTTTCTTGTATATCACATCCCACACTTGTGGTAATATCTTGGTTTGTTAAGACAATGTTTCTAATCGGCCGTTTCACGTGTGCTAGCCTATTCTAATGTTGCTGAGTTTTCCAATTTCTAGATTAAGTTATAAGTTACAGTATAATGATTGTATATAGCGTATAAAGACAGGTTCAAACGCTTCGATAAATTAAATAAATCTGGTCCAAACGCTTTGATTAATTGAATCAAACAGATTAATTCAATTTATCAAAGCTTTTGGACTTGGCTTGAATATACTATTATAATTAGTTTAATGGCTAGAAATTAACTTTCGACTAATCAGGTTCTTCGATAAATTATGTTTCAACTAGTTACGGTGAGCATATTCAGCGATCGGAGAGAACGGACTTGGTTGGTCAGTGAAATGAAGGGAGACATGTTACGACGCATGCGTGACTTTGAAAATGCAAGTGAAAAATCAGTGCATCCAATGCTGCGAGGCTCAAATGACTTTTTCTAGGTTAGGCAAGGTTATAAAATGTTTTCTATTTTTTTTTTGCTATAGTTCACGTAATTGTCATTCTTTAAAATCAAGTTTCGAGAGTTTACTATTCGTTATAATTTATAATTTGCGTAGTCACATTCTTATAGCTTGGGAGGAGGCCTATTTTCATATGGGATGTTGATAGAATTGTAGCAGCCGCCATATTAGCTCTCTTTTTCCATCTCTGCAAACTCTGTTCTCTTTGCGCGATCACTAAAATCTCCTACCAGAACTGCTCGGGAAAAATTCAATATAATATTTTCTTCATGACTTATCATACCTCCTTGGTTACCACTGGATTTATATCCAGGAGTCTCATTTAGTTTGGAAATTTTGTCGAAATCATCATCTGGAGATTCCCTGAAACGAGAAACAGATTTCTATTAAATTTATGCAAGTCATTAAACGAGTTTCTAAACCATCTATTATCGATGTACTTGAAGAAGAATTATATTTCTTGCCTAAGATACATAGAGAACAATATGACATGCAACTAAGATTCTAGTTCATTCCAAAATTCATCAAAGATAAGAATTGACTTTCACGTGACCAGAGAAAGGGAGAGGTCACGTGGCCTCACATCTGTAATATTCATAAAATGTAATATTGAACGTAAATAGTTGAAATATAAAGAATATTAGATGAAATATCACTGATATTGCTGAGACCTATTCATATGTTTACACTAAAACCTCCACTGTTCTACTCAGTTTTCATAAATTTGGAAAACAGCAACCCCATTATCTCTCCAATAGAGCAGATTAAATTAATTGTACTCATATTTTGTTTGATCTACTGTAAAGGATTTTAGTATTTTATGAGAAGATATACAGATACCTACTTGAAATGGAAACCATCCTGGATAGACTTCCGAAGGGCTTCTTTCCCAATGAGGAAATCTTTGTAAATGAAAGGTCTAGGTTTCAATCGTCCAAATTTTCCTTCAATTCGTTTAAGAACGCTGTTTAACAAGATGCCTGTTCCACATTCGATCTGTGGTAATACTTCTAATGTTTTGTGGGTCCGAGGAAAGAATAATTCCTGAAAAAATAAATATTAATTGAATTTAATAGGAACTTGGAACACAATTAGTTCATGACAATTCACTGTTCAAATATCAAGGAAATAAAAAGTGGTAAAAAAAGCAAAACATATAATAAATAAACAATTTTTCATTAATAATATTGTAGGTATATAATGTAATATATACTAAAGTGGTCCAAACGAAAATGAAACGCTCAAGGTCACAGGGTCCACTGTGCACTGTTGCCACTATAGTGACAGTCTTCCACCCCTCACTCTATAGTCTATACACAATAGGCAACCCTGCTGGGAGAGAAGGGTGGCGGTGTCAAAAGAATTTCCTAACCTTGAGTATTTCATTTTCGTATGGTCCACTTTACAAGAAATTAGTGAAGAATAATAGAATAATTATTAAATAATTTTGGAACAGAAAAAGTTTTGGGCTGACGCCTTTTTTTCTTTCCTTGATAATGTATCATTTATCAAACGAATTGATGAATATTATTATTAATTTTACTTCAATATCGATCAATCCAAAATTGAATCAGTTGAAAGTTTTAAAAACAGGTAATATTTTCAATTTGTGATAAAATTATTATAACCGATTTTGGAGAATCGGATCATGAATAACTGAGTTTCAATTTGATTCTATTTCTGGTGACCAGTCAACTGTTGCAAAAAAAGCCTCTATGCTCGACAATCGAAAGGAGTTTTTCTCTCAACAGATTCCTTATCTGGGAAGATCTATAATGAACTACTGATTTTGCCCCAAAATTTGCGGATGGGAACAACTCCCAAAAAAAGCATCGAGAAATTCTCTTCACTTTTGTTATTTTGCTCAATACAAGAAAACTATCAATATTTTTGAAACAAGAGTGGTATAAGCTACTAAGAGCAAATACACAAGAGCGTCATTTGGAAAATTTGCGGCTCCGAGCGGTTCCCTGCGTTTTATGAGGGGCTCGCTGCGGCTCCCTCTCGAGAACAGCTGTGATCCGCTCGGAAACCGCTGCAAGCCGCTCAGAAGCAGATGTCAACGGCTCCGGCTCGTTGCGGCCCGCTCGACATTTGCCAACCGTATGTACCCAGTTGAAAGCAGACGAATCAAAGGACATTTACATAATCTGATTTAAGCGTTTCTACGATAAAAATATGGTTGCTTCATTGTTAACAAAATGACATTTTATTGGAGGTTTTTGGTAGAGCTCGCACTCCCAAATTTTGTGACAAAATCAGATGGTCATTGAGGACCCTTCCCAGAAAAGGAATTTGATGAGAAAGAAACTCCTTTCAAAAATGACCATTGAATGGCTATTGATTTGCCTGGGCTGATAGGAAATCGACAGAAAATGGAAATCAAATATCATGTATAAAATGTAAAACAAATATCATGTATAAAATGAAAATCAAGTATACATGTGATAATAGAGTCAATATTGCTAAGTTCAATCAGGTCAATTGAGGAGTAGCTCAAAGACCTGATCAGCGCGCTCTAGGTGAGAGTGAACAACCTGGGGGGATTTTAACCATTGTGAGATAGGAACAAAACACGATTTTGAGATGGAACTCAATTAAATCATCAAGGTATCATCAATACTTTATTCCTATCTATTATTTAGTGGTTTCAAGGTGTTTTAATGAATGTATTAATTGGATTAAAGTTTTTTTATAAGAATTTTTGTCATCTTGTTGCTAGACTCTGCTTGAAGGTTATGATGTTTGAAGTTTCAACTTCCCGCTTCGTGCAACAATCGATGTCGCGAGTAAAAAATACATTATTATTTTAGAGACATCAACTATTTCACACAAATAATATTCAATTCATCACAACATTATATTTACATCTTATATTTTCCATATTTCATCTATTTACATTCAATATTATATTTTATATCACTACATATCTCACTCTCTTTTGGAAAGAGGATCAAATTAAAATTATCTTTGTTTCTTTTCTCTTGAAGAGACAACTGAAGTGTTCTTAAACATCGTAGCTTTGATTTTATAAGCTACTGGAATATTTTGGCTGAATATTCATCAAATACGATGGGTTTGAAAACAGGCATATTTATATTTGATTCAATGATAACCAAGCTTCAATCCCCCCCAGGTTGTTTCTCTGTCTCTCACTTGCGCGCTGATGTTTGTGAGCTACTTCTCAATAGTGTAGTAACTTTCTATCCTTCAAAATATTATAGATTATTCATAGATAGGTAGAAGAAAAATCAATCTGATGACTTACCAAATAGTTTAAGGAATGACTATGACTAGTTAAATGTTTTATAACGAGATGTTGGTCTGGTTTGAAGTAGGAGTTACGTAGTTGGGTATCGCTCTTCTCCTCACACAATAAACAACAGTACACTTTGACATCTCGTCCATCAGTCAACTCAATCAGGTACTCGAGACCAATTAATGGTAGCGTTCGGAAAAAATCAAGAGCTGCTTGGATTTTGCAAGGCTTTATCTGAATCTCATCTTCCATGCCCGGTGGTGCTGGCTCTCCAAGTTCGATTTGGGTCTCTGAATCTTCTGAAAGTAGAAATTTCACTTCAAGTTAGTCAACTAATTAACTTCAACTAATTGTTCTGCACTTTGGCTGGTATCAGTTTTGAAAGATTATGTATAGCAGACTGATAGCTGATAGACCTAGGAGTTCTTAGGTGCCTAACAGAGAACTATAAATTACATCATTTCAAAATTGTTTCTTTTCCTACACGTCAAAGATAGATAAACTTGATGTACTAAATAATAAATTATTGATATTGAACTTGGCTCTGGGCGTTTCATCCTGTTCAAGAAGAGCAATGGTTAACTGTTGTGTGAGATAAGAATATTACCTTTTTCCTGCTATAGTTTTCTAATTTTGCGTAACTACATTTTACCTCTGATGATGTGAGTTATAAGAACCGACGGAGATTGCCTTGCCGAGACAGATCGCGTTCTGCTGCAAGCGTGTGTACTTGCTTCCATTCAAAACACACCAGCATGCAAAACGTTATTTCAAATCATCCATACACCCCTGCCCAACTCAACATAATCGTAAGTATATTGTAAAAGTATAATTTATTAATTTATTGTTCAAGTATTATTATTGAAAGTGTGAAAAATAGTTAAAATAAAACATACAGCTTCTATTAGCAGATTTAACTTCTGGAAGAGGAACAGTTTTGGGCATAAGTATTCTCCTTTGTAAATGACTGAATAAATGATTGATTGGCATACATAAAATGAACTAGAAATATAATCCTCGGATATGTTTTTAGTAGTGGAAAACTGGAATTGGCTGAATAGCTCACCGAAAATGATGGGGAAGTTTTTAGCGGGATGCTCGAATTGTCCCATTGCAGTACAGTGGTTCTGACTGGTAGTATGCATATTGAATTCCTTGACACCGTGCATCCTAGCAGTACATACGTAGCAGGTATATCTCGGTTCTTGCCGAGTGTAGTCTGCCGAGAAGACCCGTCCAGTCTTGCCATTGTCCAGTGGCACATAGCAGTTCTGCAATAGGGATCTTATATCCTCAGTTTCGTTGGGGTCCTTTTTCTGAAACATTGAAAATTTTGAGCAATTTCAATCGGGAGAGTGATGAGAAAGGATACGTCGACAACAACTACTGTCGACCCATAAAAACAAAAGACAACAACTTCAACAAAATTCTCCATGGAAATTCGCTATTGAACAGTCACAAAGTTTTTAAAAAATTATAAGAAACCCGTTTTGCACCATGTTTCAATTCAGGGTTCCCCTGTTTCATGAGTAAGCCGGACCTTTCAATGAGTAATTTCTAATACACGTGTGCAGATTACTCAAGTAAATCATTTTTAGTGATGTGAATTATAACTATCAAACTAAAGGAATATCAAACTGAGGCAACCCATGTTTTTTTCCAAATTAAAGATACAACAAATATGAAAATTATCATAAGAAAATTACTGCCTTACCCCATATAATATCAAGATAGAATAATCTCATGAAAATATTCATAAATTGAGTTAAATTGGAAAATTGAATTGATGCCTGTAAGGGTTTCTAGAAAAAAATATATACAAAGCACTAGTCCACAGTCACAGTCTAAAAAAACTTACTCGGTAAGGTCCGCAATCTTTATCACAGCAGGAAGACACTAGTTCATTTTGGAATCAACCACACACTTTTTCAACCACTATAATCATAAATTTATAACCCAATACCATTTAAAAATACTGTATATTCAATACAATAATCCAACATATAAATTGGTTCTTGCACAATTAAACGTTCATCCGGGAGCTGCAAAAATTGGTGGATATTGTTCACACAAAGGTAATTAACCTTAATTCAATGTTGCTTGACCGGGCCGCGTTACAGACAAGGCTGATTCCAACATTATCCACAAAATACCCCTAAGTCACTCTTACCTCTTTTAATACTCAATATGGCACTGATATAGTTACTGCAAACAATTCAAAGTTTTCCATTTTATAAATTATTGTCTTTAAATAGTCATCATAAACCAACACTAATATACAGCAGTCGAACGAGCAATTTATTACTGGTAAATTCGTGTTCTCAATGGAAGTTGTTTATGAAGCGACACAACGCATGATTGCTCAATAAGATTAACTTTCAAATTTGGATAACAGAGTCAACTGCCAAGAAACACCAAAGGAGGAATAATTGAATAATTTATCAAGAAGCTTTAAGAATGTCAAACAACCAGAAAGAAATGAAAAGGAATGAATGTCAACAGAGTTTATTTCGATCTTTCTTGAAATTCGTAGTTTATCCACAGTTTTTTAACGAAAAGTAACCGTCTCACAACTTAGTCGTATTATAAAAAACTTCCAAATATTTTTTACCGACTACTTTCCTTTCACAGAAATAATTAATCAGAAAAACACGTTTTCCTCAGATGAATTGAAGGCGATGAAGATTGAATAAAACATGGAAATTTCTTCTTCAAAACTGTAGTGAGAAATCTCATCGATATCAAAATGTGATCAGTGTCTGCAGCTTCCTCAGAACCATTAAGATTACGATAAAACTGTTAGAATGAGTTGGATTACATCCGCGCAATTGTTTTTAGCACGAGAAAACGGTCGCACTTAGAGCCCACAGACCAACCAGACCTTCTCCTGTTCAGAGTCTGATATTCGTTGAACACTAAAACCCCGACACAGCACTGCTTTCCACACTTATCTATCAAATAATTTTTCTTTTTTTCTGCCGAGAAATTACTTATTTTTTTAGATTAATATACTAAGCTAGAAAGAAATAAATTAAAAATAAGTTAGATAGAAATATTCATTTTTCATCATCTGTAGATCATTAATATTGAATCTGATATAATTTAGAAAAGTAAATCACCATAAATTTCACGTAATGGAATGCAATATATCTTACCTTTGGAGTTCGTCTTTGAAAAACAATGAAAATAAAAAAAACTTAGAAAAATACAAATAGCAGATCCCCGCAGTATTACAATATAGAACACATGACAAGCCACATAACTACACACTTAATCAATCCTATTGTGGATATATTTTCTTTGATTTCAATTATACATTTTTCTTTAACGTGAGTGAAACAATTATTTTTACGTTACCTCATGATCTTTTTTATCTACGACGCTGCCAGCTTCCAGGTCCAAATCATCGAAATTGATGCCATTCGTATTCCCAACTTCGCCTTCCATTTTACAACGAAGTTAGCGCACAAAGCATGTGCAAAAACCGAGAAACACGACCCACTTCTTTATTATTCTGCAAATTAAAACAATAAACAATATTACCTATGACCAATATAAGTCTGAGAGACCTCTATTTTGCCCTTGCTCAGTCTCGTCTCTCATATGGATTGGTCTGTTAGGGTAGTACTCATAAACCCACCTAAAGCCTGAAATTCTCTTCAACTAGGGACTTCCCTAGTTAAAGTAATTGTCAATCAAGAAAATGTTGATTTCCCCTCTTCTGATCAGACCATGGAAATGATGTCTCTGTAGGTTTTAAATCCTATCCTATTGTGGGAATCAATTTGCGACTTTGGGGCGTGAGACAGTAGAAATGAGAGCAAGGTTCACCAAAAGGTTCCTCATCCCTAGAACTGATAGTAAATTCTTTCAAAAGTCTTTCGGTTTCTTGCAAAGAAGATTTTTTAAAAAAATTTTAACTGCAACAGGAAATAGCTTCTGACAGTCATCCGCTATCTGTTTTTAAGAAACAATCGAAGAAGATAATTTTGGCTCTCAATATTGACGTGGTAGGTATCAAATTAAGATATAGACTATTCCATTAAAATGTTATCAGATATATGGAATATTATATATTCATTCAATATAATATACACGGGTAGGCCTATGTCATTTTGTTTTTTTTTTTCAATTTGTTTACGTAGCATAGCATGTTCTTTGTCTGTATCTGCATTGTTTGTTTTCAGTTTTCAAATCAGATCTGGTATAATTTTGTACAATTCATTATGATATCCACAAATTTGTTTCATTATGTTTTTTACTTTGTTGTAGCCTAATCAGTATATTTTCCAGTTTTTCGTCTTATTAGTTATCTCTCAGTTTATTGTGTTAATAGTCCAATTTTCTTATTATAATGATTTCAATTATATACTCCTTTGCGTGGACGGAAAGTTTTCTTTGAGCCCAATAAATTAGCCAAATGTTGCAGTTTTACTAATATCCTGTCGTTTGTCATTTATGATTAGGCCTAATTTCTTATTTCAAATTGTGCATTTGTTCTTGCTTTTTATGGAAAATAAAGTTTCCATCAAACACTGAAGGAAATTAATTGAAAAATTAATCATGTTTGTCCATCTTTCAATGATCAGATTGTATTAATTATTGTCAAAAGCAAATTTAATAAAAATTTTCTCCTCCAAAAAACAGTAGGCCTATAGTAGTATAATGCCAAAAACTATTAGGCCTACTAAAAAAAATACAATCCTCGAAACTAAATGTTCCTCAAGTTCAAACAAATATGTAAGGTGATAATAACTTTTTCACAATCCATCTAAATAAGTCCATGATAACAAAGCAACAAGATTCTCAATAAATATTTTTTTCTGTAACTGGAAGCTGGACCATTTCTAATATTATGCTTCACAGAACAAAGGGATTTGGCTGGAACAATGCTTTTCACATTAATATTTTACAACACAGACCGGAAGTGGGATGAGTTCTTTATGACGGACAATGAGCTAGTTTGACAATATTGCTATAACTGTAATGTAGGTACAGATTTTCACGCAATAAAAATATTATTTATTTGTTTTCAACAATGGTCCTAGAATCACTGGACAAAGTGGTAACGATTCTTATGTTCTCAGGGGAGGAGGATTCGGGTACAATCAAATGGAAGATCAGAACAAATAAACGATTGAAATATTTAAAAGATCTAACCGAAACTTGACACCAAAGAGTCAGTTTTCTTTCAAGTTTTAGTAGGCTATTTTTTATTGAATTAATAAAAATTCCACTGATTTATTCACAAAGATTTATTATACACCATTTAATTACACCAACCTAGATTGCTCCACTATTAAAATACGATATACACTTCATGCGATTTGAACATATACCATCTGTCGAAAAAAATACATTTCCAGAAAAGATTTGAAACACTTTACCTTTTTAAATCGCGTCGCGAAAACTTAAACCAAAGACAATTTAACTACTTAACTACCGTCTTTACTTCAACTGTTCACATGAAGCTGACCGATTTGTAGATATTCTATTGTAAGGAATACAACTAGGCCCTACTTAATTAACTTAACAGGCATATCACTAAAATATTATTAAAATAATTATTACTTACCACTTGCTTAGGAGAATAGACTCTATTGATATCTTATACGGTATAGCAGAAACTCGATGTAGACATTAATAGGCTAATTATTACCGTATACCATTGGTAGCTACAGTAGACAGATAACGCGAGCTCTTACGACCCTAACGACTAAAATTCAGTATTCTCCATCCATGACCAGCACTTGCTGGATAGATTGCGTCAGAACGTAGAAACTTAAACATATAATATGTACATAAACTCAGATCGAGATGGATGGCCAAATAGTGATGACAGTGAATAGTAAATGGAAATTAGATTAATTTTAAAAGAATAGATGATCAGTGAAGCAAGACAAGATATGGTGGAAAACGGAGTAGAAATGCTGATCTACAGTTGAAAGAAAAATCCCTGAGCATTGAATACTTGGGGCCCCCAACTGAGGGATCTGAGGCGGTATGTAATACCACCTTAACTTGAATGAAAAGGGGTTCCGGAGGCCCTACCCCAAAATTTTCTTTTGAACATTACATTGAAAGCCGCTCTTTTACTAGTTATTCTAACTTACCAAAAATCCCGTAGCGCTCAACACTTTTTCAATATTATAATGATTACACACATCGGCAACATACCGTATTTTTCATGCACTTGACTTAATCACTTGATAAATTACCTAAATGAGTTCGGTAAGTTGAATGTGGTTCTACTGTAGAGTTTTTATGAGAATAGTTTGTTGCTAGAAGTTCAATTAACTTACTAACAATGTTTTAAACAAATAAAATACTGTAACAGCTTATTTAAATCAATGGTTATTGTGGAATATAATAAGACCAATGGTATTTTTTTATTATTTGCTTTTGTGGGCACCTGACGACCTCCAGGTAGCCACCCGGGCCAGCTTTGGCTTCACACTGGTCTGAGCTCAGCATTCTTGAATTCGAAGTGGAGTCTTCTATATTATAGAAGAAGATGAAGATAATATATGGTCTGCAGTCAACTCAGAGGTGATCTATCTGAAGAATAACACAAGTTACCAACCAATAGCTTATCATGGCCTGTTCCTATGTCACTTCACACTAGGCTATAACCATAAATGTCTGCTATAAGCGACGAGAGTTACATGTTTCATGATGTTTCAAGACTTTGAGATCACATTATAATAGGCCTCACCGAAATGGGTTAACAGCATGAAAGGAAAGCTGATCAACGAAATTGAATTCACATATCACTTCTTTTAGATTGTACTAATTGGATTGATGATGACTAGGCTACTAGATGAATATAAAAAAGTGACAATAATTTATTGTTCATAGAACCATTATTGAATAATATAATCATGCCCTGGTAAGGTTAGAATTTTTCTTACCAATTATTTGAAGCGCTCAAAAACTGGAACAGCAAAATCCTAGCTGTTGTATTATGTTGATGTGAATTGGAATGCAGTAAGTTTAATTTCTGACAAAAATTCCAAAGCAACCACTTTAAATATTTAACCAACAATCATAATATCAAGTAGCTATGCGGACCAAACAAATGTTTATTTTTTGTCACAACATCGATATTTTAACTATCGATGTTAAGTGCTCGATGGTATTTTTCAAACTTCGATTTTAAGATTTTCGATTTTTTTGAATGCAGGAGACATTTTTTATTCTAATGCACATTTTTACTGCATTTCAATTTTTGAGAAAAGAGTATTCTCATAATGTTTTAAATAATATCATATATTTTGTAAGCGGAGATTTCTGAGATAACACTGAAAACTAGCAAAAAAATGTAAACGCGGCTCAATCAGTACTCAGTAGTTGGCATTTCCGATTCCGAAGCAATTGCAATTGCAAATGGCGGAAATGATTATTTGTCAAAGTTGTTCAGAGTTGTGTTTTGTAGTCAGGTCAGGATTGCTTCGTGATTATTTGAAAACCGAATTGTAATCAATAATTGAACAATCTTCATTCCAATTCTGAATTATTCACAATGAACAATATTTCAGCTTGAATTTTTCTTTTGTGCTAGTTCTAGTGGAGCGCTTCACTTTTATTGGTAAGTTGACTAGCTTGACCACAGGGATAGCCTTCATTCAATAATGGTTGTATAAGCAATAAGTCGTCAGTTCTTATTGTTTTTACCGTAGTGTATTCATTACCCAATTGGCCATAGTTAATTTTAAAGAAGTACATTGATCAAATTTTATCTCGCTAATAATTAAATATTGATTTCCACAATTGAGAAGGCTTAAAGTCTTAAGCCATAAGCTATGAGTTATCATTGAATCAAATGTAAAAATGCCTGTTTTCAAACCAATCGAAAAATATTCCAGAAATTTATAAAATCGAAGCAACGATGTTTAAGAACTTCAGTTGTCATTTCAAGATGAAAGAAACAAAGATCATTTCAATTTGATCCTCTTTCCTTCCCAAAAGAGAGTGATATAAGCTTAAAATATAATATTGAACGTAAATAGTTGAAATATGGAAAATATAATGTAATTAAATTGAATATTTTTTGTGTATAATAGTTGTTGTCTCTGGGATAATAATGTTTTTTATAGTTGCGACATTGTTGCAAAAAGCGGGAAGTTCAAACTTCAAACAACATAACCTAGCAAGAAGAGTCTCGCAAGAAGATGACGAAAATTCTGATTTGAATACAATCAATACATTATTAAAACTCCTTGAAACCACTAAATAATCAATAGCAATAAAGTATTGATGATACCTTAATGATTTAATTGAATTCTATTTTAAAATCGTGTTTTGTTCCTATATCACAATAGTTAAAATCCCCCCAATTGCTTACTCACTCTCTCTAGAGGAGTAGCTGATAAGACCATATCAGTGCGCTCTATAAATAGTTGGGATTTTCATCAATTGCATCTGGCAACGCTGGGTCGGGCTCCGCTGCGGCAATTGGTCGCAGTAACGAAAACCCACCTTTACTATTGTGAGATAGGAAAAAACACGATTTTAAGATAGAATTCAATTAAATCATTAAGGTATCATCAATACTTTATTGCTATCTATTATTTAGTGGTTTCAAGGTTTTTAATTAATAGGTATTTTATCAGAATTTAAAGGTATATCAAGGAAAATCGAGGTATTTTTATCAGAATTTTTGTCATCTTGCTAGACTCGTTAATGATATTCAAAGTTTGAACTTCCCGTTTTGTGCAACAATCTATATCGCAAGTATAAAAAACATTATTATTTCAGAAACATAAACAATTTCAATCAAATAATTTTTAATTCAATTACAACATTATATTTACATCGTATATTTTTTCCATATTTCAACTATTTACGTTCAGTATTATATTTTATATCACTACTTATCTCACTCTCTTTTGGAAAGGAAGGCTTTTGGAAAGAGGATCAAATTAAAATGATTTATTTTTCTTTTCTCTTGAAGTGACAACTCTGAAGTGTTCTTGAAAATCGTATCTTTGATTTTATAAGTTACTGGAATATTTTGGCTGAATATTTTTCAAATACTATTGGTTTGAAGACAGGAATTTTTACATTTGAAAACATTTTTACAATGATAACCTAGCTTCAAAGGTCGATCTCTTCGTCACTTGAGGCTCTACCAGCAAACACTTTCTTATTTCTCCCGGATTCATCACTACAATAATACACTCATGCTCACTATAAAAACACTCTTCAGAGAAAAGTACTCAAAAAAAGTAACGCGAGAGAGAGCACGGAGTCATAGACGACCTCAGTCTATACAAACACAATGGGTAACGGATGGAGGCGCGTGGGGTACAGACCGACCCCAGGCTGCACAGTTTTGATTCAGGTAAAGCTAACTATGCAAATTGGAAGCACACTAATGGACAACAATGCGTCCATAGAACGGCCGACACATGTACTATTGGACTTGGTCATAGATCTTGCCAACAAAATTCCCTACGGCTGGGGTCGTTTAGGACCCCAACTCGCCTTCTTAAGGGTTAACTTAAGGATATTTTCAATTATTCAATCTCAGAGAATCATTTGGTTTAGTCTTTAATAAGTCTTGTAAATCGCTCATTGGTCGAGTCGAATTTTTGAAGTTATATTTACACATTTTAATAAAATAAGTTAGGTGTTGAATTTCGGTGTATAATTTGAATGTGCTTTCTTTTGCCGTAATATGGTAAATGTGATTGAATTGTTTTAAATATTTTCGTAGCCTACGCGTTTTCAATTTCTAATCCTCGATCGGTTTAATATTTTTTACGACAAAGACCATTTTTCTGCCTTTTTCTTCATCTGGCGAGGACCGAAGAAGTATCAAGTAAGTTAGTAAGTACTTTGGTAAATGGGCAAAGTTCCATAACTGGCCAATACTATTATCGATACTGTAATCCGCTGTTGTATTGTATGGTTGGTGGTTAATTGGTTGGTTTATATAGATTTTTTCAACACCGATAATAGTATTGGCCAGTTATGGAACTTCCCCCCACTAAAGTATTAGGCTAGTGTCTCGGACGCGATCCCTTAAGGACATCTGGGCATGGATCAAGAAATAGTAATTACTTGACCTGTTTAGTGATTGATTGAGGTCCTTCTTATGTTTTAATGTTGATATAATTACGGAATGTAACTGCAAATATAGGCTATAAAGATCTCTCATGAAATCGTTTATTCAAGTGCTAATAATAATGCATGTTATTCAGCCTTCTGAATAAATAGGACAGTGTTAAGAATATGTCTTACGGCTTTTTGTCACCTCAACGCGTCAACTCTGGGCTACTGCATTGGGACTGACATACAACATTATTATAATCAATATTGATCCACTGCGATAGAAAAACACCAATAAACATCTTACATTTTTCTGACTACTTCATCAATATTCGTTTCAAGGCTCTCGAAGGGTAGGCCTATGGGACGTAAGTTAAAATACCATAACTTACTTCATCGCGGAAATTCTAATAAGCATGTAGCAATCTCCCTTTTGAGACATGCGTACTCAACTTCTATAAAAGAAGACGGTCCTGTGAAAGCTCTACATTTTGGACTGCACAAACTACATTAATGAATATGTCTTATGCACATTCTCAATCCTTCAAAAGTGGTTCCTCTCCCAAGTTCAATTTCCTAAATATTCAGGCTATTTTATTAAAAATTGAACATGATGAGTCGGTTTCTGAGAGAGAATTGCTCAATAGCAATTAAAAAAGAAATTTTTATTATACATAGTACATCAATCTGAGCGTGTAGGCCTACTACGGTTTTATTGCCTTTGAATTTTTGGTACAATCGACAATCCTTTGTAGCCTTTTCTATTAAAAACTGGCCTAATAAGGGCAGCGAAATTGACTTACAATGTTGGGGACTGACAGCATGAGTCCCTGAAAGAAATTTGTTGTTTAAAAACGTAGTTAATCTTGATTCAAATGCAATTAGTAAACCACTCTCAAGATGTCCTCATACACATGCAATGATATTCTGGCGACAAAAAGTGCTAACGTGTGCTAGAAAAATGATACCTTCATGTGTAAGCTGATTCTAGTGTGATAGTTTAAATATGTATGCCCTGTAACATTTACGCTATATCAGTTTACACTTGGTTGTATCATTGTGTTGTGCAAGCACTCTTTGGTATCCGCGAATCATTGCATGTATGAATTTGTTCTTCCTTCATCTTCAAGAGCTCAAGTTTTGATGTCCCAACTCGAAATTTTTATCTCTTGGCAGGCAATTCTCTCTTATGAGTGTGGATCAGCATTTTTCCTTCCTTTTCCATCATATCAAATGTTGACTATCCTATTTGATCCTTGATCACATAACATCTTCCATACAAATTGCATTTATTTTGAATTTATGAGCGTGTTAGCTCAAGAGTTCGCGTCATAACTGGTAAATCTTCGCAATAATTAGTTCTACAAACATGGAGTTTTTGCATCCAATGATTTACATAGAATTTATTCACCTAAACAAGTAAGTACTAATTCTGATGTGTTTCATTTTTTTTCGTTAGTGTTAGTTGTAACATTTTGGTAATAAGTAGTCATATATCTTGAAATAAAAATATTTAGAACCAACACAATGTAAACAATGAAGGTTTGCGTGCAGATATTTGGTTAAATTAGAAGGTTTATAAAGTTATCTCTTGAGGACTAACCATCAACTCTATTAGTAGGTAGCCTACTAGGAGTTGCAAATCGCATGAGCTCTATGTGTTGAAGTAATCTTGATGAACTCCTACTTTCAAAATCACTAAACGTTTCTACCTAAATTTCACAAGGCAACCAGGGCCCTAGATATCTGCCAGGATGTTGGGTATCTGCCAGAACTCGCCATTTAAATACGTGCTTGCTTCCATAACGTCAAGCTGTTAGTTCTTCGTTTGTTCTAATCACATGACATGTCTATTTTTTTTATTGTCCTCACTAGATCTTCTAAGTTGTACACTTGGTGACAAATCGTACCTCATTTTCTTGTGATTGTAATACTCTTCTATTGCCATGTGTGGGTGGTCTCTTGTATTATGCTGCATTCCGAACCGTAGTTGAGACGATACATTCAAATACTTTAATTTTTCTCACCGCATTTATGTTTGACACATTCAGAATGTATCTAAGAAGCCACTATTAATTGCAGGCTAGCTAATGCGCTAGTATCAACGGTCAATTTTTTTCCTGTCCGAGCAAGGAAAGAGCTGTCTGAGATGAACCGTTCCTTTTCAAATTTTAACGACCAGACCAATCTGAAACAAAGATCCTCCATCTTTCTATTTGTCAGGGGACAAGTTTTCCAGGGATTTACGGTTTCTCCATTCACCTCTGCTAGCTCAGTGAGCATAACTTGCATTTGATTTGTTGAATCCGCTGTAAGAAATATGTCATAGGCTAGTCAAAGCGCACGAGCCTTGAATCCCAGAAAACGGATTTTCTAATGTGACTGGATTTTTTAAGCTGCAATCGAATCTGAGATAAACAGTTGTCAGGTTCACTTTTCACTTGGTCTAGGTAATAATTATTTATTGTGGGACGGAACTGAAATAGTTCTACAAACGAAACTTAGAAAGGCGTTAGCAGATAGATTAATAACGTTAAGAAAGTCGTGGTGGATTTTCGTGAGATTTTTACCTTTATTTCACATCAGTTGTATATTCTTTCAAATATTTGTCGTGGTCTTTATTGATTCTCTTCAGTTTTCAATCATATTGGGACTGTCAAGAGTTTATTCATCATCTCTGAAGTTCTATTGAAATTTCAAATAATTCATGTTATTATTATGTTGTTGATCTCATGTTCTGTTCTGAAGTTTGTAATTTTTCATTAGGTACCTACAAACTCTTATTCTTCATATAATTCTCTTACTGGCGAGATTTCTAACTTTATCTATTGAATCATGAGATTATGCATAATAATTCTCTTGTTTCGTTATTTTGCATTTGATTGTCTTTCCTTTAATTTTTTCAATTGAAATATTTTAGATCCAATTTCTTCTCCATGTCTTTGTAGAAATAGTCAATTTTGACTGGAGATTATCTATGTTTCTTTGAATTTCATTTCTTATGGTAAGTATGTTAATTTAGTCATGTCAATTTACCTAAAAGCAAAATTATGATTTTTGAGTGGGGCTCTCTTTTTCTCCAGAAGTAAATTGGAAGCCAGAATTTTGAAATGAAGCCGGAATCCTCTTTCCTAGAAAAAAGTTGTGATGAATCGCCCTTTTAGAAACCCAAAAATCTGTGGGAGCTGGAGCTGATACTGGTAGGCATTCCAATAGTAGAATACTGCTGATGTTTATGAGTTCATAAATACAATGGAATAAAATATTTTCACTTAGCACCCTTCCAGAAGTTATTCCCACTTTAGAAACGAAGCTTCTCACTTTGTCTTCTGAGTCTGAAACATATTTAATAAACCAGCTCATCTTCGCCAAACTTGAAAACCTATCCATCTTATATGTTGAAATAATTAATTGACAATTCAATTAATGATGTCAAGGCTTGTTGTACTCCAGTTGAATCTCTTCGTTTTGTGAAGCCCATTACCTGATTGATTCAATTTCTTATTACACTAGATAGGAAACTTTGGATTGAATTTCCACTCGAAGAAAATTGAGCTATCGTCTCGTTGCTCTGTTCTTAACATCTTTGAAATATCTATGATTTTCAGTGTGTAAAATTTGTTATAAGCTTCACACATCAGTGGAATCACAAATCTCAGCTTTGCTCGACGATTTTCATCAAGTTTTTGACATTATGCAACTGCTGCTTATTGGAGAAGACATAACTTCTTATCATATTGGATTGGAAAATGGACAAGCATAATTACTTTTGTCAACGAATTTTCTACAATGTTTATTATTTTAATTTTTGCAGAATAATAAAGAAGAGGATTGTTTCTCGTGTTTTGCACATTTTTTGTGCGCAATCTTCATTGTGAAATGGCGGCGATGGAGGGCTACTCGAACGTCGGGAATTCCAAGGGCATCAACTTCGACGATATGGACCTGGAAGGTGGCAACGTCATAGATGAATGGCACGAAGGAGATCCCGAACACAAGGTAACATAACCAAAGGTGCTTCACTCTCGTAAGAGAACAATTATATTCATGAAACCAATGATCTGCTGTAGAATTTTTTGTGTTTTTGGATTCATCTGTTCCACATCTTTTATCTGCGGGGAACTACTCTGTTTTAGTCACAAATTCTGATTGTTTTAATTATTGTTGAAAATGTTCTTTGTCGTCAGAAAATCACCGTCAAAGGTAAGCTATATTATCTTCTATGAAATTATTGTTTCAAGTTCTAAAATTAACTTGATACCAGATTCAATCATACATTTATAAAATGATTGAATATAAACATTTTATCAATAAATTAGTTTATATTCCAAACACCAAATAATGGTCTGACAAGAACTGTATCCCAATGTGCAAAAATAACAGAAATAATAATAAACGTGAAACTTTGCTGTATCTGATGCGAATTATTTCATCAGATGAATTAAAAATCCTCTAACAAAATTTAGATGTCCTGTAATAAAGGAAAACGTTGGACGCACAGTAGAGTTATTACCTATTATACGTAGTAAGCCAGTTCATGTACAGGCTGCGTTCGTATTTTCTCTTGTTTTACAGGACTTCTATAATTTGCGTTAAAGAATACAGCTTTTGATCGCCCAATGATACACAAACATAATTTATTTACTTACCTGATCCTATATTGAATATAATTGTGGAAGGGGGGGGGGTTTGAATGAATGCTTTTCTAAATATTTTCGTGCCCGAGTTTGGAAAGTTCGTGGAGAAGTTTGAGTGGACCGAATTTGATGCAGTTTGCGCCAAAAGAAGGATAAAAAATCGAATTTTTGCAGGCTCTATTTGCATTTAAAAATAATCATTTTAAATGTGAGAAATTTGCTGAAAACCTGAAATAGTTTCCTGAGCACTATCTGTTAAATTATTATCTAGACTTGAGTTAGTTTGTTATATGACACACAGATAGAGCTTAGAAATGTTTTTCTAGAAGTAGTACAGTGACCATTAATCACTATACAATGTAGTATTTCATTGGTATGACTAAGCTGCTGTCAGCTGCAGATAATCAAAATAGCAACTATTTAAAGCTAAGAATTTTAGAAAATTCAAGTGAGCGGCACTTTGCGCTGCACGGGGTGAACTCGTGTATTACGAAAATAATTCTACATAATAGTGTGATATAGGACAATCAAAATTTATGGTTCAAAAACGTGGAAACCCCTTCTTATTTTGGGTTCATTCACGTCCATTCGGCACAAGCTCTTCTACAAACACTTATCAATGAGAGTGTATGAGTGCAGTTCATGAGTTATACGCCTTATTTTACTCTGACTACCACAACTTACCAGGGATTATGTAGTTGGAATTTCACCTTCAGAACCCAACCATAATGTTTCCTTTAGAGTGGTAGAATCAGCATTGGGAGAAATCCCTGTTCAGATTTTTAAATTGCTAAATTCTTCAGAGTCGAAAAAGCAACTAATTATTGTAAAGAATGGTGTTCCCGTAAAGAAAATCAGCCTCCTTGGCGTTCGAAATGCTAGAGCAAATTTGAAACTGGGTTGTCAAGCTCATTATCAATAAGAACATTATTATAAGAGTTGTCAATTATCGATAAGAACGGATGGGCCTACAATAATCCATTTGGTCTCAAATTTTTTGTAATTAAATTTACTTTCAAAACTATATTGTCATGTATGAAGAAGTGATGCTTCTGGGTCAAAATTGACCAAACAAATTAGAGCGAAATTCCTTAATTTTCTATGGTTTTTGAGGATGATCCGCAAGTTTGCTGAGATCGAAAACGTGGATTTAGCATCCCAGGACTACGTCATACAACATGAAAAAAGAAACCCACTATCGCATTTTGTCTATGCTGTAGGCTACTACAACAATACCAGTGTCATCCTTTCACTTTCAGTATTAAGCAACTCTGAGTTACGGCCGTTACCGGTGATTCAAGGAAGAATTGGATGTGTTGAATAATGATAGCAATGCTGTGTTGAATTTCTTGTATGTGACAAAATATTTAATATCAGTTCAGTCGGATTTGACTCAGTCTGGTTGGATCTTGAGTGCGGGCGTTTCCTTGTTATATCGACGTTCGTGTGGATTGAGTGCATCATTTTAAATAGTACCATTTTGTATCAGTTTATCGTAATTAGATGAATTTCGAGAAAGCAGCAGATGTAGAACATCCTGTGATGTCTATGTGATCACTCACTTGTGTACTTGAGAAGAAATTTGTCTCAATAAATAATTTCTCAACAAGAAAAATGTGTCATCTATAAGGACAAATTTGGAATATTCTGATGAGACAATCCAAGTGGTTATATGAATATTCTCTGCTGATCAACTAAGTTTTTTAAGAATGATGAAAATAAATTCTGTCATTATATCTATTTTCGTTTCTTTTTAGACTTTGACGTCCTCAAATTTTCTGATTAATTAATTGTAGGTACTTCCGTCTTTCTATGTTCAAAATAATTTTCTTTCGTTACTTTAATGAATGACTGATAAGTTGAAGTCATGTAGTCAATAACTAATCTTCCTTTATTGAACAATATCGCTATGTGTCGCGTGATAACGTTTGATTGAGCACGAATCTACAACTCACTGCTACTTCTACTGATGTACGAGTATGTAAGTATTGAATTGTAATGGTTGTTTGAAATGGATAATTTATGAATGGAAAACATGTAATAACTGGTATATCAAAGCTAAATTATGATGAAGCGTATATAATTATGTGTTATGTAGGTAATCTATGTTAATTTATTCGCAATCACTCTTTTAATGTTCTGGCGTATTCACAAACAAGGTTTGGGTTGAAAAATAATTTTACAAAAAGATTGTGTTCAAGTGGCTTTGGGGTGCTGTGTGACTAATATGATAAAAGGTATTGATGTGCTTATGTCGTCAATAGCGAATTTTTCATGAATTATCTTGCCAAGGGCAGTTGATTTCACAGCTTCTCAGATCTTGTCAATGTATACAAGAGCAACAGGCTCCCAATCAAGTTTACTGAAAAATTATCTTTTTTCAGAAAGAGGACTTCGCTGAAACTGAGAATATAAGGTACCTGTTGAAGAACTGTAATGTACCACTGGACAATGGCTCACATGGACTGGTCTTCTCAGCTGACTACACTCAGCGAGGACCGATATACACTTGCCATGTATGCGGCGCCAAGATGCATGGAGTCAAGGAGTTCAATATGCACGCCAACAGTCAGAACCACTGTTCTGCTATGGAAAGAAACAAGCATCCAGCTAAAAACTTTCCCGCTCTTTTCGGTAAGCTGTTAAACTGTTAATTTAAACTTGAAGGATATGTAGGATAAGTTGATCTAGGATATGTTGAGTAGGCTAGGCGTACACCGGTTAGTCAAGACAAGACAAGACGACATTAGTCACGTTTAGTCACAATAATTCACATAGCTGATTATGAAGCAGCACACACCGATGCAATGACTAATCGGTGTGTGTTGCTTCATAAGCAACTATGTGAAGTACTGTGACTAATGTTGTCTTGTCTTGTCTTGACTAACCGGTGTACGCCTAGCCTAAGTTTTCTCAAGTCACGTAAGAATGTTCGTAAATACGGTCCTGAGAAACATAATATCTCATACAAAATATCAGCTATCAAAAGTTGAATAATTAGAACTATAAAATTTATTTTCAAAGGTGTTTTATGTACTAAGGTACATTAATGTACTTTCATACATTTTATGTACTAAGATACATTTCTTCAAATATAACAGTTTCATGTTTTAAATCGTTACATTAATCTGATATATTTTATTTTTATTAAAACTTTTTCACTATAACAATTCCTAAAAGGTTGATGACTCTCCTAGATCTTGAATAATTTTTATTTTTTAATGTTGTAGTATTTCTTATCCATTTATTTTTTCCCCAATATTATTCGTGTTTTAATGATTATCAAAATTTTACTTCTTATCAACTCAACCTACTACTTGATGAATTACAATAATATGTCATTGTTTATACCATTGATTGAAAAACATTGTTTAAGATGAAAAATATTGTAATGATTAAAGTCTGGGAAATCTGTGATCTCACAGTTTGGATTAATTCATTCATCCTCGTTAACCTAGAAAAGCTCGGATGAAATTTAGACAGCAACTTTTTACCCTTTACAAAATTGTAACAAAACTTTAATCAGAATTTTCAAGCTTTTAAAATTCTAGCTCAAATCTTCATAGACTAGGGTATGTTCCCAGCTATTATTCTGTTGTATTTCCTTCATAATATTTTGAAAAGTTGATTTAAATATATTCGAAAAATAGGATTCAAATAACTTCTTTACATCATACTCTGGTACTTGACAATCTACTGAATGAAAACTCATTTTATAATCTGATACAAGCTAGAGTGCAGAACAATTATCTGATTTGGAGTTAGTTGATTAATTTCAAGTGAATTTTCTACTTGCAGAAGATTTGGACACGCAAATTGAGCTTGGAGAGCCTGCACCACCTGGCATGGAAAATGAGATTCAAATAAAGCCGTGCAAAATCCAAGCATCTCTCGATTCTTTTCGCATGGTGCCATTGATTGGTCTCGAGTACCTGATTGAGTTGACTGATGGACGAGATGCCAAGGCCTACAATTGTTTATTGTGTGATAAGCAAGGCATTTCAAGCAATATACTGAAACATTTCACTTCTGTCAAACACTCACTCAACTATCTGGTAAGTTAACCAATTAATTTTTCAAACCATATGTAGAAGAAAATACACTTGTTGAATCAATTCCAATATTTCTGTCCTTAATTATTGGCGAATTCCGTTGAAGTTCTATAAATAGAATTTTTTTGGCAAATTGATAAGTTGAAATTTAAAGTGTTGAAACTGAAAGTGTTGTATTCAGGCTAAAAGCTTACCAATCATTTTTCAATCATTGGGGAACATTGGCTTATGCGGCGAGGCGGAACACCCAAGAGGGTTTCTTCGCCAAAAAAAGCCATATGCATAATAAATCATATTAATATTAATAATAATAATAATGATAATAATTTTAAATTATTCAATGAACACTTTTTTAACACTTCCATTACTGTCTGAATGAAATGCTTGGTGGGTGATTTGAGTACTTATGAAATGGTATAATTCATTTGACTAAGTTATTTTGAACCTAAGAAGTAGTTTGCGTATTGGGTAAAAATGCTGTTGTTTTCCGTTGTTCAATCTCAGTTCCAGTATTTAAATTCAACATTTAAAAAATCTCTTAGGTGCTTTACTGAGAATTTTTCTCAGTTGCACTAAAAGAGAAAAACGTTCTAAAAGTAGTTAGGTACTAAGATGAAGATTACGAAAGATACATAGTTTAATCTATTACAATTTTATGGATTTTCGGTGGCCTTCATAGGTAAAAATCGGTTGTTTCATGTAAGATTTTATGAGAAATCCAGTGAAAATAGTTTGAAAATTCTTTTAAAGTAAAATATTTTAGTTTTTAACATGAAAAATCATGTTTTAAGCTTAGTATGCCAAAAAACTCAATATTATCTGTAGCTAGAAATTCAGACTGGTTTTATTGGATTGCTCAGAAGAATAATTTTCGAAGAATAATTGGATTTACATCGAATAATTTTAACTTACTGATGTGAATGGATATTTTCAATTATTATATTATTAATTTCCCAATTATTTTATATTCATTGTAGTATCATAGCTTTCAAAAATACATTGAATAATTGTAATGAAATTGAAATTTATTGATTGTAATGTATGGAAAAATAATTTAAAACATTCATATTCCAACTGATTGTTATTTTGAGAAACTGGTGATAATACTGCCGTCGTAATATTATCTATTTCTTGTAGCTTGAATCAATTCATTTATGCGATATTCATAATTTCTTGGTGTATTTGTCTGTTATTACTTGATATTCTGTAGCATAAGATTGTTTTTCTATGACTAATATGATCGTATTTCAATCGAATTCATTACTTTAATCTATCTTTTGCAGTCTAAATACTTCCCTCGGGTCTTCAGAGCATTCGGCTCATTGCCAAAGTCGCCAGAATACAGAAGAGGATCAAGCATAATATTAACGCGAATTATTAAACGAATAGAAGGGAAATTCGGACGATTGAAACCCCGACCTTATGTATATCACCATTTTGCTAGTGGAAAAGAAGCCCTTCTCAAGTCTATCCAAGAAGAATTCCATTTCAAGTAGGTGTCTTAAAATTCTTGATAATATATGAAATAGTAATATAAAACTCTCATAATATACAGTATCAAAATACTCAAATACAAAATATTTTACTTCAAGCAAAATTTCATGATTTTAATCGCAACCAATTATGAGGTAATCTTTCCCAAAAATTTCAACTTTATCTCTCAAACTAATGAACAAAAAAATTAAAACTTCTGAATTTCAAAATTCCAAACTTTTAAAAAATGAAACTCACTTCTTTTTGATAGCTTGATAGTATCCAAATAGTAAAACTTTTAAAAATATCACCAGCAAAAAGTTCTCAAATGTGCTGATGCACAGCCTCAAAAAATCAAGCTTCTTCAGTGCCAGCCAAACTACGGTATATTGGAGGAGATTCATATCTTTCTGTATACCGTAGGCCAAACTACCGGGTGTGATTGACAGTGAATGATGATGATGACGGCGTTGACAGGCTCATCAAGGAAGCAAGATTTCAGGCTATAGGCCTAATCCTGTATTAATTATAGTCTATGCCAAATCATAAATTTATTTCATCCGGATAGAATAAAGAACGAAAAAAATCGAAGTGAGCATCATTCTTATCTCTCTCTTAAGCTTTTGGTTTTCCTGGCTTTGGCAGGCTTCTTGAGAAAAGTGATATGTCAATAAGTATGATGGATATCCTCTTGATAAGTCAAGAAGAAAATAACAATAAATTGAGACCAAGAATAACTTGAGACCAAGAATCTAGTTCTAGTATATAACAAATATGTTAGTCTTCTCCAATTTATAGTGCTCTTCATCCTTAAAGACCCCTGATACTGTCCCTCACCGCTTTCCGAGCTAGCAAATGAGACACGCCTGTAGCGTTGCCAATACTAACGCACACTTTCACATGATAGTGATGAACACAGTTGTGCTCGAGAAACTTCTTATCATCTCTTCTACTTTGTAAATAATACAAGTTAACACACCGAGTCGAAATATCAGACTCTGAAATGACATTTCGGTCTAATTATTAATACGCATGCATATCCAGATGATTAAACGCTAAACAGCACTCAATATGACAACATAGCCGGTCATTCAAATTGGACTACGCACTAAGCTGGTTTTCAAGGATGAAAAGCACTAGAGTCAATTTCTTTTATGCCATTCTATTGGTTTTATTTGTCCTATTTAGAAAATACTATTCCACTGTGAGGACATGAATAATATAATTTCGAGAGAAACATTTTTGTTCAAAGAAGTTTCATGAATTGACAAAAAAATTGTTTCTCGTTGTAGGGAATCTCCAGATGATGAATTCGACAAAATGATCAAGCCAGATGAGATTCTTGCTCTCCAATTCAGTAATAACCAACCAGGTAAGTTGAAAATTTAAAATTTAAATTTTTCTGATCAGTTTCAGTAGGATATTTCCTAGGCACCCATAAGTCAATCACCCCTAAAATCCCCATTTGTCTCTATTTGCAATAGACTACTTACGAAAACCGAAGGACAGTTGCATAATAATCCGAGAGACTACCATAAAATGACTTAGTTTTATTGTCGTGCAATTCGTTCATTGGTTCTTGTTGCATTGATTCCGTTAAATGACATCATTTTACGGCGGTTAGAGTACTTTGGATTTTTCTGCTAGACTTTTAAACCAGCAAAGATCTACTAAAAAAATCGCATCACATTTCAACTCATTGGTGGCAACATTCGTTGAAGATGTTATTGTTGAACTTGTACACAGTTGTAATAAATGTTTCTGATATTATATTGAAATTCATTATAAATTTTCTGTAACATCAGTAACATAAAAAAAATATAAATTTTCTTAACTTTTGGTTGTAGCCTAAAACATGGTTTAGTACATCTTATATTTACATCGGACGTTGAAAAATGGTCCCCTTTATTGGGATATTAGACGTTTATAATATTATAATTGTTAGAAGATAAAGGAATTTTTTTCTTTTTTCAGAAGCTAAAGAAAAAGTTGAAGAAAAAATTACTCCCGATCCAGTTGTGGCCAGTAATACAAAAAGGTAATGACGCAAAATACAATAGATTCCATTTTCAACTACATTTAGGGCCGTATTTATGAACGATATTTTTCGTCTATAAGCTTTCTTTTTTGTTTATTAGTCGTTTACTAATCTTTTTTTCTATTAGCTGACGAGATTGAATTTCAAAAAATGACGATCTCACACTAAACAGACATTAGCTGTAGCGACTCATAGTAAATATTTGTCAAGTTTTATTTTATATTTGTGAATATTTCCATAATTATTCCTTCAGCTGATCTGTATTACAGAGACTGTATAATAACAGTGGTCAATGGTGAGAAAAGGTACATAACATGGTGTTGGAACATTTTTTCTACCGCCACCGCCAAACGTTTGCCAAATTTTTTAATTTTTATATGGGATTAATGGCAAACATGAACACACTTATCCATTTATCAAAAGAAATCAACATCATAAATAATTTTTCTATTATTAAAAATAATTTTTCTGATCTAGGTATTGCTTTTAAGGCTTAAAATGATGAAAACTAACACTGGGAAAGGCAAATTGTAGGTAAGAAGTGAATCACTCAGCATAACATATTTGCATATCATTTCAATGCAATTTCATGGGAATTGGCAAAAGTATGGTGGATTTGTCCGAGCTAAGAAATCAAAAGTGTGACATCAAATGGCCGCACTGTTATTATTCACTCTCTGTAATCTGCATGATTGATGTAAGCTGTAAGGTCAGCATTTTCTGAAACTGTATCTAAATTCAGTTCAAGAGAATTCTTACAAAAGGATAAATTTGTTCATGAATACGACCCCCAAAAAATTCTGAACGATATTCCCTTGGCTTTAAACAATTTTTCCAACGAACGCCTTGAATTTCCTGTTTCAAGCAAATGCTAAAAAATGCTTGTAGACAATCAAGCTAGTCTAATTAATAACATTTTCATAATTAGTACTAATTTCAGCAAACTCTATTGCCATTCTAACATGAATGAATGTAGCAGCATAATGCTGAATTCATCTTAATTCTTGCCACTTTATTATAATAATCATTCTATTCAGTATTTGATGCAATCTCGTTTGACTTTTCTACATCAATACGTGGTCTTTGGATTTTGTCTTGAGTATCAATTGATTGGTTGATGAAATGGTTTAAGAGTATCAATTGTCAAGTAGAAAATCTATCTATTTGCATTACTTGAATTTGTTTATTGTTGTTTGGTGGATCTTCATTCCAAAAAGATCCATTTGAAAATTTGTTGAATTCAATGAAAACTGAGCATGTACTCTATTTAAAACATTAGTGATTATATTGCTCGTTTTACTTGTGATTGGAATCTCTTGATTTATTTTGAAAGATAGATTTTTTTGTTGAGTTAATACCGCTTGACTCGAATTTTCCTGTAAGCTCATAAACAACATTCAATTCATTTGTTTTCCAGCAGCCTATTCAAAACTACAAAAATCAATGTACCTAAAGAAAAATTGAGGACTGAAAGAGATGAAAGTCCAGATTGCGAGATTTTGGAGGACAAGAAGGAAGACAATAACATTAAAAAAGGTAAGAAAATATTCCCCAAAAATATGGTGTTCCTGTACTTTTTAAAATAGGTAAATACTCTGCATCATTGCGCGACTGTAATTTCAGGAAAAATACGACTGCCCTACGATTTGCTACTTATCAAGAAAGTAATACGCAGGTTCCCTATTCAGCATTCTAGTCATGTCGTCCATGAATATTTTTATTTTTTGGGGCGGCAATTGTACCTTTATTTTGTATATAATTTTACCAATTAATCTTGTACCGTTACCTTTATACCAATACCAATTATACCTTTATTTTGTATAATATAATTATACCAATTATCTGTATGTCCCCTTTTTACGTGTGTTGATGAGGAGGCGATTGGTTCAGTTGTAGTGCTGGTTTTTCAGTCTCTCAGTTCAGAAAACAGAATACAAAAAGTCTGCTACTCAAGTTGGACGTTTGATTTGTTAGACAAAGAACTCAAACTGAGTTACATCCTTTTAAAATGAAATCATTTAAAAACCCGGTTGTTCAGAACCCACCTTTGACACTTACAAGTCGATTCATCTCGTACAATTGCCCTCTCGGTATTCATGCACAGGTTTCGTTTTTTTTTTATCTGCACCCCAGATTGAAACGATTGAAACGGCTTTAAAAATTATCGCAAGGCTAGCGTCCATCTACTGCTGTGTGGAATAGATTTCAGGCTTGAACTTGGCTCCCAGTACTAGTGATACTATTATTATGCTGATGGCTTTTATTAGCGGGGAGACCCTTTCAGGTGTTCCGCTTCTCCGAATCATCCAATTTCCGTAATGGGAAATGTGGAAAAGATATAGGTTATGTAGTCCATATAAGTTAATAGTGATACTATTCTGTTCAGTGGAAAAAAACATCAATAATTGTTTGTTATAATCTTAGTACCGTTCTTGTCATGTCGATGCATTAAGGCTAGTTTTCACGATTCTAGGAGAAGCTCAGGCTACTGGAGGAAGGTTGAATCATATGATCGTCATACAAACAAATAGAGTATCATATGATCCAACCTGAACGTCTACTAGAATCGTGAAAACCAGCAATTACTGGTTTTTTCTGCTCTTTGTAAGACTGTACAAAAATGTCACTCATTCCCCTTGGAATTGCGAAAACTTTGTGCATTGTGAAATGAAGAATAATCAGTCAGTCATCCATCCTATCAGTGTCGTTCTTGGAGATTCTTGATATGCGTGGATTGTCAGTCACCCAATCGCCAAGTGCCGTTTTTGTGGAGTTTGACAGCAAATAAATGGTAAAATCGATTTATTTTCAGATGACAGAAAGCTGGACAACTTATCTCCAGTGTCTGGTGGCTCGATTGGCTCAATGCGGAGATCGAGATCGAGATCTCGGTCTCGGTCTCGGTCAAACAGTCGTCCACGGGGAAGCTATCGAGGTGATCGCCGTCGAAGTCGTTCACCCGCTTACCGGAATCGTAACTGGAACCACAAACAATCGAGAAGTCCAAACCCTCGTCACAGATCGAGGAGTCGTAATCGCACTCGTAGTCCCGTCCGATCGAGGAGTCCTTTGCTGCCATCAAGAAGTCGACAAAGGTCGAGGAGTCGCCATCGATCGAGGAGTGGAGATCGATCGAGGACTGCGAACCGGTCGAGAAGTGGCAACAGATCGAGATCGCCGCAGCAGCAGTTCCGGCCGCGATACATGCGCGTCCACAAGTCTAGATCGCGCTCGCGGTCTCGTGATCGCCTCAATCTGCCCTACCGTCGCAAGCGATCCTATTCTCGGTCGCGGTCTCGATCACCTCGCTCATTCAATCGCGCCCGCAACTACAAGCCTCCACCGAAAAAGTAAGATATTCATCTATTTTCGCCTTCATAGACTTCTAGCAAAATTTTAGCACGAAATATTTCTTCTTAATCATTTTGACTCGAGGCCAGTCTTTATAGTCTATTGCTATTTGACGTAATAATTTATCACTTGGAAATACTTGAGTATTCACCTACATTATTGTTGTTTGCAACTCTCCGTTGTTTGTTGCAAATTTTTTGCATTGGTGGTGTTTGAACTCATTCGAGTTAGCAATCTACGTTTTTATGATCAATCAAAATAGCTTATATTAAGTAGTTCAGGAAAACGAATAATTTCGAATTGATAATAATACTAACAAAATCCCCCATTCTGCAAATGAAAATTCAATAATTTCGAGGTTACCGTATGCATTGCATTTTAACACATCCGAAGCTGCTTAGAATCCTCTGCTCAACTAGTCAACTGGGTGAATCTGCTGTTCAAAAGCTGTGCCAGAAAACAATAACAAATGGCTGTCCACTTGATCTATTCTGAGTCTGTGTCGAACCTGATAATTATTTTGTTTATCGTATGGCTTTATTAATAATGACAACTTACAAAAAATAATGTACTCTAACCATAATGATGAGAAAATATTTTGCGATGATGAAAATAAATTATGATAATCATGACGGTTGCAATGCTTGTTGCCAAAGTACTAAAAGTTCTCAAATTGAAAATATTCGTCTTCATGAATATAAATATAATTTGAATGGATAAAATATACAGTAAAATAAATTCTCTTTTAGGTTTAGGCCTACTTTGAAAATTTAAAATAATGATTTGGAAAAATGATAACGCTTCAAGTGGTTTTTAGATTAGTCAGCGTAGTGAGGTGTAAGGCTTTTCTCTGACAAATGACGATAACATAAAGATAGATAATGATGATGTTATCTGTAATTTGAATGTTGTTTTGTAATATAGAATAAATAATGAAGAAATAATTCTACCGCATTCATGTTCAAATAGGTATTGATACATTACCATTATTGCTCATATACTCGAGTTTTTTTTGTGAGATTAATTGAATTATTATAATAATTGAAAAATTCAATATTTTCAAGTTTCTTTTCTCAAAGATTTATTACAGCCACGTTAAGATTATGTTTTTAATTTGCAGGTCACCAGATGAAGAACAAGTGAAATCGGATAAGTTCAAGGAGGAACTTCGAGTACTGCTTGACAAGCTCAAGTACCATGAAAAATTTCCAGAAAAGCATCCACAATATCCGGTTGAATGGAAAGAGTTTTGGAACAAACGTTACAAAGAACTGCAGGCTGCTGGTAAAGACCCCAGTAAGCACGATTTCAAGCCAGAGTGGATATCTTACTGGAAAAAACGAATGCTTGAACTACATGATCAAGAAGCAGTAGCTCTTAAGGAAAGAATCTACAACCCTGTTAAAGAGAAAAAACCAGAAGAGGATGTGACTGTTAGTGATATCAAAAACACTTGGAAAGCACTGACTGGATCAGAGATTTTGGATCCCAATTTGGATGTGTCCAAGAAAAACTCTTCTAAGACAACAAAAGGCCCACCTGGAACGCGAATGGGATTTGTTCCATTCACTGATGACTCCACCAAAGTTATTTCTGTGTTGAGATTGATAACTGTATTAGAAAGTATGCTTGGTGTTTTAGCACCTAAAATTGTTACTCTACTGTCAAAAGCACTTTCAATGGATAAAGTGAAGGCAGGTAGCTCTGAAGACATCCTTTACAATGAGGAAGACTGTGTACTCTTGGAGATTGTGAAAGAAAAGTTGAAAGGTTTATTTTTTGCCGGTCTTGTTGAAAGACACCTTGTCAACACTACTAAATATACAATCAAAAACATAGAAGAACTGTTGTCCAAGGCTCCTCGGAGCTTTGGAAAAAGAACTGATCCACTGCCAACTCCTGTGAAACCTTCAATTCCTGTAATAGCCCCAGCTCCACCACCTCCAGCCCCTCCCAAGCAGGTAACAGTGCCTGGAATCGGAACAGTTGACAGAATGGCAATAGCTGAACAAATAGCGACGGCACTGATCAGTCAGGGCAGAACTGATGTCTCGGAGCAGGAGCTGGAATCGCTTATCGACGCTGTGGTTGCATCCACCAGTGAGGAGCAGTCTGCTCCGCCATCAACCTCACAATCCCAGTCTCAGACGCAGGCGAGTGGAGCTCTCACTCTGCTGCAATCTGCCTATGACGAGGAGGACGCTGACATCGACAGAGGAGATCCGCACATTCTTTCCAAGACTCTGCCCCTCATCGAATCGGTCGACATCATAACAAACCTATCTGATTACGATCTTCGCACTCTGGTTGAACATTTCAACAGGCTGCAACCGGTGAACCAGACCAAGGTTATAAACTATTTGAGGGCTGTTGAAAAGACAGCCCCCAGTAGATTCCAGAAATTGCAAGGAACCACCCCAGTGAACTTGAATAAGCTCATATTACAAGCAAAAAGACACTCACCGTTCTCCTCGAGGAGAGATAACTCCAATCCAGGGGGGTCCAATGCCAAAGTTGTGACAATAGACGATGATGACGACGACGACGATGATTACACATTCGAAGATATTTACAGGGCTGCTTCTCAGAAAATTATGAAAGCAAATAATGATACGAGACCCAGTCAGCCACCTCCTCCTCCCTACACCAACAGTGCTTGGTGGCCATCCCAATAATGCACAACATACTAGTGCAGTGTAATCTATTTTATTCTTGTAGTATATTGTTTCTTCTACTTCTAAAAAAACATTAGTCTGAAATTTCTCAAGTATGTTTGTAAGGAAATTTTATTTGCTGTGAGTCCAATAATTTATGAGTTCTAATTAGTTTATAACTCTATAGCTACTATTTATGTATTATACTACTATAGCTGCTATTTCAAATTTCTACTGTAATAAATTATTGAAAAAGTACCTTTTCTCCATTTTTTCAAGGTACCGTATTATTATCTCTAAGACCTAAGATATAATCTTATGTAGAAAAGTATGATTGAATGTTGGATTTACAGAATAAGTATGCTTGTGATAAATGTAAGTTGAGTAATTTTATGTTATTCAGTAATCAGAACAGATGTGATGGGCCTGGCGTACACGTTATGGTAGACTGTGAAAGTTTACCTGTACAGATCAACCTTTGCTAATGAACCGCAGCGAGTGTGCCAGCCGATGCTGTGCAGGCGTAGCGGCTACACACTTTTCGGTTTACGTGTTATTTTATCCGTCTTCTCCATAGTCAGCGACCAGGGAATCCTCATGTAAAAGACGTCTTTTTCGGGTAAACTTCGACGGTATACCGTAACGTGTAAGCTGGTCCTCAATAATACTGTATTTCATAATCTGTGCTCATATCATAATGTAATGTCTTGATTATGACACTAAAGTTTTCTCCAATAAACGTCTTATACTGATCATTGTTAAAAAATTCAGAAGCTTCAAAAGCCTTGTAGGTAGCAGGATATTATCATATTATACAAACTGTAGGATTTTTTTCATATGCCGCCTGAACCAGGCAAACTTGGAAGGGAGAAATCAAGGTATGCGAAGAGAGGAAGGATTATTGTTGGTTGTCAGCCAGATGGACCGATCCTGCAGACTGAAGACAGAGCTAGCATAACATCAAAACCGTGATAAAGTAAAGATTGGCGTCACATGAAAAAAAAAATAGTTTATCTGGTCTCGGTCCGAGTCACACTTTGTTCTATAAAATTTCCTCTGTAGTACGGTATAACTTGAATTATTGTGCCTCTATCTAATGACACTTACAGTCCAATTTGGCATACAGACTCGGGCTTCCAACTTATCTTGTAACTTCAAATAGAAAATATTTATCTAGTAAATATTTGAATTAAACTAGATGGAAAAAATTTGAAATCCAAAATGGTCTTATCCCAATTCCATGTTGTTGATACTCCAGTTTATGTACAAGACGACTTTTTTCGAGGAAGTGAAGTTTAGTGTCTGAAGTGAGTAAATTGACTTATATTTCTATAAATAATTTATAATAGCGGATATAATGGGAGATGAGCAAGGTTATTAGAGTGTAATCTAATAAATTTGGGAGATGAGATACAAGCGCTCAATGAAATAAGATTGGACCGCTAAAGGTGGGTTTTCGTTACTGCGACCGAGTGCCGCAGCGGAGCCCGACCCAGCGTTGCCAGATGCAATTGATGAAAAATCCCGCTGCGGCACTCGGTTGCAGTAACGAAAACTGATTGGAAGCTAATCAGCCATGTTATCATCGAATCAAAAGCGTGTCATCACGCCAATCATATTATTTTGAATAATAATATTCCCAATTCCTCTAAATCTAAAATATCCCTATAATAGGGTATAAAATTGTAAATAGTAGTATGTTTTAAAAACAAGGCTGATGTTTGACGAGTCTGTAGTTTATTCTGCAGTCAAAAGTAATGTCCTGCTCATCTTGAACGCTACCGGTATTATCTTGGTACAGTATCTCAATCTTGTTTTCTCTATCAAATGATAATATTCTTATTATTTGATGGAAGGTAATTTTCACTATGCGAAGAGCATAAATTAACTATTTCACCAATAATAGCCTATAATAACATTATTTTAACAGGATACAATCACGGTCATCACAGAGAACCCTAGTATGGCTGACCTATAATTTGTATCGTATTCGAATCCCTTGAGAAAAGATAAACTCTCATTTCATTCCTCTGTGAGTCTGTCGCGTAATCGTCAGATAACCTCAAACTAATCTTTATTATCGTTTACAGTACCTACTTGAAAGATTAGACGGTTTTACAGTAAACGAAATTACAATAAAAATTGAATACAGTAGTCTAAACCTTGTAAACATCATGTAATTGAAAAAGGTCGACCAATTTTTGTTGTGAAATGATTGGAATCCGTTTCCTTGTAATCAATTAGTGATAAGTTTTCTCTTGGAAATGTAAGTGCAATGAGTTCAATTTTTTATTTTTGTATCCTAGTATAATCTTATATTTATTATTTTGAAGCATAAGTCTTATCAGAAAGTATTACATGAAAAGTATAGGCTAATTTTGTTTAGTAACCGATACTGCTACCGTACTATATAATATTTATGGCCTATTTTTTATCATCTAAATCAACAATTGTTCTACTCAGTCTGCTCTACAATAGGTACCTGGATGTGGTTATAATATCTTTGTGAGACTGTTCTGTCTTCATATAATATCCTGCTGAGCTCGAACATGATGGGAGTAAGTTTAATGTGCCAACCCTAAAGGGGGCCATACACTATGCGATTCCTGCAGGCCGTCGCCTCAACAGGCGATCGTAAGACCAATATCGCCGAGTTCCATACACCAACATATAGCCTCCTCTAATACATGGCCGCGGCGAGAGGTAAATGGCAACGTCGCAGTATCGTCTTACTGAGCCAACACTTCAGCATACAGTTTGCATTGTGCGTTCATGCAAATCGGTCGTTTTGTCAGTTTTGACAGCGGTTTTGACGTTATTGTTTTGTAGTGTGAAATGTTATAAATAAGTGAAATGCCTGACAAGTGTGTTGTACCGGGATGTACCAACAATTACGAAAGTGCCGCGAAAAAGGAGGGTTAGGAGCAGATATTTAGTTTTCCTCAGATGAAAAACTTCGTAGTGAGTGGATACGGGCCATTTCTCGCTCAAATTGGTTCCTCTTCAAAGAGCTTATGTTTGTATTAAACATTTTCATGAGACGAATTTAGTCTGGAGTGAAAAATTTAAAAACAGTGATGGTGAATGGTGCGAATTTAAAGAGATAAAACCTCTTGCGCCGTCCCAAAATTGTTTCCCAATTTGCCAGCATATCTTAGTAATAACTGTCCAGCCTGAAACGATCAGATCCTGAAGAAAGAAGACTTAATTATGAAAGAAAACTGATTGAACGACTAGAAGAAGAGGATAAGATCTGTGACTATACTTCTTTTCAGAAGTTCTATCAGCTAAAATTAAAAGTACTGGTATTAAGTTTTCCTCATTCAAAACTGAAACCAGCTGCATTGTTTATTCATTAGATCCAAGTAATATTCCTATAGTTAGTTTCAGCATTAGAATATTAATAATGATTTAAGTGTGGAGACCCATATTAATGGAGGATTAATTCCAAACAAAACTCTTGTGCATATAAGGAAATAATTCATTGATACTTTGTGATTTTTTATTGCTCACTGGAGTCAGTTATTTCATTTAATTAATTTCTAGAGATTATAGAAAATCAAGCAAAGACAAAGACAGTCTTCCTGGCATCATTCTTGAAAACATTGAGTTGTTGATAAACAATTTGGAAGAAGGTAATAATGAACTTGTTCCGGTAGCAACCACCAAAACAGTGAAACATTTACGTGACCAAATCAGTCTTCTTTTTATAAAAAGCCAAAATACAATAATGACAGTTTTGACAGCTTTTTTATATACATGCAATCAGTTAAATGCTATAATGCTATAAGACTAAATGGCATATATAAGTATAATGAGAATAGTAATTTTTGAAAGATATTGTAGAAAGATCTCGAAGGTGATAAAAAGCTCTTCAAATTGATCAGATCCGGTGTAAAGGAAACTCCTTTGATTACAAAACTGGCTGTACTTTGGTGTTAAGTTAATAATGATATTTCAACTCAACCACAAATTATACTTACATATGTGCTATCAGTTCATGTTTTGGAAACTTTAAAGAATGTATTATGTAGCTTTTTCTTCCCGTCACAGTATTGTTTGCCCCGATCAGATTGATAGGCAATCTAATTAGAATAACAAAACCATTGCAACTCTATATGACAGAGTTACAGTGGTATCGTTACTGCCACGTAAGGGCCCTCCAAAATAACCTGGCCCTTCCTGCAACCCCACGCCTCCTTCTTAGCCCTTTTCCTGAACTGCAAACTATTAAACCTCAGAGCGTACGCAAAATAAATTGAAGGCCTCCTTCCAAAAATCAGCCTCTCTCTTAGCCCTTTCCCTGAACCGCAACCACATTAAAACTCAGAGCGTACATGAGTGAACAACATATTCATGCGTAATGAAATTTTGATTTTTCATCTACTGGGATTGTCAGATTCACTCACGCACCTCTGGATTCTCTGAATCATTGTTATTATTGTTTAAACTAAAAAATAATCGACTCTCAGTATATTTTATAAGACTGTTTTTCAAGTTCCTTCTTTTTTTCTCTCTCTTGAGCTCCACTCAAATGATTGTAGGGCTTCATAATGCTGGATAAATTAATATATAAAAGTCCATCAAGTCTGTGTCACACCCTGGTTACTAGATTAAAGTAGCCCGAGGTGACACAGGCTTCACTCAACATACACATGAACTGAATCCAGCACACAGATAACACTCATTACGTAAAAAGCTAGCAAAATATGTTTTGTTCACTTGAAGGAAAGAAAGATAGTAAAGACGGATTAACCTTGAAAATCGAACATCATAATACCAAAATACGGTTAGGAATGCAATATAAATCAACAATAATAAATATGAACCCTTTTTGTACTGTAATAAAGAATTGCAAACCCACTTTCACAAAAATCACTGCTTTCACAGGCTTTTCTTACTTCTCACAAATTTCCGGAAACGCGTTAAGCTACATGCAAGTCTAGCACAACGGTTCTGAGTGTTCAAGACGGACTTAATGAAAATGAAATATAATGAATTGAGATTGACTGAGTAAGCTATAGGCTATTCTTCGAGCAAATCTTGCAGTCTATTTCTTATTATGATTAGAATTCGACAGTTAAACAATATATTCTGTGTAAACAGTCTGGGTTTGGGAAACCGGATGTCTTGTCTCCATTCAATGATTTGTAATCAAAATTCATTATTTCCCAATAAGCTTACACTTTAAACCAACAGACCTTTGTTAATAGTGCAACTATTTCACGTTCTTCCAGTCATAACAACTCTCTCTTAATGACAATTTTCAACCAACTGACATTCCAACCTTTGTTGATGCATAATTTTTTTTAGGCAATGTGACCAATTATGAATTATTGAAAATTTTTGTGTTTATGGTTGTTAACTTGCCCAAAATAAAAACGTTTGCTTTCTTTGTCTCAATCATTACTTTAATTTTATCTCTTAAAAACATATGATATTTTTTTCGGTCTCAGCCCGCCTCCCCCAAGTGTCCTAGCCCCGCGCCGCGGGGTTTGCGGGGGGTGTAAGTTACGCCTACCGCAGAAAGTTAACTGGTTGAGTCTATCGGTCGGACGGTGGTGAGTTGTGATCATTGGCGACGTTGTCACATTGAAGCTGCCGGGGCCATGTATTAGAGGAGTTACCAGTTCAGCAGTCAACCGCCCGCAGGCGGACGTACTGAACTGCAGATGATGGCCTGAAGATAGCACAAATCACAGTCCGGTACCTGCAGGCGTGACTGTCGGTCAATGAATCAGGACTGCAGGCGGACCGTCGCGGCCAAGAAACAGGACCGCAGGAGATCCCCAGTTTGTCACCATGCTCCATGTACACGGAAATGTTGCATGATGTTTGTTTTGTCAGTTCTTGGGGAACCCCAAGAAAAAGGGTCTGGGGTAAAAGTTACAAGGCAGGCAGACAGAGAGGCTAGCTCTCATATCTCGTTGCTCCGTGAACTGAGGCTGTCTCTATTCTGAGTGAAGTAAAATTTTCAAAACTCAAAAATATTTAAAAATGACTTTACGAGTTGTGATTCCTTACTCCCAATCGTCGCTCTAGTTTTTCTGCCATGGTCAATAGCAAACAATAGTAAATAGTCAATAGTAAACAAATAGCAAGTCGACAAATTATATTAGAATAGCTGCCAGTATGACGTAGGGTATACACCCTGTCACTGTGGTATAAGCTGCCAGTAATCTCAGTCAATATTGGTCCAATCTTAACAACAAATAAGTGTTTTGAATCGATTTGTAATTAAATTTACTAAAAAGTTAGGTGTGTCCTGTGTAAAATTTCAGTATTATCAACGGTTTTCGAGTTATTCAAGAAACAAAATTTTAAAATGGCTGTGCTATTTTGTTTTTATGGATTTGAAAATTGTTTCATAATTTTTTTGTAGCTTTGTCTAGTTGTCATGAATGTTGGTAAAGTTTCAATTCCATATGTTTCACCATTATTGAGATAAAAAATGGGTCAAGTGAAAAAACAAAATGGAAGCTGTGTGAGGACTTAGGACTTTTGGACAATCTGAATAATATGATATTTAGATATGGTTTCTTGACCAGGAACAATGCCCTAGAGAGTATTGGTAGGGGAGTTCTGAAACAATTCCTGTATGTAAACTATATTTTATACCTTATTAAATTATATCTCAAGTTTTAATTTTTTTTTTTCACTGGTGTCAACTGTGTACACAGCACAGTTTTCTTTATAAAACTTCAACAACTCACCGCTACACCCCATCCTCTATGATCTTTTTTAGTTTGGTGTAGTATCGTCCTTGACTTTTTATTTATTGTGGCAAACTTCTTTAGTTTCATTAGTGTGGCAAAATTCATCGCTGTGACTGGAGACAGATCGTGCACATGATTAACGCTTAATGGGTAACTAATTTTAAACTTAAATATATTGTGAAGAATCAACTTTGATAGTAATTAATTAATGATTTTTTTCAGGAAAAAATGATAATCAATGTAAGTTGTTTGTAATAGAAGTGAAAGCATTGTTTTTCATTATCTTGGGGACTGCTGAGGAGGTCACTCTGGCTGTTTGCGAAGGAGACGCAGATTGTCTTGTGATTCTGACACCTTTTGACTAAACTACTTCTCTAGTCAATGTACCACAATATGAGAATCGTCAAAAGCAAGACGAGTATGTACCTTTTAAACTCTTTTTTTTCCTTGTAAATTACGATTGAACGCTCTGAAGAGAGAGAGGAAGGTTTTTAGCTGAGGAGGATACTTCGTTAAAGTACGTGATCTCACCCTATGCAGCGCACAATTCTGAATTTTCTAAAATTTTGATGGAATCCATCATTAGTTCATAAAAAACACGTTGAGGTACTTTTCCTAACAGATAGTTGCACTTTTGAATATCTGCAGCTGACAAAAGCAGCTCAGCTCATATCAATGAAATCCACCTTGTACAGTATGGAATTCTATTCATAGTCACTCGTATTACTTCTAGCTTCTACTACATTTCTTCTTCTACTACTTCTGTCTTCTCTTATGCTCTATCTGTGATATTTCACAAACCAACTCAAGGGTTTTATAATTTAGTACATTTTATGCCAACAGATAGTGCCATACAGGTAACAATTTTTAGTTTCCCTTTCATCAATTATCTATAATTTAAAATGATTATTTTTGAAAAGCGAATAGAGCCAGCAAAACTTTAATTCTTTATCTTTCTTTTGGTGAAAACCGCATTAAAATCGGTCCACCCAATCTTCTCCACGAATCAAAATTTGGACACAAAATTTTTAAAACCGGTATATTTATAAGATTATTATTACATAGATCGCCTTTCGGAAACATCAAGTCGTTGGTCCCTAAAAAGTTATCGTCATCTCTCTCATCATCACCTCCACATTACCCACGGACAAGCTTCCCAGAGCTGCGTGTGAGCATCAACCTCACAAACAAAATAGCAGATTGATTTTGCATGCTGCTGAATATTTTAACGATTGAATAGGATGGATTAGATTAATCCGATAGATAGAAGTCTGTTAGATGATAACATTTGAATAATTCACATTCGATGTTATTCGAAACCTCATTTGGAGAACAAACTCTTTTCCAAAAACATGATGATTTTTTTTATAATATACACTCAATAACCTGGAAATCGCTGTTTTTCAGGAGTTGACAGAATTGGGAACATTTCTGGGAGGATCCTGCTGGCGTGATTACAGATCATAAGCCGCAAACAGTTCAACAGCACATTGACTGCATTACCGCCAACAAGCGATTTGGTGAGTTCTCAAGAAGAACCACAAACCGGGACCTTGTTTGAAGTTTGTATTTTCTACTACTGAGTATATGGAATAACTCTTTGAGACCCTGACATTTTTCTATCTTCTTCTTCATAATACTAATATTTATCATATTCGTACGGTAAATATCAACTCCCCATACTAGTAACGTAAATATACTATTGTCACAGTGCGTACCTTAACACTTGGGTGATGCACTTTATCATATGCACAAGAATGCCACAACTTTATTAGTGGGATTTTTTTTCGAGAGAAAACTTTTCTGAATCCCTAATTCGCCTTTGCCTAGGATTCTTTGTTTTCCAATCAATTCTCAAAACCACAAGTTTCTGTGCCGCACTCTGTAGCCTATATTCTTATTGGAATATTCTCTTTACCCTCTTATTGGAATATTTTCAGAACTATTTTAGAAGTGCAGCTTCTGTTTATTGAATTAACTCCACTGAAACTGTTTGATTTTCAGGACATGACTCTTAGATAACTCCGGCAGGACCAAAAATTCTCTTACGACAAGAAATGATCAAAGCAAACCCACTCATCTTTCTCGGTTATCATTTGTTCAAGATGCGGTTGTCCCCTCCGTAAGTATAAAATATCAATGGCTTTTATATCCTATTGTAAATTGATCAAGCGCTTTTAAAATGTCTCATTGCATTGAACTCAACAAGATATGTCTCTTGAAACGTCTATCGTCGAATAAATTCAAAAGAATGCAGCTTCATCGAAAACGTCTCTCATTAACCCTTGAACTGTTGTTATATTGTATGGTTTCATCCTGTCATATTTCTTTGATAGTTACATCGCGGATACTCAGCGAGCTGGAATCAACAAAACATGGGGAAGTTTTAAATGATGACGTTCAGACAATACGGTTGCAGTGATCGTCTGGAGCGTCATCATTTGAAAGCACATGTTTGTTATCCGGAGACGCTAGAGTAGTTGCGATTTAAGGTATCCACTTGTGGAAGTTGAGCCTACATTGAAATTCATATTGTCTTTATTTATATAATTTTCTATGTATACAAAATTCTTGTATCAAAATACTTTATTACTTAATACAAGTGCTTCCTGCAAGATTTATACTTATTAATCGAATCAGGATAAGGATTCTTTCACCACACATCTTATTTGTCCAGAGTCTATGGGGAAATACATTTCCTGTATAAATTGGTGTATTATATATTGTAATGATGTAATTTGCTTTCGTGGAAATGAATTATTAATGATCTTTAATGGACAATAATTCCTAATTGAATGTATTGGTAATATGTTTCAGTCCTTATAGACTAGTAAACTCAGTATTTGAGTTATCAGTCGTAATAACTTTTATTTCCATTATTTCCCTCGTCTACATGACTTGGTAACATATAGCACGAGATCCATTTTAACTTGTCAGAAATCAGCTGTTTTGGTAATAATTAAACAGTGACTTCGACACAATAATCAAAAGACTTAGAAGTCTTAAAGACCTTTTCAATAATCTTGCGAGATTCAGCATTTGGTAGGTTAAGTCATAGGTTAGATCATATAGCCTATGCCTCGTCGATCAGCATGTTTTCTGACAAGTTAAAAAGGATCCTGCTATAATCTAGAAGCATCTCACACGTTGCTTCTCGATTCAACTAATTTCCTCTACATGTATGCATTCGTAAGTTGAATGGTAATTCAAATCTGTCTTTCTTACTACTTTATTTCGAATAAATCTTCTTAGGAAAGCGTTTTGCTTGTGAACTTTTTCTTCAGCAACGACGCTGCTGAACTGGGGCCTCATGTGGGAGGAAAGTGAAACGAATGGTATCTGGGATGATGCTCAGCAGTGGGACACAGAGCAGATGATTCTGAGAGAAGAAGAGACAGGAACGAGAATTGAGGTTTGCAGGAGTCTATTGCAAAGAAGCGACTGGAGAGAGAGCAGCTAAAGACTTTGGGTTCCTGCATAAGCTGGACATGTTTTCAAAAAATTCTTTTTCTTGTGATAATCTGTTAGGTAGGCATGTGGCTGAAATTTCCATAATTTTATTAAAATGTATTGGCAGGTCACAAAACTAAACTCGCATGAGTGTGTGTGTGTGTGCAGAATCTTTCAACACAAAGGTGTGAGTTTGTTCAGTTTAACGATAGCTTTGTTGCTGTGACTTAATCGCCACTTAAAAGCCTCCATTACCTTGCATAATATTGTGTTTCAAAAATTATGACGCCATCAAAGCGTACAAAGACTGGTCATGACGCTAGGGAAACACTGGACGACGCTGCAGGTGTGTGATTTGCTAGCTCAGAAAGTGGTGGTGGACTGTCTCTGTGCTAAGGGATCTTCTGAGATGACTATATAATAGGGTGGGCCGAAAAACATTTTTTTTATTTTCTTAATGCTATACCGAAAAAAACTTGTCTCTATGATAGGTAATCAAAATGCAATAAAGAAAAAAAAATTATATGTAACCCCCAGCTAGCGCATTGCACTTGAAATTTCAAAATTTCACTAAAATCATAAGTTTTTGTAAATTTTTAAAAGGCATCATAATAGCTGCATATCGGTCTGCTATAGTGATAGTCCTTCACAATAGAGTTTAGGAAATGAAATAAATAATTGGAAAAGTATAATTTCATTAATCTGAGGTAGCGCAATGGACATGAAAATGACGCATTTTAGAGTAAAATGCAGTAGACGGTTGAGCGTTCGGGCAATGACCTGTCTCGCCGTCGGGCTCCCCCCTCCCGTACTCTATCCTCCCACCACGCGAAAAATTTGGTGTAATGGCCATTTTAAGTTTTCTGTTACTCGGCAAGTTGGCAGTTGACATCTATGAACGGTTTTAAATTGACGTTTACTGTTTGTAGTCGCTGTGAGTTGATGGTGTAGATTATTGTGTTTAAGTAATTTTAAAATGTTTTTAATTTGTAGATGTTTATAATTTTGTGTATAAAATCAAAAGTGAAGCTTTTGAGTTAATTAATCGGCGGGCGTGATGGCTGCTGTAGCTGCCAAGAAAAATAAACTGCAGTGATTTTTTGATTGTCCACCGTTTGGCTGCCCCAGTGAATTGCCGGTCAGTAAGCTTCCAAACTCACCAAGATGTCCTTAGGAGCTGCTTCCACGAACAGTACATGCTAGCATTAGAAAAGTAACAAGCCTGTTAGTTTCTCTAAGAGTTATCTAATATTGTCGCCCAAAAGTAAAAAGCCGTTTTGGAAAAAGCATCAATACCTACAGTGACGTCTCTACATGAATTGTTCAATTGATAAATTCTTACCACAGTAGATACTGCTGTAAGATTTAATGAAGTCCTTCTCAAGCGTGACAAGGAAAGGACAAGTATAAGCAAGAGAAATTGAGGGAATCTGGAAGAAACCTGCTACATCACTCTTTGATGTATCTTTCATGTAAATGTATAATAACATACTCCTGCAACTGCAAAAAGTCCCCTGAGATCTGTGAGTGCTTAGTATATACCACTTTCATGTTAATGTGAAAGAGATAAAAAAAATTCCAGTGCTTGAAAACCTGAAGCTTTATGTATTTACAACGGAAATCTTTGAAGTAGAAAATTGGAAATTTAGACAAGAAGGAATCGAAAATAATTACCAAAGACTGCAACGTAAGGAATAGAAAAATAAGGTGTTGGTCCAACATCTCCATTAATTTCCACATTCACAGCCTTCATGCTCTAAGGATGCACCAGAACCAAGAATAGATTCGGATGAAAGTTCAATGGAAGAGGAAGAGCCTCGATGGTTTTGATAACAACTATATTCCTCCCTTCAAGATCAAGAAAAATAGCCGTGTGCAAATGGTGATACAATTGAAAAATACCCTCATTGACGAGTGATCGATTTGGAGTTTTCGACAAGAGCAACAGCTGCTATTGCCTCCAGTCCAGTACTACATGACGTGTCGGTATTGCAACAGTGAAGGACACCTCTTATAATAGATAAGAACAAGGTTAGAGGGAAAAAGATTCATTCAGATCAAATCTCCAAGATATGAGCAAAGGCAAAAAGAGCCAAACGTGATAGAAGGGATATACTTTCGTGATGGATCGAAAGGATAACACTTTGAAAATTGATGAAGTAAATCAAAAGTGTTTCAGAAGAACTGGTAAAAGAGGAACACTACTCAATCATTCCAAGAACCTGGAAGTTTCAATTCTATGTTGGCCATGTATCGCCAACTACTTGAACTTCAAGAACATTGCCAGAAAAGTGCTATATTGGATTACTTGAAAGAATCAAATTTTTGTTGGGGCTGAGCTCGATGTAATTGGATGCGATGGTATTCGTCACAAACACAGGCTTCGGAAAAACTGGTGTAATTCCGCAAGATTGAAGAAGTTAAATTAAAAGACCACTGCAGTGGAGTGTTTGTCTTGCTACACTTGAATGAGTTGCCGCTCAGACACTTATTATTTCCCTCAAATTTTGGATGGAGATACCGACTGGCCCGAAATCTTTTAGTGGGCCCACGGGCCTTCACAGCTCAAAATTGTGAAAAACTTCCAAGTTTTTAAAATTTCAAACCATTGATTGTGAGCTTTCTCCCAGGATATCGTGACCGGAACATTTTGAGTAAAGACCAACAGTACCTCCTAGGATATAAGTTCATTATGTAAATACAGTGTAATTCCATGCCTCTAGTAGTCTTGTCGAATTCGGTGAACCAGGACCTATTTTTCATTCCCGATGGCTGACAATGAAGCAAACCGAGTACTTCGTTTCATATATAAGTGTTGAAAGTCCCTTCCGAATATTAATCAAATTTTGACACAATTTATACTAAATCGTACATGCCTGTATGGTTTAAGATTAAAAAGTAAGTACCTCACAGATGACCATCTGAAAACATGTTTTGATTTAATTAAATCTTCCAGATTCCTGCCAGAAAACTTGATAAGTGTGATTGATCCAGTGATTGAAAGGAATGCGTTTTTTGCTCATCCAGAAAACTTGCTATACTCAGTATGATCAAGAAGTCGACATGAAAGGGCCCATATCAGAGAGTTGGGGCTAAGCCAAGAATTATGAAAGCAAGAGTCAATACATTGAAAAGATAAGTTAATTCGAAGTTTTAAAACCTCCAAAAACTGAACTTCCAGGCGAAAGCAATATTTCAAGAAATTATTGATTGACTACTACTGCTATTTCATCCACCACCATTGTTGGCAAGAGTAATTCCGACTTGTTGAAATATGGGCCAAGATTTCAATCTCCAGCACAGCAAACAGAATGGAACTTACATAAATTCTACATGTCACACTCCAAGCGGTGGAGCGCTGTGTGAAATTGGTTTACTGAAGAAGCTTCCTCAAACCTCGTTGGTGCCAAGAACAGAGATGGTTTCATCCGAGAACAACACTGCTAGTCAAGAGCTTCAATGCTAAGTTTTTCTAGGCAAACAAGATTTCAATGTTCCAAAATTAATATGTGAACTTGAGTAAAGGACTATTCTTTATTTCCAATAATAAATTATATTCCAATTATAAATTAATAAACTATTATTTCCAATTAATGAATTCTTTTGGATAAAATGTAGAGATTGCGTCTATTTATTTATTCTTTCCTAACGGTAATTGTTCCATAATTGAAGATAATTGAAAGATAATTGTTCTATAATCGAAACTATAATTGGAAGACTGATCAACTGGATAGTTGACAAAAATACATTTATCTAAGACAGTGTTATAATTATAACGTAATCATTACCAGTATCATAATTGAAAATCGAAAACAGTAGCTTTTTCGAAATGGAATTTGAAACTTGTATGGCCTCATTACGATGGTTACAGATTGTATATTATGATTTAGTTCTAGTTTTAAAACACTTCTGAACAGAACAAAAACACAATCGCAGTTGATAAAAGTTGCACTGAGTAGCTCATGCGTGTGTTTGGCTAAAGGGGCAGCTGCCCTAACCTAGTAACATACGGTAATCATTGGAAATTTAATAGAACAATGATCGTGTTTGAATTCATAAGAAGCCTTAGATTGGATAATGTAGATATTATTGTTTTTGTTGGTCGTAGATAGAATGGTGTATGCAACGTTTATGTTAGACTTTAAACGACTTGTTAGGATACCTTTGAACAACTGCGTGACCGTTGCTGCCTCGTATACACAAGTTGCTCGCTCGGATATCTCAGCTCTTCGTTTAAGCCTAGACTCTCATAATACAACCATTGCATTAGATTCGACTTTAGTGGAGCTATAATGTAAAAGCAGGAGGTTTTCAAAAATTGCGTACACTGGAATTGGAAGCAAAGAAGATCGCTGAAAATTTTGAGTCTATGAACCACTAATTGACAGTAGAAAGAGTTTAAAAATGAAACACTTATTCAAGATTTTAGGATGGATAAGAATCAGTTCCCAAATTTACAACTTAAGGTCACACCCCACATTGACGACAACGACACGACGACGAGTTCTCATTTCGTTCTCTCATGCATGCGTCATCAGCTCATGCTCTGATTGGTCCACTGTTTCTAGAATTTCTCACCAGCCGAATTTCTAGGTTAAGTGACAAGGTACGAAGTTTGAATGCTCGTTGTTTTAAAACCAATTGTCAATTAATATTTAATAAGATAAGTACGACAATATAAATATAATAATCAGTAAATAAAATTATAATACAAACCTTTTCGGGTCATACTGGTACTGCAATTTTTGAGAATTGATAGCTTGATAGGCCGACAGCTACAGCTATCAATAATTTGTAAACAGTATAGGACATGGACCTCAATCCAGAGTTATCATTGTTGACGCATGCAAGTAACAGAAATGAGAATGTCGTCGTTAAACAAACAGTCAGTCAATGTGGGAATTGGACTTTAAAGGTCAATCCCACAGTGATTAAAGATCACATAGTTAACAAAAGGTAACACAAACCTTTTCTGGGAGTCATACCGGTTCTGCAATTTTGAGACTTGGAGAGCCAATACTCTGTAAATGCAAACATAGACATGGACCAATCAACTGGTGAGCATGGGCTCAGACGCATGCGCAGATCGAAATGAGAATGTCGTCGTCACTGTTGTCGTCGTATCGGAATTGACCTTAAGTTGTAAAATCGGAACCATTCTTATCCATCCTAAAAATCTTGAATAAGTGTTCATTTTAAACTTCTTCTACTGCTCAAATTAGTGGTTCTTCATAGACTCAAAATTTTTGAAGCGATCTTCTCCCCGCACCAGGCACTTAAAAACCTCCTACTTTTACGTTATAGCTCCGTTAAAGTCGAATCTAATGCAATGGGAAGAAGAGGAGAGCCTTTAAATAAGAGAGAGACATCGATAAAACTAGTAATATACGAGCGGCAAGGCCGCGAGTTGTTTTAATATATCTAATAAGTTTGTTTAAAGTCTAACATAAACGCTAGATACACCATTCTATCTACGACCAACAAAAACAATATTATCTACATTATCAATCTAAATGAAATCTTTGATTCAAACGATCATTGTTCTATTAAACTCTCAAATGATTTAATGTGTAATAGTAGGTTAGCGGCAGCTAGCCAAAACACACGTACGAGCTACTCAGTGCTTTAATCAACCGCGATTGTGCCTTGTTCTCGTTCAAGTGTTTTAAAACTAGAACCAAATCATAATATACAATCTGTATCGTAATGAGGCTACATAAGTTTCAAATCGTAATTTGAAAAGCTACCGTTCTTGATTTCAATTATGATATTGTAATGATTACGTTATAATTTGGCAACACTGTCTTAGATAAATGGCTTTTATCCAACTATCCAGTTGGATCAGTGCTCACCAGGCCATCTCCGATCATGCATTGTGTGGCTCCCGAGCATCGGTCAAACGTGACTGACATGTGTAACTGGCCCTTAAACCTTCTCTTCTACCCCTTTGAAGGACTTTCACATCACCACATATTTGCATTTATTAAGCACCACATAGAAGTTGATATGGGTCTGTTGAATACTCTTGTATTCCGATTAAGGTCAAATATTTTTCATCTTGTAGTATAAATATATCGTGAATTCAGTGTAAACTGTGAATGAAGCATTAACGTATTCAAGGCTTTTATGGGTTGCTTTTACCGGGTGGGTTTATTGATGAATATGGTTTATTAGAAATGTTGTTTAAATAAAGAGTTCTTGATGTTTGATCATTGAATTTCTTCTTCTCTTCAAAAATCACAAGAAGAGGCTCTATTAAACTTTTCTATTGATGAGTAACTTCCAGTTTTTTCATTAGCATCCTTAGAATACTCCATATTCTCATTTCAACATTGTAACAGGATAGTAACGTCCTGTTAAATCGATTTATTCTCTTTTCTTCTATCTATTACTAACCTAGGATATGTTATTTGGGAAAAAATTGTTCTTTGCAAGTATTCTTCAATTTTCTAAAATCACTTTAAACATTTAATCATGTAATTTCCGTGCAATAGGCTTAAATGCTAACTGTAATGGACACAATTTCAGACTACACTAATTTGGTAGAATGTTTTAAATAATTCTAAGATATGATGTGCAGCGATGATGGGACAGTGCATATCTCAGCTCCACAATTGTAGTATCAACCTCAACAGTATTCAAATTATTCTGTGCGTTCCTGATGGCATGGCCTGAGAAGCACCAACCCAGAGCTGAGTAAGCTTCATTTTGTAATTGTTATCGTTGCTGTGAGTGCAGACCAACAATGATAAAGCCTTTTGGAGGCAGATTATGTCAGCCAATTTCCAGTGTGATTTTCAGTCCCCAGCTCTTTTGTGTAGGCACTCTGGTATCTTTTCGACTGTTGAACAGCAGCTATCTGCACACTTGGCCTCAACTGGGAACCATGTACCATTAGCACTGGCAACGTGCTATCTCTCCTTTCGGACCAGAGCACAATGCATTGATGCACACTCCAAGATCGAGTAATTGCCCAGCATTTTTGTATGGCTGCGTCCCAGCCTTTCAGTGTGTTGTCGTAGCCTCCACTGTAGATGGTCAGCTGAGGCTCCTTTATTGTCATTAATACAGAGCGCCTGTACTATCATTTCATGTGCCTGTAAAAACATAGACCAATATAAAATTACGAATATTATTCCTTCATCAGGAAAATTAAATGATCGAGTAATGGAAAAAGGTGTTGAGTTGTTAGATTTGAAATCATTTCTGATCTATATCTCCACATTAGAAATAATATCGTTATTTAATCAACGTATAAAGGTTGAGTGTAAACTCATAAATGATAGTGTAAAGGCTTATAATTAACTCTTTTAAACACACCATCAATAATTCCTTACTGGCCTTATTAATAATAATTAATCAACCTCCTAAAACTAAATTATGTCAAAAAAAATGGCTTCGAGTTACTAATTTGAAAAAATAATATCTATATCTCTATATTACATAGTATTCTTTTGTTTAACTAATTGAAATGCAGTTGATAAAGCGTACTTATTCTATAATACTTTATCATGCAAACTAGTAATTACGAGAATAGTTGCAGAATATTTCAAATTAAGCTTATTAATTTGGGCAAAAAAAATTATGGATGAATTTAAGAAGCTCTAACAGTTGAACTAGCTGAAAATTATGAATTCAATTCTTTACTGGTATAAATATCTCTCAATGTTTTCTCCTCAACAGTGTCATTGAAATAATAACCTTCTTGTCCAAGCAAATTCATGTCATTTATGAATTGGAATTCGGTTACATCCCCATCGATAAAATGATTGCCTTTTATTTTAGTTTAGGTGGAGATAGCTATAAGCGCAGTCAGTCCTCTTAAACCCTCAAGATTGAGTGAGAGTGTCGATAGAGTGGTAAAATCTGAAGGATAAACCAAGAAAAAACTAAACCTCCTCTTCACTTGATAAATAAGTTATTGGTGGTAGACTGAGAGAGCAAAGGGATTTGAGCTCCTCAACTCCACCCTCTACAAAAATAAATACAATCATTCCATTCCATTTGTTATTCATGTAGGCTTAGCTTCATTCCCCATTTTACTCGATTCAATTTTCTTGAAGTGCGATTAATCGGATAAACTATTAACCGATTAACTCACCTTCATTTGAGCTGCAATTTGCTTGAGGCGACTTTCAACGGATTCGTTTCCGTGTAGGAGAACGATTCCTTCCACATCTGCTCATGAAACAAATTTTATCTCCCATAAACGAATGGGGACTCCCTACCTTCTACAGCTCCTCGCGAAGTGAATTGATTTGCTTTTCATGGAAAACAGTATCGCTTATGTTGAGATGTATCTTGAGCCACCAGCTCTAATAATAAGGATAATAATAATAATAGGAACACTGAAGGTGGCTAATTAGGTGAATAGTCGGTACACTGAATGGCTAATGATACTTAAAACATGTTTGTAAGTTACCAAATACATTGATATTTTTCACTACATCCTAGTGTTTTCATTATATAAAGGATGGTTCTCGGTAAAAGTGAAGGTCAAAATAAGACTTATTACTCACCCACACAAAAGTTGCTATATTTACTATACATAATATTCACATCGGTAATTACAGCCGTTATAGTAGAATATGAGCCCATTGCCTTACCCGATCAGGATGTTTCGTAGTTGATTTCTCAATAATACCATTGAAATAATATTGATACCTATTTCAATTCTATTATTTTCCATTATTGGTATAGGTATTTCTGAATGTTGAATCCAAACACACTTAAATTATTATGAATTATGATCGATTATAAAAATTTGATAACTATTATTCTATTATTTAATAAGATTATTTGCTAATCTCTATCATTTATCATGAGAATCCTAATGATAGGATAGTATAAAATTTAATTATTCCTCTTATTGAATGATAATTCATACCTATAATTAATAGTTTACAATGTCAATCTTCGAACTGAAGACTTCAATCACTCAGTATGATTTTACCAGAATGAGAATAGAAGATACTTTTTTAGTTTAGAGAATTTTACTATCAGTTGATCTATTGAATATTGCTCAAAAGGCAAGGTCTTCCGCTGAATATAATAAATTATTATGTATACACCTTTTGTAATAACTTATACTGTGCTTCAGTGTACTGAATGGAAAGTCGGCCTCTGGAGTACCGTATAGAAGGGTTTAGCATGCAAAGTAAACAAATAAGGCCACGACGTGCGCTCAACGCATACTATTCAAGGGCTCTTAAACCTGTGCGATTTTTTAGAATCATCGTATTGAACGAGGTCTATTTGATCTGTGTTATAATATGTGGATTTCTACAAACTCTTAAATTGAATAATCAAGTGATGTTTTATGATTGCAGCACACAATCCAGTTCAATTTCATTGTCATCTTCATTTCATTTCATTTATTCACACACAATTTCCAAAATAAAATACAATGATACAATACAAAATGGGAAAGAGTGGTTAGGTAACCTCATTGGTAATCTTGTTGAGGCACCATAACATGACAATATTCAAATTATTTCTGGCAGGTACTTTTTTAATTAAAATTAATAAGCTTTTGATAAGATTATTAAAATTAATATTGATAATAACTAGTGATTCAAGTATTTAATCCAGCTGGGTATAACTTGTAGCCATTGGTAATCATATTACCTGGTAACATTTCGGTAATATTGATATCCAAATTGCGGGCTGTGAAGAGCATGTCTCCATGAACAAGAAGATCCCATATCTCTTCACCCATCTCATAAAGCGCGACTTGCTCATCGTTCTCCCAAACTCGTACCTGCAAACCAATCAATAGTGTATTGATTTTTTCGAATTCAACAATGAATTTGTTTGTATTGAATTGTTTGATAAAAATAATAAAATGGTTTGTTCTCATATATTATGTGATAGAGGTTGTAGACCTTGCACAGATATTTCAATATTATTTGACTGTTTTACACGGCTGTATTTCAGTACCTGAATAGAATAATTTATTGTGATAGCCTCACACAGTATCTGAGATAAAATCAATTGGCATTTCTATTTTTTTTATGGAAATTTACTTTTCCTATTTTCAACCCCAGTGGAAGTTTTGTAATTATTTTTGTATTTTTAATCACGCTACTTTGTCCCAAAATAATATTATTTGAATTATTGTCGCCTTGTCTTGTATAGTGAGTCAAAATACTCATACGAATAGTCTACCATGGTGAAAATACGTGACGTTGTTTTATTCCAGTCATTTTTATAAGAAAAGGTCTAAAACTTTTGTTTCCATGTACAGTACCACAGTAAAAGTTACTGTGATAACATTGTGTCTGTGATAACATTGTATTCTGAAATAGGAAGCAGCTCGAAGATAGTGTTTTCTTATGTTGGAATTATATTCTAGTCGTAAAAAATAGTCATCCCCACATTACAGTTTTTTATAACCGCGGGAGTCTCTTTCACTACAAGGAGAACTGCGCCCAATGACCACATCACATTTACCTGGCATGAGTAAAAACAGTGAGATTTTAGGTCATAAGCTTATTCATCATAAAAGTATTTTGTCTTCTTCAGAGCAGGCTTGTCGCCGTGTATTCTCGTGATTTGCAAATAAGTTGATTTTTTAGGGAAGGCTTGTTCTACTTCTAAGGTGGTGTTTCGAGGGAAGACGTGCATGACCGGAAAGGAAAAATATTATAGAAGTAAAGAAAGGGAGCTTCAACTGGAGCTAATGGAAGTTATTCCCATGAAAATGAGGAACATAAAGCTAGCAGCTGTTATATTTCAAGACCCATCACCTCTCACTTTCATCGTCAACTTATTCGCGTGCTGAGAAAGAACTGTAACACATGAAAACTTGTTAGATCCTTCCATCTGCCAAGTTTTTCTTTCCGTTCAAGCCCAAAGTTTGAAGGGAAAGCTCTCAATAGAAACATATTTAGAAAATATACCTCGATATACATTTCTTTCACTGCCAATACCTATCAATTTATATCTATCGAATTCCAGATATCGGTGTTGCCTCAACTTCTATTCAATATAATTTTATAAAGAAGCTATTGGCTCATATTTAAGGAGACTTCCAAACTTTTCACGCATAGAATTTAATTACCCTACCGTATTTGTTTGACAAAGGCTCCGCAAATACAAAAGATCCATAGTATAATGTACTGTATATGACACAGTATTATATTCATTTCATTTATTTACACACAATTTCCAAAAAAATACAATAATACAACATATAAATACAATACAAAATTGGAAAAAGTGGTTAGGTGACCTCATTAGTAATTGTGTGGAGCATCATATATGAATGAGAGTTTATAAAACTACCCAGGATATGCTTTTTCCTCGAAATCAGCAACCATTTAGAAAAATTGAAATATTTATTTTTCACCTAAGTTGGACAGTAATTTAATTATAATTGAAGTAAATAAATAGGCTGAGCTACAAGTATTCAAAAAGCGATATACATAAGTTTGATGATTGCTTATAGCAGTTTACTGAGGTTTAAAAAACTCAAATTCTATTTATTGTCTTTCAATAAATAAATATTTTATGCTATGCCATTCATCCAAGAACATTCCTTCTATTTTATTTAAGATTGATTGTCTCATTGAAAGCAGTTTCTACCTAATTTGGTATTCTGATATGAGCAATGCTGTATTTAGTCCCCAAACACCTTGGAATTAAGAATTGCTAGATAGATTAGCATTATAAAAACCTATTTCTATTGATGCTAATAGCAAGCATGATTTGATGCTTCAACAGTAACATCGCAAGTTCAGTTTTGAATTTCGATGAAATTGAGTAACTCAAATCAATTATAGATATTTCTAGCTATCGTATTACTTAATCAAATAATTGTCTTACATTTCCTTTGTCTTCGCCAGAGTAGAGTTTTCCATTTGCCAAATGCAGTCTCAAAACTTCAATGTTGGGATTATTTTGTAGAGTTTTCTTGGGCTCGTTGTTTGACAGATTCCATGCCTGGATAGTTCCGTCGTTGGAGCATGTGTAGAGCGTGTCGTCAGTCACAGCGAGGCTGTAAACGTTCACTGAGTGCGCTTGAAATTCAGAAATCAGTTTCAAGTCCGGACTCCAGATCTGGAACATTGAATCAGATATAAATTTAGCCTCATAAATACGGTACATAAAATGAAAACCTTGAATGTGTAATAGAAATTGTTGATCTGAATTTTAATTTAATGGCAAGGATCAAACATAAGCTATAGCCGTTTACTTTTAATTTGCAGCTGAAGTTTAAATCAAGAGATTTTCATTATCCTTATAAAGGAGGATTATTCTGGTTGTTTCTTGTTTTTTATTATTATTAATTTCGCAAACTTCGGCATACTCAGGATTTG